>OY728139.1:1488456854-1490956854 GCA_963277665.1 Viscum album | reverse complement strand
GTTTGAATTCTCCTACAATAACAGTTTCCACTCGAGCATATGAATATCACCTTATGAATACTTGTATGGAAAGAGGTGCATAACACTAGCATGTTGGGATAAAGTCAGTGAGCGTAAGCTACTAGGACCAAAAATGGTCGAAGAAATGGTGGAGAAGGTGAAAACCATTCAGCAGCATATCAAGGCAGCCCAGAGTCGACAGAAGAGTTATGCAGATAACCGTTGATGAGACCTTGAGTTTAAAGTTGGATACATGGTCTTTCAATGAATATCTCCATAGAATAAGGTCATGAGGTTTGGAAAGAAAGGGAAGTTAAGTCCTATGTACATTGGTCCCTTCGATATTCTTGATCGTGTTGGGGCTATGGCCTATCGACTAGCACTTCCTCCTACCATGGACAAAGTACATGATGCCTTTCATGTATCCCTCTTAAGGAAGTACATACCATACCCTTCACATGTAATCTCTTCAGAGGTAGTACAGTTATAGGATGATCTTTCTTATGAGGAGAAACCAGTAAAGATCTTAGATCATAGGGAAAAAGTCCTACAAAATAAGACAATTCCACTCATGAAGATGTTGTGGCAAAACCACAAGTTTGAAGAAGTGATGTGGGAATTAGATGAAGTGATGAAGCAGAGTTACCCTCATCATTTTTAGTGTGAGAAAAGTAAATTTTGATGGTGAAATTTCTTAAGGGGGGAATATTGTAACGACCCAACCATTCATTAATGAAAATTCCTCTTGATCTAATTAAATGTCTTATTATGGTTATATAAAATGTTAACTTCATCGGTTTTATGTTTTTGTATTTTAAAATAACGTTATGAATTGTGATCATTGCTAATATAGTTGTTGAACATTGATCACATGATTAGTATAAATATAGGGCTTTAACAAATTCAATTTACTCAGAAAAAGGAAGTGATGGCCTCATCTAGTAGACTTGCCTCATACGAAGCCCATTTTTTGGAGCTCAGAAAGGAGGAGGAGTCATTGGGTTTTTCTCTTGACCAAGCCCAAGCTGAGCTTGAACATGTTAAGCTTGAGCAGAACTGACTACGGGAGAAGTGGAAGTTAATAGAGATTACCACCTAAGTGATGTTATCTGAGCCACCCCAAGAGTCTCTCATTATCGCACACCTTACCCTTCGGTCTTATGCGGGTGTTATAAGGGGTTATGTAACAAGACCTTATCACTATTAATATTTGTAGTATTTTAGTATATAATAATTAATATACATTCATTTTATTATTGTTACTTTTTAAATAGTTTTTAAAGCACAAATAGTATTTTTAGTTAATATTCAACTAGTAAATCTATTTTGATTAATTAATGGATTTTTGAATTAAATAATATTTTAATAAAATATTATTATTATTAAATTAATTTTTATTAAATATAAATGATCATATAATTTTATGAATGTAGTTGTAATTTTTATTAAGGTTTGAAAGTTGTTTTTGTCAAAACCCATGAATTTTCAATAAATGTATGTTTTTATTTCAAAAAGTAAAAAATTCACATATTTAGAAAATTATTTAGATAAAATGAATATTATTTTTTGGAATCAGTATGTTGAAATTATCCAATGGTGAATTTTTAATAATTTTCTGAGATAGTCAATTTTTTGGGTAAAAATTAAATATCGTTTAAATATATAATGTGTTTTATGAAATAATAGTAACCCAATAGTGATGTAATAAACTACTATAAACATTATGTTAGTCCAATATATGTTTTAACATTAAAATAATTGGATTTTGGGTTTGTTTGATTTATTTTACAAAGCTTTAGTGGACCCATCAAGGCTTATAAAACATTTTGTCTTTTTAAATTGTTTTCCTTGAGAGTGTGACTCACCTCCACATAAGAAACCCTATTATTTTAAGAATTTAGACCATTGTAATTATATAATATTATTTTCCACTTCACTTTGGAAAAAAACATGGTCTGGTTTGTGGTTTTTGATTAGTTTAATGTGAGGTGTCCCAAACCTAAATAATAAAGAATTCTCTCTCCTTTCCTATATAAACCCACCCAAGCTCCCACTTCCTCTTCACTCAAAGCCTTTGTAGTTTGACCAACCCATGTCCTAATCTCTCTATAATCCTCCCAAGGTTCCCCAATATCTCAAGAAGCCTCTCTCAAGCCTCTCCAAAGCCTTTGGGATCACACTTTCAAGTAAGGGATTTCTTCCTTTCTCATTTTTGTTCAATTTTCTTTAAGTTGTTCTGCCATTTTGTTTTCAATTAAAAATTTTGGGGTATGATTTATCACCTCCCCCATACTACCCTCTTTATTTTTGGATGATGGGAGACCCATTTATCTCTCATTAATGCCTCTCATGTACACCTGTTACTATGCCAAAATTCTGTGAGGGATTTCTCTCTCATTAGTTACATCCAAGTAATTCTTTTGTATTATGCATCTAAATTCCATTACATTTGTTGGTACATGTATCTATATGACTCCATTATTTTCCATTTCATGTAAATATGATGAGATGCCCCTTTCTCCCTCATCATACATTTTTTATGAGTTCTTATTTCACTTCGTTATGATGCCGAAATTACACTATGATTTCCCAAGCTAATGTCATTATGTAGTGAATACCATGCCCATTTATCTATCAAGTCTATTCAACTTTATGAACATTTACTTATTGATTATAAAGCTTAATTTATGTATTCTACATCCCTTTATCATGGAATAAATTATGATGATTGATTCCATTTTGTATGATCTATGTGGCGCACTTATGCATGAAATGAAATGTTTAAGAAGGGTGCTCCCTAATAGCGCTCCAATGCATTGGGTAAAGTATAGTATCATGATACGTCATGTTTTATGGGTGTTAACTCATGCTAATTCAAGTGCAATGAGGTTTTACTCTTTATTCATGTGCAATGAGGGTTTACTCATGTTCCATGTGCAATGAGCCTTGGCTCATGCTAATTCCATGTTAAGTGTTGTTACCACATTTCCATGTTATGATTATCATGCTTTATCATGCCTTTATGTTCATGTTTCTCTTGTTCTCCATTTATATTCCTATTTTATAACATTTATTGTATTCCTCATGTTATTCCATGTTTACTCCCTTACTGGGCTTTATAGCTCACCCTTTTCTTATGCATGTCCTCAGGTCATCCCATGAAATGCTAAGTACGAGGGAATGTAGTGGTCATGCAAAGGAAGTTTTCAATAAAGATGTTGTGTTTCATGTTTTAAGTTGTTATGTAATGTTCCTAATCCCCAAATACACTAGACCTCTCGATCTTCCATGTTGTATCAAGTGAATATTTTATGTAGTAAATCATGTTTAAGTTTGTAATAAAAGAGAATGGTTGTTATAAATTCCATACCAAGTATTATATCAAAATTAACCATAGGTATAATAATGGAGTTTAAAAAATTGGTCATGTTTATGTGTCATAATGGGAACTGACTGAAACATCCTTTTTTCAGTGTGAATTCCACTAGGATTCTAGACTGATAACTCCCTTATTAAGGTGCTAAGTAAATATCTAATTTTCATGGAAAACTTAGAAGATATAAAAGAGTGTGAAGATCCAGAATCAAATAAATCATTAGCTAAATTTGAGGATATGATTAAAGTATCTAATACCACATAATTAGGAACTACAACCTCAGTTATTGTGATCGCATAATCTTGGCCTTGATCCCTTCTCCTTTTTTGTGGAAAATTCAATTGGAACCTTGGAAAATAATTTTCATAGTTCCCCATATCCTTACAGTTAAAGAATTTCATATAAGAAACTTCTTTATTAACCTTGAAATCATGATCATGGTTTTATTTCTCTCCACACTTGTATAAAACTCATGTTCCCATAAAGCATGTTACATGGTGTTTCTTTAAACATTTATTACAAGACAAAAATTCCACCCTTCCCTTCTTACCTTTTGTCATGTTTATTTTTATAGAGTTCTCCAAAACCCTTTTATTATCTTGATTTACTTTTAATTCATAAGAATTTGATAATTCATTCTCTGTCTTGATAACACATGATACTAGGTCTTATATAATTATAATGTTTGGGAGACTAGTTCCCTTCAAAGGATTGGATTAATACCATAAAATAAATAGTTAATATTTCTATTTGGATTGCATTTGTAGTATGCGAAATTCCATGCTAACCTTGTAAATTTGGATACATACTTAGCAACATTTTTATCTTTATTTTGTCTTATACTTAAGAATTATCTCTCCATATCCACTCATTGCTTGTAAGGAAAATATTTTTCCAAGAAGAGTACCTTAAAATCCTTCCATTACATGATCTTTTTTTCTCCTCATCCTTAGTTTTTTGAATCAATGACCTCTATTGATCTATATACCTTGAGAGACAATAAACTACCATGACAACCTTCTCCCTTTCATTACTTCCCAAAGTAAGAAACATCCTCTCTAAATAACTTATCCATTGTTCAACTACAAATTGATTTGTAGTTCCATTGAATGGTGGAGTTTTTTAATTCATGAAGTGCTAGAACATTGTTACACCACATTGTGGATTTTTAGGTCGATCCATACAAACCAGGTTATTTTTCATAACCTGATTCATCTACCCCAAAATATTTATAATTTTTTCATCTCTAGTTACAACTTCAGCACCTACTTCATTATCTTTACCAATAGTAAAATCCCTATATGGATTACATTCATTGATGTGGTTCTCCTTCCTTCCACTATGCTTCATTTATAAATAATTTCATGCACTATATTAGATCATAACATTATGAAACATAATGTGTAATTCCAAAACTAGTGAAACACTTAACATAAATTAGAAAAAATATGCATAACCAATCTCATAATAATAAACTTTTTTTATTTGGGAATGTTCTGAAATCATAAAAATATTTTCAAATCCTTAATAATGATTTGTAAAAAAAATTTAATAGACCAATCATATCCTATGAGAGTTTCAAACTAGGTGTGCATCAAGGCCCATTATCATGCACTAGGTGTCAATTGAGTCAAATCCCAATGTTACATTTTAAGAGTTATTACCCCTAGGTACAATTTTTCTAGATCTACATCCTCTTATAGTATCCATAAATGGATGTATTAATAGTAAATACACATAATATACACCTTACCAAAACATTAGGATATTGTCTTATACTTAGAATTATCCTTAAGGTCAGTCATAGGGTTTTTTTATCTAATATATTTTTTCCAAAATCTAGTTTCCAAGATTTCTAAAAAACTTATTCTAATACCAAATGTAAATACCTTAACCCTAGTATCTTAGAGTATATGGTTACCTTATTACATTGGCATTAGATATAAGGAATCACATCCTAAAGGACCAAATAGTTTAAAAGTATTTGAAAACTAGATACATTCTTAAATCTCACATTATAATTTAAAACTTAAAATATAACATAGTATTTTCTTTTATAACACCATTATTCCCTTTAAAATATCCATATATATCAATCATATTACACTTCCTGACATCCTGAAGAAAGGAAACATAATAAAGGGGTAATCTTAGATGCTCAGTAAGGGTAAGTATATGGAAGAAGAAATCATTAATAAATTAGGAATAAATAATATGGGAAGTTAAATATCTGAAAACACATTCCATTTAATCAATAACTTGAGCATGAATAATAATATAGTATGACTAAATGATAATCAAATAATGCCATATAAATAATCACATGAGCTTGAAACTTATCCATGTATATCATAACTAATCAAATAATCATATAGACATCAATAAATAATCTCATAATTAGAGAATTCATAATGTCAAAAATCATAAACATACCTTCAAGGACTCTTTTTAAGACATATTATATAAATGGTTAAGGCCTTAGCCAAATAAAGAAGTTAGTTTATCTCATGAGACCTATCGATGCATCAAGGGGATATAGAAGGCCCCAACCATTTCTTATTAAGTCTAATTCATTACTCATATGAAAGGGGGGAAACATAATCAATGTAAATATTTTTATTTAAAATCTAGCATATAAAATTTTAATACTTCCCCAATCAATAAACACATCCATATTAATATGGTAGATGGTATCAAAATAGTACATTTCAAATCAAACTGATCATAAACCATCAAGAGAAATAATAAGGATGATATCATTAAAACATATACCCAGTGAATCATAATTAAAATAAGGGTTTTTATAGTTTATTAATATAAATACCATAAAAATTTCATTAAAAACATTCTTTAGGAAAATACACTTTTTAATTTGAAAAAAACTTTTAAAAACTAAAAAATTACTAAATATTAGGGAAAAATCTTTGAAAAGAACCATGGAAAATTATAATTGAATATTAAAAGTAATGGTTAGTCATGATGGAATAAAATTTTGTGCATGATGAGTATGTTAAAACAATTATAGCTTTCACAATTTAAGTAAAAAGTCAAAAAAATACCTCATTTAGAAAATGACGGGAATATTACTTTTAAAAAAAATTATAAAAATTAAAAAATAGGTAAAAATTAATTTTAAAAATCATATGAGAATATTAAAAACATTTTTAAAAATATTTTTAGAAAACATGTCCATGGAAGAGAAAGGATTTTCGACAGAAGAGAGAAATAAAGTTGATTTTCCTTGAAAGTGATATTTTAGAATCTTGAGTACATAAAGAAGGGAAATTAAAGGAAAATTTTAGTTTTAATAAATAACCATAGGATAATAAAATTCATGATTTAATGAGTGGAATATCATAATCTTTCATTATCGAAAGCATAATCCTAAAAAATCCCAATAAACAATGAGATTGTAACATAAAACCCTTACCACTTTGGTAACTTTTGAATCATATGACCCATGAAATAAATAATGATATATGGATATTTATATCTCATAATTTTCATTATAAGGTTCATAAAATACATTCATGGGTATTATATACACCACACAAAAGAAACAAGTGGTGTATAAGTCATGTGTCTCATAAAAATAAAAGTGAGACGAAAATCCCTTACCACAGGTCTGATTTCCTTCCTACAGTTTTGAACATCCTTCATAATAAATATATATTTATTATAGATATATTATATAACCATAGTAATATATATAATACCATTTATTATTTAATAATACCTTTTTATATCCTGTTTATTAATAATTCTTTATTTAAATTACTATTCTGGGTGATAACTGCTTTGCTTTTCATGTATGTTTTGGTTCGATAGTTTTGGTCCTTGTACTTTGATCATGGTTAAATAATATAAATAATGTTAATAATTATTTAAATATAATATATATTCATTATATATATAGTCATAAATAAAATTTAGATATAAAAAAATGAATTACACCATTCATGGATATGGTTGGTTATACATACACATGAATGTTGTTTCCATTTTTTTAACGGATGGAACGAAAGGAAGGTAAATAATAATTCACCTTTAAAGAATTATTATTATATATTATATATAATATATATTTATTAAATTTATTCTTATTACAATCTATTTTGAAATAAAATGAGATACATTTCACATCATTTTGTGGAGGCGGTAGTCCACACGTATGCACAAGAGACGTTATCATTTTCCTATGGATTCAAAGGTAATAAGGTAAGATTTTATATGTGATATTATAATTATAAAAGTATAATTATGTTATTAATAACATATATATTCATTAAATCCATACTTATATCCTTCATTAAGAGGCAATGATGAAAAACTAATTACATTGGTTAATGAGGTGGTAGTCCTCCAAACACATGATTGATGGTTTCATTTCTCATTTGATGGAAGAGGATATAGATTTAGGTTATTTCATTAACATATTAAAATATATGAATATTTAAGATAATTTTTTTATTATTTTAGTATATTTTTATAATATGTTTATGGGTAGAGGAAGAAATAAAATGAAGACGCATAGTTAAGAACTATACCTCTTCTTTGAAGAACCTCTTTAGGTTTATACCAAAATCCTTACTAGGATGGTTTTATAATAAAACAATGGACGTCATTTCATGGTTAGGTATGTAATTAAAGGTTTTTTGTAGGTATTTTTTGAGCTAAATTTCTATTTAAGAGTGGATAGGATAGAATAGGGGTGTCCTTTTATAAGTTGGGAGAGGACACACTTGGAATTTTTGAAAATAATAAAATATACCCATGTTTTACACACACTAAATGGATTAAAAATGGACCATTACCGAACCTTATATTATATAAGGTCTAAATATGTACATAAAATATAAATTAGACAAGTTTTTAGTTTATTTTAACCCTTATATTTTTAGTTTAGCACCCGGTAAGCATGTTTTAACCTTAACCGTGGTAATAGATTTTTTTAGTTATTACTACTCATTATGAATAAAAACTAAGTTAGAATAATTAAATAATATTAATTATTATGATTACAAATATTAAATACATTTTACCAAATTAAATTCAAAAAATTTACAGAATTTATTTTAAAATAAAACCCACAAGGGCGATGAAAAACAATTTTCCAAAGAAAAGGTTTCCATGAGTATAAAAAGTTTCTATATCAAATTTCAACATAAAATTGATCCAAATTATATAAAATGGATTAATAATAATATAATTTAATTAATTTTACTTTTAAAATATTTTTAAAACAAAATTTAACCTTTTAAATGTTTTAAATGAAAATATTTTTTCAATAAAAATAAGTATTTTCCACTATTCATTGATTAAATTAATATTTTTAGAAAATTCCAAAAAATTCACTATAAGATAATTTTGAAATGATGATTTAAAAATTTTATTTAATTTTTTAAAATAAATTTTCTAAAAGTTTAAAAAATTAATTTTAAAATAATTTTACAAAACACGAAAAAAATGTTTTTTAGAAAAATACAGTTTTTAAGCATAAAACTGGATTATTGTTATCTCATGCCTAAAAAATATTAGATGAATGATAAAACATTTTATTGAATATATAATATATAAATTTCATTTAAATTATTCACCAATAGTTATTAATTTAATTTATTAAGATAAAAACATATTGTTCTCATAAAAATAGTTTTCAAAAAAACATTTCTTTTACTTTCAAATGATTTTTATTTTTATTTATAATCAATGGATAACCAATGAATTTATTTATACATGTGTAAACAATATAGTTTTAATAATTATTTATTCTTATTCATACCCACCAATCTAATGTATAGGTTATAAAGGTATACTATATTATGGTTCATTTAGATTCAGGGTTGCGTGTATCACAAGCTATAAAAAAGATTAAATTTATTTAAAAATAAATATATCATGAAGTATTAGGGTGTTATAAATTTCATAGGGATTAATATACTTAAAATATAATTTTTGTCCAAGTTTATTTAAATATATAATCATATGATCCTTCCAACACCCATATTTTTCTATATTGAAATATGGTGCTTTAACCATAGACATGCCTTATTTGGAATCATTCATTATCACAACTAGATATTTGAACTTAAACTAATGATAGTTATTAAATAAAAAGTAACAACATTTAATATCAATAGTTGGTTGGATATTCATTGTTCAATGAATCAAGGGGGTGAATTGAGTTCTTAAAATTTTCTCCACTTAAAACCACTTTCTCTTAAGGTATAAACGATTTTGATCTTCTCTTATCATGAATATATAGAGTAAATAAAAACAATAATAGAAAGTATAGAACATGAAGTTTTTATAGTGGTTTTGGGCATAAAAATGCCCTAGTACACTCCACTGACACTCTACTCATTGATTTTGGTGATTTTCACTAGTTTAACCCTTTTCCTGGGGATTTTCCAATTGAGTGCGAGAATTTGTTTCTTGGTACAAAGGTCCAAGAGCTTCTAACCAGAATCTCCCTTCACAAGAGTTGTCTATAGTCTAAGAACACTCAAAATAATAAGTGTTAATTCTACAAAGAATAAAAGAGTAAAATTATGCAGGTTCAACACATAGTTCCAAGCAAAAACTAATAGGTAAAGAAGAAATATCTAGAGAGATAGAATAGCTTCAAAGAGTATCTCTGGAGGTTCTTCAATTTAAAGAGATAGACTTTAAAATCACAACAATAGTTGATGCTCAAATACTTTTTGTATGGAAATATTGATTGTGAATGTAATAGAAAAAAGGAAATCATCAAACATACATCATTGTTCAAATTTTATAGATTCTCTTT
Source organism: Viscum album (assembly GCA_963277665.1). Lineage (NCBI taxonomy): Eukaryota > Viridiplantae > Streptophyta > Magnoliopsida > Santalales > Viscaceae > Viscum > Viscum album. The sequence goes on along the minus strand of OY728139.1, from coordinate 1,490,946,688 downwards.
TTGAATTTAAACTAAGAATAATTTTTAAATAAAATGGTTAATAAAAAAGTTGTGTGTCCTTCTTCTCTAAATATGGAACAAAATATAGGTATAAGGTTGATTAGAACGCATCTTCATTATAACTTTCCATTCTTGTAAATAAATACTTTTTTAAATCAGTCTTGACTTATTTTGATGTATTTTTTTTATACACATAAAATCATAAGTTAACTTTTGAAAAGATGTTATAATGATAAATAATTTCTTGGTTATTCTTCAAGAGTCTTTAACAAAGATCAAAAATATTCTTTGTTTGGAGATACTCTGAACTGAGGATAAAAAATCAATCCATCATAAGACAATTGGACCTGCATAAGATAAATGATCTGGAAGTTCTATTCAAGTAAATAATTACATCATCATAAGATAAATTATCTTCCATAATACAAATGTTTTATAATCTATTTTAATTTTTTAGAATGTAATATAATTTATTTATGAAGTTCCTCTTCATAAGATAAATCGAGATCTATGTAATATAACTGACTTAGTTGAATATCTATTTTCTTTAGATTTCTAAGCATGATTATTTTACATTAATTAATTCATATATTCCTTAAGATAATTAATTTACATTTTAATAAAATTTACTTAAATTGTAAGATAATTTACTTATGATGACCTTCCTTTAGATAAATTCCTTTAACAAAAACTGAATTTTTACACAAGTGGTGAAACTATCTATAAGAGGATTCTTTAGCACGTAAGAGAAAGTCCTTGATAATTTTGAAATGATAACTTAAAAAATTCAATCGATTTTAGAATATTTGAATATATATGAGATATGATCCTAAAAAATTTAAGATAAACATAAAAATAAAACAAATAAGGATTTTTTTAGTATTATAATATAGATGATTTTATGATCTATAGTGGAACAACATAAGTCTTTCCAATACGACATATGTTCATGTGGAAGTTGGGTGCATCAATAATGATATGTTATTAATGAATAATTAGATGAAAGAATTTTATCTTCCATATTTATAGAAGTTAATATCTCAACCCTATGATTTAAATGGAATCGTCACATTAAATCCCATGGCCATGTTGTATAAATGAGTTTATTTTAGATATTCAAAGAAAGATGTATCAAGCATATAAGTTGGTGACATGGGTGTGTAACATTCTTGATAAGATATCACAACAAAAAATTATTATATTACATAGTGATCATTCATATGTGGTTTTTATTGTGACATATATTCTTTCTTTATGGGTGTCTTGACCTGTTGATAGACAGTAATCTTGTACTTTAGACAGGTCTGCCTAATTCCACTCAGGAAGAGGTCTAGAGAGTTACATATAAAGTTTTTTCATAAATGTAAATTAAATATTATTTATTTAAAAATTATAATAAATATCATTCTCTATACCAAGAAATAATATTTAATTAGGATTTATTGATTTATCACAAATATGAAATAAATATTTATTCATAATGTAATTTTTTAAATTACATGAATATAAAATGTTTATTTATCTCTTATTATTCACAAGGTAATAAATAATTATTTATTTATTAATAAATAAATAATTTAATTATGTGAATATTTAATAAATATTTATTTTCCAAACTATGAATAAAATATTTATTTTATTGAATGAATAATATTAATTAAAAAAATTATTCGAGAATTAAATAAATGAAAATTAGGATGAATGAACTGAGTTTTCGGTCCCATGATAAATATTTATTTAACAAACTTTAAAATAAAAATTTGTCATTGTTTGGGTTTGTTCACATCAAAAGTAAAATAATAATATTATTATTTATATGACATATAGTTTGTTGAGGTTTAATTCATAGTTTAGGGCCTTTGGGAAATTAATTAGAATAAAAAATTATCCTTAAGTCTATTTAAAGATTATTATGTCAATCATAAATATGTTAATCATTATGCATAATAATTTCCTATTAAGATCTCCATTCTTCTCTTTTTTCTCTCAATACTAATAAGAATAGGAGAAACTCATTCAAGCCTGAAGAAACATGAATCTATCAAAGTGAACAATGAAAGATGATCAATCGGTCATGGTAGCACCTAATATTTTATCAGTGTTGTTCGGAGATCTTTGGAGAACATGTGGATCACCACTATATGGGCTCTTCTTTGGTTCCTTACTACACAATGATGATGCACCGATCGATATAGAATGGACAACACCATCAACGAAGAAATATTTCATGACTAGAATAATATTTATTATTGTATTTTAAATTAATTGTAAATTAAAGTGAAAAAATATTTTCACTTGGTTCCAACAAAATAGTTTTTCAATATTCTTCAAGGGAAAAAATTGGTCATTACATTCATGTTATGGTGGATAATCTGTTGAATACAAAAAAAATGAGTTAGTCATATGCCCAACTGATACTTCCTCTATGTTTAAAACCAATGAGCCTATGTGAAATTATCATTATTTAACTCTAATTATATATTCTAAATTATGCCATTTTCTAGTCTAGATATATCGACATAATTAAAAACACTTCTATAATTCAATCAAAACCTAGAGAGAAATCCTATTTTCTCTTTCTCTTAAGAAAATAAAGAGAAAACAAGATATTATTATTGAGATTGGTGAAAAATGATGTTAATCATTGTATTCTACTATGATATAATTCAAAGCTTCAAGTATTCCATTTGTAGAATCATGAAGTATATGTGTATACATCTAGAAGAGTACTTGTTTGGATTCTTTATCACAAAGAACAATGTGACAAGATAGGAAATAAAAATCAATCAAGGAAATTATCTTGAATGAGGAAGTTTTTATTTAAATCAATTATAAATAAAATATTCAATATAATCTTTCAATTTTTTGGTTTTCTTCGTCAAGTTTTCTATATATTATCCATTAATATCAATGGAAAATTAAATTTAGGCCTCTATTAAACACTTCATTTGAAACCTATAACCTTTATAATCAAGATAAAAACTGATAGTTTCCTTAGGTTATCCAAATTTATAGGGTTGTGAGGGGATTTTTGAAACCTATAGAGGATTTATCAAGGTCTACTTAAAGTGCCTTTGGGAAAATCCTCTATGTTGGAAACTGAGTTTTAGACTATCATATTTTCTTGAAAATATGTGAATATGTTCGGTTGGAACTCACTCTAGATTTAAAGTGGTTTGATTTTAGTTATTAACGTGATTATTTAAAAATAAAATAATGTTCCATGTAGGGTCTTCCCATAACTTATTTAATGTCTCACCTCCTTTGAAGTAATTTAGGTGTATGCTTCACACATTTTCTAGGAGGGAAATAAAAAAACGCTCTCTCAAAGAAGTTGATCCTACTCTAAGGTGCACACTGGATCTACGATTTGGATGTGATAATTTAATTTTTCATATCTCAAATGTTAAGGGATAATTTTATTCCCATGTTTAAAATTCCATCCCTTGACTTTGGTTTTTCTCACTTTAATAATAGGCCTCATATAGAAACCCAATCCTTTTACAAAAATTATTATATGATTTTTAACATAAATATCTATTAAATGAAACTAAATGATTGAAATGACTAGTTTATTTGGAATAATAGGTACATAAAATAAAAAAATGAAACTAAAATAAAACTTCTTTATTTTAATCTCCATAATGAGCTCCTAAAACTGTATAGGATAACCTAGGGAACACATAAAATAAAGGGTAAAATATAAAGCCTAGTAAGGGAATAAACATGATGGAGAAGCATAACATTTCAATAAAAAGTAATAACATTATATCATAAATAATAAATTATCATGAATAATCATATATAATCATAAAATAAATATCATGTAATCATAAGATCATAACATCATAAAAATATGACAGTAATATAAACCATGACATAAGCATAAGTTAAGGCTAACCTCCAAGACAACATCACATGGTGGAAAGAGTCATCAAGGATTAGGTTCAATCCCTAATCCCATAATTAAAATATCATGAGACAAAAACATCACCCAATGCATTGGAGTGATGTATGGGCATACCCATCATAACATGTACACGCTTATGTGTGCCACAAAAGGGAATCGTTCATAAGGTGTAATAATAAATCATTTGAGAAAATAACTTAAGGAATGTATTATCCTGTAAAAGGAAGGGAGATTAATATAGATATATATGTAATAGACATATATATAGAATTTATAATCATTCCATAATATCAAATATAGAGAGAGAATGTGATTTGAATAGAGAAAGTTCATAACCCAAAGAAAAAAGTGGTTCAAAGAGATCCCTTAACTTATGTTCCAGAATAATTATTCACTTGCGCTTAATATCCTGAATAATCAATTATAATTAATTAATTACATAACTCATAACTGTTTCCATATATATTTTATTTATTATAATTTTAGTATGTTCATTTATAACTATTTCATCAAGATATAAAGACTAATTCCACTGTTCTAAGAGTGTTTGTTTCATGGTTCCAAGGTCGGATCACTTGTGGATAATTATTAAAGTTCTTATCAAATGGGAATAAAAATATAAAAGATAAATGAAATGGTATCTATGGAGTTATATAAATTTAAATTTATCCAATTATCCATCAGTATTCTGACATATTGATGATTCATTTAGTAAAATGATATTGTTATATTATTAGTTTATTTTGGTGGTATTACCGACCATCGTGAAATTTTTTTGTTTTATTTAATATCATGGACATATATTTATTAAATAATGTTAAAAAATATATAATATACATATTTAGGTCATTTTAAAAAATTATAAGTGAATTTAAACCTACCATGAAGGCGGTAACATAAAACGAAAACTCATCATCCATAAAGGCAGAGAACCGACATAATACTGATGATGTTTTCATTTTTTGAATAAAATGAGTAGATAATATGATGTATGATAGATATTACATTAACACAATAACATTACAAAATATATATGGTACTAGAGTTATTATTCCATTTTTAATGGAATTTTTTTCGAGGATTAGGATGAATAGAAAAATAAAAGACTTGGTTGTGGGTATTACCCTCTCCTTTGGATGTATCCTCTTGGTATTCCACTTAAGGCACATTTGATTGGTCTTTTTATGATACTAGAAGTACTAGGATGTGGGGGGAGAGGATTGGGAAGATAATTTGGTATAATCTTTTCAAGTTACAAGTCTTAGAAGGTGTGAGGATAAGGGGGTGTGAGGAATGGTATTTATAAGGGGAGGGGAGAAGTATGTTGGAATATTATAATTGTTATTTATTATTTTGTCACAATACTATCAATGTTATTGATTATTGTGACTATATACAGAAACTAGTGTATTTTATTTTGAACTAATGAGTTCTTACATCATCCATGACTCAAAAATTCATGTTTTTAGCTTATAATATTAAATAGTATATTTTGTTGTATTTCACTATTCACCAAAAATTCAACTATTTTAAAAAATACCAAAAATTAAACCTATAAATTTTTTGAAATGTAGATTCTAAAAATAAAATACATTTTATAAAATAAATCTAAATTTAATAAATTTAATTTTTAAATAAAATACTTATTTATTTAAAAAATATCAATTTGAATATTATGGTCAATTTTCTAACCCTTTGAAAAATTAATTATGGTATCATGAAATTATATTATCATTATAATAAAACTTAATAATAATTTATAAATTCATTTTATGAAAATAAACTTTTTTAAAAATCATTAAATTTATTGTAAAAGTGAAATTAAAAAAAGTATGTTTTACAAAAATACAAACACTTAATTTATCATTTTTAAAACATTTATTTACGTGTACCACTGTATAAATATATCATGTTTTCATTTTATAAGATACCTAAATATTATTTTACACTTCCATAAGTGAGGATACTATTCTCACAGTCAGGTTACTATTTTTAATGGTCAGATTACTATTCCAATGGTCGGGTTACAATTCCAATAGTCAGATTACTATTTCAATAGTCAAAATTTTAAATGGTTATATGGGGTCACTAATTCCTATAAATACCTCATATTTTATTCATTCTTCACTAACTTCAAGTTTTTATCAAGGTTATATATATTTTCATTATCAAAATTCATACTACATTACTAACATTCTGCTTCATTTCTATAGTGTTGTTAATGTGTGTGATTATTCTGGGGGATTGAACATATCCAAAATTTCCTATTATTATTATCTTATTTTCTATTTTTTCCCATTATAAAAATTTCAATTCTTATTTAAATTTTTATTATATTAATTTAATGTTTAAATAAATATAATAAAATGTATTTGGTTTTATCATATGGTGCGTGTGCATTATATAATATTATATTACTGAATATGACATAATTATATATTCAAAAGGGATATTCCATTGATAAAGTTATTATTTGTTACATTCTTACCCCTTAATAAATTTCACCCTCGAAATTTCATTTTACATCCTAAGGTGAAAAGATGTGAGGGTACTTCTACTTCATAGATTCCTCTAGTTCCCATGTCACCTCCCCATACTTATGATTTCTCTATAGTAATTTGACTGGGTGAGTTTTCTTGTTGTATAGAACTTTATCCCTATGATCCAAGATCTTCATCGGCTACTCCTTCTAATAGAGATCATTTTCCATCCATACCACCTTTGAATTCATTACATGTGATAGATCTGGTATGTACTTCCTTGAGAGGGATATATTGAACACATCATGTACTCGAGAAAGGGATGGTGAGAGTGTTAGTTGATAGGCCACAACTTTGATGTGATCTAGAATCTAAAAGGGGTCAATGTACCTAGAACTTATATTTCCCTTTTTCAAAAATCTCATGAATCTCTTCCATAGAGATATGAGTATGAACACCTTATCTCCAACCTCAAACTCCAAGTCTCATCGATGATTTTTAGTATATCTCTTTTGTCGCCTTTAACCAGCCCTGATGTGCTGCTGAATGGCCATTGATCTTTTCTACCATTTTCTCAACCATTTCAGGACTAAACAGCTTTCATTTGTAACTTCATCTTTTTACATTGTTTTTCTACATCTCTTCCCATTAAGTACTTTATATGGATTCATTTGGATGATTGAGTGAAAGTTATTATTGTATAAGAACTAAACTAAAGGAATAAGTTGATCTCATCCTCCTTTGAAGCCCGTCGATCATACTCTCAAAATTTCCTCAAGTGTATGGATAGTTTTCTTTTATTGGAAATCAATTTGGGGGTGATAAGTCATATTTAATTTCATCTCAATGTTTATAGCATGTTAGAGACTCTTACAGAACTTGGAGGTAAATATTGGATCTTGATCAGATACAATAGATAGTGGTTCTCCATACAGCCTCATCACTTCTCTGATGTATATTCTTGAAAGTTTATCAAGTGATAAGTCCTATCAAATTATAATGAAGTGGTAATTATTTTTTAGATGATTCACCACAACCCATATATCATTATTTCCTCCGAATTTCTTCAAAAGACCAGTGAAAAAGTTAATGGTGATGTTTTATCATTTACATGTAAGTATGAGCAATGGTTGCATCATTCCTTTGGATTTTTTCCTTTGAGTCTTTACCTATTGACTTTCTAGGCACTTTTATATATATTATATAATATTTTTATTTATATTGTCCCACAAATATTTCTCTCTAAGATATAGATACATCATTGTGCACCATGGGTGGATGGAGAAGGTTGAGTTATGTGCATCATTCAGTATCCCTTTATCTTAGGATTTGATGGTTTACATAATCATAACCCAAATATTACAACTCATTATTCATAAAATTTAAACTCTGAGGATTTATATTTTCTTATATATTCCACATTATTCTTTATTTTCACATAATCACTTTGATCATTCTTTATCTTATCTAGGAGGTATGGTTTCACAATAATTTTAGAATGGACTGATGTTGTTCCTTCCTTTATGATCCATATGTCTATCCATTTAAAGTCTAAGAAGATTGGGTCCTTATAAATTCCCATCATTGATAAGGTCTCCAGATAATTTATACTTATATCATATTACACTTTATTTACTTTCCTAGGATGGTGGTGGATTGAGCAGTTATATTATTTGATCATCTATAACTATCTTCAATGATTCTTATTAAGCTCCTTTAGTGTAAATATATATTTAAGTCTCTTATGATCTATATATATTTCACACGTCTACCCATAGAGATAATTCTGGTATATTTTTAATGAAAATATCATCATAGCCAACTCTAGATCATGCATTAGATAGATCTACTCATAAAATTTCAACTACCTTGAGGCATAGCCTATTAATTTTTTATTCTGTATTAGTATATAGCCTAATACATTATTTGAAGCATCATTGTATACCATAAAGAGTTCCCCACTTGTGGGTATCATGAGGACCAGTGCAGTGATACACCTCTTTTTAATTCCTTGAAGTTCTCCTTTCATTCACTAGTCTAGGAAAACTTTACTCCATTCTGATCTATCTTGGTTAGTAGGTTTTAAAATCATGATAAGTTTCTCAAAAATCATCATTAATACCCAACTAGTCCAAGGAAACTATAGATCTCCATTGAAAATATTGGTCTAAGACACTCCTTAATTACCTTTATCTTAAAAGGGTTTTAATGATGCTTTTATCAGGGCCAACACATTGCACACTCACTGTTCTGTTGCCCCACATTCCCATATTCAAAAGGTGGGTGGATTCCATCACTTTAATCGGTGATTTCTATTCCTTGATCAAAATGGGAATATGGGACATTGATTCTTCCTTTCATGGATTCCTCCTTGGATCTTGTCACTTAGTTCAGTTTTCCCTCATATATTTAATTCATGTTTGTTAAACTCATTTATAGTGACATATTGAGGTGGACTCCAGTTAATTACGATGCTTCTATCTTGATAGGGAAACAAACTTCAATCAAGGGAGGTAGTAACTTTGGGCATGTTAGGAATGTTAGTATATTTGGTAGGTTGGGAACCTATAAAGTCTTCCAATTTTGGGAGGGCATCTCATATGTGAGGCATCTTAGGCATGGAACCCAAGGCATCATGTGTTGGTCATCAGGTAATTGATGCTAAGGGAATAATCCATCTAAGGATTTTTACCTCATGAATCCCATGTTTATTGTATGGGATAGGGATTTTGGATCTGATTAGAAGTTTAATGTCTTGTGGAGATTATTGGTTGCAAGTTTAACAACCTGTTGAGATGGTTCGGTGGTTAAGTGTGTCCCCAGGGGGGATTTCACACTTGGATTTGGTGGAGTGTGTCCCCAAGGGGTAAGAATTCACACTGGGATGATGGAGTGTGTCCCCCCAAGGGGGTGATTTCAGACTTGGATGATGGAGTGTGTCCCCCCCAAAGGGGGGATTATTTTACACTAGGACAGATGGAGTGTGTCCCCCCAAGGGGGATGATTTCACAATTGGATACTCTTTGAATTGAACCTTGTGGAGGAATTTTATATACCCTATTAAAGATAAATGGATCAAAAATCTTGTAGTTTGGTTTCATAGTTTAAGGTCGTGTGATAGGACCATTCCATGCAGTTTAACATAGTGTGGTAAGGACCCTTGTTTCACAGAAGGAGAGTCAACGAGAGATAGTGTGGGGATTATTCTTGGAAGATACTCGGGTGCTATTGGGATCAAGGATAATGTGGATGGTTCTTAAGTCTAGAAGCTTCCTGAATGGTGGGGTTTCATCCCAAGTGTGGAGTTTTATCCCAAGTAGATTGAGGATAGTGTGGGGATTACACATGTAATATTCCTGTTGGGGGTATCTCATCCCCTAGTGGGGAAGGATCATATGGGGCTTACACATGGAAGTTTCCCATGGAAGGTGTTTCACCCCATGGTGGGGAGGGGAGTGGCATTCCATGATGATCATATATGGGGAATCCTATGTTGATCACACAGGGTAAGTCTATAGTTTTATGTCATGTTTTGAGAACATTATTATGCATTGTAACATCATACAACTAGGATTTAGATCTAGGCAGTTTTACATCATGTGGCTCAGGTATGGATAGGAATTACACCCCAAGGGGACCCATGTTAAAGAGGTAGGAAGATTCTTCATAAGGAATATCTACATAGATAGGTAAGTCATTTACCTTAGCTATGACACCTTTAGGGCTTATGTTTCCACCGCTTATACACCTTTGGGTGGGGCATAGAGTAGACATTATTTTGGAGGAGTGGAAATCAGGAGGTTCGACATTAGGGTACCTATGATTAGGAGAAAAAGGCACTAGGTTGTCTATTATTAAGAGAAAAAGGTATGGTAATGGATGCACTATAACCATAGGGGATGTCAGGTCAGGGACCAAAACTTTATTGTGTGAAAATTTATTTTATTTCACACCAATAGAGTTGTATAAGATATGGGATCTATAACAAGTACAACACATGAATTCTGGGGGCATGGGTGTGTGCAATATTTGGAGTTGTGTGAATATCGGGATTTCATGAAGGCTACTTCTCTTGTGCAAACCTGATCATCCTTAAGAGGGGTTGTTAGAGGATCTCTCAACCCTAGGCTAAGACAAGTTTGGGCCAATAAAAGGTCTCTCATGCAAGTTATCTACCTTTGAGAGTCCATGGATTCTGGGGTTACATGATGTATTGGAAGATGGGTTTCCACGAGTGGTAGGGTCACTTTATATTACATAGATATGTCCCCAAGTTGTGGGGTTAGGCTCTACTTATAGCCAAAATTGGTGGTCAGTGTCACATAACTCCACTGTAGTGTGGAATAGGTTTTTTCACTTCCCAGTCCTTTGCTGCTTAGGCTTGACTGCACAACCTGTTCCATTTTGACATCACCTTTCTCGCACAACTTGGCTATTGCATAATAGTTTGTACACAATGCTCTTATTTTTCACGCATGTGTATGGGGTGTCGATGGGGATTGACCGTACGACATGTGGGGTTCAACATCACCTTTTTCATGCAACTATTTAGTCAAGAAAATAAAGGTTTTGTGTGCAAGAATCCCTTTTTTGCACATATGCCTTTTCCATCATTTCATACTTGGGAGTATCCGTAGAACTCAACATTGCCTTTGGAATGAAATTCATTTGCACGCAAAACCACTTCTTTGTGTGTGACCATTCAAATTTGAGTACGACCTACTCCTCATCCCTGGAATGTTTCTTCATGGTGGGTCACATGTTTATTTTATCCAAACTATCATTTTTGGGTTCAAGATTCATTTTTAGTTCCAAAAAATTTCCCCCCTTAGAATTGGATATGCCAAGGTACTGGAAGGTTGAGTTTCAAGGGAAATGTTTAAGAGTGTGGTTGATTTCTACATGCTCATGAAACTCTTACTAGAAGGGTGGTTTCTGATAACATGGAACTCCTGGGATTACTGACTAAATCCCAGAGGGAATGCTTTATAAGAAATCTCTTATCTCTTTATATATTTGGGATACTGGATAATGTGGTTATTCCATCCATCGAAGTGAACATGATGCATTTATGGTTTTCTCCTCATGAAGATTTTTCCTATTGGGACATCACTACTTTGGGTCATCCTGCTCGGGAGCATGAAGACACTATTGTCTACACTTTGAGTGGATAGAAAAGGATTGTCACCGGAGAACTACCAGAGAATAAAGTGTGCCCATCCTGTTATGTGATCATCTTCTAGACCAACATCCAAAACAATAACATGGGATAGTACAAGGATCGGTACCTATAGGTTGGGGGAACTTCTCTAATGAGTGGTCATGGGCGTATTGGGTATGCTTTACTTGTCAGGATTACGGGGATGAAATACACCATATCAGGCTATAAGAAGTGGTGTGGATTTCCCAGTTCCATGTGCATCGTCAACAGGATCCACTACTAGAGAACCTCATCCAATGTTCTATGAACACCAACACCTTTCACCTCCATCATGGGGAGGTGAGAATCAGCATGTGGGACCTCCACTACATCATCGAAATCCCATTGATGGGATTTCAATATAAATAATTCCTACTATCATGGAATGCCTAAGTAGATAGGGAGAAGACCCCCTTATGGAACAAATCCTTCTGGATGTGTTGACACAAGTACTAAAGTATCATCCCCCCTTCCATCAGGACACTGCATTCAAAAAACTGGATGGGGATGTTCTTGAAGACTCCAACTACAAAGATGTCAGGGCATGTGAAATATTTTCTAGTGTCATAGTAGAGAAGGAAAATAGGATCATAGTAAATGATCTTAGAGGAAGGTTTCTATAAGTAGTGGGGATATAGCATAAAGGAGGGCTAACAGTCAGTGGTCCACCACACTACATTTATAGCCATCTTCCTCAGCACCTGGCTACTTCCTGTGAGATATGTGTGAATGGGAATTCATCTAGGGATGCCCGTGATGGTGGAAATAATAGAATCTAGAAATTGGGTGAACCCGGTAATACTAATGTTGACCTATCTCTACATCTAGTTAGGCCACATGGAAAGAGGGAGCATGCCCAAGTGGATCTGTAGTCTATTCCAGTTCTTTCACAGGTGGATCTCGTTGTATTTTAGAGGCTATTAATTCCCAAACACAATTACCCCACTAAACACTGGTTTGGGGAACTCACTCCTCAAAATCCTTGGGGTTCATCTAGTGACTCTAAATGAATTCGAGGTCATAGTCTGTTTTGGAAATGCTACCAACTTCAACTTTCATCCATTTTTTACTCCATTCGGTGAGATAGTAGATAATCTAGAGGGGAATTTGGGGTAGCAAGAGTATCTAAATACCTTCCCGAGTAAAGTACTAGTTTCTAGGATAGACTAAAATTCTTATTGTGATTCATATACTTTGTCTTAGTTCTCTTAGAAATTTATATGCATCCAGCAATCGACGAAGAGAGTTTACATGAGGATTCGAAAGGAAAGGAATCTGTGTATCCTTTTTCAGTTGTAGTGGATGTTCATAAGGGAAGATACGGGGTAATGCATTATTCTTACACCCACAAACATCAATGTTTTCCTCTCTCGGGGTTATGCTATAAATTGGATAGAAGTATATCATGACACAGTCCTACATCAACATGTAAGGATAATCACGCCATCAAGTGAATCACAGGATTAGTAAGGTGTCAGGAAGGTTTCTCTTTGAGTAGATCATCATGTGTCAAGGGATATATATCTAGGGATAGAGCAGGGTAAGTTAAAGGTTCTATTGCACCCCCACCTCCTGAATGGTAGGGCCTCCCTCCTAATCAGTTGTCGGAATAGGCAGATAACTCTCAGGTTGGGACTAACAGGACAAGGAAGGGCCTATGAAAGAAGTTATGGTATATGTTGAATAAATCAACTTATTATTCCTTTCTCACACTATGGGCACCCTAGGGAATATTTTGGATGACCCTGAAAATAGAATTATTGTGAAAGAAGCTAAATCGGGAAAGAATAAAGCAGCCAAAGGTGGGGCTTACTAGGACCACTATCAGGGTGAACTTTCACGAAATATTTTCATACCAAAAAGATATGGATTCCTTTACATGCCAGTATGGGGGATTTAATCTTCCCACCTTATAGGTACATGTAATATTCAGTGGAAATCATGATCCTGAGGGGACAAAATCTACAAAGGAATCAACTTAGGAGGTGTCATCCTTTGGTGAAAACACACAGGGCACTAGTGACAAGGAATCTTGGGGATCGGTCACCGACCAGGAAACTCCGTAGGAGAGAAAATAGGTCACCCCTATGGGTGATGACCTGACCGAGATTATATTCGACAAGGTATGCTTATATTGTTAACTCTCCTATCTCTTTCATCCCTTATTTTTTTCAAAGGTTGTAATTGGGTTGCACTCTTATATAGAAGCTAGCTGAGTAAGGACAAGGGGTCCCAGTCATAGGGGATGAGGGTGCCCCAACAGATATCAGTGGTTATACCTCAAAATCTATTCCTAAATCCTCTATGTCTAAAGGGTCATACAAGGAGGTTGAAAGGATGATTTTGGATCCCTTGATCCTTCCAGTCATCTATGGGGGACCATACACTAGCATTCCAGTGATGTTTTCTACCACCGATGATTCAGGACATTAAGAGAGAATCATCATTAAAATCCCCATGCCTCAAGGTAAGATTGAATCTTAATCAACCTAGATCTCTTCAAACATTCAAGAAGTTATCTGATTCTATTAAATCAATATATTCATTTGTTTTCATACAACCCAACCAACATTGAAGTGTCCAATGTCAATTGTTGAAGTTTTGATCGGTGTTTAGGGGTCTCTAGTGGTGGAATTCTTTCTTGAGAATACAAGACCAGATTTCACCCAAAAACTTTCCCTCTAGGAGTATTTTTCCCTTACATGATCCATTTTTACCTAATTCATCATCACCGGTCAAACTAATTGGAATGATTTCTTATATAACATAGTTCTCGAGGGGGTTTGTTCCCAAAAAATGGTTGTGGTTGGGGAATTGGGCATGCCTCCCCCAATGGTTGTTCCATATCTTAGGGAATCATTCATCCAAGATAATCAGGTCTCAATTCCGATAGGGAATACCATCATGGATGTAGGTGATTGTAAAGACCCGTAAAATTCAAGGGAAATTTTTTCTTAATTTTCTTTAGAATTTTACAAGAGCGCGGTTTCAGACGGCACCTGATTCCGAGGCCCGGAGTTCCCGGAATTAATTTCTGAAGTTTGGCTCGGGTACGTTCAGTGAACGAACGAGCGGGAATTCCTAACTTTTGATCCGGTGCTCGGAATTGAAATCCGAGGGCACCGATGAACTCGCAGCGCCGATATTCGCTTAAAGAGACCTTTTCGGGAGTTGCGTTTGTTGCGGGTTGAAAGTTAATTTTAGGGGTTTTTTAGTTTGAGTTAAATAAAATTGTGTAGAACAATTTTATTTTTAACTTGTTAAAACCTATCAAAGGAGGTTGGGACTGGGACCCACACCCACTTAACCTCCCTTGGGAGGATTAAGTGTGGTGGGGCCCACACGAGCCCCTAAACCTTTCAAATCCTCCCAACTCCTTTAACGCCTCTTTTAATGGCTTAAGTTACTTAATTAATTAAGGGAGTTAAACCCCTTTTTGAATTTCAAACCTTTGAAATTCTTGTGGTTAAGTTATGTAATAATATAAGTTAAAGCTTATATTATTCTAGGGGATTCTTTTACCACCTTGGGAGGATTTCTTGAGAGCTTTGGAAGCTTTTCTTCTTCATCTTCAAGCTCTGACGAAGAACGAAGAACGCCCAAACTCCGACGAAGAACGACGCCTCTCTTCTTCGTCCTCGGTGTCAACAAGAGGGAACGCTGCACCCTCCTCGGACCTTCTTCGTCGGCATACAAAGATTCGCCAACGACGTATCTCTTCGGGCATAACTCTTCGTCAACGGATTTGACGAACGACGACCGCGACGCCCGACCTCCGCGACGTCGTCTTCCGCGGAACGTTCTCAATCTTCGAACCTTATATCAAGGTAGGGGTTGTTGATTCATTATTTATTTATTCCATTTCTTGATCCTGGATTTCGCATGTCAAACATGAGACTTTTAAAATGTTTTAAGTTGCGTTATTATTTTAACGTGAGGGGGGTCGGACCGCACGAACACGGCCGAAACCCCCTCCATCGTTCTTGTTTAATTATTTTGCGGAGGAAAGCAAGTGGCGTGGTGTCGTCGCACCACGCGGATGAACGTACAAATATCTTACGCGATGCCGTCGCGCGCACCTTGGAAGAAACAACAAGAACGCGACGCCGTCGCGCCGCGTTAAATGAATATCATGGCACGGCGAAAGGGGCGCGGTGCCGTCGCACCGCGCCGGACGACGAACACCGCGGCCGGTTCCAGGCCGCGGCGGGACGAGGAGACCGCGGCCGGTTCCGGGCCGCAGCGGGACGAGAAGACCGCGGCCGGTTCCGGGCCGCGGCAGAAGAGAAGGCCGGCGGCCGGGCCGCCGGCGTCGGAAGCTGAAGGAGGGGACCGGAAATTCCGGTCCCGTTTGAGAAAACCGGCCGGCCAGCTGGCCGGCCGGATGTCTTAAAAACCGGGGGAATTAATCCCCCGGCCTTCACTTAAAACCCCCCTCTTTATGAGGGGGGGAGCGGTTTCCACGGGGGGGGCAGGCGGCTCCCCCGGATCTCCTTCATAGCGGGCCCCCAGGAGGGGGGCCGTTGTTTTACAAAAACGGCGCGGCAAAGCCGCGCCGCCATCCAAGAACCGGGGGCTTGATTGCCCCCGCGTGCGCAGCCTCCTCGCGGCGCCAGGCCGCCGCGGCCCGCCGCGCCGCCGCGCCGCCGCCGCCGGCCGCCGCCGCCGCCCCAGGGGGGGGGGGGGTCGGGCCGGGTCGGCCCGGACCCGGACCCCCCCGTTTCGAACCAGATTCGGTTTTTGGCTCATAACTTGAGCCTCGGACCTCCGAATGACGAACCGTCTGCGGCAACGCGATCCTTGGATCGAGACGGTCGTTTCGGTATATCGCACTCAAGGTTTCGGTTTACTTTGAGTTCGGCCGGGTTGGTTCGTTCACGTAACCAACCGGGCCTTCGGAGCGGAAACGCTCTTATCTTGAGCTACGGATGTCCGATTGACGCGCCGTCAGTCGCGTTGTGTTCCTCTTAGTGAGACGAATCTTTTGGCATACTCCGCCCGAGGTTTGGACGCAGGTGGAGTACGGTCAGGTTGGTTTTGCCTTAAAAACCAATCGGGCCCCGGAGACGAAAATGCCAATAACTCTCAGACCGGGCGTCCGATCGACGCGCCGTCTGTTGCGTTGAGTTCCTGTTGACGATACGGAACTTTTGGATACATCAACTTCGGTCTTCGTGACAGTTGATGTATCAGCCTCTCGGCTCGTGGAGCGGACCCTCCGAACGAGCTTGCTGTGTGCGGGAACCCTAGTGCTGGCTGCGACTGTTCTACTGCTACGACTGCTACTGTGACTGCGACGACGACAGTACAGAGATCCTGTGTGGAT
The DNA here is from genome assembly GCA_963277665.1 of Viscum album. NCBI lineage: Eukaryota > Viridiplantae > Streptophyta > Magnoliopsida > Santalales > Viscaceae > Viscum > Viscum album. The sequence goes on along the minus strand of OY728139.1, from coordinate 1,490,929,772 downwards.
TCGACGACGACAGTACAGAGATCCTGTGTGGATTCGACGATGACGACTACAGCACTCAGCGATCCTTCGTGGATCAGTGCTACAGGTCCTGTGTGGGCCCGATCCTGTGTGGGTCCTTGCGCTCAGCGGTTCTGTGTGAACCAGCGCCTACAGTTTCTGTGTGAGCCCGATCCTGTGTGGGTCTTCTGTGGGGGTTAGTTACCTATCGATCCTTCGTGGGTCCGACGACTTAGATGGATCAGTGATCAACTTTATCGTCCTTGAAGAAGTATACCTGTGTGAGCTGAATCCTGTTGCTTTCCTGTGTGGAATGTGTTGTGCAATCCTGTGTGGATTATGTTTTGCTTTCCTATGTGGAATACGTATACTTTCCTGTGTGGACTGAGTTGTACTTGGGCTCGGAGGTTGGAGCGTATTTTGAATTGATGACTTAGGTATATGTATGGGCATATACCTAAGCAGTGTCGGTTATTACTTCGTGATTGTTACTTTTCATCGTAGTTTATCCTATGTGGATTTGAGAGACCTTCAGGGGTCTCGGGGTCCCTACTGAGTAGCTTATACTCACCCCTGCACGGGCTTCGCCCGCACTACGTTGTGTTGGTTGCAGACGACGGACAGCGTTGACTTAGCTGAGGCTTGTAGAGCGGGACGGTACCCGGAGGTGGACCACTGGGCGGGACGTGCACGGAGCGGACGGCGGGACCCGTGGAGCAGAGGAGCTATCTGTACCCACCCTTCAGGTGGGATTTCCGGTGGACAGCTCGGAGTAGCGGCTTTTACTTTACAGTTGCTGTTTTTCCCTTTTCGAGTTGTACTTTACTTTCAGTTTGGGTTTGTATTCTGGCCCATTTACTTTTCTGCACTTTCAGTTGTACTCTGCTTGTTTAGTGTTTACTTTCCGCTTGTTTACTCTGTGGTGTGTGTATACTTATCAAAGTCAATGCCTTCCCTTTTTACCGGGATTTACGCCTTGGTGCTAGTCGCCAGCCCCTGGCCTATGGAAGGCGGGCTTGGGGTAGTCACGGCACGGACCCCGAGGGCGGGTCGTGACAAATTGGTATCAGAGGAGTTCGGTTCTACCGCGAACTCTGATCTTTTCTATGTGAAGCAATAATGTTTAGTGTATTGAGTGTGGTTATCAGTCCAGGGAGTCCAGTGTTGGTGCGGCGGCCGACGTATCCGTACACCAGGACCCTGACTTCTGATTTCCGACTTAATGCACGAAAACATTGATTGCGTGTGTGTTTCAAAGTTTTCTTTGTGATTACTTATATCAGCTCACCAGGTATACTGTTCTAACCGTGGCGCACCTGTTTCCTTTTCAGGATGGCCCCACGACGGCAGCCAGCTAGGGTTCCGAGAGTCGAGCGAGACGACAGCCCACCGAGCGACGAGGCCTCGGTACAGGGCCCTTTTCCAGTAGTGGCACCGGCGGTAGCTTTACCCGCCGAGCCCCCGATGCTTCCAGCAGCAGACGCTGACGATGCACGTCGCCTCAGTGCACTGTATGAGTTTCAGCGCCAGCGACCACCCAGGTTTCGCGGGGAGACGGATCCCCAGGCAGCAGAGGACTGGCTGGAGGCAGTGGTTCGAGTGTTTAGGCTAGTGAGGACACCAGCAGACCTCATGGTGATCCTCGCTGCGAGCCTACTACACGCAGCAGCAGGACGATGGTGGATCCTGATGCTACAGGTGCACGATGAGGCATCCCTAATTTGGACGGACTTTGAGAGCCTCTTCCGCTCGGAGTTCGTCCCAGCCACCCTTCGTGCGGTACGTATCCAGGAGCTTCTACAGCTGCGGCAGGGCAGCATGACGGTCGCTCAGTACTCGGCGAGATTTACCGATCTCTCGCGCTACTCGACCGACATGGTACGGGACCCATTCTTCCGGGCCCGGATCTTCGAGCAGGGTTTGAGACACGAGATCAGGGCATCGCTGATCTCCCTCAGCATACCGACTCAGACAGGAGTACTGGAGCGGGCCCTTCTGATCGAGAGCTTCCTTGCTGAGTCTATACCAGCACAGAGACCCACCGCAGGGCGACACGTGGCAGAGTCATCTGCAGCGGGCAGTCGACGGATGACTCAGGGGTCCAGACAGACCAAACCTTCGGGCCGACGACCTCAGGGCACTGGCTCAGCAGTGCGGGGCACACAGCGCGGAGCCAGTCTTCCGAGAGGCAGACAGTGCTACTCGTGCGGCGGGCAGGGCCACATGGCTCGTGACTGCCCGACCCGCCGTGCCGAGGAGCAGCAGACAGTTGATGGACCACCGAGGCAGAGGCAGAGGATCGACCGTGGCGGTCCGCAGGGAGGAGGCGGACGAGGCAGAGGAGCTGGACGAGCAGCTGGTGATGGCCGACGCTTTGAGGCTCTACCACCACCACCACCAGGAGGTCCACCCCGACCACAGGGAGCTGGCGGGAAGCGACAGGCACAGCTCCAGGCAGCAGAGGCCTACGACCAAGGCGCACCCGAGATGATTCGAGGTACTATCTGTGTCTATTCCACCCTTGCTGCAGTTCTTATAGACACAGGAGCGAGTCACTCTTTCATAGTCGCTGCCCTTGTTCAGAGCTCGGAGATTCCTACAGAGCCGTTGGCTCGATCCTTACGGCTAGAGACTCCTACGAGAGCAGACTCGACGATTACGCACTGGTGCCGGCAGTGTGAGCTTACTCTAGGAGGCGAGAACTTCGGCTGGGATCTTCTTGTAGCAGCGTCGAGGCCTTACGACGTCATCTTGGGCATGGATTGGTTGTCTACGGTCCATGCACAGATTGACTGTTTTAGGCGCAAGGTGCGTTGTGTACGTACCGACGGGAGCAGGTTCACCTTCACCGGCGAGAAGGGAGCCTTAGCAGCACAGGATGGACTTCCGCGGAGGAGAGGACAGCCCATCACTCATCAGTTGGCTAGCCTTATCCTTGGAGCAGTTGACGTGCGGAGTCCTGGTTTTCCTGCAGTGGTGGATCAGTTTGCGGACGTTTTTCCCGACGATGTTCCAGGGCTACCTCCTCGCAGAGAGGTAGACTTTTATATTGACTTGTACCCCGGGATAGCCCCGATATCCACTCCAGCATATCGGATGGCCCCCGCCGAGCTTCGAGAGCTACGGGTACAGTTAGAGGACTTACAGGGCAAGGGGTTCATCCGACCCAGTGTTTCACCCTGGGCTTCCCCGATATTGTTCGCCAAGAAGGCGGACGGGAGCTTGCGACTTTGTGTTGATTATCGTCTCCTGAACCAGGTGACAGTGAGGAACAAGTATCCGCTACCGAGGATTTATGACCTCTTTGATCAGCTCAAGGGAGCACGGTGGTTCTCGAAGATAGACCTCAGGTCAGGCTATCATCAGCTCAGAGTCAGAGACGAGGATGTGCAGAAGACGGCCTTCAGATGTCGGTATGGCCACTATGAGTTCTTGGTTATGCCTTTCGGTGTAACCAATGCCCCAGCAGTGTTCATGGCTCTCATGAACAGGATCTTTCAGCCATACCTCGATCGGTTTGTCGTGGTCTTCATCGACGACATTCTGATTTACTCTACGACAGAGGAGGAGCACGCCTATCACTTGCGAGTTGTTCTTGACACACTCCGAGAGCACCAGCTTTATGGTAAGCTCTCGAAGTGCCAGTTCTGGATACGTGAGGTCCACTTTTTGGGACACGTTATCTCTGAGGCGGGAGTTGCAGTGGATCCCGCGAAGATTGAGGCTGTGTTAGCTTGGGAGCCACCCAGGAGCGTGACTGAGGTTCGGAGTTTCTTGGGACTAGCTGGATACTATCGGAGATTTGTGCCGAACTTCTCCAGAGTTGCGGCATCACTCACAGCTTTGACGAAGAAGGGGAAACCCTTCGTGTGGTCAGACAGATGTCAGCAGAGCTTCCAGGAGCTGAGACAGAGATTGACTAGCGCACCTATCTTGAGGTTGCCTGAGGAGGGAGTAGGGTACGTAGTCTACTGCGATGCATCAGGGACCGGACTCGGATGTGTTCTGATGCAGGAGCGGGCAGTGATCGCCTATGGATCACGACAGTTGAGGCCGCATGAGCAGAACTACGCTACCCATGACCTGGAGTTAGCAGCAGTGGTCTTCGCTCTGAAGACATGGCGACACTATCTGATGGGCGAGCGCTTTACAGTCTTTTCTGATCATCAGAGTCTCAGGTATATCTTCTCGCAGAAGGACCTGAACCTGAGACAGTGTCGATGGCTCGAGTTCCTCCAGGACTATGACTTTGAGATAGTCTATACTCCTGGGAAGGGGAACGTAGTAGCCGATGCCCTCAGCAGGAGGACGGGCATTCAGCTACATGAGGAGGCGACAGAGCAGCTAGCCTCTTTGCAGATATCCTTCGTGGATAGAGATGGAGCAGCCTTTCTTCAGTCTCTCACAGTCACTCCTCCACTACTGCAGCGAGTCAGGGAGGCACAGCATGGGGACGCTGACTGTGAGACACGGCGTGCACAGATATCCTCGGGACAGGCACCTGATGGTTTCTTCCTTGGAGCAGAGCACGACATCCTTTTCAGAGGACGTACCATGGTACCAGTAGCTTTGCGAGAGGAAGTGCTGAGAGAGTTTCACACTTCTCCTTTGGCGGTACATCCTGGAGTGGCGAAGATGTACCAGGACCTCAGACGACAGCACTGGTGGCCGGGCATGAAGAAGGCTGTAGCAGAGTTCGTTTCTCGATGCCTCACCTGTCAGCAGGTGAAGGCAGAGCATCAGGTACCAGCAGGCTTGGTACAGCCCTTGGAGGTTCCGGAGTGGAAGTGGGACGGCATATCTATGGACTTTGTGACTGGAATTCCACGCACTTCCAGAGGTCACGACTCCATCTGGGTGATTGTTGACCGACTCACCAAGTCGGCACACTTCTTACCCATCAGAGAGCAGGGCTCAGTGGAGAGCTTGGGACGTCTCTACGTTCAGGAGATTGTGCGGCTCCACGGCGTGCCATCATCTATCATTTCCGATCGAGATGTCCGCTTTACTTCCCGGCTTTGGAAGGGGTTGCAGGAAGCGTTCGGGACGCAGCTACGTCTTAGCACAGCTTTTCACCCTCAGACGGATGGTCAGACGGAGAGGACCATTCAGACTCTCGAGGACATGCTCCGCGCATGTGTCCTCGACTTTGGTCGTAGCTGGGAAGACCAACTACCCTTGGTGGAGTTTGCGTACAACAACAGCTACCACTCCACCATCGGGATGGCACCGTACGAGGCATTGTACGGCCGACCTTGTAGATCTCCTTTGTGCTGGACAGACCCTGGAGAGTCAGCACTGGTGGGACCGGAGATGGTCCAGGCCACGACAGAGAAGGTCCAGGTCATCCAGGAGCGGATGAGGACAGCTCAGAGCCGGCAGAAGTCATATGCTGACAGGAGGCGGAGGCCACTGGAGTTCGAGGATGGTGACCACGTCTTCTTGCGAGTCTCACCTCGACGTGGTATTCGGAGATTTGGCCGAGGCGGCAAGTTATCTCCGCGCTTCATCGGACCCTTCCAGATTCTTAGCAGGATTGGTGAGGTGGCTTATCGCCTGGCTCTACCACCTCAGTTGCACCGGGTGCACGACGTCTTCCACGTATCCCAGCTGAGGAGATACGTGCACGACCCGACGCACATCATTGACCATGGGGAGCTTGACGTTGACGATGGGGAGACTTTTACGGAGGTCCCGGTGGAGATAGAGGATCGACAGGAGCGGGTCCTGTGTGGGCGATCGATTCCTCTTGTGCGCATCAGATGGCAGCACGGGAATCTCCAGGTGAGCACATGGGAGCGGGAGGCTCAGATGCGTGCTCAGTACCCTCATTTGTTTCCCTAGTTTTGATGTATCTTTACGGGGACGTAAAGCCCTGAGGTGGGAGTAATGTAAAGACCCGTAAAATTCAAGGGAAATTTTTTCTTAATTTTCTTTAGAATTTTACAAGAGCGCGGTTTCAGACGGCACCTGATTCCGAGGCCCGGAGTGCCCGGAATTAATTTCTGAAGTTTGGCTCGGGTACGTTCAGTGAACGAACGAGCGGGAATTCCTAACTTTTGATCCGGTGCTCGGAATTGAAATCTGAGGGCACCGATGAACTCGCAGCGCCGATATTCGCTTAAAGAGACCTTTTCGGGAGTTGCGTTTGTTGCGGGTTGAAAGTTAATTTTAGGGGTTTTTTAGTTTGAGTTAAATAAAATTGTGTAGAACAATTTTATTTTTAACTTGTTAAAACCTATCAAAGGAGGTTGGGAGTGGGACCCACACCCACTTAACCTCCCTTGGGAGGATTAAGTGTGGTGGGGCCCACACGAGCCCCTAAACCTTTCAAATCCTCCCAACTCCTTTAACGCCTCTTTTAATGGCTTAAGTTACTTAATTAATTAAGGGAGTTAAACCCCTTTTTGAATTTCAAACCTTTGAAATTCTTGTGGTTAAGTTATGTAATAATATAAGTTAAAGCTTATATTATTCTAGGGGATTCTTTTACCACCTTGGGAGGATTTCTTGAGAGCTTTGGAAGCTTTTCTTCTTCATCTTCAAGCTCTGACGAAGAACGAAGAACGCCCAAACTCCGACGAAGAACGACGCCTCTCTTCTTCGTCCTCGGTGTCAACAAGAGGGAACGCCGCACCCTCCTCGGACCTTCTTCGTCGGCATACGAAGATTCGCCAACGACGTATCTCTTCGGGCATAACTCTTCGTCAACGGATTTGACGAACGACGACCGCGACGCCCGACCTCCGCGACGTCGTCTTCCGCGGAACGTTCTCAATCTTCGAACCTTATATCAAGGTAGGGGTTGTTGATTCATTATTTATTTATTCCATTTCTTGATCCTGGATTTCGCATGTCAAACATGAGACTTTTAAAATGTTTTAAGTTGCGTTATTATTTTAACGTGAGGGGGGCCGGACCGCACGAACACGGCCGAAACCCCCTCCATCGTTCTTGTTTAATTATTTTGCGGAGGAAAGCAAGTGGCGTGGTGCCGTCGCACCACGCGGATGAACGTACAAATATCTTACGCGATGCCGTCGCGCGCACCTTGGAAGAAACAACAAGAACGCGACGCCGTCGCGCTGCGTTAAATGAATATCATGGCACGGCGAAAGGGGCGCGGTGCCGTCGCACCGCGCCGGACGACGAACACCGCGGCCGGTTCCGGGCCGCGGTGGGACGAGGAGACCGCGGCCGGTTCCGGGCCGCAGCGGGACGAGAAGACCGCGGCCGGTTCCGGGCCGCGGCAGAAGAGAAGGCCGGCGGCCGGGCCGCCGGCGTCGGAAGCCGAAGGAGGGGACCGGAAATTCCGGTCCCGTTTGAGAAAACCGGCCGGCCAGCTGGCCGGCCGGATGTCTTAAAAACCGGGGGAATTAATCCCCCGGCCTTCACTTAAAACCCCCCTCTTTATGAGGGGGGGGAGCGGTTTCCACGGGGGGGGCAGGCGGCTCCCCCGGATCTCCTTCATAGCGGGCCCCCAGGAGGGGGGCCGTTGTTTTACAAAAACGGCGCGGCAAAGCCGCGCCGCCATCCAAGAACCGGGGGCTTGATTTCCCCCACGTGCGCAGCCTCCTCGCGGCGCCAGGCCGCCGCGGCCCGCCGCGTCGCCGCGCCGCCGCCGCCGCCGCCCCAGGGGGGGGCGGTCGGGCCGGGTCGGCCCGGACCCGGACCCCCCCGTTTCGAACCAGATTCGGTTTTTGGCTCATAACTTGAGCCTCGGACCTCCGAATGACGAACCGTCTGCGGCAACGCGATCCTTGGATCGAGACGGTCGTTTCGGTATATCGCACTCAAGGTTTCGGTTTACTTTGAGTTCGGCCGGGTTGGTTCGTTCACGTAACCAACCGGGCCTTCGGAGCGGAAACGCTCTTATCTTGAGCTACGGACGTCCGATTGACGCGCCGTCAGTCGCGTTGTGTTCCTCTTAGTGAGACGAATCTTTTGGCATACTCCGCCCGAGGTTTGGACGCAGGTGGAGTACGGTCGGGTTGGTTTTGCCTTAAAAACCAATCGGGCCCCGGAGACGAAAATGCCAATAACTCTCAGACCGGGCGTCCGATCGACGCGCCGTCTGTTGCGTTGAGTTCCTGTTGACGATACGGAACTTTTGGATACATCAACTTCGGTCTTCGTGACAGTTGATGTATCAGCCTCTCGGCTCGTGGAGCGGACCCTCCGAACGAGCTTGCTGTGTGCGGGAACCCTAGTGCTGGCTGCGACTGTTCTACTGCTACGACTGCTACTGTGACTGCGACGACGATAGTACAGAGATCCTGTGTGGATTCGACGACGACAGTACAGAGATCCTGTGTGGATTCGACGACGACGACTACAGCACTCAGCGATCCTTCGTGGATCAGTGCTACAGGTCCTGTGTGGGCCCGATCCTGTGTGGGTCCTTGCGCTCAGCGGTTCTGTGTGAGCCAGCGCCTACAGGTTCTGTGTGAGCCCGATCCTGTGTGGGTCTTCTGCGGGGGTTAGTTACCTATCGATCCTTCGTGGGTCCGACGACTTAGATGGATCGGTGATCATCTTTATCGTCCTTGAAGAAGTATACCTGTATGAGCTGAATCCTGTTGCTTTCCTGTGTGGAATGTGTTGTGCAATCCTGTGTGGATTATGTTTTGATTTCCTATGTGGAATACGTATACTTTCCTGCGTGGACTGAGTTGTACTTGGGCTCGGAGGTTGGAGCGTATTTTGAATTGATGACTTAGGTATATGTATGGGCATATACCTAAGCAGTGTCGGTTATTACTTCGTGATTGTTACTTTTCTTCGTAGTTTATCCTATGTGGATTTGAGAGACCTTCAGGGGTCTCGGGGTCCCTACTGAGTAGCTTATACTCACCCCTGCACGGGCTTCGCCCGCACTACGTTGTGTTGGTTGCAGACGACGGACAGCGTTGACTTAGCTGAGGCTTGTAGAGCGGGACGGTACCCGGAGGTGGACCACTGGGCGGGACGTGCACGGAGCGGACGGCGGGACCCGTGGAGCAGAGGAGCTATCTGTACCCACCCTTCAGGTGGGATTTCCGGTGGACAGCTCGGAGTAGCGGCTTTTACTTTACAGTTGCTGTTTTTCCCTTTTCGAGTTGTACTTTACTTTCAGTTTGGGTTTGTATTCTGGCCCATTTACTTTTCTGCACTTTCAGTTGTACTCTGCTTGTTTAGTGTTTACTTTCCGCTTGTTTACTCTGTGGTGTGTGTATACTTATCAAAGTCAATGCCTTCCCTTTTTACCGGGATTTACGCCTTGGTGCTAGTCGCCAGCCCCTGGCCTATGGAAGGCGGGCTTGGGGTAGTCACGGCACGGACCCCGAGGGCGGGTCGTGACAAATTGGTATCAGAGGAGTTCGGTTCTACCGCGAACTCTGATCTTTTCTATGTGAAGCAATAATGTTTAGTGTATTGAGTGTGGTTATCAGTCCAGGGAGTCCAGTGTTGGTGCGGCGGCCGACGTATCCGTACACCAGGACCCTGACTTCTGATTTCCGACTTAATGCACGAAAACATTGATTGCGTGTGTGTTTCAAAGTTTTCTTTGTGATTACTTATATCAGCTCACCAGGTATACTGTTCTAACCGTGGCGCACCTGTTTCCTTTTCAGGATGGCCCCACGACGGCAGCCAGCTAGGGTTCCGAGAGTCGAGCGAGACGACAGCCCACCGAGCGACGAGGCCTCGGTACAGGGCCCTTTTCCAGTAGTGGCACCGGCGGTAGCTTTACCCGCCGAGCCCCCGATGCTTCCAGCAGCAGCCGCTGACGATGCACGTCGCCTCAGTGCACTGCATGAGTTTCAGCGCCAGCGACCACCCAGGTTTCGCGGGGAGACGGATCCCCAGGCAGCAGAGGACTGGCTGGAGGCAGTGGTTCGAGTGTTTAGGCTAGTGAGGACACCAGCAGACCTCATGGTGATCCTCGCTGCGAGCCTACTACACGCAGCAGCAGGACGATGGTGGATCCTGATGCTCCAGGTGCACGATGAGGCATCCCTAATTTGGACGGACTTTGAGAGCCTCTTCCGCTCGGAGTTCGTCCCAGCCACCCTTCGTGCGGTACGTATCCAGGAGCTTCTACAGCTGCGGCAGGGCAGCATGACGGTCGCTCAGTACTCGGCGAGATTTACCGATCTCTCGCGCTACTCGACCGACATGGTACGGGACCCATTCTTCCGGGCCCGGACCTTCGTGCAGGGTTTGAGACACGAGATCAGGGCATCGCTGATCTCCCTCAGCATACCGACTCAGACAGGAGTACTGGAGCGGGCCCTTCTGATCGAGAGCTTCCTTGCTGAGTCTACACCAGCACAGAGACCCACCGCAGGGCGACACGTGGCAGAGTCATCTGCAGCGGGCAGTCGACGGATGACTCAGGGGTCCAGACAGACCAAACCTTCGGGCCGACGACCTCAGGGCACTGGCTCAGCAGTGCGGGGCACACAGCGCGGAGCCAGTCTTCCGAGAGGCAGACAGTGCTAATCGTGCGGCGGGCAGGGCCACATGGCTCGTGACTGCCCGACCCGCCGTGCCGAGGAGCAGCAGACAGTTGATGGACCACCGAGGCAGAGGCAGAGGATCGACCGTGGCGGTCCGCAGGGAGGAGGCGGACGAGGCAGAGGAGCTGGACGAGCAGCTGGTGGTGGCCGACGCTTTGAGGCTCTACCACCACCACCACCAGGAGGTCCACCCCGACCACAGGGAGCTGGCGGGAAGCGACAGGCACAGCTCCAGGCAGCCGAGGCCTACGACCACGGCGCACCCGAGATGATTCGAGGTACTATCTGTGTCTATTCCACCCTTGCTGCAGTTCTTATAGACACAGGAGCGAGTCACTCTTTCATAGCCGCTGCCCTTGTTCGGAGCTCGGAGATTCCGACAGAGCCGTTGGCTCGATCCTTACGGCTAGAGACTCCTACGGGAGCAGACTCGACGATTACGCACTGGTGCCGGCAGTGTGAGCTTACTCTAGGAGGCGAGAACTTCGGCTGGGATCTTCTTGTAGCAGCGTCGAGGCCTTACGACGTCATCTTGGGCATGGATTGGCTATCTACGGTCCATGCACAGATTGACTGTTTTAGGCGCAAGGTGCGTTGTGTACGTACCGACGGGAGCAGGTTCACCTTCACCGGCGAGAAGGGAGCCTTAGCAGCACAGGATGGACTTCCGCGGAGGAGAGGACAGCCCATCACTCATCAGTTGGCTAGCCTTATCCTTGGAGCAGTTGACGTGCGGAGTCCTGGTTTTCCTGCAGTGGTGGATCAGTTTGCGGACGTTTTTCCCGACGATGTTCCAGGGCTACCTCCTCGCAGAGAGGTAGACTTTTATATTGACTTGTACCCCGGGATAGCCCCGATATCCACTACAGCATATCGGATGGCCCCCGCCGAGCTTCGAGAGCTACGGGTACAGTTAGAGGACTTTCAGGGCAAGGGGTTCATCCGACCCAGTGTTTCACCCTGGGCTTCCCCGATATTGTTCGCCAAGAAGGCGGACGGGAGCTTGCGACTTTGTGTTGATTATCGTCGCCTGAACCAGGTGACAGTGAGGAACAAGTATCCGCTACCGAGGATTGATGACCTCTTTGATCAGCTCAAGGGAGCACGGTGGTTCTCGAAGATAGACCTCAGGTCAGGCTATCATCAGCTCAGAGTCAGAGATGAGGATGTGCAGAAGACGGCCTTCAGATGTCGGTATGGCCACTATGAGTTCTTGGTTATGCCTTTCGGTGTAACCAATGCCCCAGCAGTGTTCATGGCTCTCATGAACAGGATCTTTCAGCCATACCTCGATCGGTTTGTCGTGGTCTTCATCGACGACATTCTGATTTACTCTACGACAGAGGAGGAGCACGCCTATCACTTGCGAGTTGTTCTTGACACACTCCGAGAGCACCAGCTTTATGGTAAGCTCTCGAAGTGCCAGTTCTGGATACGTGAGGTCCACTTTTTGGGACACGTTATCTCTGAGGCGGGAGTTGCAGTGGATCCCGCGAAGATTGAGGCTGTGTTAGCTTGGGAGCCACCCAGGAGCGTGACTGAGGTTCGGAGTTTCTTGGGACTAGCTGGATACTATCGGAGATTTGTGCTGAACTTCTCCAGAGTTGCGGCATCACTCACAGCTTTGACGAAGAAGGGGAAACCCTTCGTGTGGTCAGACAGATGTCAGCAGAGCTTCCAGGAGCTGAGACAGAGATTGACTAGCGCACCTATCTTGAGGTTGCCTGAGGAGGGAGTAGGGTACGTAGTCTACTGCGATGCATCAGGGACCGGACTCGGATGTGTTCTGATGCAGGAGCGGGCAGTGATCGCCTATGGATCACGACAGTTGAGGCCGCATGAGCAGAACTACGCTACCCATGACCTGGAGTTAGCAGCAGTGGTCTTCGCTCTGAAGACATGGCGACACTATCTGATGGGTGAGCGCTTTACAGTCTTTTCCGATCATCAGAGTCTCAGGTATATCTTCTCGCAGAAGGACCTGAACCTGAGACAGCGTCGATGGCTCGAGTTCCTCCAGGACTATGACTTTGAGATAGTCTATACTCCTGGGAAGGGGAACGTAGTAGCCGATGCCCTCAGCAGGAGGACGGGCATTCAGCTACATGAGGAGGCGACAGAGCAGCTAGCCTCTTTGCAGATATCCTTCGTGGATAGAGATGGAGCAGCCTTTCTTCAGTCTCTCACAGTCACTCCTCCACTACTGCAGCGAGTCAGGGAGGCACAGCATGGGGACGCTGACTGTGAGACACGGCGTGCACAGATATCCTCGGGACAGGCACCTGATGGTTTCTTCCTTGGAGCAGAGCACGACATCCTTTTCAGAGGACGTACCATGGTACCAGTAGCTTTGCGAGAGGAAGTGCTGAGAGAGTTTCACACTTCTCCTTTGGCGGTACATCCTGGAGTGGCGAAGATGTACCAGGACCTCAGACGACAGCACTGGTGGCCGGGCATGAAGAAGGCTGTAGCAGAGTTCGTTTCTCGATGCCTCACCTGTCAGCAGGTGAAGGCAGAGCATCAGGTACCAGCAGGCTTGGTACAGCCCTTGGAGGTTCCGGAGTGGAAGTGGGACGGCATATCTATGGACTTTGTGACTGGACTTCCACGCACTTCCAGAGGTCACAACTCCATCTGGGTGATTGTTGACCGACTCACCAAGTCGGCACACTTCTTACCCATCAGAGAGCAGGGCTCAGTGGAGAGCTTGGGACGTCTCTACGTTCAGGAGATTGTGCGGCTCCACGGCGTGCCATCATCTATCATTTCCGATCGAGATGCCCGCTTTACTTCCCGGCTTTGGAAGGGGTTGCAGGAAGCGTTCGGGACGCAGCTACGTCTTAGCACAGCTTTTCACCCTCAGACGGATGGTCAGACGGAGAGGACCATTCAGACTCTCGAGGACATGCTCCGCGCATGTGTCCTCGACTTTGGTCGTAGCTGGGAAGACCACCTACCCTTGGTGGAGTTCGCGTACAACAACAGCTACCACTCCACCATCGGGATGGCACCGTACGAGGCATTGTACGGCCGACCTTGTAGATCTCCTTTGTGCTGGACAGACCCTGGAGAGTCAGCACTGGTGGGACCGGAGATGGTCCAGGCCACGACAGAGAAGGTCCAGGTCATCCAGGAGCGGATGAGGACAGCTCAGAGCCGGCATAAGTCATATGCTGACAGGAGGCGGAGGCCACTGGAGTTCGAGGATGGCGACCACGTCTTCTTGCGAGTCTCACCTCGACGTGGTATTCGGAGATTTGGCCGAGGCGGCAAGTTATCTCCGTGCTTCATCGGACCCTTCCAGATTCTTAGCAGGATTGGTGAGGTGGCTTATCGCCTGGCTCTACCACCTCAGTTGCACCGGGTGCACGACGTCTTCCACGTATCCCAGCTGAGGAGATACGTGCACGACCCGACGCACATCATTGACCATGGGGAGCTTGACGTTGACGATGGGGAGACTTTTACGGAGGTCCCGGTGGAGATAGAGGATCGACAGGAGCGGGTCCTGCGTGGGCGATCGATTCCTCTTGTGCGCATCAGATGGCAGCACGGGAATCTCCAGGTGAGCACATGGGAGCGGGAGGCTCAGATGCGTGCTCAGTACCCTCATTTGTTTCCCTAGTTTTGATGTATCTTTACGGGGACGTAAAGCCCTGAGGTGGGAGTAATGTAAAGACCCGTAAAATTCAAGGGAAATTTTTTCTTAATTTTCTTTAGAATTTTACAAGAGCGCGGTTTCAGACGGCACCTGATTCCGAGGCCCGGAGTGCCCGGAATTAATTTCTGAAGTTTGGCTCGGGTACGTTCAGTGAACGAACGAGCGGGAATTCCTAACTTTTGATCCGGTGCTCGGAATTGAAATCCGAGGGCACCGATGAACTCGCAGCGCCGATATTCGCTTAAAGAGACCTTTTCGGGAGTTGCGTTTGTTGCGGGTTGAAAGTTAATTTTAGGGGTTTTTTAGTTTGAGTTAAATAAAATTGTGTAGAACAATTTTATTTTTAACTTGTTAAAACCTATCAAAGGAGGTTGGGAGTGGGACCCACACCCACTTAACCTCCCTTGGGAGGATTAAGTGTGGTGGGGCCCACATGAGCCCCTAAACCTTTCAAATCCTCCCAACTCCTTTAACGCCTCTTTTAATGGCTTAAGTTACTTAATTAATTAAGGGAGTTAAACCCCTTTTTGAATTTCAAACCTTTGAAATTCTTGTGGTTAAGTTATGTAATAATATAAGTTAAAGCTTATATTATTCTAGGGGATTCTTTTACCACCTTGGGAGGATTTCTTGAGAGCTTTGGAAGCTTTTCTTCTTCATCTTCAAGCTCTGACGAAGAACGAAGAACGCCCAAACTCCGACGAAGAACGACGCCTCTCTTCTTCGTCCTCGGTGTCAACAAGAGGGAACGCCGCACCCTCCTCGGACCTTCTTCGTCGGCATACGAAGATTCGCCAACGACGTATCTCTTCGGGCATAACTCTTCGTCAACGGATTTGACGAACGACGACCGCGACGCCCGACCTCCGCGACGTCGTCTTCCGCGGAACGTTCTCAATCTTCGAACCTTATATCAAGGTAGGGGTTGTTGATTCATTATTTATTTATTCCATTTCTTGATCCTGGATTTCGCATGTCAAACATGAGACTTTTAAAATGTTTTAAGTTGCGTTATTATTTTAACGTGAGGGGGGCCGGACCGCACGAACACGGCCGAAACCCCCTCCATCGTTCTTGTTTAATTATTTTGCGGAGGAAAGCAAGTGGCGTGGTGCCGTCGCACCACGCGGATGAACGTACAAATATCTTACGTGATGCCATCGCGCGCACCTTGGAAGAAACAACAAGAACGCGACGCCGTCGCGCTGCGTTAAATGAATATCATGGCACGGCGAAAGGGGCGCGGTGCCGTCGCACCGCGCCGGACGACGAACACCGCGGCCGGTTCCGGGCCGCGGCGGGACGAGGAGACCGCGGCCGGTTCCGGGCCGCAGCGGGACGAGAAGACCGCGGCCGGTTCCGGGCCGCGGCAGAAGAGAAGGCCGGCGGCCGGGCCGCCGGCGTCGGAAGCCGAAGGAGGGGACCGGAAATTCCGGTCCCGTTTGAGAAAACCGGCCGGCCAGCTGGCCGGCCGGATGTCTTAAAAACCGGGGGAATTAATCCCCCGGCCTTCACTTAAAACCCCCCTCTTTATGAGGGGGGGAGCGGTTTCCACGGGGGGGGCAGGCGGCTCCCCCGGATCTCCTTCATAGCGGGCCCCCAGGAGGGGGGCCGTTGTTTTACAAAAACGGCGCGGCAAAGCCGCGCCGCCATCCAAGAACCGG
This sequence comes from Viscum album, assembly GCA_963277665.1. NCBI lineage: Eukaryota > Viridiplantae > Streptophyta > Magnoliopsida > Santalales > Viscaceae > Viscum > Viscum album. Next base: position 1,490,913,948 of record OY728139.1, on the reverse strand, counting down.
GGGCTTGATTTCCCCCGCGTGCGCAGCCTCCTCGCGGCGCCAGGCCGCCGCGGCCCGCCGCGCCGCCGCGCCGCCGCCGCCGCCGCCCCAGGGGGGGGGGGGGTCGGGCCGGGTCGGCCCGGACCCGGACCCCCCCGTTTCGAACCAGATTCGGTTTTTGGCTCATAACTTGAGCCTCGGACCTCCGAATGACGAACCGTCTGCGGCAACGCGATCCTTGGATCGAGACGGTCGTTTCGGTATATCGCACTCAAGGTTTCGGTTTACTTTGAGTTCGGCCGGGTTGGTTCGTTCACGTAACCAACCGGGCCTTCGGAGCGGAAACGCTCTTATCTTGAGCTACGGACGTCCGATTGACGCGCCGTCAGTCGCGTTGTGTTCCTCTTAGTGAGACGAATCTTTTGGCATACTCCGCCCGAGGTTTGGACGCAGGTGGAGTACGGTCAGGTTGGTTTTGCCTTAAAAACCAATCGGGCCCCGGAGACGAAAATGCCAATAACTCTCAGACCGGGCGTCCGATCGACGCGCCGTCTGTTGCGTTGAGTTCCTGTTGACGATACGGAACTTTTGGATACATCAACTTCGGTCTTCGTGACAGTTGATGTATCAGCCTCTCGGCTCGTGGAGCGGACCCTCCGAACGAGCTTGCTGTGTGCGGGAACCCTAGTGCTGGCTGCGACTGTTCTACTGCTACGACTGCTACTGTGACTGCGACGACGACAGTACAGAGATCCTGTGTGGATTCGACGACGACAGTACAGAGATCCTGTGTGGATTCGACGACGACGACTACAGCACTCAGCGATCCTTCGTGGATCAGTGCTACAGGTCCTGTGTGGGCCCGATCCTGTGTGGGTCCTTGCGCTCAGCGGTTCTGTGTGAGCCAGCGCCTACAGGTTCTGTGTGATCCCGATCCTGTGTGGGTCTTCTGCGGGGGTTAGTTACCTATCGATCCTTCGTGGGTCCGACGACTTAGATGGATCAGTGATCATCTTTATCGTCCTTGAAGAAGTATACCTGTGTGAGCTGAATCCTGTTGCTTTCCTGTGTGGAATGTGTTGTGCAATCCTGTGTGGATTATGTTTTGCTTTCCTATGTGGAATACGTATACTTTCCTGCGTGGACTGAGTTGTACTTGGGCTCGGAGGTTGGAGCGTATTTTGAATTGATGACTTAGGTATATGTATGGGCATATACCTAAGCAGTGTCGGTTATTACTTCGTGATTGTTACTTTTCTTCGTAGTTTATCCTATGTGGATTTGAGAGACCTTCAGGGGTCTCGGGGTCCCTACTGAGTAGCTTATACTCACCCCTGCACGGGCTTCGCCCGCACTACGTTGTGTTGGTTGCAGACGACGGACAGCGTTGACTTAGCTGAGGCTTGTAGAGCGGGACGGTACCCGGAGGTGGACCACTGGGCGGGACGTGCACGGAGCGGACGGCGGGACCCGTGGAGCAGAGGAGCTATCTGTACCCACCCTTCAGGTGGGATTTCCGGTGGACAGCTCGGAGTAGCGGCTTTTACTTTACAGTTGCTGTTTTTCCCTTTTCGAGTTGTACTTTACTTTCAGTTTGGGTTTGTATTCTGGCCCATTTACTTTTCTGCACTTTCAGTTGTACTCTACTTGTTTAGTGTTTACTTTCCGCTTGTTTACTCTGTGGTGTGTGTATACTTATCAAAGTCAATGCCTTCCCTTTTTACCGGGATTTACGCCTTGGTGCTAGTCGCCAGCCCCTGGCCTATGGAAGGCGGGCTTGGGGTAGTCACGGCACGGACCCCGAGGGCGGGTCGTGACAGTGATATTTCTAGGGATTCGGACCTCAATGGTAGAGTAAATAGTGTTTCCAAAAAATACTCATATGAATTTGGAATCCCTCTTTACCTCGAACCTAACCCATCTAAGAGTACCCCAGTGAAAGATCATGTCTTTTTTGTCCTTATAGCCTTCCCTAAGTACAAAACTGCTCCACCCAAGTAATTGGAAGGTTCTAAGTCTGATGTTGATGAGAAGAATCACATCGTATGGAATAGGTTGTGGAAGAGTGTGTAGAGATTTATTTCCCTCACTCTGGATCTGCATCTAGTGCATTGGATGGGGTCCCTCTTCTATTGGTTGCAAAAGTTGGGAACATTAGGGGTGGACACTCATTATTTCTACACATTGGTCTGTGGATACCTTGTTGAGTAGGTGTATGTAGAAAGTAAAGAATTTTATGTCATCTAGAACTAAGAGAAATCCTATGGCATTAAAAAAACTCCATACGGCTGATCAGAAACTTCAATTACTAGAAAAGAAAGTGAACAATCAAATGGATGTCATCAATTCTCAAGAATATATCATCAGTCAGTTAAGGGATCAACTGGTGGTGATTAAGGCTCAAGTAGATGAGGTAGTATCTTATATAGCTGAGTTCCAAGATTAATAGGTCTGGGTGTGAATCTGGGATGGTGAGCTTCACCCTATGGATGAGGAGGAATGTGAAGAGTTCATCAGGCTATAGAAAGATCTAGAGGCTACATTATAGAGGATGGCTAGGAAGGAGCACTCTATTGCTGATACGAATCCCTAGGGAGTATTTTATGGAACAAAATAAAGGCTCTAGTGTGTGTATGACCCTCAAAAACTTATAGATTTTATTTTATTTCAACTCCTCATATGTAGGGACATTCTTCTTTTTCCACACTTCACTACCACACTTCAATCACATTAATGAAACACCAATTATCAATCCCTAATACCACATAATTCATGCTCAATGTGAGAAACAAGGGACTATCAAGTGATTGATCATTAATATTATGGTGTTAGATAATGGCCAAATACTCATGGTATGAACTTTTTTATTGACCACTGAGAGTGTCCTGGCTGAGAAATTTTTGGTACAAGAGTGGGATTCTATGCATAGATAACTTGATTTCTCAACATGCACTAGTTCATGAATGGGGTAATGCTAGGGGTGTTGAATTTACCTGAATAAAATAGGGGATGGAAAGCGTGAATCGATATGCCCAAGATTTAGAACACCAAGGGGTTGCATGATGATGGAGGATAACTATTGACCATGTTTAAAACACATAATCCATTATATTTTTTCTAAGTATGGGCATAAACAAATGATTATTGACTACTGACAATGTTCTAAACACAAGACCTATCTCAAAATGTCATCTAGATTCCTTTGAGATATGTGCCCAAGATGGAAATTGATCCATTGTGGCTAGGAACCATGCCATCAAGGGTGGATATTTAGACATAAAGGATGATGATGATCTAAGTCAAGGGAGATATGAAGCATGAGGATGAACTGATGGAATTGTTCGAATGGAGTTCAACACTCCTAGAATTATGCCACCATGGATTTTGAGCACATTGGGTAGGAGTATCTATCTAAAAAAAGGTTATACTCATCTTCTAAGGGGAACATTATCTCGAATTCCAAGTGGTGGTCTAAGAACATGAATGATTCAATAGGTGACCATATTATAAAGGGAAAATACTTCTCAGGAGAGGGCCTAAGATTCTTGGAAGTTTTATATTGTGTAATGGGGATGATGGACACACGATTTAACATCATATGGTGAGGATGGTGTATACGCAGTTTAACGTTATATGGTGAGGATATTGGATATGCAGTTTAACATCATACATTGATGATGTTGTATCGCATATTTTAAAGTCATGTGATTGTGATGTTGGACACAGATTTAAACATCATACAGTAAGGATGGTGCACTAGAAAGTTTAACGCCATTTTATTGAGACATGTCAACCGATGTGAACAACACATACCCATCTAATGTGGCAGGGGTGTAAGAGGGTAACACAATGGGGTATCCCTTAGAGGGGATTGTAAGTAACATTGAGATCCAAATTTGGATCTAATGTTTTCCCAAACTGATGGGTTCGGAGAGTATGGGTAGGTTTTTTGGGGGTCTATATTGGGTCATTACTGTCTTTTTACCTCTTTATTTTTAGTCCCTTATTTCCTCCCAAGTCATAGGAGTGACTTGATAATGGGAGTTTGACTATTTACTAGGTTTCCCCTATGGGTTTTCAACCTGATGGATTTTTGAGTGACTTGACTTTGTCAATTTAAGGTCATTCCAGTCAAACCAAGAAGTTTCAAATTGTTTAGGGTCATAATGATCAAACCATTACTCATAGTTTAATGTCATAGAGCTTGAACCATAGGGTTGTGTGTCCAAGAGGGGATGTGTGTGGCATAGGGGAGAGGTAACCCAATGTGAATGAGGGGCCTAGTAGGCCCTGCCACATATAATGTCCCAAAGACATCTTGTATACAGTTTAAGTTCATGATGCTTAGACCGAGGCTCCTTGTTTAATGTTGTAGATTTCAGACCAATTGTAAATAGTTTAAGGTCATAATTCCTGCGTGAGAGCATCTCTCACTTAGTAATTCCTAGGTTTTCAGTCTCCTTTGTCTGACCGGTTTTTGGTGGCGTTGTTTCCCTTCGCGCACTCCACTCCAGGTCTGCGTTGTTCGCTCCTTCCTCAGATCCAGTGCCTCTAGGTTTTTTTTTCTTCCTCCTATGTCGCTCCCTGACTCTCTGCGGTGAGAATCCATGTTCTTTACCTCCTTTCTCCTTCGCCCGTTCCCAGATCCCACCATCTGTGTTCTATAAAGATTCGAGTTTCTTCTTCTTCATATGCTCGACTTCGACCTCAGGCGGTGTTCCACGCCTCCCCCAGGGTCCTGAAGTTCCTTCCATCGTCATCACCCCTCGTTGGAGTCAGATCTGTGAGAGGGAACGGGAAACCATATCCCCATTATCATTCTTCATCGTCACTCCATATCCGTGCGATCTTTCCTTGATACTTTACCAGTTTTTGAGGAAAACCTTTTCCAAACCACAAATCCCCTTTCGTCTTCAGATCTGTATGCTCAGAGTCTCGAGGAAAACTCAAGTTTGAGGTTTTCTTCCCCCTTTCGTTTTCCTTCCTTCTACCGTGAAGCGGCATTGTTCTGTATCCGGTTTACCATCTCCTTGATTCGTGAAGTTTCCTCCGCGAAGTTGTTTTGGCTCGCGAAGCTCCTTCCGCAATGATTCACTGCGCTGAGAGACCACAAAGTGGCTACCGTGAAGTGGTCTGACTCACGAAGTGCCTCCCGCAAGGTTTCGCTGCATTGTGTGTTCGTGAAGCGATCGTCGTGATGATCAAGTAGTAGGGTGTTGTTCTGTGAAGTTAGGGTGTGCGTTGTGTTGAATGTGGGGACCTGTGGGCGGGAGGTTGTCTCCTTGTTGTTGCGAAGCTCAGCTGTGAAGTGGCGTGTTGTGGGATTGTTGTGTGATGTGTCTCCGCGAAGCACCTTTTTTGCTGTGAAGTTCGAAGGGCCACTGGGGGTGTTTCTCTGCGAAGACTGGTGTGAGCCGTGGTGAAAGTTTCTTGGGTTTTACCACCCAAGGGACACAATTGACTGCGTAGGCCGTGGAGCCTGGCCAGTTGTGTGATTCGTGGTCAGAGGCCACAATGGGGAATCCGGTTATGGGATCCTCTTGTTGGACCAGGCCTTGACTCAAGTGAGGGTCATGGGGACTGTAAGGGTTCCATCCCTTTTGGAGGTTTTCAAAATCAATTTTTCATTATGGATGTGGAATTTGTTAATCAGTGGAAGATGTTGTCCTTGACGGACAAAGAAAAGGTGACGATTGAGGCACGAAGAAACGAAGACACTGCTGGAAAAGCGCTTGTCTCTTCTCGTGGTGGGAAAGTTCATGGAAAACATATCGGTAAATCAAGGGGCTCTCAAAAACACTCTACATCACGTCTGGAAACTTGATGCAGGAGTGGTTATTCAGGAAGCGGGGATCAATCGCTTCGTCTTTGAGTTCTTTAAAGAGAAAGATAGAGACAAAATATTGTGCGGAAGACTATGGTCCTTTGATAATCAACTCCTCCTCATGGAATAATTCAAAGGGGGGTACAATATCCAGTGAGTGAATTTAACATGTTCCCCATTCTAGATACTTAATAAAGGAATCCCCTTCCATGCAAGAACGGAACGTACCATGAGAGTAATTGGGGATAGTTTAGGTCACTTTCTTGACTGGGACACTTCAGACCCAATACAATGGGGCCCCGAGGTTCGGATCAAGGCGGATATTGAAGTATCAGAGCCACTGATGAGGGGAATGTTCTTGAAGATTGAAGATACCAACACTTGTATATCATTCAAGTTTGAGAAACTCCCAATATTTTTCTTTTTTTGTGGTCACCTTGGCCATTTGGAAAGAACGTGCACCCCAAAACATAAGAGTGGAGTGGGTAACATTACCCTGCAATATAGACCTTGGCTCTGTGACAAAACGAACAAATATTCTTTCATCGATGAGATGGAAAAAAAAGGACCGTGACCGTCTCATGTTGGCACATACCAGTCAGGAGAAACCCATACCTGAAAAATCCCTTTTGTTAGGACCAATGGACTTCCCAAATACTGGCCCTCCCACTCAGAGAGAAGATGGAGTTCACCCTAACCCCCTGAAGGACAATTCTCAAACTTCGAAAAAGTTGGTGACGATATAAAAAGAATCACCATCACATTGCTCAAAGCTAATGAAAATGCACGTCGAACCACCAGATCCGAATCCTGACCCACAATCAACCGTAGTAGGCATTCTAACAATGGAGGACCAGGGAATGTCGGGATCTCCAATACTGGTCCCAATCACCAGTTGAATGTGGAAAATGGTGCAATGAGGTGAGAGTGAAGGGTACGTGGAAGACCCAAAACCCAGGGTCAGGAAAAGACAATATAAAACATGTCAATCAGGGAGGAATCCCACCAAAATATGGAAAACAACAAATGAAGAAGAAAGTTCGGAGGAACCAAAGGCAGCGGCGAGCGAGACCCAACCCCACCTAGAGAAATGATTGCTTTATGTTGGAACTGTCATGATCTTGGTAACCCATGAACGGTTCACATGATTCAACGCAATTGCACTCAAAGTCTCCCCGATATGGTTTTCTTGTCCAAGACCATACTGAAAAACAAGGACACCAATGGTATTTCTCTGAAGTGCAGATTCCAAGGCTTCTTTCTGGTGCTTAGACAAGGCCACTCGGGGGGGACTCTGTCTCCTTTGTAAGGACAATATCAATGTCAAAATTTTGTCATTTTCCTCGCACCATGTGGCAGCAACTATTCATACAGACTCTCACCCATCCTGGACTTTTGTGGGATTCTATGGATGGCCATCCCATAATGATAAGGTGAAGTCATGGGATCTTCTTTGCAAGTTGCGGAAAGATTTACCGATCCCTATCCTATTCAGAGGAGATTTCAATGAGATTATGTTCCATGAGTAAAAGAGGGGCAGAATCATCTGACCCTCCGCTTCGATGTCAAACTTTAAGGATGCGGTCTCTAGTGCAGACCTGGTCGATCTGGTGTACACAGGTAATCCTTTTACGTGGTTCCACGGCAATACTGAAGGAAACCGCATCACTGAGCATCTTGATATATTTTTGGGCTCCTTTTATTGGATTAATCTGTTCATCATGTTTCATATCGGCTATATGGCCCTTAACTGTTCGGACCATTTTCCAATTATTATTGATTGTACGCAAGGCGAACGAAATAGACAACTGAGCAGACCCTTCAGGTTTGAGAGATTCTAGGAAAAAGACCAGGAATGCGAAGTGGTGATCCGATCATGCTAGAAAAGCACTCACGTGGATGTTCATCTCAATCTCCAACAGGTCGCTTATGAGCTGAGGTCTTGGAGCAATAAGAAATTCCAACACCCCGATTGGCATTGTGAGGTCCTTGAAAAGAGACTGAACAACCTCCTCAAACAACCCACATCCAATTGCATCCTCTCTAAGATTGGATCCACACAAAGAGAGTCAGATATGGCCCTGCGTATCAAGGAAAGATTCTGGGCTATGCAGGCGTGGGATAACCACATTAAATAGGGGGATGCTAATACCCGGTTTTTTCACCAGAAGGCTTCATCCAGGCGTCGGAAAAACTCTATTACTTGCATCTTACAACCCTATAGAAGAAAATTTTATGATACCAATGGTATCCACGAGGCCTTGATTTACTATTTTTAGAACTTCTTCACTGTAGGAACCCATTTCATGTCCGCTGAGGTGGAAGATTGTATCAGACCTATGATCACCGATGAAATCAATAGGCAGCTCACCAAAGATGTGATAGATGAAGAGATACGCCTATCCCTGAAACATCTTCATTCCACTAAGGCGCTGGGACCGGATGGGTTCCATGCACTATTTTTTAAACAATACTGGCACATTATTGGTCCCGACATCTACAACATGATAAAAAATATTTGGACTGGGAATACGAGCATTTCTTCCATCAATGAAACTGTCCTTATCCTTATCCCCAAAATTAAGAAACCCCTGGCGATCCTTGAATTTAGACCTATCAGCCTCTTCAATGCCTCCTACAAGATCTTCTCAAAGATCCTTGTCAATAGGCTGCGACCTTGGCTACCTGATATTATCTCTGAAAATCATAGTGCTTTCGTGGCCAAGAGACTGATCACTAATAATGCGATTGTGGCCCACGAAGTGTTCCATTCTATGAAGTCATGCTCTACCGCGAAAATAGGAACCATTTCCTGGAAATTGGATATGATCAAGGCCTATGATAGAGTGGAATGGAACTTCCTATGTGTCATTATGCTAAAAATGGGTTTCTGCACTAAATGGACAGATTTGGTCATGGACTGCATCTCGACTATTTCCTTCAAAATCACGGTCAATGGGGAGCTCACCAGAGGATTCGCCCCATCCCGAGGCCTCTTCCAGGGAGATCCTCTCTCCCCTTTTCTCTTCATTCTGGTGGCTGACGTGTTTTCTAATCTTATTTCCTGGGCTGCATCCTCTAATTCTATTCATGGGGAAAAGGCTAGCCATGTTGGACCACCACTGTCGCATCTTTTCTTCGCCGATGATTGTCTCCTTTTTTCCAGAGCCATAATTAATTAATGTCGGGTGATCTGACAAGAAATCCAACAGTATGAGAGGGAATCTGGCCAGTCAATCAATCATGGAAAATCTGAAATTTCTTTCAGTGCAGGGGTACCTCTTTCTAAGAGGGATGAGCTATGCGCTTTAGCTGGTATTCATATGGTTTTGAAGCATCAGAAGTATCTTGGGCTTCCCACGGTGACCGGATGATCCAAAAAAGAAATCTTCAGATCTCTAATTGACAGGATCGAGAAAAAAATTATTGGCTAGTCCCCTGTTGGCGCCAAAATATTGAATGCAAAAGGAAGAAGAAAAATAATCCCGCACACTGCCTCACGAAGCCCCGACGCGGAGCTCCCACAAGCACCGCGGCCTCCGCGAAGCAAAGGAGGCGATACCGCTCCGCGAATGACCTGACGTTTGCGAGCCCACCGTGAAGCAAAGGAGGCGATACCGCTCCGCGAATGTCCTGGCGTTCATGAGCCCGCCGCGAAGCACCCACCCCCCCTTCATGCCGTGTGAGCTCTGCTTCATGGCTCCCCTTTGCCTATAAATACTGGGCTCCCCCTGAGTCCAGAGGATGGACAATCCGACCTTTCAGCTTCTCAACTCCTGAATCGTGAAGCACCCTTTGCCCCGGGAATCATGAGCTCCGTGAGGTATTTTTACTTCTCTAGATGCCTTCGCCTTGTCTCGTTTTGATCCCCTCTTCAGAGAGGGATTCCCTTCGCGAAGCCTAAGGTCATTCGCGAAGGAAGGGAATTCCCAAGGGAACCCGAGCAGCCACGGAGCGTTTATGCTTCGCGAAACACCCATCATGTACTAGTGATCCACAAGCCATGGCGGGGTCGCTATACATCGCGAAGCACACTGCTTTGCAGCACCTTGCTTCGTGAGGCACCTATGCTTCGCGAGGCAGTGCTCCATGAATACTATTCCACTTCACGAAGCACCTCCCATTCACACCCCTTCCCCATGCTAAGGCCAAGGCACTCCACTTCGTGAATCACACTCCTTTTCTTGGAAATTCCTCTTCCCGTGCGACCCTCCAGGTTTGCACGATGTGATTTCAAAGTCCCATGGACAACACCACCCATAGCATTGCTTCAACTAATGATTCTTCGCATAGGCATGCTAACGGATATTTCTTCTTCGCATATCCACGCTAACGTGGACCCCTCGATGGTTCGCTCTGCGACCCCTCTTTACCACGGATTTGCTGGCACCTTCCCTCCCACAAGGGGAAGAGGGTACCGGTTATGTAAGTCCTAGGGGTACGGATTAGACCCACCTCGTCCGAGCTGTAGGACGTTAAACTTCCAAGAACCTCGTCCTCAACACATGTCGTTAAACTGTGATCCGACCCCGTGATTTGCATGTAGGGTCCCCCCATCTCGGATATTCTTTACGCTGCTTGTCTCCACGGGAATGGAATCTTCCTCACATGGAATGAGATCCTCCCTTTAGGAGTAGCGTATGTCCACGGGATAAGGGCAACCACCTTGGTATAATACCCCAAGACTCTGTTGAGGAAGGTAGCACCCATGCACCTTCGTACTTCCCCACTACCAAGGACAGCGGAGGGCGCGATAGGGAACGAGGCACCTTACATCTTTGGTCCCAAATCCCTCTCCCGTTGCGCTTCACCGCACCTTGGGCCTCCATCATGGAGTAAGTCCCAGCACCATGGGCCACCTAACACGTAATCCCCTCTTCATTTCCCATGGACGCATCCTTCGCGACGTGATCGTCTGCAACCTCTTGTTTCTCACACCGAGCATGACTCACGTGAGCTTAGAGTGAGCACCGACACTGACCCCCACCTTAAGCGAACTACGGGGACTTTGATCCGTGCTAAGTCATGGTACGTAGGAAGCCTCCACGAGGTTCAAGCCCACCACTCGGTCGTTTCTTCACGTCGAGTTCCCCCCTCATCCAGCATGACGTTAAACTATATTCCCCCGTCCAACATGACATTAAACTGCACTCCTGAACTACGAGGTCTTTGATCCGTGCTAAGGCATGGTACGTAGGAAGCCTCCATGAGGTTCAAGCCCACCACCAGTGGACCCCCTGGGTTCATCTTCACGTCGGTTCACCGATGAAACCCTACCCAAACTATGAGGTCTTTGATCCATGTCAAGGCATGGTACGTAGGAAGCCTCCACGAGGTTCAAGCCCACCGCCCGTCGTTTATTCACGTCAGGGATCACCCCTATCCCGCATAACGTTAAACTACATTCCGGTCCAGTGGTAAGCCGTTGTGACCAACCTGAACTACGTGGTCTTTGATCCGTGCTAAGGCGTGGTACGTAGGAAGCCTCCATGAGGTTCAAGCCCATCACCTGTTGGTCATTCTGACCTCCTTCACATCGGTTCACCAACACTTGGGCAGCCTAGTGTGTAAGCCCCACATCATCTTGACCAAGGTCTCTTTTCTTTCACGTCGGTTTGCTGATACCCACCATTTTCGCCCAAACAATGAGGACTTTGATCCATGTCAAGGTATGGTATGTAGGAAGCCTCCATGAGGATCAAGCCCATCACCCGGTCGTTCTGACCTCATCCACGTCGGTTCACCCCCGTCCTGCATGACATTAAACTGTATTCCACATCTCATCTGAACTACGAGGACTTTGATCCATGTCAAGGCATGGTACGTAGGAATCCTTCCTGAGTTTCAATCCCAACAATCATTGGCCCAGACCTTATCCTTTTCGGTATTCCAAGCCTTCCATTTTCTTCTAAACTACGAGGACTTTGATCCATGCTAAGGTGTGGTATGTAGGAAGCCTCCATGAGGTTCAAGCCCATCATCCGTTGGTCACTCCGACCTCCGTCACGTCAGTTCACCGGTACCATCCCGAACTACGCAGACTTTGATTCCCTACCACGGGGATACGTAGGAGGTCTCTTTGAGGCTCAAGCCCAACTTTACTGTCGCCCTTACGATGGTCCCATTTAATTCCCCTTCTACTTCATCCATCCATCCATCCAACCTCCACCTTGATTCTTACCCGGGCCGCCACATATGGGTGAGATCATGCCACTCCACTCCCCTCCACAGTGTCCGGGAAGCCGCCCATGAGTTGACCCTGACATCGGCATCCCTTAAAGGGAAATTCCTCAATCTGATCCACTCCAGATAGTGTTCTGATCAGGCCGATCTCTCTCCGCTGGACGTTAAACCTGCGGCATACCCTGTGTTAAACATAAAAAAGTTGAGGAAAACCTCAGATACATGCCTATGGAATATGATTACCCGCGCTCGATGTGGGATGTCTCGGGACTCCATGCCCTCGAGAAGCCCTATGACAAGGGACAAAAGATAGACATGTTAATTCCCCAGCGTTCAGACATGCTACTGATGCCTCGACATGACTACTCTCCCGACTGAAGGTTGCTGCCCTGACTGGACCCTTTGGAATGTCCTGACAGAAGCAGTGTAATTAACCGATGTCCATGGAAACATGGCACTGGTAAGAGTTTCACGAACAACGTATTAAATATATGAGGTAGATCCAGACTAGGTGACAAGTTCCGAGGAGGAATCCACGGAAGGAAGAACTGACATCCCATCATCCCAGTTTCGATCAAGGAGTAGACGTCCCTGAATAAGGAGCGAATGCCACCCGCCTTTGGAAAGCGGTAATGCGGGGCAACAGCTGCGCGTCCTCACAGACGGATGTGTGCACCCCGGTGAAAGCATTGAAAACAAAAATGGTGAACCCGATGTGAACTTATTCTCCTCAATATGGATATTAGTAGTGTTCGAGACACCAGTAGATTGACGTGTCATTGGATCCAGATATTCGGCGTCGGGTCCCGCCAAGCAAATAGCGGGCCTGCGCGTGAAACTCACCGGAAGTTGGGGCAGTAGAATGTGGGGCATTCCGTTCTGCAACGTGTTGGTGTGGATTCCTCTCACCGACCATGGAAGACGGAATGATGTTGGGGCACTGGTTGTCGGTCCTTTTCCTCGCAGTGCTGATGAGTTGATCTCCCTACTTACCAGGAACCAGGTTGATGCTATGGAGACACGAACACCACCCACTCGCCTACACAGGGGCAGGGGAAATACCAGCATAGCCGCTCCACGTGGAACCACTGCCGTCATGACGGCCTCTACATCCGTGAATACGGGACGCCCATGTCCCCTCTCCCCGTCAGAGATCATCCAACGAAGGGTGATCAACAACCTTGTACGCAGGTACGAGGAGGAAGGGGTCATCCCAACTCGGGATATGGCCCTCCTGGACTTGGAGGCATCCAGGCCCCACCGTCAACACCACCCTAAAAGGCTGCGCAGGGAGCCCCAGCTTCCCACCCCAATGTTCAATCGTTTTGGGAGCCTGTCCCAGGAACGCCTCGACGACTCCTCGCCTTACGTTGATGAGGCGGGTGATGTCCGGCTCAGCCCGGTCAGAGTCCCAATCCAAGGGATCCAGGCAAGGGCTCCCATCCGGCCGCGTCAGCGCCGCTGTCCGGCTTCTCCAGAGGAGCAGGTAGGCTATTCCCTTGCACCACCTGCGCCAGCTCGTCTGACCTGACATCAGTGTCGGGCCCGAGCTAAGGGCGCTCGTCAAGGTGCGTCGACGTCAACAGCTACTGTGGCCTGAGCCACCATCGACATGCATTATGGAGTCCCTATATACACTGAGCAGGGTTACTCCTCCACTTGACCAGGACCGAGGCCCCAACCGCCCCATGGGTAGGTTGGGTTGGCTCTCGGGGTCGCAGGCCTGAGCGGTGATTGCCGCGAACCAATCCGCGATGACGTCACTCCATAAGAAGGTCCTCTCCGTACCACCATTCCATAGAGCATGGGACTTCCCCACTCTGAAGCTCTTCATGGGGGTATGCCTCGTGCTACTCCCATCCCGAATGAAGACCTGCCCCGTCGCAGTGACGCTCGGTGCGGAAGCCTCTCCCGCGCCCACCATACAGGGAATGGAGTTCCTCCTCCTGCCCCCAACCGTCGATGTGAAGGCACTACCCATATGGTCCCTCTCCAATGTGGGGGTCCTCCCTACGTCCTCTCTACAACTGGAGAAGGTCCTCCTCGCCCCGGCAACCCGAGGAGTGAAGGTCATCCTCGCTCCACCCGCACCAAGCATGGAGGTCCTCCCCGTGCTCCTGCCGGTTCCAATAGAGGTTCTGCCCACATGGGTGATGTCCATAGAGGTCCTCCCCATGTACCCTTCGACATTTTCCCAGGTGCCCCTCACACCCTGGCTATCTGAAGCGGGAGTCCTCTCCTCCATGGTGCCAGCGCCGCTCCGAGACTACATGTCAAGAATCAACCTTGTCCCGAAGAGCCACCTAGGGGAATGAGAACGGGTCGTCATCGCTACAAGAAGAGTCCTGGGAAGGCTCGAGTAGAGGTCAAACCAGCCCGTTTCTCAGATTCTGAAGCATAATGCGACTCAGCGATGGAACCTTCTCCCCGCTCCTCCGTATCAAGAACTGGGGCAGGAACAAGGCGTGTCAGCCTCGTTCTCCCAGAATGCGAAGTCCACCGGATTCCCGCCTCTCTCCGCAGGTACATCCAGGAGGAAGAAATTGTGGAAATCCTATGGGTCCCGACCGTACAGTCACCACCTTCATCACCAAAAGTACCCTCTACCTCTACCAGAGATCATGGAGAGCTATTTTGGGGACCAACGGCGGTAGAGCAACGGCGTGACCCATTGCCGGTGACTGCAATTCCTGCACCAGAAGCTATGTCTATCAGCCCATCGTATCATGATATTGTGGTTAGGTCATCTCACTCTTTAGAGGATGGCCCGGAATTCGGTGGCCAGTCAGCTCGTTCACCGTATTCTCTACCGCCGAGTTTATTGTCCCAGCGGTCCACCTCGGTACCGCTACCGGTTCCTCAACTACCTCCGGTTGATGAGTGGGTCAATACGGGGCCAGACCCTGAGTCCGACCCCAAGAGAATCTGGAACATTCTTGCAGTGGATCACTTCCCAGAGAAGTTATGGCCGACAGAAGTGCCGAAATTTTGTGCACCGGAGTCCCTTACCCAGGAGGAAGTAGGGTGCTTCCGCCGAACCCTATGGGCGACACACTTCCGCCTTCGTTATGAGCAGATTGTGTACCCCAGGAGCTGGGAGCACTTTGAAGAAATCGGAGAGCAATGCCGCCTGATCAATTTGGATGCACTCCCTATGGCTCAGCGCCCTGAGTCGCCAGGCCGCCAGAGCACCCTTCAACGGAGATGCATTCAGAGTCCCAAAGTACTCCGAAGAATCATCAGGGAAGCTACCCCCCATGTGCAAGTCCATAGTTGGGGACAGTATGTCGCCCTCCTCTTCAGTCCTATCCGGCGGCAGCCCGATCCATTAGGCGACATTGAGTACATGCCCCCAAGGAGGGTCGCGGTCCACATGGATGACATAGTGGACAAGGAGGACGAGCTTGAATTTCTCGATGGAGACCTACCCCCTGAGGGTGTACCACCACTTCTGGACCCATCAGGGAGGGTTACCCATCAGCAGCGGAACCTTTTAGGCCTCCCTGTACCCACCGAGTCGCTGGTAATCAGTTTAAATGTCGGTAAGGGTAAGGAACATGTCGGAACCGTCAAGCACTCCGACTCGTCCGCCTCTGTACAGAAGATGGACGAAGATCCCGAGAAGGCCGCGTTACGCCAACAACTTGCTGAGAAGAAGAGGCTGGTTGAAGAACTCCTGGTCGAGCGCGCTGCAGAGTGGAGACCCGACTACGGTAATCCCAAGCCAGGGTAGCAGGGGCAGGAACAATTTCCCCCCGGTGAGATTCCTCCGGGCAACCCTGATCATGCTACTTCTGCAGACAGGGCAGAATCCGGAACTCACGGCAAGAGGGCGTGATACATCTCACCAAACCCTCCTGAACGACGGGGAAATCTGAGGAATCCTGCCCGGGTTCCCCCAGCCGTCCCACAGGCTGTTCCTCTAGTCGCTCCACAAGCTGATGAATCCATCTACCATGTCGAAGAACCCGTCAATGCACTTGTGATTAGGGATCCCCATCAAAACAGGGACCCCCACCCAGATGATCTTATAGCGGCACTCATCGCTCGCCTCGAAGCGTTGGAAACGCGACAGGTGGAAGTCCCACCAGATGGAAAGCCATATCCCTCATGGGTGGATGATATGCCTGCACCCCTGGGTTTTGGGAACCCCACTTTCTCACCCTTCAACGGGATAAGGGACCCGCCGTAGCACTTGGCCCACTTTTCTTCCAGGTGCGGCCCCATGCTGGGGACCCCGACCCAGAAAGAAGCCGCCAAGCTCCAATTTTCCGTGCAGACATTGGAGGGCCCCGCATTCGTCTGGTACAGCCAGCTCCCTATCAGATCAGTGACCGGCTGGGAGGATCTCCGCCGGCAGTTCCTATACCAGTTCAGCTCCACCACACGAAAGACCAGCATCGCAGACCTCTTCAAGTGAAAACAAAGGACTGATGAGCGAGTTGTGGACTTCATCACCCGGTGGAAGGGACTTACATACTCCCTCTACATGCCATTGACTCAGGATCAATTACTGACGATGTGTGTAGGTAACGTTAAAATAGAGATGGTTCCTTCCCTGATCACCCAGAACTACCCTAGAGGGTTCCGGGATTTCTCAGATAAGGATCAGCGCCTTGAGGAGGCTCTACAACAGGCTAGTCAGGCATGTTTGTTGCCCCCTATAATCCCAGCCAGAAGGGATGCCAAAGTCGAACCCGCCGCAGTGGCCCAAATAGAATCCCCCAGGCAGCTGGAATTACTGCCTGCGGCACCGGCCCCACAACCCCGAAGAGGTCCTCCACCTCAAGCGCAGGCTCCTGCCCAGCAGCGACTACCTCAGAATCTACAGGTTCCCCTACGCAATGAGCCACCACCACCTAGGTGAGACAATCAGGCACCACCTCCTCAGAAGGCCCCTCTGGCCCCTCGTCAGGGCCAGGCTCCTAGGGCCCCCTATCCGGAAAGAAGGCACCAGACTTACTCGTTCAATGAGAATCAGGTCCCCGGTTACTTCTGAAGTGCTCTAGATCAAGGGATTGTGCGCTTACCCGAGTGCAGAAGGCCGGCAGAGGCGAATCTCACTGATCACCCCAACTACTGTCCCTATCATCGGATTCAGGGGCACACCCTCAAGAAATGCTATGTGTTTAAAGACTGGATTCAAGAATAGGTCGACAACAACATAGTCATGTTGGTCCCAGCACCGACATAAGTAGCGGGTGTCTTTGTAGGGTCAGAGATCGGTAGCGACAGCGAAGGCGAGTGGCAGCAGGTTCTTAGTCGTGGGTCCCAGAAATACGATGACTGGATGGCTTGAAAAACCGTCACCCATGCCCATGGTATCATTCGGGCATGCCTGAATCAGCCAGAGCCTTCGGAGGAAGTAGCCAGTACCTCTGCATCGTCATCACAGTTGACCTCTTCCCAAAAGGGAAAGCAGCGACGGCGCAAGAAGAAGAAACACGCTCCACCTCTGCCATCGTCATCCCGTACTCTTGGTGACTTTATGCCCCTGAAATGGGGATTCCTCCCAGAATCTGCCCGGTGGTGGATGAATCGTTGAGCGACAGCCAGGGGTACGCTTCGGTTAACACTATGAAGCTGGTAAAGCCCTATATGGCTCCCGACGAGGGGGAACTCCAGGAGAACCTCCCCAACGTCCCCAGCCGATGACAACGTCAGCGGAACCGTAACCACATAGGTCATCGAGTCACGTCAGCGGGTGATTTTAGTCAAGACGTTCACACTACTGAAACCAGATAGTAGGCTCAGCGTAGAGCTCAGCATGTGCAACCTCATCTGATGCCCTTAGATCTACCTCCACCGCCTTTTGTGTTACTAGATCAAGCAGAGCTGCCTCATCTATATCGCGGTCAGTCTTTCCCAGCTACAGGCCAATCTCCATTGTCTAATTCTAATCTGGCGGCTAATCTCCAGGCTTCAACTAGTAGGCAGTGGGATGTACCAAGTACTAGCCAGCCACCGGTTCAACCGGCAGGACCCGCTATGCCTCTAACTATAGAACGACCTCCTATAAGAAGAGGCTCACTCTTGGCACGAAAGTATGATGTCCTGAAGCACCTGGCCAGAATTCCAGCAAGGCTTTCTATCCTTGAGGCCCTTCGCCTATCGTTTGAAATGCGCGAAGCACTTACCGAGGCCCTAAGGAGCCCCCCTTCAATTTGAGACGGAGGTAGTAGCTGTGGAAGCCTCCCACGCTGAGGCAATTGAGAACGCCGAATGCCAGGAAGTTATCTCGTTCTCCAGTGAAGATGAAGACCCTCCCATACATGGTCATATTCGCCCACTGTACATCACTCGTCAGTTCAATGGTGTGGAAGTCTGCCGCTGCATCGTTGACATGGGTTTTGGGATCAACCTAATCCCGACCCGGACACTACGAAATCTGGGTTTGTCGGAAGATGATTTAACTCCCTCCGACCTTAGAATCCAGGGATACAACAGGACCGAACAATCCCCAGTTGGCAAGATCTACCTGAAGACCCAGTTCGGTGGCCTAATTGCCAGCACTGAGTTCATGGTTGTCTCCCAGGACACCGCCTACAACGCATTGATGGGCAGGCCATGGCTCCATCTGCACACGGCGGTCCCTTCTTCGTATCACCAATGCCTCAAATACTCCCTCAATGGTCGAGTAGGCATGCTCCAAGGATATGTGTCTCCTTTCTCCTCTTGTGAAGCCCGCTATCTGGACGTCGACTATTACAAGAGCAAGGATAAGAAAGTCCTAGAAAGTGAGGATGAACCCGCCCCAGTCACAAGTTATCCCTGGGCAGGTATGGATGACGCCTACATCTTCCCAATCCACTGATTGGAGGACACGACCCCCAACATGGGGCAGTGTTTTGTTGTTTCAGGTATGAAAGGAAGGAATATTCTCATGTCCAAGCGATGACGGAAAATCACCTCGTACTCCTACACCAACTAGGATCCGGTGATCCCGGAACCTCCCACCCCTATGCGGTATCGGAATGTAAAGCTTATGAAAACGGCAGTACGTCATATGTGTCTCTTCCGCTGGGCTGGAATCAACCAACTTAGGCTGACGCATCACCACTACTTTGATGTCATCAAACGTGGCCCCTTAGGCCGAAGGCCAAATGGGATAGGATCGACTGCCTTCATTGCTATGGTCTCAGTGGCGAATGGGTCTCCTGATATGATGACCACTGCTGCCCAAGCCGGCACCAGCTACCTGTCAGGGTTTGATAGCTCAGAAGCAGCTCCCCTTGCAGGAAATCCCTCCACTGGTGGAGAGGAAGATCTGGAGGATGCTCCCCCTGCCTTTGAGGAAGGCGTCTCTACCATGGTTGATGAACTGGTACAGGTGAATCTTGGCAGTGAGACAGATCTGAGACCCACATTGATCAGTGCAGCCATGTCCCCCGAGGAGCAGCAGCGGTACGTAGACTTTCTCAAACAACACCGTGATGTGTTTTCCTGGAGTTACGGCGAGATTCCAGGACTAGATCCTCAGGTAGTCGTTAACCGCCTGGGCCTCCCATCAAACCATCATGGGTTTAAGTAGCCTCCCATAAAGATGCACCCTTCTCATGGTGCCATGGTTGAGGCCAAAGTTGACAAGCTTATCAAAGCCAAATTCATCAAGGAAGTCCATTACCCCAAGTGGCTTGCCAACATTGTTCCAGTCAGGAAGAAGAATAGGCAGATCAGAGTCTGCATCAACTTCCGCAATCTCAATCGCCACTGCCCAAAGGATGACCTTCCCCTCCCGGTGACTGAGTTATTGATTAATGCCACTGCTGGGTTCCAAGCCCTCTCTTTCATGGATGGGTACTCCAGGTACAATCAGATCCAGATGGCCCCCGAGGACGGGGAGTCCACTACCTTCAGGGATCCCCAAGGTACTTTTTGTTACCAGGTTATGCCCTTCAGCCTGAAAAATACAGGTTCCACTTATCAGTGGGCCATGCATCGCATATTCAGGCCGATTCTTGGGATGATGGTGGAATGATACATTAATGACCTAGTGGTCAAATCTCACCAGCGCCAGGACCATCTCAAAGACCTTGAGAAAGTGTTCGGTTTCCTCCGTTCCCACCACTTGAAGATGAACCCGTTAAAGTTTGCCTTCAGGTTCACCTCTGGGATGTTTATTGGATTTGTTGTTAGATAACGGGGCATTGAGATTGACCAAGAGAAGATCAAGGCCATCATCCAAATGCCTCCTCTGAGCAATATTCGGGAACTTCGAGGTATCCAAGGCCACTTAGCCTATATACGCCGATTCATCGCGAATCTGGCTGACAAGTGTAAGCCCTTTTCCCGGCTCATGAAGAAAGGCGTCGCCTACGAATGGGATGAAGAGTGTCGGACCGCCTTTGAGGAAATCAAGCAGTATCTGCTCCAACCTCCAGTTTTGATACCACCCGTCTCCAAAAAGTTGCTGGTCCTTTGCGTGACCTCCCTGGAATGGTCCCTCGGCGCACTTCTCGCCCAGAAGAATAACGAGGGTATGGAGAACAGTCTCTACTATCTCAGCCGCATGATTCTCGATACGGAGATCAGATACTCCCCTATCGAAAAGAGCTGCCTTGCACTCTTGTTTTCCGTACAGAAGTTGCAGCATTACCTGCAGCACCATGAGGTATAGTTGGTCTCTCGGGTAGACCCACTAAATTACATCATGAACCGCCCCATGTTGACTGGCCGACTAGCGCGGTGGGCGGTGATCCTCCAGCAGTTTGACATCAGGTTCGTGCCTCAGAAGGCCATCAAGGGACAGGAATTGGTAGACTTCTTAGCTGCCCATCCAACCTCCACGGATCAATCCCTGGACCTAGATTTTTCTGATGAGGTGATCCTCTCAGTCGATCATGCCATCTCATGTTGGAAAATGCACTTCGACGGTGCCTCCCGGAGCCCCACCGGTAGGAGGCTCAACGATCCCAATCTCAATAGAGTGGGTTTGGGTATCGTCTTCATCACCACGGCGCAAGTCGTCCTTCCATACTCCTTCCTGTTGTCAGAAGGTTGTACCAACAATGAGGAAGAGTACCAGGCTCTCATCACCGGCCTCGAGTTGGCCCTCAAGATCGATGTGCCCCATTTGCATGTGAAAGGAGATTCTGAGCTGGTAATCAAGAAAGTCAATGGCGACTATGTCGTCAGGAATCCGGAGCTTATGCCATTGCTGGAGTTCACCCTCTGTCTAATGGCCCAGTTCCCTTCTCAACCAGAGGTTACCCATGTCCCTCAGTCAGAGAACGGTCGAGCAGACGCTTTGGCTGGCTTAGCTGCGTCGCTCGCAGAACCCGAGCAAGATGATTTGATCATATATGTGGAACACCGGAGATTCATTGCCCCTGTCACCCCAGAGGACAATGACGGCCTGTGGGTAAGTCATCTCACCACTGGACCTTCTACGTTAGGGGTCCCAGGTTCATCAGACACAGTGGTTGAGGCAACTCCCAACTGGAGGACACCTTTTGTCGAGTATCTCCAAAATGGTTACCTCCCGGATGACTGGGCCCAGTGCGAGCAAATCCGACACCATGCGCTTCAATTTACCCTCTAGAGCGGTCCCAGTCTTAAGAAGATCCTCTATAAGAGGAGATTCGATGGAGTTATCCTCCGTTGCATTCAAGGAGTCGAGATTTCTTAGGTTATGAAAGAGGTTCACACCAGCTCCTGTGGTGCCCACCAAGTTGGGCCAAAGCTGTCCCATCAAATCTGGAGGTTGGGGTACTTCTGGCCCTCTATGATCCATGATTGTATCGAGTTTTACAAGATATGCCACGCATGCCAAATTCATGTCAACTTCCTGCATCAGCCACTAGAGCTTCTCCACTCCACCAAGTATTCTTGGCCATTTGCGGTGTGGCGACTCGATGTAGTGGGACCATATTCACCAGAAACAGCTCGCCAGTGTAGGTTCATCCTAACTGCTACATATTTCTTCTCCAAGTGGGCAGAGGCAGTTCCACTCAAAGAGGTCAAGGCCCGTTCCATCGTCAACTTTGTGAGCTCCAATATCATCCACCGGTTTGGGGTCCCTCACGCTGTCCTCACCGATAACAGCACTAACTTCTGAGCGGCCGAGCTGAAGAAATTGTATGCCAAGTACAATATTCGTTCGAACCATACCTCTCACTATCATGCACAGGCAAATGGACAGATCGAGGCGTTCAACAAAACCCTCTCTAACATTCTGAAAAATATGGTTGGTCAAAATAAGAAAATTTGGCCGGACAAGCTCCACAACGCCCTCTGGGCTTATCGGATGAAGACTAGAAATTTCACCCAGGTGACCCCATATTACCTGGTGTATGGGGCTGAGTCCGTCCTACCCATTGAGAACCAGCTGCCATCATTACACACTGAAGTCCACAACGCCCTCTTGGCCTCTTCGGGCCCCTGGCCCCCATCCTTACTGTAAGACGTTAAACTGAAAGTCGGTCAGGCCTCCCTGACCAAGGCTCATCCTCAGGCCCCTTGGCCTCTTCGGGCCCCTGTCCCCCATCATTACTGTAAGACGTTAAACTGCAATCTGGTCAGGCCTCCCTGAACGAGGCTCAGCCTCAGGCCCCTTGGCCCTCGTCGACTCAGGCTCTCTTATGGGATTGTATAGTGTGGTGTGGGACACTTCCTCATTCACGTAGGGTTACCCGCCGTACCATACATATCCCCAAATGAGATTCATCTCTCATCCAGCATGACATTAAACTATGCTTCAAGAACTATATATGGCTTGATTCCCATCCTAATGGGATACGTAGGAACGATCAGACGTCTCGTCTTGAGCCCATCCCCGAGCTCTTCTCTTTCACTATTCCCCCTGGGTATAGTTTTCTTGGAGGATCCTTGCATGACGAGGAGTAGGATTTCTTAGCCCCGCTCATACAAATATTATAAGGGTCACACCATGTGCCCACTCTCGTTCTTCTATTCTCCCACGTCCTTACCGCACGACGTTAAACTACATGGCCTTCAAGAACTACGTATGGCTTGATTCCCATCCTAATGGGATACGCAGGAACGTCCAGACATTTCTTCTGTTGGCCCAGCCCAAAATCCAAAATCTTCCACTCAGGTCAAGACATATGGCAGGATGCACACTTTTTCCCCAACCCACGTCGAGTAATCCTCGACCCGGATGTACGTCCCCCCCGGAGATGTTCTCCTCTTTCGTGGACGGGTACAGCTATGCTTCACCCACTCCTTGACTGGGATTCCATCACTTTCCTCACCCAGAGGGACCCCCAAAAATGGTCTGGATACCACGCCCAAGGGCTCTCCCACCGATATGGGCCAATGCCCCCGAGGGTTTCCGAGAAACAAGCCGATACAAGTCCCGCGTTGCGAATTTTTTCAATGGTCGACGCTCATTTATTGCTCCCATATCAGGTCACCATAGGGACACCGTGTCTCGAACATGGTCAAAAGTGTCATGGATCTTCAGGTCTGCCCCAAGATGTCCCAAACATCGAGTGTAGTGATTCGTTCTTCCCCATCCCGAAGCGACAAACTTCCCTCCGGGTGGTGCCAGCGGTCGGGCCCACAGCCCCAATTCTCTTATAAGGGATGTACGACGTAGTGTAGGATTACGTTCTCTTCCACGTCGGGTTACTTTCCATGCCGTACACATCCCCGGACAAGATATAATTATCTTTTTCCCCGTACTCATTGCAAGACGTTAAACTGCAAATTGGTCAGGCCTCCCTGACCAATGCCTAACCTCAGGCCCCTCGGCCTTTCTAGGCCCACGGCCCCCATCCTTGCTGCAAGACATTAAACTACAAGTTAGTCAGGCCACCCTGACCGAGGAACAGCCTCTGGCCTCCCTCACCGAGGCATACCCTTAGGCCCCTCGACCTTTTCGGGCCCCCTGGCCCAGATTCTTTCCTACAGAACTGTGCAGTATGGTGTGGGATTATGTCCTCATTACCCGTCGTGCTGTAAACCTCCTTGTTAGGATATTCTGCCTCCAGGGTATCCCTTCAGAACTACATATGGCTTGATTCCCATCCTTATGGGATACGTAGGACCACCCAAATGTCTAAGCTTCGGGTCCAGCCCCATCTCTTGAAAACCTCCATCCCACCTTGGCCCCTTGGCCTACTCTTCCTCCACAAGGGGATTATATGGTGTGGTGTGGGATTATGTCCCCATTCACGTCGGTCTTGTAATGACCACGCCATGTACCTCTCCTTATCGAGATGTTTCGTCGACCTTTTCTGACGGTTCACCAATGTGCCTAAGGGTACTCCAGTTTATTACCTGGAATGTCAGACTTTACTCGGACACATCTGCACCCGCTTTCCAGGCTTTTTGTATCCCTTCATCGGGGATTCCATCATCTTTCACACCCGGAGGGACCCCAAGGAATGGCCTGGATACCACGCTCAAGGGCTCTCCTACCGTTACGGGCCAACGCCCCCGAGGGTTTCGGACAACAAATCGATAAAAAACCCGCGTTATGAATATGGTCAGCGGTCGATGCTCATTTGTTGTTCCCACCTCAGGATAATGTGATATGGAGATTGTTTTTCCGCCACGGTTAACAGTTATCCTCTATCGCCACGCCAACCCCATTAAGCCCAAAATGTCGGTTACATGATTCACATCCTTCTCCAGTCTCATCACGTCCAAGTAGAGTTTCAAAACTCTTGGTACTATTACTCCGTGCACGTCTGCACGTTGGGGGAACAAAGTCGTGTCAAAGGTGTCCTTCGGGGATCTTCACCAACTTCCCCTCAATGGATGTTTCGGTTATTGCGATAAGGATCTTCCCCCCTTGTTTCCCACACTGAGTTTAACTCACATGGGCTTAGGGATCGGGTTGAGGTCTACGCTTACCTGGAAAGTTGTCATCCACTCATGGTCCGAGCTCTAAAGACCATAAACTAAGATCTCCCAAGAACTACGTCTGGCTTGATTCCCGTACTCATGGGATACATAGGAACGCCCAGACCTCCTGTCTTTGGGTCCAGCTTGAGTTTAGCATCCTGCCTTCGGGACCCTGACTATAGGACTGCGTGGCGTGGTGTGGGATACGTCCTCATTCACGTTGGTTGCGTCGCATGACACCATACACATTCCTCTCCTAGCATCGTATCTGCTACGTCTGCGCTGCATGGCTTTAAAATGCATGCTTGGTCCTATCATACAACCCTAAACTGTGACATTATCGTCCTGGCCACACGACGAAAAACTGCACTGCATTGTGATTACCTCGTTGTAGAGGACATCACATTGGGTATTGGTCGCGTGCCATGCCATTTTTCAATGCCTATCACAGCTTTATTCTTGTGGCGACACTAGGGCCTGCTACTATAGGCCTGTCGCTTCACAAAAAAAACCACTCACCTTAAAGGAAAAACAAGATTTATCAAATTCCGCTTCTTTTAGTGCAAGGGTCGCGCCCGCGCTTCCTTTTTTTTCCTGGAACTGGTACCTTATCGTGCCACCCTTTCAGAACTATGTATGGCTTGATTCCCATCCTCATGGGATACATAGGAGCACTCGGGCACTTCCCCGCGGGCCCAACCTAACTTTCATGTTCAGTCCCTCGACTCGAGCACTCCCCAGAGAATGCATGGTAAGTAGGGCTTATGTCCTCATCCACGTCGGGTTTTTGTAAACACCCGTCACGTGCCTCCTATGTTTCCTCCCACCCATGGTCCAAATTCTATGACCCTAAACTAAGATCCCCCTATGGGAAAGGACTATGCTCCCTCTATCTAATATGCCTAGTTTTCATGTTCAGATGCATTTTGACAAAGAGCCCGAAGTGTGGGATTTTCATAGGGACATTCCCCTCGTCCAATGACCAAGCATCGTAAGCTCGCTATTTGGATCCTCATCCTCTTCCACATCCAAAGGGACCCTCGGATGACATGGATACTTGGCTTAAGGGCTCTCCATGGATGCTGGACATAAGGGCCCTCCAAGCATTTCGGGCCAACGTCCCTGTGGATCTCTAACAACATTTGTGACATGGTCCCGTGTTTCGAGCATGGTCAACGGCCGACCCTCATTTGTATATCCCCATTCTAGGCTAACGCGATATAGATGTTGTGTTTCCGCCATGGTTAATAGTTATCCTCTATCGTCATGCCGCCCTCATTGTGATCCAAATCTCAAGCGTCATGATTCACACATTTCCACTTCCTCATGTTCAAGTGGGATTCCAACATACCCGGCTCTATCTCTTCGTGCATCTAGGTGCACCACATGGTTGTGTTAGTATTAAGGGGCTGGTATTCACCGAGCGTCCCCTCACCCTAACCTACCCCCTTTATGTGTAGGGAAATTCCCACCACTACTTATTGTTTCCCACATAGAGCATGACTCATGTGGGCTTAGTAGTTTTGGAAGGATGTGTACCAACACGTCCAGGCTTCTCATCGTCCCGCATGACATTAAACTGCGCTTCCAAAACTATGTGTGTCTTGATTCCCACCCTCATGGGATACGTAGAGACACCTTGGTATTTTTCCTAGGGTTCAACCCATAGGAATCATTAATCCTATTCTTCCCCTTTTCGGCCCCCTGGTCGGACCCCTCATAGAGGACCATGTAACTATGATTCTACCCTGAACAAGTTCAGGATGCCCCAAGATCCCATTGGGAAGCAACATAACCCCTCACCAGAGAGGCCCTATCCCAAATAAGGAAGGATCCGTAATCAAACTGATGCGCCCATCTGGCGTACTCCCACCACGGTGGCGTAATTACATGAGTGTTGGATTCTGTTCGGAAAAACCACCACTCCATATTCCATGCTTTGTGTGCCCCTTATTCGGACCCTCGTCCCCTTTAATGTCTGAAGGGACCCCCTAACGTCCTGGTCTCATGTCGCATCGGCTCACCTACCATCCTGGGCCAACGTTCCGGAAGACTGGTCATGTTTAGAAGGACCCCCTAACAGTATGGATGCTCGACCTAGGGTCTACCTACTGCCCTGGGACAACGTCCCGAAGGATTGATCGACAACATTTGTGACCCGGTCCCGTATTTCGAACATGGTCAATGGTCGACCCTCAGTTTTTGTCCTCATTTCAGGCTAACATAGTAAGGATACCGTTTTTTCCGCCATGGTTAACATTTGTCCCTTATTGTAACGACATCCCCATAGTGTTCCGAATCTTGGGTATCGTGATTCACACTTCCCATTTCCATCTGTTTGGACCGATTTCAGTGCCCCTGGAATTGCACCGTTCATGTATAATAGCACGCTAAAGAAATGATAATTCGGCTGTTTTGAGAACTTCCTTCTCCGGTCAGGCCTCTCCCATCTTCCAGAAATCCGGACTGGTTATCCAAACCCCAGATGCCCAAAGCTTGGTTTCCACTCCTATGTTGGGTGGGATGATGAGGCAACTATCTCCTGTTTCTCACATCGGGCTTGACCCACGTGAGCTTGGGGAATTTTCTCTGGACGTCCCGAAAACATTGTAGGGATGTAATGAACTGATGCAAACAGTGGAAATTGTGCATGCTACGGCATTCAAAAGAAGAAAAATTGAAGAAAAAAAGTGTAATTAAAAGGTTTGTAATTTGTTACAATACCCGGGGGTCGACTCCTCCCATGGATGGGTTGACCTCGTCAAAAGAGCGTTGCAGCTCCGCCACCCTTCAGCTTGTGGCGTCCAGGAATTGTTGTCACTGACTCAGCTCCCACTCCTCCTCAGCAGCGGCGGGGCGCAGTTTGTCAGTCTTGGCCTTGGCCCTCTCGATGCCAGCCTGAATGGCAGCCATCTTTCCAGAAGCCTGCCTCATATTCTCTTCTTCCTCTGCCAACTGGGCCTTCAACCGTGATATCAGCTCAGATTGTGTATTAAGAGAGGCTGAGTGCTCATCCGCCCAGGCATGCAGCTGTTGGACCTCACTTTCAGCCTCCTAGAGCTTCTTGATGTTTGTCGCCTTCCTCTGCTGTCAGCCCACGTTGAGCCCGTGATCATACTACCGGATCTTTTCGGCCATGAGATCTCAGATTAGCGCATGAGGACGTTGGGAATCCACTCCCCCAGCACACAGTTCGCGCATCCGCGAGTGAAGTCTATCCATTTCGTTCAACTATAGCGCTTGGGGGTGTCCTTGATGAAGCGTGTGATTAGTGTCCACGATCAGCGGCAGACTATGTTGTTGTCTTCTTCGTCGGAGGCCGTTTCGTCCCAGTCTACGCAATTGGTAGGCTCGTATGCAGGATACGCCCGCAAGAAGTCCTCGGTAGGATCTGCATCTGGCGTTGAATCTGGCACGACATTTGGCACCGGAGCAGGCGTGACGGGACTTGGGTCGGCTGATTGATCCTCATCATCGGACTCCACCTCAATAACCTCAGGCACGGCCCTGTTGGTGGTCCCTCCAATGATAGTGTGTGTTGAAGCTCGGGGAGATGGGGGGACTATCTCCACCATCACCAGTATTCCCCT
The DNA here is from genome assembly GCA_963277665.1 of Viscum album. Lineage (NCBI taxonomy): Eukaryota > Viridiplantae > Streptophyta > Magnoliopsida > Santalales > Viscaceae > Viscum > Viscum album. The sequence continues at coordinate 1,490,885,559 of OY728139.1, read as the reverse complement.
AGGAGGGATGCCACCAGACATCCCGACCATCCTTGCCGCAGCAGCCCACGCCAGTCGAAGAACTGTATGATAGAGAGGGGAATAAATGTTAGTTGTCATAATCTACATATGAAAGCAATGAATCCAATGGAGGAAACTTACAGAGATCAAACTCCTGGTGTTGTTCCTGAGTCGATGCTGACGGGACCCCGAGGCGTGGCCCTCCATATACTGTTGGAAGGTCTGGAGATTCTGGAGGAGCCACCTTGGGTACTTTGGACCCACCAGACGCAGAACTGGATGCAGCCATAGGCGCGGGTTCTGAAGGTCCTACATCATCACCCGCCAAGGGGAGAGATAGATGCCTGCGTACAAGTTCCTCCTATATGGTTCAAACATCGGTAAGAAATCCATGATGGCCTAAGAACGGACCATGAAGAAAGAAGCTCAGAATGCTACCTCGAGAGCCTCTACGAAATCATCATAATATGATTCTTGGTCTCTGACTTCGCCCTCCTCCAACGGGTTCCCTTCGCCAGCCTCATCCTCCCGAGAGGAGTCCTTTGATTCTTCCAGCATGGGGAAGTGCTCCCTCAGATCGGCGGCTGAAAACTGCGGCAGAACCGTCCAATCCAACAATACCCTCACCCGGTCTGTCATTGGGCATGGAACACCACTGGAGTGAACGTAGTCCTCCATATCAACCAGATATTGCTCCACCTCCGCCGTAGATGCCGTGAAACCAGCCCAGACTGGGCCTATACCTGGCAGAACCATCCCACGACGGTTCAGGAGTTCCCACATCTCGGGCAGACTGAGGTGTTGTCGGTTGACATCCCAAATGTCCTAGGCCTTCGGGAAGACAGCATCCTCTGGCTTGTCGATATGACGCAGCTGTTTCCCTGGATCCTGAGCGGATATCCTACGGAATCCCCTCGGTGTCCACCCCTCCGGATGGCCCTACTCTTCTGGAATCACCGGATCTGCCGCTGTTGCCACACCCTCGATCGGTGCGGGTCTCGCTACCATGGCAGCCCCGCCACCGCGAGAGGCCCTTGCTGCCCTCCGGCCCTAGCCTCAGGATAGGGGAGGCCTGCTGTCACCAACCTGAACGGTTGGCTACCTCAGCATCTCCCCCGGATAAGCGGCCTCCCAGCTAATGGCATACTCTCTCACCAATCTGAAAGCGGAGGTGGATGGAGGAAATGCAATTTGCATCTTCCCGTCTCCCCATATGAACATGAGCCACATCTACCTCATCACACATGGGTGCTCCTCATGACGCACCTCCCAGTAGACCTGCGGGGTCAGCTGCTGGAGGCACCGGAACTGCCTCGCAAACCGATGCGGGGTGTACGGTTCACATAACGGCTCACGATCCACTCGTGCTACCAAAACTCCGCCTCTAAAGGCCAGGAGATAAGCCCGGTTCTCTTCCGTTCCATGCCCATCATCAGTGAGTACCCCCTTCGGCAATGGAAATGGGTGGAAGTTAAACTCATCCTCCCTCCACACCCGGTTTAGCACCATCGATATGGTTAGTTTGAATGGGAAGATCCCAGCCTCATTCAGAATGGAGGGGTGGAAGTTTGATCCCAGCAGCAATATAGGGTTTGGATACTCATAAATCCCCCTGATGTGCACCGTAATCCACCCATACAGAAGGTGGAAGGGCCCGCATATCCTTGGCAACTTCTTGCCCTCGCTAATGTGCCGCAGCATCCTGTACAGCTTGGCGAGCATTGGAATCCCCAGATTGACCCGCTGCCCCATGGCCAGCATAGACGCCATGATGAACGAGCTGGGCCACACCCCCATGCTGGTATCCCTCACCGGTAGGATCCAACCGCAGACAAGGGCCGCAATGAACACCTCCAGCCTGACTATCAGTTGTTGTTCAGTGCTGACACTGAAACCCCAAGTCTTTCATTGGATGTCCTCCAAGACCCGCCAATACAAGTGCTCTTTGCCCCGTTGAGCCACCATCGGACAAGTTCGAGGCCTCGGAGGGAACTCTTGATTCTCCAGGAAGTTTAGGAACCGCTCGAACCACTTCTTAAAGTGGACATCTCTCACTGCCTCCTTGTCCGCTCCAGGGACCAGTGCCATCAGTACCAATGCCAATCACAGCATCTGCTCTGGATCCTCCCACGTGCTCATGACGGGGAGGAACTCATCATACATGTCCCCCAAGATCGGGACCACCGAAATATGATGGACATCCCACAGACTGATGCCCACCTCCCCACGGTGCAGTTGAAAAGTATTGGTCCTAGACAACCATCTGCTCAGCAACTCTGGAATCAGCTGTTTCGGTTGGTAAATGTGGAATTGGGAGGCCCATGTCGCCTCATACAAACCCACTCTCCTCAGATCGGCCCCAAAATCCTCGCATGAGGCGCCTGCCCAATAGGCCCATACCCAGTCATTAGTGAATTTTCCGCCCTGGCGCAGCTCCCACTCATCGGACCACCCCTTATTCGAATCCTGCAAAGCCGCCTTCAGCATGGTGCGATACAGAGGAGGGGACATCTCCGGTTTCAGTGGCTTCCCGTCAATATTTTTCACATGGTTGTAAAGACAGCCGGTGGTGACGGGTGTGAAGTCCTCCCGCGCATGACCATCGGCCACCCTGAATCACTGGTGCTGGCATGACATGCTCCTGAACCAGCAAGCTGGTTCGTCCCTACTCGCCTCAGGGATGAAGACATCATCCCTCAGCCTGAAGCCATACAAGGGAAGCTTCTTGCAGTGCAGATAGTTCTTCTGACTCTCTGATAGTAGTGCTGTCAAAGAATTATGGTCTGAGTGACTTCGGACCATCTCTCCAAGGCCCAGACAGTTAGCCATATCATCTCTCTGGGCAGAATCTGCAATCACCCCCAACACAGCTTCTCGATGGGCCATTTCGGTTTCGGAACTCCAAAAAATTTCAGGTTGGGTCACGAAGGTTGCTCTTGAAGAGATCTCGTGAATCTCGGGCGCAAAACCAAGCCGCGGAGCCTGGCCTAGGCCGGCAAAGGGAAGTTCGCTTGGCGCGGTCATGGAGTTGGAGACTCACGGTTCGCCGCGAAGCTCGATTCGCGGAGAGCAGACGTGGAGTACGCGGAGCTTCGTGAAGTCGAGAGCGCAAAAGGAAAAAAGTCGTGAGAGGAAAAAAGAGAGGTAAGCCCCCCTATTTATAGGTGGCGACCCCGGAGTTTCGCAGAGCGTCCCACCCACGCAGAGCATCGCGGCGCGTTCGGACCGCGTGGCCGTTGTCAGCCCCGCACGCCCCTTTGCAAGGCCGCATCGCGAACCGCCGATAATTTTGGTGATTTTCCCTCAGACTTAGACCCTTCATCCCTCCGCGGCTCCAAGTCTGAGAGGGAGAATTTTTTGGTGCCAAAATATTGAACGCAAAGGGAAGAAGGAAAAGAAGCCCGCACGCTGCCTCGCGAAGCCCCGACGCGGAGCTCCCCCGAGCACCGTGACTGCCGCGAAGCAAAGGAGGCGGTACCGCTCCACGAACTACCTGAAGTTCGCGAGCCTCCCGCGAAGAAAAGGAGGCGATACCACTCCACGAACGCCCTGATGTTCGCGAGCCTGCCGCAAAGCACCCACCGCCCCTTCGCGCCGCGTGAGCTCTGCTTTGTGGCACCCCTTTACCTATAAATATTGGGCTCCCCCTGAGTCTAGAGGATGGAAAATCCTACCTTTCGGCTTCTCAACTTCCGAATCGCGAAGCACCCTTCGCCCCAGGAATCATGAGCTCCGCGAGGTATTTTTACTTCGTGAGATGCATTCGCCTTGTCTCGTTTTGAGCCCCTCTTCAGAGAGGGATGCCCTTCGCAAAGCCTAAGGGCATTCGCGAAGGAAGGGAATTCCCAAGGGAACCTGGGTAGCCGCAGAGCGTTTATGCTTCGCGAAACACCCATCCTGTACTAGTGATCCACATGCCAAGGCGGGGTCGTTGTACATCGCGAAGCACAGTGCTTCGTAGCACCTTGCTTCGCGAGGCACCTCTGCTTCGCGAGGCAGTGCTCCGCGAATACTATTCCACTTCGTGAAGCACCTCCCATTCACACCCCTGCCCCATGCTAAGGCCAAGGCACTCCACTTCGCGAAGAACACTCCTTTTCTTGGAAATTCCTCTTCCTGTGCAACCCTCCAGGTTTGCACGATGTGATTTCAAATTCCCATGGACAACACCACCCGTAGCATTGCATCGCCTAATTCTTCTTCACATAGGCACGCTAACGGCTATTGCTTCTTCGCATAGTCACGCTAACGTGGACCCCTCGATGGTTCGCTCTACGACCCCTCTTTACCACGGCTTTGCTTGTACCTTCCCTCCCACAAGGGGAAGAGGGTACCGATTATGTAAGTCCTAGGGGTACGGAGTAGACCCACCTCGTCCGAGCTGCAGGACGTTAAACTGCCAAGTACCTCGTCCAGAACACATGACGTTAAACTATGATCTGACCCCGTGATTCGCATGCAGGGTCCCCCCATCTCGGACATTATTTACGTCGCTTGTCTCCATGGGAATGGAATCTTCCTCACATGGAATGAGATCCTTCCTTTTGGAGTAGCGTATGTCCACGGGAGAAGGGAAACCACCTTGGTATAAGCCCCCAAGCCTCTCTTGAGGAAGGTAGCACCCATGCACCTCTGTAATTCCCCACTTCCAAGGACAGTGGAGGGCGCGATAGGGAATGAGGCACCTTCCATATTTGGTTCCAAATCCATCTCCCGATGCGCTTCGCCGCACCTTCGGCCTCCATCATGGAGTAAGTCCTAGCACCATGGGCCGCCTAACGCATAATCCCCTCTTCGTTTCCCACGGATGCATCCTTCGCGACATGATCGTCGGGTCCCTGCAACCTCTTGTTTCTCACACCAAGCATGACTCACATGAGCTTAGAGTGAGCGCCGACCCTAACCCCCACCTTAAGAGAACTACGGGGGCTTTGATCCGTGCTAAGGCATGGTACGTAGGAATCCTCCATGAGGTTCAAGACCACCACTCGGTCGTTTCTTCACGTCGATTTCCACCCTCATCCAGCATGACGTTAAACTGTATGCCCCCATCCAACATGACGTTAAAATGCACTCCCGAACTACGAGGTCTTTGATCCATGCAAGGCATGGTATGTAGGAAGCCTCCATGAGGTTCAATCCCACCACCAGTGGACCCCCCGGGTTCACCTTCACGTCGGTTCGCCGACGAAACCCTACCTGAACTACGAGGTCTTTTATCCATGTTAAGGCATGGTACGTAGGAAGCCTCCACGAGGTTCAAGCCCACCGTCCGTCGTTTATTCACGTCAGGGATCACCCCCATCCCGCATAACGTTAAACTACATTCTGGTCTAGTGGTAAGCCGATGTGACCAACCTGAACTACGTGGTCTTTTATCCGTGCTAAGGTGTGGTACGTAGGAAGCCTCCATGACATTCAATCCCATCACCCGTTGGTCATTCCGACCTCCTTCACGTCAGTTCACCAACACCTGGGCAGCCTAGTGTGTAAGCCCCACACCATCTGGACCAAGGTGTCTTTTCTTTCACGTCGGTTCGCCGACACCCACCATTTTCGCCCGAACTACGAGGACTTTGATCCATGTCAAGGTATGGTATGTAGTAAGCCTCTATGAGGTTCAATCCCATCACCCAGTCATTCCGAACTCATCCACGTCGGTTCACCCCCGTTATGCATGACATTAAACTGTATTCCACATCTCATATGAACTATGAGGACTTTGATCCATGTCAAGGCATGGTACGTAGGAAGCCTTCCTGAGGTTCAAGCCCAATAATCATTGGCCCAGACCGTATCCTTGTAGGTATTCCAAGCCTCCTTTTTCTCCTAAACTATGAGGACTTTGATCCATGCTAAGGCGTGGTACGTAGGAAGCCTCCATGAGGTTCAATCCCATCATCTGTTGGTCACTACGACCTCCTTCACATCAGTTCACTGGTACCATCCCGAACTACGTGGACTTTGATTCCCTACCATGGGGATACGTAGGTGGTCTATTTGAGGATCAAGCCCAACTTTACTGTCGCCCTTGCGATGGTCCCATTTCATTCCCCCTCTACTTCATCCATCCATCCATCCAACCTCCACCCTGATTCTTACCTAGGCCGCCACATCCCGGTGAGATCATGCCACTCCACTTCCCTCCACAGCGTCCGGAAAGCCGCCCATGAGCTGACCCCGACATCGGCATCCCTTCAAGGGAAATTTCTCAATCTGATTCACTCCAGCTAGTGTTCTAATCAGGCCGATCCGTCTCCGCTGGACGTTAAACCTGCGGCATACCCTGTGTTAAACATAGAAAGCTGAGGAAAACCTCAGATACATTCCTATGGAATATGATTACCTACACTTGATGTGGGATTCCTTGTGCTTCCACGCCCTCGAGAAGCCCTATGACAAGGGACAAAAGACAGACACACCAATTCCCCAGCATTAAGACATGCTACTGATGCCTCGACATGACTACTCCCCCGATTGAAGGTTGCTGCCCTGACCGGACCCTTTGGAATGTCCTGACAGAAGAAGTGTAATTAACTGGTGTCCGTGGAAACATGGCACTGGGAAGAGTTTCACAAACAATGTATTAAATCTATGAGGGAGACCCGGACTAGGTGATGAGTTCCGAGGAGGAATCCACGGAAGGAAGAAGCAACATCTCATCATCCTGGTTTCGATCAAGGAGCATACGTCCCTGAATAAGGAGTGAATGTCGTCCGACTTTGGAAAGCGGGAATGCGGGGAAACAGCTGAACGTCCTCACAGACGGATGCGCGCGCCCCGGTGAAAGCGTCAGAAACATCCCCTAAAAGAATTTCTAAAGCTGGAAAATAGACCCTAATAAAATTTGTCATCCAGACCATCCCTAGATATTTTATGTCCTTGTTTAAGATCTCGTCATTCATCATCGACCAGATCCACACACGCATTGCCAATTTCTGGTGGGGTAGGAATGATGGTAGGAATCGACCCCACTGGATGGCCTGAGAGAAACTCTGCAATCCCAAATCAATGGGAGGGATGAGCTTCCATAATCTTCTTCTCTTCAATGATGCATTGTTGGCCAAGTAAGGATGGCACCTGATTAACTGTCCCTCTTCTGTCTGTGCATGGGTTCTCCGAGCTAAGTACTTTCCCCACACGGACTTCCATGCTTCCTCTCTCAGTCCCTGCCCCAGTTTCCTCTGGTGAAGCATTTGGGGGGCTAAAAAGCTCCTGGATAAAGGACTGGGCTGGAGGATTGGGTCTGGCTCATCGGTCAATATTTGGAATGATCCTTGGCTTATCGATAAGGATGGTATGCGGGTTACATCCCCCGTCCAACTAGGTCTTGAAGACGCCACTATCAGCTGTCTCCTTTCCGACCAGGGACAAGGGTGGTGTGTGGAAAATATCCTTGATTGGTTTAACAAAAGGGACAAAAGAATCATCCTTAGCATTCCATAGATCCCAAACGCAGGCCCTGACCATCTTTTCTGGACCAATGATATCACTGGTGAATACACAGTGAGGTCCAGCTACAGACTGGCCCTTGGCAACCACCCAGTCGGCCGGGATGAGGGGCCTTGGAATTTGATATGGACACTCAATGTTCCCCCTAAAATTCGCCAATTTTGGTGGTAGGTTTTCACGGGTACTCTCCCAACCATGATCCTTCTCGCTTACCGGCATATGGCTAGTTCTACTTTTTTCCATTTCTACCCGATCACTATTGAAACTCCTTTGCACGCCAACATTCACTTCCCGAGAGCTAAGAAATTTTGGAGTAAATGGGGCCCGTCCTCTACCGATTCACTGGCTTTGGCCTCTAACCTTCCCGATCTTCTGACGCATTGGTGCTCCTCTCTTTACTTGGCTCTCTCAGGTTCTCTTTTCACTTTGTCCTAGATTATTTGGATCCGCACAATGATTCCATTTTTCATCAATCTCACAAGCCTCCCGAATTCTGGATTGAAAAGGATTCTTCTTGGATTGAGGGCTGGAAAGACCAAAAGGATCATTTTATTCCAAGAGCTACCCTCACCCCCCCCCCCCCTCTCGTTGGAATCCCCCAACAGAAGGGATTCTTAAAATTAACGTGGATGTGTCTCTCCAAAAGTATGGGCTTGTTTCCCTTGGACTTCTAGCCCATAATCATCTGGGGAAAATCCTTGCTACAAAATATGATCCACATCAGGCTTTTTGGGAACCGGCGGTTGTTGAGGCCATGTCCATCCTTGCTGGTTTGTTGCTTGCTTTGGATTGTGGATGGAGCGATATTATTGTTGAGTCTGATTGCATTACCATTATTGATGCTATTAACCACAACGATGGTGGGCTCCAACCTTTTGGCATCATCATTAGGAGAATTATCTCACTTGGCCAGTGCTTCTTTTCTTGTACCTTCTCCTTTGCAAAAATGGAAGGAAACAACGTGGCCCATCAGCTAGCAGCCTCAGGCCCTTTCGACTCCATCCAGCTCTGGTTGGACAATTTCCCTTCTTGGCTTTGTACTTGTACTTCTACTGATTTTTGTCATTAATGATTTCTGTTTTAATCAAAAACAAAATCACACACATCACATAGAGAACCCAATAAAAATCTTTTTTCTCATAAATGAATAATTAAATAAGTGGTGTTTATATAATTAAGGAACCTACACTAATGGACTAGTTACCTGACTATTGGAATAGTAATATGACCATTAGGAATAGTAATCTGGCCAATAGAATAGTAACCTCACCTATGAAAGTACAAATAAAATGTAGGCATCTTATAAATTAAAACATGATATAATTATATCATGGTATAAGTAAATAATTGTTTTAAAATGGTAAATTATTTGTTGGTTTTTTTGTAAAATGTAAATGATTATTTACAATTTTAAAATTAATATAATGATTTAAAATAAAATTTATTTTTATAAAATAGATTCATAAATTAATATTATATTTTATTATAATTATAAGATAATTTTAGGAGACCTTAATTAATTTTTCAAAGGGTCATAAAATCGATTATAATATTAAAATCAGTATTTTTGGAATAAATGATAATTTTATTTAAAAATTAAATTTATTATATTTAGAAAATTATTTTCATAAAATGTATTCCATTTTTTAAATCTATTCATAAAAAATGGTTAGGTTCAATTTTTGTAATTTTTCTAAAATATTTGAATTTTTGGTGAATAGTGAAATACGGTAATTTATGGTATAATCTAAATACATGAATTATTGAGTTGTGGATGGTGTATGGATGATGTAATCACCCATTTTATTGAAATATCATAAACAATTTACTTAATTTATTCATATTAATCATCATAATTAATATTCTTGATCCAAAATAATAATAAAATGAATAAAATAATCAAAAAACACCCCTCTACTCCCCTATAAATACCACCCCTCACCACCTCTTGACCTCACATATTCCAAGAATTTTAGATTGTATAAATTCTACCCAATTACCTTCCCAAGCCTCTTCTCCATGTCCAAGAGATATTGTTCTCAACAAAAGACCAAACCTAAGTGTCTTAAAAAGGTTCTCAAGGAGACAACATTCAAGAGGTAAAATCCTTAATCCCTCTCTTTTAATTTCTTTTTTTTTTCTTATCCTATCCTTACCTACCCTATAAAAAGAATAATTATAACTCAAGTATCATATATATACTTGAATTTTATTATTTTAATGGAATATCCATCATTAAATCTCTTCTCCTCTCCTTTTATTCTAAAAATGGAAATATCATTCATGATGTGTCAATTTAACACCTTCGTGAACGATGAGTTTTCGTTTTCCATTACCACCTTCAACGATGGTAATAAAACCATTATTTTGGTTAAATTATATTATATTATACATATCATAATTTTTATCATGTTCTATAACCAATATATAAACACAATATTAGATAAAATGATATTAATTCATGATGGTTGTAAAAACCACCAAAATAAATTAAACATTTTTATTAACATTTTATCTAATGATTCATACTCATACCAGAAAACCAAATTATATATGAGATAATTTAAAAAAATTAATTTAATTAATAATATATAATTCCACTTCATGAGTTTCTCTTCCATTTGACAAGAACTCTCATAATTATACTCAAGGGAACCGACCATAAACCATGAAATGAACACACCGAGAATGATGAAATTGAACTCTATAACTCATCTAAATGGATATAAACAAACTTAATAAAATTATAAAAAATCAAATAAATGTATAAGAGGTTCTATATTTATTAATTAATGAATCTAATTTTATTATTCGGGATATTAAGTGCAAATTCAGAATGCATTCAGACATAAGGTAAGGGGATTCTCAAACCCAACTCCCTTTCTTTGGGTTATACCTATTTCATTCCAAATTTCAGTGTGGGTGTTCCTTTAATGTTCCTTAAATATAATTTCATTATTCTTCCCTCTTATTTTATAGGGTATACATTTTTTCAATTTGGTTTCATTAAAAATATAAAAAAATTCCAAAAGAACTCCTCTTTCCAAAACACATCTTGACTTCTCTTGAGATTGTTTCTTTTTCACTAAAGATTGATGATTCTTATTTCAAGTATTTTTTTACCTTTGTAAATCCTAAAGTTTATTCATGAATATATTCTTTATGAAATTATTATAAACCCCATTCCTTTCCATGGGTTATTTTATGACTACTATTGTTATACGTTCTATGTGCCATGCATGATTATGTAAATACTATGATATAACGGGTGATCCTGGAATTATATATCCCTTCAATGCATTGGGTAATGTGATGTATCTCATTATATAATGTGAAATATTCATGAAAATTATTCTAGAATTTTTCACAATGATGATGTTATGGTTATGCACATCTGTTATGCGTGAACATGATGTTAGCTTTATTCAAAAATATGTGTGGTATTTGATCAATAAGACATGATGATTCATTTTAATAAATTTACACATTACATGCATTTATCTAATTCTTTCTATAATTATTATGATGATGATACTATTCTTATGTTATGATGATGATTATTTTTCTCACCCATGTTATATTGATTCATGTCCCTTTTCAACCTCTTATTGGGAGTTTAGCTCACCCCTTTATTTGATGTATATCCTCAGTTGATTACATATTCTAAGGATATTGTGATATTTTAAGGATAAATATAAAGGATTTAAATAAATTTTTATTTTTTATTAAGTTCAAGTTATGTATGAGCCTAATTTTCCCTAGACACTAAACCTTTTGATCTTGGATTTTTATCTTTATTATGTTATTTATCTTAAAAATGATGTAATAGTCATGTAAGAAAAAATACGGTCACTATAGTTGGTATCAGAGTGGGGTTTAATTAATTTGGGAATTCGGATTTGAGAACATTAGTGATAACACTTATTATAAGACTAAGTATATTCATACATCCAATAAGCTTTATTTTAGAAAATTTATAAACATAGGGATCCCATAAGATATGCCTTTAGAGTTGATTACACAAAAGAATAAATTATTTATTCATGATTTTTTGACCAACATTTTCTTTAAATATTTTCTATTTTAGAAAATGGTGGGAGACATGAGAAACTAAGACAAAAAATCATGTGAAGGACAATGTAATGATTGCCCTAATGACATCCCCAATGCCTTGGGAGGTGGAATTCAAAAATTCATAGTGATATTTACCCAGCTGTATCAGGCTATGAATAATAACTTGAACCTAGTGGAATGTATTCCTTCAACCAAGAAGGATAAACTAGCCATTGAGTTCTTTATGCAGCAATGACCACTGACATTTAGTGGATCCTTTAATCCACTTGTTACAAAATAGTGGGTTAACTCAATGGAGAAGATTTTTTTGTATGCCTCATTATTCTGAGAATGAGAAGGTGACTTTAGGCATTTATAGTTTAGAGAGAGAATCTGATCAATGGTGGGTGTTGATAAATAACACCAATATGAAGGATGAAATGGAAGAGATGGAGTAGTAAGACTTTAAGAAAATATTTCTTAACAAGTATTTCCCTCAAAATCTTCATAAAAATGGAGAGATAATTTATAGAGATAAAGAAAAAGGAAGGTGAATCTATCATGGATTGAAAAGAACACTTCACATGGCTTTCAAGATACTCCGCAGGTTTTGTTATCAAAAATGATATATATATATATATATATATATATATATATTAGTGGTTCAAAATCACACCTTCGAAAGGATCTATATATTCAAGACTTTGGGATTTATGAATAAGTTGTTTGATGTGCTATTAAGGTATAGATAGCATTTGGAGAATGGTATTGTGGCTACAGATATAAGAAATGAAATATGGAGTTTCAATATAGAGTATCTAATAAAAAGGTGTAAATAAATATCAACCACCCACATGTCAAAATTTGGGGAAAAGCATCATGGGAACTTCCTCAAATAGATGGGGAAATGCTTCAAGTGTGGGAGAGGACACCAAGCTCGTGAATGTCAAAGTGACATGAAAAAACTAGCTGATGTGATGGAGGAAACGAGAGCACCACCCATGGTTTAATGATTCAAATATAGAGAGAAAGGTCACTATGCAAGTTAGTGCACTAAACCTTGAGTCCTTAAGTGTAATTAATGTCAGCAGCCACCAAAGACAAAGTAGCACGGGAAATCTTATTCCATCACTACTACTAAAGTGGGGTAAGAAAACAAAGTCACGCGTGGTACACTTACTATTCACTCAAGAATGAAAAAGGACTTATTTGAATCTATTTTTACGCATTCCTTAATATCTTTCAAGTTTATATGACTATTGAATCGAATCCCTAATGCCTTAAAGTAGAGATATCCATAAAAATACCTAGTGATGAGATTATTGCAACCCAAGTGTTATACTCTTATTATATTGGTGTATATGGGAATATTATTCTATAAAATCTTGTAATACTTCCCTTGATATAATTTAACACTATACCAGGCATGTATTGGATCTTTTTTTATAGATCACATATCAACTATTCGGAAAAGGAAATATATTTTCATATTCTAAACCATCCCATGCTCCTCTACAAATGAAAGGAATTTCATGAATCTACTTTGGAAAATACTTCAACAATGTGGGTGTTGATGCCCTGTGAAGAAGAATACTTATCCCAAATGGTATCATTGAAGTAAATCATAGAACTTTAGGAAATTCCCATTGTTGGGGAATACACTGATATATTTCCTAAAGAGTTACTCGGACTTCCCCTAGATTTTGAGGTAGATTTATCAATAAATCTCATACCTGGAGCCACTCCTGTCTCAAAATTCCCTAAAAATATGGCCTTGATTGAATTGGAGATGTTAAAGAAGCATCTATAAGATCACTTAGAAAAAGGGTTCATATTCCCTAGTGCATCACCTTGGGGTGCTTCAGTGCTCTTTATATATAAAAAGTATGGATCAATACGGATGTGTATCAATTAACGAGATCTCAATAAGATCACTATAAATAACAAGTATCCTCTTCTAAGGATTGATGACTCATTATATCAACTACAAGGAGCTTAGTACTTATCAATGGCGGATCTTCGTTCTGGGTATCATCAACTAAAGGTGAAGATGGAAGATATTCATAAGACTGCTTTTTGTACTGGGTATGGGAATTATGAGTTCCTAATGATGTACTTTTAACGTACTAATTCCCATGCAATATTCATGGATTTTATGAAAATATTCTTTAGAGAATACCTTGAAAAAAATTTAGTAGTGTTTATCAACGATATTCTCATCTAATCTAAGAGAAAGGATAAACATGAAGAACATATAAGGATTGTGTTGGTGACATTAAGGAAGGATAAATTGTATTCCAAGTTCAAAAAGTGTGAATTTTGGATGTGTAAAGTCACATTATTGGGGAATGTGATCATAACTATGGGAATTTATGTGGACCCTTAAAAGATAAAGGTAATTTAGGGATGGCCCAGACCCACTAGTTTCACAAAAATCCATAGTTTTCTTATCTTAGAAAAGTACTACAGATGTTTTGTGAGAAATTTATCAAGATTTTCTAGCCCACTACATAAGTTAACATGGAAAGGGTTAAATATTTCTAGATGGAAGAATTTTAGGAAATATTCAATTAGAACAATAAGAGACTATCCACTTCACCTGTACTCACACTACTAACAAGTGGAGAAAGTTTTGTGATATACAGTGATGATTTAAAGAAATTATTGGGTTTTGTACTCATGAAGAATGATAAATTGATAGAATAATCCTCATAATAGTTAAATATCCACGATAAAAACTACCTAATTCATGATCTAGATCTCATAGTTGTGATTTTTTCCTTGAAAATTTGGTGAAACTACTTCTATGGTGAGAAGTGTGACATATATACAGATCACAAGAGTCTAAAGTATATTTTCAAAAAGAAGGAGATCAACACACCTCAAATAAGATGTTTAGATCTAATAAAGTACTATGATTTCTCTATTAATTACCATCCAAGAAATAATATCAAGGTATCTGATGCTCTCAGTAGAAAAGAACCTACTACTCTATCCATGATGCAAATTGAGAAATACCCCATCTCCATGGATATGCAAAGGATGGATTTGGAAACCATAATAGTAGGGAATGTTTCATACCTTTCTCAAATTATTTCCCAACCATATATCCAAGATAAGATCAAGGAGTCACAAAGGGATGATCTAGAGATTTAAAAAAAGATGAAAGAGGTCAAGGAAGGGAATCTACATGAGTTCTATGTTGATGATGTTGGTTTGATTTAGTTTAGAACTAGGATTTTTGTGCCTTCATAACCTAAGATAAATAAGTAGCTATTGGATAATGCACATGGCTCATATTTCTATACCCATACCGAAAGTAACAAGATGTATTTTGATATTTGAGAAAACTTTTGGTGGAACAACATGAAGAAGAAGATTGTAGACTATATCTTAAGGTGCTTGGTATGTAAAAAAGTTAAAGTAAAGTGAAAAAAGTCCAAAGGGATGATGCAACGATTGCATATACCCATGTGGAAATGGGATAATATCACTATGTACTTTGTCACTGGCCTCCTGAAGACATCCAAAGGAAACAATGCGATATGGGTTGTGGTGGATCAAACCACCAAGACTACCCAATTTGTTGATATTCAGGAATATTTATTGCTTTAAAAACTTTCCAATATATATGTAAATAAAGTGGTGATGTTTCATAGGGTTCCACTTTCGATCATCTTTAGTCATGATCCAAGGTTTACATCTAAATTATAGAGAATTATTCAATATGATTTGAGTACTGAATTGAATTTGAGCATGTCCTATCACCCCTAAATAGATAGCCAATCTAAAAGGACTATTCAGATGCTCTAGGATATGATGAGAACCTACTCAATAGAATTCAAATGTGGATGGTATTAACATCTCCCATTAGTTGAGTTCTCATATAATAATAGCTTCCAATAGAGTATTCAGATGGATCCATATGAAGGTCTGTAGGGGAAGCGATATAGAAATCCAAATTGTTGGGATAAATTTAGAGAAAGAAATCTAATTGGACTTGATATTATATAAGATATGACCAAGAAGGTTCAATCCATCCAACAATATATCAAATATTCTTAGAGACGAAAAAGATCTATGTTGAAAACCGTCAAAGGGACTTGGAGTTTGATGTTAGAGACAAATTCTTCCTTTGAATATCGCCATAGAAGAGATTCATACAGTTTGGAAAGAAAGGGAAGCTTAGCATAAGGTACATTAGACCCTTTGAGATCCTTGAATTCATAGGACTATTGGTCTATCGGATTTCACTTCCACTAAATATGGATCAAGTTCATGATGTGTTCCATGTATCACTTCTGAGGAAGTACATACCTTACCCCTCGCATGTACTGAATCTATAGATGGTACAACTGAAGAACAACCTCTCATATGAAGATCATTTAGTGAAGATCTTGGATCGTAGAAATAAAGTCCTAAACAAAAAGATGACTCACCTTGTAAAATTGTTATAGAGGAACTATAAGTATTAAGAGGCAACATGGGAACCATAGGAAGCAATGAACAAGAAAACCCTCACTGGTTTTCACCTTAGTATATAAAATGAAATTTTGAGGATGAAATTTAAAATGGGGGAAGAATGTAATGACCTATAATTTTATCAATGGAATTTACCTTCTTATAATTATGTTATATAGTATAAATCACATACATCACAAAGAGAACCCAATAAAAACTCTTTTCCTGTAAATGAAGAATTAAATAAGTGGTATTTATAGAAATTAAGGAACCTATACTGATGGAATAGTAATCTGACCATTGGAATAGTCATATGAACATTAGTAATAGTAATCCATTCAATGGAATAGTAACCTCATCTATTATAACATCTTTTTACCTTGACCAGTAAGTTTTCCCTTTTTCTATGTTCCCTTTTGGTTCAAAGTCTTTAGAAGTGGTTTTTTGGTTTTTATATAGGTTGTAGAGTAGGTACATGTTGTGTACTTAAGGTACACATCGTGTACCTGAGGTATACATAATGAATGGGTCCTATACAATGTGTCTAAAAAAATGTCAATTTTTAACCCGAGGTGATGGTTTTTTCAGTGTAACTTATCTAGTGTGGACTACACATCATGACCTAGCCCGTTCCCAGCATTAAGTCACACATTTAGCAGATTCGCCTGATATTTTTCTATCCAAACCTCTTGTCTCTCAAACCAGTACCCTTCCTAGGAATTTTTCAGAGGTTCCCCTCCTTTCAGATTGATCTGATTAGCTTTGATCATCGTTGTGTCTACGGTGCATCTCTCTGGGTAAGTGTTCTTCCCATTTATTCATTGTGGTTGATCGTAGTAGTGCCCTAGATTTGTGGTTCCAAATCCATTGATCTAAGTTGGATGTTTCTTCTTGGTTTCTTCTAGATCTGTCGTGAGATCTTGTTCTGGAGACCTTTTCCTTCATTGTTTAAGGTGCGGTAGGTGTTCGTCCTCAAGGTATGTGGGTTTCCTCTATCCCTATAACCTCTTGTGTTTAGATTTTTATCAATCCTAAGATGTGGGGATTTGATTCTAGGGCCTTTTTTGGTGTCGTGGGTTTTCATTTTTAGTGAACTCCGTTGCGGGTGGGTGTGAACCGAGCTTTGAGGTAGGTGGTTCCGTCCCAATTTGGCCAATTTAATTACCATTGTATTGCTTGATTTATTTTAACTGCTAATTTAAATTCAATTTCTTAAACTTGATTTAAATTGCTTTGATAAAACCCAATTCCATTGAATTGGTAGATTTTAAATGGTTTTGGCACGAAAACTTAGAAAACCCCCAATTCTATTTAATTGGGGTGGGTCTGTGGAAATTGGATGATTTAAATTGTTGAATTTAAATTATGTATTTTATGGAAACATTTTCAATTAAATTGTTGAATTTAATTGTGAAAATTAAATTTTGAAAGGATGGAATTGGTTTTTAATGGATTTCAAACTCCAAAAAATAGCTTAAAATGAGTTGATGGAAACCCAGTGGTTTTATCATGTAAAAGAGGCATGTTTATTAATAAAACATGTTTTGGTTTTAGATAGAAAGAAATTGGAATTTTTGAAATAGAATAATGGGATTTATTGTATTTTAAACAGTCTTAAAATAAATTTCCCATCATGTAAGATCGCATTCAAGCCTTAGGAATTTGGTGAGTTATTTGGATACACTCTACACTATGACAACATTCTAAAACATACCTATAGTGGGTCACATCCCCAATGGAAGGGTGACGAGTCACCTCTGGCCAGTGTTGGGGGGATCTGGGTATACTCATTTTTCTGTGTCTGTTTAGAGATTGTGGGATCCTATAACTAGTTAACACTATCCTACCTTTTGGTATATGACCATGTTTCTCACTTGTTTATTTATATTTGAGATATAAATATATTCCAATATTGTTTGAAATTCTTTACATGCCTACTAAATTTATATAAAATGTTTTATATAAATGTTTTACTTAATCCATTATTTTAGAAATGTTCCATCTTTTGTAAATAAGACAATGTGCTTTAAAAGTATCTTTCCATCATTTTGAAAATGTATAGCATGTTTTGTTTAAATATGCTTTCACTTTTACAAACCTATTTACCTTGAAAATTTGAAATATTTTATTTAGAAAATATATATTTGTCATCTATTATAGAATATTTGGTGGTATCTTACTAGGATTAGGTTCACACCCTAATTTTTTTCTTCAGGTGTTTGTAGACTTTCTTCTTCCAGGTTCAAGCAAAGGGAAGGGATCTCTTAGAGGTGGATCTAGCTGGTGAATCGTGGTCTTGGTGAGTTATTCCCTTAGGGAACTTGGGGGTTATTTTCTTGTTTTGGTACTTGGGTTGTAGTACTTTGGTATTTTATGGCTTGTTTTATTCTGGTACATTACTCCCAATGGAGCTTCCATTATTATGCATATTGTCTTGTTTCTTTTTCTTCTGCTATGTTTTGTGGAAAATTTATTCCCACTTACATGTTGTATAATGTCAGGTGCTAGTCGCTAACCTATGGGGATCAAGAACGCCCTTTAGTCCATGTTAGGTATGGATTGGTTTTTAGGTTACCAGGGTACCCGGGCTAGTTTGTGACAAATTGGTATCAGAGGAGACCATTCTGCATCTTGCCTTCATGACAATATGCATTTGAGTATCTTTTCGGGACTAAGGAGGTAGTTGCGATTGAGTGTCTAACTAGCTATCACTGAAGTGAACCTTAAGTCTCCATGTGTGGTTAGGGAAAGAAATATTGTGGATTAATTATAGTCTTTTACCTATTGAGATTTGGATAAAGAGAAATCCAAATCCTGTTTGTTCTATCTGTAGAGAGTTTTTATTCTCTCATGTTACTTAGTTTGAGTGTTAATCTAATGTTTTCCTTTTATCTACTGATGTTTTGTAGCATCATGCTTCAAAGAAGACATGTGAATCAGATACAGGGAGATGTTGTTTTTGAACCTCAGCAAGAAAATCCTATTTTTGATCCAAATATAGTTGAGGTGATTGTGTGCACTATCCAAGCTCTAAGATAGTCACCACCTCTAGTTCCCGCTCAGGATCCTACTGTATATCCTCTGGGGGATGTTCTTCATAATCATTATCAATAGTTTTTTCACCATAATTCACCGGTCTTTAAGGTCTCCACTGACCCTTAGTATGCTGAGGAATGGTTGAGCAAAATTAAATATCTATTTGAGTTCTTGGAGACACCTGGTGTAATCAAGGTGAAGTGTGTCACCTTCGTTCTGGAAGGACCAAGTAGGATATGGTGGGACATGATGGTGATGGTAGGGAAACACAAGCGTTTAGAGTGGAAAGACATTAAGATTATTTTCACCAACCAGTTTTATCTAGAGTCAATTGTGTTGGTTTAGGTTGTAGAGTTATTCAAGACTGAGTAGCCCGACAGAACCATGACTGAGTATTCAAATTGCTTTGCTGAGCTGGTGTAGTTTTCTATTGATATTGTATCTAATGAGAGGATTAAGGCTTGATGGTTTGAATTGGTACTTCGATTTGATATTCATTATCAGGTATTCTTACTAAATTTTTCCACTTATTTTGATGTGTTGGATAGGGTGATGATAGTTGAAGATAAAATAATCTAAAATTCATAAAATAACCTTTCGGAGTAGGTATGGCCTCTATGAGTACCTTTTTATTCCCTTTATTTTAACAAATTCTCCTACAATTTTCATTTATTTAATGAACAAGATTCTCCATGATTATCTATATACCTTTGTGTTAGTCTTTGTGGATGATAATCTTGTCTACTCAATGTTCAAGGAGGATCATGTGAAACATCTAAGGAAAGGTTTGAGTCAAATGAGAAATCACCACCTTTATACCAAGATTTCAAAGTGAGATTTCTGGATTTGGGAAGTGAAATTCTTGGGATACATGGTGTCTAAACAAGGTATATCAGTTGATCTTGAGAAGTTGAAAGTTGTTATAACTTGGGAGAAACCATGAAATGTCTTCGAGATCTAAATATTCTTGGGATTAGTTGGATATTACCACAGGTTTGTGAAATACTTATTGAAGTTGGATTCTCTGATGACTGATCTAACTTGGAAGGGGGTAAAGTTTGCATGGAATGATAAATGTCAAAGTTCTTTTGTCGAGCTGAAATGTTTGATGACTACTACGCTGGTATTGACTCTTCCAGAATCTGGGCAGGGCTATGTGGTTTTTTGTGATGCATCAGGTTTGGGCTTTGGGTACGTTCTTATTTATGGTAATTATGTAGTAGTATATAGATCTCATCAACTTATTTCACACGAGAAAAATTATCCTACCCATGAACTGGAACTTGCAGTAGTGATGCACGCACTTAAGATTTGGTGGCACTACCTTTTTGGTGAAAGTTTTATGGTGTATTCAAACCACAAAATCCTGAGTTATATCTTCCCTAAAAAATAATTGAATCTTTGGAAGAGGCGTTTGTTGGAGTACCTACTGTCTTTCAACTTTGACATCACATATACCCTAGGGAAAGGGAATGTCTTTACAGATGTGTTGAGCAGGAAAAGTCCAACCCAGACAATGAATTAATCCTTAGAAGAGTAGAATTTGATGGCTCTTTTTTTATAGTTTCATATTAGAGTTCAGGGGGAATGGGATAAGGTTTCTTTATCCAACGTTCATTTGACATCCTCCCTTATCAAGTTGATTCTTTATGATCAACATCTTGATGATGAGTTTCATAGAATTATAGAATCCCTTTATGGTGGGGAGACAGTTTCCCTATGGTCATTCTCCAAATAGGGTGTTCTATGTTATCAGAACTGCATCATTGTGTTGTTATCAGCAAGTAAGTTTGTGATGGGATATTTCCATAAGTCCCAATGGGTTTTTCACCCATGAACCACAAAAATTATCTATTATGTGCAGTGAAAGTTCTGGTGGTTGGGAATGAGACGGGACATTGTTGAGTTTGTCTCTCATTTCTATAAGTTCCAGTGGGCTAAGGTCGAGAATTAGAATCCTTCAGGTTTACTTAATCCACTTCCAGTTCCTACATGGAAGTGCGATGAGTTCTCTATAGACTTTATGGTTGGGTTTCCACATACCCTGAGAAAGAAGAATGCAGTTTGGGTTATAATCGACAGGCTGACAAAGTCGGCTCACTTTATACCCATTCAAGATAAATCCAAGGTTGAGGAGTTTGTAAGTCTCTATGTGAAAGATATTTTTCATTTTCACAAAGTTCCATATGCTACAATCGCTAATAGGGATCCTTGGTTTACTTCTCACTTTTGGAGAGTCCATCAAAAGGCACTGGGATCTCATGTCTATTTGAGCACGGCCAACCATCTACAAACGGATGGCCAGATAGAAAGAGCTATATAGATTATTGAGGATATGCTTCATGCCTATGTTCTCAACTTTAGAGAGGCTTGGGAAGATCACTTAGGGTTGGTTGATTTTTTTTACAACAATAATTAACAGTACGTGACTAGAATGGCACCTTTATAGGCATTGTATAGATGGCCTTGTAAATCTCGGTTGTGTTGGTCGGAGGTGGTTGAAAGTTCCATGGTTGGACCATGCTTGGTTCAAGAGATGACAACTAAGATTCAGATACTTTATGAGAGGATGTTGACAGTGCAGAGCTGATATGAGTCTTATATTGATCAACATCATAGACCTTTGGAGTTTTTAGTTGGTGATCAGGTGTTCTTGAAGGTTTCACCCCATTTGGGTCATCGATGGCTTGGGAGGCAAGTTAAGCTTGCTCCTCATTTTGTGGGACCTTTTGAGGTTGTTGAGAAGGTGGGGAAATTTGATTGTCGTATAGCACTACCATAGAAGCTGACATCAATACATAACATATTCAATGTATCAAAGCTGAGAAAGTATCTATCTGATCCATCTCACATTTTGAGATAGAGTGATCTTGAGATCGAGCCTGATTTATCTTTGACTGAGCGAACAGAAACGATAGTTGATTATGAGGCCAAGGTACTTCATCAAAGGAAGATACCTTTGGATTGTGTACTATTGCTGCATGGCTCTGAAATTCACAAGATGTGGGAATGTGAGGCATTGATGAGGGAGTAGTGGCCTCATCTCTTTGGCATGGAAGCTTCTTCATAAGCCTTCCGGGGGCAAAAAGTTTTTACGGTAGAAAGGTTGTAACATCATGTTACCTTTATTGGGTAAATTTTCACTTTTTCTAATTACATTTTGGTTTAACATCCTTAGAAGTGGTTTTCTAGTTTTTCTGCAGGTTGTAGAGTAGTTATATGTAGTGTACCTAAGGTACACGTCATGTACTTGAGGTACACATTATGATCGGGGCCTACACAACGTGACTCCAAAAAATGTTAGTTTTTAACCCAAGGTGACGGGTTTTGGGTGTAACTTATCCAGCATATAATACACATCATGACCCATGGTTACACATCATGACCCATCCCGCACCCATATTTAAGTCATGCATGTGGAAATTTTACTCAGTCTTTTTCTTTCCAGACCTCTTGGATCTCGAACCAAAACCCTTCCTAATCATTTTTCAGAGGATCCCCTCCTTCTGGATCGATCCGATCAGCTTTGGATCATTGTTGCGTATGCGATTCATCTCTCCAGGTAAGTGTTATTCTCGGTTCTTAATTGTGATTGATTGCAGTATCACCCTATCTTTGTGGTGCCAGATCCATTGATCTAAGTTGGATGTTTCTTCTTGGTTTCTTCTAGATCCGTCATGGGATATTATTCTGGAGGCATTTTCCTTCATTGGTCAGGGTACATCGGGTGTTCGTCCTTGAGTTATGTGGGTTTCCTCTCTCCCACGGACCTCTTATATTTAGATTTGGATTAATCCTAAGATGTGGGTATTTGATTATAGGGCCTTCATTGGATTTGTGGGTTTTAATTTTTGGTGAACTCCGTTGTGAGCGGGTGTGACCCAAGCTTTTTGGTAGGTGGTTCTGACCTGATTTGGCCAATTTTATTACCATTGTATTGTTTTATTTATTTTAATTTCTGATTTAAATTCAATTTCTTAATCTTGCTTTAAATTTCTTTGATAAAACCCAATTATAGTGAATTGGGAGATTTGAAATGGTTTTGGCATGGAAACTTGGAAAAACCCCAATTCCATTGAATTGGAGTGGGTTTTTGGAAATTGGCTGATTTAAATTGTTGAATTTAAATTTTGGATTTGATGGAAATGTTTTCAATTAAAATTTTGAATTTAATTATGAAAATTAATTATGGAAAGGATGGAATTGGTTTTGAATGGATTTCAAACTCACGAAAATGGATTAAAATGAGTTGATAGAAACCTAGTGGTTTTATCTTGTTAAAGAGGCATGTTTTTTAATAAAACCTATTTTGGTTTTAAATGGAAATAAATTAGAAATTTTGAAATGAAAGAATGGGATTTATTGTATTTTAAGCAGTCTTAAAATAAATTCCCCATCATGTAAGAGCACATGAAATCCTTAGGTGGTTGGTGAGTTATTTGGATACACTCTATGCTATGACAACATTCTAAAACCTACCTTCGGCAAGTCATATCCCCGATGGGAGGGTGATGAGTTGCCTCTGGCCAGTGTCAGGGGGATGTGAGTATAATAATTTTGTTATGTCCACTTAGATAGTGTAGAATCCTATAGCTGGTGAATACTATCATACCTTTTGGTAGATGACCACGTTTCTCGTTTTTTATTTATATTAAAGATATAAATGTATGCTAATGTTGTTTGAACTTATTTACATGCCTTCTGAATTTATATAAATTGTTTCATATAGATTTTTTACTTAAGAAATTATTTTAGAAATGTTATATCTTTATTAAAGAAAATCATGTGCTTTAAAAGTATATTTATATCAGTTTGAAAATGTATATAATGTTTTTTTTAAATATGATTTCAATTTTCCAAACTTTTTTACCTTGAAATTTTTAAAATTTTTCTTTGGAAAATCTATATTTGGAATCTATTATGGAATCTTTGGTTGTATCCTATTAGGCTTAGGATCACACCCTAATTTTTCCTTTGGGTGTTTTTAGACTTTCTCCTCTAGGTTCGAGCAAAGGGAAGGGCTCTCTTGGAGGTGGATCCATCTATTGAATTGTGGTCTTGGTGAATTATGTCCTTAGGAACCTTGGGGTTATTTTCCGGTCTTAGTACTTGGGTTGTAGTACTTTGGGATTTTATGCCTTGTTTTATTTTGGTACATTACTCCCAGTGGAGCTTCCTTTTTTATGAATACTGTCTTATTTCTTTTTCTTACACTATGTTTTTTGGTAAATTCATTCACACTTGCATGTTGTATGATGTCAGGTGCTAGTCGCCAACCTGTGGGGATCGAGAACACCCTTCAGGCCATGTTAGGGACGGCTCGGTTATCAGGTTACAAAGGTACTCGGCCTAGTTTGTAACACCTATTAAAGTATAAATAAAATTTAGGTATCTTATAAATAAAAACATGATATAATTATATCATGGTATAAGTAAATAAGTGTTTTAAAAATGATAAATTAAATGTTGGTATTTTTGTAAAACCTAAATGATTATTTATAATTTTATAATTAATATAATAATTTAAAATAATATTTATTTTAATAAAATATATTCATAAATTAATATTATTTTGTATTATAATTATAAGATAATTTTATGATACCTTAATTAATTTTTTAAAGGGTCATAAAATTGATTATAATATTAAAATCGGTATTTTTTAATAAATAATGATTTTTTTAAAATTAAATTTCTTATATTTTGAAAATTATTTTCATAAATTGAAGACCATTTTTGAAATATAAATTTCAAAAAATGTTTGGGTTTATTTTTTGTAATTTTTCTAAAATAATTGAATTTTTGTGAATAGTGAAATATGGTAATTTACAGTATAAGCTAAATACATGAATTATTGAGTAATAGATGATGTATGGGTGAGGTAATCACCCATTTTATTGAACTAACCTGAACTATTTACTATATTTATTCATATGAATCATCACTATTGATAGTCTTGAACCAAAATAATAAACAAATGAATAAAATAATCAAAAAACACCCCTCTCCTCCCCTATAAATATCACCTTTCACCACCTCTTATCCTCACACATTATAAGACTTGTATATTATCTAAATTATAACCAATTCCCTTCTCAATCCTCCTCCCCATGTCCAAGATTTTTTTGTCTCAATAAAATACTAAACCTAGGCGCCTTAAGTAGATTCTCAAGGAGACAACATTCAAGAGGTAAAATCATCAATCCCTCTCTTTTAATTTATTTTATTTTCTTATAATCTCCTTACCTACCCTATCCAAATATCCATGATGAATCCAATATCATATATATTCTATAATTTTATTTTTTTAAATGTGATTTCCATCATCAAATATCTTCTCTTCTCCTTTTATTCTAAAAATAAAAATATCGTATGTGATGTGTCGATTCACCACCTTCATGGATGATAAGTTTTCATTTTACATTACCACCTTAAAGTATAGTAATAAACCCATAATTAAGGTTAAATAATATTATATTATTCATATTATAATTTTTATTATGTTTTGGAACTAATATATAAACATAATATTAAACAAAATGATACTAGTTTGTGATGGTTGTAAAAACTGCCAAAATAAATCAAACATTTTAATTAACATTTTATCTAATGATTCATCCTCATACCATAAAACCCAATGATATATGATACCATTTAAAATTATTTAATTCCATTCATAACATATAATTTCACTTCTATATTTTCTCTTACATTTAACAATAACTCTCATGATTATACTCAAGGGAACTGACCATAAATCATGAAAAAAACACACCCTAAATGATGAAATTGAACTCTATAACTCATCTAAATGGTCATAAATAAACTTAATAAAATTAAAATAAATCAAATAAATTTATAATATGTTATATATTTATTAATTAATAAATCTAATTTTATTATTCATGATATTAATTGCAAATTCATAACACATCCGAACATAAGGTAAGGGGATTCTAAAACGCAACTCCTTTTCTTTAGGTTATAACTCTTTCATGCCAAATTTTAGTGTGGGTTTTACTTTAATGTTTTTTAAATATAATTTCATTTTTATTACCTCTTCTTTTAGAGGTTATACATGTTTCCAATTTGGTTTTATGTCAAACATAAATTTTTTCCAAAAGATATCTTCTTTCAAAAACACATCTTGAATTATCTTGAGATTGTTTCTTTTTCACTAAAGATTGATTATTATTATACAAAGTATATTTTCCATTTGGGAACCACAAATTTTATTCATGAATGTGTTCTTTATTAAATTATTATGAAACCCATTCCTTTCCTTGGGTTATTTTATGACTATTATTGTTATACATTCTATGTGGCATGTATGATTATGTAAATGTTATGATGTGATGGGTAGTTTCAGAATTATATAGCCCTCCATTGTATGGGGTAATTTGATATGTTTCATGATATAATGTGAAATATGCATGAAAATTATGCTATATTTTTTCACAATGATGATTTTATGTTCATGAACATATGTCATGCATGAACATTATACTAGATTTGTTAACAACTATGTGTGGTATTCGACCACTAAGACATGATGGTTCATTTTTATGAATTTCTACATTCCATGCCATTATCTAATGTTCCCTATCATGATTATAATGATGATCATATGCTTATTTTATTATGATTATAATTATTCTCACCCATGTTATATTAATTCATGATCTTTTTCATCATCTTACTGGGCTTTTAGCTCACCCCTTTCTTTGATGTATATCCTCGGGTGATTAAGTGTTCTAAGGATACCATGAGATTTTAAGGATAAATATGAAGGATTTAAATAAATTTTTATGTATTATTAATTTCAAATTATGTATGTGCCTAATTTTTCCAAGACACAAAACCTTTTGATCCCAGATTTGTATCTCTATTATGTTGTTTATCTAAAAATGATACAATTGTCATGTAAGAAAAAAAGGATCACTATATACATGGTATGGAATGGGGGTGAATAGATGTGAATTAGGGGATAAGGAGGCTTGGAACCACATGAAACATTCTCAATATGACTTTCACATAGTTTAAAGTCATGATTCTTAGACTTGGGATCCTAGTTTAAGGTCATAGAGTTCGTACCATAGTGGAAACTATGTGTCTCAACCTTGCTTGATGAAAACTCCATTAGAAACTTTTAATCCTATGTGATCCATGATCAATGCGAGAAACAAGGAGTAGTATGGAGCTCATATAGTTTACAGGGGTGAACACACCAAGGGGAAAAAGTAACTGGTAAATCCCATGAGGGTGATCGTGACTTTCAAGATCTAGATAGTAAATGGTTAATGATCAACAAGAAGGGAATAACTATTTATCAGGTTCAAAAAATAGGTTTTATACCCATTTTAGTTTAGGATAGGGTGAAAAAATGCGGGATCGATCATTGATCAAGATCAAAACACTGTATCCACTATTTTCTACCAAATATATTTCAAGGTGTGAACCCGAGACAGTAAGTAAGCTGGTATGACCAAACACCATTATCGTTAGGGAGCCCATTCATATTTGGTGGATAATTATTATCTAAATCAAATAAATCATAAAGTACATAAGTGGGAGTTGGGAATGTTTTTTAGGTAAGTTTGAGTTCCCTATGAGCTATTTCACTACATGCTCAAATGCACTGCATGAATGTGTCGGTAGGCGATAATCAAGCCTAGCCCAGAGAGGAAAACCTTGAAATGATTCAATGGTAGGGATAAGCCTAAGATAAGATACTTGGGTGTTAGTAAGTATCCCATGAGAATTATAATCAAGCCACACATAGTTTTGGAATGCGGTGTAGTAGGAAACCAATGTATGAGGGGTGACGTCCTCTCTTGTGAGGATACCAAATCATCTCATATTATGAGGCATCTTGGTTTGATATGGGTTAAGTTTGTAGTTTAATGTCTTGTGCTAAGTATTTTGGCTTGGTACATCTCATATTTATCATATGAGACATCTCAGTTTTATACGAGGTAAGGTTTTTTTCATCCCATACTTATCGTATGAGGCATCCCGATTTTGTACGGGGTAAGGCTTTTTGGTCGTCCCATACCAATCATATGAGGCATCCCAATTTGGTACGGGGTAAGGATTTTTTTCACCCCATACTTATCATATGAGGCATCCTGGTTTGGTACAGGGTAAGGCTACAGTTTAACGACATGTGCTAAAGATTTTAGTTTGGTTAATCTTATATTTATTGTATGAGGCATCTTGATTTCAAGTGGGGTAAGACTATAGTTTAATTTCATGTTCTAGGGATTTTGGGATTTTTACTTTAAATTCATAAAAATGATACTATGTTTACTTCTAGTTTAAGGTCATAGAGCTCAGACCATAGGGGAAGTCGTTGGTTTAAGTTCATGTAGCCTTGACTAAAGGGGTAGCAGCTAGTTTAAGGTCGTAAAATTGGACCAAAGGTGTAGCTTATTGTTTAAAGATCTTAAACCATAGGTCAAGGGTGTCCTAAGGAGGCTTTTTTGGTGTGAAATAGTGATAAACTAATGTGAAAGGAGGGATAAAGAGACCCCCTTCCACAAAAAAACTCGAAAAATCATACCCAAGCCAACATCATGGTGTTGGGAGAGGAAAGATATCATAATGAGTCAATAAAGGGGGTTGGACCTAGGATATGAGATATGGGAATCATTATGTATCCCATGGGAATAGTAATCAAGACACATGTAGTACTAAAACATGGTGATATTGGAGACCAACACTAGTTGGGGGTTTTCCTCTTGAGTGAGGATACTAAATCATCCTATATTGGTGATATGAGGCATCCTGAATTTATATAGGGTAAGGATACTGTTTAATGTATTGTGATGAGGATGTTGGATTTTTTCCATCCCATAATTACCATATGAGGCATCCTAGTTTCATACAGGGTAAGGATACATTTTATCATTATGTGTTAAGGATATTTTTGGGGCTTACGCATTTAGTTATTCATTATTCTTCTTCATGTTGTGTCATAAGGTAATATCAACTCACCAATGTTTCAAGGCATATGATTGGAGATTACACCAAATGAGGAGGCCTATGGGAATTTGGGAGTGATAGAGTTGTAGGTAATGGGTATTTTTTTGATGAATTAGTGGTTAGGCCCGGAGATAAGGGGTCTAAGCGTCAATACATATCCCATGGGAATAGGAATCACGACACACATAGTTCTAGAAGGAGGTGGGGGGATAGGCCTGCTAAAGCGTCAGGTATTAGACAAACCATGTGAATGAGAGGTGGATGCATATAGTTTTTGGTTATAATGCTTGGACCAGGACTCCTAGTTTAAGTTCATTAATCTTGGACCAGGGTTAGGTACTTCAGGGATATTCAGATGGTGTCAAAGAGTTAAAACCTAGTGTGAGGAGATCTAGGGAGTATCTACACCACATGAAACAATCCTTAAGCTAGTTTCATGTAGTTTAAGGTCGTAAGTATTGGACCATGTAATTTGGAAAATATTTTAAAGTCATGATGCTTGGACTAGGGGGGTTGTTTGTTTTGAGGGTATTTTCATGACATGAAAGTGGTAAAACTTGATGTGAAAGTAGGGAATGTAGGCCCACATGTCACATAAATATATTGAAACAAACTATACAGAGTTCAAGGTCATAATTCTTAGACCATAAGTGGGTATAAGGGGGAAAATGGTTTATGATGAACCAGTGGATGGTCTTGGAGATAGGAGGTATGGGAATCACTATGTATCCCATGAAAATGGGAATCAAGACATGCGTAGTTCTAATAAGTAGTGTGGTAGAAGACTAACACCAAAGGGTCATTTTCCTATCTAATGAGGACACTGAGGCATCCCATGGTTACTATTGGGAATATTATGCTTATTACATGGGGTATTCTATAGTTTAACATCATTTTATGAGGGCGTTCTCCCCCAGTAATCTCACACTTTCTACGCAAGGTATCTTTTATTTATTACACCGGGTAATACTGCAATTTAATGTCATGTGTTGAGGACTATGGGATTTGAAGTTTAAAGTTGTATAAATTAGACTATGGATGTTAATAGTTTAAGTTCATAGATCTTAGACTTTATGGGATGAAAATATTTTAAGGTCATAATTATTATACCATGAATCCTAGTTTAAGGTCATAGAGTTTAAATTTTGGTTGTTCTAGTTTAAGGTTGTATAGACTTGACCAAGGTTTTCATGAAAAGTATTTCTTGTGAAACTTAGGGTTGGTGGGAGGTGTAATAAAATCTTTATCCATGGTGATAAAAGAGTATGTTCCATTAGAATAGAAATTATGGATAATTTAAGGTCCTTCCCATTTGGGCTCCAACTTCAACACCTTTTTTCTGGGTATCATCAGCATTCTGAGAGTTAGTACCATGTCACCCTAGAGGAAGGAGCAGAGGAAAACCTTCTTATTGAACTCTCTTGCTATTCTACTATAGTGCCTCTCAAATTTGTGTAAGTCTTGAAGTGTGTTTTTTTCAAGGTATTCCATATCATCTAGATAGACTTCTTCCCTTCTTTCTGACTTCTGTTTCTCATAAATAGTCATTCAAAATGATGCTGATGAAACATTTATGGGTGATGCGACACCATTTTATTTCTTTATTTCCTCATCTACTTTGATTTTGATGTTGATTTTTTAATTAATCTTATAATGAATAATTTTCTAATGTGGAAAAAAAGACTATTTTTTGTGCTTATTTTTTTATCACTGAATTTACTATTTTTTATGTTCTATTATTTTCAATTATTTATTTATTTTCTTTTATTTTTAAACTGTAGGGCGCGTCTATTTTATATATTTAACAATAATAGATCTATGTTTTTATTATACAAAAATTAAGGATTTATAGATGATCATGTACAGAGGAAAAAAAAGAAATTGAAATCATCTTCCCACCTTACCTACAAATGATCACTAGAATGAACTCCACATCATTGTTGTAGCTGACTATGTAGGACCCATAATTACTGATGAGGGAAAAACTATTGTCTTCTCCACCTTCATGATATACCCCATCTAAAGATTACTAATAACTAAGCAGAGTCATGGGAAGTTGATTCCATTACTGCCCCTTCATCTGATGTCTCAGCTGGTGATTCATGTTTGAAAATCCAAAGTTGACACTCAAATTCACTACAATCTGAACCAATCTATGTACAAAGATTACACTTTAACATCTCTTAATGAAGCTTAATACTA
Source organism: Viscum album (assembly GCA_963277665.1). Lineage (NCBI taxonomy): Eukaryota > Viridiplantae > Streptophyta > Magnoliopsida > Santalales > Viscaceae > Viscum > Viscum album. The sequence goes on along the minus strand of OY728139.1, from coordinate 1,490,854,371 downwards.
CTTCTATAGTGGATATTAGGTACTATTTTTTTGTATATTTGAGGTCATTGGTTTTATAACTAATAGCACGATGCATGAAATTCGATCCTAGGTTGAGTAGGAGTATGTAGGAGATCACCATGCTCAGTCCAATGGTGGCATATCTAGAACCCGACACTTCAAATTCTATGGTCGTATAGGCCTGGTTCAATTCTTAATCGACGTTTACCAATCGTTTATGTAATTCATACTACTACATCAAAAAATTGGTTACGTGTGAATCAACTATGTGGGAAATCATGTATGTTGATCAATTCACTTACTTCATTGATCAGCTAAGTCAAAATTCAGCTATATGAACTCAATTGTCTATACAAACACACCAATTACATCACAAATAGATATGTGAGAAATTGTGTATTTTGATTAGTTTTTTCACGTTGATCAAAATGGCTACGTGAAGAGAAATGTCTATGTTAAGGTAATCAGCTACATGGAGTAAAATGAGCATGTCATCAGTACATAGAGATTTTCATGGGAGGAGCGTAAGATTTGGGGAATTAAATCAAGTATAGAAGGTACGATCATCCTAAGCTAGTGATCATTACCATAAATTCATCCACATGGATATCACCTAATATTGCGATCATTTTTGTTGCATGGTACAAAGTTTCCAGGAATTTCAAATTATGTTGGAGGGACATTGGATTCAGTTAACAAGTGAGGATTATGTACAGTGGCAGGCATTCCATGTGGAAGCTCGGGAGTTGTTTTAAAATATTTTACTATGATATTGAGGAGGGTATTAGTGTGAAAATAGAATACTAATAGAATAAATAGAATCAATAAAGAGGAGGATCTTCAACCCATACACACATTCGGTGGGAGAAGATGGAGAAAAGGGGAGAGAACCAAGAAATTGGGAGCTACTGGAAGTTGAAAAGGATCTGTGAGAGGAATAAGATGATTAATTATACCTTCCCCTTACCTTAATTCATTTTTTTCATGAGTTTTTCTATTCTAAACTCTTTATATATGATTAATACATCTGTGATTTTCAGCTAAAAATATTTAGCGTGGGGAGAATTATATTGATCCAGTTTATATTTTCTACCCTTATACAATAATTTCTAATTGTAATTGACTTAATATTTGTAAGTAATTGAATGAGTTTTTTAAGTGATGAACTACATAATCATTTAATTTTTTTCAATCTTCTTAACATATATTTTTACTTCTCATTTTTTAATTTTGATTCAATTGAAACTTCACGAATAAAAAATATTTTAAATCATACAATAAAAATTTCCCCTACACTTCATTATTATTCATATTTTACTTAATAATCATTTTCATGTTTTTATAATTTATTAAAAAACTTCAAAACACTTTTTAGTAGCTTCTTAATAGTTTGGGATCATCATTGTAAATAATTTGTGCATGTTTGTTTTTTTGTTTTATTTCATTTATTTTTAGTTGTTTTTCTATATTTCACCACCATTTCCATCTTTTTGGATACAATATCCCTACTCACTAATATCTAGATGTTTTAGGAATTTAATTTTCATGCTAGTCAATGAATCTAGAACGTAAAATTTTAGATTCATTATCAGGGAAGGCTTAACGTATTAGGAAAAATTTTAAAAAACAAATCTGAATCTCCTATGTGTTGCTAAAAATTTTATCAGTGCATGCAGATAAGATCTATGTCTAAGGATCTAGATCCCATAAAACCAAAAATTGGGAAACATTTAAAATATCTAAGAAAAGAAAAATCAAAAATGAAAAACTTGATAGATAGAGATATTAAGGATAGTCAACTTGAAATAATCTAATAAAATGTTGAACAGCCTAGGATAATGGAGTATAAACTCCCTCAGGTGTCGAGTAATCCTTCTTCCATTAGAATTACACATAAGACCCATAAATATTATTTAAATAAATCATACCTTTCACTTCTACCTATATTCAATGGAATGGTTAATGAGGACTCATTAGCCTTCATTAACCCGAATGGACTGAAGGCCTTCTTTTTTATTTAATTATAGATAATCCCCCTTTTAAGGGTTGAAGGGGAACTCGTACATGACCCGTAGGCCCAAGCCACGAGGCCTGAAATGACCCGTAATACATGACCCGAAGGCCCAGAGGCATACCATGCCCAATACATGACCCGTAGGCCCATCCCACTAGAGATTACCCTCCCCAGATTCTACATCATTGATTGCATTTAGCTCCCCACCTGCATTGCTGATCGGCTAGCATTGCCTCGTACAAAGTTGCACGGTGCCTGGTCCCGATGGTGGTTTCCATGCCCTCTCATTCTTCCAATCTGGTCAGATCTGCTTCTAGTGACTGCTACTGGTGCTCTGATCCTCATCTGAGGCCTACTCTGTGTGAACTGGGCTACTTCATGGTCTTTAATGGCCCGAAGGCCCTATGGCCCGAAGGCCCTGAGACCCGTAGGCCCAAACTGGTGGCCCAAAAGCCTAAATCAGGTGAATAGTCTCACTGCTACAGTACCGAATAGTGCCTGCTATAGTGCCTGCTACAGTACTGCTATAGTACCTCGGAAATTCACCTCCACCCGGTTTTGAACCTGGGTCTCTTGGATGCCAAGAAGGAGCCCTGCTACACCCGTTTATTGCACTACAGTCCCTGCTACAGTACTGCTACAGTACCCCGGAAATTGTCCTACAGTGAATAGTCTGGCTACTACAGTACCCCGGAACTTCATTAGAGATTTCTACAATATAGTGCAATAAACGCCATTGCAAGGGATGAGAGATAATGAGCAGAAAATGAGATTTTTCCATTTCTTATTAAATAGAAATGCTATGAATTGGTTTATAGATCTTGATGAAAACATTTTTGAAAATTTGGAACAAATATACAACTCATTTGTAATGAAATTTTATCCAAGAATACTTTAGGGATAAATGAGAAATAAAATCACTATATTCTTTCAAGAGGATAGAGAGTCTTTTTCTAAAGCCTAGGATAGGCTTAGGGACCTACTTAGGTAGTGTCTTCATCACCAAATCCCTTACCACCAACTTTTTGATGCCTTATATAAAGGTTTTTCACCTATTGGTTAGAACTTTATTGACTAATCTTCTAGAGTAAATTACACTAATAAAACTGATGAAGAGCTTAGACAAATTTTCAATACTTTAGCTCTTAATTCCCAACATACAGATTCAAGGATAAGAAGATTGGATAGATGAGAGAATGACACCAGTCAAGGGATTTAAATGAATTATCAATTGTTTGAAATAAAAAGACCAAATCTAGTCCCTAATAAACCATAATGTCAAACAATATTTTAATCAAGTTGGATATCAAAATCAGGACCAAAATCTTAGGGAATAATGTCAACAGTGTGGAATTTTTGGACACTCAAGTGTCTATTGTCCAAACATTGACATGTCATCCAAAACCCAAGAATATGCCAATTTTACTAAATACAGTCAAAAACAACAAGATAGAGATGATTTGTTTTCAAACAATTACAATCATAACTTTAGGAACCACCCCAACTTTTCTTAGAGGGAAGAGGGAATGATTAGATAGTAACCAACTACCTCTGGATTTCAAAATAAATAAAGAACTCAATTTCAAAATCAATATATAGAAGATACTTCTCATTAGAAATATGATTTTAAGGGGATTTTCAATAGTTGATGGGGAAACTTGATTCATAAAAATCTTAACATGATTCTAACAAGGACCAAAATGATGCCAGAATGCATAATTTAGAGCTATAAATGGGTCAATTGGATAGATATTTTTGTTAAAGAGATAAAGTTAAGCTACTGAGTACCACCAAGATGAATCTGAGGGATTGTTCCATATATTTTGTTACTAGGATTGGTTTGAAAACTCAATAGGATATTATAATTGATTCTAGGAGTGTGAAAACTGAAAATATAGAAGTTTCTAGACTCCCAAATTTGAGAAAAACTCATTCTAGAAAATTATACATCACTATTTTAACACAAGATAATCAAGTTGTTAAATATTAAAATCAATAAGAAAAAGACTTTAAAATGAAAATAAATGGAGGGAAAGAAAATTTTGTAGAGTAAATTGGGGAAATGTCTTTTGTTATTAGGGATTTTACTCCAACCTTCCATTTTCCTCAAAGGTTAAAATCCAAAAATAATAAACCTAATTTTATTCAATTCATTAGGCTTTTGAACTAGCTCCAAGTGAACATCCCTTTCATCCAAACTTTAATTCATGTTCCACCATACTTGAAATCACTCAAGAAAATTGTTTCAAATTAAAAAAAAACTTTAAAATAGTTTTCAACTTATAGTCTCACTAAAGAATGGAGTGTTATACTTCAAAAGAAAATCCCATTAAAAATTAAATATCAAGAGAGTTTTGTAATACCCTAAACCTTAGTGAAAATATTTCAATTGAATTTTCTTTCTAATGTTGGGGAAAGAGTCAACCTACTCCCTATCTTCTTATTCCAATAGTTGTGATTAGGATAATTTAAACCCACCATTGTAGTCTTAAAATTGGCTCCTCGGACCTTTACACATTCCATAGGAAGAGTTAAAGACCTATTAGTTGGAGTTTGGAAGTTTTATTTACCTAATTATTTTTTCATCTTAGACATGGAATGTGGTAAAATAATTGAAAATATTTTCTCTTTCAATTTCCCTTCTGAATTTTTTTTTTTGAAAATTTTTAAAAAGTTTAGGGAGAGTTATTGAAACAAATTGATGGTTTTTATTTAATAAATTTGTTGAAACATGATCTGGAAATTCATTAGAGTGGGTTTTATAACTTGTAAAATAGTGGATAAAAATAAAAAATAGGGTCTTCAATTCAACATATATCTAGTTTTAAAACTCATTTTAAGAAAAATTTTGAAGATCTTAGACCTCTTGGTCCCAAGAGTCTCATTTTTAGTGAATATTCACCCTATTTGGAGCTTAAACCACTCTCTTCACACTCGAAATATTCATTCCTGGGTAAAAACTCAACACTACCTATCATAATTTCTACTTTGATGAATAAAATTCAAAATGAAAAATTACTTTATGTTCTAAAGAAATTCAAAACTGTAATAGGTTGTTCCAAATATAACATTTAGGGGATTAGTCCATCATTATGAATGCACAAGATTCCTATATAACTATCCCACAAACCAAGAGTAGAATGTCAAGGAATACTAAACCCAAACATGAAATAGGTTGTGATATAATAGGTTATTAAATTTTTGGATGCTGGAATTATATACCCCATTTCAGATAGTTCTTGTGTCATTCTAGTCTAAGTAGTCCCAAAGAAAGGATGATTTGTTATTGTAACCAATGAAAAAATAAAAAAAAAATCCAAGTTAGTAAGGAAACCCAATGGAGAGTCTTTATAGATTACATAAAGATCAATTATTTCACTAGAAAAGATCATTTTCTCAATCCATTTTTAGATAAAATTCTTGAGAAACTGGCTGGAAATGAATTTCTCTTTTTTCTGGATGGATATTCTGGTTAAAACTAGATTCCAGTAACCCTAGAAGATCATAATAAGACCAATTTCACATGACCCTTTGGGACATTTTCTTACCAATTAATTCTCTTCTAATTATTAGGTTCATTAGATACTTTTAAAGGTGTATGGTGGAAATTTTTTCTGACATGATTGAGAGAATCATTGAGGTTTTTATGGATGATTTCTCTATTATGGGAATCAATTTTGAGAGATGTCTATAGATTTTATGAATTGTATTAGGAATATTTCTAGAGACTAACTTAGTTCTAAACTAGTAGAAATGTCAGTTTTTGGTCACTGAAGAAATAGTGTTGGGACATAAAGTGTCCAAGAGGGGTTTAGAGGTTGATAATTCTAAGATTGAGGCTATTTAGAAGTTACCCCATCCTATTCATGTCAAAGGTGTTATAATTTTTCTTGGGCATTCCAATTTTTATAGAAGGTTTATCAAGGACTTTTCAAAAATTATAAATCCCCTATTCTCACTACTGGATAAAGATTCGCCCTTTTTCTTTGAATAAAATTATCTTGAATCATTCAACCTTCTTAAGTAAAAACTCACTTCTTCACCCAATATCACTTGTGAAAATGGAGGTTTTCCCAAATCTTTTTTACCAACAGTTTGAACAAACCATTAGTATACTGTAAAAAAGAGAAACCTTTTCCTAAAGGTTTCTTCAAACCGTTGTAATTATGTTTTTAGAAGGAATATTTCCCAACAGTTTACTCAAACCATTGGGAAATATTGAAATTATCTAATCTATACCAATGGTTTTAAAAACTGTTGGTAAAGAAGAGATTTCCCAATGGTTTTTAAAAACTATTGGGAAAGGTTTCCCCTAATTACACAACATCCTATATCCCTCGTCCGCATGATTGTAGGCCCTAATCTGAACCTCTCTCAAAGCTCTCTCTTTACCCTAGGGTGAGAAACTCCTTCTACCTAATAGATACATCTTAAATCAAGTAATTTTTTATTTTTAAGCTTAAAATTAGTAAGTTCTACATTATTTTTAATGTTTTGTATCTATTTTGTTTTGTTTTCTATTTTGATTTGGCCTAAACCAGAGTTATGTGCGGTCTGTGGCATGGTATACTGAACACATTGATTTTTTTTCTGTTTTTGTTCTACACTTCAAGTGTCATGATTGTGTGAATCACCTTTATTTCAAGTCTTCATACCCACTCCTTCTATATAGAGTTTGTGAACCATATTAATTAATGGGTGCTAGTGATATGTATCCCCACTCAAAGATGGTAAAGGGTAATGGATGTAAGGATGGTCCATGTGAAGGGATTGGGGACGGTTGGGGTAGTGGTGTAGGTGGTTTTCCATTTTTTAGTGGGGTGATATGGTAGTTTCTATGGACTTTAGTTTAGTTGAAAATTGGATTTGGATTTTGTATTTATAGTTTTTTTTTCAAGTAATAAGGGGAAGGGTAGTGATATTGAGGATTAATTGGCTTTTGGTTGGGTGATGGATTGGAATTTTGATATTGGTTGGATTGGGTATAGGTAATTTTCAAGGTATTATATGGGTATTTCCTCCCCTAAACACCCCCCCCCCCACCTCCTGGACCCCCCCACCCCCATTGGATAGCCCCCCCCCCCACCCACCCACCCCCCAGCACACCCCCCACCCCCTTGGATAGACCCCCACCCCCCTTGGACACCCCCACCCCCTTGGACACCCCCCCAGACACCCCTCACCCACCATGGACACCCCCTCCCCCCACCCCCATGGACACCCCCCCACCCCCTGGACAGCTCCCCCACCCCCTACACCCCCCCCCCCCCCACCCCCTTGGATAGCCCCCCACCCCCTAGACACCCCCACCCCCTTGGATAGCCCCCCCCCCCCCCCCCCCGCCCCCCTGGACACCCCTAACCCCCCATGGATATCCCCCACCCACCCCACCCCCTGGACACCACCACCCCCTTGGACAGCCCCCTCGACACCACCACCCCCTTGGATAGCCCCCCCCCCCCTCCCCCCACCCCTTGGACACCCCCCACCCCCGAGACACCCCCCACCCCCTGGACACCCCCCACCCCCCGGACACCCTCCACCCCCTTAGACACCCTTCCCCCCACCACCCCCTTGGACATCCCCCCACCCCTGGACACCACCCCACCTCCTAAATTCTTGTCCCAGTTTTTAAATTGGAATTAACCATGTGGGTGATTTCCCCTTTCCCCAATGGAATTTCCTAAGTGACTCATAGAGCCTTATAAATTGAATTTTTCATGTTTTGATAAATTGAATGGGTTGATTTGAATAAAATGGCCAATGAATGATGGTTTACCTTTATTAATTAATAAAATGGTTTTAAATTAAAACACCATAAGAGGGGCTGCAGGGGGGTAGGGGGTTGTCCAGGTGGGGGGGTTGTCCAGGTGGGGGTGGGTTGTCCAGGGTGGTAGGGGGTTGTGGGGGGGTGGGGGATACATGGGCGTGGGGGATGGTGGTGTGGGCTTTCCAAGGAGGGGGTGGACACCCCCTCCCCCTTCGACACCCCCACCCCACCCCACCCCCTGGAAACCCCACTCAACCCCCCACCCCCTGGAAACCCCCACCCCCTGGACACCCCCACCCCCCTGGACACCCCCCACCCCCTGGACACCCCCACTCCCTGGACACCCCCCACCCCCAAGTACATCCCCCCATTTCTCTAGAAACCCCCCCACCACCACCACCACCACCTAGACACACCTACCCCCTTTGGACAGCCCCCCTAGACACCACCCCACCCCCTGGACACCCCCCACCCCTGCTGGACAATCCCACCACCCCCCTTGGATAGCTCCTCCTGGACACCACCCCACCCCATCGACACCCCCACCCCCCTGGACACCACCCACCCTCAAGACATCCCCCCAACCCCTGGACACCCCCCACCCCCTAGACACCCCCACCCCCTTTGGCAGTGTATGTGATCACTCAAATAATCTACTAAAATATAAAATTTCTTCGATCTAAAATTTACTCAACTCCTGAATAATTCTCCTCCACAAGTGTACATGATCTTTTACACTCATGTATAGTTCTTCAAAGATATTTTATTATAAATATAGTATTTTTTTTCTTTTATATTATGATTCTCATATAGAGTAGTGTGTTAGTTATGGTTTAATATAAAGTTAACAATTCTCATTTACTTAAATATATTTTTGATGAAACTTCAATATTATTGAATTTATTTTGACGAAATGAATTATAAATTTTTTTTTACATAATGGATAGAAGTTAGATGTATGAAACCGATCGGATCTCAAGCGATTTTCAAAACAATTTGGAGATATTTTTAGATTTTTCATTTCACAATACTTCAGATAGTGGTCACATACACTGCACATGTTACAATTTTGTTTGAAAACCTTGGTTGAGCCTTGAATAAGTCATCTACCCTATAACCATATATGGTTTTCAAGAAAACTACTATGTGTGGTATCACAATTTTGAGAAAATGAAATCTCAAATTTTTTATGATTCAAATGACAGGACTGGATTGGAGAATTTGTTATATGACTGATTTCTATTTATTCATCATCAGGAAAAAGAAAGGATTCCGACCCAAGATGACTTTGATATGATCACACATGATGCGTCTAATAAAAATTATGATGTTGTTAGGGTGAAAAAATTGAATGATGCTTCCACGACTCCAATGTATCGACAATGCGGTAAAATGAAAAAGCTATAATTTTTTATCTGATTGTTTCATGGGAAAACTATGTATGGGATTTCTAATACTACCATTGATTACATTCCTATATTCTTGAAGTAATTACTTCCAGATGATATAGATATTCCCTCAAACCATTATATGGCATGGAAGTTAGTTGAGGAACTTGGATTTTCAAGAAACAAAATTCATGCTTCTCCAAAAGAGTGAAGTTTATTCTGGTAGGAAATTGTTGAACTAAATGATTTTATAAAATGTGGCACATCCCAATGGAAGCCAAAATCTGATGGAACACCATCCTATGTGCCACATAAAGTAATGTGGCACTTTCTATTGATCCCCAGACTCCATAATCTTTTTATGTCTGATGAAATATCAATAAAAATGTGATGGAATGTTATTAAGAGAAAGAAGACTAATAATGATTTGGTTCACCCTGTAGATGGATTTGAATGGAATAGATTTGATGATCAATATCTTGATTTTATATCTAACATGAATAATGTGAGATTGGGTATTTCATGTGACGGTTTTAATCTGTTTGGGCATATGCTTACTTCACACAACACATGGCCAATTTTTATACACATTTATAACCTTCCCCCATGGTTCTGTATGAATAAACCTTTCACTTTCATGAGTATACTCATATCTAGACCTTCTGATCCCAACAATGATATAGACGTATACATGCAACCTTTAATAAAATAGTTGAAACTTATTTGGGATGTGGGTGTGCGCATATACAATGCATGTTCAAAAGACATATTTCAGATGTGTGTTGTGCTTATATAGATGATCAATGATTTTACTACTTATTCAATGATGTATGGATAGAACACAAAGGGAAAACTATCATGTCCTGTTTGTATGAAGAATACACGATCCAGAAGACTGAAACATCACTGTAGTTTGAGTTTTATGGGACATTGACGATTCTTTCCAATGGACCATCCATATAGAAATATTCATCAAAGATTTGACAATACCATGGAGATCGATGATCCACCTCAATATATGTTTGGAACTGATGTGCTTAATGAATTGAAAGATTTTAGTTTTTCATTTTGGAAGGGTCAAATGAAATCTAGAAAGAGAAATAATGTTTCCACTAAAACCTGTTACAATTTGAAGAAGAGAAGTATCTTCTTTGATTTTTCTTATTGGTCAAATAATTTGTTACATCATTGATTAGACGTAATGCACATTGAAAAAAAATGTGTGTTAAATATTGATTTCAATTCTTCTAAATGTTATGGGAAAGACAAAAAATGATTTATGATCTCGGTGTGACTTGGTGGATTGGGGCATCAGACCAGAATTGCATCCTATGCGTATCAGTGAAAATAAATGGAAAGTTCCATGTGCTTCTTATGTGTTGAAATCTATAGAAAAAAAAGAAATTTATGGAAGTACTAGAGACTATTAAAGTTCCTGATGGCTATTCAAGCAACATATCTAAACAGGTCAATAGAAGAGAGTTGAAGCTAAAATATTTGAAGACTCATGATTATCACATCCTTCTACTCGAGTTGATTCCAATAGAAATCTGTCATCTTTTTTCCAATAATGTAAGGGTGGATTTTATTTGGTTGTGTCATTTTTTTAGAGATATTTATGCTAAGAATTTTTTCAAGTCTTTCTTGTAAAAACAGTTGGCAGATTCCCCATTAATTTTGTGTGAGTTAGATAAAATATTTCCTCCATCATTTTTCACATGCATGATGCATCTGACTATCCATATTCCAACTAAAATACTTCTTGTAGAACATATTTATTTTCATTGGATGTATCGAATTGAAATAAATATGTACACATTAAATTATTATGTCTAAAATAGGAATCATCCTGAAGGTTCTATTGTGAACGGTTACTTGGCTCAAGAATGTATGGATTTCTACTCTATGTTTTTGTCTGATCTTACTACAAGAATTAACATAACAATGAGAAACGAAGAAGAATAGTATGAGAAAATTGAACCCAGTTTTCCATCACTTCCGCAAACAGGACGAATTCCTGGATCATATAAATTTATGACATTAATCCTAGAAGAGCGGGAGATGCCACATCGCACAGTTTTATTCAACTGTGATTTATTCGATGACTACATTAGGTAAGTAAATTGAATATATGTATATCTTACATATATATATATTAAAATATTCCTATTTTTATCTATAGGGAACATAAATCAATGATAAATATAAAGCATCATTCTTTGTTTTTGATAAGGAGGGAGACTTTGCATAGCAAAGAGTTTTCTGATTGTCTAAAATTGAAGGTAAAATATTACTATTTAAAATAATTAAATCAATATTTAATTAAGTTTAATATTCATTTATATTTTAGGTATTGAGTTTTCCTACTGACTATGTCTCTGAGGAAAAAAGAGATTTGGGTTTTGGTCTTAATACCGTGGTTTGTGACTGTAAATCAATTGTTATAAATGGGTATATATTTATTATCACTAAATGAGAAAAGAACATGAGAACACAACATGATGGTGTTATGGTTACTACCACAACATACCGTTATGCCAGTGCATTAGATAGTAGACCGTGATTTGAAAATGTAGGTTATTATGGAGTCGTTGAAAAAATAATAATATTGGATTATTATTCTCATGGACGAGTCACGGTGATGAAATTCCAGTGGTTTTATTCGACAACGAGGTAGGGCACATTTTATTGATGATTGTGGATTTTGAGTAATTGATATGACTCATACTCTTGCTACCGATGAACCATATGTATTGGCATCAATGGAAAAACAAGTTTTTTATGTCAAATACCATCTTTGAGCTGAATTTGGTGTCATTATTGAAGTAATTCCAAAACATATTTTTGATGATGGTGATGATTAAACTGACACCATCACTACTTTCATTGGAAATGATCCATTTATTACTTTTGATAACTCCAATATCTCAATTTTTAGTGTTGAATGTGAACCTGAAGTTATGGTGGGAAATATATAAAATCATCCATCCATGTTCTCAATTATTTTTTCTTATCTCAAATTGGGTTGTTAAGGTTAATACTATTCAAATTTATTTAATATTGATTATAAATATGTTGTATCCTACTTGACCGTTATGTGAATTTTCAATGTTTATTGGTTTCAATTTTATTTGAATTGAATTTTCTAATTTGGAATTTAATAGTATTCAAACCTATGAAACAAACATTTCTAACTTGGAGAAAATTTCAATTCTTTATTGACCATGTATAAAATTAGTATAACTCTAAGACCTCTCTTTAATATTTCACCAGATAATGAACATGATGGTTTGTCTTCTTCTGCAAAACATGTATAGAAACCTGCATCATCTACCTGGGCTAAAGAAATTAAATATTTCCTTAATTTTGACAAGTGTTTTACCCCTTATGAACATGATGGTTTATCTTCTTAGTAAATAACCATACTACTAAAAATTAAATTTCTTTATTACATATTGTATGATTTATTGAATTAATTCTATATCTATTCAAGCACACCTAAAACAAAGGATAGTTAAATTATCCATGAATCCCCCTATTCCCTCTCATTTATTTTGTTTTTTGGGTTACACATTAGTTATCCTTTTATAATTACTTCTATATTAGTTTTTAAATGTAGGAAATGAAACCAATTGAAGAGAGGAGAAGAAAAAAGATGAGGGACAACAATCGTCACATGGCTAAGATGGGCATTCCACCACTAGTGCCTATAGTGAGTATTTTATTTCAAATATATATATTTAAATAAAATATATTGTAATGTGATTATTTTTTTTAAAATATTTTTACAGAATCCACCTCTTAGGCGACAATTATTTGATGAGCAGCCTAGTAGTTGTCCCAGTACTCAGGGTGTTCGTACGAGGGGGTGGTACGAGATCTAATCGATCTGGTCGGCATACCCGATTAGACCCTGCCCCTCCCACTAATATACCATCTATACCACATTCTGATCTCGGTGTTTTGTTAGGGTCACATGGGATATTTAATCCTACCATTTTTTCACCACCCTTCACATCTGAGTCTCTTCACCCATCTTTACCATATCCGATGATGATTCCCACTCCCCATCCAGTATTCATCCAGTCATTCGTGTCATATTCTTTTACTTCTACTTCCTTCTCTCCAAGCTTCTATATTCCATCTTCTTGGACTCCTACTCTTCCAGAGTCTATCTCTATGGAGCATATATTAGGACTCACTCCACATGCATAGGGTATTCCTTTAGTTTCTACGGATCCAGCGACGCCCATTGATCAGACTACCACAAGTATATTTATAGAACCCTAACAAATTTTTATACCATTATTTATTTTCATTATAACAAGTATTGATAAAATATTTGTTTTTCTTTCATAACATATACATCTACTGATAGGAAGTAGGGGCGGGGGCGTACACGCATGCGTGTGGTGTGGAACTGCCGCACACAGTTGATGGTGGACTATAATTAAGACAGTCAAATGATTGAAAAAATAGGGAAGCAATGTCGTAGTTTTTTGGCGACGCTTGCCAAATACTCTAACATCATTCCTATCAGCCCGCTCCCATAGAGACAGTTGCCAAATGAATTCAAGGATAATGATTATGCAGAGATATGGGTAAAAAAATCTGTTTTATTTAATGCAATATATTATTTTTTGTATTTATATGAATTAATATTTTGGTGCCATCTTTGGTTTAATTTCCCCAATGGTGAGGGTGCACAGCCAGCACATCTAAAGGATTTAGGTGATCTTTGGAGAGACTATAAGCACGAGTTGTATATTGGCTATTGTTCTAGAGTTGGAACAGAGTTAGAGTCGGTCCCTGTTGTTGATGACTATCCGATAGAACAGTATCGGCGAATGATTACTCATTGGAAGACTATCCAGTTTAAGGTATTAATCACATTTGAGGTATTTAAATGAAAATTTTCATGTTTTGAATTAATATTATCTTTTGTATTATTTAATTTTATTTAGGAATCATCGGGAAGAAATAAAAAAACATTGATTCTAAAAAAATCCTCCACACATTGGGACGTACTACGATGCCCTATCATGAGAGGAAGTAGTTATGACAGTTTATAATTTTTCTTTACGACTTGCACTTTCTATTGTTTCCTTCATAATTTATTTGATTTCTAAAGTTGTTATATAATTTTAGTTATGAAATTAATTATTGGTAACCTATTTTTAATTATGGTTTCCTACATTCAATGTCAATGTAGAGGGAAAAATTGAATATTGAAGGACAGGTGCCTCGAGCAAAACTATTTTTCTCAAGTTAAAGGAAGAAAGATAGAAGTACGGTTAATGAACTGACTCAATAGATGATTGTAAGTTTTGATTTGTTGATTTAAAATTTCAATATCTATTTTGTGACTTAATAATCTATTTATATTTGTAACATGCTACTTTAGAGGCCTTTGATGCCCAGGAACCTGACAATTTTGGCCCAAACAATCACTTACATCAGGTGTTGGGAGATGAGCACCATAGTAGAGTATGCTACCAACCTGGGAAGAGTATAGTCCTGACAAGGTATTGGCCCTCCTTAGGTAAGAATTGTAGTGCCACCGAGTTCCAACAGGTTAAGGAACAGGCAGAACATACTGAAAAAAGTTCCATAGAGAGGTAGAACAGTCTGCTAGGGAAAACACTTCATTTATGAAACTGATTGAATTTTGATATCCAACACTTCCACCAGAGGCATCACATCTTGCGATGAATATATGTCTTTGATGAATTCAATATATGGTGTACCAGGTGGAAGTTCTAGTGGCAGTCGAGATGATGGTGAGAAGGAGGCCAAGGTTGAGGAGGAAGTGGTCGAGGCGAAGGAGGAGGAGGAGGAGGAGGAGGCTAAGGCGGAGGAGGAGGGAGAGGAGGAGGATGAGGCAGAGTATTAGGGTGAGGAGGAGGGCGTTGAAGAGGGAGGGGATGATGATGGGGACGACGATGAGGAAGGGGTTGAGCCTGATGATGATAGTGTTGATACTAATGGTGATGGGGGACAAATTGATCTGTTACATTTTTTACAGATATTACTAACATTTGATGTTTTATGATTTGTTGTGACTGAATGTATGTGTGATTAGGTAAGTCACGTTATCTTTATTTATTTATCTATAAATAATAAAACTTGACTTGATGATTTTTTGTGACTGATTCACCCCTCTCCTGGATACCCCCCCCCCACCCCCTGGACAGCCCTCCCCCCCCTGGACATCTACCGCCCCTTGGACACCCCCTACCCCCGTGGACATCCCCCCACCCCCGGGACAGCCCCCACCCACCTAGACACCAACCTACCACCTAGACACCCCCACCCCCTTGGACAGCCCCCATACCCCCTTGGACATCCCCAACACCCAACCCCCTGGACATCCCCCCCCCAACACCCCCACCCCCATGGACACCCCCACCCACCCACCCCCTGGACACCCCCCCCCCAACCCCCTAAACAGTCCCCCCATCCACCCTGGACACCACCCCACCACCTGGACACCCCCCCCACTCCACCTGGACACCCCCACCCCCATGGATAGCCCCCACCCCGGACACCCCCACCCCCATGGATAGCCCCCACCCTCTAGACACCCACACCCCACCCCATGGACACCCCCACCCCCCCTGGACACCCCCCACCCACCCCTGGACACCCCCTAGACACTCCCTACCCCCTTGGACATCCCCCCCCCAACCCCTGGACACCCCACCCCCCACCCCCCTTGACACCCCCACCCCCATAGACAGCACCCCCACCCCCCTGGATAGCCCCCCCACCACCCCCTGGACACCCCCACCCCTGGACACCCCCACCCCCTGGACACCCCCACCCCCTGGACACCCCCACCCCCTGGACACCCCTTACCCCCTTGGATAGCCCCCCAACCCCCTGTACACCCCCCACCACCCTAGACACCCCACCCCCATGGACAGCCCCCACCCCCTGGACAGCCCCCCCCCACCCCCTGGACAACCCCCCAACCCACCCACCCCCCTGAACACCCCCTACCCCTTGGACACCCCCCCCCAACCCCCTGGACACCCCCACCCCCTGGATACCCCCCTGAACACCCCTACCCCCTTGAACACCCCCCCCCCCAATGCCTTGGATAGCCCCCCCCCCCCCCCCACACCCCCAGACACCAACCCACCACCTGGATACCCCCTAGACACCCCCACCACCATGCACAGCCCCCACACCCCCTAGATACCCCCCCCCCCCCCCCACCCCCTAGACACCCCACCCCCCAGGACACCCCCTACCACCTTGGACAGCCCCTCCATCCCCTTGAACACCACCCCACCCCTGGACACCCCCACCCCCATGGACAGCCTCCCACCCCCTGGACACCCCCCCCCACCCCCTGGACACCCCCCCCCCCCACCCCCTGGACACCCCCACTCCCATGGACAACCCCCCCCCCCCCCCCCACCCCCTGGACAGCCCCCCCCCTCCTTGGAACCCCCCCACCCCACCCACCCCCACCCCCCTTGGACACCCCCTACCCCCTTGGACACCCCCCAACCCCCTGGACACCCCCCCCACCCCCCCTAGACACCACCCCACCACCTTGACACCCCCCACCCCACCCAGACACCCCCACCCTCATGGACATCCCCCCACACCACCACCCCCCGGACACCGCCCCAGCCCCTGGACACCCCCCCCCCACACACACACACACACCCCACAGCCCCTGGACACCCCCACCCCCATAGACACCCCCACCCCTAGACATCCCCCCCACCCTCCATGGGCACCCCCACCCACCCCCCTGGACACCCCCTACCCCCTTGGATATCCCCCCAACCCCCTGGACATCCCCCACCCCCCTAGACACCACCCCACCACCTGGACACCCCTCCACCCTCCTTGGACACCCCCACCCCCATGGTCATCCCCCCAACCCCTAGACACCCCCACCCCCTGGACACCCCCTACCCCCTTAGACAGCCCCCACCCCCTAGACACCACCCCACCCCATAGACACCCCCACCCCCCCTCGACACCCCCACCCCCCATGGACACCACCAACCCCCCAGACACCCCACCCACCCCCCCCCCCCACCCCCCACCCCACCCCCTCGACACCACCCCACCACCTGGACACCCCCCCCCACCCCTGGACACCCCCACCCCCACGAACAGCCCCCGCCCCCCTTTACAGCCCCCCCCCCCCCCCCCCACCTCCCCTGGACACCTCCCTACCCCCTGGACACCCCCTACCCCCTTGGAAAACCCACCCCCAACCCCTGGACAGCCCCCCACCCACCTGGACAGCACCCCACCACCTGGACACCCCCCCCCCCCCCCGCACCCAACCTAGACACCCCCACCCCCGTGGACAGCCCCCCACCCCCCTGGACACCACCCCATCCCCTGGACACCCCCCTGGACAACCCCACCCCCATGGATAGCCCCCAACCCCTAGAAACCCACCCCCATGGACACCCCCTCACCCCCTTGACACCCCATACACCCATGGACAGCTCCCCAACCCCCTGGACACCCCCCACCCACCCACACCTGGACACCACCCCACCACCTGGACACCCCCCCCCCTCCCCCACCCCACCTAGACACCCCCCACCCCCATGGATATCCCCCCACCCCCTAGACACCCCCCACCCCCACCCCCTAGACAACCCCTACCCCTTGAATAGACCCCCCCCCCCAACCCCCTCAACACCCCCCCCAGACACCCCCCCCCAAACACCCCCACCCCCTGGATACCCCCTACACCCTTTGATAGGAATAAACCATTATATCCTCTACCCCATGTCACATTACCCCCTACTACAGCATGGTATACCACATTATCCAAAAATTCAAATCTCATCTGAATTCACTCATGCCTATGAACAACAATTCCATATTCAAAACCTAAAACATGATTTTCTTATATAGGGGTTATTATCTTCTAAATTCTAAATTCAATTCTGTATGTGTTATAGAGAATTCAATATTGTATGTATTCAATTCAGAATTTTATATTGCATAGGGTAATTGCTCTAAATTCTGAATTTAATTCTTTATATATTTAATTAACTTATGAATTATGTGTTAATGTTGTATGGGTATACTTGTTGTATGTGTATACTTTTTGTAATTACATTATGAATTATGTGTTAATTCTGTATGTGTGTACCGGGTAATTAAATATAGAATTGTAGGTATGTGTGTATTGAGAACTGGTGGAAGTGAATTGTTGCAGGTGAGCAGGGGGGAGGTAGGCCTGCTGCTGCTATAGGCACATAAAGGTTATGCCAACATTTTACAAGCGTTGGAATATGTTTGAAAAGAAAACATATACCAATAGTTTACATGAAACCATTGGTATACGTATATACCAACGGTTTACAAATTGTTGGTATAGATTCTATACCTGACTTTTCTTAATAGGTTGTGAGTAACTGTTGGTAAAAGTCTATGCCAACAGTTTGGACAATCGTTAGTATAAACATGGATTTTGATATTTTCAATGGTTTTAAACTATTGGTAAACATTTATACCAACAGTTTCTTATAACCATTCGTATATAATCCATTAATAACCCATATTCCAATTGATCTCATAGAACCATTTGGATATGTCTATCCCCACGGCTCTACATCCAACGGTTTGGAAAATCATTGGTATAGTTTATACCAATGGTTGTATGGCCTTTAAAAATGGTTTGAAACTGTTGGTAAAGGCTAAGTTTCTAGTAGTGTATCACTCAACCCGATTGGAAACTCCCATTTGAACTTATGTGTGATGTTATTGATGTGGTTTTGGGAGAAATTTTAGGCCAAGTGAGAGAAAATAAATCATATGTAGCGTATTACACTAGCAGAATTCTAGATGATTCTTAAAGGAATTACACCACCATTGATAAGAAGTTTTTGGCTATTTTTTTGCTCTAGAGAAGTTTATTCAATACCTTTTGGGTTAAAAAGTTATTTTTTTTAATACTACACTACCTTGAAATTTTTGATTTCAAAGAAAAAGGCCAAACCTAGACTCTTCAAGTGGATACTTTTTATTAAAGAGTTTTATTTGGAGATTAGAGATAAACAAGGGGTTGATAATTTCGTTTCAGATCATCTATCTAGGTTTTATAATACCCAATGTGAAGAACCTAGAGAGATTAATTCTATTTTTTCATATGATAAATCGTTAGCTCTTAATGAAAAATAGTCTTCTTGGTATTCATATTTTTCTAATTTCTTGGAAGCAAGTGTCGTCTCTAATGATTTTTCTTATAATCAAAGGAAAAATTTTACCTTTAAACTTAATTACTATTTGTGGGATGACCCTTTTATTTTTAGGAGGTGTGTGGATGGTATTCTTTGGAGGTGTGTACCTAAAGAAGAGATATTGAAAATTCTATAGATTTACAACTTAGAACCTTGGGGATGTCATCATGGAGGTGAAATTATAACCCAAAAGTTATTCAAGATGGATTTTATTGGCCTGCATTGTTAAAATATGCCAGGAGTTTGGTGGTGGGATGTTATTGGTATCATAGGGTAGGAAATTTTGGAAGTAATCAAGAGTTTCTTTAGAAAGGAATTTAGAGGTTAAGATTTTTAATGTTTGGGGATTAGACTTCATGGGGCCATTCCCATATTCTCATGGGAATGAGTACATCTTAGTTTTTATAGACTATGTTTCCAAATGGGTTGAGGCAAATGATTTTCCCAACAATCGTGCTAATAGTGTGATTAAATTCATTAAAAACATATTTTCAAGGTTTGGAGTGACAAAGTCTTTCAAAATAAACAATGGAACATGTTTTAAAATTTTCAAATTCAAATAATTTATGGAAATGTATGGTTGTTCCCATAGAACAAGAACTGTTTACCATCCACAATTGAGTGGATAGGTAGAAATCTAAAATAGTGAATTAAAACAAATCTTAGAGAAAACTGTTTTAAGTTCTAGGAAGGACTGATTATTAAAACATGATGTGGAATTATGGGTGAATGGAACTACTTTCAAAATTCTCATGGGGATGTATCCATATAGACTTCTATTTGGGAAAAATTTTCATTTTCTTTTATATCTTCAAAGCAAGTCTTTCTAGGATTTGAAGGCCCTAAACTTCAATTTTATGAATGCTGAAGAAAAAATATTTCTTGAGTTGAGTGAGATAGATGATATTAGGAGAGAGTCTATGAAAAATCTAGGATTTATAAGGATATTACTAAATCTTTTCATGATTATTTCATTAAAAATATAAGGCTGGTCAAAAGGTTCTGCTTTATGATTCCAAACTTCATATTTTTTCTCGGAAACTCAAATCTAGGTGGTATAAACCTTTCACCATTGTTCGAGTGCATGTCAATGGAGATGTTGAGTTGGCAGAAGAAAAAATATGGTCTTTCTTGGTGAATGGTCAAAGAATCAAACATTATTTTGAGGGGTGGCCAAAGGGCTTGTCTTCCATCTCCTTCTTTAAAAATTGAGAAATCATTGAGTCTGGCTAGGGACTTTAAACCTAGTTCTACATGGGAGGCAACCCACGATTTTCCTTTCTTTTTTATTTAAATAAATGATCCTTACTCATTTTTGTGTCTCTATGAATTGATGAACCATAGTTTCTAGAGTTTCATGGTTACATTCTTACTTATGTTTGACATCTTCTTATTTAAAATTGTTGGTTACAAGATTCCATGATGTGAAAAATAGTCTGTGGTTGGTGGTCCTGATTGTCTATAAGAACTTTTACTAGAGGCGGAATCTTTTAGAAGATTGATAACAATAGAAGGTTTTAGTTCTATAATAGAGGATAAAACTCCCCTCAACTCAAAATATGGTCAATTTCAAATTTTTAGGTAAATTCTAAATTCTCATGTCAATTTGTTCATTTTTTAGAAGATTTAGATTTTCGACCAGATGACTTTTTCATTGTTTTTAAGGGAGGTTTCAATTTTTTTGTTCAATATTGCACAAATATTCTTCATGTATAGGGAGTAACTATTTCAATTATTTTTAATTGTTTTTAGTGTTTCTACTAGATTATTTTAAAATTTATTATTTTAAATTTATTGCTCATATTTTTCAACTTGTTTCATTCTTTCAACTCTTTCTGGTCACTATCATCATCATTCATTTTACCTCTATTTTTTGGTAACTGCATGAAAACCTTTGAAAATCATTTCCTATGATATATATCTAATAAGTGGCCCAAATTTAACCTTTTTTGTGGTTGTACATTGTTTTTCTGTGAAAAATAAATCTTTGAACATTCATGAAACCCCTTTAACATTCTTTTCCTACTGAATTGAAAACATGAAAACTTGTTTAGAATGAAAATTTCTCCAAATTTTATATTCAACAATGGGAATATTGTTGCATTTTAAGTGTAGTGGAGGGGGATTAAATGTGATAATCTTATTTTCACTCTATACACATAAAAAACCCTTAAATGTTTCTCAAGTTTCATCCCTTTCAAGATATAAATACATTCTATGTTAGTAAATATAATCAAAATTTCAACAAAAAAATAAAAAGAAAAAAAACTCATTGTATCCTGCTTAAGTGATAATTGCATTCTAGATTGAGGGGTTTCAAATTGTGTAAAATTTCTAGAATTACATGATTGTTGAGTATTTTTTCCCATGGTTTTTATAGAAGTACACTTTAGTAACTAGTAAAGGGAGTGTGATGGGAGTGATCATTGTGTGATTTTGATCTTAACTTGACAAAACTATAAATTAGAACTTGATCTTAGGGGAACTCTCTTTTTGAGAAAACACTTTAGGGAGAACTCAAATGATAATCATATAAATCCTTTGAATATAAAGAAAAATGTGAAAATGGGATCCCATGGTGAGTCTCTAAGACAAGGGAACTGGCTACATTTCTGTTTTTAAATAAAATCCATTTTCAAATTCAATAAGTGTTATGAATAGTGCTATGCATAAGAAATATGGATAAGAAAAATTAAAAAAAGGTTCTTGTCAAAAATGAGCTCATTTAGGTGAGGGAAATTTTTAACCCAAATGAAAAAGGGGGAAATTTACTTATATAATAATCATTTGAGTTATATCAATGAAGTGAATCTTGGACCTTTGGTTTTTTAGGGAACCTAGGAGAGTGATTAATTCAATTATCTCTTGTTAAAATTTTAATTTCACTTTTATCTAACATATTTCACTCCTTGAACTGGAACCCATTTTGAAATGGAAATTAGATAGTGATTAACATTCACTTAGGAGGCATGATTATTTTATGATTTAGAGGTATTTCTGTTCTCCTTTTATTTTGGAGTAATTTTGAACCTGGGAAGGATGTTTTCACAACCTGGACCCAACTGGGGCTTGAGCCGCAACTATCCAAATATCACCTCCATAGGCCAGGGTGTGGTGACAAGCGTCGAAAGTAATATCCTAAATGGTAGGCCTTTTCCAAATGTACAAGTATGCACACACCCAACCATATTAATATATAATTGAAGAGGAAAAAAAAGATGAAACATATAGAAATTAAACCAAGCATTAAAAACCTCTAAGGTTTACAAGAGTACGATGGTATAACTAAAAAGTAAAGGGGGAAAATATACATCCAACCAAAAATATGTCTCAGCCTGACAAACTAGGAAGTAAACTACTGAGATATTTCATCTCCTAATCTCTAAGATATGACCACCATATGCAGTCCACATCACCCAGTATCCCTAATATCCTCTAAAGTCATTTTTGACATGCCCATAATATTCATAAGACATGACACATGTGGGAAAATACTATGAAATGGTGATTGTATACATACCCAGTAGGACTCCCCAAAATCTAAAGGGGGATAAGTAAGAGATAAAACATGAATAGAAAGATAGTAGATACTAAATAGGATGCAGCTCAACCCAAATCAAGAGAGAGAGTGAACTCATCCTAGCATAGGGGGATCAACATAGTGTGTATATGGACTACATGTCGAGTATTTTCCACCCATTTCAAGTGACTAAACTCATCTAAGCATGAGAAGATAAACACGAAAATCACGTGGCATACCCCATGCATCTTCACAACCAATGGAAGTAGAGTAACCAAATCCAAAGGTATGGATACAGATGTATATATATATATATATATATATATATATATATATATATATATATATATATATATGTGTGTGTGTGTGTGTGTGTGTGTGTGTGTGTGTGCTCAGTCAAATAAGTCTAAATGAGAGGAAAATGAGATCTACATCTCATAGCTCATCCCAAGAAAAAGATTTTCCAACAGTTCCAAAAAAAATTCATCAATGATGCCCAGCATCTCACGCATCATCCTAAAAGTAACGTGTGTAGGCCCACGCCTCACCATTGTGTCATGAAGTCAAGGGGGGAAAAACTCTAAGTAGAGGACTTGCTCTCTAGTGCATTAGGGGGGTTCCACTCTCTAAGTATTTTTAGAGGAATTACACCCAAGCTTATGGGGGGTTCCACTCTATAGGTCGAGGACCCTCACCCTGGTGCGATGGAGGGGGTTCCAATCTAGTTTCATGAGGAACCACACCCTATCCAATAGGGGGGGTTCCACTTAGTAGGTAGAGGACCTATGCCCAAGATGGTTGGGGGTTCCACTCGATAGGTCAA
Organism: Viscum album; assembly: GCA_963277665.1. Lineage (NCBI taxonomy): Eukaryota > Viridiplantae > Streptophyta > Magnoliopsida > Santalales > Viscaceae > Viscum > Viscum album. The sequence continues at coordinate 1,490,830,624 of OY728139.1, read as the reverse complement.
GGACCCGTAACCTGGTGAAATAAAGGTTTTCCACTCTAGTTTTACAATTAACCATGCCCAATCTAATAGGGGATTCCACTCGGTATGTAGAGGACTTATGCCCAAGATGATGGGGATTCCACTCTAGTGTATCTGGTGATCCTCTTCTTGATCACTATCATATTCAGGCATCACCTAAATAATCATCATTCTGGGAACATTTCACATCATATCCCAAAATCCACAATAGAGGGAACCATTTCACTCTATGTAGAAAAACACTTGAGATGGGATACTCACGGTCTAAAATCTGAGTTCAAATGAACAAGTTACAAAAAAATTGAAGTTCCATCAAAAGGAGCCAAGGGATACATGGCATGTGAGGGGACCCACATGGCATGTGGTCTAACTCCATCACTTGGTCATGTACCTAGAGGTACATGGCTCTCCAACTGTGTAGGTATACACAACATGTAGAGGATATATATTGTATTCTCATGCCACTCAGGATCCCACCCATGTGCTTGGCCATGTTCATGTATCCACCCTGTGTCTGTGTACTTTACCCCATGTTTGTGTACATTGGTACACGGCTGCATGCCTAGTCATGTACTCCCACATGGGTCCCACCCGTGTGCTCTACCACATGGATCATCCACTCGAGGAATCGATACACAACATGTATGGAGCCTACATGGCATGTCATCCTTATAAAATCCCAAAACCTTGGTTGTCATAACATAGGGGTTATACGATGTGTTTTCATCATGGTACATGGTTTGTAGTTATGTTTTTTCATAGAAATACTGATCCACTCTCTACACTCCAGATCTAGTCTTTTTCCTTCATATCTAGCTTCGACTCCACCTAAGATTAATGGATTTATCACCGACCAATGGATTCTGACCATCCGGTGGCCAAAAAATAAATTCCCAAAGCCTCATGTGCATATAGAACATGCTCATGTCCCTCCATTTGTTGAAGTTTTTATCTTTTATCAACAACATAATAATCCATATCCTATAAACATCTCATATCAGTTCTTGATTCATTGGTCTATCCCTCATGGATTATTTTTTCATGATTCTTAGGGTTCGATCAGGCTCGGTACTGTCCGGCAACGTCGAACCAGAACCGCAGGGTTCAACTGGTGAAGAACACAAATCAATTGAGGGGGGAAGGCACAAGAAAAAAGGTTTATAGATCTTTGTTAATCATTATTTTCCAATGATCAAGGATGGGGATAATCAGGGTTATAAAAACCAAAGAATAATTAAATATATGGTACACGGGTTCATGAAAAGGCTACAATTGGTGTGGATCAAATGAGGAGATTGATATACTCAATCAATTTAATCAAAATGGGAATAATCATAAAATAATGAACCCATTAATGAATGAAACAATTCATTGTGTTTGTTACACTCTGATCTGATCTGATCCAGAGTTTTATTTTCGTCGGATGTGATTCGTCATTGGAAAGAGAGGAGGAATAAGCTCTCGATGGTCTTAGGATTATGAGGCTAACCTTGGGAAAATTTATATAATGATATTATTATAGGAGTTTGATCAGGTTAAAATAATAAATTAATTTAACTAATTTAATTAATTAACCATCTAAACACATCCCCAATGAGCGATATGTCCAAACGCCCAGTGTCGACTTATCATAGGTTGTTCCTAGGGTAAAAAAAGTGTTCTGAACTCAAATGTGGTCTCAAATTTATGATCTAATTTTCCATTTAATAGTTATCCTATTTTATTTAATAAACTATGAATTCAATATAAAAAAATATTTAATGTTTTTATAAAATTAATTTTGGGCACACTATGCCTCAGAATCGCACATCGTCTCGGTGCCTGGATCTGGAAATATATGTATAAATATTTCAAAGTCTTAAAAATAAAAAAAAAACTGGGTCTCTGCATCATTCCATCCTTCAACCTTTTTTCCCTCGAAAATCAAAACTAATAAAAAAAACTAGGGATATTGAGACTGCATCTTGTTCTCCCGCTCCTAGGAGCTCTCCTGCACATTTCCATGCTGCTAAAAAATGAGAACCAAGGAGATGGTCTGTCCACACTGGGTCCTCTCATGTTGATCCTCGATCACCACTGGGTGCTCTATAAAGGTGGATCCTCCTCAATATCTAGATATCCCTAGTTGATGACATGCGTAGGGTCATGCACATATCTCCTCATCTACCACATGTGGAAGATGTTGTGCACCCGCTCTAGTTATGGGGGTAGGGTGAGGTGGTAAGAAACCTCTCCAACCCTTTGCATGATCCCAAACAACCTGATAAACCTTGAGGATATATTTCCTCCTTGACTAAACCTCATCAATCCTCATCATGGGGATACTATCAATAAATTTTGGTCTCCCTGCTCGAACTCCAAGTGCCTATGATAGTGATCTGCGTAAGATTTCTACCTTCTATGGGTTGTCCTCATTCACTCACAGATGACCTCGGTCTTCTCCATCATCGCCTACACCATCTCTATCCCCACAAGAGATATCTTTCTAATATATTTCTAGCACAAGGGTGGCATGTAGGGTCCCCCATATAGTGCCTCAAAAGGTTTCATGTCAATGATAGAGTGGTATCTTTTTTTTATGCAAACTCTACCAATGGAAAGTGATCATCTCAACTCCTGCTGAAGTCTAACACACTATCTCTTAGAATATCCTCCAACATTGGGATAGTGTGCTTGTTCTGGCCATCAAAATAGGGGTGAAAGGTTGTATTAATTTACATATGGGTTCTGAATACCTCTTGTAGGCCTCTCCACAACCACGACATAAAATATGCATCATGATTAGAGACTATCGTTGAGGGAACCCCATGGAGGCGAACAGTCTCTCGTATGTACAATTGCCTCAAACTCTCCACCAAACTCTAATCCCTAATAGCAAGGAAGTGTGATGACTTCGTAAGATGGTAAAATATCACCCATATGAAATCACGGCCCTTTGTTTTCTATAGAATCCCTATAATAAATTCCATGGATATTTCGTTTGACTTACACTCTAAGACCTCAAGGGACTGCAACAAACCTTCCGGAACCTAGTTCTCGGCCTTCACCTACTGATAGTTGAGGCACCAAGAGATGAACTTGGAAGCACTTAGTATCATGTTGGACAACTAAAACTACCGCTAAATATCTGTTTACATCTTACCTACACTAGGATGTATAGTAAGAGGAGAAGTGTGGAACTCTTGCATCACCTCCTCCTGTATTGTGACCAGACCACCATCTATCCCTGGAAAAGGATAATGTGATTTTATCCTTAAAATATCCATCGGGTTAATCCTCTATGGATATCTGGTCATGAAATACCTCACAGTTGATATCTCCAAGTTGGGACACTCTCAAAAAAATGAGAAGCAGAGGAGTCAACACAATCGACTGAAGAAAATTTTTACCCTCCTGCTCTACCAAGGTCAGCTTTAAGGAAGCCAACTACTCAAAAGACTCCTACACCAAGTGAGCCTATTACTTACTGCTAAGGGATTATGTTACTATATTTCCCTTTACTGGGGTATAGACTATCTCAAAATCATAGTTCAGTAAGAACTCCAACTAGCGCCATTATCTCTAGTTCAAGTCTCTATGTGTGAAGACGTACCTAAAACTCTGATGGTTTGAGTAAACCACAAAGCACTACCCTATGAGATATTTCGTCCACATACTCAAGGTGAAGAATACCGCTACTGGATCTACTTCATGATTTGTGTAGTTCTATTCAGGGGGTCTCAACTGCCTCAACCCCTGTGTGATAACTACCTATTGCTGAATCAATATCCTGATGTGACCAACTCCTGAGGCATCGCAATACACGACATACTCTGCACCCACCTCTGGTAGTCTCAACACTATATCACTCATCAGAATCAGCCTCAACTCCATAAAATACCTCTGTAACTACTCAGTCTAGGTAAATAACTACCCTTTCTATGTTAGGGTGGTCAAAGGGGCTACAATTTTAGAGATGAGACCAACTCCTGTAGTCTTGAAATTGGCCCCCCGAACCTTTACGCATCCCATAGGAAGAGTTAAAGACCTATTATTTGGAGTTGGGGAGTTTTTTTTACCTAATGATTTTCTCATCTTAGACATGGAATGCAAAAAATAAGCCTTTGTCATCTTAGGAAGGTATTTCTTAGCTATAGGGGTCTGTTATTGGTGTGTCAAAGGGTCAACTATTTTTTAATTTTTGGGAATAAAATGTCAATTTCAATATATTTAAAAATGAAAAGTTTTTTTTATCTGGAGAAAACTATTCAAGAGTGGGGTTGTTAGAATATGTAAATACTTTTTATCATTAAGATGACTGTGATAAATAACCTTTGGTGGAATAAATATTTCTAAAATTTAAGGACTAATTAGAATAAGAATAAGAAATCCCCAAAATGGTATGTAGCTGAATAAAATCATGTGGATGCTGAAAATAATTTTCCCCAACATTTTGAAATTAATAAAAGTGAAAATCTGGATAATTTTCTAGATCTAGACAATAACTTTGTTCCAGCATTGGAGACTTTTCATGAAGATGAATTTTATATTTAAGAGCTTAGGAAATTTCTAGGATAACTTAAGGATTATTTATAATGCATAGGGATTTGTCTCAAATCCCTATTCAATATTTTATTTTCCTAAACATTCAATATAGTGCACACTTAGGGTCAGTCTCGAGGAGGAAGCTCACACAACACCAAAATTCTATTTTCACTATTTATATTATAACCAATATAAAACTAAATAATATAAATAAGTGTATTTTAAATATTCATGTAATATTAATATATATCTATATATATAAATGAAATTAAAAAATAATGGATGCAGATAGAATAAATGATATCAGATAGAAAGGAGATCCTCCTAGGAGATTACCTAGAGTGAACCTTCATCGTCTCTTTATTAGTTTCAAACTAACTTAAGGAATATGCTCCATAATATGTGTGAACATATTATTATATCTATGTTGTGAATATAAATTGAAATCAATGATCGTCGAGAGACCACACATCCACCTCCATGGTTGTGAGATAATATTACAGAAGAGAAAGCTAAGACTTGGATGGAAAGTGGAGGCACAAAGGCACCTTTTCCAATAAGATCCCCCTAGGAAAAAATATAATTAAATAAGAAACATTAAGAATTATATCTCAAAAACATGGGTTCAAAACTAGATTTCTCCACCGGTAACTTCCTCAGGTTAGTTACTCATGATCATGAGTATTATAAATCACAACGAATAAATGGACGAGGTGAAAACACAAAAGATAAAAATGAGAGAATTAGATGAATAAAAATACTAATATATACTAAAAAATAATGATGCTATTACATCAAAATAAAACCCTAAAATTATATTGAAAATTTCAAACTAAAGTTTCCAACCCCTTGAAATGAAGAAGAAACACTTTTTTATAGGGAGAGGGGGTGAAAATTTCACTCCAAAAAGATACTCTGAAATTTTCAGCATGTTAGCCCAAATAAATGGTATAATTTGAAATTTTATCTTATTGAAAATTATTAAAATTATTTATCTGTGTTATACCTTAAAATTTTAGCTTTATTGGCCATGTGTAGAGATATTTATTCATAATTTACTCCAGATATTTATTCTGCCCAGGTAGACTCTTTGTATTCCACCTCTTTCGTTCCCAATGCATTTATCACCTTAAAAAAGAAGGAATAACGCATAAATATAGTAATAAAATATGTTCCTAGGTATATACTTTTCTTAAATGTTTAATTTCAACTCATTTAGACTATACATTTATGGTATAGGGGCTCATCTTCAAAAATATCAAGATCTGTGTACAGATTTTGAGGCCTGACTTGTGAGCTAGTTTTGGGACTTCAAATGATGGATGGAGATTTGGGTAAATAAGAATGAAATGAATTCTAGGATTTATTAAAGTCTAAAAAAGGATTTTCACAATTTTAATTAGTGTATAAAAAGTTATTTCCTAAATGCAGAAATAAATTAAAACTATTGGAATCCAAAATAGGTTATTTTTCAATTAAACTCAAAATGCTACTAAAACTATAAAATGTGAAAATTAAACTTAAAATAACACTATGGTGGGATTAAAACATTAAAATTAAAAGTAAAATAATTGAAAATATTTTCTATTTTAATTTCCCTTCTGAAAAAAATGTTGAACAATTTGACAAAGTTGAGGGAGAGTTATTGAAACAAATTAATGATTTTTCTTTAATAAATTTTTTGAAATCTAATCTGGAAATTCATGAAAGTGGGTGGTCTACCTTGGAAAATAGTGGATAAAAATAAAAAAAAATAGGGTCTTAAATTCAATATATGTCTAGTTTTAAAACTCATTTTAAGAAAAAATTTGAAGATCTTAGACCTCTTGGTCCCAATAGTCTCATTTTCAGTGAAGATTCACCCTCTTTGAAGCTTAAACCACTCCATGCACACCTGAAATATTCATTCTTGTGTGAAAACTCAAAACTACCTATCATAATTTCTACTATAATGAATAAATTTCAAAAGGAAAAATTACTTTATGTTTTAAAGAAATTCAAAACTACAATAGGTTGGTCCATATATGACATCAAGGGTATTAGTACATCATTCTGCATGCACAAGATTCCTATGGAACCAGCCCACAAACCAAGAGTATAATGTCAAGGAAGACTGAACCCAAACATGAAATAGGTTGTGATATAATAGGTTATTAAACTACTAGATTCTAGAATTATATACCCCATTTTAGATAGTGTTTGGGTCAGTCCAGTCTAAGTAGTCCCAAAGAAAGGATGATTTATTGTTGTGACTAATCAAAAAAATAAAAAAATCCAAGTTAGTAAGGAAACCAAATGAATATTTTGTATATATTATATAAAGATCAATTATTTCACTAGAAAATACCATTTTCTCAATCCATTTTTAGATCAAATGCTTGAGATACTGGCTGGAAATGAATTTTTCTTTTTTCTGGATGGCTATTCTGGTTATAACTAGATTCCAGTAACCCTATAAGATCAGAATAAGACCAATTTCACATGCCCCTTTGGGACATTTTCTTACTAGTGAATTCCATTTTAATTATTTGGTGCATCAAATTCTTTTTAAAGGTGTATGATGGAAATTTTATCTGACAATATTGAGAGAATCATTGAGGTTTTTATGGATGATTTTTCTATTATGGGAAACAATTTTGAGAGCAGTCAATAGATTTTGTAAATTTTCTTAGGAATATGTCTAGAGACCAAATTAGTACTAAACTAGGAGAAATGTTAGTTTCTGGTCACTGAAGAAATAGTTCTGGGATATAAAGTTTCCAAGAGGGGTTTAGAATTTGATAATTATAATATTGATGTTATTCAAAAGTTACCCCCTACTATTAATTTAAAAGTTGTTAGAATTTTCCTTGGGCATTCCAATTTTTACCAAAGGTTTATTAAGGAATTTTCAAAAATTACAGATCCCCTGTGCTCACTACTGGATAAATATTCACCTTTTTCTTTAAAGAAAATTATCTTGAATCATTCAACCTTCTTAGGTAAAAACTCACTTCTTTACCCATTATTACTGCATCCAATTAGAAACTCCCATTTAAACTTATGTGTGATGCTATTGATGTGGTTATGGGGGAAATTTTAGGCCAAATGAGAGAAAGTAAACCATATGTAGCGTATTACACTAGCAGAATGCTAGATGATTCTCAAAGGAATTACACCACCACTGAGAAGGAGTTTTTGGATATTTCTTTTTCTCTATAGAAGTTTAGGTGGAACCTTTTGGGTTCAAAAGTTATTGTTTTTATAGAACACACTACCTTGAAAATTTTGATTTCAAAGAAAAAGGACAAACCTAGAATCTTCAAGTGGATACTTTTTCTTCAAGAGTTTTATTTGGAGATTAGAGATAAATAAGGGGATGAGAATGTTGTTTCATATCATTTGTCTAGGTTTTCCAGTACTAAATGTGAAAAACCTAGAGTGATTAATTTTATTTTTTCCATATGATAAATTGTTAGTTGTTGAAAAATAGTCTTCTTGGTATGCATATTTTGCTAATTTCTTGGCAGCAAGTGTCATCCCTAAGAATTTTTTTAATAATCAAAGGAAAACTTTTATCTCTAAACTTAATTACTATTTATGGGATACACCTTTTATTTTTAGGAGGTGTGTGGATGGTATTCTCCGAAGTTGTGTACCTAAAGAAGAGATATTGAAAATTATAGAGATTTTACACTCAGTACCTTGGGGAGGTCATCATCGAGCTGAAAAAACAACCCAAAAAGTTATTCAAGATAGATTTTATTGGCCTACATTGTTCAAATATGCCAGTAGTTTTGTGGGGGGATGTGATAGGTCTCATAGTTTAGGAAATTTTGGAAGTAAGAAATATTTTCCTTATAAAGGCATTTAGAAGTTAAGATTTTTAATTTTTGGGGATTAAAATTCATGGGACGATTCTCATCTTCTCATGGGAATGAGTACATCTTAGTTTCTATAGACTATGTTTCCAAATGGGTTGAGGTAGTGAATTTTCCCAAAAAACATGCTAATAGTGTGATTAAATTCATTAAAAACATATTTTAAAGGTTTTGAGTGCCAAAGGATTTCTAAATAAACAATGGAACATGTTTTAAAATTTTCAAATTCAAATTAATTATGGAAATGTATGGGTGTACCCATAGAACAAGAACTTATTACCATCCACAATCAAGTGGATAGGTCAAAATATCAAATAGGGAATTAAAACAAATCTTAGAGAAAACTATTTCAAGTTCTGGGAAGGATTTATTATTAAAACTTGATGTGTAATTATGGGTGAATAGAACTGCTTTAAAAACTCTCATAGAGATTTATACATATATAATTCTATTTGGGAAAACTTTTCATTTTCCTTTATATCTTAAAAGTAATCCTTTCTAGGATTTGAAGGCCCTGAACTTCAATTTTAAGAATGCTAGAGAAAAAATATTACTTGAGTTGAGTGAGCCAGATGAGATTATGAGAGAGTCTATGAAAATTCTAGGATTTATAAGGAGAGTACTAAAGATTTTTATTATTATTTCATTAAAAATAGAATTATGGTCAAAAGGCGCCACTTTATGATTCCAGACTTCATATTTTTTCTAGGAAACTCAAATCTAGGTGGTTTAAACCTTTCACCCTTATTCGAGTGCATGTCAATAGAGATGTTGAGTTGGAAGGAGAAGAAATCCGGCCTTTCTTAGTGAATGGTCAAATAATCAAACATTATTTTTAGGGGCATCAAAAGGGCTTGTCTGCTATATCCTTCTTTTAAAATAGAGAAAGCATTGAGTATGGTGGGGGACTTTAAACCTAGTGCTACATGGGAGGCAACCCATGATTTTCATTCTTTCTTTTTTATTTGAATAAATGATCCTTACTCAGTTGTGTGCCTCTTTGAATTGATGAACCATAGTTTCTGGAGTTTCATGGTCACATTAATACTTATGTTTGATATCTTCTTATTTAAACTTGTTGGTTACAAGTTTTCATGAGGTGAAAAATGCTATATGGTTGGTGGTCTTGATTGGATTTAAGAACTTTTACTAGAGGCGGAACCTTTTGGAAGATCAATGACAATAGAATCTTCTGGTTAAAGAACACGGGATAAAACTTCTCTCAACTCAAACTCTGTTCAATTTCAAATTTTTATGTAAATTCTAAATTCTCATTTCAATCTATTAATTTTTTCTGAGCTTTAATTTTTTACCAGATGACTTTTTCATTGGTTTTAAGGGAGGTTACAATTTTTTTGTTCAATTTTGAACAGCGAATCTACCTGAAAAGGTAGTAACTATTTAAATTCTTTCTAATTGTTTTTAGTGTTTTTTTTGGATTGTTTTAAATTTTATTATTTTAAATTTATTACTCAATTTTTTTGGCCTGTTGCATTCTTGTAACTCTTTCTAGTCACTATCATCATCGTTCATTTTACCTCTATTTTTTCTAATTGTATGAAAACTTTTGAAAATAATTTCCTAAGATGGATAGCTAAGAAGTGGCCAGAAGGTAACCTTTTTCATGGTTTGTAAATTGTTTGTGTGTGGAAAAAAAATATTTGAACATTATTAAAACACCTTCAACATTCTTTTCCTACTAAATTGAAAACATAAAAATATGTTTTGAATGAAAATTTATCCCAATTTGATATTCAACAATGGGAATATTGTTGAATTTTAAGTTTAGGGGAGGGGCCTTAAAGGTGCTAAGATAATTTTCACTCTATACACATCAAAAACCCTTAATTTTTTTTTCAATTTTCCTCCCTTTAAGGATTTAAATACATTCTATGTTTGTAAATATAATAAAAATTTCTACAAAAAATTTAAAAAGAAAAAAAACTCATTGCATCCTGTTTAGGTGATAATTTCATTCTAGATTGAGGGGTTTCAAAGAGTCTAAAATTTCTATAATTACATGATTGTTGAGTATTTTTTCCCCATGTTTTTTATGGAAGTTCACTTTAGGAACTAGGATAGGGAGTGTGATGGGAGTGATAATTGTGTAATTTTGATATTAACTTGAAAAAACTAGAAATTAGAACATGAACCTAGGGGAACTCTCTTTTTGAGAAAACACTTTAGGGAGATAACTCAAATGATAATCACATAAGTCCTTTGAATCTAAAGAAAAATGGGAAAATTGGATCCCATGGTGAGTCTCACAAACAAGGGAACTTGCTGAATTTCTGTGATTAAACAAAATCCATTTTCAGATTCAATAAGTGATTTGCACAATGATATGCACAAGAAATATGGCTGTGAAAAATTAAAATAAAGGTTCTTTTCAAAAATGAGATCATTTAGGTAAGGTAAATTTTTAACCCAAATGAATAAGGTAACAATTGAATTATATGATAATCATTTAAGTTATATCAATAAAGTGAAGCTTGTACCTTTGGTTTTTTGGGAACCTAGGGAAGTGATTAATCCAGTTATCTCTTGTTAAAATTTTAATTCCCCTTTTATCTAACATTTTTCACTCCTGGAATTGGAACCCATTTTGAAATAGAAATGATACAGTGATTAACATTCATATAGGAGGTGTGATTATTTCAATCTTTAGAGGTATTTTTGTTCTCCTTTGATTTTGGAGTATTTTTGAACCTAGGAAGGATATTTTCATGACCTGAACCTAATCGAGGCTTGAGTCTCAACTATCCAAATCCCACCTCCATAGGCCAGGGGGTGGAAAAAAGCGCCGAAAAGCATATCCTAAATGGTAGGCCTTTTCCTAATGTACCAGTATGCACACACCCAACCATATTAATGCAGAAGTGCAGAGGAATAATCATAAAAAGATGAAACATCTAGAAATTAAACCAAGCATGGAAAACCTCTAGGGTGTACAATATTATGATAGTGAAACTGAAAAGTAAAGGGGAAAAATATATGTCCAACCAGAAATATGTCTCAAACTGAAAAACTAGGAAGTAAACTGTTGAGAGATTCCATCTATTGATCTCCAAGATATGACCACCATATTCAATCCACAACACCCAGTATCCCTAAGATCATATAAAGTCATTGTATACCTATCCATCATCTGCATAAGACATGACACATACGGGAAAAGCCTATGTAGGGGTGATTGTATACATACCCAATAGGACTCGTTGAAATCTAAAGAGGGATAAGTAAGAGGTGAAACATGAATATAAAGATAGTATATAGTAAATAGGATATAGCTCAACCCAAAGAAAGAGAATGAGTGACCTCATCCTAGCATATGGGGATCAACACGGTGTGTAGATGGACTAAACGTCGAGTCTTTTCCACCCATTACAAGTGAGTAAACTCATCTAACCATGAGAAGATAAACATGGAAAGCACATGGAATACCCCATGCATCTTCGCAACCAATGGAAGGAGAGTAACTAAATACAAAGGTATGGATACATATGTATATATATATATATATGCTCAGTAAAAGAAGGCCAAATGAGAGGGAAAGGGCATCTACATCTCACAGCTCATCCCAAGAAAAAAAAATTGCCAACAATTCTAAAAAAATCCATCAATGATTCCCAACATCTCACACATCGTCCCAAAAGTAACATGTGAAGGCCCATGCCACACCACTGTGTCATGCAGTTGAGGGGGCACAAACTCTAAGTAGAGGACCTGATCCCTAGTGCATCAGGGTGGGTTCCACTCTATAAGTATTTGCAGAGGAACTACACCCAAGCTTATGGGGGGATCTACTCTATAGGTCGAGGACCCTCACCCTGGTGCGATGGAGGGGGGTTCCAATTTGGTGTCACAGGGACCCACACCCTATCTGATTGGGGGTTCCACTTAGTAGGTAGAGTACCTACACGCAAACTGGTGGGGGTTTCCACTCTATAGGTTGAGGACCCGTAACTTGGTGCAACATGGGGGTTCCACTCTGGTGTCACAAGGACTTGTGCCCTATCCAATAGGGGGTTCCACTCAGTAGGTAGAGGACATGTGCCCGAGCTGATGGGGGTTCCACTCTAGTGTATATGGTGATCCTCTTCTTGATCACTATCTTCATCATGCATTGCCTAAATAATAATCCTTTTGGGAACATTTCACATCATATCCCAAAATCCGCAATGGAGGGAACCATTACACTCTACATAGAAAAACACTTAGGATGGGATACTCGCAGTCCAAATTCTAGGTTCAAATGAAGAAGATATGAAAATTTTAATTTTCATCAAAAGGATTCAAGGGATACATGGCATGTGAGGGGACCCACATGGCATGCAGTCTCGCTCCATAACTTGGTCGTGTACCTATAGGTACATGGCTCACCAACTTTGTAGGTATACACAACATGTAGGGGATATACATGGTGTGCCCATGCCACTCGGGGTCCCACCCATGTGCTTGGACATGTTTGTGTACCCACCCTGTGTTTTTGTACTTTACCCCATGTTTGTGTACTTCGGTACACGATTGTGTGCCTAGTCGTGTACTCCCATAAGGGTCCTGCCCATGTGCTCTTCCACATGGCTCATCCACTCGAGGAAGCTATACACAATATAAAAGGAGTCGACATGGCATGGAATCCTTATAAAATCTCAAAACCATGGATGTCACAACATAAGAGCGATATGATGTGTTTTCATTACAGTACATGGTGTGTAGTTGTGTTTTTTCATATAAATACAAATCCACTCTCTACACGCCAGATCTAGTATTTCACCTTCAAATCTAGATTCGACTCCACCCGAGATTAATGGATTTATCACCAACTGAAGGATTCCAACCATCTAGTGGTAGAAAAATAAATTCACGAAGCCTCGCGCGCATCATATCACACAGAACATGATTAGGTCCCTCTATTTGTTGAATTTTTGATCTTCGATCAACAACATAATCATCCACATCCTATAAACATCTCATATCGGTCCTTGATTCATCGATCTGTCCCTTGTATGTCATTTTTTCATGATTCTGGGGGTCTGATCAGGCTCGGTATTTCCCGATAACATTGAACCAGAACCGCTGGGTCCAACTGGTGAATAACTCAAAGAAATTGAGGGGTGAGGCACAAGAAAAAAATTTATAGATCTTTTTCAAGAATTCTTGTACAATGATCAAGGATGGCGGTAATTAGGGTTAGAAAAATCAAATAATAATTAAATATTTGGTACATGGGCTCATGCAAAGGCTACAATTAGTGTGGATCAAAGGAGGAGATTGATCTACTCAATCAATTTAATCAAAATGGTAATAATCATCAAATAATGCACCCATTAATGAATGAAACAAGTCATTGCATTTTTTTTCTCTGATCTTCTCCGATCCATAGTTTCATTATCGTCGGATGTGATTCGACGATGGAAATAGAGGAGGAAAAATATCTTGATGGTCCTAGGATTATGAGGCTAACCTTGGGAAAATTTCTATAATGATATTCTTATAGGAGTCTGATCAGGTTAAAATAATAAATTAATTCAATTAATTCAATTAATTAACCGTCTGAATGCATTTCCAATGAGAAAGATGTCTGAATGCCCAATGTCAGCTTATCTTAGGTTGTTCCTAGGGTAAAAATTGTGTTTTAGACTCAAACATGGTCTCGAATTTCTAATCTAATCTTCCATTTAAGAGTTATCCCATTTTCTTTAAGAAACTATGCATGCAATATAAAAATATATTTAATGTTTTTATAAAATTAATTTTGGGCACACCATGATTTAGAATCTCACGTCATCTCAGTGCCTGGCTCTAAAAATATATATAGAAATATTTCAAAGTCTTACAAAGAAAAAAATAGGTCTCTACATCAGCCCCTCCTTTAACCTTTTTGTCCCTAAAAAGAAAAAATAAACAAACAACTTGGGATACTGAGACTGAATCTTGTTTTGTCACTCCCGGGATCTCTTCTGCACATTTCCATGCTACCAAAAAATGTGAACCAAGGATATTCTCTATCCACACAGGGTCCTATCATATTGATCCTTGATCACCACTAGGTTCTCTACAAAGGTGGATCCATCCTCAATATCTAGCTCTACCTAGTCGATGACGTGCGTAGGTCCATGCACATATCTCCTCATCTACAATATGTGGAAAATTTTGTGCACCCACTCCAGCTATGGGGGTAGGGTGAGGTGGTAAGAAACCTTTCCAACCCTCTGCACAATCTCAAACAACCTAATGAACCTTGAGGATATCTTTCCTCCATGGTCTAACCTCCACAATCCTCATCATGAGGAGACTCTAAAGAAAATGTGGTCTCCCTGCTCGAACTCCAAGGGCCTATGATAGTGATCTGTGTAAGATTTCTGCCTTCTCTGGCTTGTCTGCATTCACTCATGGATAACCTCGACCTTCCCCATCATCACCTGAACCATATCTATCCCCACAGGATATTTCTTTTCAATCGTTTTCCAGCACAAGGGTGGCCAATAGGGTCTCCGATACAGTTCCTAAAAAGGTTCCATATCAATGGTAGAGTGGTATCTTTTTCTATACGCAAACTCTACCAAGGAAAAGTGATCCTCCCAGCTCCAGCCGAAGTCTAACACACTATCTCTTAGCATATAATCCAACACTGGGATAGTTTTCTTGGTTTTTCTATCTAAATAGTTGTGAAAGTTTGTATTAATCCACATCTGGGTTCTTAATGCCTCTTGTAGGCCTATCCACAACCATGACATAAATCGTTTGTTGTGATTAGAGACTATCATTGAGGGCACCCCATGGAGGCGAACAGTCTCTCATACGTACAACTACCTTAAACTCTCCACTGAACTCTACTCCCTAATAGAAAATAAGTGTGTTGACTTCGTAAGCCCGTCAAATATCACCCATATGGAATCCTGGATATTCACTATCTATGGAATCCCTATAATAAATTCCATGGATATTTTGTTTGAATTCCACTCTAATACCTCAAGGGACTACAACAAACCTACTAGAACCTAGTTCTCAGTCTTCACCTGCTGATAGGTGAGGCACCGAGAGATGAACTTGGAAACACTTCATCTCATGTTGGACCACAAAAACTACCACTAAATGTCTTTGTAAATGTTACCTACACTGATATGTACAGTAAGAGGATAAATGTGTAACTCTTGCATCACCTCCTCCTGTATTGTGATTGGGACCACCGTCCATCCCTGGAAAAGGATAATGTGATTACCTCCTTAAAATATCCATCAGGTGAATCCCCTATGGATATCTGGTCATGAAATACCTCATAGTTAATATCTCCAAGCTGGGACTCTCTCACACACTTGATAAACAAAGGAGTCAACACCATCAATTGAAGAAATTTTTTATCCTCTTGCTCTACCAAGGTCAGCTATAAGGAATCCAACTGCTCAAAAGACTCATACAACAAGAAATCCTATGACTTCATACTAAGTGAATCTGCTACTATATTTCCCTTTCTTGGGGTATAGACTATCTTGAAATCATAGTTCGACAATAACTCCAACTATCCCCACTATCTCTAGTTCAAGTATCTTTGTTTGAAGACGTACCTAAGACTCTGATGGTTTGAGTAAACCACAAATCACTCCCCTAGGAGATAGTGACTCCACATCCTCAGGGTGAAGACTACCACTGCCAGCTCTAGGTCGTGAGTTGTTTAGTTCTATTCATGGGGTCTCAACTACCTTGACCCATATTTGATAACTTCCTATTGCAGAATCAACATCCAGCTGAGACCAACTCCTGAGGCATTGTAATACACGACATACTCTTCACCCTCCTCTAGTAGTATCAACAAAGGATCACTCGTCATACTCAGCCTCAACTTCTGAAAATACCTCTGGCACTACTCAATCCAGGTTAACGGCTACCCTTTCTATGTCAAAGTGGTCAAAGGGGATACAATTCTAGAGAATTCTTCCACAAATCTCTTGTATTAACCTACCAAACTAAGAAAACATTGCACCTTTAACATGCTCTTCGGTGGATCTCAAGTAAGAACTGAATAAATCTTCACTGGGTCCATGGATAAATCATGTTCATAAATTACATGGTCTGTAAAGTAAACCTCATGAATCCAGAACTATCACTTTGAGAGTTTCCCCTAAAGCCGGTGCTCTTGAACAAAATCTGGAACCATCCTCAAGTTCTCTTCATGATCCTCCTGTGATATAGATTAGATGAGTATTTCATCAATGAATATGACCAAAAACTGGTCTATGTACAGTTAGAATATCCATTTCATCAAATACATAAACATGTTGGGGTATTCGTCACAGTAAAGGGAATCACTAGGAACTCATAGTGTCTATAGTGACATTGGAATGCCAGATTTATAATATCAGTATTGAGAACCCTCAACTGGTGGTAGTTGAACCTAATATAGATCTTTGAGAAGCATCTCACACCTCACAGTTGGTCAAAGAGTTCATCAATCCTCAATAAGATGTACCTTTTCTTCATTATATCCTATTTCAGGCAATGATAATCCATGAAAATCTGCAAGCACTCATCCACCTTTTTCATGAACAACACTGGAGATACACAGTGGGACACACTAGGCCTAATGAAACTCTTCTCTTGAAGGTACTCCATCTGCAACTGTAGCTCCTAGAGCTCAGTAGGGTCCATCTGATATGTCATAGAAGATATCGTAATAGTCTCATGATTCAAGTCGATGAAAAACTCCATATACCACCTCAGAGGTAGTCCTAGAACATTCTTGGGGAAGACTTCCATATAATCCTCCACAATTGAAGGAATCTAGATTTCTGAAGAGCCTATTGCACCAAGGGCTATACTCACCAACTGATGGGTGATGGGATATAGCTTCCTACTCACAACACTCGCTTGTCCCGCTATGAGATCTCTCTCACCCATAAAGGTGGATCTCATCCCATCAGTGTGAAGGCATCTGAATCATCTGTGGTGATAGTCAATATAGTCTCAAACCATGGAAAACCAATATATACCCAAGATAACATCATAGGGTTCCATCTTGATAACCAAAAGGTCCCACATGAACTTCTATCCACCAAGATACAGATCTCACTACTGGAAGATAAAAGATACAGAAGAAGCATTCCTTGTAGGCTCCTCAAGAAGAAGCTTCTAGGATAGCACCTCAACTAGGAGCTCCATCTCTCAAACCAATAGTATAGAGATTAAGTAATTAATTTAACCTGTGTCTACTAATATTTAATCAAGAGTAAAAATACATAGATCATACCTCTTATCATATTGTGTGTCATAGGGTCATAAGCCTCCAAAGCCTATAGCTATCTGCAACCCCAAATAATAGCTCCCTAAGCCTGACATGGGATGCCTAGTGGAATTGGTGGAAGGATATCATAGAATTATCCACTACCCACAGCTCCTCCTACTCCTCTACCATATGTTCCTCCCTATGGACCACCCTATCCTCTCTTGGAAGATCCCTGATCATAGTGTTGCCTCTATTGTGGCGGTCGGTTGACTATCATCCCATGCTCTTTATCATGTCTGGTCAGGCAGTCTTGTGCCATGTGACCTTTCCCCTCACAATGATATCACTACCCCTCTCTGGGATGCATTGACCCTCTACGTTTCCCCTGACCACATGTCTGAGTCTGATCATGGGGATGTCTCCTACCTTGAGATCCCGTTGTCGGGTACCTGCTAGCTATTGCAGATGACTCAGCCCTATAATGCCCACTACTAGATCTATCTATTTGGAATCCCTCTAACAAGAAGATCTTTATCACTAGTTTCCACTCCAACACCTCGGTATAGGTGGGGATGTACAAGGGAACTACGTTAGCATAGATCTCTCTATGGAGTCCCTTATCAAACTTTCATGCTTGGAAGTATCCATATCGGATCAAGTCAAGGGATTATTGTGTAAGGTTTGTAAACCTCACTGCATACTCATTCACCGTCACCCCTCCCTGCTGCAGCTCTAGAAGTTTAAGAATTCGAATCAAGTTCAAGAAGGAGGGGTGGCACCCCTCACAAAACAGCTAATGGAATTCTTTCCATGAGAGTGTCGACTCATCGTGCATCTAGGTAACAAGACTCTACTAGTGCTTAGATTCTTTGTGGAAAAAGGATAACTAGAAGTGAAACCTCCTGATTTTTTATTGTTATAATGATCCTAAAGACATGGAATATCGATTCTAGCCAATCCTCTACTACCTAAGGATATGTATCATTGCATAACCTCATCGACCTCTAGTGTTAGAACTCACAGAGCATGTTAAGCCTGTGTGCATCCCTATCCTACTCTACTGGGATGATCTACTACTCAATAGGTAGAGGTTCCACTACCTTCCCACTTGGAGGAAGAAGCTCATGGGATGGATCCTGAACTAAGGAATCATCACTCATCAAATCATTATCATGATCCAAAACTGGTATCCTAGCTGGCTAGTGTCAGATAGGCATCTTGAAAGTTATCAAGACATACCATGGTTATATGATCATATATATATAACAATAATGGGGAGATGAATCAAGAAGTATAGTCAATTATTCGATCCTATATGATGCATGTACCATTGATCCTTGAAACCAATGTCTCGTTATGTTGAGTTGAAAAGTAGGTAGTCAAGGTCCTGGTGAATGGATACATCGGCCACCCGTACCATCACTAAATTTCCTAGCCTGAGAGCCGCACTCGAGACACTTTAACATTATTGCACCAATCCCAACCAAATCCTCATAAAGGGACTACTCCAAACAACTTCTCAAGGAATAAAATTCTCTAATACCAATCTGTCATGACCCAACCCTAACCATGACTCGATCCGCAACTACCCCAAGCCCAAATCTATAGGCAAATGGTGGTGGCAAGTGCCAAAAGGCATATCCCAAATGGGGTGGTTTTTTCTAATGTACCTTTACGCACACACCCAACTATCTCAATGTAGAATTAGAGAGGAATAATAATAAAAAGATGTAACATATAGAAAGTAAACCAATCATGAAAAACCTCTAGGGTGTACAAGAGTACAATAGTGAAACTGAAATGTAAAGGGTAAAAATACATGATTAACTAGAAATATGTCCCAACCTAAAAAACTAGTAAGTAAAATTTTGAGAAATCCTAGCTTCTAATATCTAATCTACAACCACCGTACACGGTCTACAACACCCAGTATCCCTAAGATCCTCTAAAGTCACTATCAACATGTTTGTTGTCTACATAATACAAGACATGTGTAGGAAAATCCTATACAAGGGTGAGTATATATATACCCAGTAAGATTCCCTAAAAGATGAAGGGGGAGAAATAAGAGATACAACGGGAATAGAAATTCAGTAGATGGTAAACAGGATGTATCTCAACCCAAAGTAAGAGAAATAGTGACCTCATCCTAGTGCAAGGGGCTTAACACGGTGTGTATATGGACTACATGTTGAGTCTTTACCACCCATAGTAGGAGAGTAAACTCATCCAATCGTGAGAAGTTAAGCACGGAAAGCACATGGCACACCCTGCACATCTTCACAACCTATGGCATGAGAGTAACCAAATCCAAAGGTATGGATACATATGTGTGTGTGTGTGTGTTTATGTGTTCTTTGTCAAATAATACCAAATGAGATATAAATAGGATCTCCATATCATAGCTCAACCTAGGAACAAGAGTTGACAACGGTTCCAAAAAAATCCATCAACGATTTCCAACATCTCATGCAACAGCCTAGAAGTAATCGTGTGAATGCCCATGCCTCACCACTATATTTCACATCCAAGGGGGAACAAACTGTAAGTATAGGACCCACACCATTGTGTGTTAGGGGGGTTCCACTCTGTAAGTATCCTTAGAGGACTTACTCCCAATCTGATGGGGGGCTTCCACTCTAGTTTCATAAGGACCCACGCCCTATCCAATAAAGGGGTTACACTTGGTATATAGAGGACCTACTCCCAAGATGATGGGTGGTTCCACTCTATTGGTCAAGGAACCATACCCTATTCTAATAGGGGGTTCCACTCTGGTGTCATGAGGATCGACACCCTATCTTATAGGGGGTTCCACTCAGTAGGTATAGGACCCTCAGCCAAGCTAATGGGGGGTTCCACTCTGGTGTCATGAGGATCGACACACTGGTGTGACAAGAGGGTTCCACTCTGGTGTCACAAGAATCCATGTCATATTCGATAGGATGGTTCCACTCAGTAGTTAGAGGACTCGCACCCAAGCTGATGGCAGGTTCCACTCTAGTGTCTCTGGTGATCCTCTGTCTGATCACTATCGTCTTCGAGTGTCACCTAAATATGTGACATGCCCAAAAAAATTACATCATGTCCCAAAATCCACAACAGAGGGTACCATCATTCTCTACATGGAAAAAACACCCAATATAGGCCAATCACGGGTCAAAATATGATTTCAAATGAAGAAGATATGAAAATTGAATTTTCCTTAAAAAGATCCAAGGGATACAAGGTGTGTGAGTGGAACCATGTGGCATGTGGTCCCACTCCATCACCTGGTCATGTTCCTATAGGTACACAACTTTCCAACTGTGTAGGTATACATAGCGTGTAGGGGATATATACAGTGTGACCATGCTACTTGGGATCCCACCCTTGTGTTTGGTCGTGTTTTTGTATATACCCCGTGTCAGTGTACTTTACCTCGTGTTTGTGTAATTTGGTACACAACCATGTGCATGTCCATGTACTCTCACACGGGGTCCTACCTATGTGCTCCACCACATGGCTCTTCCACCTGGGGAAGCGATACATTACATATAGGGAGTATACATGGCATGTTATCCTTATAAAATCTCAAAACCCTAGTCACTTCAGCATAGTAGTTTCACACCTTGTATTCATCATGGTACATGGAATGTAGTCATGTTTTTCATAGAAATATAGATACACTCTTTGCATAAAAAATATGGTCTTATTCCTTCATGTATAGCTTATACTCTACCTAATATTAATGGATCTATCATCGGCCGGTATATTTCAACCATTCGGTGGTCAGAAAACAAGTTCCCAAAGCCTCACACGCATCGTCTCACACCACGTACAATTGGGTCCTTCCATTTGTTAAAGTTTTTATTTCTGATTGACAAGAAAATCGTTTATGTCCTATAAACATCTCGGATATGTCCTCGATTCATAAATTTGTCCCTCATACATCATTTCTTCATGATTTTAGGGCTCTGATCATGCTCAGTACCACCCAATTGGACCCTACGATCTCATGGGTACTCTGCTTAATGAAACTTCACCCTTCTGATGAGATAGAAAACATATCCAATTATGAATTTAGATCATTATGATCTATCTTAAAAATATCATCAGTATAACCCTAGATGACCAACTCTTCATCTCCTCCAAACACCAAGAACATGTCCTTAGTTATTCTCAAATTTTTAAGGATATCCTTAATAGTAGACCAATGTTGTTCTCTTAGATCATCTTGATATCTTCCTACTATGCTCAATGCATAGGCAACATCAAATATAGTACATAACATGAAATACATGATTGATCCTATCACTGAAGCGTATAGTATCTTACTCATTCTCTCTTTCTCATCTTGTGTCTAAGGACACATTTTCTTATAAATATGTAAATCATGTGACAATAGAACCAATACCCTCTAGGATTGTTCCATACTAAATCTCTTTAGTATATAGTAAACATATGTACTTTTACTTGGTCCAAGAATCTTCTTGGATCTATCAAAAATGATCTTGATCGCTAGAATATAGGTTGCTTCACCTAAGTCCTTTATGTAGAAAAACTTATTTAACCAGTCCTTAATAAACTGTAAGACCGGTATTTCATTTCCAATATGTAATATGTCATCAAAATAAACTACTAGGATAGTGAATTCATTTCCACTAAACCTCTTAAAAATACATAACTCACATTCATTCTTAATGAAACCAAATTATTTTATAGATTCATCAAATCAAATGTTCCATGACCTGGATGCTTGTTTCAATTCATAAATGGATCTCTGCAACTTGAAAATACTTTTGGCATCACCTGGAGTCAAAAAAATTGGTTGTTTCATGTATAAATATTTCTAAAGGTTTACATTAAGTAATGAAATTTTCACATCCATCTTCCAAATATAATAGTCATGGTAAGATTCTATAGAAAGTATAATTCTGATGAAGTTAAACATATAAAATAGTGAAAATGTTTCATCATATTCAATTCCTTGATGTTTCTTAAACCCTTTATCCACTATCCTTTCTTTATAGGTATTTAATTTAACTTCCATGTCCATTTTCCTCTTGAATTTCCATTTGTACCCTATGGTATTTACATCAACTGGTGCATCGACCAAAACCCAAAATTAGTTCTAATACATTGAATCCATTTCATAATTCACGGATTATTTCCATATTGCAACTTCTAAGCTCTATACTACCTCTTTGTAGGAGAGAGGTTCGTCATTTTTAACCAATAATGAGTCACCATATTTAGTGAATAGAAAACTATATCTATCTGGTTCTCTTACCTATCTTGTTCTCCTACATATTACTTGTGTTTTAGGAACTACTTCTTCCAAGGGGACTAGTGGAACCTATTCATGAACCAACTCTTGTGTATCTTGAGCATCAAATTCATCTAATTAAATCTTTCTCCCACTATCCTTTTTGATGATGTGGTCTCTCTCAAGAAAGACAGCTTTTCTGGTGAAAGTCACTTTCTTTTCTGAGGGTTTGTATAGGTAGTATCTCTTTATTTCCTTGGGATACCCTATAAAGATACACTTTGTGCCTCAGGGTGCTAGTTTTTTTCCTAATAAGGCCTTAACAAATTCCTTGAAACTCCATACACATGTATGTGAAAAAACAGGTTTCTTTCTACTCCATCATTCGAAGGTAATTCCATTTACTGTTTTAGTTAGTACTCAGTTTAATGTATATGTTGTATTTTGTAATGCATATCCCCAGAAGGATAATAGAAGATCTTCATGACTCATCATTGACCTTACCATGTCTAACAAGGTATAGTTCCTCATTTCACTAGCACCATTACACTATGGTGTGTAAGGTGTTGTGGGTTGAGAAAGAATTCCAAACTTTCGTAGAAAGTCGATAAAATCTTGGTTAAGATATTCATCACCTTTATTCGGTCAAAGATTCTTTATCTTCTTTCCAAGATGATTCTATAATTAATTATTGAATGTTTTTAATTTCTCAAAGTACTCAAACTTATACCTCATCAAGTAGATATATCCATATCTACTCAAGTCGTCATTAAAAGTTATGAAGTAAGAATATCCACCTCTCTATTCTACTGGAAATGGTCTACACACATTAGTGTATACATATCCTAAAGGCTTTGTATCCCTTTCACCCTATCCACCAAATGGAGGTTTGGTATTTTTTTTCTTGTAAACAATAATGTAATATTTCAAGTGGTTTTAGATTAGAAGAGTATAAATAACCATCTTGATAGATCTTTGTCAAATGATTCGCATTTACATGAACAAGATAGTGATGTCATAGCTTGGTGTTATATGAGTTGTGTAAACATGATTTTTTATCAATTATCAATACTTGGTTTCCATAATTTAATACATAAAGACCATTATTTAAATTTTCTATACCATAACATATGTTGTATTTATAAAAGAAGAAACTTTTATTTCCAAACTTGAAAATAAACCCATCTTCATCTAGGAATGATACAAAAATTATGTTCTTGGTAACCATTGGTATATAATAACAATATTTTAAAACCAAAATCATTCTGATTGGCAACGAAGGGTGGTAGTTTCCAATGGCTAGAGTAGTCATCCTCACACCATTGGCATCTCTCAGATCCACCTATCCTCTATCAATCTTTCATAATTAACTTGGTTCCTACATTTGGATATAAATGTGAGCACCAAAAGTTGTATCTAATACCCAATGTGTAGGTATTGAAAGATTATACTCGATAACAAGCACACATTTAGCTTCCCCTTACTTTTGGGTGCAGTTCCTCTTCTAGTGGACTAGATTTCCACATGAAAAACATATTGCCTCTTTTTTATTTCCCTCCCTTTGGATCTTCTTCTTCTTGGAAGGATGGTGCTCAAGAGATTTAGACTTTTTATGATTCTAGGGCCCCTTTTCCTTGTTCTTACTTTTCTTATTCACCATAAGGAATGTGGGTTTATCATTCCCTGTATCCTTATCCACCTGGAAAATAAAAGTAATAAGTTCTAAAATACTCTTATCATTATTTCTCATATTGTAATTAACAATAAAACTTGAGAATGTCTTGGGTAGTGATGAAAGTATGAGATTTGTATACAACTCATCTGGGAATTGAATCCCTAATATTTCAAAGCATTAAATGTATCCAATAAGCTTGACTACATGAGGCCTATCTAGAATATAATCCCCAATCTTAGTTGTAAACAAAGTATTGGAGATATCATGCCCCTCTTGTCTTGCCTTCTCTTGATAGAGATCCTGAAGGTGAGACATCAATGTTATATGCATCCATGTCCTCATGTTGCTTCAAAAGCTCATTGGTCATGGATGATAGCATGAAACATTGAACATATGTAGCATCATCCAAATGTTTCTCATATCGAGATAACTCTTCATCACTAACCTCTTTACCAGGTTCTTTAGAAATAGGTTCTTCCAGCACATATAATTTCATTTTATGGAGAAGTATAATGCGTAGGCACCTTTTCCATTATTGGAAATTTGTGCTTGTGAGAAGGTTTTCCTTCTCAAGTATGGATCACAGTGATATATTTGAAATCAATTTAATGTTGTTTATCTAAATAAGATGAGTATAATTTTAGTATTTTATCTAATAAAATTTAAACAAATAAATAAATATTATATTTATTAGTCTCCCACTATTTTATTGAAACCCAATATCCCTCACCATTGGCTATGGAATATCTTGTTGCTTGGATATTCAAGTGGAAAGGATCCATATTCCCCTTATCATTACCCCAACTTTGGTTGGTCAAGAAACTTGAATGGTTTTAGGTAGGCATTCCAAATGCCAACTGTATTAAATCATAGCTCCTTGATCTTTTTAGTGTACTCCCCAATCCTGAAATCCTTAAATTGGATTTTCTCAACATTTGCCTCTCATTTACACCAAGTCCTACTTTGCCAGTCAACCCTTGATGTGAACTAAGTTAATTCAACCCAAAAATTCAGGTTAGAATTACCCTATAATTAAAAGCACCCCAACTTTGGTTGGTCAAGCACTTGAACTATGGTTAAATTTTAAATGAGGTAGTGGAACACTATACCGACTTAATATATATTATTGAGGGATTTTATCCTTTTATGCGTAAATTGAAAATTATTTTCTTTATCACATGCTTGTTAATATTAAGTGTATTTACTTGAGTGATTAACCATGTATTAGATAATATTTATGCATAAACTAATTTATTTTAGTTTTATCTTGCATGATTATTAATTTCATTAATTTATGTGATCGTGACAAAACATCCATAATGAAATGACTATGAAACTTGACAGAAATAAAATAATAAAGTGGTATGATCACTAGATTTTACTAATGGTTATCTTATTTAGTGGTTGATAAACTAACTATTTACCTAGGGGAAAAACACCTTGAACTAATTAAGGTTCGTGTTACATCTTTCACTTATCCACCTATGTATCTCTCTTAGATTGGTTTCGCCTCGATTCCAAACTTGAACTACCTCCACTAGCTTGGGAGCTTCATCCATTACATATGCTTTTAATCACACACAGGTTAAGGGAATAAGGGTTTTACATAAAAGAAATCATGGGCATGTAGCTCTTTACATAATAAGAGGAGAGAAGGCATGCATGCCAGCAATTTAATTTAATAATAAATTAAATGAAACCAATAACATACAAAGGTCTGTTCTATGATCATGCTCATCCATATGCATGCAAAGAATTATGCATTTAATAAAACTAGAGTTCAATTATTAATCATTCTTATTTAATATAAATCACACTCGAATCAATTAATTATATTATTTAATTAATCAATTCTTTTATCTTAATTATCATCTGAATTTACTTTAGATTCTCATCCATCAAAATGTTAAACAAATTAAATAAATTTATTTAAAATTAACTGTGTACATAAATTTACCTTGGAAGCAACACGGTGAATACCCATCTGAATCTACCCAACATGTATTATACTCGTACATAGTTTACTCTTGTGACATATGGAATAAAAAAACTTATCACATACTTTCATGATGTGTACTATCAATTTAATGATTACATGAATTACATGATTTTTCTATAACATGTCATGCTTCAAGGCATGTAGAGTAATATTTTTCATATAACTCACACATGATATACAGATATGAACATTATGAAAAAATTAATTAAACATTTATATATATATATATATTAAAACCCATCACATGTAATTTCATATCAACTTAATGACCGCACACAAGCACATGTCAATAAGGTTTACATAGTATAATAAATTAATTTTAATTTTGTGTAATTTGGTATAAGTACACAACATGTACAAGAGAGTTACACGGCATGTACATCTCTCATCGTTTATCCAAGGACCACACCTAGGGACTCGGTGTGTAAATCATGCCTAAAAAATAGAGTATACAGTGTGTATAATGGGCTACATGGTGTGTGGTCTCTGATTTACACATTCATC
This sequence comes from Viscum album, assembly GCA_963277665.1. Lineage (NCBI taxonomy): Eukaryota > Viridiplantae > Streptophyta > Magnoliopsida > Santalales > Viscaceae > Viscum > Viscum album. Next base: position 1,490,803,573 of record OY728139.1, on the reverse strand, counting down.
ATTCAGGTAGATCATGTATGGAAATACATGTCCTATATGTGACTTAAAGGACTACACGCCGTGTACGTGGGATACACGGCATGTGATCCAGTTTACCATGCACTAGGTTGGCTTGGTAAACATGCAGTGTAATAAATTAAATGCACCACTTATAATCAATTCACATTGTTTGAATTAATTCCTAATTAATTCCCAGTTCATTGAACATAAGTACACAACATGTAACTCCAGTTACATGGTGTGTAATCCTGTGTTATCTTTCCAGAGTCCTTGGAACCTTCAGATGAGTTCTTTGATTTTATTTTATTCATAAAATTAATCATTTTGATTAGATATATGAGAAACAAAAGAGGAAGAAGTAGATCTCGCAATTCGAATTAAAAGAACGATTAAACTTGAATTGAAAACTAGAAGACAAATTCATAAATCAATCAATAGTATTTAAATAATTATAAATAATTATGTGACAACTATGATAACACTTGTATGTTTTGGTCATAGCATAAGTGAGTGATGGGCCATGCCCGATGTTGCTTTTTGTCATGATTGTTGATCAATCCAAGATTTACACAATGATAAATGTCATGATCTATGGAATTGAATCAAAGAAAATAGACAAGGGATAGAATGTAAAAACCAAAGAGAGGATCATCGCATATTATTTATAATTAATTTAATAAATTAAAGAATTACCTTGTTGGAATTTATTCTTTGTCTATGGATCTAACAACATATCTTCATTGTACAGCCATTGTGTTGTAGGAATCAAAGAATATTACCTTTAGAATTGATCCACACATGTTCCAAAAAATTCCAAACATCACCATAGGAATCTCTTATTGGTAGTACGGTAGATCATATCACTTGTGTCATCCTCCTTTGATCGGATCGAGAACCACTTCAAAATAACTCTCCTTGATCTCTCTTGACTTGAAAGTGGGAGGTGGAGGAAGATCGCTCTTCATTCTTGGGAACGTTCATGAAGAAGGGAGCACTCTAGGGCTTGAGAGGATTCTCCAAATTTGTTATGCAAAACCAAAATAAATGAATTGGACTTTTTAAAAAAAAAAAATATAATTGGGTTTATATATATCTAGGGTTAGAAATAAATAATTGCACAAGTGCCATTTATTATTTATTTAATCCCTACAGAACCCCATGTTAAATAATAATAATATTATTATTATTATTATTTCTCAACATGTTCTTAACTTGAAAATTAAATTAAATATTATTTAATAAAATAATATTCAATGTTTATTATTTCTCATCGGACCATTAAACTCAATCTACCATTAATCCATAATATTTATCGATCCATGAATAATGACTATTTATTTATTAAATAAATATCATTGCATTATTCACCAATAAATAAATAAATATATCAAATAAATATTTATTAAATATTATGCTCACATTATATTCTCACAAATAACTGGTGACAGGATATATGCGATCAAGAAAAAATGAATAATTATTAAACCATGTGTAAGAATAATATTTATTCAACATGTTAAATAATAAATAATAATATATTATTTAACTGATATTCTAGGTACACTTAGTGTGTGACCCTCTAGGCCTCTTTCTAAGTGGCATTAGGCGAAAAAGCCTAAAGTCCAAGGTTATCATCTAGAAAAACACCAAGGAACCCATAGACAAAGAATTTAATGTCATAATTATATAATACCTCATAAATATGCTTACTATGTAATATAATCCCTTTATCACGATATCTCTAATCAAGAAGGTTGCATGTTGGTACCATCGACCTATGTGCTTGATGTCTCTTTATTTGACTTCTTAGAAATTGAACTTGCCTATAGAATACTATGGCCATAGATTTATTTAGGCTATATCATTTCCATTAAAGGGCATGAGATATCAACTTCCATTAAAGAACAGAAGAGAAAATTATTTCTCACATTATTCATTAATGCAATATTACTCATGATGCACCCAAGATATCCTACCTCACCGCAAACATATGTTTTCATGGTTTTCATCAGTACATAAAAGTATGAGACTCATAATACTCACTAATAATAATATTAAAGTCTAATGATCAATACACATATCTTCGGATAGGAACATCTAATGACACATATAAATACATATTTCCTACTGGTGGGTCTCATTCTCATAATAGTCTATATTGGATATTACCAAGGGTGTATACCATGAGAAGGTGCCTAAAATTACTACGAGTATCCACCCATGATATCCTATATCATTTTTGTCCCTCAAATGATATCATTCGGCTATAGAACATATATTTAAAAATAGTATCGTAGCACTTATACACTCTCATTATAGTGAGGAAATGCTATGAAATTTTAGTGCAACAGCTACTCTCAGAACATTATCACATACTATGTTATATAGAAGAACAATCATGATGTGATAAAAAGTTTATTGATATTCAAAACTATGAATATAGGTTATCATAAAGTACACAGAAGTTGGTTCTAGGGCACCAACTCTAATAGTGTAATCATTTCAAATTGTAATTGACTTCATATTTTTAAGCAATTAAATGAGTTTTATAAGTGATGAACTATAGAATCATTTAATTGTGGGTAAATCTAGTTGAACAATATTTTAAACTCATATTTTCAAATTTTGATTCAATTGAAACTTAAAAAACAAAGAATATTTTAAATCTAACTATTGAAATTTCCCACATGCTTCATTATTATTCATTTGCTGATCAATCATCATTTTCACGTTTTCTTAATCTGTTAAAAAATCTTCAAACCACTTTTTAGTTTCTTCTTAATAGTCTAGGATCGTCACATTACATAATTCAAGCACATTTGTTTTTGTTTTTTTATTTGTTTTTAGTTATTTTCCTTAATTGCGCCATTATTTCCTTCCCCGTTGATATGATATCTCTACTCAATATTATATAGTATTTTTAGGAATTTAATTTCCATGATATTCAATCACTATAACACATAAATGGGTAAGACTGCCTCTATTCCATATACCAGAGAGTATGGGGTCACCCAGGTGGAATTACAAGTTATCATCTGATAGTCCCAGAGGGTATTGGGGAGCTTTTTGGGTCAACTATTTTTGTTCTAGCCTGCCATTTTTTATAAAATATATTAGAGGGGTTATTATTTAATGCTTTAATCTACCCATTTTCTAGTGTATGGTAGTAATAAGTATGGTTGGACCAGATGTTTTACTTAGCGTACAATTTCTTCAACTTGGAAACCTAGAAGTTGGTGTCATTATCTGTGAGAATAGCATGAGGAAATCCAAACTGATGATTTATGTGGAATCTCATGAACTCAATCATGGTCTAGATTTTGAACTCCTTTAGAGAAATAACTTCTTCCCACTTGTAAAATAACTTTGTTGGGTTTAAAATGAACTTGCGTTGTCGATTTTTCACTGGCGGGTATGGCCCCACAATGTCGAGTCCCATACTACAAAGGGACAAGAGTACATGGGAGCATGGAGAAGCTATATCAGTCTATACATGAAGTTATCATAGATCTAACATGCATTAAAACTATTGTAAAACTCAATCCAATCATGAACCATGGTGGACTAGAAGTAACCCAACCTATGAATTTAGTGGGAGAACTTCAATCCTACTTGATGGGAGCCAAAATATTTGATATGGAACTCTTACATACATGAGTTATCTATCTCCTTGGATAAAATAGATGAAAATTCCATTGAACCCACATATATAGAGATTTTTCTCCATTTTAGGCCTACTCTGGAGGGTAAACTATGTTGCACGCTGTCAGATTTTCTCATCTTGGCTCAGTCTAATGGGATAATTACACACTGGATATACTAGACAAAAGGATTCATATAATTGGTTGTTTCCTTTATTGTGGGTGGATTGGAGGATTTTGACACAGAACAACCGAAAACCAGCTAATTCACCTATTGGCTTCCATCATCTGAAGTAGCGGAGGTGATGACCCTCTGATTTGCCACATGAATAACCAAGTCATCCTGGTCGAGCTCTTTGAGGGATGGAGTACGACCCACTAAAGCATTGGCTCAACTATTCTGTGACCAAGGAACATGGATCTCCTCTAGATGGGAAGGTAAATGGGCAATCAACTTATGGTTATGATCTAGTAGGGGCACAATCTCTTGCTTTCTGACAATGTAGTCACCCTTGATATATTTGATGACTAGTTCAAAGTCCCCCTTCATGTGTAAATGGGGGAAATCAATCTCAAGGGACAACTCGAGACTAGTAATAAGGTCCTAGTAGTTTTCCTCGTTGTTGGAGTAGTCTTATGACAACATGAATGAGTATGGCAAGATGACCTATGCCAAAGTGATGAAAATGGTTCCCAGACCTACCATGTTAAACTTGGGGTCATTGAGGCTTCTACCAGTCAAGATCTAGGAGGAACCATCGAAATACATATTCCAACATGGTACAGTCTTATCCACTTATAGAATAGATTCATCTAAGAAATCAACATCTAGGGGCAGTTCTTCGAGGGATGGATGTGTGTCCAGGAAGTCTACTAGTGCATGTCCTTTAACGGCCTTCTGTGGGACAAACCTGATGTCAAATTATTAGAGAATCACCACCCAAAATTCCAAATATCCCTTCAGAATGGGGAAATTTAGGATATATTTTAGTGGGTCCACTTTAGATACCATCTGTATCTCATGATGCTGAAAATAATGTCATGACTTCTGCACCACAAAAACTAGTGCGAGGTAACTTTTCTTAATGGGGTATTATTTGGTCTCCATGTAAAAGATCATGTGGCTAAGATAGTATATGATATTTTCTATAGCCTCATTGTTTTTTAGGATATAAGGGTACTGAGGGGCCATTTTAGGGTGGTCACATAGAGGAACAAAAGCTTTCCTAAGATGGGTGGCATCAAAACTAGAGGTTGTAACAGGTACTACTTGATATGCTCAAAGGCAATATGGAACTCCTCATCCCAATCATAAATGGTGACCCTTTTCATGATCCCAAATAAGGTCTTATAGTTTTCATACAGATTTTCAATAAATCGCCATGTGTAGGCTAAATAGCCTTGGAGGCCCCGCAATTCATGGAGATTGATCAGAGGAGAAATTTGATTAATTGTCTTGATCTTCTATGGGTAAATCTCTATGCCTTTGTACCTCATGAAAATTTTAAGAAAATTTTCAAAGGTAACCCCTAATTTTTACTTTTAAGGAGTTCATATTCAACTTTCATGGGTGGAGGAAGCTAAACACTTTCTCAAGATCCTTGAGATGGTCCTAACACTAGAGGGATTTGACCACCATACCAACCACATAATATTCAACCAATGTCCTGATAATTATCTTAAAGATATGGTGCATAACATTATGGTAATTGGATCCTACATTCTTTAATATGAAAGGCATCACTTGATTGCAGAAAGTCCCTTGGGGTTCCCTAAAGGCGATGGACTCCTCATACTCAGGAGTCATCCAGATCTGATTACACTCAGGGTATCCATCCATGAGGGAGAGGGTCTAGAACCTAGCCATAGAATCAATCAATAGCTTTATCACTGGAAGGGGAAAACCATCCTTTAGACAATGGTGGTTGAGGACATGGAAGTTGATGCAGACTTTGATCGGGTCATTCTTCTTCCTGACTGAGACAATGTTGGCTAGTCATCTGGGGTATTATACCACCCTATAAAATTTGACTTTAATCATCTTGTCAACTTCATCCTTGACCATAGAACCATGCAAGGGGTGTATCTTTTTAGGAGGATGTTTAAACTCGTGATGACTCATTGGGAGGTCAAGATGATGAATTCCAGCCTGAGGGTCTATCCCTAGAATCTCATCATAGATCTAGGTGAATATATCACAATGCTATTCCAAAAAGGCCAGATACTATTGAATCTCATCTTAATACATGGTTTGTAAAGACCTGGATTTTCCATGTAATTTTTTTTAATTATATGGAACTATTATGAGTCTGTGAAAATTGACGGTGCATGATTCCGAGGCCCGGTGTGCCCGGAATGAATTTCTGAACTTTTTTTAAGGTATGTTCAGTAAATGTGTAGGCGACATTTTCTATCTTTTGAACTGGTGTTCAGATTGAAAATATAAGGGCACCATTGAATTCGCAGCGCTGGGATTCACTTAAGGGAGGCTTCACTTCAACCGCAGTAGGTCAGGTGAAAAATTTAATATTGCTGACTTTTTAAATATTAATAAAATAACATGTTATGTTATTTTATTTCTTTTATTTTTCTATAGCGGACGAGCAACACTGGCGGGACCAACAACACGTCAATCCATTAAATGTATTGACTCCCCTTTATTCTTGTAACCATACCATTGTAATTTGAAAGGTTCATTAATTAAATGAAGCCCATTAATTCCACGTGCGTTACTCACCATCCCCCTCTCCTATTTATATAGAGATCAGGGTGGATTATTGGCATGGATTCACCAAGCGATGAAGCTCTGGAAAAGTACCACGATGCCAACCACTTGGAGGAAGAGACCGGTTTCAGTGAGTGGTGACAAGTGCCACTGAATCATGAACCGAAGACAATGACGAAGGAGGTTCCATTGATCGTCATCAGTGAACATCTCTTCTAGGTAGGGTGTTTATTTTGATGTGGTCATTGGAGAATTAAATCCTCTCCCGCTTTCCATCACATTAATGTAGAGGGTGTGGGCCAAAATAACAAGGCTCGGAACCTCTGTCTCTTCGCTCATGCTCTGTTCTTTGGGGACGGTTTCCTCAAATTGACGGAAGCATGAAATAGTGGGTCACGTTATGACGACAACAGCGCAGGAGAGCCGTAAGTGCAGACGACACAAAGAACGAACACTGGAGCATGTCCGGTGACCCGTGGAAGAAACCGTCGGCACGCCATATCGGCAGTGGCCGAAGAGACCTGCGACAACGATCCGTGGGCGGTGGAAGGCAGCATGCGATGGTGCGTTGTGGTGGTTGAAGGCGGCCAGCCCGAGCCGGCCATGTAGAATAAGGGGCGGCGCCTGCAGGTGCTGCCGGTGGCAGAAACCATGGCTAGTGGTCCATGGTAGTTGGAGGGCGGCGCGGCCCCGTGTCACGCCGCGTTGGCAGAACCCGGTCGTCTAAACGGTCGATTGTTGAACCCGGTGGGGCAGCGCCCCACCGACTGGACAAAACGGCCCCGCAACCACGAGGCCAGCAAAAAAGGTGGTTCGTCTTCTGGCGGACCGGTCTTGACATGGGTCGGCAGAGTAGTCCGGACACAGGCTGGCCAAGTAGGCCGAACTCGCAGCCCAGCGGGCCAGTGTGGGTGGGCCGAGCCCCACACGGAGGGTCGGGCCAACCGCAGCCCGGGCCTGCGAACCGAACCGGGCTGACCCCGATAGGCCGAACCCCATGAACTGGGTCGACCCTTAACAGGCTGGACCTAGTCAAGGTCAGGTAGACCCCGGGACCGATTGCGTTGGGCCAGTCTGACCGAGTCGGATTGGGCCCAGACCCAACCAGCCCCCGAGTAAATAAACGCCCGTAACTAACGAATCAGGTGTCTAATTGACACACCTTAAGTGGCGATGGGACCCCTTTTGGGAAGTGGTCCTTTTATCATAATCCATTGGGCTCGACCAAGTTGGGTCGGACCGAGGTGTGACCACCCCCGTTTCATGGAAAATGATGTAACTAACAGACATAGTGTCTGATCGATGCATCGTCTATGGAATAAGGACCCTTGTGACAAGGCGGTCCTTTGAAGATACTCTAACTTAGTTTTGATGGAGTTTGACATGTGAATTGGGTTGGATCATACTTTAATCCAACTGATCCCTTTTTACCAAAGTGCCCATATCTCATAGACCGGGCATCCGAACGATACGTCTTCTGTCACGTTGGAACCCCTAAGATGGGGTGGTCCCTTGGGTATACTTTTTGTGGGACTTAGTACTAGTTGAAATACAACTGATATCTTGAAGAGTGGTTCTCTCATAATCAAGTGTGTTATGAGCAGGAATCTAGTGGTTGGCTTTGACATGAAGAAGAAGAGTGACCAATGCGGGTCAACATCAGAAACTTCAAAGTGGGATGATCTAGTTGTATGACTAATCATCCCTACCTCTGTGCTACCAAACCTATGTGGATCAGCATCTAGAGACCCTGTGTGGATCAGAAACATAGCGACCCTATGTGGATCAGCATCATGGAAACCCTGTGTGGATCGGCATCATTGAGACCCTGTGTGGATCAGTATTCTAGCGACCCTATGTGGATCAGCATCTAGTGACCCTATGTGGATCAGCAGTAGTGTGACCCGACGAGGACCCGCCTTACAGTGGCCCATTGTGGAACAACGACTCACGTCCAAGAGTGGATTGATAATAGAACAACTTCTTATGGATTAGTTGTGGAACATATAAATGGAATAAGATGATATAGCTTAAGACTAATCATCTATATTCCTAATCTTTGAGTTTTATACCTGGTGTGAGCTGACTATTGCTTCATGATATGTGATTGAGTTCTTGATTTTTGGTTTTTTCTTTGTGTAAATTTGGGAGACCTTCAGGGGTCTTGGGGTCCCTACTGAGTATTGGTATTCTCACCCCTGTACGGGCTTCGCCCGCACCTTATTATGTCTTATGCAGATGACGAGCAGCTAGGCTGAGACTTGAGGGAGCCAGGATCAGGCGATACACGGAGGAGACGGGCTGATGTGGAGTGTTGTGGAGACGATCTGTACCTACCCTTCAGGTAGGATCCTTGGTGGATGATCCAAGAGCTATTTTCTCTTTTTAGTTGTACTTGTACTTTTTAGTTGGGATTGTATTCTGGCTCCTTTACTTTCAGTTAACTTTTACTACAATAGTTTACTTTGTGTTCACTTCTTGTTGTGTTATTAGATTTTGTTTTTGTTCAGGTTTGAAGGAAATGCCTTCCCGTTATAGGGATACGCCTTTTCGTTGCTAGTCATCAACCTCTACCCTATGGAAGGCGGGCTTGGGGTAGTCATGGCACGGGCTCCGGAGGATGGTTCATGACAAAGTGGTATCAGATGAGTCGGTTCTACTGAATAACTAGGACTCTAATCTTTTATTAGAGCAATAGTGTTAAGTGTTTTGAGTGTGGTTTTCAGTTTGGGGAGTCCAGTGTTGGTTCGCCGGCCAACGTATCCATACACCAGGACCCTGAATTTTGATTTCTGACTCAGTGCACGAAAACACTGATTGCGTGTGTTTTGGAAGTGTTTTTATTTTTGATCTCTTTGAGTCTGCTCACCAGGTATAACTTATTGACCTTGACACACCTGTTTTCTTTCAGGATGCCACCACATAGACAGCCAGCCAGGATTCCTAAGAGAGTACACAATGACGACCCATAGAGCGACAAGGCTTCGGTGTAGGGCCCTCTTACGGCGATAGTACCATCGGGTGGTGTACCAGCAGCACCACTACCTATTGGGTAGTCGTTGCCACCAGCCCCACCAAGAGATAGTGCATGCCGACTGAGCATGTTTCACAAGTTTCAATGGTAGAGGCCTCCAAGGTTCCAGGGCGAGATGGATCTGCAGGCGGCCGAGGACTGGCTGGAGGCTGTGGCCAGAGTTTTTCACCTAGTTGGGACACCAGCCGACTAGATGGTGATCCTAGCTACCAATCTTTTCTAGGGATCAGTAGGGAGATGGTGGAGCCTGATGATCTAGATACACGACGAGGCGACCCTCACCTGGATAGACTTCAAGATCCTCTTCAGGGTGGAGTTCATTCCAGCGACAGTATGCTTTGTGTGTATTCAGGAGCTCCTACACTTATAGTAGGGCAGCCTGACCGTGACCCAGTACTCGGCGAGATTCACCGACCTATCACGCTACTCTATCAATATGGTGTGGGGGCCTTTCTTTAGGGCCTGGAGCTTCGAGCAGGGACTCCGACGGGAGATCAGAGCTTCGATGGTATCTCTTAGCATCCCGATAGATGCTGAAGTGCTAAAGATAGCACTCTTATTAGAGAGTTTCCTTACTGAGTAGACACCGACAGTGAGACCCACCACTGGGCAACACATAGTAGAGTCATCTGCGGCTAGTAGTAGGCAGATGACACAGAGGTCCAAATGGACCAAACCTTTCGGTGGATCACCCCAGGACGTAGGGTTAGAGGTGAGAGGCTCACAAGGTAGAGAAGGCTAGTAGAGAAGCATAATGTGCTTCACATGCAGCGGGCAGGGTCTTATGGCTCGCGACTACCCAACCAGCCGCACTGATGACCAGCAGACGGTCGAGGGACTGCTGAGGCAGAGGAAGAGATTCAAGCGAGGAGGTCCATAGGGTGGTGGATGTGGTAGGGGATTGGGTCATGCAGAAAGTGTTGGACGATGTTTTGAGGTTCTATCGCCACCACCTCCAAGTGGTCCACCCCGACCATAGGGAGCAGGTGGATAGGGACGAGCTCATCCCCAGGCAGTTGTGGCCTACGACCACGATGCTCTATATATGATTCGAGGTATAATATATGTCTACTCCACCTTATCTACAGTACTTATAGACACAAGTTCTAGTCACTCTTTCACTTCCATGGCTATCGTTCGGAGCTTGGAGATTCTGGTGGAGTCGTTGGCTTGATCCTTGCGATTAGAGACTCCTGCGGGAGAAGATTCGATGATTAAACACTGGTGACGATAGTGTGAGCTTAATATAGGAGGAGAGAGCTTCGGTTGGGATATTCTAGTAGTAGTGTCGAGGCCTTACGATGTCATCTTGGGTATGTACTAGTTATCCACGGTCCATGCTCAGATTTACTGCATTAGGTGAAAAGTGTAGTGTGTCCGTGAGGATGGGGCCAGGTTTTCCTTCACCGGTGAGAAGGGAACCTTTACAGCACAGGATGGACTTACCTGGACGAGGGTACAACTGATCACACATTAGTTGGCTATCCTTACCCATGGATCAGTTGATTTTGAGAGTCTGAGCTATCTTTTAGTGGTGGACCAGTATGTCGATGTCTTCCCTAATGATGTTTCAGGACTACCTCCTCGCAGAGAGGTGGACTTCTACATCTACCTTTACCTTGGAACAGCAATGATATCTACACCAACATATTGTATGGATCCCATGGATCTTCGTGAGTTATAGCTACAGCTGGAGGAATTGTAGAGGAAGTGGTTCATAAGGCCCAGTGTTTCTCCATGGGCAGCCCCGATTTTATTCACCAAGAAGGCAAATGGGATTTTGAGGCTCTGTGTGGATTATCGGTGCCTGAAATAGGTGACTGTGAAGAAAAAATATCCACTTATGAGGATTGATGATCTCTTTTATCATCTGAAGGGATCTCGTTGGTTTTCAAAGATAGACCTCAGATTAGGCTATCATCAGCTCAGGGTACGAGATGAGGATGTACAGAAGACGACCTTCAGATGTCGGTATGGCCACTATGAGTTCTTGGTTATGCCTTTCGGTGTGACCAACACCCCTGCAGTGTTCATGGGACTCATGAACATGATCTTCCATCCATACCTTGATCGCTTTGTGGTGGTATTCATCAACGACATCTTGTTGTACTCGGCATCGGAGGAGGAGAATGCCTATCATATGTAGATAGTTCTGGATACACTTCGAGAGCACCAGCTTTATGGTAAGCTCTCGAAGTTCCAGTTCTAGATATGGGAGGTCAACTTTCTGGGACACATTATCTTGAAGGTTGGAGTTGTAGTGGATCTGGTGAAGATAGAGGTTGTGTTTTCTTAGGAGCCACCTAGGAGTGTGATCGAGGTGCAGAGTTTCCTAGGGTTGGTCGGGTACTAATAGAGATTCATACCTAACTTTTCCAGAGCTATGTCACCCTTGTTAGCATTTAAAAAAGAAGGGACCCTTTGTGTGGAAGGAGAGATGCCAGCAGAGTTTCCAGGAGCTGAAGTAGAGACTTACAAGTGCCCCCATCTTGAGGCTACCAGAAGAGGGCATTGGTTATGTTGTCTATTGCGACGCATCAGGGGTCGGACTTGGATGTGTCCTAATGTAGGAGTGAGAAGTGATCACTTATGGTTCACGATAGCTAAGATAGCATGAGAAAAACTACACTACCCATGACCTGAATTTAGCAGTAGTGGTCTTCACCTTGAATATGTGGTGACACTGCTTGATGGGTGGACGGTTTACTGTTTACTCTAATCACAAGATTTTTAGGTATATCTTCTCACAGAAGGACCTGAACCTGAGACAGTGATTTTGGAGAGAGTTACTCTGCAACTATGACTTTGAGATAGTCTACACTCCTAGGAAGGTGAACTTAGTAGAAAACGCACTCAGAAGGAGGTCTGGTCTATAATTACTGAGTGAGGAAACATAGCATCTATTCACATTGTAGATATCCTTTTTTGGATAGATATGAATAATATTACCTCTAGTCTATGATGATCACTCCCCCACTTCTTCAGTGAGTTTGGGAGGCACAGCATGGGGACATTGACTGTGAGACTCGACGTGCTCAGATATCCTCAAGACAGGAACCTAATGGATTTTTTGAAGGTGGGGAGCACGTCATCCTCTTCAGAGGATGCACCATGGTACCGGTGGCACTACTGGAGGAGGTGTTTAGGGAGTTCCATATGTCCCCTCTGGTGTTACATCCTAGTGTGGAGAAGATGTACTAGGACCTCTGGTGTCATCACTGGTGGCCAGGGATAAAGAAAGCAGTGGCAGAGTTTGTTTCACAATGCCTCACTTGTCAGTAAGTGAAGGTCGAGCATTAGGTTCCAGCAGGCTTAGCTTATCCATTAGAGGTACCAGAGTGGAAGTGGGATGGAATTTCAATGGACTTTGTGATAGGGCTACCATGTACGTCCAGGGGCCACGATTCCATCTAGGTGATCGTTGACTGACTCACCAAGTCGTCCCACTTCCTACCCATCCAAGAGTAGGGATCAGTAGAGGGTTTGGGACGCCTCTAAATACAGGAGATTGTACGACTCCATGGGGTGACATCAGAAATCATCTCTGATCGTGATGCACATTTTACATCCCAATTGTGGAAGGGATTGCAGGAGGCGTTCGAGACTCAGCTATGTTTGAGCACCACCCTTCATCCATAGACGGATGGTCAGACGGAGTGGACCATTCAGACACTAGAGGATATGCTTCATGCTTGTAACCTAGATTTCGGCCGCAGTTGGAAGGATCACTTACCCTTGGTGGAGTTCACATACATCAACAGCTATCACTCCACCATCGGTATGGCACCGTTTGAGGCTTTGTATGGTCGACCATGCAGATCACCTCTATACTGGAAAAACCCAGGGGATTCAGTACTTATGGGTCCAGAGATGGTACGGGCTACAACTGAGAAGGTACAGATCATCCAAGAGTGGATGAAGACTTCACAGAGCAGGCAGAAGTCTTATACTGATAATAAATGAATACCTTTGGAGTTTGAGTAGGGAGACCATGTCTTCCTATGGGTCTCACCTTGACGAGGTTTGTAGAGATTTGGCCAGGGCGGAAAGCTATCTCTGAGGTTCATTGAGCCATTTTTGGTTCTCAGTAGAGTTGGTGAGGTGGTGTATTACCTAGCTCTTCCCCCACAGATGCATTGGGTGTATGACATTTTCCACGTGTCGCAACTGAGGAAGTACGTGCATGATCCATCGCATGTTATTCACTGGGGCGAGATGGACATTGATGATGGGGTGACGTTTACGGAGGTTCCAGTGGAGATTGAGGATCAACAGGAGCGAGTCCTTTGTGAACGATTGATACCTATGGTGCGCATTCACTGGTAGCACGAGAACCTCTAGGAGAGCACATGGGAGCGGGAGGCTCAGATTCATGCTCAGTACCCCCACTTGTTTCCTTAGTCTATATTGTGGCTTTCGAGGAGGAAAATACATAAGTTGGGGAGAATGTAAATACCCTGATTTTCCATTTAATTTTTTTTAATTATATAGAACTATTACGAGTCTAAAAAAAATTGATGGTGCGTTATTTCGATGCCCGGTGTGCCTGGAATGGATTTCTGAACTTTTTTTAAGGTACGTTCAGTAAAACGCGCGGGCGGAATTTTTTATCTTTTGAACCGGTTCTCAGATTAAAAATCTGATGTCACTGTTGAATCCATAGCATCAGGATTCACTTAAGGGAGGATTCACTTTGACCGTAGTAGGTCGGGTGAAAAAGTTAATTTTGTAGACTTTTGAAATATTAATAAAATAACATGTTATGTTATTTTATTTCTTTTCTTTTTCTCTAGTGGATGAGCATTGGTGGTGGGATCAACGACATGTCAAGACATTAAATGGATTGACTCCCCTTTATTCTTGTAACTGCACCGTTGGAATTTAGAAGGTTTATTAATTAAATTAACCCCATTAATTCCATGTGTGTTACACCCCCCCCCCTCTCTTATTTATATGGAGCTCAGGGTGGAGTGTTGGCACGGCTTCACCAAGTGACAAAGATCTGGAAAAGTACCACGACGCCAAACACTTGGAAGACGAGACCAGTTTCAGCGAGTGGTGATGAGTGCCACCGAATCACAAATCGATGAAAATGACGAAGGAGGTTTCATCGATCGTTGTCAGCGAACGTCTCTTCTAGGTAGGGGGTTTATTTTGATGTTGTCTTTGGTGAATTAAATTATCTCTCTCTTGCTATCACATTAACATGGAGGGTGCGGGCCAAACGAACAAGTCTTGGACCCTCCGCCGCTTTGATCATGCTATGTTCTTTGGGGACGGTTTCCTCAGATTGACGGCAACACGAAATAGCAGTTCACGCTGTGATATCGGTAGTGTAGGAGAGTCGTAGGCGCAGACGGAACCAAGAACAGACACCAGAGCATGTTCGGTGACCCGCGAAAGAAACCACCGGAGCACCATGTATGCGGCGGCCGACAGTGGCCGGAGGAGACACACAAAAACCGGCCACAGGTGGTGGAAGTCAGTGAAAAACGGCGCGCCGTGGTGGTTGAATACAGCCAACCCAAGCCGACCATGCGGGAAAAGGGGCGGCGCCCATAGGTGCAGCCGGCGGTAGGTGGAGGGCAGTACGGCCCCGTGTCGTGCCACGTTGGCAGAACCCGGTCGGCCAAACGGTCGACCGTTGAACCCGGTGGGGCAGCACCCCACCGGCTGGACAAAACGGACCCACAACTGCAAGGATATCAAAGAAGGTGGTCCGCCTTTTAGCGGACCAGTTCGGACGTGGGTCGGCCGAGCGGGCCAGTGCAGGTGGGCCGAACCCCACCCGGTGGGCCGGGCCAACCGCGACCCGGGCCCGCAAACCGAACCGAGCTTACCCCGATAGGATGGACCTAGTGAATCGGGCCGACCCTTAACGGGCTGGACCCAGGAGAGGTCAGGTGGACCCCAGGACCCGTTGCGTCGGGCCGGTCTGACTGAGTCGGACTGGGCCCAGACCCAACCGGCCCCCGAATAAATAAATGCTCGTAACTGACGAACCAGGTCTCTAATTGACATGTTGTCAGTGGCGTTGGGACCCCTTTTAGGAAGAAGTCACTTTGGCATAATATGAAGGGCCCGACTGAGCCAGGCCAGACCGAGGTGCGACCACCCCCATTTCATAGAAAGGGATGTAACTAACAGATTGTGTGTCCGATCGACACGCCGTCTATGGCATAAAAACCCTTGTGACAAGGCGGTCATTTGGAGATACTCTAAGTGATTTTTTATAGAGTTTGATGTGATATTTGTGTTGGATCAGACTTGAATCCAACCGGGATATTTTTACAAAAGTGCCCATATCTCACAGACCGGGCATCTGAATGATGCGCCGTCTAACACGTTGAGACCCCTAAGACGGGGCAGTAACTTGGGTATACATTTTGTGGGACTTAGTACCAGTTGAAATATGACCAATGGCTTGAGGATTAGTCCTCCCAGAATCAAGCGTGTTATGAGCAGGAATCCAGTGGCTGACTGTGACATGAAGAAGAAGAGCGACCAATGCGGGTCGGCTTCAGAAACTCCAGAGTGGGATGATCTAGTTGTACAACTAATCATCCCTAACTCTATACTAGAAACCCTGTGTAGATCAGAATATAGCAACCCTATGTGGATCAGTAACATAGTGACCCTATATAGATCATCATCATGGAGACCCTGTGTGGATCAGCGTCATGGAGACTCTATGTGAATCAGTATTCTAGCGACCCTATGTGGATCAGCATCTAGCGACCCTGTGTGGATCACCAGTAGTGTGACCTGATGAGGAACCGCCTTACAGTGTCCCGTCATGGAATAATGACTCGCATCAAAGAGTGGATTTATAATAGAACAACTTCTTGTGGATTAGTTTTGGAACTTCTAAATGGAATAAGATGATATAGCTTAAGATTAATCATCTATATTCCTAATCTCTGAGTTTTATACCTGGTGTGAGCTGACTATTGCTTCGTTCTTTGTGATTGAGGTCTTTCTTTTTGGTTTTTCCTTTGTGTAACTCTGGGAGACCTTCGGGGGTCTCGGGGTCCCTATTGAGTATTGTTATACTCACCCCTACACGAGCTTCACCCGAACCTTGTTGTGTCTTGTGCAGACGACGAGCAGTTAGGATGAGACTTGAAGGAGCTAGGACAAAGCGGTATATGGAGGAGATGGGCTGACATGGAGTGTTGTGGAAATGATCTATACCTACCCTTCAGGTATGATCCTCGGTGGACAATCCAGGAGCTGTTTTCTCTTTTCATTTTTACTTATACTTTTTAGTTGGGATTATATTCTAGACCCTTTACTTTTAGTTCACTTTTTACTACAATAGTTTACTTCGTGGTTTCTTCTTGTTGTATTCTTGGATTGTGTGTTTGTACAGATTTAAAGGTAATGCCTTCCCATTATAGGGATACGCCTTTTCGGCGCTATTCCCCAACCCCTGGCCTATGGAAGGTGGGCTTGGGGTAGTCACAGCACAGGCCTCGGGGGATAGGTCATGACATGGTTTCATTGATTAGTGTCGGCCTTGAATCTTCCTTGGTACCAAGGTTCACCTGGGTTAACTCATCAACAGTGGTGGATACACCATCTTCAAATGTGGGAGGGGAATCTTCCAAATATACTTTTCCATCTAAGATAAAAGAATCTGAGGGAGGAGGCATCTCTTCTAGACTAGTTGATCTAGTGGGATCATCGGTGTTTGCTCTGGCAGATATGGAATCCTTGATTAGGGGTTCCCATTCTATGGAGATTGTGGCGACAGAATCTGTTGATCCAATTCTGTTTGATTTCTAACTACGAGGTCCACTCTTGATATTGAAGTAATGGAGATGATTCGACCTTCATCAAGTTATACCCACTTTGTGGAACATGAAGGGATGTTGTGGATTAGAGGACATGGGGTGAACTTCTCAGTACTTCACGGGAGTAGGAAATTTCAATACCATATGGTCTTTATTCTATGGTAAATCTTTCTTTGGTAGGGGGTTATCCTTTTTCTTGGAGAAAATGAAACACCCCCATGTCTAGAATCATGGTATTTTCAAAGATTCGGCCAGGGAATCATGTATTTCCTTTGATAATTATAGAGCCTTAATAATCAAAAGCCTCACAGGTATGCTAGTGAGGTGCTTTAATGCATCATATTTCCATGTCAATGGAATATTTTTTCCCATGGTAGATCGTTCTTTGTCATGGGGTGAAGCGGATATCATTAGATGAACAACTGGGGCCTGACTTGTAATGGAAATATTCTACCACTGGCTAGCTGGACTACTTTGAGAAACTATCTTCTAACTTTCAGTCAGCTGAGGTCGAGCCTTGGATAGATGTGGTTGATCATAGTGTGGTCGTAGCTAAGATGTATGGTCAACTAATATAGTTGGTTGTGGAGGAATACCTGATAGCACCAAACAGGAGGGATGTTCCTATTCATCTATGCACAAGGCTTATTACCTGGTTTTGGTAACATAAACAACCTATTTTGAAGTGATAGTCTGAGCATTTTGATGAATCACATGTCGTTTACCTCTCCTTCAACAACATCAACCAGAGTCACCTAAGGGTTTTACATGGATTTCCTCACTGTCGGGAATTTTGAAGTATACCAATAACTCAACAACATTCATGGAGGTGTACTCCTACTCATCATCAGTGGAATAGTTCAGGGTTGGGTATACCATGGGAACATCTCCTAACTCAGGATTCATGAAGTTTCCAAGAGTGCGAGCTGGATTTGGCACTATCAGGGGACTCTAATTTCCCTTACATCATCATTATATATTCTTCAGAGACTTGGAAGGATGTGATGTAGTTTCAAAGGCAGCGGTCAGAGGAGGCATGACAACCACAGAAGGTTCTAGCTTGCTCAAGCGAGCACGAATAATACCATGAGTACGAGCGACTGCCTTGCGAGACAACTAGTCATCATACTTTTGCATCTCATAGTTGGGAACCTACTACCACTCATTAGAATATTTACTATCACTATCAGGATCAGTGGAGATATGTGCCACCTGTGTTAGAACGTCTCCAAACTTGACTAATCCATGATCTACTTGTTCCTAGATCCAATATTTGAACACAAATCATTCTTTGATGGTGTGTCCGAGCATCCTATGATATGGTAAATGGTCGGAATGACTAGTGATTCTGGCCTCTTGGGGTCCCTTGAACTCTAGAAACTTTAGGATTCCCTTCTCTAGGGTCACTATTAAAAAAACCCCTATATCCATGGTTTTCCAAAAATATCATGGCTACAGATCAACCTATATCCACAGTTTTCTAAAACCATGGCTATAGGAATTTTTTCAAAGGTTATAGCCATAATTTTATAAAACTATGGCTATAGCTCCCAACTATATCCACAATTCATGTAAACCGTAACTATAAGTTTCCCTCCTAAGCACGGGAAAAAAATTATCATGGGAAAAGTGTGGGAAATTTTATTTCCATGTTTTGAGGGATATTCCCATAGTTTATAAAAATATATATAAGAATATATATATATATATATAACCAATATTTTTCT
Organism: Viscum album; assembly: GCA_963277665.1. NCBI lineage: Eukaryota > Viridiplantae > Streptophyta > Magnoliopsida > Santalales > Viscaceae > Viscum > Viscum album. Next base: position 1,490,784,650 of record OY728139.1, on the reverse strand, counting down.
GTAGAGTAGTGGTTTAGCTATTGGTTTCCCATTGTGGAGGCCTAGGGTTCAAATTTTACTGGCCACATTTTTTTAGAATCCTATAGCCACAATTTAAAAGGGCTATATCCACAGTTTAAAACCATGGAAATAGATATATTTTCATGATTTCAAACCATGTAAATAGTTTTATTACCACATGGATAACCTAGATGGATATATCCATGGTTAGGAAATCGTGGAAATAGGTCTATTACCATGGTGGAAAACCATGGATATAGCTCTATTTCCATGGTTATAGATCCATGTTTATAGGTATATTTCTATAGTAGAAAAACATGGATATAACATTTAAACCTAGGATATAGCTTAGAGGTATAGCCACACAAATAGGATCCACAACCAACTGAATCATGGCTATAAGCTATAGCCACGATTTTTACCTCTATATCCACAGTTTTGGACAGTGACTATAGGAGAATTTTCTAGTTGTGTTCATAGATGAAGTATCTTGGGACCAGTGGATCCTTAAAGGCCTAAGTCATGTTTGTTATTTCTGTAAAAGTCACCCTAGGAGTCTATCCTTAATGGGGTAAGGAGCCACATTCTCTTATCAATGTGTCTACACTTGATGAGGTTGTTCTTGGAGGGCCTACACTAGGTAAGGATACATCTAGCAAGGCTCATTCAAAAAAGGGTCCAGTAGGTGTATCGGCTCGGGAACCTCTATATACATAGTAGTAGTTGTCTCTTCTTTCATAGGTCTTCTCACAAGAGTTGGAGGGGGTAATGGGTGTGACTATTGTTTAGTATGCTATAAGTCTTCATCTAGATGTTGAGACTTTTTGGAGAATTCCTAAAAACCACCCAGGTAGTTCAGGGAGTGAGGGTAGGAAGCAGCTCATTCTTAACATTCTCTATGCACATCGTAAGCAATTGTTCTTGGGATAACAACATGTTGAGTAAGTACATGAGTCCCTTCAATCGGGTAATAAAGTCATTGAATCGCTCACCGGGCCTCTGTTTACATTTTAAGAGGTCAATGATGCTTTTCTTATACGTGGTGGAACTAAACTTTTAGAGGAACTGTCATTATAGATCCTCCCAACCAGCAACAGATCCTATGGGTAGCTAGTTGTACCAGAAGAACTTATGCCCTTCCAAATTCTGGATAAAGCATCAGAGCTTAGCAGCCTATTTCTGTTCTAGAGTCTCTAACATTAGAACACACATTGAGGCGAAGTGGTCTAGATGTTGTAATGGGTAACCCATTCCATTAAATAGGGTGAAGCTGGGATTACCGAATTCTAAGGGCGCTCAGACATGGTTCACCCATGCTGGGTAAGACTTTTCTTCAGGCAGAACCACCACTTTCATGTTTCTAGAGCCTCGAAATGGATATTGAGAGCAGTTATCGGGTTATCTTTTAGGGGGTTTGTGGCCACCAATTATTTTACGTGCTCATCAACTCTAGGAGCAGCATGAACTTGATCCTGAGCGGGATAATCATGCTACTCAGGCGGGATTGGTGACTCGTATCTCTGTCATTTTTTGCATCCCTCAACTTCTACCCTGATTGGGTGCACAAGGCCACCAAATTCAAATTGGGGAGTCTAGACAAGGAGGATAGGGTGCCCCATTAGAGGATAGATGAGGTATTTTATGGAGTTATTATGGTCTAAGCACTGCTCAATAATGAGAATAACAGTGAACCTTTTATACTCCTCGAGCTCTTGAAGCAATGCGGTTATACTAGGGTTTGATTCCTATTTGGTCACAACCTCATATGGGTCAGATGGGTTGACATGTTGCTTTCCTTTGTTAGTGTAATGATAGGTGGACTGCAACATCTCATTAGGGGTACTTGTAATAATTGGGGCACATTGATAGCACAAACACCCCACCTTAACATGGTCGTCAAATCCTGGCCTGTCAGGTGCCACCAATTTCCCCACAAACATGTATTCCCCTCCTTGGGTCCCACCCACATGCCCAAATGTGTCATTAGACTGATGAATGTCCCCATAGTCCAACACGTGTTATTTCTAGTGTGTTTTTTCTTCACTCACACACACCCTGGGAGACTTCCCAAAAGTTCACCCATCCTGAACAGTACTCCAAGCCAAGCATGATTAACAATGGAGTTCTAATCAGGTAGGTTCCTAAAAAGAGAGGTGCACCTTATTGATATGAGTCATATCATTTACTCATTTAACCCTTTATCATTTTGGTTGTTGTAGGTCTCCTAAGGTTCGATGCTTACCTCTACCGGTAAGTAGGTATGCCTACCGAGGGGTATTCCTAGTACTTGTCACCCCTTGAGGTAGGTTTTTGCTATCATGCCCTACATCGATGACCATATTCCTCTAATCATCTGGCGGGTCATTGGTGACTGCATTTACTATGGTGGTAGTTAGAGGGGAACCTTCATCATTGGTGAATAGGTCAGACCGTCAGCCCTATAGTTGTCATAAGATAGGGTTGAAATAGAGGGTGGCATACTGCCCCCAGCCTCTAATCTGTACATATAGAGACACCTCTTCCATGACCCAATGGATCACAAGGAGGCACTTAACACAGGTTTGGTGGAGATTCTAGTGGTATCCATACAACTTAGGATGTTGATCTACTCAGGGCATTGTAATCTCAGCCTTCTTTCACTACTGGTTTATGGTGTTGAGGTGCTCATGGATCCCTGGGTAGGTTAGTTTTCAATCCCATAGGCGATGGAATGTCACCCAGATAATCTGGTGGAAAAACACTTTCTGGTCCTCACTAAGGGACTCCAAGATGTCAAAGGCTAGAGCTTCAGGTGGCTAAAACATAACTGATAGTTGGTCTTCGGCCATAAGCTCCCACATTCCATCTTACTCAGGGGAAGGGTCCTTCTTTTGGTTGGCCCAAGACCCGATTAGCGTAGACTAAGATAAGGGTGGTGGCACCAACATAGACCTTCTTTGTGACTTCTCTACTAGAAGAGGTGGTGTCGCATGGGTCAAATATATGGGACATGTTAGGACGTCTCTTAGAGGAAAGGTCAACATCAAGATCATGTCCATGTAGGATGGGGTGTTTACTACTACCTCATGTTAAAGGGCGGAAGAATCCATTTGGGGCTCAATGAAGTGATTACCATCATCTGAGGGTGTCAACCTATACCCTAATATCTCTCCAACTTGTTGTGTGGAGGTAGAGATAAGTGAAATTGGTTGTGATGGAGATGAGTGCACTACGAGTCCTTAGAAGGAGGCTAGAATGTTTTCCACTTGTAGGCACCTGTGGAGGGATATAGGGAACTTATGGACATCAGCATATAGGATCGTATTCCTCAATTATCAGGATTATTCCCCAGAATCTGGTGGTGGGGATGAAGGTTCCCTCATTGAGTCATCCACCGCTTTAGAATCTGAGAGGTTAATGATGACATAATGCTTCCTGGGGTTCCACCTTTGACAGAGTAGGATTTCCCCAAGAGAATATTGCTGACAACCACTTGGGTTTCCCCCATGTGGGTTGTTTCCTACACCACAGGGTCGACCCCCACAACATGTGTTTTTACTCCTGTCCTAGGATAGTTCTTTAAAGTGGGGTATATCTTTGGAATGTATAGAACATCTGCATTGGTTCATAGTGGTGTAAGGACAACCTCTGCACTAATTGGTGGTATCACAGGGATGACCTTCATGTTGATTAATGGAATTGTAGGGAGGACCTCTACAATAGTTGATGATGGAACATGGAGGACCTCCATGCTAGTTTATGGTAGTGCAAGGAGGACCTCCGTACTAGTTTTCCTCGTCAAGATATGTCCTGTAATGGATGTTGGTGGCACCAATGACTGAGAGAGTCAACCCAGCCTACCTATGTGGTAGCTAGGGTCTTGATCACAAGTGGGTGAATATGGGTCCCCATTCACCTATTGCAGGGATCTTATGGGATACATCGACAGTGGCATGGATCACTAGAGTTACATAATATTCCTCTTATCGAGCAACATTCTGGGTTTTCCCCCGATGTTGGCATCAGGTGTTCTATATTGGGGCTGGTGGAGTGGGGATAAAGTCAACCATCTCATCGTCCTATGGGATCAGTCAGTACTAGCACCGATGCAGCCTAGTGGAAGCCCTACTGGGTAGCTCCCAAGTAGTGGTCACGACGAGCATGAATTGAACATCCCCTACCTCCTTGGTGTAGGGCAATGAGTTGTCAGATCACTTCAGGGTGAGGTTCTCAAAGTGGTTCTCCATTGGAATGGGGGTTGGTTTCCCCCTGTGTGGCCCTCAGGGGAGGCAGTGTCATTAGGGAACTGATGCCTTGAGGTCTTAGCGGTCTATATCCCTTGTTGGAGTGACCCCTTCCTACTCATAGTGGTGAATAAGGGTGTCGATCATCCTCCTCTAGATGATCTCAGAGAGTGAGATGGGGCATGGGCACCAAATAGATGAAGGTGGGGTGGAAATCGTGGTAGGGTCATAATCATGTGGGGTTTCCACATCAATGCTCCCCCTTCCCCTATGCTTGTTATATCTAGGTCATTAATTTTTTATAGCTTGAGTCCTGTGAGGTATGTGGATTCAGCTGTCAGTACATATATAGTGAAAGTGATGCCTAATGCCCCAATGTTGTCCATTATTCTAGAAGAAAATAATAATCCATACTGATGATGTCGTAGGTTGAGGATGCCCAACATTATATTCCTTATGTCATAGGTGAGTTTCATGTTGGGCCCACCATTTTTTTTGTGGGACCTAGTCTCGAATATCTGGATCCAGTGACATGAAAATTTTATGGTTCCCCAAACACTACTAGTCTCTATAGTTGAGGAGAAGAGTTTCATGTCAGGTTCACTATTTTTGTTTCTGATGCTTTTTTCAGGGCCCAGTGTGCTGCACTCGTGCTGTTTTTTTGCCCTGTATTCCCACTTTCTAAAGACAGGTGACTTCCATTACTTTAATCTGTGATGTACTCTCTTTGATCAAAATAGGGTGATGGGATATCGACTCCTCCTTCCATGAATTCCTCCTCATATCTAATCATCTAGTCCGGGTCTCCCTCGTAGATTTAATTCATGTTCATGAAACTCGATCCCAGTGCCATCTTGAGGTGGACACAGGTTAATTACTTTTCTTCTGTCTCGATAGGGCAGGAACCTTCGGTTAGGGGGGATAATAACGTTGGGAATGTTGGTCATGTCTAGACATTGGGTAAGTTGGGAACCTTTAAATCCATCCTCTTTTGGGAGTTCATATCATGTGTGAGGAATCTTAGGTGTAGAACCCAAGGCATCATGTTTCAGTAATGAGGTAGTTGATTCTAGAGGCTTAAGTCTTCAAAGAATTTTTACTAAAGGCATCTCATGTTTATTATATGAGGTAGGGATTCTAGATCAGGTCACAATTTTAATGTCTTGTAGAGATGGTCGGTCATAAGTTCAACGTGTTGTAGAGATGGTTGGGTAGTTAACTATGTCCCCAAGGGGATATTTCACAATTGGATTTGGTGGAGTGTGTCCCCAAGGGGAAAGATTTCACACTAGGATGATGGAGTGTATCCCCCTAAGGGAGATTATTTCACACTTGGATGATGGATTGTGTCCCCCCAGGGTGGATGATTTCACAATGGGACTAGTGGAGTGTGTCCCCCAAAGAGGGATGATTTTACACTTAGATGTTGTTGGGATTGAACCTCATGGAGGCATCTTATGTACCATGTTTAAGAGATAGGGATCAAAACTCAAGTAGTTCGATATCGTAATTTAGGATCATGTGATAGGATCGGTGTAAGGGTCCAGATCCAAGTAGTCCAACCCATTGTGTGTTTCTAAATCTCATGGTTCTTATAGAAGGCTAGGAGTGTTTCTTTAGGTTATTTTCTGTTAAAAGATGGAATCAGGGATAATACACAGCGTTTAAATGTTTCATGTCATGAATTCATAGTTCACAGATTGGGTAAGAGACCGTTCATGGCCTGAAAGGCGCTTATGGCTTGTATGAGGATGGTTCATGGGGTGCTACATGAAGTGTAAATATTCAGAATTAAATGATTCAATGTGACACATTTTTTGGTGAGATATAAAGCCTGATATTTACATGAGATGAAAGTGTTTTATGCTGTATAAATCCTCTATGCAACGCGTATTTATAAATAGTAGGTGTGTAACGCCCCGACCCCAGCTACCCAGAGTCGGTGTGTTACTTCGTAGCATTGGCATGATCACAAAAGATCAAGTCTTGAAAGACCGATTAGTTTAGTAGCCTTGGAAACACTAGATACATTCATAAATGTTACATTACATCATAAAGTGAAAAACTATAATAACATAGTATCCATTTTCCACACTCATATCCCCTTCAGACTATCCCTGCAGGTCATTCCTAAAATACTTCTTCACATCCTAGAAAAATTAAAACATTGAAAGGGGTGAGCTCAGATGGTCAGTAAGGATAACAATATAGCGGAAGCTTTTATAAATAAATATAAACATTTAAGGCAATGTATAACTAAAACAAAAGCCTTTTAAACTTGATCTTAAACATAATATGGAAAAAGTAAAATGAGATAATTACATTTACTTATTCACATGGATATTCTACTGGTCGAATAATAATATGCAATATCAATAACCACTTTCATAATGACGGAATGCATAATTCCAGACTATCATAACCACGTAGCCAAGGCCTCATGCCAAGACCACAAATAAGATTTTGTCAAGGCCTCGTGTCAAGACACTAGTTTGTCTCATGAGACCTACCGATGCATCGAGGAGCTGTAGCGGGCTCCACCCGTCACTTATTAAGTCCAATGCATTCCTCATATGAATAGGTTTAAACATATCATAAACCATAACATAATGGTATCACATAAAACATGCATAAAGGAAACATAACATTTCCACATTTTAATCACAAGATATCAATACAACACATTTATATAATAAAAATAATTTCAAAACCATTTTCAATACCAAAATAAAAGAAAGTTAAAACTTTGTATTTATTAAAAAAATTATGGCTTGTAGAGGAAGCCGAAACTCAAATAATGGTCATGGCGGAGGAGAAGTCGTTGTCGCCGCATATGTATGGCAAGAAAAACATTACCTTTTTGTCGTTTATTAAAACGCTTCATATAAAAAATATTCCTTTTGAATAAACATAAAATTCAAAGGGGTTTATACACCGTATAAAAGAAAGTTGTGTATAAAACAAAATGTGCCTCAATGAAAGGAGATTGAGACGAAGACCCTTACAAAGATCATTTTTTTAAATAAAGTAGGTCTATTATGTGTAATCACTATAAGTACACATAAATAAAGTACAAATACAAGATAGGACATAATAATATCATGACATAATTTGAAAGTAGGAGATTAACCCAAAGAATAGAAATTGGGTTAAGAAGTTCCCTTACCTCGTGTCCGACTTGACTTGATCGTTCTTTAACCTCCTGAATAATAAAGTAGAGTTAATTTATATTTTCTTAAGAATATTTTTCATGTTAATTATTTCTTTTATTACCATGTTATGAACATTGTGTAATTATTTAAGTTAATAACTGTCATTTTGTCGATCTTTGGTACTTGAGTCAAAAATAAACTTCTAATAATTACAAGTTGTTCATATGGTGAAATATACATTATATCCAGAATTATATTCATGATTTAGATATCATATATATCATATATATCATATCTATAATATATATCCAGTATATACATTGATTTATAATATTACGTAACATTTAGAGGTAAGAAATGAAATGCACGGTTCATGGAGACGGTAAGCCGTACGTACGCATGAATGCTACTTTCATTTCTATTTCGTATTTAATGGAATGAAATTATAATTATATAAAGTTATAATATAATTACAGTATAATATAATGTATAATACCATTTACTCCATCCTTTATACATCCCACATATGGCATTAACGATTCAAATCACTTTGAGGGGGCGGTAGTCTGTGCTTCCTAAAATGAAATTATCGCGTTTAATCATAATGGAAATCATAAAGGTGTTCCATAAATGAAAAATAAATAAGAATAAGGATAACATAAAAATAATATATATCATATATAGAAAATATTTTCATCATAATGGCCACCATGAGAGGTGTTAAAAGAAGTTTGAACAATCATCGTTTCGTGAGGCAGTAATTCGCCACCCACAGAAACAGTATGTTCTTTAACCATTAGACGAAGGTGTGTGTAAGTGTAAATCAAATACTTCTCATAAAAACATCCTAGTATATTTAATATAATTTTGTTGTTATAAAAGAAAATAATAAAAAGAGTTTAGGGGGTTGGAGAAGCAAAATAAAACAAAACAACATTAGATAAGACATTACCTTAAAATCGGGTAACTCTTTTTGATTTGAGACAAAGGATTCCTTGGGAAGACTTCTGCCCAAAGTTAGGCTTCTAGGAGTAAGAGAGGGAAGCTTTGAGAGTATTTGGGCAGAGTTTGGCCGAGCCAAATGGATTTAAAGTGTGAATAAGGTGGTAGAGGTGGGGGCCTTTTATAAGAGGAGAGGAGAGTCACTCTTGGAATGATTGAAATGTTACTTTATTATGAAATGCTTTTTCGGATTCTAAAGGTCCCACACTTATATATTTAGAGTATAAGGTGATAAGGGTTCGAAATCTACTCATCCAATAGGTTTTTGACAAGTGTAAGTCTTAGATTTTACATTATCTTTTCATTTTATTTAAATCGTTAATTAATGAGGTAATCGCTGCATCATCATGGTGTCATAAATAATTTAATTTATTTAATGTCTAAAAATTATAAAAAAAATATAATGATGTAGGAAATATTTTTATATTTCTAATTAATATTTATAGTCAAAAATATGACTTGTATAACCCCATTTAAAAATTGTTTTAGTAAAACAACTTATGTTTGTGACATTTTTATTTTAACTTTAAATAAAAGTTATTTATGTCATTTTCCTACCAAAGTGGATCCATATGGTCCCCAAGTTGACCCATGGATTTTCTTGGTAGTCCATGACACATACAATAGGGGTAGGACAAGTGTAAAGGTCATTTCATATTTTTATAATATCATTTTTACCTTAAATTTCACTAATTACCTTTAATCGCGATTAATTAAACTTAAAAGTTACTATTCACCAAAAAAATATTTTAATCCCATTGAACCAAATTTTACGTCCTAATTACAACCATGTATGTCGTATTTTTGAAAATCAAATCACAGAAGTGGTAATGTTTCATTTAAATGAAAAATCAGTTTTTTAACTACAACTTGGTGGTTTCACTATTCATCAAAAATTGAAGTTTTTCAGAACAATGCCAAAATTTCACCCTAAGATATAATTGATATTCTGAATTAAAAAATGATGTATATTTTACAAAATTCCAAACATATAAGTTTCATTAATTAATTTTATAATTAATTCCCGTTGTCACAACAAATAGCGTGTTTTTAAGAAACAATATATATCAAAAGATTAACAATTATTTATGTCTAATTTCAAAGTGAAATTGATTATAATTAACACCATTGGATAAAATGGTAAAAATATATTCTAATTATACTTTAAAACCACTCAATAGTATAATTTATCACTATAAATTATTTTGATTAAAAAAAGTTGTTTTTAAGTATTTTTCACTATTCATAAAAAATAGGAAGTTCTCAGAAAAATACCAAAAATTCAACATAGGATAATTTCGATATTCTGAATCCAAAAATTAAGTCCATTTTGAAATATAAAATTTATATAATTTCAAAAAGTGGGTATTACTATTCATAACGGCTACTTTGATTAGTTGCGGTGTGTTAGAACTCGAAGTTGCGTACAATGCAAGCTATTGCATTATTGAATGAGAAGCGTATCATGGAAGCTCGGGGTGTTACAAGGGGCCTCAGGTTTTCTCAAAATCTACAGCCCTTCTCTCGAACTCCAGGTGTTTGTTGACCCTCCTTCTAGGAATTTTGGGATTCCTTTGATGAGGATCGATTCCTAGATTCCCATCATTGATCTATAGTGATCTGAAGTGCATTTTACCTATTCTATTATAGTTATTCGATCTGGATCCTCTCACTCTTCTTTTCATGCAATGGAGATTTCTCTTCATCGTTCTAACAGAGTTTTCTTGGTTGTTTGTTGGTGCAGTTGTTTCACAATTTCCTTTAAGTCATGCAACTTCTTGTGGGAGAGTTGATTGGGATCTGCAATGTTGTCATTTTCTTGTGTGAAGAACGCTTACACCTTTGAGGTAAGTGATTATTTTCTTCTCTTATTTTATTTACATGTAATAATAAATTTGGCTTGGTTTATCCCTTTGTATGGAAATGGAATTAACCTAATAATTATTGAACTGGATTAATAAAGAATTGTTTAACAATAGCATGTTGATGTGCTTTATACCATGATAGTGGTTTGCCTCTTTATTTTATAGATAATGTTATATTTATGTTATGTTTGTTATCATGTATTGTGATTTTATGGATTAACATGTTGTTATTGATGGAAAATGGTAAATAATGTAAATATGTAATTAATTGATTAATTATCTTAAGAATTTAAAGAAGAGGCGTGTTTGAATCTAGTGTTTCTTATAATTTGATGATAATCAAATTGATGCAATGCACGTACTTAATTAAATGTGATATTCCATGTGTTGATGGAATTGATAAAGAATGTGAAGCATGATAATTATTATTGATGATGATAATAAAAAGGCATTTTAATTGAGAATGTTTATTCTCATTGTTAGATGAGAATGGTTTTAATGCCAAGAGCATTTTTAATTTTTGATAGCTTGTAATAGCTTGATGCCTTAGATTACCCGTAGTTGGAATCTGTGAATAATTAATCAGTTGATACAAGATAGAATAAAAACCGTTTGTTTGATAAAGATGATTTTTGGGTCCTAAGTTGCATTTTTTCTTATAAAGGCAAAAGTGCCTTGATTTTGGAGTCATGAGAGCTCATTTGCATGTATAGGCTAACTACATTGTTTTGAGGGGCTAGTTTCCCTATTGACTATGCTTGTTTTTTTCCTGCTACTTTTATGATGTGTGTTGGATGTGATCATTGCTATGCGATGTGATATGGGGTGAGGAGTCCTAGATGTGATATGATCATGGGATGGATGAGCCTGGGATGGCTGATGTGATGTGGGTGGGGAGGCCCAAATGATATGGTGGTAGTTGATGTCTGTGATGTGAGATGCATCGAGATATACATGTGGGTGATGGGGATGAAATGGGAGATGATAGAATGGATTAAATCTAGGCTTAGCCATTAATGTGATGTTGAGAGGTGGGATTCTCACTTCTGAATCGATTTAATGGTTGATGGATGAGTTGCTTGTTTTATCTGCATTCCTTTCCCCATTGATTGAGGCGGATGGATGTGCTTGGTTACATGTTTCCATTAATGGTAACTTAGGATGGTTTTCCTAAAGTACATGGTTTATGGAATGATGCTAATAATGAATAAATAATTCTTAACTCATGGGGTTGGTGTTGATGGAATACAAATGCTTAAAATATGTTAATCTTGATAAATTGTGGACTCTGCTTGGATTATGACTAGGGGACATGGAATTTACTCTAATGATTAATGTAATGTAATTTAGAATAATTTTAATGGTTAATTTAATGGTTAATAAATTAATTAGTGGAGTAAATGATAAAAAGGAAAGAAGTAATTAATGTATCACTTTAAATGCTAGATTTCTTAAAGGATGTCTAGTCGTAGTAGTGGCAGTCAAGAGCCTGAGTGACGTAGCTGTAGTTGAGTCTAAGATTAGTATATGCCCATAGTGTGGTTGTGAGATATATTTTATATTTTATATTATATGATTTCATATGTTACCCCACCCATTTTGGTTAAGGTGACTGACACCCAGTGGACTCTAGGAGGGTGTTTTCCCCAACATCTCGATGGGAGGATGGATGGATGACTACCCCCTCTGGTCCCACTCTCTTCTCTTGGTAGTTACTTGTGATAGTATACATGATGGTTAGTTTCCACATATATGTGTGTTGAAGGTTGTGGTGTCTTGTGATTATTTACACACATGTATCCCCGGATATAGTATCCAAAATATTATTATAGGTATTACATGTATAAGCTATGATGGCATGAGGTACTTACTCGGTGTATGGGTTGTGATAGTTTGAGGTATAATACCCATTGTATAATAAATGTCATACAGGTTGTGGTGGCTCCCAGAAACTACTTGGTTACTATATAGAGATGTGATATGGGATGATGTGATAATGTGATTCATGAGGTACGTGTTGTGATGCCTTACCTAAGTGTCTTCAAGTTGGCCTATTTTGGATAGAGATGGCTTAGGGCGTGAAATGTTGGGGTGGAGTGGCAAACCAATGAGGAAGTGGGAGAGAGGTACCCTAGATGTTTCACTACTATATTATATTCTCTCTTGTATGTGATACTTGGTGAGAGTTATCCATGGAAAGGTTGGGAACTTAGTATACTTGTTTAGGTGATGAGTTAGTTTTAATATTGTTCATTGTGCTTTAGCATAATTTATTTATCTTTTTCATGAGAGGATCTGATGAGGATCCTACTAATTATATTTTTAAACTCACCCTACATATATATAAACTATTTTTCAGGATATTTGGATAATGTTGGAGATCAGATGGATATCACTAGTCTTTGGTTTTGCAAGAGCTGTTTGGGATTCATGGTCGTTGTCATATTTACCTTTTGGTACTTGTAGTTTCCATTTCATTTGTTATAGTTTGTATGGAATTGCATGTTTTCACTTGGTATTTATTTATATATATGTTTGAGCATGTGTTTATTGGTTTATCTTTCTTATCTCTCTCTTACTCATGTTCTTTTAGTGGGTAATGCCTTCTATATGTATACTTATTATACCCTAGGTGTTAGTATCCAACCTGAGAACTACTGGAGGCGGGACTCAGATATTCATCATCCTCCTTCCCTCATTATCAACCTATAAGGGGTGAACTTCAAGAGGAGGGGGTCATAACAGAGTGGTATCACATGTTCAAGTGGATGGGTAGGATGGATTTTGGAGTTAGGAATAAGTGAGATTGCATGGGTTGGTAAGGAAATAGTGTCATCTTAGTTTGGTAAGCGATAAAAACATAGGAGACCAGCTAAGACACAAGTATTTAAGGACCCCTATTATCTAATGCATAGACCTTTAAGTTTATTGAGAATACTAAATGAAGTGATACTAGTTGCGGGGTAGAGACCTATGAAGGGATCATGCATCATTCTTCTTTGCGCCTGTGTTTAAAATGGGTAAACCTTGGGACAGGTTAAAAATTTAACAAGATAATAAAATAATCAACTAATTGATGTTAAATATTCCATATTTTGAGTTTAAGATCTCTAAAAAAAATTCTTTTTGCAAACATGGCTTTATATCGACATCCTCGTTAGGTTCACATCGAAGATGTTCAGCAGGATGTGCCGACAGATCATCACAGAGTAGAGGTCGGTGATGATGAAACTTGGAGGAGGACACTCTGAGAGTTTTAGTACCAAAGTCTACAAAAGTATGAGGGATCCATTTCAGATTCAGTCATAGAAGACTGGTTTAAGGAGGCAGATATAGATTTTAATTTGATTCATGCTCAGAAGGAGTATTGGGTTTTGTTAGTTTTGACGGTGTTGTATGGAGTAGTGAGGCAGTTGTTGAGTCGAGATGATGATGATGAAGACAAAGACACGAGAGGGGGTGAATTGTGTTCTTAAAATTTTTGATAGATTCAGAACACCTATCTTTTTATGTAGTGAAACTTTCCTTCTCTCTTAAATATGAGTGAACAATGAAATTAAATAAAGGAAAATAACCCAGCGATATATAGTGGTTTTGGGAACAAATATCACCTAGTCCACTCCACCAACGCTCAACTCCATGAGCTTGGTGATTTTCACTAGTATATCCTCTTATCCGGAGACCTATAAATAACAATTGAATGCAGGAAGTTGATACCTTTACAAGAATTTTATAGGGCCTTTTGGTTCTTTTACAAGGAACCATAATTCCACAACTTAGTGCAAGAAGCTGACACTTAACCACAACTGAGTCTGAGCAATCGAAACTCCACCAAATCAATAGATATTGATTTTTTTGGGAACACAGGTTAAACTTCACAGTTGCAGTAAAAACTGACAGATGTATACAAATCTTCAATAATTCACAACAGAAAATAGATCTTCAACATTTCACAAGATTTTTTGAAATATCAATATAGAAAACACTAGGCATATGTATATTCATGGATGTCTCCAAAGTGTATCTCCAAAAAATGATTTGCCATTCTTTACATAAGAATATGTAATAATAAAATGCAATAATAGTAACAGTAGTATTAATGAGTTGATGGATCAAAACATGTATGTCTCCAAAGTGTAGCTCTGAAGGAAACAACACACTTGTTGTTTTTCAAACACATCTTTTTATTATGTATATATTCTCTCCTCTATATACATTTCTAATTAAGAGCATCTTGATATCTATATTATTGGTCAAATGTATCCAGAATATTTGAATTCAAAAACATTCAAGAGAGGTGTAGCTTCCTGTAAGAATAGAAACAATTTACTTCGTTGAATAAGATCCTTTAAAACAATCATAATGATCCTTTTAATCAGTCATAAAATATCTTTGAAATGATATTTACTTCTATAAAGACCATTTTATAAATAACAAAAAATATCATAGATTTAAAACTCCATCATTGAATAGTCAAACTTAGGGCTCCTTCATATGATGAAAAACATCCAAACGTAGGGTTGACAACTTAGGGTTGGTAAAAAAGTAGGGTTGATGAACCATACTTTTTATTCCTCAAACGTAGGGTTCCTTCCAAACATAGAGTTTCTTAACCATACTTTTCCAATAGCGTAGGGTACATGATCCATACGTGTTGTTTCAAATGTAGGGTTAATGATCCATACGTTATTCTTACAAACATAGGTTATAAAAAATGTTTCTATAATACATTTAAACACTCCAGAATACTTTAAAAAAATATTTCCCATGGATCAATGACTTGAATATATTTCCAGAATAAATATTCTGATTAATATTAATTTCCTAAAATTCACTTAAAATAAAATTCATTAATAACATAAATTTAGGCATTTATGAGTATCAGAACCAAAAATAAATTAACAAAATTATTGAATCAACACATGCTCAACAATCTCCCCCCTTTTAATGATCACAAAACCCATAGCAAAAATACGTAAAATTTAAAAAAAATAAAAAAATAAATTTCTCCCCCTTTTTCTATTTATAATATTTATCTCATAAAGGAAACTTCTCCCCAGTATACCTTTATATAATTTTCCTTTTCCATAAAACTTTTCCCCTTATTATAAGTATCAAAAATTCTCTCCTATAACATCCTGGTTCTGGGTGCCGCCCGGAGGTGCCCCGTACCCTGCTGGTCACATGGCCTCAAGTGAATTTCCCCAAATGCTAGAGGATTCTGACTAGTAGCGAGGGCCTTGGGTGTGATAGTGGGAAAACTATGCCCTCATTGGCATAGTAATGCAGTGGAAATAAATATATAACAGCAGTATAAGCAATAATAATACCATATAACAGTAAACAGCAGAAGACTGAAAGTAAATAAAAAACTACAGCATATATATATATATATATATATATATATATATATATCAATAATGATGCATGTCACAAGTATCTAGAAAATCATCCAAACAAGTCACAATGCTGTAATATAGTACGAAACCAAAGTACAAAGAAAACAAGTAAATAACTCCAATAGTATCGCAAGCCTCATCTTGGTCTCATGCTCTCCAGCTCTACAGCAATCAAGTACTTGAAGTAGAAGGGAACTTTCCCTTATCTATACCTGCAACAATATAATCTATTTGGGACCAAAAGCATAACCCAAATAGGGTGTGATACGAATCCCAGTAGGAAACCACCCAAAGATCTATGTCTAACAGTCAGTGAATATATATGGTAGGCAATAAGAAAAAAAAGCAATGAACATGGAAGTACTCAAAAGTAAACAGTCCTACAGTTTCAATTACATTCATTTACATTCATCAATTAATCAACCAAATGGAAACAAGAAACCCTTTGAGAAGTTCTCACAACTTATCCCCTCTAGTTCAACCAATCAATCTCAAGTAACCCTCTGGGTCAGTTCTCATAGCCTAACCCCTCTGGTTCAACTTAAACAAGGATACAATGACCTCATAGTAAAGCTCACGTGGTATAACCCCTTTGGTCTCATGCAAACAACTGAGGAAGCACTCATCGTCAATTCCCCTTATAGTCTTTTAACGATAAACTACAAACACTCTGAGGAAGCACTCAACGTCAATTCCCCCCGTGGTCTCATAACGGTAACTATAGACACTCTGAGGGAGCACTCAACGTTAATCCCCCCTATGGTCTTGCAGTGTGATAAAGAATAATAGACACTCTGGTGAAGCCATCAACATCAATTCCCCCTATGGTATCACTACACTAGGTTCCCACAACCCTGTGTAAAGAAATCGTACACAACTGATGTTCAACATCCAAAGTAAACCTAAAAGTACTACTTGGCTAAATAGCTACTTGGCATACCATAACATCAGATAATATCACTTCATCCTAACAATACTAGTCATGGAAAGAAATCATCTTAACATGAAAACCTAGACCAAATTATCAATATCAAATCAAACATGGGCAAACATATCCATAGCATGGAAAAAACCCTATTTACAAACAAGATCCCTAACTCAAGCAAACAATAATAGCGGGCATCAACAGGGTTAGATTCCCTAAACACGCAATACCCCAAACTAGGGTATTGAGCAATTTTTCACATATAATTCAAAGACAAACTATAGAAAGGAACAAACCACCTACTTCGACGTTGTACGATCGATTTAGTCCGACATCGGCCCTTGAATCGGCCTAGAACAACGTAGATCGTGGTGATTCCAACGCAATCAACGGAAGTTGATTCAGAGAACAGACACTCAATCGGGGGCTCGGAGAAGAAGCATGCCCTATGGTAGCTCCTGAACGAGAAAATTCAAGAAGAAGGCGTTCTTCCAATTAGACGCGACCCCGGTCCAATTTAACAAATAAAAAGAAAAGTACATGGCGTGTTTATTTAATGTACATGCCGTGTACATGACTTAACCAGTCTCCGCTTTAGACAGTCTATAGATCACCCCACACAACCATGTACTCAGTAGTTACACAGCCACTACACAATCACCCGTGGCAACTGGGTACACGGCGTGTACTCCTGAATACACGACGTGTACTCCTAAAAATTGCAGAAACTCCTCTTTTTCTCAAAAACACTAGAAATCAAGATCCATACCTGAAAAGAAGATTCAGTTTCATACAAACTTACCCCCTTAAAGAAATTAGATACCTAATTTCACTAAGAAGGAGGGGAATAAGAAAAAGAATCCTCGAATAGCTCCGACCACTAGGATCGCATCGGCCTCCCTCTCCCAAGTCTCGTCCTGTACTCGTCCGTGTTGTCATAGCACTCGTACCAGAGGAACAAACCAGCCATGGAGAACCTTCACGCTGCGATCAACAATCTAGATAGGGTGCTCCTCAAATGATGCATCCACCTCCAACTCAACCACCTCAAGTTGAAAAATATGAGACGGGTCTGAGAAGTATCATCGCAACTAAGAAACGTGGAAGACATCGTGAGTAGGCCGGTACCTCTAAGGTAATTGTAACTGATAGACAACAAGCCTGACTCTCTCTAAGACCTCAAATGAACCGACATACCTCGGAAATTTTTTTCCCTACCTCCTAATCCTCCTATGTCCCAACCTCGGTGTGACACATACAAAAACCTAGTATATGACCTCAAACTCTAGAGGTCATCTCCATCGATAAGAATAAGACTTCTGTCATGATTGTGCAGTATCCATCCTCTTCTAAATCAACTCTATCTACTTCATGGTCTCCTGGAAAAGACGAGGTCCCAACATAGCTACCTCTCCTGCCTCCAGCCAACATAGGGGTGATCGGCATGGCCTACCATACAAAGCCTCGTAAGGTTCCATCTGAATAGTTTCTTGAAAACTATTATTGTAGGAAAAAACCAAAAAAGGTGTGTACTTATCCCAAGAACCTCCAAAATCTATAACACATGCTCGAAGTATGTCCTCTAATACTTGTATAGTACGCTCAGATTGGCCATTTTTCTGAGGATGGTAAGTTGTACTCAAAAGTACTTGTGTACCCAACACCCTCTGTACTCCCTGCCAGACCCGATAAGTAAAATGGGCATCCCTATATAAAATAATGGAGTGAGGAACCCCATGTAAATGTATGATCTCCCAGATGTACAACCTTTCCATCTCATCTACACCGGAGGTCTCCTTGATCGGCAAGAAGTGAGAAGACTTCATGAGTCTGTCAATGACAACCCAAACTATATCATTCCCTTGAGGTGACCTTGGTAAACCTGTTATGAAGTTCATCACAACATCATTCCACTTTTACTCGGGAATGAGTAAATGGTGAAAAAGCTCGGCTGGTTGCTGATGCTCTGCCTTCACCTTCTAACAGGTGGAACGCCTCATCACAAAACCAACAACATCTCTCTTCATACTGGGCCACCAATAGTGATAGTGCAGATCTCGATACATCTTGGTGATTCTAGGATGAACTGCCCAAATTGAGGAATGAAATTCATACATCAGTTTCTCATGTATGTATGCTGACACCCATATGAACCCATGAAAACTCAAGATCTCATCCTCACCTATGGTTTATCTTAGAATAGGGTCCTCACCTGACACACTCTCCTGTAGGACTAGGCCTTCAGAATATGATAGTTGTCTCATTCGCACTCGATCAAGTAGAGTAGAGGTAACATCCATAGAAGAAAGAAATGTCTACCCTTGTCTGTCATGCACCTCTAAATGCATCTTAAATAATAGAACCATAATCCATCACTCATTATTGGCCTCCTGAACTGCTTGTATCTAAGTCCTCCTGCTCAACGCATCAGCTACCGCATTGCCTTTCCTTGGTGTGTAGGCAAGATCAAAATCAAAGGACTAAAGGAACTCAACCCACCTTTTCTATCTCAAATTCAGATCGCGCTATGTAAAGATATACTTGAGGATTTTTTTATTGGTGAAAACCACAAAATGCTCTCCCAGAAGATAATGTCTTTAATAGCGCAGAGCATGGACAACTGTAGCTAACTCCAAATTGTGCGTCGGGTAATTCCTCTCATGTAGCCTCAACTGTCGAGACCCGTAAACAATGAATCTTTCTCCCTACATAAGCACTACTCCCATCCTAATACCTAATTCAACATAGTAAATAGTATAGATATTTACTGGCTCTAGAAAAACTAGTATCATTGCTGAAGTCAACCTCCCTTTCAACTCTTGAAAGGCTTACTCACAAGAATCTGACCACAGGTACTTCGTTCCCTTCTTAGTCAGGCCCATCAGTGGCACTGCTAAGCGTGAAAAGTACTGTATGAAATGTATGTAGTAACCATACAGCCCTAGAAAACTCCATACCTCAAATAAGTTCTTCAGATACTCCTAGGAAACTACTTCTCTCACTTTTTCTAGGTCTACTGATACTCCTGTATCTACAATAACATGACCCAAGAAGTGAATTTGGTTCATCCAAAAGTGGAATTTTGAGAGCTTAGAATATAACGGATGCTCTCTTAGTGTAATCAAAATGATCTCAAGATGTGTGGCATGGTTGTGACGATTGTGAGAGTACACCAAGATATTATCCACAAAGACTACCATGAAATAATCTAAGTATGGATGGAATACTTAGTTCATCAGTTCCATGAAAACTGCAGGTGCATTCGTGAGACCGAACGACATAACCATATACTCGTATAGACTATACCTACTTTGAAAGGATTTAAGAGGTATATATGATGGTCTAATGCGTAACTGATGATAACCAGATCTCAAGTTGATCTTTGAGAACACTCGGGATCCTTGAAGTTGATCAAAGAGATCATCAATCATCGTCAAGGGATATAGGTTCTTGATCATAAACTGGTTCATCTTCCAATAATCCACACAAAGTCTAAGGTTATCATCTACCTTATTCACAAATAAGACTGGCGAACCTCAAGGAGAAGTGTTGGGTCAGATGAAACCCTTCACCTGTAACTCCTATAACTGCTTCTTGAGCTCCTGTAACTTTGGTGTAGTCATCCTATAAGGAGGAATGGACATTGGTGCTACTCCTAGAACAATTTTAATAGAAAATTCCACCTCTCACTTAAAAGGTAAACCTTAAAAAATTATCTGGAAAGACATCCCTGAAACAATCAACCACTAGAGGAAAGTCCAACTGTGAAGTCCCTTGGTCATCCAGATACAGACTAGCAATCTGGGTTGTAACTCCTCCCAACCCATGATGCTTGGGTCCTACTCTGCTTTCTTGGATATCCCATTCACCCATATGTAAGAAAAACCCTCCCTCTATTAATGTGAAACTCACCCTACAGTGATAGCAGTCAATAACAGTATAGAAGGGAACTAACCAGTCCATTCTGAGAATGACATCATATCCTGTCATCTCTAGGACATAGAGGTCCCAGAAGAAGTGACACCCACCAACCTCAATAGGGCACTCCTTGCACTAATATACACTAGTCATCCTTGTCCCCAACGGAGTGTCCAACATCAATACATTAGCAGAAGTAAAGATATAGAGCACAAGGATCTCCATAACAACAATAGAAATGAAACCATGGGAATCCCCTATATCAAAAAGTGCATAAGCTAAAACTAAGGTAACTAGGATCGTACCTTGAACTGTAGAGGGTCTAGGATCCTTCTCCTGCTGGGTCTACTCTACTACAAAAGTCTACCCTATACCGCAGCCCTATGACCCTGTCTAGACACCCTAAGATGATCCACTATATTGTCGTTGAAAACCTACCGACTGGATACCATGGCCACGACGTCCACCTCAGCCTGAATGGTTGGAAGAACTCCAGTTCCTAGATTGATGAGAAACTAGTGGTGCTAATATTGAATGAAGATTCATAGAGGAACCCCTGTCACCAGCTTCTAGTGAGATAAATTGACAGATCCGCTGAAGATGGCCTATCTTCTCACAAGATCAGCACTCCACTGGGTCTCTCGGGCAATGTGGACTCATATACCCGCCCTTCCCACACTGGTAGCATACCACCTGGCTACCTGAAGGTGTATCTCGCCTACTCAGATATCCACATGTAGACTCCCTGCGATTCTTCCTACTATCAACCGGAGAAGCACCAACTTTGGATGTTGAACCTCCCTGACCCACTGCTCCAGAATCCCTCAGGTTTCACTCTGTGATCAACGCCTAGTTGACTATGGAAGATATGGTCATCAACCTTAAGATGTTCACCTGAGATCATATGTCATTCCTGAGACCATCCTCAAACTTCCTTTCTAGTAAGATCTCATCACCCCCTAGAATGGGTGTGAAATGCTGTAACTCTATGAAGCGATAAGAATACTCCATGACTGAGAGAGTACCCTGCTCCAAAATCATGAACTCTCAGGCTTGATCGGCCCTCAAAGTCTCTAGGTAGAAGTAGTCATAAAAGGTATGGTGGAACTCACCTCAAGACATAACCTGTTGGTATCCTACCTATAAGATCACATACCACTATCTCTTGGCAGAATCCTGAAGCATATACGTAGCGATCTTCACCCTCCGCTCTGGAGGCGTCTCCAAATGATCAAAGATCAATAGCATGGCTTCTAACCATGACTCAGTAGCCTGAGGTCCTCCATCCCCTAAGAAAGTGGGAGGATGTTGCTGCTGAAAGACCCACATCAACTCTGCCATAAACGGGGAAGGATGTGGTGCTCCCTGGAAGGTCTGCATAAACCTCATGAAGCCTTCTCGAAATTATGTATCGGTACCTGTATCCAGAATAACGGTTGGTGCCAAGACAGGAACGGCAGGAGGGTTTGCTGGTAATCCTTGATCTACCATGTCTGGTGTCTAGTCACTGCCCTAAATCTAGCGTACAACCAGAGGACATCGCGGTGGTATGACTCTACAAGGTCAAGCGCACACCTTAGTTCAAGATTATCAAGGAATGAAACTTAGAAGTGCAAGAAAGGAACAGGAGAAGGAAAGCATTCATGTTTTTCAAAATAGGGATACACGACATGTATGACCCCTACACAGCACGTTCCTTTAAGCCTTCACATGGGTGTGTACTCCTGCCAACCCTGGTCATGTAACACCCTATACACACAGTGTGTTCTCCCAAGACATGACATGTACTTAAATTGGTTTCCCTTGCCCGAGTTCTTCTACACGACTAACCCACACGGTTCTCCTAGAATGAGACTAAATAGCGTGTTTGTGCCAAACATGGTGTGCACTAGAAGGATTTCACTGACCTGTGTTGTTAGTAACACATCTGGATACATGAGTTACACTACACGGCCTGTTCAAGCTTCAAATGACATGTATAAACTAAGTTTCATCCATCTGTGTTGTTAGTCACACTGGTGAACACACGGTCCCTACAACACGGTGTTTACATCCGATACACGGCATGTTCCTCCAAGGATTTCCCAACCCCGTGTATCTTCCCACACAGCCAGTGAAACAGTTAGAGACTACACAGCGTGTACATACAGTACACGGCGTGTACTTAAGAAAAATAGTTCCTTCCCAAACAGAAGGATACATGGTGTGTATTCAGCAATACACACCATGTATTCTGGGTTTTTTTTGACAGTAAGCCTTGTAAACTACTTCAAAACCCAAAAAAAACTAAAATGAAAATTAAAGTGCCAAATTCTGATTCGTGAGGGGCCATAATCCCCACGAATCAAAGTTTGGCATCTTATACATGTCATATACAAGCATAACAGTGCAATAATCCACCGAATTTTGATCCATGAGGGCCTATAATACTTCAAGAACAAAAGTTTGGAATTCATTAAAATGATACCATACACAATAAAATACCCTATCAAATGGAAGGTATTTTATCAAAGCATCTATCACAACAGCATGCATATCTATCACAACATCTATCACAACAACATGCAATCAGTAATGCACCCTAAATGGCATGGCAAGAATACATGACATGTGATCTCTAGCAAGTGTCTATATGATGAATGAGATGTAATACCCTCATCTCATCGGGTTTCAAAAGAAATAGAACCTCAATATTATCAACATCAATAGCACAAAACATGTGAATCACCCAATGGTGAAATCAAATCAACAGTAAAATTGCAAACCAGAAAAATTACAATAATCGAGGTAAATTAGATTTTCCCTATACAAGGGTTAGTTAATATCAGGAACAATTTATTACCAACTACCTATTACGTCATATCCCTAACTATAGGCTCCAAACAGTAAGTCAAGAAGAAAATAATTCCTTTGATACCAATTTGTAACGTCCTGGTTCCAGGTGTCGCCCAGAGGTTCCCCGTACCCAGTTGGTCACATGGTCTCAAGTACATTTCCCCAAACACCAGAGGTTGCTGACTATCAGCAAGGGCCTTGGGTGTGATAGTGGGGAAACTATGCCCTCATTGGAAGAGTAATGCAGCAGAAAGAAATAGATAACAGTAGCAGAAGCAATAATAATACCATACAATAGTAAACAGCGGAAGACTGGAAGTAAATAAACAACTGAAATATATATATATATATATATATATATATATATATATATCAATAACGATGAATGTCACAAGTATCAAGGAAATCATACAAACAAGTCACAATTTTGGAATACAATACTAAACCAAAGTAAAAAAAAAGTAAATAACTCCATCAGCATCGCAAGCCTCAGCTTGGTCTCATGCTCTCCAGCTCCACAACAATCAAGTACCTAAAGTAGAAGGACACTTTCCCTTATCTATACCTGTAGCAATATAATCTATTTGGGCCTAAAATCATGATCCAAACAGGGTGTGAGACGAATCCTAGTAGGAAACCACCCAAATATTTGTGACTAACAGTCAGTGAATATATATGGCAGGCAATAAGAAAAAGAAGCAATGAACAAAGAAGTACTCAAAAGTAAACAGTCCTACAGTTTCAATTACATTCATTTATATTCGTCAATTAATCAACCAAACGGAAACAAGAAACCCTATGTGAAGTTCTCATAGCCTACCCCCTCTGGTTCAACCAATCAATCTCAAGTAACCCTCTGGGTCAGTTCTCACAGCCTAACCCCTCTGGTTCAACTTATACAAGGATACAACGACCTCCTGGGTAAGCTCACATAGTCTAACCCCTTTGTTATCATGAAAACAAAGACTCTATGAGGAAGCACTCACCGTCAATTCCCCCTATATTCTTTTAATGATAAACTAAAAACACTATGAGGAATAACTCAATGCCAATTCCCCCTATGGTCTCGTAATGGTAACTATAGACACTTTGAGGGAGCACTCAACGTCAATCCCCCTATGGTCTCACAACCTGATAAAGAATAATAGACACTCTGGGGAAGCCCTTAACGTCAATTCCCCCTATGGTCTCACTACACCAGGTTCCCACAACCTTGTGTAAAGAAATTGTTCACAACCAATGTTCTGCAGCCAAAGTAAACCTAAAAGTACTACTTGGCTAAATAGCTACAAGGCATACCACTGCATCAGATAATATCACTCCATCCTAACAATAATAGGCATAGAAAACAAACATCCTAATAGGAAAAGCTAGACCAAACAGTCAACATCAAATCAAACATGGGAAAACACATCCATAGTATGGAAAAAACCCTATTTACAAACAAGATCCCTAACTCAAGCAAACAAGCATAGCAGGCATCAACAGGGTTAAATTCCCTAAACATGCAATACCCCAAACTAGGGTATTGGGAAATTTTGCGCATATAATTCAAAGACAAACTATGTAAAGACACAAAACACCTACCTCAATGTTGTATAATCGATATAGTCCAGTGTCGGCCCTTGAATTGGCCCAGAACGACGTAGATCATGGCGATTACAAAGCAATCGACGGTGGTTTATTTGGAGAACGGATGGTTGATCGGGGGGTCGGAGAAGAATCACGTCATACTGTCGCTCCTGGACGAGACGAGTCAAGAAGTAGGTGTTTCTTCCAATTAGAGGTGACCCTAGTCTGATTTAACAAATAAAAAGAAAAGTACACGACGTGTTCATTTAATGTACATTCCATGTACATGCCTTAACTAGACTCTGTTTTAAGCGGTCTTCAGTTCACCCCACACGACCATGTACTCGGTCGTTACACAACCAGTACACGGTCACCCGCGACAATCGGGTACACGGCATGTACTCCTAAAAATTCCAGAAACTCCTCTTTTCTCAAAAACACCATAAATCAAGATCCATACCCGAAAAGAAGATTTGGGTTCTTACATCCCCCATATTATAGATATTAAGGATAAATTTCTCCAACATAATGATAAAATTAAAGCAATAAACTTCTCCCCCTTTTTGTGATATCAAAAAGATAATAGCAGTAAAATAAAATATTTAATGAATAAAATGATTATTTGCTTAAAAATCCCCCTAATTTATAGCATAAAATATATTCGATGAATTAAAACATTTAAAAAAATTGCATAAGTAATAAAAAATTATTATTATTTTTATTACAATTATTTTTACCTAAAATAATAAACTTATTTATGATATAATTAAATATTAAGTTCATGCTTATGTATGATAAAAATTTAAAAGGAAATTATTAAAAAACTTATACCGCATATTTTCACTAAAAAACATATATAAAAAAAGTATATATAACATTGACTTTAAATAAATAGAAAATAAAATCAAAGGGTTAGGAATGAATAGATGGTTCATTCGAACTTTCTAAACTTAGAAAAAAAAATTCTTAAAGAAACTAAAACTCTTGACAGTTCTTCTATACTTTTTTGAACATTCTTTGTTCTTTGATATGAAGAAGATGAAAACTGTTCAAGAAAGAACAACTTTAACTTATTAATATCTAGCTTGGTAAAATATTCTTTTCTGAGTAACTTCATCTGAATTAGCATTTCTATCTTGAAAGTTTCAAAGTCTTCTTATGAGATCGAACTATCTTTTACTTTATGATATTCCCTTTGCAACGAATCAAAAAACAATTTTGATACAGATGCATTCTATAGTTCTTTATATGACTTTTTAGACATATCCAAATCATCTTGTAGTTTAACTTTTTCTTTATTCAAGTTATTGAATTTGAATAAAATCCTTTCATAATACATTTGAGAATAATAGATTTCTAGTTCTTCATGACTATGAACTTCCTTATTTATTTTAGAAGAATTTTAAAACTAATCTTAAATATATGAAATTGACTATTATTTATAAAAATAGAAGGATTAAATTTTTTCCTTTTATGATAATTATTTTCTTATGAACTTGAAGTACTTGACCGCTTCATCTTGTTGTGAGCAGTTTTTAGAAGCATTTGAACAAGATATTTTGAAGAAGGAAGATAAATAAAAAAATTTAAGAAAAAGATGATACATTTGGTTCTAATAATTTTTAGACAAAATTTCATATTATTTAGCTGAAAAAAATACAGAATAATCATTACATGTTTTAATTTTTGAAAAGACATATTACGTAAGAAATATGTTATGGTTTTATAAACAAATAAAATTTTAAGAACATTAAAAATGGAAAATATAAATTATTTTAAATACTATATTATTGTAAAGATTTAAACAATGTTTATAAAGATTTTAAAATTTGTAGCAAACTAATTATACAATCAAAATAGACTAAGAATTGATAAATAAGAGTCTTTATCAAATTATAAGAGAGATATCTCCCCCTGTATAAAATAGTTAATGCACCATAAGCATAAAAATATATAAAAATGAAATACTTCCTAGATCAATGATTTTAGTATTGAGGATTTTTTGATAACAAACTAATTCATATTTGATCACTCTTTTGATAAAGATGTTCATATAACACTCAAACAACCACTTAAAGATTTAACGATACAACTTAGTAGTGTAATCTTGCAAAATTTCAAATACAAGATCTTTTTGGTACCCATATGATTTTGGGTCTAGCAGTGTTAGCAATTAAATTTCTAGATAACCAAACTTATTTATTTTGAGTAGGAATTCTACTATTCAAGTTAAACAATTCTTTTTTAGAAATAAATATTATTAACACTAGAAATTTGAGGTTTTCTAAATCAGTAATCATTATCATAATGACCATTAATACCACAATAAAAATACTTAACAGTAAACATGTTCTTTCTATTTAGACTAGGAATAGAATAATTCTTATATAATTTTGGTTTTTCACCATTACTTCCTATTCCAAATTTTCCTTTCTAAATTTTATTTTTTCCAAGTATTTGATTTAAACATTTTTATCCTTCGATCAGCATACTAGAAGCTTGTTTTAAATTATCAACTTAAACCAATAATTCTTTAATATTAGTATCATAAAAATCATAATAAATTTTAGAGGAATTATATTTTAAATCTATAATTTGTTTTGACAAATTTTATTTATATAATAGAACAGTATCATAATATTTTTTAATTTTTATATGGTATTTCTTTAAGGATTCATATTTATCTTGTAGCATAAATAAATACTGGTTTAATTCATCATAATATAGTTTCTCAAAACTAGAGTTTTTAGAGTAATAATATTTTACCTCATTAGTATGAGCCATAAGGCATACCATTTGTTTTTTATGCTTAGTTTCTAAATTTTTAGAAGATTCATCATGTAAACCAGAAGAATTACTCTATGTAGCCTTTATAATTTTCTTGTCTTTTCTCATATAATCAGCTTTTCTTTGAGTTTTGAGTAAATGATAGTTATCATTTATATGACATTTTTCCTTACATTCACAACATTTATTTTCTATAGTAACTTTATTTTTCTTTCCGTATAGATTTTCAAATTTTTTATCAATATCTGATAAACCTTTATCCAAATATGGATGATTTGAATCATATTATTAATCCATAGTAGTTTTGAGAGTAGATTCTTTATGTTTTATATGATTTTTAGCTTCAACCCGCATCTCAAATTCATAAATCATTAAATTTTCAATCAACTACTTCATAGCTAAATTGTTCACAGGTTTAGGTTGACATATAACTGCAGATATTCCATTCCACTTAGAGGGTATTACTCTAAGTAATTTTAATTCTTGATCTGATTGTGAAATTGGATCTACCAAAGCGACAATATTATTGACAATCTATGTCACCCTTCCATTCATTTGAGTAATAGTTTCATCCTAATTCATTCTAAACGTATCAAACTTTAGTTTTACAGTAGTGTACCTTAATTATCTGATATTTTCAGTTCCTTCATAGGAAACAACAATAGTCTACCACATATCATATATAGTAGTACATTGAGATAATCGATTGAATTCGTTATTTCCTAAACCACACACAGTAGCATTCATAACTTTTGAATTGAGATCATATTCCTTTTCTTGATCATTATTCCAATCTTTAAAACCTTCCTTATGAATCTCATAAGGCTTAATAGCCTTAAAATAAATTATTATTCCAAATTTTTTAAATATATAATAATACGTGATTTCCAGCATTCATAATTATCACCATTAAAGTAAGGAGCATGAATCATCGACATACCTTCTCTAGAATCAATCATGTCAATATGTATTCATCTAAATCTTTAACTAACGTTTGTTATAGACATTAAATATTAAATAGTTCCTTCTTATTCCACTTATTGATATCATAAAGAAAAGAATAATTTTCAAGAAGAAGATATACCAGTAGAGTTCTACCTTTGGTACCAATTATTGAGTTTAGATGATGATGATGAAGACAAAGACACAATAGGGGGTGAATTGTGGTCTTCAAAATTTTTATAGATTTATAACACCACTCTTGTTATGTAGCAAACCTTTCCTTGTCTCTTAAATATGAGTGAGCAGTGGAATTAAATAAAGGTAAAGAGCACAGTGATATATAGTGGTTTAGGGAACAAAGATCACTTATTTTACTCCACTAATGCTCAACTATATGAGCCCGGTGATTTTCACTAATAGGTACTCTTATCCAGAGACCTCTAAACAACAAATAAGTGTAGAAAGTTAACACATTTACAAGGTTTTTACAGGGCCTTCTGGTTCTTTTACAAGGAACCGTAAATCTACAGCTTAGTGCAAGAAGCTGACACTTAACCATAGCTAAGTCCAAGTAGTCGAAACTTCACCATATCAATAAAGATTTATTTTTTGGGATCATAGGTTAAATTTCACATTTATAGTAACAACTAATAGATGTATTCAGATATTCAATAATGCACAACAACAAATAGATCTTCAACTTTGCACAGACTTTTTTGAAATAATGATAGAGAAAACACCATACAAATGTATAAACATGTATATCTCTAAATTTTATCTCCAACCAATGATTTATCATTATTTTTAGAAGAATATTTAATAATAAGATGTAGTAGCAGTGATAGTAGCAGTAGTGAGTCGATGGATCAAAACATATATGTCTCCAAAGTGTAGCTCTGGAGGAAACAACACACTTGTTGTTTTTCAAACACAAAATTTTCTTATGTATATCTCCTATCATCTATATTATTTCTAATAAAGAGCATATTAATATTTATATTTTTTGTCAAATAGCTCCAGGTCAAACCAGCTCCAGAAACATCACATGATAAATCATGAATATTTGAATTCAAAATCATTCAAGAGAGTCATAAATTCCTATAATAATATAAATGATTTACTCTTTTGAATAAAAAAATTTAAAATGATCATAAAAAGCCTTTGAACCGGTCATAAAAATTATTTAAAATTATATTTACTTTTGTCAAGACCATTGTAGAAATCATGGAAAATATCATAGATTTAAAACTCTATCATTGAATAGTCAAACGTAGTGTTCCTTCATATGATGATAAAAATATAAATGTAAGGTTAACATCATAGGGTTGATTAAAAAAGTAGGGTTGATGTACCATACTTTTTTTCCTCAAAAATAGGGTTCCTTCCAAATGTATAGTTTCTTAACCATACTTTTCCAACATCGTAGGGTACATGATCCATACATGTTGTTTCAAATGTAGGGTTGATGATCCATATGTTACACTTACAGATGTAGGGTATGACTAGTGTTTACATAATATGTTTAAACACATCCAAAATACTTCAAAAAAAATATTTCTCTTTGATCAATGACTTGAATATATTTCCATAATAAATATTTTGATGAATTTTAACTTCCTGAAATTCACTTAAAAGAAAATTCATTAGTAACGTAAGTGTGGGTGTTTGTGAGCATCAAAAACAAAAAGAAACTAATGAAATTATTTAATCAATGTGTGCTCAATATAAGTGATGGTTCTTATTCCTTGGGGATCATGAGGAGTCAACAGTCTCGTGGGAGAAGTTCTGAGACTAGTTTCGAGAATAGTTCCTTTCTTCAAATGAGAAGGCGGACAATCATTAGGATTTTCTTACCCTTCGGCAGGGGAGTTCTAGTGAGTGAGAGTTCAGGATCCATTTTAGGACCCTTATGTGATATTATTTTGACATTTTTCTGGATGAGGAGGCTAGGGAGAGTCATTTCAAGGAGTCTTTGCATCTAGATATCTAGTGTTAGTTTGCCCCATTTATGATAAAGATGTATCTCTAGGTGATGTCAAGAGCAGATGTTATCGAGAGAATGTTGGAATGAACAGGATCGTCATGAGAGGGGATTCATTAGGATTCCTCATGAATTAGTGTTATGGTTTGGGGTTCCTTGTTGTCTAGATAGAAGAAATTTTGATCAGTTGGGGTTAGGTCATAGCCCCCATCATCTTGTTTCTCTGGGGCGGTGATCTCAGACCTATGTCAAGGGCTCATACATGTGTTTTTATTATATAGTTTGAGGTCATCAACAACAAGAGTGTCTATCCTTTTTGAGTAGTTAACATGTTTCATGTTTTATACTTCAAATTCCTCTGTTGAGGTAGTTTCAACCGAGATAATAGTAGTAGGGTGTTTCGATTTGGGAATATAAGAGAGGAGTTGGGGTAGGCAGGGTACATCCTTGATATGATTCTCATCCTAATAGATCCAAGTGTGGCTATGGAGGTGGTAATTGGTAGGGTCATAGAGTTCATGGAGTAGGTTATGGTTAGCTTCATGCTTTAGCATTTTTAGTGCTAGGTGAGCCATACATCATTCGACATACCCTTTTATTATTTTCTATATGGGTGCATACTTTGTTTGATTAAAGAGAAACATAATCCTTTATAACACCTAACATCATCCATGATTTGAGACCTGAGGTAGAGAGGCTTCCTATTCCCTTGGCATTGACTACATTAGTTGGAGGTAGAGCTAACTTTCATGAAGCAAGTAGAGATTGTGAGCTAGTTTTGGGGCAGCATCACTCTTAGGGACATTTCCTATTTATAAAGATGAAACCATATGTCATTATCCTTATAGATTTACTTTATTCAATACAGGCTATCATGGATTTATTTAGAAGGAAGGTTGTGTTCTATGATGCTGATAGAGATCCAACGGTGTTCATTGGTGAGAGAGACCCTCAGATGGGTCAGATGCATGTTTTGTACTTATATTCTTTATTGGTCGAGTTGATGTTGAGCTCGTAAGAGGTTTAAAGGTCATTGTTTCCTAGGGTTGAGGAAGAGTACCCTAATTTCTTTCTATAGGAGGTTGTAGTGTTACCCCCTCTATGGGAGATCAAGTTTGGGATTGATCTATAGTTAGGAGTGTATCCTATCTCCATGTCTCCATATAGGATGGTACCTTTTGATTTACAAGAGCTGTGAGTACATCTTATTGATCTGTTGCAGTAAGGTTTTGTTTGGCTAAGTGTGTTACATTGAGGTGCACTTGTTTTTTTTTTGTGAAGAAGTTCGATGAAATTTTTCGTCTTTGTATTGATTATCATCGCTTAAACCAAGTGAGAGTGAAGAAATGGTATCCTCTTCCATAGATTGATAATTTATTCGATAAACTAAAGGGATATAGTAAGTTTTCAAAAATCAATTTGTAGTCAATATATCATCATATATGGGTGAAGAATGAGGATATTTAGAATACTACTTTCTGTTGTCATCATGAGCATTATGAGTTTGTTGTGATGTTGTTTAGTGTGATGAATGCTATAGTTGTGTTCATGGTGTTGATTAATGTAGTGTTAAGAGAGTTCCTGGATAATTTTATGGCAAAATCCTTGTGTGTTTCATGTTTGAGGAGGATCATACAGAGCATCTATGTGCTATTTTGGGGTTTCTTCATTGTGGTCAGTTGTTTGGGAAGTTTTCAAAGTGTGAGTTATGGGCTCATGAAGTTCATTTAATGGGGCATGTTGTGTCCCAACAGAGAGTAGTTTTGGATCCTTCAAAGATATAGGTGATTTTGTCTTAGGAAACCCCCATGATAGTGACAGAGGTGTGAAGTTTACTTGGTCTTGCATGCTATTATTGGAGGTTCATAACTGATTTCTCTCAGGTTGTGACTCCCCTGATATCCTTGACCTAGAGGGATTAGTTTTCTTATGGACTGACTAGTGTTAGTCATATTTTGAGTACCTAAAGGATAAGTTAGTCAGTGCACTAGTTCTTTGTTTACCAGCAAAGGGAGTTCAGTTTGTGGTTTTCTATAATGCTTCATGTCTTGGATTGGGTTGTGTTCTGATGCAGTAGAGATTAGATGTTTCTTATGGGTCTCAACAGTTATTCACCCATGAGCATAACTATGCCACCTATGATCTTAAGTTGGTAGTAGTTGTGTTTTCTTTGAAGTTGTGGATACATTACCTTATCGACAAGTGTTTTGTGGTTTTTTCCAACCATAAGATCCTGAGATATGCCTTTTCCCAACATGAATTAAACTTGTGTTGGAATTGTTAGATGGAATTATTACATTATTATGACTTTGAGATTTCATATACGCTAGGAAAGGAGAATTTTGTGGTTGATACGCTGGGTAGGAAGCCATATATTGATTTCATGCATGAATATGGAGATTCCTAAAGAGTTATAGAATAAATCTTAGTGATGCATCTAGATATGGGAGAGGTTGGAGGTAGAGGTTGTATTTTCTAGTTGATAGTGCAGTTGTCTTTGGTGTAGTGATTGGAGGAGTCTCGGCTGGGGGATTCTAAGGTGGAGGTATGGAGGGATCGAGTTGTTTTTGGTGATTCCCCTGATGGTTGGTCTAAGGATGGAAAGCATCGGGTGTTGTTCCAAGGAAGGCTTTTCATTTCTTCAGTGATACATGAGATTGTTCTTCATGAGTTCTATAGATCACTTTTGGTAGTAAATCTCAGCATGTTGAAGATGTACTGATCTTCTAAGAGGTTAGTTTTGGTGGCATGGATTGAAGCATGTAGTTGCGGAGTTTTTTTCTCGATGTTTGGTATAATAGAAGTTGAAGGCTAATCACCGTGTTCCCAGTGGTTTAATCCAGTCATTAGATGTCCCCCAGTGGAATTGGGAGGACATCTCGATGGACTTCGTTATTTGTTTACATTGAGCTCAGGGAGGCTATGATTTTATATGGGTAATAGTGGATCATTTTATGAAATCATCCCACTTTATAACAATTAGAGAGTTGATCTCAGTAGTGGTTTTATTGAG
Source organism: Viscum album (assembly GCA_963277665.1). Classification (NCBI taxonomy): domain Eukaryota; kingdom Viridiplantae; phylum Streptophyta; class Magnoliopsida; order Santalales; family Viscaceae; genus Viscum; species Viscum album. Next base: position 1,490,751,036 of record OY728139.1, on the reverse strand, counting down.
GCAGTATCTGGAGGAGGTGGTGTGAATCCATAGAGTCCCAAGGACGATCATCTCTGATTGGGATCCTTGCTTTACCTCCAGTTTGTGGAGAGGTCTATAGCATGATTTTGGCTCTCAGTTATGACTTTGCACCTCTTTTCATCTGCAAACAGATGGTTAAATAGATCAGACTATCCAGACTCTTGAAGACATGTTGTGCTCTTATGTCATGGATTTTGGAGGTTCTTGGATGAGGTGCCTACCCTTGGTTGAGTTTTCTTATAATAATATTTTCTACTCCACTATTGGTATTACATCGTTTGAAGATTTATAAGGAAAAACATTCTTTTCACCATTATGTTGGACTGAGGTCAGAGAGGCAACAATTCTTGGGCCAGGATTGGTACAAAATATGATAGATATAGTATAGGTAATTCACAAGAGGATGAAGGAAGTACAGGATCAACATAAATCTTATGTTGATCATAGGAGGAGACCTCTAGAGTTCAGCATTGGAGATCACGTGTTCCTAAAGGCGACTCCACATCGTGAGTAGAAAAGGTTTGGTCATGGGGGTATGCTTTCTCCCTAGTTTGTTGGTCCTTTAAAGGTGTTGGATCATGTTGGAGTTATGTAATATCATATAGCAATCCCCCTATAGATGAGAAAAATACATGATGTTTTTCATGTGTTGTAGCGCTATAGTTATCTTTATGATGAATCTCATGTCATCGATTGGGGTGAGATTAATGTTGATGATGATGCAACCATTGAGGAGTGGCATGTGGAGATCCAAGATCACCAAGAGAAGGTATTGTGTGAGCGTTTTATTTCCTTAGTTCGTGTCTTGTGGCGACATAGTGTCATGGAGGAGAATACTAGAGAACGTGAGTCACATATGCACACTCATTACCCAAAGTTATTTTATGTTTAGGTCTTCTCTTGTAACGTTGTTCGTTTTGTGGATGTTTACCTTTCTGGTTTATGATAATGTTTCCTCTTGTTTCTTGTTATGGATTTACTCTAATTTGAGAGGTATCTCCACTGGGAGAGTTAGATTTGTTTGTTGTTGTTATGTGGATTCACTTTGTTCCTCTGATGAGGTGGTTGAGCTCCTATGATGGAAAGATCCTTGAGAGGTATCTCACAGGGTGGTTGTTCATACAAACACTTTTTGTTTTCTCTCTGGGTTGGGTTTTGGATTATCAAGGATGATAATTTTTTGAGAGGTATCTAATGAAAGGTCTCAGATCCATGTATTCTAACCCTTTGTGCGTTTTTTAAGCTCTTGGTGCTCAGAGGAGGCCTGGAGTGGGTCTAGAGGTGATCGAATTCTAAAATTTGGAAACAAGGAGAATACATGACATGTAAATGTTTCATGTCACGAATTTGTAGTTCATGGCTTGGGTAAGTTCATGTTCATGGTCTGAAATCGTTCACGTTGTTTGAGGATGGTTCACAGGGTTTTACATGACATATAAATATTCAAGATTAAATGCTTTAAGGCGGCGTATTATTTGATGAGATTTGAAGCCCAACATTTACATGACATGAAAGGGTTTCACACCATGTAAATTCATTGAGCAGTGAAACTTTATAAATAGTAGGAGCCTCTAGTTTTCTTAAAACCTGTGAACCTTATCTCAAACTCTAGGTGGTTAGTGGCCCTCTTTTCAGGTGTTTTAGGATTCCTTCAATGAGTATCGATTCTTATCTTCCTGTTTTTGATCCATGGTGATTTGAGGTATGTTCTACCTATTCTCTTGTATTTCTTCGATCTAGATCCTCCCACTCTTATTTCCATGAAATGGTGGCTTCTCTCCATCATTCTAATAGATTTTTTCTTGGTTTTTTGTTGGTGAATTTGTGTCACAATATCCTTTGATGGATTCAGCTTCTTATGGGAGAGGTGATCGAGATCCACAACATTTTTTCATTCTTATATGAAGAACGTTGATTCCTTTGAGGTAGTGGATCTGTTGCTTCTCTTATTTTATTTACATGCAATCATAAAGTTGGCATGGTTTATCCCTTTATATGGAAATGGAATTAACCTAATAATTATTTAAGTGGATTAATAAAGAATTGGTTAGTGATAACATGTTGATGTGCTTTATACCATGATAGTGGTTTGCCTCTTGATTTTCTAGATAGTGTGATATATATGTTATACTTATTATTATTTCTTGTGATGTTATGTATTATCACATTATTCTTGATATAAAAAGGTAAATAATGTAATGTTGGAATTAATTGATTGATTGGATTAAGAATATAAAGAAGATGCATGTTTGAATCTAGTGTTTCTTATAATTTGATGATAAACAAATTGATGAAATACAGATGCTTAATTAAATGTGATCTTCTATGTGTTAATATAATATATAAAGAATGTGAATTATGATAATTCTTATTGATGATAATAATAAAATGAAATCTTAATTGAGAATGGTTTTTCTCATAGTTTAATGAGAATGGTTTTAATTCTAAGAGTACGATTAAATTTTGATATCTTATAATATCTTGATGTATTAGGTTTTTCATAGTTGGAATCTATGAATAATAAATTAGTTAATTCAATATGTAATAAAAACTAGTTATTTGATAAAGATAATTGTTGGGGTCTGAGTAACATATTTGCTTGTGAAGGCCGAAGTGCCTTGAGTTTGGAGTCATGAGAGCTCGTTTTCATGTGAAGGATAAATGCCTTGTTTTGAGGGCCAAATTTTCTTGTTGACTATTCTTGTTTATTTCCTATTTCTTTTATGATGTGCTCTAAATGTGGGTTTTTCTATGTGATGTGATATGGGGTTGGGAGGCTTGGATGTGATATGAGTCTGGGATGGATGATCGTAGGATGGTTTATGTGATGTGAGGTAGGGAGGCCCAGATGATGTAGTAACTGTTAACACCTATAATGGAGAGATTCATCGGGATATGCATATAGATGTTGGGGATTACACCAGAGATGATGGAATGGGTTGAAGCTAGGCTTACCCATTTATGCAATGTTGAGATCTAGGATTCTCACTTCTGAATCTGTTTAATGGTCGATGTCTAGGTTTCTTATTTTATCTGCATTACTTTCCCCACTATTTAAGGCAACTGGATGTGATTGGTTGCATGTTTCCCTTAGTGGTGGTTTAGGTTGGTTTTCCTAAAGTTCCAAATTTATAGAATGATTCTAATATTGAATTAATAATTATTAACCCATGAGGTTGGTGTTGATGGAATGAAAATCTTTATAAACCATTGACTCAGTTGGGATTATTCCTATAGAGCATGGAGTTTACTCAGATTATTAATGTAATTTAATGTAATGTGGAATAATGTTAATGGTTAATTTAATAGATAATAAATTAATTTACAGATGGAAATGATACAAATTAAAGAAGTAATTAATGTATCTCTTTAAATGCTTGATTTCTTATAGGATATCTAGTCTTAGCGATGGCAGTTGGGAGTCCGAGTGATGTTAGATATAGTTGAGTCTAAGACTAAGTTATGCTCACATCATGGTTGTGAGCTATATTATATCCTATATATTCTATGATTTCATACACTACCCCACCCATGTTGGTTAGGGTGACTGGAATCCAGTAGACTCTGAGAGGGTGTTTTCCCCAACATCTTGGTGGTAGGATAGATGGCTGACTACCCCCTCTAGCCCCACTCTCTTCTATTGGTAGTTATTTGTGCTGGTATGCATGGTGGTTAATTTCCTCGTATATTTATGTAGAGGGTTATGATGTCTTGTAGTTATTCACATATATGTATCCTCAAATATAGTATCCAAAATATTATTATAAGTATGACATGTATAGACTGTGATGACTTGAGGTACTTACTTGGTGTATGGGTTGTGATGTATTGAGTTATAATACTCGATGTATGATACACATCATACATGCTTTGGTGGATCCTAAAAATTACTTGGTTACTATATGGAGATGTGATATGGGATAATGTGATACATGAGGTGCATGTTGTGATTCCTTTCCCATTTATCTTCAGGCTAGCCTATTTTGGAGAGAGATGGCTCAGGATGTGCGACATTGTGGTAGAGAAGAAAACTAGTGAGGAAGTGGTAATGGGGTACCCTTGATGTTTCATTACTATATTATATGATCTCTTGTATGCGATGCTTGGTGAGAGTTAGTCTTAGTGAGGTTGAGAACTTAGTATACCTATTTAGGTGATGAGTTAGTTTCACTATTGTTCACTATGCTTTAGAATGTTTTCATTATCTTTTGCATGAGAGGCTCTAGGGAGGATCCTATTGATTATACTATTGCGCTCACCCTACATATATATAAAATGTTTTTTAGGTTATTCAGAGAAAGTTGGGGGTTGTGATAGATATTACTAACTCGTGGTTTTTCAAGAGTTGTTTGGGCTTCATAGTCACTGCCATATTTACCTTTTGGTACTTATAGTTTCCCTTTCAGTTCTTATAATAATATATGTCATTACATGTTTGCACTTGGGTTTTCTTTATATATATGTCTGAGCAGGTGTTTATTGGTGTATCTATCTTATCTATCTATTGTGCATGTTATCTTAGAGAGTAATGTCTCCCATATGTATAATTATTATACCTTTGGTGCTAGTCACCAACATGGGGTCTACTGGAGGTGGGACTTAGGCAGTCACCATCCCCCTTTCCTCATTTTCATCCCAGGAGGGGTACACTTTGGGAGGAGGGTATTGTGACAACCGGTCCATGTAGTTTAACATCATGTAATAAGGATGCTCATATTGCAGAAGGATCATCAAAAAGGGATAGTGTAGGGATTATGCATGGAAGTTTCCCAAGTGTTGCTATGAGTAATGATGATGTGAATGGGTCTTATGCGTAGAAGCTACCCGGGTGGTGGGGTTTCATCCCAGGTGTAGATTTTTGTCCCAAGTGGAGGGGGTATAGTGTGGGGATTACACATGAAAGTTGTCCATTATGGGTGTCTCATCCCCTGGTGGGGAAGGATGGTGTGGGGCTTATGCATGGAAGCTACCTAAGTCATGTGTTTCATTCCATAGTGGGGAGGGTAGTTTCATCCTATTATGATCGTACATGGGGAATAATGTGTTAATCACACTGGGTAAGGCTATAGTTTTACGTCATGTGATGAGGACATTGTCGTGCAGTTAAACGTCGTACTACTAGGATGTGGAGCTAGGTAGTTTTACATCTTGCAGCTTAGACGTGAATGAGGATTACACCCCAAGGGGGGCCATGTTAAGGCGATAGGAAGATTCATCATAAGGAATTTCTACCAAGACAAGTAAAATTTTTCCCTCAGTGATTCAACCTTTATGGATTACATGTCCACCGCTCATGCACCTCTCGGTGGGGCATGGTGTAGGAACCACCATAGAGGAGTGGAAAATAAGAGGCCCGATATTAGGGTACCTATGATTAGAAGTAAAGGGTAGGGTGATGGCTGCATTGGAAGCATAGGGGACATCGATTTAGGGACTAGAAAGTAGTTGCACACAACTTTATTTTACTACATGCAAATAGAGTTGTGCAAGCTTTAGGATCTAGCTTAAGTAAAACACATGGATTTTGGGATTTTGGGTGTGTGTAAGATTTGGAGTCGTGTGTATATTAGGGTTACACAAAGGATAATTCTCTTTCACAAACCCGATCATCCTTAAGATGGGTTGTGTGAGGATCTCTCAACCATGGGACAATAAAATTTTAGGCCCACGTGAGGTTGATCGCAAAAGTTCCCCACCTTTGAGGATCCATGGATTCCGGTGTTGTGTGATGTCGCAGAAGAGGGGTTTGCGTGAGCGATAGTATCACTTAATCTTTTGGTGATTTTTCCCCAATGTGTGGGGTGAGGTTATACTTATAGTCTAAATCGACAGTCGACATCACGCAACTCCACTATAGCATGAAACAAGGTTGTGTACTTCCCATCCCTATGTCATTTGGGTTTGATTATGCAACCTATTTCATTTTGAAATCTCCTTTCTTGAGAAACTTGGTTGTTGCATGATGATTTGCATACATAGCTCTTCTTTTACATGCATGTTCTTGGGGTGACGATGGGGCTCAACCATGCAACATGTGGGGTTCGAAATCACCTTTTGCATGCAACTGTTTGGTTGTGGAAATGAAGGTTTTGCATGCAATAATCCCTTTTTCATGCATATTCCTTGTCCATCATTTAATACTTGAGAGTATCTTTGGAACACAATATCGCCTTTAGCATGCAATTCATTTTCATGTGAAACCAAATCTTTGTGTGTGACCCTTCAAATTTGTGTGTAACCTGCTCCTCAGCCCCGAAATTATTCGTCAGGGTGGGTCGCATGTTTGTTTTATCTAAACTAGCCTTTTAGGGTGCGATTCATGTTTTCTGCACCAAAGGTGCATTGACCCATCTTTCTTCTTGGCGAAGAGGACTGAGGCACCTCACAATGAAGCACTCGGGCTTATAAAACCCTTGTACAAATTCTCTTATAACTGATTATTTAGTTATTTTAACTTGATGACATCCATTCTGTAAGGTGTCTTGGATATGGGTAGAGATCCAGGTATAAGTTCAATTGGTAACTCAACCTCACAAAAAGGAGGAAAACTAGGAAACTCTTCTGGGAATACATCAGTATAATCCCTCACAATGGGAACATCTTCAAGCATGATTCCCTCCTTTGTATCAATCATTCAAGAAAGATATGATTTCTCATAAGGAAATAATATAAATGCTTGAGAAGAATATTTTAAAGGAGATTAATCTTCCTCCTTACACTTGTACAAGATCAGAGGATGACTCAGGATGTGAAAATAGATCTCCCTCTCCTGACAGTTGATGTTGTATTTATATAAGGACAACCAATCTATGCCTAATATAGCATCAAACTCCACTAAAGAAAGTAAGGTAAGATTTTTTGGAAGGTTTGGTCCATAAACATTTATTGGGGATGGGTTATATAGTTGGGATGCAATAATTTCTCTATTTTTTATTCTCACATATAGCTCGACCCCCATGTTTTGAGGTGGTGTTTAAATAGTTATACTAAACTTCCAAGATATGAAAGAATGCATTGAACCATAATAAAATAGTACATTCACTATTCTTAAATGAATAACCAGCATACTTGTCACCAAATCATTATCAGGATCCACCTTAGCAGTAGTGATAACATATGTCCTTCTTTTCTCTTTAGGACCTGGAGGTTGTTGTCATTGATTGTCTCTGAAAACCTTTGGATTAGGGCATTGGTTCACATAATTTACATGTTCCTTATAGCTAAAACATTATACCACAAACTAAGTGTTGATTTAAACCTTTTTTATTCTATCACATTAGTGGGGTTTTTCATCTCTCCTCAGTATTCATTATCCCAATGACCCTTTTTTCATGTTTGAAGCATCTCCTATTTCCCTTGAGATAGTTTCTGGGATACTTTTCCCCACATTTTTGATACGTGGGATGTTGGTTTTTCTTTTCCCTGTGAGATTTATCCATTGATCCTCCCGAATTAAACTCTATTTTATGATTTTTATCTCCAACCTCATGATACCATTGAGAGTAATTTATCCCCATCTCAACTTTAAGGACACAATGAAAAATCTCTTCATAGTTTTCAAAGTCTCTAATCACTATAGATTTACATAAACTCAGCTTTAACCCACTAAAGAAATGGTCCACCTTACTTTTGGTGTTGATGAAAAAGTCAAAGGTGTATTGTGCAAGACTTGTGAAGTTTTCCTCATACATCTTGATAAACTCATCTTCCTTTTACTTTAGTTTGAGTAAATCCCTCTCCATTTAAAGATGAAGAGTTCAGGGAAAATATTTATTAAAATATATTTTCTTAAATACTTTTTATTCCAAGGATTCAATTTACTCTTTAGACTTTATGTTCTTGATTAGTGTACACCAGTGATCAACTTCCCATCCAAGAAGATAGACAGCCAACACAACTTTCTCATGTTCTGAGTATTAGAAGAAAAAGAATATATTCTCAATAGAGTTAATCCATTATTCCAAAATTAGGGGATTATAATAACCACTAAAGGTGGGAGGCCTTTGTCATATAAAGGAATCGACCACAACTTTCTCTTTCTTAGGAGAAGGAGGGTGTTCCACATTATTTGATTTATTATTCATAGCATGAGCCGGATAATCTATTACTTCTATGAAGTTCCCAACTCCTGCTCCCATAAGGTTAGGCATATCATTAGGGAAATCATCACATTGCCTATCATATTGGTTGGTGGAACAGTTCTTCCTATTTCTCACCATTAACTAAATAAAAAAAGGATGATAATACTCAAACTAAAAATTATATAGAAAGGAAAACTATTAACATGGAAGAAATAACTTATAAATGAAAAATATATCATAACTTATGAGTCTCTAGGTTTAAATCTAGGTTATCTGTAGTAAATCTTCCTATTAGGTTTTCTAACTTAACGATCTATTCAAGTCCTTCATAATGGTTTGTAAAGAGTATGAATTTTCCAAAGCATATCCCCTAGGAGTGTAAAATCGGGTGTTCTGCAAGGCCTCTTTGTCGTACACCAAGTGAAAATCGAGTTAATACCTAATGCGCCCTTTTCGAGGTTATTACTCATAGGTACAAATGTTCCAGATCCACATCTACTTGTGGTATCCAGATAGGGATACAATTGTTTGGAAACCACTCGCTCTATACTTCACCAAAATTCTAGGATATTCTCCTATACTTAAACTTCTTCATAGGGTTCTCACTAAAGTATTCTAGTCATAATCCCCCAAAATAACTATACCTTTCCTCTGATACCAACTATATCAACTCAAGCCTTTAACATACATTATCACATGATTTTTAACATAAATATCTATTAAATAAAACCAAAGGATCAAAAGGTCTAGTGTCTTTGAAAGACTAGGTACATAAAACAATAACATGAAACTAAAATAAAACTTCTTTATTTTAATATTCATAATAATCTACTAAATCCCTTTGAGCTCCTAAAACTGCATAAGATAGCCTAAGGAATGAATGAAAGAAAGGGGTGAGCTATAAAACCCAGTACGAGAATAAACATGATGGATAAACATAACATATCGGTCAAAAGGCGTAGAATGGTGTCATAAAGAAGCAAGACACATGAATAATTGTATGGAATCGTAACATAAAGATTATGGAATCATAAGATCATGACATCATAGGAATGTGGTAGCAACATAAAACATGGCATGGAAATAAGTCAAGGATAACTGCCAATACAACATCATGAGGTAGATAGAGTACCATCATGGATTAGGTTCACTCCCTAATCACATACATAACGTCTCAGGAGACAAAAAAATTGCCCAATGCATTGGAGCGTTATCTGGGCACACTCATTATAACATGTATATGCTTATGTATGCTACAAAAGAGAAACATTCATAAGGCATTTGAGAAAATAACTTAAGGCGTGTGTTACCCCATAAAATAAAGGGATAATAATATTGATATATATGTAAGAGACATATATAAAAAAATTATAATGATTACATTATATCAAATATATAGAGAATGTGAGTTATAGAAAGTTTATAACCCATAGAAAAAAGGTGGTTTGAAGAGATATCTTTCCTTATGTTCTAGAATAGTTATGCACTGTCATGAATAATCAAATCAAATTAAATAATTACTTAATTCAAAACCTTTACCATATATATTTGATTTATTATAATTTTAGTGTGTTCATTTATAACCATTTCATCAAGATATAATTACTAATTTCATTGTTCCAAGAGTGTTTGTTCCATGGTTCCAAGGTTGGATAACTTGTGGATAATTATTGAAGTTCCTATCAAATGGTACTAAAACTCTAAAAGTGAAATTTGTTGGAATACTCGTGTTTTAATACTCACAAATCATGTTTAACATCTTGAAAATCATGTACGGACCTTATAAACTATGATTTATCTTGTTTTATTATGTTTTATTATACTAATTCTTAAGTTTAATCCATTCTGTGAGTACTACTTCTTGAAACAATTTACAAATATTTTTCCTAAGTATGAGACACTGCTTCTATGATCATTGTCTCGCAATTGGTGTGAAAAATTGGCAAGTCCCTGACACCATAACCTAGACATTGTAACCCTGACACCATAACCTAGACATTGTAACTCTGACACCATAACCCTAACATCGTAACCCAGATACTGTAACCCTGACACCATTCCACTGGTTCAAAGGACTTGCTACCGTAACACTTGTTATCGTAACGCTTGCTACTGTAACCCTTTCTACCATGACCATGCTACCGGTTTCAAACTTCACAAAGGATCTACTACCGTGAACCTGTTACCATCACACCATGCTATCGATTCCAAAATTGACAAAGGAGATGACACTATTTCTAGTGACATCGTTTCAAGACAAACTGTGACATAGTTCCTTACTTGAACTTTTTTTCTTTTCTACTTTTTTTCAATTAAATTTAAAAGTTGATTCTAATGGTTATATTTTAGTTATTTAATGACACTGATATAATAAATTCTCTTTTTTATTCCTATCAACAGATAGTACGAGGTATGTGGTGTAGAGATTGTGCTTCCTATCGGCCATAACAAAGACATCCCAAAGATAAAATACGTGGTGGTGCACGAGCTGAAAAAAAGATTCGAGCAATGGATTGCATGAAATAAAAAGATTAGAAAATATATACACTAAAGAACACGCGAAGAACTCCTGATTCCTAGTGATTGAGCTATTGTAGGTCAGAACCTCAAACATTCTCATAGCAACAACTCTAAGAAGAATAAGAGATACAGTACACATCTCATTGAACTGAAACCCATAAAATGAGACCCATGATACTCTGTTTTCACAAGAGGACTTGAAAATCACATCTGCTACATCCTACAAGTCTAGAGCTACATGGAACAACATTGAGAGCATTTCTAATCCTTTCTCATTATCTTTTCTCTATTGTGTACTGTTTTTATTACTTTTTGAGTAGTGTGTGTATCTGTATTAAAACAAACACTATCTCCTGCATTAAACTAGAGGATACAAGATATCCTCACTAAAATATCTTTATACACTTTGTTTAACCCACATATAACTATGGAATAGGTTATGTGTGATCTGGTTGTTAGTTTTCCCACGTAGAATAGTGGAAGAGGTCATGTGACCTGGATAGTCCGGTATACTATTGTTAACCCCAATCCAGGGTGTGGATAAAATCTTTTTATATATATATATATATATATATATATATTTATTGGTGGTAGGTGATCACCAAGTGGAGTGGATTAGGTCTTGGCTTGAGACTGAACCACTTAAATTATCCATTGTGTCTTTCAATTTAGTTTTTCTCTATTTTAACTTATATTTTAGAAAACTAAACTTTACTTTGATAGTTAGTCTTGGATAGTAGTTATAACTTTTTTGACTTATTAGAGTAGTTCCAAAAGTTGTATTAGTATCTCATATTGTTATAACTGGGAATAAATCAATCTTCTGAGAAACTATTTGAACCGTCAAACTATTATAAATTTATTACCTTAATTAACTGGCCTATTTTATTTTAAATTGGGGGAATCTTTTAAATAAAATTTTTAACAAAAATTTTTATAGGAACTCAATTCACCCCCCCCCCCCGAGTGTCATACTCCAACCAACATTTGGTATCATATGAGTTTTTAATATCCCTATTTTCAAAATTTTAAATTTTAAATCTATTTAAAATATTTTTCAATTGTGATTGTAGTTGTGTTTTAAAGATCTTTAAATTTATGTTAGTTCTAAATTTATAGTTCTTTAAAAGACTATTTCTTTATCATGGATTATATATTAGAAGATGTTGCTACCAACAAATCTCCATTCTTTAATGGAACAAATTATGCACAATAGAAAATTAAAATGAAAATGCACTTAGAAAGTAGGGGTTTTGAGATTTGGTCTTCAATTATAGATGAATATAAGATTCATGTTACTGATAGGCACACTTGGGATAACCCAACTAAGTATTCTTATAATAAAAATAATTATAAATCCATGAATGTATTATACTGTTCTTTAGGAGATGAAGAGTTTAACATAATTTTTGCATGTAAAACAACCCATGAAATTTGGGATACTTTATTTGTTTCACATGAAGAAACCTCTAGTGTTAAGGAAATGATACTTAACAAATATAATATTAAATATGATAACTTTAAAGTGAAGCCCGATGAGCCTATTTCTGACATGTATCTCAGATTTAATGAAATTCTGAATACAATGATATCTCTAGGAAGAGATGTTACAGCCAAGGAGAAAATTATGAGAATACTCAAATGCTTACCAGATAGATGTAGAGGGACCATTGTCTCAATTAGAGAATCTTGTGATATTAGCAAGCTGTCAGTCAGGGGTCTAATAGGAAAGTTGACGATGTATGAGGAAGAATTAAAAGTCAAGAAAGAATATGAGGATGAACCCAAAAGTAAATCTATGGAATTCAAGATTACTACCTCTAAACACGAGGAAAAGGAGAAATTACAAGCCCCTACAGAAATTTCTAGTAGTGAAAAATCATCACCAGATAGTGATGAGGAAATGGATCAATTAGCTAGATGATTTAAAAAGTTTTATAGAAGAAAGAAATTTTTCAGAAAGCCTAACTTCAAAGGAAGATATGATCACAAGGGGAACTAGAAGAAGGATTGGAAAAAAAGTGACAAATCTAATGAAATAATTTGTTATGAATGTAAGAGAAAGGGACATGTAAAGGCTTAATGTCCTAATCTAAAATATAAGAAGATGTATGAGGAAAAAGATAGAAAGTATAAAAAGACCATGAAGGCAACTTGGAATGCTTCTAAGGATAGCTCAAGTGGCTCAGAGTATTCACATAATTAAAAGTCTAACAAATCCAATATGTGTTTTATGAAAAACACGTCTGAGGTAACCTTTGAGTCTCTTGTACAAAATTCCTATTATTCTGTAGATGAAAGTGATTATGAAAATATGACAAATGGTGAAATTTTTGAATACTTCCAAATGCTATAATACACTTATAATGAGCTAAAAGATAAATACAAATCTTTAAATAAACAACATGCCTTGACTACTACTGTCAAATCTGATCTTACTGTAGAGAAAGATAAAAATGTTCAATTACTCAAAGAGAACAATGAACTTAAGTTATCTAATGAGAAATTGAAAAGGGACCTAGAAAAATTTAACAATGGAAAAAAATAATCTTATATAGATGCTTGGTAAACAAATTTCCCCTAGATACACTACTGGTATAGGATACCAACCTGGGAAAATAAATCTCACCAAAAAAAATTTTGTAACTAAATCTCGAAAATCCTTTTTTCTACATAAAAGTGAAAATTCTACTACTAGTTCCAGTTCTATAAAATCTTTTACTACCTCTAGTTTTTATGGACTAAATAAAGTCTATTTTTCAAATATGTTACATAATGATTATAGGAAACCTATGAAGCATATGTGGGTTCTTAAAGCACTGATTACTAATGTTATTGGACCCAAACAAATCTGAGTACCAAAATATGTTTTTGTTTGATTATTTTGTAAGAAAGTTGTTTAAAGAGATCATATAAAAGCTTATGGTACTTGGACAATGGATGTTCAAGACACATGATAGGATATTACTCATGCTTTAATAATTTAATAAAGATTTATGGTGGGCATGTCACTTTTGGTGATAATGCTAAAGGAAAAATAATTGGCTTAGGCCAGATCGGTAACTCTAACTCAGTTTTAATTTCTAAAGTACTTTTTGTTGGTGGATTGAAATATAATCTGCTTATTATATCACAGCTATGTGATGATGTATTTCATGTTAAATTTTAAAATGATGCTTGTAATGTTTTTAACTCTAAAAATGAATAATATTTTCTGCTTTTAGAAATGAAAATTTTTATGTTGTTAACTTAGATTCCTTAGTTTCTCAAAATGTTTCATGCTTAAGTGTATTTCACAAAGAGTCTTGGATTTGGCATAGAATACTAGGACACTGCAATATATACTCCCTTATAAAGCTTACTATAAAAGGTTTAGTCAAGGACCTACCCAAACTTGAGTTTCTAGATAACAAAGTCTGTAATCCTTGTCAAAAGGGTAAACAACACAAAATATATTTCAAACTAAAGAAAGAAGTTTCAACTTCTCAACCTCTTGATTTAGTTCATATGGATTTTTTTGGACCATCTAGAGTTTACACTACTGGAAAAATGACCTATACCCACAGTTTTAAAACCAAGGGAATAAATAGTACAAAAAATGTGCCAGCAGGTATTGAACCTGTGACCTACACTTCAAATTCGACACATCTCACCACTTAAGCTACATCAATTACATTTATATATATCTATATTTTTCTAAATATATTAATCTACGTCTGTATTAAGAAAAAATGGCAACGTGTTTCGATCCCACGTCTGACTTTCGAACTTTGCAGTACCTAACCAACCCAGCTAAATCGATTGAGTTTAAATATATCTGCATTTAGTATAATATATTAATCCTGCTCTCAGTATTAGAAAAAAATGGTCCATGAGATTCGATCCTGCGACCAATGACACTAACAAAGAATGCTTCACCAACCCACCTACGTAGCTTATATGTTTATATATTTATATCTACCTAAATATATTAATTCAAATCATGGGTATAGGAGAGAAAAATGTGGGTATAGGTTTTCCCGCCAAATATTTTTTTTGTCCCAATGGTTTTTTTTCCACCATAACATGGGAAATCTATACCCATGGTTTTACAAAACCATGGGTATTAGTCTTCTAAAAAAACCTTATACCCACAGTTTTTTCAAAACCGTGGGTATAATCCTTGAAAAAAATATTTATACCCACAGTTTTGAGCAAAATTATGGGTATAAGTGTTTTTTTCCTCACGGTTTTGGAAAACCATGGGAATAGGCCATAAAAAACCTATAACCATGGTTTTGGGAAAAACCATGGGTATAGGTTCCCATACTAATGGTCTCTCCCATTGTGAGGGCAATTTATCCTAGATTTTCATAGGTCTTAGTTTTCTGGGCTTCCTCTTCACGAAGGAGGTTCACTAGTTTCCTTACATCTCAGGGTTTCCTCAGTTTGACAAATATTGACTGGATCTGCGGTATCTGTAATGAAGCTTCAATGAAATACTCTACCCTTATATCTACAATGAATCTACAATGGTTTTCCAGTTCTTCGGATTTCTAGATTTTCAAATTTCCAGATCTGTGGATTTACATATCTACGGATTTCTAGACTTCTAGTTCCTCAGATCTACAACAGTTCTTTATCACTGGCACAAATCGAATATGTGGATCTCCATATTTGCAAAGGATTTTCGGTTTTCCAGTGACAACTTGTGGTTCCCAAATGACGACCTAAAGTCCCCAATCTTCTATGTGTGACTTCTGTTCTATGAATGATAACTTCCAATCCCCAACGAATTTTTTTTTTGTTCGTGATCCATAGCTTCTGATCCCCCCATGGCCTACGGCCTACGAATGGACTCAAATCGATCAATATCATTGGATTTGTGAGTCTATGTAGATTCTTCTCGTGAAGGATCTCATAGTTCTATCTTCTACAGCGGTAGAGTTACTGATCATGAAGGGCGGTATGCGAGGATTTAGGGCCACGAAGGAGCTGGTTCACGAAGGAAGAGGCCCACGATGGAGCTTTCTTGTGGTGAAAGTAATTGTGTAGGGGCTGGTCCACGATTGGGGGGATTTCAAGGGAGTGGTTCATGATGGGTTTTCAAAGGAGTGGTTCGTGATATAAGTGATCACTTAGGGGATATTTTGCACTGGGATTTTGGTTTGTGCAGTGGATCTCTATTCATAGGAGTTTTACAGGCACAAGATTCTTGGTTCGCGCAAGGTAGCTTTCTCTGGTTCACACAGGGAAGTTTTGGCCACATTGAGGAGTTTCGTATGTGAAAGGGGTGGGCTTGTGAAGGGTTGTTCTCATGAGATGACGCCCCCCCCCCCTTTAACCATGTTTTTTTACATGGAATCAAACCTGGTGAATCGGTGTAAGACTCTTTCATTGACTTATAAAGAGAATGAATTGATTGCCACATGAAAATATGAAGATGCCTTCCTATCACATCGCATGTTGCTTTTGGTGGTTGGTAAATTCTTAGAAAAGCGCTCATTCAATCAGGGGGGCCTTAAAAATAATTTGTAAAATTTATGGATATTGGGGGATGGCATTGCCATACGGGAAGTGGGAGAGGGTTTTCTTGTCTTAGAATTTTTTAATATCATAGATAAAGAAAAGGTTCCCCAAGGTAGGACATGGTATTTTGATAATCAACTCATTCTTATGGATGACTTTCAAGGTGGGGATGATATTCGGAAAATTAAACTAACCTGCTCACCTTTCTGGATACGAATCAAAGGAATCTCGTTTCACGAACGAACAGAACGTGTTATGCGGGAAATTGGAGAACACATTGGAAAATTTATGGACTGGAATCATTCTTACCCTATTCAATGAGGACTTGTGGTGCAGATTGGAGCCTTGGTCGAAGTGACACATCCAATAATGAGGGGTCTATTCCTAATAATTGAGGGTTATAACACCTGGATTTATTTTGAATTTGAAAAGCTTCCAATTTTCTGTTTTTTTGTGGATGCATTGGACACCTACAGAAAGTTCATGACTCGAAGATGGAGAATGAACAAGGAAACGTCATTATGAAATATGACCCTTGAATTTGTGCAAAAACTACAGGTTCAGTGATCATTTCTAAGATGGAAAAACAAAAGGGTTGAGACTGACTTGTGAAGGCCTTCTTTAAGAGGGGTGAATCAGAACATAATAATGTCATCATGCTTGGACCACCAGACTTTTCTAAGGGTTATCAAGTCGATCAGTAGGTGGAAGGAGGAATATTGTGCAGTGCAATGGCCATGGTCAGAACTGGGGAAAATTATGTAATTTAGAGTACGGACTCGACTGTCATATCAAGTCGGGTTCCTGCTTCTATGAAACATAGTGTCTTGCCACCATTTGGACCAATGCTAAAATGTAAGGAACTGCTAGACCCGGATTCTGAGACGAATCAATGTAGCATCGAATTACCATAGCCCGACCCTAGTCCTAATTCTATGGCTCCAGGTATCCCCTCCATGGATGCAACTAATACCATGGGGATTACGTCATCAGGTCCTTTTAACCATCAGACGTGGAAAAGGATGACCCGTGGAGATAGGGGTGGTGATCCTATTAATGCTAATCTTGGGGATAATAAATGTAAATTGAAGGATTATGAGTTTACTAAAAACCTCCCAAAAAGGTGGAAAGAGGCGGGTGATGGATAGTTCTTTAAAGTTCCAGAGGCAGAGGGGGGTATGTCCCAACCCCACCTAGAGCAATGAAAATCATATGTTGGAATGGTTGGGGGCTTGGAAACCCACAAACACTTTGGATGATCCAGCGCCATTGTGAACCAAGTCACTCTGATATGGTTTTCATGTCTGAAACCATATTGGAAAACAAGTACAACACGGGTATCGCGTACAAATGCGGATTTCAGGGCTGCTTCTCGGTCCCCCGCTAAAGCCACTCAGGGGGATTGTGTATTCTTTGGAAGGATATTTTTTATGTTAGAATAACCTCATTCTCTTCGAATCATGTGGCTACATCCATAAATGATGATCTCTCCCCACCATGGACCTTTGTGGGTTTCTACAGATATCCCTCACAAAATGATAAATGGAAATCCTGGGACCTTATTTGTTCACTAATATGAGGAATATCTAGACCTATCCTCATTAGCGGTGAATTCAATGAGATTCTATTCCATAATGAAAAACGTGAAGGCACATATCGAACATTTGGCTTGATGTCGGGCTTTATGGATGCGATCTATAGGGAGAATTTAGCTGATCTAGGACATTCAGGTAGCCCCTTCACCTGGTTTCGGGGGAACACGGAAAGAACGCACATTGAAAAGTGTCTGGATAGATTTATGGGGTTGACGTAATGGACCAACATTTTCAAGATGTTCCGTATCACCCACCTGGCGTCGAATTTTTCGGACCACTGCCCTATTTTTATTGACTTTTCTCATAGTGTTCGCAACCCGAGATATGGGAAACCCTTTCGGTTTGAAAGTTTCTGGGAAAAAAACTGTGAATGTTAAGAATTTATCCAATCATGTTGGAAGAGTGGAAAAGAATACATTGGTTTTAACCTCTAGTAGGTGGCTTCTAATATGAGGTCATGGAGAAATAAAAAAATTTGTCAACCTGACAAGCATTGTGACTCCTTAGAGAGACAACTTACCGCTCTTCTTACCCGGTCCCCAAATGATGGTATTCTCTCTAGAATCAGTGTTATCTAAAGTAAACTGGATGTGGTTCTTTGTATTAAGGAAAGCTTCTGGGAAATGCGTGCACGTGAAACCCACATTAAATAATGGGATGCAAACACCCAGTACTTTCATCAGAAGGCTTCTGTTAGGCACCGTAAAAATAATATTTCATGCCTCTCTCACCCTGATAGTGAAATTATGTCCAATATTGAAGGTATACATGATATTATTTCATGTTATTTTCAGAAACTCTATACTGTAGGAGATTCCATATTTTCTACTAAGGTTGAGTCTTGCATCAAACATGTGATCACCGATGAGATGAACCGTCAGCTCAAAAAATATTTCTCAGATTATGAGATTCTTCAAGCTCTTAATAAAATCCATTCCACAAAATCCTCAGGTCCTGATGTCTTCCATTCTCTTTTCTTTAAGCAATACTAGCACATTCTCGGCCCTGACATGTGCGCTCTTATGAAATGTATTTGGACCGGGAAAATCAACCTCTTCTCGATTAATGAGATAATTCTTACCCTCATCCCAAAGATTAAGAAACCCCTCTTCGATTCAGACTTTAGGACAATCAGTCTCTACAATGTCTCCTACAAGATCTTCTCAAAGGTTCTGGCCAATCGTTTGTGCACATGGTTACCAGCTATTATCTCTGAAAATCAAAGTGTCTTTGCAGCAAAGAGACTTATCATAGATAATTCCATTGTGGCCCATTAAGTGTTTTATTCTATGAAAACGCGGTCTTCTACGAAAATAGGTACTATGGCCTGGAAACTGGACATGACCAAGGCCTATGATAGAGTGGAATGGCAATTTCTTTTGTTCATTATGATAAAAATGGGTTTCTAACCAAAATAGACAGATATGATCATGCAACATGTTTCACCTATCTCTTTTTAGATTAACATCAATGGTGGAATCACCCAAGGCTTCTTTCCCACATAAGGTCTTCTCTAGGGAGATCCCCTCTCCCCCTTTCTCTTCATCTTGGTGGCTGATGTTTTTTCTAACCTCGTTTCTTTGGCAGCTTCCTCTAATTTGATTCATGGGGAAAAGGTTTGCCGAGTCAGCCCACCTATTTCGTATCTTTTCTTTGTGGACGACTGTCTGTTATTCTCTAGAGCTACTCATAATGAATGTCTCGCTATTTTCCATGTGATCCGCCTTTATGAGAGGGCCTCTGGACAAGCAATCAATTAAGGCAAGTCAGAAATCTCTTTTAGTTCTGGGGTTCCAACGACCAAGAGAGTAGAGTTTTGCCTCACTATAGGTATTCAAATGGTTTATAAGCACAACAAATACCTGGGACTTCCCACATTATTTGGCTGATCAAAAAAAGAAATCTTCTCATCTATGGTGGATATAATCAAGAAAAAAATCCAAGGTTGGATGCCATAAAGAATTTCAAAAGTGGGTAAGGAAACTCTCATCAAGGCTACTCTTCAGTCTATCCCCAGCTATATCATTTCCCTGTTTAAGCTTCTGGGTGAAATTGTTGACCAAATTCACTCTTGTATTGATAACTTCTGGTGGGGTCATAATAATGGAAGAAACAGAATACACTGGATTTCTTGGAAGGTGCTATGCACCCCTAAAACAAGCGGCAGAATGGGATTTTAAGATCCTCGTCTCTTTAATGATGCTCTTTTGGCCAAACAAGGTTGGCGTCTCATGACTCATCCATCATCTCTCTGTGTGCGGATCCTTTGTGAAAAATATTTCCCCCACTTGAATTTCCAGAACTCCTCTCTTGTCCCTCGCCCCAGCTTTCTATGGAGAAGTTTTTGGGGATCATGAAATTTACTTAATAAAGGGTTGAGCTGGAGGATTGGGGGTGGTATGAAAGTTAACATTTGGACTGACCCTTGGTTTATTGATAAAGATGGTATGCGGGCTACTTCCCCAGCCTTTCCTGGATACGAGAATGCCACCGTTCGTTGCTTATTCGACGATCATGGGACTGGGTGTTGCATGGAAAAAATCAATTCTTGGTTTAACGAAAGGGACACAAGGATTATCCTTAGCATCCCCTGTGTGATGGATATGAGGAAAGACTGTTTCTTTTGGAGCAATGAAATTTCTGGATTTTATACGATGAAGTTAGGATATAGGCTCACTCTTGATGCTCAAGTCAAAGAAAGGGGGCTTTGGAAAACCCTTTGGCATCTTAATGTCCCCCCAAAAATCCGCTATTTCTAGTGGCATGTGTGCACTGGTATTCTTCCCACCAGGAACTTCCTCACTTTCCTCTATGTTACGAATAACAAGTAGTGTCCCCTTTGCTTGAGTGTACTAGAATCTCCCCTACATGTGATCATCTAGTGCCCAGGGGTGGAGAAGATCTAGATTTCTTGGGGCTCTATTTATGGAGCTTATGGTGGATACGACGGCGGACCTTCCAGCACTGCTGATGTTGTGATCTTCTTCATTCTCTACTGATAAAGTTTCATCATTGTGAATTGTGGCTTGGATCATCTTGATTTAACGAAATGACTTCATCTTTAATCACACAACAAAGCCTTCCAGGTTCTGGATTGAACGGGTTTCCTCCTGGATTAAGGGGTGGACTAGGGACTCTGATCAGCATGGGCCCTTTAGCACTCATACTGCTGTTTCACGATGGTTACCTCCCCTGGAAGGGATCCTTAAGATCAATGTTGATGCATCTCTCTCCATGGATGGAGTTGTTGGAATTAGATTTTTGGCTTGGGACCATCATGGCCAAATCATTGCTGCCAAACATGAATCAAAGAATGCCCTCTAGGAGCCCGCTGCTGTTGAAGCATACACTGTTCTTGTTGGGATATATTTTTCAAAATATTCTAGATGGGAATCTATTCACATTAAATCAGATTATCTCACCATCATCAACTCTATCAGGCTTCATGGCGATGGCCTCCAATCTTTTGGCTTCCTCAATAGGAAAATCCAGTATCTCTGTCAAAGCTTCATAGCCTGCTCATTCTCTTTTATCAAAAGGGATGGAAATGAAGCAGCCCATCACCTGGCTTCTTGTGGACTTCCTGGTGCAAATCACCTTTGGCTTGATCATTTTCCTTTATGGTTGCATTAATTTTTAAATGTTGATATTCATGATTGATATATCATCTTTCTTTGTCAAAAAAGGTTCCCATACTATACCTATACCCATGGTTTTCCAAAACTGTAGGTATAGGGCACCCCTATACCCACGATTTTTCCCAAAACTATGGGTATAAGGCTGTTTTCCAGTAGTTTTCTAGTTTAAATAGGAAGCACTATATTTATGTTATTATAGATGAATACTCTAGGTATACCTGGACCTTCTTCTTGGATCACAAAAGTGAAGCTTTCTCTCATTTTATCAAGTATTCTAGGACTATAGAAAATCTTAATGGACTTAGGATAACATCTCTAAGAAGTGACCATGGTCATGGGTTTAAAAACCAATAGTTTGAATCCTTTCGCTCACAAAATGGCTATAGTCATTACTTTTACGCCCCTAGGACACCTCAACAAAATGGAGTTGTAGAAAGAAGAAATAGAACTTTACAAGAAATTGTTAGAACCATGCTTAGTGAGTATGACTTGCCTATTTACTTTTGGGCTGAAGCTATCAATAAAACATGCTATATTATTAACAGAGTGTTAATTAGACCTATTCTTAAAAGAACTCCTTATGAGTTTTGGAATAATATAAAACCCAAGGTTAATTACTTCAAAGTTTTTGGTTACAAAGTCTATATACTTAACACTAAGGATAATGTGGACAAGTTTTCCTTCAAGAGTGATGAAGGAATTTTTCTAGGATATTCAATCTCTAGTAAAGCCTGTAGATTCTTTAACAAAAGAACCAAATGTGTGGAAGAATCTGTACATGTCAAATTTGATGA
Source organism: Viscum album (assembly GCA_963277665.1). Taxonomy (NCBI): domain Eukaryota; kingdom Viridiplantae; phylum Streptophyta; class Magnoliopsida; order Santalales; family Viscaceae; genus Viscum; species Viscum album. Next base: position 1,490,728,879 of record OY728139.1, on the reverse strand, counting down.
AACAAATCCAGATGAACCTAAGACCTCCCTAGAGAATCTTGAGGATTATATGTCAAATCTGAACATTAATGAAAAATCTTATGATCATCTTATGAACGAATCTATTAAAAATTCTAGTTCTGTAAATTCTTCAGATTCAAGCCATAATGAACCTGAACCTGTTGAAGAACCTAAAATTACTAATCCTTCTTTTTCTAGAGCTATTAAAACCCTTAAGAATCATCATTTAGATATTTTTGTTGGAGATTTAGATAAAGAAACACAGACTAGAGCTTCTCTTATAAATCAGGTTGAACACCAAGCTTTCTTGTCACAACTTGAACTTAAAAACATCAATGATGCTATCAACGATGATTTTTGGGTGATGTCCATGTAAGAGGATCTAAATCAGTTTGAAAGAAATAAAGTTTGGAAACTTGTGTATAGACCCAAATACACCTTGACTATAGGCACTAAATGGGTGTTCAGGAACAAAGTAGATGAAGTTGGTAATATAGTTAGAAACAAAGCTAGATTGGTTGCACAAGGTTATAGTCAAGAAGAAGGGATTGACTATGAATAAACTTTTTCACCATCTGTTGTTCCTTGAATCCATTAGAATACTGCTTTCATATGTAGGACATCTAAATTTCAAACTTTATCAAATGGATGTCAAGAGTGCATTCCTAAATGGTTATATAGTTGAGGATGTTTTTTTTTGAACAACCCCTAGTTTTATAAACCCTAACTTTCCAAATCATGTTTTTAAATTAACTAAAGCTTTATATGGTTTAAAACAATCTCTAAGAGCTTGGTATGATAGATTAAGTAGTTTTCTTATTTCAAAAGGTTTTACAAAAGGTACATATGATCCTACTCTTTTTATAAAATGAATTTCTAAAGATATCTTAGTTGTTTAGATCTATGTTGAAGATATTATTTTTGGATCTTCAAAAAATTATTTATGTATTAATTTTTGAAAGATGATGCAAAATGAATTTGAAATTAGTTTAATGGGTGAACTAAAATTCTTTCTTGGATTTCAAATCTTTCAAAATAAGGAAGTTATTATTTTAAATCAAATAAAATATACTAAATATCATCTAAAACATTTTGTATTGGATAACACTAAAAGTAGTGATACTCCAATGAGCACTACCTGTAAGTTGGATCTTCATAAAAATGGTAAATCTGTTGATCAAACCACTTATAGAGGAATGATTGGAATTTTACTCTACTTAACTGCTAGTCGGCCTGATATTATGTTTAGTGTTTGCATGTGTGCACGTTTTCAAGAAAACCCCAAAGAGTCTCATTTAAATGGTGTTAAAAGGATTTTCAAATACCTCAAACATACAACTAATTTAGGACTTTTTTATCCTAGAGTACAATCGTTCGACTTCGTTAGCTATTCAGATGTTGATTTTGGTGGTTTTAAGTTAGATAGAAAAATCACCTCTAGAACATGTCACCTTTTAGGAAAGTCTCTAGTATCATGGTGTAGTAAGAAACAAAATTTGGTTGCATTATCTACTGTCTAAGATAAATACATAGTTGTTGGTAGTTTTGTGCACAAATTTTTTGGATGAAACACACATTACTAGACTATGGATATAAATTCAGACATGTACTTATAAATTGTGACAATACAAGTGCTATTAACATTTCAAAAAATCCTGTTTCACATTCCAAGACTAAACATATTGATGTAAAGAATCACTTTTTGAGAGATTATTATCAAAAAGGTGACATCACTTTGGAATTCATTGGCACCGAACATTAGCCTGCTGATATATTCACTAAACCATTAAATTCTGAAAGTATAAATTACATCAATCATGAATTAGGGATGATAAGTCTTAAGTGAAAGGTTTATTGTCTCACAGTTTACAGTCTCACACTTACGACCACATAGTTACTGTCTCACACTAACTGTCTCACAGTTACGGTCACACAGTTATTATCTCACAGTTTACGGTCTCACTCTTACGGTCTCATAGTTACTATCTTACATTTGTTGTCTCAATGATACTTCCACACTGTCACACCGTTTTGATAACACCGTGACTACCTGTTCTGGTCTCGCGGTAATGACTCGGATTTCTATTTTTAATTTTTTTTAATAATTGGGTTTATTATTTTATTAATTTTATACCGCATTTTTTGTTTGCGATTATTGAAATCTCTAAATGATAAAAAAACCATCACTTCACTTATTACTTCACTCAAGCTATCTACCCTCGAAATCAAAATCTCTTTCTCTCAAACCTTCTGATTTCCTTCAACTCATTCTCCTTCTCGAACCTACATTGGATTCCTAGAATGAAGCATATATCTTCATCTACTCCTGAGAAGTGCAGGTCTCAGAAGAAAGTGAAAAAGGCTCTGAAAATAATGCCTAAGGGACCACTGAATCCAGGCCTTGATGATCGAATAGTAGTACTAGAGAAAGAAGTTTGTCTGAAGTGGTTGTTGACAAGTAAGTCATTGATTTTGAAATTTCTAGATGAACAAGTCTGGTTGAAATGGTTCACTAAAGATAAGTGACCCATCTATCCAAAGCTTGTATACTAGTTTTATCAGTATATTCAGTTCTCTTACGACTCGACATATGATTTCGTTGTTAGAAGTTGGATAAATGGAAAAGGTGTACCTTTTCATCAAAGTTGTGGGTTGCCTATCTTGAAATACCGCATGAAGGAATTTATGAGGATCATCAATGAGGACCTCCTCCTCCTAGTGATGTTTTTAACCTAGAAGAGTCATTGGGAAACCTAACTGGAAATGAGAAGAGAAGAATAATGATTGCAGCAGAATTAGTGGAGAAACGAGGTTGTTGTTCAGGTTCATTCAACATTTGATTTACCCAAGGAAGGGAGATTTTGCAACCCTGAAGTATCAAAATGTATTTTTGATACATCTTATGAAAAATGGCCACAAGATCAAATTATGTAAGTGCATTATTTTGCACATCAGTGATATGATCAAGACCACTTCAAAATCAACCTCCCTATTTTATTCGAGATTTATTTCTGCAATGTTGTTAGCCAAGAATGTTGTTGGACCAAATGAAGAATTTATTAAGGATTATGAGTTTTGTATCTCTAAGGATACAATCATAAGGATGAAAATTAGCTATAATATTTGGAAAAAGTCTTGGGTGGAAGACAATGAAAGATTGTATGAGAAGTTTAATCCAATTAAGAATCCTTCAAAACCTAAGAACATATCTAACCCTAGTTTGGAACCAGATAAATTAGTTGAATACTCATAAGAGGAGACTGAGGATGTAGTTGTTGCACCTGAGGAAGGAACTGTCTTAGAATAAGAAGACAGTAGCCTACCTGACCCACAAGTTGTTGAAGTTACTGAAGAAGTTGTTGTTGAAGATGTACAAGTTGTTGTATTAGAGGAACATATTGTTCCTGAGGAACATTTAGAAGAATCAATGGAGCCAAAAGTTATTCTTTCTACTGAGGAAAGGATGGAGAAATATTTTTAGTTAGCTAAAGAAGTGGTTGAACCTTCCATAATGGAAGATATGAAATTATGCAAAGAGACCGGGTCTCTTAATCCCAACAGAGAAGCACCTGTTGAGGGGGAGAAAAATCCCATTTTGGAAAGTACTCAAGTGTAAGTTCATATTGAGATAATCCCTACATACACCTTGTATAAATTCCCAAGCTACTTTGATGTCTCTGATTCTCAGTTAGATTTAGTGAGAGGAATTGATCTCACAATAGCTTTTCAATTGAAACCCATTTCTGTAACAGAAGTCATACCTGCTAAGTAACCAGAGGTTGTTTCGGTTTCTGCACCTGAGGTTGCATAAGAAGCTCCTAGATTTATAATCCATTATGATTTAAAAGTATTTGGTGAAAGTATGATGTCTGTATTTGAAAAGATTTTGAAATCTCAACCTACTCCTAAAACTCGTCTAAGTGAACAGGATACTGGAATGCTTTTGGAGAAACTTATCTGACAGACCCAACCAAGAATGCTACATGAAATTCAAGAAATCGGGATTGAAAATCCACAATTAATTGAGGAAGTAAAATCTTTAAAATTTGTGATTGAGGTAATGAAGAAGGAATTTTAAACTATTGAACCCCCTGTTGCTCGTTTCAGTATAGAAGATGCTGACAAAATTGCTAAAAAGATTGTGACTATGATTCAACCTAATTTGGTTACTGTCGTTGAGAATATAGTTGAAAACAATTCTAAGTTGACAAATGAAGTTCTAGGATTGGTATCCTCAATTAATGAGTTGACTGGTGATTTTAAGAACTCTTTAGAGATTGTTCTTGAGAGCCTTCAAGCACTCTCTAAATTCATATCATCTCCTTCTTCCTCTGCTAAACCTAGTCAACCATCTCAACCATCAGACAATGCAGTACTCAGAAAAGTGATCCGATAAGAGCTTCGGTTTTTAAAAGGTTAGTCTATTTAGGAAAGCCTCTCCAAGATTGTACAAAATAGTGAGCATGTCCATGACATGGTTCGATTGTATTCGAAGGAAGTCTCTACAACCTATGATGAAATTACTAAAAAGGTTGATTTCTACTTCAAGATAATCTATACAAAGCATCAACTAACTAGCCACTTCAAGTATCTTGCGCAAAATATCAAAATTCCCCATGTGACTCAAGATTTTAAGGACCAAGTGCAGAAAATGAAAGAGTTCGCGCCTACTTTGGAAAAGTTTATTGAGAAATAAGATGATTTTGGAAAGGCTATGAAATACAGAGGTAAATTCATCACTGATTTTATCAAATTGTTGAAGCCTTATCTCCATGTGCAAAGCACTGTAATAGTGGCTCTTGAAACTACCCCTTTCTGGCCTGGTCTCATTCCTTCTACCACTCCTTCCTCATCTACTGTCTTTGCTCTTGCTTCTATGTCCATATCTCAGGCTCTAAGCCAGATCAGACCTGTCATTATTGAGCAATCCTTACCTAGATCATCCACCAGACCATCTCTTGCCCCTTCTGTTTTTGAAGGAGTGCCTCTTCCTTCTCTCACAGTTAGACCTATCCCTTCTCCAACCTCTACATCTGCTCCTGTTGATATCTCTACTAAGGTCAAAGAGAAGGTTGATGGTGCTGAAGAGAAGTGGATGATTTATTTTGATAGGGATGTATTTTATTTTGCCTCATGTTTGTAATGAACTCTATCTTTCTCTCCAATACAATGCCCACTTTTGTTGTTTATTTTCTTAATTACCTTCATTCAGTGTTTATTTTATTTTTCTTATTCTCCTTTTGATAATCCCAAAAGGGGGAGAAATAGTAAAATGCATTTATGAAAAAAGAATATCTTCTTAAGAGAATAAAAAAATTTATACATCTTATCACATATATGCTCAATATCTTTTCATTATTAAAATATATGGCTTATAAATGTCATGATTTGTGATCATCAAAAAGAGGGAGATTGTTGGACTTCTCATGTTCTAATGCTCACAAAACATGTTTAACATCTTACAAATCATGTATGGACCTTGTAAACTATGCTTTATCTTGTTCTATTATGTTTTATTATACTAATGCTTAAGTCTAATCCATTTTGTGAGTATTACTTCTTGAAACAATTTATAGATATTTTCCTAAGTATGAGACACCGCTTCTATGGTCACTGTCTCACCATTGGTGTGAAAAAATGGTCAAGTCCCTGACACCGTAACCCACACATCGTAACCCTGACACTGTAACCTAGACATTGTAACCCTGACACCATAACCCAAACACCGTAACGCTGACACCGCAACCCTGACACCGTAACCCAGATACCATAACCCTAACACTGTTCCACTGGTTCCTGGTTTAGCAAAGGGCTTGCTACCGTAACACTTGCTACCGTAACGTTTGCTACCGTAACCCTTACTACCATGACCATGCTACCGGTTTCAAACTTCACAAAGGATCTGCTACTCTGAACTTGCTACTGTCACACCATGCTACCAGTTCCAAAATTGACAAAGGAGATGACACTGTTTCCAGTGACACCGTTTCAAGACAAATTGTGACATTGTTCCTTAACCATTTTTTTTCTTTTATGTCTTTTTTCAATTAAATTTAAAAGTTGATTCTAATGGTCATATTTGAGTCATTTAATGACATTGATATAATAAATGCTATTTTACAGTCCTGTCAGCATATAGTATGAGGTACGAGGTATGGAGATCATGCTCCCTATCATCCATAAGAAAGACATCCTGAAAATAAAATACGTGGTGGTTCACGAGCTGAAAAACAGAGTCGAGTAGTGGATTACATGCAACAAAAAGGGAAGAAAATATATACACTGAAGAACACATGAAGAACTCTCAATTCCTACTGTTGTAGATCAGAACCTCAAACATCCTCGTAGCAATAACTCTAAGAAGAACAAGAGCTACAATACACATCTCATCGAACTGGGAACCAGAACACGAGTCCCACGATACTTTGTTTTCACAAGAGAACACGAAAATCACATCTGCTACATCCTACAAGTCCAGAGCTGCATAAAACAACACTCAGAGCATTTCTAATTGTTTCTCATTATCTTTGCCCTGTTGTGTACTATTTTTATTACTTTTTGAGCAGTGTGTGTATCTGTATTAAAACGCACATTGTCTCCTGCATTAAACTATAGGATACAAGATATCCTCGCTCAAATATCTTTCTACACTTTGTTTCACCCACGTATAACTGTGGAAGATGTCATGTGTAATCCGACTGTTAGTTTTCCCACGTAAAACAGTTGAAGAGACCTTGTGACCTGGACAGTCTTGTGTACTGTTGTTAACCCCGATCCAGGGTGTGGATCAAAGCTTTATATATATATATATTGCTTGGTGGCAGGTGATTACCAACTATAGCGAATTAAGTCTCGGCTTGAGACTGAACCACTTGTTTTATCCGTTGTGCCTTTCAATTTAGTTTTTCTCTGTTTTGACTTATATTTCAGAAAACTAAACTTTAATTTGATAGTTAGTCTTGAATAGTATTTATAATTGTTTTGCCTTATTAGAGTATTTTCAAAAGTTGTATCAGTATCTCATATTGTTATAGCTGAGAATTAATCAATCTTCTGAGAAACTATTTGAACAGTCAAACTATTATGATTTTATCACCTTGATTAATTGGCCTGTTTTATTTTAAATTGGGGGAATCTTTTAAATAAACTTTTTAACAGAATTTTTTATAGGAACTCAATTCACCCCCCCCCCTCTTGAGTGTCCTACTCCGACCAACAAAACGAAATGGTATTCATGACCTTCCATAAATTAAAATGGCTCCAAGTATCTATTTTTCTTTCAATGTATGGATGATTCATTTAGTAAAATGTGAATGTTATGTTGTTAGTTTATTTTGGTGGTATTACTGACCACCACGAACTAGTTTCATTTTATTTAATATTATGGCCATATGTTTATTCCAAAATATGAAACAATATATAATATACATATTTAAGTCATTTTAAACAATTATAATTGAATTTAAACCTGCCATGAAGGTGATAATAGGAAACAAAAACTCATCATCCATAAAGGCGGTGAACCGACATAATACGGACAATGTATTCGTTTTTTGAATAAGATGATAAGAGAAGATGATTGATGATAGATATTCCATTAACACAATAAAATTATAGCACATATATGATACTAGAGTTATTATGTCATGTTTAATGGAATTGTTTTGGCATATGAGGAGGAAGAGAAAAATAAAAGACTCAGTTGAGGGTATTACACTCTCCTTTGGATGTCTCCTCTCGAGCTTCCACTTAAGGCACCTTGGATTAGTCTTTTGATGGAACCAACATCACTAAGACACGAGGGAGAGGATTAGGAAGATAATTGGACAGAAATCTGGCAAGCTACAGGACTTAAAAGGTGCGAGAAGAAGGGGGTTGTGAAAGGTGGTATTTATAAGGGGGGAAGATGAATGCTTTTGAATATTATAATCTTTGGTTTATTATTTTGGTCTGATACTATCAATAGTATTGATTCTTGTGACTATATACAATAACTATGTATACGAGTTCGAACTAATGAGTGGTTACATCATTCATGGCTCAAAATTCATGTATTTAGCATATAATGTTAAATATCGTATTTTACCGCATTTCGTTATTTACAAAAAAATCAATTACTTTAGAAAAATACGAAAAACTCACCGTAATCATTTTTCGATGTATAGATTCCAAAAATAAAATTCATTTTAAGAAAATAATTTCCTAAATGTGAGAAATTCAAATTTTAAATAATTTTTTTATTTATTTGAAAAATATCAATTTTAATACTCTGATCAATTTTCCGACCCTTTAAAAAACTACTTGTTGTCTCGTAAAATTATCTTATTACTGTAATACAACTGAAAGTTAATTAATAAATCAATTTTATGATTTTTTTTAAAATCATCATATTTATTATAAAAGTGCATTTAGAACATTTATATTTTATAAAAATACGAATACTTGATTTATTATTTTTAAAACATTTATTTATTTATACGATGATTTAAATATATCATATTTTCATTTTATAAGACACCTAAATATTATTTTACATTTCCAGAGGTGATGATACCATTCTAACAGTCACATTACTATTCTCAATAGTCATATCACAATTCAAATAATCGCACTACTATTCCAACAATCAGATTGTTATTCCAACTATCAGACTTGGAACTATCACATGAGATCCTTATTTCCTATAAATGCCTCATATTCCATTCATTCTTCGTTCATTTTCATTTTCTCTCAAAGTTATATATATTTTCATTTTCAAAATGCATATTGTATTGCTAATATTTTGCTTCATTTCTACGGTGTTGTTTGTGAGTACGATTATTATGTGGTGTGTGCGCATTATATGATATTATATTACTAAATATGACACAATTATATATTTAGAATAAAATTTCCATGGATAAAATCATGATTTGTTACACCCCACGCTGCGAAAGTCCTGCTGCAACGGAGGTCCAGGACGTCCGTATCTCTAACAGTTGCTTTCGTCCCTCCGAAACGAGGGTTCGTTTTTGGCTTTCTCGAATCTGCCCCTCCCTCCCTCCCCGTTTTCGTGCCCCCCCACCTCGCTCTCAACACGGAGAGGGAGCACTAGAAAGGGCGGAAGCTTAATTCCAAGTGATTTTTGGATAAAAAAACCAGCGAGGGAAAGGCTGGTTTATATAATGTCGAAGAAGAAAGCCTTCAGCGGTTCTACCATGACGCTGAAGGATTTTCATGGCGGTTCCATCCCTTCTGATCTACCTCTCCCTTCTGCCCCTGGCACGTGAGTTCGCTTTCGGAGCACCTTCTTTTTATCTTTGTCGTGCACTCTCATCTGTCTGCTTCGCTGCCTCCCCAATTATTTATCGATTTAGATCTGTCTGTAGTTACTGGCTTAGTTGGTCCACCTGGGCATTAAATCTGATTAAGTAGCATAGATATACTATTGCTATTGGCTTAGTAGGTACACATGAACATTTTATCCGATACTTAATATTATCGATCTTTATTGATTTTCCTTTGATGCATTGTGTTCCTTTTCGGGCCTTGGATGCTTTCTAAAATCCACGAAGATTTGCAGTTATTTATATTTTATTTAGAATGACTTTTGCAGAAATGCGCGGCCTGCTGATCGTGCTGGGTTTGATCGATCCCTGTCATGGGGGAACCCGATTGGTAGATCTGATCACCGATTAATGCGGCCTGGGTCTTCCCTAGCTGCAAAAAATTTTGATAATAAAACCCCATTCCTCGCTCATACGACGCGCATTGGTCGGAACTTTGATGAAGACGAACGGAAGCCCCTTGATGGTAGCTCCCTGCCACGTCGGACTGTCAGTGATGAAGACATTTATGCTCCAGCAAATAGGCCAGAGTTGAAGCCAGATTCCTGCCCAGTAAAATCTTTTGAGGCGACCAATATGGGTGTCAACACGGGCCTACATGTTCCAAACCCTTATTTGCCAACTGCGAGCGTGGTTTCATATGCTGGGAGGGCCTCTGAGACAACTCAGGTTGGAGCTATTTCTCAGAAATTCGGTGGAAATACCATCCCTGTAGTTAGTGGGCCTCAAACTAACGTATGGGCAGCAAGGAAGGTGGCTGTGAGCAGCACTGAGTCATTGCCATTATCCAGCACAGAACCTATTGCCCTCTCAAAGCTGGCACATGCCAGTGCACTTGAGAAGGTTTCTTCTGGTAGATGGCAGACCAGGCATCAAAGCCATCATCAAACAGATGTGGAAATCATTCACCATTCTGAAATGGAGTGCGGGCCACGGTTTAAGAGCTTAGGGAATGGTGGAATGGAAAGAGTGACTGAGAGAGAATACTTAGATTTTACATTAGCTAGGCATGTAGATGAAGTTTTGATGACTGAAGATGGGATACATACTGTTTGTCCTGGGTATGATATAGGCATATCTCCTGTGCATTTTGAAACAAGGGATAGAAATCCTTCCCCTGGATACAATGGGGTTCTGTTACCAGGATCTGATGTAAAAGTTGGTGGGTCTGTGCTGGAGCCTCCACTGATTTCTGAAGCAACAGATAGACCTAAGTTGAAGTTGCTTCCAAGATCGAAGCCATTTGATAGCTCAGAGCCCCCTCCTATTGTTGACTGCAAGCAGGTATTTAGCTTGGTCGTTACGTGATGCAGTGTCCTGCATCTTTCTTCCATTTCAACATCTTTCTTTTTAGATGCACTTTTTTCCATTAACCAGCTGGCTTTCTGAATACCGGCAGCATACTGAAAGTGAGCATGTTGAAACTGTTACAAAATCATATCCAAATGTTATAACCTCGAGACAGGGGTTGGCTGACATTGAGAACAGGGATCTGCTCCCAGAACGCCCAAAACTGAACTTGAAGCCAAGGTCACAGCCCATTGAGCAGCGCAAAGAAACTGTCGTAAAAGGAAGGTTTGCCAATATGTTGATGCAATTTTTGGTGTTTATTGGTTTTATCTTTACAGTTTCTTCATCTAGCTGTTTCTCTCTTCACTTCATACATGTCAACTATACCAGCCATGAAATTGGTAGTTTTCTTATTTAGAAATATTTTGGAGAATTTTATTTCTCAAGAATGTTTAAGTGGTGTTTGCCCTTCTTTTCCCCTCTCTTTATGTGTACGCATATTGCTCTATCTTCGTATTAATGTGATCTTCACCGTACAAGATTTATCAAAATATACTTAAATGTATCAATTGGATGATGATAGCATTTTTCTCTATGGTTGATGTATTCCGTATGTATATGTTTATTATATTTGTAATTAGATTTGGGTGACATTTTGTTAGGACAAAAGTGAGAGAGAGAGAGAGAGAGAGAGAGAGAGAGAGAGAGAGAGAGCCTAAGCCGAGTCCCCCCCCCCCGACCGAACTGCTGCCAAGCTGTAATTGCCAAAAGAACCCCTCCCAACCGATTACCTGCTCTAATTTAATACCTCAACTACTTCCAACAAACCAGTCACGACAATTTCCCCTTGATGAAAAACCACCTCGTTCTCAAGGTGTGAGTGTCAAACTCGCCCACCTTCATGAATCCGATGAAGAATCGCACCTTCGCTGTTAAGCTTAATAACAGCAGCACCGTGTCGATGAAAATGCAGCCGACTTTTCGTTGGCAGGCTATAACTCGATGTCCAGTTATAGTAGCAACAAAACTACCAAGCCCAACTCCACTTAGGCCAAAGGCATTTTCTTTTCTTCTCGTGCTGCAACACCAAGGAAGCTGTTTCCAGCAAGAACTTCAAGCGAGTGTTAGAAAAATGTCCGGTTGCACAGGCCTTCAATGTTAAAATTTGATCAATTGCTACAACAGTCTGGAGAGCTACTCTCCTGTGCTCATCTTGAAGGGCCACTAATTAATCCACAGCTAGGAACGAATTGCCTTCCACAGCAAACTGAAACTTGTCATTCAGAAAATTCCTACCCCAAACAAACTTGCTTCCAGCGAGGAAGCATGCTTTCCGGCCCTCATGTCCTTCGTGGCCATCGCCATTAGTACTCCATGACTGCAAAAAAGTTTTAGCTGTTGGTCGGTACCTGGAAAGTCCTTGACTAAGATCGACTAACAAATGTTAGGGAAAACTCCATTAGAAGTTCAACAGTTGCGCAAGGGAATCCACATACTACAGTAATGACAGCCGCAACTTCAAATGGCGTCTTTCTTTCTTTTCATAAACTTCTGTGTTGAACCCCTGATTGTCAGCTTGCGATAGCAAAATCCTTCAATTTTCACCAACAATGTCATCCGCTGGATCCGTCACTTCAAACTCTTTGTCACAACACATCATCCAAACTGGTACTACAATTCAACTCTTGCCCTTTATCCAAATCTTGCCAGCCTTCCATTCTAGCCACCAATGCACTATCATGCCACCGACCTGCTGCCAGCTCCCTCACTTCCTCCACTTTGGTATTTGAAACACAATGAGACTCCTTCCAGTGTGAGGGTTCTTGATCCCCTATTCCTTTCCTCTGCAGTATGTGTAGCCTCTTTAAACAACCCTTTGTATCTTACTTTTGCAACATCTGGAGCTGCTCGTATCTCCATACATTCTTCCTCAGTACCTGTTTGAAAACAAGAACTCCTTACTGAAAGATTTGATACAACCCTGAGGCTTGGAACCAAAACAATTTTGGGAAGTATCCTCTCCAATTTTGAAGAAAAGACCGCCCCAAGCCCTATTGTCACTCCCATGGATCTGGAAATTTGCTCCAACGATTCCGGACTATTTTCAATGATCACATTATCATAAAAGGTTTTGAACAAATTACCTTCTTTGTTATCCACTATTATAGCAACCCATATTTTTCATATATAAATATCACATCTTAATAGATGAATATTCATTGCATAACATAATGATCCACGTTAGAATCGTATAGGTCTAGTGCCTTTGGAAACTTGGACATATAAACAACTGGTTCATAAAAGATCTACATTGTCTCCCACTATGTTCTTCATAACTAGCACCTTTCTTAGACATATCAGACTTAATATTTTTCTTCATAACCTGGGGAAAAGAAACATAAGAAAGAGTGAACTCAAATGCTCAATAATGGTAAACAAGAGAGATATCAATGATCACTTGAGAATAACGATATCAATGATCACTTGAGAATAACACGAACATAAGGGTATGAGAACATGAACATAACATTTGAAAATCATACCCTGCATATCATAAATCATAATCTTGAGTCATGACATAAATCTTGACAATTCATATGACATGAATCATAAAGGAATTAAAGAACATGAACCACGAATGCTTAACAAAAGCATAAGATATTGATTTGTGACATACACATAAGCATAGAAAATCATTTGCTCAGTAGTTAAGGCTCATTGACATAGTGAAATGAGTCAACTCCCCAAACCATCGTAGTAATCAATGTTCACTCTCAAGACTATCATAGTGGACAATCCCTAACTGAACTGGGTCCACTCCCCATTCTAGTCTTGTTTATCTCAGGAGATATCAATCTTTACCCAATGCATTGGAGGAAGATATAGGTCCCACCCGTCACATAATGAAAACAATACATATGTGTGCCACAAGATCATAAATCATCAATCATACCAGAATTCATGAAAATAAATAGGTTTCATAAACATTTCATCATAGCATAACTCATGAAAAATAAATGATTTTCATAAACATTTCATCATTTCATCACAGCATAATCCATGGAAAAGAAACGAGTTTCATAAACATTGCGTCATCATATTTATAAACCATTCAGAGAAAGAATAAAGATGGTATCATTGAATCATATCCCCAATAAAACATAACTGAAATCAAGGGTTGTTGTCTTTGATGAATAAAAATACCATTAAAACATTCTTAAGGAAAATAACCTTCCCATTTTGAAATCATTTATTTAAAAAATATAAAAGAAGATATTTTTTTAAAAAGAACCATGTAAACTTGTAAAGGAAGCTCCAAATCAAAAATTAGTTATGACGGCGGGAAAAATTGTTCATGCCGTATAAGTTAAAAAAACGTTCTTTCCATACTTTTGTTGGAAAAATCACAAAATACATCATTTAGAAAACGACATGAAACCGTTTTGTAAAAAGTCAAACATGGGTAAAAATGACTTTAAACAATCATAAGAGAATAGTAAAAGCCTTTTTTAAAACATTTTTAGAAAACATGGATTTGGAATAAAAAAGTTTTTCAACCGGAGAAAAATGAACTCGATTTTCCTTAAAAAAAACATATTTTTGGTCTCTCGAGGTGAGAGAATTGAAAGTAAAACATGTATTTTTCAAGAAATAACGGAGAAGAAGAAAATTCATGAGTTTTCTGAGGGATAGATCATAAGATTTCATTATTGGAAACTTAATCATTAACAATCCCGATAAACAATGAGATTGTAACATAAAACCCTTACAACCTTGTTAACATTTGAATCGTAAGCTCCATGAATGAAATAACCTTAGATGGATATGTAAATCCCACATTCATAAGAAAAATCATAAAAGACATTCAATGACATCATATACACCACACAAAAGAAACACGTGGTGAATATGACATGTGCTCCACAAAAATAAAAGTGATTCGAAAATCCCTTTTTGTCCGACTTCCTTCGTACGTGTTGGAACCTCCCGTATAATAAATATATATTTATTATACATCTATCATATATATCATACCATATATGATTTACTTATAACCTTTTATAACTCGTTTGTTAACATTTTATTAAAATCATTGTTCTAAGTGATATTTGCTTCGTTTTTCATGTATGTTCTGATTCGGTATTTTTGGTCCTTGTATTTTGATCATGGTTTCATCAGTTCCAGAATGTTCATCATGATATAAATATCATATATATTCATTGTATACATGTTTAGAGTCATTAGTAAAAGTATAGATAGAAAAATGAATTACACTGTTCATGGAGACGGTTGACCGTATCTACGCACGTGCGATACTTTTACTTCTTGTTTGATGGGAAATAGGCTGTAAAATGGTGTTTTCACAATCATAATAACATTTCTGCATATTTAGGATACTGAAATTATTTTATGATAAATATCATAGATTTAGTAGAGGTAAAGAAGAGTAGAAAAGAAAGTGATCGGTTAAGACGATCACCTCTTCTTTGAAACGACTCTTTTAGATCTCCTCTAAAGGACTCTAGGGTTGGTCTTTTGGGAAGACCAAAACCTCTAGAATGTGGCTAGGGAAGTTGTAAAGAGAAATTGACAGAGATTAGTCAAGCTAGAAGGCTCAAAGTGGTGTAAAGAAGTGAGGAAAAAGATACCTTTTTATAATTAAGGTGAATGACACTTTTGGAATTTTTCAAAAGATTAAATTATAATAATTCATTCTCAATCCAAATGACTTTAAATGACCAGGGATTCAAAGCTAAGGTAGGAAAGAGTTCCCATCAACCAATAGAATTTAGACAAGTTTTGATGTCATTTTAAACCATCATTTTGAGTAAGGCTTAGATAATCAATTTTAATTTTAATTACGGTAACATTTTTTTTAATAGTAAGGGGTTGTAATTTTTACTTATAAGGTGACAATTTACCCATAAATGGCCAACTTATGACATTCTCTATCATACCATATTCACCTTATCTTATTTCAAGTTTTTATGTTTTTTAAACAATTTAATAAAATATTATTTTGATAAAATATCATTATTGTTGATTTTGACACTGTTCATTTAATTTGACTTAAAAGACATAAAAACAAAGTTTGAATTCGAATATAATCTTTTAACACAACACTAATATGTCATATACACCTATAAGATTCGTGGAACACTATAACTTTCTAAAATTATATCACTTAATATTTTCAGATTATTTATTTTATTTTTTCATTAATTAGTTAAATATTTTTTTTGACGTTGTGTAAGCATTTAAGGCAATTATATAATGTCTAAAAATTAGAAATAAATTACCTCATGAATATAATTTCATCATGCCCAAAATGACTATTAAGAATCGTTCACAACTAGTTTTTGTCCCTATGTGACCATATAAAAGATTTTTAAAACTAAGAGAGTGACATTTATAACTTTCTTTGATTTAAATAATATATGTTATTTTCATAGCCATTAAACTAACCAAATTCGAGCCTAAGGCGATAAGGGTCGATTCCCTTCCTCCAATAAAAATTAGGATGAAAAATTTAACAAGATGGTAAATTTTACCACGGATAGTATTCAAACATAAAATTGATTCCAATGGATTTAATTGTATTATTTAAAATATAAGAGAACTTATTTGACTTTGAAACCGTTTTAAAACAAAATGGAACTTTTTACATGCAATTTTCAATAAAATCATCATTTTTTACTATTCACTGGAAAATCTATCTTTTTAGAAAATTTTGAAAAATTTATTCTAACATAATTTTAATATGTTGATTTCAAAAATGATGTTCATTTTATAAAATAAAATCTGTAAAAGTTTTAGAAATTTATTATAATGTTTTATCACAAAAATCAATATTTTTTTTGTTGAATAAATCATATTTTTAAAGAATAAAATGACCGCTAAAAATTGTGTGATTATTTACTAAGCATTTTTCAATACATTTATATCGAGTATGACATTTCTATATATCTCATAATGTAGTTAGTCCTATTTACATCCGCCAATTTAACGACTAGGTTATAACGTCTCAAATAATAATATTTTAACAGTATATCGTGATTCGTTTAAACTTGGCGTTGCGTGTAACACAAACTATCGAAGAAATAAAATTATTTAAAGAGAAATATTTTCTAAATCTCAGGGTGTTACAACGATGAACTCACCATTGCTATCCTCACTTTGCTTGCCCCTCACCTAGCCTTAATCTAAATGTGAGCCACTGTACTCGAGTGTTGCATGCCCCGAGGACAAAGGCGTTGGTCTGGATGCGTTTGGTTTTCCACAATATTTGTTGTAGGAGATTTCAGAAGCAGTCCAGGGACAAGCTGCATCCCCTTGTCCCCTGAGAGCAGAATGTGTGGCAGTGGACTCCATGCCACGCCTCACCAGTTTAGCTGGTGAAGTTCTTAGGCTCGCTACTTCAGCATGAGTATTCTTGTGCATACCAGGAGCATCCACAATAGGCCAGTCCTTGATCTTCGACTCACTTCTGCTCAGGCTTTCCATAATTGGAACGCGCAGCTCCCCAATCGGTGTTGGATTCTTCATCTTTAAACCTGCTCTCAAACCACACAGTGTTGGTGTCCCAGCTACTTCCGTGTCCATGCTGTCGCTGTCTCTATCCACCTCCACGGTCTCAACAACCAGTGACCGCTTAACCAATGTCTGCACCTATGCAGCTGGCGGAACACTGGATCGTGCCACTTCCTCAGTCAGTGGTTTTATGCACAAATCTGGTACAAACTCCCACTTGGCGTTTTCCAGCTCTTGTGTTTGTGCTCTCAAGGACTGCAACTGTTCTTTTAAAGTTGCTACAAGTTCTGACTCCCTTTTATCAAATCCCGATTCCATTCCGAACAGCCTCCTACAATGTACAGAAAAGGAAGAGAACAGACTGCTGCTCCTGTTCCAATTGCTCCAACATCGCCTACCCAACTGCTCTCACTCCATGTCAACCAAACAGTGTCGACAGCCGGCCTTGAGTTCACTCCACAACAATCGTCTTCCCCACTACGTTCGGCCAGATCCAAACATAAACACTGGTCGCGTGATTGTCAGTTCCATTCGTCCTCCCCGACGTGTGCGTTTTCCAGAGAATATACTGCATGGCAGTTGTTTTTTCCCCAGTGAACAGCAGCTCACACCTGCTTTGACCTCAACAACGACAACCAGCAACACCGTCGTCTTCAACGATCGTCTGCTCCTCATCCCCGTGCTACGATTGCGCTCCCCAGTGTTCGTCTCCTTCAGTGATTTTCCCCAGCAAAGTCGCCAATTTGTTTAGACGAAAGTGAGAGAGAGAAGGGAGGGAGGGAGGGAGAGAGAGAAAGAGAGAGGACTTATTTAATACCCCAACCACTCCTAACAAACCAGCCATAACAACTCATCAATATTAAAAGACAAGACCCCCCCCCCCCCCAGCACATGCCCACACATAGCAGCCCAAGCCAGCCCATACCTGACAACCACAATGCCACACATGGGCAGCTCTCACCCCTATTCCTAACACATTTTTCTTCTGCAAGATATGGAGAATGGGGTGATCGTGTGACTTGTTACACAATGCCACACATTTTTCTTCTGAAGTTTATATGAACCAATCACCTAGGTTTTTACATTGGGTGATCGTGTGACTTGTTAATCGGCTTGGTTTAGAAGGCACAGTGCGTTGCTATATAATAAGGGTCACCTTGATGTAAAATTGATAAATCTATTTGATTTTGATGGCTCTTTAGGTTGCCCTTAATGCTAAATGTTATTATTGCCGTGTTAAGGGATTTGGAGATGGCACTTGTCACCTTGTGATTTTTTTTTTATTGTGAGATAATATATGTTTTGAAGTAATTTTTATTGACTTGGTCTGGGAGGTCCACTGTACTGTATTGAATTTTGGCTACAACAATGTAAGGTTGATAATTCACTTGTGGTTTATGTTGGTGACATCATTATCCTGATTATCAATTTTGATAGCACTGGTCACTTAAAAGAAATTTTCACAAGTTGAATTTGGAATGAATGACTTAGGATACTTATGAAGTTTACTTGGAATTGAGATGGTATTTTTTTTTGATGAAGGAATCACTTTATCCTAATGTTTTGGAAATCTTTGATGGAGGCATAAGATTCCTCGCTCCAAAATTGCTTGATTTTCAAAGTGATCATAATGTAAATCCTGACGCTTAATAGGGAGAAGTGTCGCAGGAATTTGTTGCGTATAGATCTCTCCTGGGTAATTTAAAGTACCTTAAAATTACTTAACTCAATGTTTCATTTCCTGTTAGTATAGTGACTTGGTTTGAGAATGCACCATGAACGTATTTTTCAAGAATCATAGATGTCTTCAGACTGCTGTTCACATTTGCTGTAGATTTGGCCAACTGTCCCATTATCAGGAAATCAATCATTAAATATTCTTTCTTGATTGATTGCTGGGGTAGAAAATAGAACCGTGACTCATGTAGCTGGCGAGTTGGTGTGGTTGAAAAAATTGTTTTTATTTTCTGGTATGCTTCCTTCAATAGCTCTTTGTACTGTAGTGCTCATTTCAAAATTGTAGGGTTTGGGTACTTCCTATCTCTTATCTTTTATCATTATCACTGTAAAATAGGCCAACTGAATGGTTCTTGGGGAGTCCCATTTTTTTGTGAAAAAATATTGTTTTTTTTAAAATTCAGGAATATAATAAAACAAATAAAGTTTTGTGAAGTAATCAAACAAATTGTGTTGGGACCCTGGTTGATTCATCCAGATCTTGGCCCATCACATTGGGCTGGGCCTTGGGGCCTTGGGCCATTTTTACACTCTTAGCTGGCACTTAGTTACACGGTCTTGATTTTCAGTTGGATCGGATGACTTGGTTTCTACTGTTATTAAAAACATGTGTGCTTGCACGTTTTCGCATGTGTTAGACGATTGGAAAGTGAATGCAAAATGCATCTTGTTGCTCAATTTTTATTTTCATCTGGTTTGTATAATGTGATTTTCTGACTTCCACAAGGCTATATTTAAAGTATTGGAAGTCGAGAAATTTTCGTTACTTCAATTGAAGTTTTTTACTGTTTTTGTTTTTGTGCTCGTCTAGAATGTTAGGAGAAGCCTTTTCAATCCCTTGATTTGGTTCCAAAAGATGCCTCTTATTCTGCTTTAGTCGTAAAAGTCCTGAGAAGTGGGGTTGTCCTATGGCTTTCTCTTGATTTATTGTGGTCATTTTCCTTTTTAATGATAATTAAAGATGGTTTTTTGTTGGTGTTTGTTGATCACTTTCCATAATAATGATAAATAACCAAATGTGATACTTGTCTCTGTTGCAGGAATGCATTGTTTGGAGGCGCTCGCCCAAGAGAGCTGGTTTGTGGCCTATATTTTCATTAAGAAACCCTGACTTTGAAATTTCCAATGCTTTATAATTATCAATTTTATGATGCAAGTATAATCTGCTGTCGCCCTTAGGCAATGTTGTTTGACGGTGCTTGCAAATTAATTAATTTTATAATGCAAATTAAATATTTCATGGTACAAAAATTTATGGCTTGCATCATCCTTTTTCTTTACTTTTTTAGGCAGATCCATTTTTTTCTTTTATATTTCACGCAATTCTTTAGGGTTTAGTAACAAGAACCATGTACTAGCATAAGATAAACTAAAAAAATTGATTCAAAATAAATCAAGTATCTGAAACTATAGTTTCATAATTTGTTTTGATTTAAAATTTTTAGGATCCTATAGATTTGGTTTGGTTTGCTTCGTAACTTGGTAACCAGCACAAGAGTAACTAGATGCCAATAAAGTTCGAGAAAAGACCCATCCTGCCATAGCCTTTCTCAGTTGTGGATTTTTTTTGTAATTGTACGAAAAACTTTGTATTGTAACTGTACAAAAAACATGTAATAATTATATATGTTTCTGTTTTAGATATTAGCTTAAAATCTTTTTGTTAGGACAATGAACACAAGAAGTTAAACCGTCCAAACCACCAAATCTGTTTATTTAGAACGATTGAATCTTTACAACAAATGGTGTTGGAGTCTGCATCCCACATCGGACTTGTGGTCTGATGCGGTCTTTAGTATTCATTATAAAATAACATCAAGCCCTCCTTTAGAGAGGTACCTTAGGTATTGGGTCTCATATCTCTTTTATTATTCTACATGGTATCAAATGAGGTCTAATCCCAACCCAAGCCCTCCCTCCCATTTTTTTCCCGTCTAGGTTTTCCAGCAATTCTTCCCGTTGGGGGGCGGTGGCCTCCATGGCAGGGAGCCATACGTCCTCCGCCGTCGCCCCCTGCCGGCATCTCCCTCCTTGCGGGGCCCCTCCTGCGCGGCGCCCTCCCTGTGCGACGGTTTCCTCCAGGCACGACGACCTCGCCCTTCTTGTCGGATCCAGCTCCCTGGCGGCCTCCTTCTGCGGATCTTGGCTTCCCCCTGTGCAGAATCTCCGACAGCCCCTCCCTGTGCGCACGACGACCATCCTTGGCGGCCCCTCCCTATGCGCGCGACGACGTCGCCCGACGATGTTCCTCCCCTAGATCAGCCGCGTCGGCTCCTCCCGTCTTGCGCGCATCCCACTCAGACGACACCTCCGGCCGTCTCCATCCCTGCGCGCGGCTCCTCTGCGGCTTCTTCTTGTGCGCGCAACGACACTAACGACGCCGTCCTCCCAGATCCGGCCAGATCCTGTCCGCTGTGCGTGCCTCCTCCCGCCGGTTGGCTGCCTCTTCTGCTTCCACACCTCCTCCGCCTCTGCGCGACTCCTCCGCTTTTGATCCGGCCTTTTGCACCGACCCAATGCTCCTGCGCTGACTCCCTCCCTGCGAGCCGATCCTTCCTGCGGGATGAGTCCCTGCACGTCGCACCCTCCCGTCGCTGGCATCCCCTTCTCCCTCCCGTTCGGCCAGATCTGGTCGGCCGCGACTGGATCTCCTCTCTGGATCTCCCCCGTCCGCTGCTCCTCTGCAAGGCAACCCTCCCCGCCGGTTTCATCCGTGTCCAGCTTTTCCGGCCTCCTCTCCGGCAGCGGCCCACTCCACTCCTGCTTTCCTGGCGCCTCTGACTACCGGCACCGCCTGTGCGGCTTTCCCAGCGCTTCGTCGACCGGCACCGCTAGTGTGGCATTCCCGGCGCTCCGACGACCGGCTCGCCTGTGCGGCATTCCCGGTGCTCCGATGACCGGTCTGCCTGTGCGGCTTGCCCGGCGCTCCGTCGACCGACACCGCTTGTGTGGCTTAGCAACCATTTTTTTTCAGCATCATCATCCATCAACTTCCTAAGGGGGAGCAACAGTCATGACGGTTTATATTTTCTTTGTTTTGTCTTGTTTTGTAATCAAGTTGGGTATGTCCAGCTTGAGGGGGAGTGTTTGAAGCGTCTGTTGATTGAGGGGGAGTGTTGGAGTCTGCATCCCACATCGGACTTGTGGTCTGATGTGGTCTTTAGTATTACTTATAAAATAACCTCAAGGCCTCCCTTAGAGAGGAATTTTGGGTTTTGGGTCTACCTCTTTTATTATTCTACAAATGGAAATGGAAAGAGAATACATTAGGTGTAGAAGGAGAGGACGACCACTCTCCCAAGAGCCAAGGTGCGACCTCCCAAGGTTGACACCACCCAGCTGCTGCCAAGCAGAAATCCAATTTCATTCATAACCCATTCCCCACCTACTACCCAACATCCAAACAGCCTTGGAATGGACAGACCCCTATGCCTGGACAGCCTGAGAATGGACAACCCTCCCAGATACCTAACAGCTTTGGAATGGACAGCCCCCTACATAATTAACACCCCCCACCTGGTCCCCAAGGTGGACCTCCAAATGGGCTCGGGGTCTTTAACACAGGAACACAGGATGGGCTGCCCCCCCACCCTCTTTGCCACATTTACCCATGCCTGTAAATGCAGTTCGTGGGCCAATAAAATGATCCCATGTTTCCCAATTGAGGCCAGCATTTGCCAAGCTCCGCGCTTCACCAGTTAACGCAGGAGGATAGCGTTTCCAGTACAATTTCCCTCTGTAATTTTTAACACCAAAAACACCTGATTCAGCCAAATTGCCCTTATAAACAGGCCCAAAGTTCTTTGAGGAAGTATACAACAAGTTCCTCCTCCCGCCCATATGTGAAGGACAACTAGGTAGTTGTCATTGTAAAGCAATAAACTGAAGAACAGTCCAAAATGAACCCCCTGCCATTTTTCTAAAAACAAAATCTTTAAACACCAGATTGCCCTAGACCCAAATATCATAATTTCGTCGTCCAGGACTTTTCCAAGCGGTGTCCACTTCAATTTCTTTTTCAGCAAACTGGAGAGTCACAAGGTAGATTTCGTCCTCAATGTCAAACCGAATGTACCACATCGAATCAGGAGAGAGACTTGAAATCTGGAACAACTCTGGGTCTAACGTTTTTGTAATGTGTAATTTGAAATTTAGAACACCCAAACTTATATTTCTGGCAGGATTTGTAAGAGATTTGACAATTTCCTCCAGCTCCTCCTGGGCCACATTCTTACCTGCAACTTCAATCAAGGAATCAGTTGCGCCGTTTTTAGAAGACTTTGTTCCACCTTGGCAGCGGATATGCAATTCCTACTCTGACCAGAATTGTGTATAGATAAACCCACTGGATCCTCTGTTCCTTTGTTTCTCATAGCAAAATCTTTAGCTGCCTCTCGCATGAATGAAACTTTACTAGTTTTGTCTATGGAAACAGCTACATCATACCCACTATTTCCCTGATTTGACTCTTTTCCGTTCGAGCCTATCTTTAAAGGAGCATGCAGCCCCCTAATCCCAAAGAACGTGTTTCCTGAGCAGCCAGCAGTGTTCCTTGGCTTGCTACCACAACACTTGGATGATTTGAACGCAATCCAAAATCAAGCAACTACTCTTTGGCATTCTGACCCTGCTTATCCTGGTAAGAACATGGTTCAAGAATTTCTTCTTCCGGCTGAACATGATCGCAGCCAGCCTGCTCCTCGTGTTCACTTTTGTTATTCCTCTCCATCGTTTTGTGATCCACTTCCTCTACATCTTCTGTTACTTGAACTAAACCTGTCCATGCTGCGGTGAACCTGAATCAAATCAGTCTTCTCTTCTCCTAAGCGCTGAACAGCCAACACGTCCTCCTTAATGTCTCCCAGAGTCTGCTTGGACTGCTACTTGTCACACTGTTGTCGGAAAAACTTTCCCTGCTCCTTACCAGTCCCATACTTCTCTATCAGCGCTGGCTTCAACTTTTTCCATGACAAACCAGGATTCTCATCCTGCCACGTAAAGAACTAGGGTAGAACATTGTACTTCATACTTAACTGCACCCAAGGCAACTTCATATTCTCCGTTATTCGACCTTTCAGGAAGAATTCCTCTATTTTTGTGATCCAGCTCTAAGGATCCTCCCCTGAAAACATTTTGGCTGGGAAAACTCCAGCTGAAACCGCCTTACCAAACTCTTCCCAACGAACGACCAGAAATAATTCGTCCACTTAGCGTTCGTGACACACAGTAGACTGCATGAAAGTGGTTAGGTAGAGGAGAGAGAATTTTTCTGTACTGTATTCGCTTTTTTCTCCAGCGGCGTGTTCCTTAGCGATCACGACCCTCACATCATACATCCAGAACACACGACGACTTCACCCAAAAATCATCTCGCCACAACCATCCTCTCCAGTCGTCCTAAAAGCCAACGTGTCAACGTCCGGTGCTGCAACTCACGGCGTTCGTCCAACACTGATCGTCCTCCCGTGCTTACGTTTCCCTGCTCCAATGACTCCTCTCCTTTAGTTCATCTCCCAACTGCGATCATGTATAGATGCATTCATGACATCGCCCAACGCTTCCGTCCACAGCTTTCGACCAAAACTGGATGTTCGTCCACACAACCACAAACGCTAACGTTTTCAACGTTCAGTCTTTCTCCTTGAGTTAGTGCCACGATCAACCTCCAAGCGATTGCAATACCGAATTCCCAGCGTTCGAACGCGTCCTCAACAACAATCGCGTCTCTCTGCTCCAACAACGCACCAACAACAATCGACTCTTTGCTGTGATCGCCTTCTCACGTGCGCTTCCCCAGCGACGATTGATTTTTCGCTGCGATCGTCTTACCCAACAGCGAACACGTCTCATACAGTGACGCTTTTCCAGCAACGATGACTTTCCAAACGGCCGTCTCTTCTCCAACGTTTGGTTCCCCAACGGAGTCGCCAAATGTTAGGGCAATTAACACAAGAAGAAGTAAAACTGTCCTAACCACCAAATCTGTTTATTTGGAATGATTGAATCTTTACAGCAAATGGAAATGGAAAGAGAATACAACAGGTGCGGAAGGAGAAGAGGGCGGAGGTGAAGATAGAAGAAGAAGAAGAAGTTCTCAAGGAAGAATACCACTCTCCCAAGAGCCAAGGTGCGACCTCCCAAGGCCGGCACCTCCCATCCAAGCAGAAATCCAATTTCATTCGTAACCCACTCCCTACCTGCTACCCCTTATTTATTATCCCACCCGCTACAACCAAAACACAACTGTCCAAAAGAATAAAAGAAATTAAAGACAATGTTGCCCCAACACCCAAACAGCCTTGGAATGGACTTCCCCCTATGCCTGGACAGCCTAGGTAAATATTGAGAGTGAGAGTGAGGAAGTAGAAAGGCAGCAGTATATAGGTTTGATCTCTGTAGAAAAACCAACAGAAAATAGGAATTACGGTTGGGAGGAGAGAGGAGGAAGAGGAAGAAGAAGTTCCTGACATGAAGAAGACCACTCTTCCCGAAGGGCCTGCCGAGACCTACCAAGGACCGGCTTCAGCAGCTTCCAGCTGAATACAAAATATGATTCGTTCCCTTCCCAACCCCCAGCTGCCCTATTTATTACCCCACCTGCCTACTGCAACAGCTGGCAAACACCACTTCCCCTTACAAAGACAATATTGCCCTTACAACCCACACTTACATTCCTAACATTCGCCCCCGCTTGAAAAACAACTTTGTCCTCAAGGTGGAACGCCTAAAGTGTGACTCATCAGCCTTTTGAACACTAGAACTGTAGGCGGACACTCGTTCCAATCAGCATCATCAATCTCGACGAATTCCGGTTATTCAGCATCCCAAATTCTTGATTCTTGGCAGCCGAAGCGAAAGCTTGGTCAGTTGACGTAGGTGGATAGCGTTTACATTATAATTCCCCTTTGACATCTCGAACAGCAAATACCTTTGATTCATCTTCGCGTATGTTGACACCCTCACAAAAAATGGCAGGAACCTTTAGCTCGAACTTGAATTTACAGGATTCTGCAGCCTCTGTTGAGGCAGAAACCGTGCAGCCTTCCCTTTCTTTAGCCGCCCCACGCAAGGTCGAAGCTTCATTGGTGCCGGTTCCAAAAACAGCATCAATTAGCGCACTCTTTCTCTGGTTCGAAATGGTGGGACCACTGCCATGTATCCAGAATTGAAAAACTGTGAGCTGCCTCCCATTTCTTGAACAAATGGAATATCCTCACATACATAGGCTTTTGTGTGGCCTAAGACTGCCTGGAAAGCAACCCTCCAGTAAAAATGTGTTTTGTTTGCTCTCATAGTGGTATACAAATCACTTTTACTAGCCGTCCCTCCAAAACAGAAGGCTGAACCTTCCCCTTCCAACAGTATTAACGATTTGGTATGGAAGTAGTGACTTGGAAGTCTGCAAGTATGCCACAATCTATTATATTGAGCTCAACTCTCTTTTGCTTCACTTTCAGCTCAACATATTGGTAAAATGTTACCATCTTAAAGGGATTGGAAAACACCTTGGATAGAGATGATTCCCGTGCTTCCAAACTAATCCTGAGAATCATTGCCATGTTTGTAAGGTTATGATTTCGGTTGCGTGTGTTGTACATAGAACCAGCGGGTAATCCGGACACTCTTGGTCTTTTGGGTTGCTTCAGTGCCTACATTGAAACCAATCTCCTCCATCTCAGCACCCAAAAGCTGCTCAACTGGAGTTCTCTTGGCCTGTGGAAGGAGCCCATGCGTCACTCAAGCGGGTGTTGTTGCCCTGCCACCACGCCTAGCTCCGAAGAGTACTCAGGAGCTTTGTGGAACTTGTCTTGTTCATTGTCGTCCTCTATTTTTCCGTTTCCAACTCTGTTAAGAAGTTTTGTGGGTGCCTTACATTGCTCTCCAGAAACCGAAACGTGCTCCTTCAACAGTACTAGTCCCTCGATCTTCTCTGTCGTTTGCTCCTCCTCGGCTCTTGTCGATTGCATGAAAGTTTCTATGTCAAAGAGGGTAAAATGTGATGCATCTTTCCACGTTCCTTACCATTCTTGTTCGTGCGGTAATACACTCAGACTTACCACTGCTTCACCAAAAGGATCTGAGCTAGGAACAAACAGCTCCTCCCGGGTGTCCTTTTTTTGCGTAACCATGACAAAACGTGTATCTAGATTTGCTCCACAAGCGCCGACTTCAAGCTTGAGTAGGAACGTTCAGAGTCAAGCTTCTATCAGGACCGCTGACATCTTTCGCTTTCTTGTTCCCATTTCCGCTCGAAACCACAACACTTGCCCTACTTTGTTTACTAGAGGTCGAAACGTGTTCCACCTGTAGCTCAAACCCCTCTATCTTCACCGTCCCTGGCTCCTCCATGGCTTGCTTCATTTGTCCAGAATATGCTTGCCGACCTAAATATCCAGTGAAAACCTCCATCCGATCCAACAAAATCTCTAGTTCTCATTGCCGCGTATCAATCACAACCCGTCTCCTCGTAAAAGCTTTGACAAATATTTTGGTCTCCTGCATCTTGTCTTCTCAAAACGCAGCTCCAGCCTTTGCGACGCGTCTTCAGCGACGAAAGCAACTTCCTAGCGTTCGCGCCTCTCCTCCACAACAGTCTCACTCTCCCCTGCCTTTGTTCTCTGGTGTTGTTCTACTTCAACAACAGTTGCGCTACCCTTGCGTTCGTGTCTAACTACAAACGCCCACCCCTGGCAACTTCCTATTTGCGATCGTCTCCCAACAGCATTTGCCACGCAACAATCCAGCTCGCGTGAGAAATCTATTGTAACTAACAACTAACCTCTTACGCACGGAATTCTGAGTAAACTTCACAGAAAACGACCAGCGCATGCGTCTCCTCTGAGTGCACGTCTAGTGCGATTCTGGACTGATGTCATCTTCACAGATTAAGTTTGACGTCGATCGTCCACACCTCTCTCTTCGATCGTCCAGTCTCAAGTCCACACACATTCCCCTATGATCGCACCTTGACTGCTAACATCTCTCTTTCTCCTCCTTGTGTCCCACGATCCTCCTCCCTTGCCGCAGAGTTCCCTAGCGGAGTTGCCAATTGTTAGGTAAATATTGAGAGAGAAAGGAAGTAGAAAGGCAACAATATATAGGTTTGATCTCTGTAGAAAAAACCAACAGAAAATAGGAATT
Source organism: Viscum album (assembly GCA_963277665.1). Lineage (NCBI taxonomy): Eukaryota > Viridiplantae > Streptophyta > Magnoliopsida > Santalales > Viscaceae > Viscum > Viscum album. Next base: position 1,490,700,854 of record OY728139.1, on the reverse strand, counting down.
ACTGTAGAGAGGAGAGAAGGAGAAGAGGAATAAGAAGTTCCCGACGTGAAGAAGACCACTCTTCCCGAAGAGGCCGCTTAGACCCACCAAGGACCGGCTCCGGCAGCTTCCAACTGAATACAAAATATGATTCGCGCCCTTCCCAACCCCAATTGCCCTATTTATTACCCCACTCGCCTAATGCTCCGGCGGGCAAACACCACTCACCCTTACAGAGACAATATTGCCCTTACAACACACACTTACATTCCTAACAACAGCCCTCCCACATACCTAACAGCCTTGGAATGGACAACCCCCTACGCACCTAACACTTATATTTTCTTCAAATGTAAACTATAAAATAAGTATATCACAGTTCATGTTTATGTTGGCAGCCTTTATCCAAATGCAGCTGAAACAAGCCACTAAACACCCTTTTGCCACAATATTCGACCATTCGTTTGAATTGAATAAAACATAAATGAAGAAGATACCCCTTTCTCTGCTGAAGCCTTGCCTTTTTCACAAAAGTTTCATGATGATCATTTAGAGACAAAAGTACCCTCCTCCGAGGGCAATCCACGGATTGTATGAATCACCCAACGCTTAGGCAAGATTCCTCTCTTTGCTCACAATCTGCTTGAACCTCAGAGTTAAAGAGAAGAGGGAATGGGAGCTTCGGTTCAAGGAGTTTTCACACACATCATCAAACAGATCTAGTATAACCATTGCACAAGGATTGAACTACCTTATATAGCCTCTAAGGAAACTCCTCGGACTCCCAAACATCTCAAATCCGTTCGGCCATAATTGAAACGTTTCACACACGTTTATTCTTTGTAATGTGCAGTTCAATTCTTCCATCAATTGTTTAACATTTCAACAATCATCATGGTCATTTAAAACTCATTAAACACATGCACTGCTATGCACAAAACCATGATGCGATGATCTTCATTGCAATGTAGTTTACTCTAACACAAACCATGTCGTGGTTAATACCACCACGCTGTGGTTTTGCTTTAGTGCATATTTATATCAATCTCCCACTTGCATTAAAGCCTTATAAACTTTGTTTACTTTTACCTTACGTCACATCATATGTAAACTTGTGAAACCATATTCGGTATTTCTCTTGGATATCCTTAAAACTCTTTTCGGAGATGCTATCATTCGTTTTCATCATAGGTTACATCATATGTAACAGACTTGTGAAAATCCATCCAAAGCTCTTTTGAATATCCTCCAAAACACTTTTGGAGTTAGTCTCAAAGTTTTGTACGAACAATTTGCAACAAAACTTAATCCTCATTCATCAAACACATGTATCTCCATACCGTTAGTTGTATCATATAGTTTTCACACACATCATCAAACAGATCTAGTATAACCATTGCACAAGGATTGAACTACCTTATATAGCCTCTAAGGAAACTCCTCGGACTCCCAAACATCTCAAATCCGTTCGGCCATAATTGAAACGTTTCACACACGTTTATTCTTTGTAATGTGCAGTTCAATTCTTCCATCAATTGTTTAACATTTCAACAATCATCATGGTCATTTAAAACTCATTAAACACATGCACTGCTATGCACAAAACCATGATGTGATGATCTTCATTGCAATGTAGTTTACTCTAACACAAACCATGTCGTGGTTAATACCACCACGCTGTGGTTTTGCTTTAGTGCATATTTATATCAATCTCCCACTTGCATTAAAGCCTTATAAACTTAGTTTACTTTTACCTTACGTCACATCATATGTAAACTTGTGAAACCATATTCGGTATTTCTCTTGGATATCCTTAAAACTCTTTTCGGAGATGCTATCATTCGTTTTCATCATAGGTTACATCATATGTAACAGACTTGTGAAAATCCATCCAAAGCTCTTTTGAATATCCTCCAAAACACTTTTGGAGTTAGTCTCAAAGTTTTGTACGAACAATTTGCAACAAAACTTAATCCTCATTCATCAAACACATGTATCTCCATACCGTTAGTTGTATCATATAGTTTTCACACACATCATCAAACAAATCTAGTATAACCATTGCACAAGGATTGAACTACCTTATATAGCCTCTAAGGAAACTCCTCGGACTCCCAAACATCTCAAATCCGTTCGGCCATAATTGAAACGTTTCACACACGTTTATTCTTTGTAATGTGCAGTTCAATTCTTCCATCAATTGTTTAACATTTCAACAATCATCATGGTCATTTAAAACTCATTAAACACATGCACTGCTATGCACAAAACCATGATGCGATGATCTTCATTGCAATGTAGTTTACTCTAACACAAACCATGTCGTGGTTAATACCACCACGCTGTGGTTTTGCTTTAGTGCATATTTATATCAATCTCCCACTTGCATTAAAGCCTTATAAACTTAGTTTACTTTTACCTTACGTCACATCATATGTAAACTTGTGAAACCATATTCGGTATTTCTCTTGGATATCCTTAAAACTCTTTTCGGAGATGCTATCATTCGTTTTCATCATAGGTTACATCATATGTAACAGACTTGTGAAAATCCATCCAAAGCTCTTTTGAATATCCTCCAAAACACTTTTGGAGTTAGTCTCAAAGTTTTGTACGAACAATTTGCAACAAAACTTAATCCTCATTCATCAAACACATGTATCTCCATACCGTTAGTTGTATCATATACTATATGCATGATCATATAATTTCTTTGTCCAAGACATTGAGTGACCACGCGACACCTAGTATGTCAAGTTTGCATAACCAACTCATTCATTCTCAATTCTCCTGGTATAGATTGACCAGACATATGTACACATCACATGTCATTCACCCAGACAAATGTACACATCACATGCCCCCATTCAAATAGATAAGCACATCAGATTCTCTTATCTAGGTATGCCCATACACTTACTCACTCCATCTCAATCAAGGGCTCAAATGTCATATTCATCATAAAGAGAAGACGAATCTCATCTTGGTTTAACTTCAACCGACGACATGATCAACAACATGCCTAACAACTCCTTAATTAGCCTAGCCTTAAGATTGATATAAGAAAGGTATCAAAGTATGAAGGTTCTCATGCTAGATATTCTGTCAGCCTCATGTGATGGGGATTCAATATGAAACATGTACCCCTAGCATACCAAAGACAGAATGCATGAAACTCCATGTGGTATAAGTAGCGGGCCATCCAACATACAAAACTCTGTGCTTCATGAGCGAACTCCGTATCACTGCACGAAACCCAACTCGTGCTAATTTTTGCTTGTCATCACAATTAATAATACTCCATGATGACCATCGATTAGGGATAAACTTAAAGTTATATTGCAACAGTTCACTGAGGGGGATTACAAAGAAACGACGAAGTTACGGTGACTACAAGTACTCAAAGAGACTTGATCCTGAAACCTCCCGCAAGACCAGCAAAGACGCAACCACTAGGCTGCACCCTTGGGGGCAATAAACTCAAAGTTATACTTTGAGAGGTTAATTATCATTACATTTCATGTAATATATGTAGCCAACATGAAAGACTGGTAAAGTTGAGACTGTCTTTTATATAACATGATACATTTTATATATTCTTAAGCTCTTTTAAGAACACTATAAAGCCATACATATGTGTAAGTCTATTACATACCATATGATAGACCGTTAGAGAGACTTAAAATTTGTTGCACTTTTAGGGTTTCGTTAAACTCATTACATCACTATGTGATTCCTTCCACATCTCTATGTGACTCTGATAAATCCGCCCACTAAACCCCTTTAGTGGGTTAACATTTATAAAGAAAACTTGTTTGAATAATGGTGAGATTAAGATTCATAATTCTCATGTTCAACTCTTTAAATATAATATACAAACCTCTTTACTTCACAACATCCAATGTTACGATGCTCATAACTTTTTTGTTATTTTTAAATATTTAGATCCCATTTTAAGTTATCATCCTCATTTTGGAACTTTTCTATATCAAACTGTTTTTTTGAGATCATTTGGTAAAAAATTTAATGTAACTCTTTACATTAAGGCCTTGTTTTGTATGAGGGAAATTGGGAAATTGAGCTCGGGAAATAGAAAGGGAAAGGGAACTTTGTTTTTTTTGTTGTGTTTGGTAGGTCGTAAACGGAATCAACGACCCATTATACAATGGAATGACTTCCTCCCAAATCGGGCAGAAAGCCCTGTCTTCCTATGGAAACATAAATTTCGGACGACGTTACCCCTTTCGCCCCCTTGTGCATCGCCTCCCGTGATCAAACTGGCAACCACCAACGATGTTGGCACTAATCCAACCGACGACCACTGCTAGTACCCTATGCCCCGCAAATAACAAATCTGATAGGCTGATTTGAAGCGGTGACCGACAAACCAGGGGTAAAGCTCTTGCCTACAAAAAACCAATATTGAAGCAACAATTAAAGATTTGTTCTTGTTGATCGGCAGACATTAGTTGTGGCTGCCAGTGACAAACCCATCTTCACATGAACAACTGGCGAAGCAGAAGTCTTCGTAGAACCAAATCTGAAGCAGCTTCGGCGACGAAGTGAATTGTAAGGGATGACTGACAATCTCCGTTCGAAGCAGATCCAAGGGAAAAACTGCCATTTTGATATATTATTATTATTATATGTTTTTTTATTTATATTTGTTGAACCATATCCAGTACCTCAATGAGAGGCGGAGCCCTTTTTTTATAGTGAGGAAAAGGATTACAAGACCCAGCGAACCAATGTGGGACTCTAACATACACATAATTAGGTTCGACACTCCCCCTCAAGCTAGAACATGTTAGCTTGGAAGAAGAGTGCCACAAAAAAGAGAGGAAAAACACAAAGACCGAATACACTCCCCCTCAAGTTGGGTCGTGAATGCTGTGGATGACCAGCTTGGTGCACAAAGAATCCAGACGAGCTCCCGACATGCCTGTAGTGAAGATGTCGGCAAGCTGATGAGTTGTTGGAATATGCTCAAATTGATATGTTTCTGCTCCAGGTGATGACGAAGAAAGTGACAGTCAATCTCAATATGTTTCGTGCGTTTATGGAACATTGAATTCGAAGTTGTGACCGTATGAGCAGAATTTTGTGGTGGGAAACCAATTTCATGAAGAAGTTGACGAAGCCATAAAATTTCAGCAGTGACTGACCATCGCACGGTATTCAGATTCGACACTGGATCTGGAGATGCCAGATTGTTTCTTGCTTCGTTAGGAGATTAAGTTACCAACTAGAAAAACTGCAAACCTAGAAGGACTTTTGGGTAGATAAATAGCCAACATAGTCGGCATCACAAAAGGTTTTGATGTCCAGATGATCGTGATGTGAATACCGAAGACCACAGACAAGGTCTTTCTTAATGTGTTTGACAATGTGAAGGACTGCGTCCCATTGAGATTTTGTCGGATGATCCATGAATTGACTGACCTTGCTGACAACGCAGACAATATCCGGACGAGTCATGGTAAGATAATTGAGTTTGCCAATAAGACGGCGATATCTATCCGGATGAGAGTATGGGTGATAGGTTTGAAGGTGGCTAAGTTCGGGAAAGGCCACCTATCCGGTACACTTACCAGAGGAAGGGACGTACTGCTAAGGGGGTAGTGTTGTAATCAAGGGCAGAGTTGTAAATAACCATTCATTGGTTATTAGTTTGTTAGTCTGTCTGTGAGTCTGTTAGATAAATAGGGGAGAGGACCTAACAGGGATTGGTTATTTTCTATTGGAGCATCTGACTTGTTCCAGGGCCCGTAAAGCTATTTTCTCCCAGGAGGTCAGTCGGTATTTTTCTCTTTCCCTCTCTAATATGTATCGGAACAATCTCAAGGAAGCTGAATTCTTGTTAGAACTCTCTCTCACTATTGAAATCACCTATCAAATTGGTGCTTTCATTGAGAGGGACCATGATACCTGCGGAAAGTGTGATTCTAGAGAGAGAAACTAGAAGAGAGAGGAAATGGACAAGAAGAAGAAAGTTATGCATGTCCACACGTATGGAAAATAGGATATTGCTGTTGGAGACTACTGCGACCGACCTTACATCAGTAATACAACGACAAGATGCCGGTTTGCAGTGGTTGGAAGATGCCTTCCAGCGTCAGGAGGATGCTAATCGTTGTCAGGCACAACAACTTCCAGAGTTGATCGCCGCAATGTCTCACCTGAGGCCGAGTCAGGAGGAAGGAATCAGTAGAATAGTTGACAAAGGAAAGGCAGTAGAACTGGAAGGTGGAGGAAGGAATTTGAATGTTGGAGTCATAGCAGGAAATCAGAATGTAGCACCTTTGACTAGTCTTGGATTTCATGGAACTGAGCAGGAAGAGATGCGAATCCTGTCTAGACAGATAGAGATGCCAATATTTTTTGGAAAGGATCCAATTGTATGTGTAGATGGTGAATTCTTCTTACCTGATGATCGCGTTGTCGAGCGTGTCAAATTAGTTGTTTAATTTTGACTAGAATTTCTGCAGTATAGCAGCAACCCTAGGCCCCGTCTCTCACGGAGCCTTAGATCATTAATTTAAAAAGAGAGTTTTGATTATGGAAGTAGAAGGTGAATTAGGTTTTGTAATACTTGGGGGTTTTATGATTAATGATGAAAATAGGAAATGAAAGCGATAAAACAAAATAGAAATGAACAAGATTGATTAAACGTGATCAACCCGGGGAAGTCTCGTGATGCTCATCCTTCATCGCTTCAAGGGATGAGGTTATGATCTTTTAATCCCTGATTTGTAACACCTAGAACCAGAATGTTACTGAGTTTATACTAGGATACCTCCTAGGGTTCAGTTGAAAACACATAACGATTCACCGGACACCGCCGATGATTGGGTGATTTGTGTTCGACATCATAACCGAAACTCACCAAGGCAACACATGAAGAATTCAATGTGCTGTCCAAGTTTGTATATTATTTCATTGTGATACCATGACATAAATGTGCATGACCTTGATAGTGATTATGTGAGTTCAATTGACCAATATGAACCACACAAACACCGCAATTGGAAGGGGGAAAAGAAAGTGGTGAACGGTGTGTGAAACATCACATGAATGGGTACCCCCAAACATGATCATATGAGTTGAGCATGACATACCAGTACATAACTCAATAAAATAAGAATAGAGGATGAGGAAAAACAACATACAACCTGGAATTAAAAAGATCATTCAAATTAATACAACTTTGAAGCTTGGGATTACATCACATTCCTCCCCGGGTGATCACGAGGGGTTTAGAAACCCATGGGAGAGGAAGAAGAAGAAGATGGTGAAGTAGCACTTCCCATAGCCTCCCGAACTTCTAGGGATGTTGAGAAGACTCCTTGGGGACTCCAAAATGGCAGCACCTTGCCTCTTGGCCGAACTTGCAAATGGGGAGCCCAATGTGTCATTTTATAGGAAAATTGGAAGGTGGTTTTAGGCACACAGATTTATTCAATCCACTTGTACCACGCGTTTTGGCCTTCAGACAGTCTTATCTTGCTTTGGAGAAAATAGAAAAGTTGTAGCCCTACCTCTTGACTGTCTCCACCGAAAGTTTGGCACCAATTGGACAACTACAGCTCAAGATATTGATAAAATATAGAACACCGCATTTGACTTGGTCCAAATTCGGTGGCTTGGACAGATCAGTTCGGATGGGCCCCATAAAAGCCGAATCAGGATTGAGTTCCTTAATATGAAATGTAGCCTATTAAATTTTGGACAGACCCACAAAATTTCAGCCCATTTGGATGCACGGATTTTGTGTACTATGCAAAACAGTGGACAGATGTCCATGGATTCATGCAATTTTGGCCCATTTTTCTTCCTCTTCATCAAGGGCCATCCAAATCACCTCCACCTACATTGAAATAATAAAAACAAGTAACATTGCCCATTATAATGTTGATTAGCATTAATTAAATGATTCAAACATAAAGTGCAATTTATTATTATATTTGGAATAATTATTACAAAACTAGTTTAAAACAGCGGTGCAAGGGTGGAATAAAACAGTGAATCGTGGTACGATCACACCCCCACACCTAAACATTTGCACTCCTAAGCAAAGTCACATATCCTAATATTGCATATTTATATATTCCAACATTTGAGGAAATTTTATTTAAAGTAAAGTGATCAATGCACGAACCACACCAAGGAGTTCTTCCCAGTGAAAATAGAAGATGTCTCATAAATCATATCAAAATAAAATTCAAAGAGATTTATGACACCAACATGAGCAAGGAATTCAAAAGTCAACCATTACACTAACTCTCCATGTGTGTGTGTGAAAACCATTCCATGTTATTCTTTCCACTTTCTATCAAATAAATATAGGTTATTTTAACATTATTCAGCTTTAAATGATTTTTCACCGAACCTGCCCTACATCCTTTGCAATCATATTTCAAGACCCACTCATTTAATCATTCCCAGAAGTCAAACCATAAGCTCCCGACCTAGATATCCCCATATGTTGTACATTTCATCACTCCCCTCATTTATTATATATATATTGTTTGATGTTGCATTTGGAACAAATCTCACACTCATCTCTCAACCCTTGTTTGATCTCCTCACGACACTAATTGCAATAGTTATAACAAGATCAAATGTTGAGGAGGAGTGGTTTTTGACCTGCCCAAAACAATTTTTTTTTTGAGGGCGTACAACAATCAGACATTAGGTACACACGCATAGGTCAATCTGGTACAGTAATGAAACAGATCGGATAAGGAACGAACGTATGGAAATATCATTTCAAGCTGAAAAATATTAACCCAACATATATTTACCTTATATTAAGTAAGAAATATTCACACTTTGTGGTTTGATGCAAAAATGTATGGAGATATTAGTGACACAGTTTTCCCAAAACTACTCACACAAGGGGTATCGATCATCTCAAATGTTTCACAGTGATACAACCATTTATATCATTGACATAAAACCAATTCACTAAAAATCACCCCCTGATGTAAAATTCATACAAAAATTCTTTTTAGCATTCGTTATGGTATTTTTACTGTCCCCCCTTTATGGTCGCCAAATCTTGGAACTTCGAAATTGTTGATGGGGAAAAAATGAAAATACCATAAAGAAGGCCAAAAAGAGAAAACAAAAGGAGAAAACGATGAAAATTCATATCTAACCCAGGAATGTATCCACCCCCCACACCTAGATTGTGCAGTGTCCTCACTGAAATAATTGAGAATGTGAGAAGGAAGGATAAAACCTGGTGTGTTTTATTGGTATGATGCGTCGAGAAGGTGGATTTCCTCCACTGGATTCTTCGAAAAATCCTCATAGAAGTGTTTAAGTCGCTGCCCATTGACGGTAAGACTTATCCACTCTGCTCATGCAAAACCTGTATTGCACCAAAAGGGTAAACATTAGTAACAGTATAAGGACCGAGCCACCGGGAACGAAGCTTACCTGGGTGGAGCTTAAGCCTGGAATTGTACATGAGGACCTTCTCACCAATATGAAATTTCCTCTGATGAATCATCCCATCATGTATTTCCTTTGTCCTTTGTAGATTCGAGAGTTCTCATATGCATCACGCCGAATTTCTTCCAACTCCTGAATCTGCAACTTCCTATGCTCACCTGCATCTGAGAGATTCATATTACATTGCTTAACGACCCAATATGCACGGTGTTCTACCTCAACCGGGAGGTGACAAGCCTTTCCAAACACAATCCTATATGGTGACATTCTGATCGGGGTTTTAAAAGCAGTACGGTATGCCCAAAGTGCATCATCCAAGCGCAAACTCCAATCTTTCCTATTGGGTTGTACTGTTTTCTCCAAGATTCGCTTTAACTTCCCGATTTAAAATTTTTTCTTGTCCATTAGTTTGGGGATGATATGCAGTGGAGACTTTATGAACAACCCCATACTTACGAAGCAAGTTTTTCATGTTACGTTTGCAAAAATGTGATCCTTGATCACTAATGATGAATCTTGGTAGACCAAACCTACTGAAAATCTGGGGCCTCACAAAATCAACAACAACTCGAGAGTCATCGGTCCTAGTAGCCTTTGCTTCCACCCATTTAGAAATATAGTCAACAGCTAGTAAGATGTACACAAAGCCAAATGAATTTGGAAAAGGCCCCATGAAGTCAATGCCCCATGCATCGAAGATCTCATAAAATAACATGGGCTGTTGGGGCATTTCATTCCTCTTGGAGATATTCCCTGTGAATTGACAACGACTACATGACTTGCAAAATCTATGGGCATCCCTATACAATGTTGGCCAATAAAGTCCTGAGTCAAGGACCTTTCGAGCTGCACGTTGAGAGCCAAAGTGGCCCCCACATGCCAAGGTGTGGCAGAAGGTCAAAACATAGGTGAACTCATGGTCAGGGACACACCAACGAACAACTTGGTTACTACAAATTCTCCACAAATATGGGTCATCCCAAATGTACCATCGAGAATCATGTTTAAGTCTCTGGGATTGTGAAGTGCTAAAATCAGTGGGGACCCTAGATGTTGCTCGAAAATTCACAATGTCCGCATACCAGGGGGTAAGGTCCACAACATCACAAAGGTTCTCATGAGGGAAGAATTCTCCAATGGGTAGGGGTGAGTCCACATGATGGTCCAATGGTGGGTAAATCCTACTAATGTGGTCAACTACCACATTCTCCACCCCTCTCTTATCTCTAATCTCAAGGTCAAACTCCTGGAGGAGGAGCATCCATCGAATGAGGCGGGGTTTGGCTTCAGGTTTCTTTAGGAGGAAACGAAGGGCAACATGATCAGAGAACACAATCACTTTTGACCCAAGAAGATATGAACGGAATTTTTCCAAGGCAAACACAATAGAAAGGAGTTCTTTTTCAGTGGTTGTGTAGTTTACCTGGGCAGGGTCAAGGGTACGTGAGACATACGCAATGACATGAGGAGCCTTCTCAACCCTTTTTGATAAAACTGCCCCAACTGCAAAGTTAGAGGCATCACACATAAGCTCGAAGGGGAGATCCCACCTTGGTGGTTGGATTATGGGAGGTGATGTGAGATTCATTTTTAGTGAATTGAAAGCATCCTCACAATTTTTATCAAAAACAAATTCAGAATCCTTTTGTAATAACCGAGATAAGGGAAGTGCGATCTTACTAAAGTCTTTAATGAATCGGCGGTAAAAACCAGCATGACCCAAGAAAGACCGCACCTCACGAACACATTTTGGATATGAAAGGGATGAAATTAATTCAATTTTAGATTTATCAACTTGAATTCCCTTATTTGAAATGATATGCCCAAGAACTATCCCCTGCTCAACCATAAAATGACATTTCTCATAATTTAAAACAAAATCTTTTTCAATGCAGCGGCGTAGGACAGAACCTAGGTGTTCCAAACAATCATCAAAAGAAGATCCATATACCGTGAAATCATCCATAAATACTTCCATACAACTCTCAAGGTACTTAGAAAAAATACTCAACATACATCGCTGAAAAGTACCAGGAGCATTACAAAGACTGAATGACATCATTCTGTATGCAAATGTGCCAAATGGACAGGTAAATGTGGTCTTTTCTTGATCCTCAGGGGCTATATGGATTTGGAAATAACCCGAATAGCCATCAAGGAAACAATAATGGGACTTACCAGCCAGACGTTCTAACATTTGGTCAATGAAAGGTAATCGAAAGTGGTCCTTCCACGTGGCTTGATTCAATCGACGGTAGTCAATACAGACTCGCCAACTGTTTTGCACACGTGTTGGAACAAACTCATTCCTTTCATTTGACACAACTGTTATTCCTGTTTTTTTAGGCACAATTTGCACTGGGCTAACCCATTTACTATCAGATATAGGATAAATGATCCCCGCAACAAGTAATTTACTGACTTCCAATTTTACCACTTCAAGGAGAGTGGGATTCAACCGGCGTTGAGATTGTCTTATGGGCTTAACCTCATCATCCAAAAGTATATGGTGCATACAAATAAATGGGTTAATCCCGGGAATATCAGCCAATGTCCATCCTATTGCCTTTTTACACTCTCTCAAAAGTTTGAGCAGTTTCGATTCCTGTTGTGGAGAGAGGTTATTGGCAATAATGACGGACAATTGGTCAATACCCTCAAGATATGCATATTTTAAATTAGAAGGAAGTTGTTTAAGCTCCAACACCGGTGATTTCTGGATTGAGGGAGGGGATTTAGGGGGAGTGAGGTCCATTAAACTGTTTATCTGCTCATGTTTATTCTCTAAAGATAGAGAATCTATAGAAATGAGATTTGCAGAATCATCGACGGTCATGGGTACCTCCGAATGAACACACTCATCAATTAAAGCACAAAATTTACACTTTTTAGAACCCACACAACACTCAAAACATGAATCAAAACTCAAATCATTCAAGGGTGAAGAAAACAAAAATGAATCAGAGTTTGGGTTGAGGAGAGAATTGTGTGTGTGTGCATCGTTTGAGAGCACTTCCATCGAATAGACAGGAAGAGTGGAGTGCTCTTCAACGGGGTGTTTCATAGCCTCAAGGATGTTAAAACTTACCTTTTCTCCACCAAATTCCATGGACAATGTACCATTGTGAACATTGATGATCATCTTTGCTGTTTTGAGGAATGACCTCCCAAGTATGAGAGGAGCGTGCCCTTGGGTTCAGGTATCTTCCATCTCAAGAATGTAGAAATCAGCGGGGAAGATGAGATTCTTTACTCTAACAAGAACATCCTCAATCATTCTTTTTGGATGTGTTGTACTCCGGTTGGCAAGTTGCACAACAATGCCTGTTGGTTGAAGCTCTCCAACCTGTAGCATAGAATCCGAAAAGAAGGCCTCCCCTATGGTACACGGTATCGTGAATGTTCCCGAATCCTTGCATTTGGTTGACATTGCTGGTTGAATCAAGGCCGAGACATTCCTACCCAAATTGACTCTCTCATTCCCCTTTAGCCTTCGTCTATGGGTGCAAAGTTCTTTAAGAAATTTGGCATAACGGGGAATTTGCTTGACTGCATCCAATAATGGGATATTAACTTGAACTTTTTTAAATGTATCCATTATTTCATTTTCAATCTCATTATCAAAGTTTTTCTTAGATTTAGAGAGTCTTTGAGGGAAAGGAAGAGGAATTGATTGTTCATGGGAATCCTTAATGATAATTTTATTTTCATTTTTATTTTGTTTTTCTTCATTGGAATCTTTCATGGGTGGAGAAAGAGTGTTTTCAAGAGGGGGACATACCTTTTGAGTAGAATCAGTAGAAGGAGAAGCTTCTTTACCACTACGAAGTGTAATTGCACATACATTACCTTTGTCCTTCGGATTGACAATGGGTTGGGATGGTAGTTGTCCAGACCCTTGCATCTTAAGCTCACCGATGGTGTTTGCCAATTGTCCCACTTGAGTTCGCAAATCTTGAATTGCTAATTGTGTGGTCTGTTGGAACTGGAGGTTCTGGGTTGCCATTTGTTTCACCATGTCCTCGAGGCTTGGTTCAGATTTGGGAGGAGGATGATTGTTTTGAGAAGTTGAAGGATAAGAAGGTTGCATACCTTGGCCTTGTTGATACCAATTCTGCTTGGGGTAGCTTGAGTTTCCTCCTTGTCGGTATTGGGGTTGTGCTTGCCACCCTGGATTTGGATTTGGCCTGAATTGTTCTTGCTTGAAGGGAGGTGCTTGTTGGAATGGACGCCCTGGGAACACAGCTGCACAAGACTCAGATGAATCTTGAAGTTGTGGGCACTGGTCAGAAAAATGAGTGTTATCAGAACAAATCCCACAATGTAATGGAATAGAAGTAGAGTGTGAGTTACCTTGTGCTTGAGCTAATTGCCTTAGAAGGGTATGCATCTCATCAAGTTTAGTATCTACCTTTTGTTCTAGGGCTGAATGACTTACCTCATGAACTCCTCGGGTTGGTGCAATAGCCCGTGTACCAAATTGTTGTGCATTTTGAGCCATGTTGGCTATTAAGTCACGAGCGGCGGAAGGAGTTTTATCAACTAGGGCACCACCAGCTGCAGCATCAATCATTCCACGATCCATGGGGATAAGTCCCTCATAGAATTATTGGATTAATAGTTGTTCACTAATCTGGTGGTGGGGGCAGTTTGAGCAAAGTCTTTTGAATCTCTCCCAATATTCATGAAGGGTCTCTCCTTGTGATTGCCTAATTCCACATATTTTTTTCCTAATTGACGCAGTTCGGGAGGCAGAGAAGAACTTCTCTAGAAAGAGTCTTTTAAGGTCATTCCAGCCCCCAATCGTGCTAGGCAAATAGTATAGCCAATCTTTGGCTACACCATCAAGGGAGAAAGGGAAGGCCCTAAACTTAATGAGGTCCTCAGACACATTTTGGGGTTTCATGGTGGAGCAAACTATGTGAAACTCCTTTATATGTTTGTGAGGGTTCTCTCCGGGAAGACCATGGAATTTTGGAAGGAGGTGGATGAGACCTGATCTCAGCTCAAAGTTGGTCACTTCCTCAGGATATTGGATGTACGCAGGTTGGTACTCCACATCCGGGGTGGTCAGTTCTTTTAATGTTCGGTTATTTGTAGCCATGATCTCTGGGGTTTGATTTGGTTCAATTTTTGATTGGTTTAAGACCACTTGAGGTTCCAAATGGGGTTCCTTAGTGTTACTTGATTGACCTTCTCTAGATGCCTTGATTTGTGTGTGAAGTGACTTTTCAATTTCAGGGTCAAATTCAAGTAGTGTTTCTTTACCAGATCGGGTCATGCAAATAAGATGTGAAGTTTGTTTTTTTTTTTTGAATATGGATGAAATCACTTAAGAAAGGTAAAAAGAGAATATAATATTATAATACAGAATTATAGATAGGGAGATGGAGAAGAAGAGAGAGAGAGAGAGAGTGAGTGAGTGAGAACGAACACACTAAAAACAACCAAAAATAAAGACAAAACCCAAAATAAAAACAATCAAATGGGGGTGGGGTATTTAAAGGAGTACTAATTAAGAAGTAAAATAAACAAATAAAAGGAAATAAAGAAAAAAAAAAGATCTTGGCTCCCCGGAAACGGTGCCAAAATTTGATCGCGTTGTCGAGCGCATCAAATTAGTTGTTTAATTTTGACTAGAATTTCTGCAGTATAGCAGCAACCCTAGGCCGTCTCTCGACGGAGCCTTAGATCATTAATTTAAAAAGAGGGTTTTGATTATGGAAGTAGAAGGTGAATTAGGTTTTGTAATACTTGGGGGTTTTATGATTAATGATGAAAATAGGAAATGAAAGCGATAAAACAAAATAGAAATGAACAAGATTGATTAAACGTGATCAACCCGGGGAAGTCTCGTGATGCTCATCCTTCATCGCTTCAAGGGATGGGGTTATGATCTTTTAATCCCTGATTTGTAACACCTAGAACCAGAATGTTACTGAGTTTATACTAGGATACCTCCTAGGGTTCAGTTGAAAACAACATAACGATTCACCGGACACCGCCGATGATTGGGTGATTTGTGTTCGACATCATAACCGAAACTCACCAAGGCAACACATGAAGAATTCGATGTGCTGTCCAGGTTTGTATATTATTTCATTGTGATACCATGACATAAATGTGCATGACCTTGATAGTGATTATGTGAGTTCAATTGACCAATATGAACCACACAAACACCGCAATTGGAAGGGGGAAAAGAAAGTGGTGAACGGTGTGTGAAACATCACATGAATGGGTACCCCCAAACATGATCATATGAGTTGAGCATGACATACCAGTACAGAACTCAATAAAATAAGAATTGAGGATGAGGAAAAACAACATACAACCTGGAATTAAAAAGATCATTCAAATTAATACAACTTTGAAGCTTGGGATTACATCACATTCCTCCCCGGGTGATCACGAGGGGTTTAGAAACCCATGGGAGAGGAAGAAGAAGAAGATGTTGAAGTAGCACTTCCCATAGCCTCCAGAACTTCTAGGGATGTTGAGAAGACTCCTTGGGGACTCCAAAATGGCAGCACCTTGCCTCTTGGCCGAACTTGCAAATGGGGAGCCCAATGTGTCATTTTATAGGAAAATTGGAAGGTGGTTTTAGGCACACAGATTTATTCAATCCACTTGTACCACGCGTTTTGGCCTTCAGACAGTCTTATCTTGCTTTGGAGAAAATAGAAAAGTTGTAGCCCTACCTCTTGACTGTCTCCACCGAAAGTTTGGCACCAATTGGACAACTACAGCTCAAGATATTGATAAAATATAGAACACCGCATTTGACTTGGTCCAAATTCGGTGGCTTGGACAGATCAGTTCGGATGGGCCCCATAGAAGCCGAATCAGGATTGAGTTCCTTAATATGAAATGTAGCCTATTAAATTTTGGACAGGCCCACAAAATTTCAGCCCATTTGGATGCACGGATTTTGTGTACTATGCAAAACAGTGGACAAATGTCCATGGATTCATGCAATTTTGCCCATTTTTCTTCCTCTTCATCAAGGGCCCTCCAAATCACCTCCACCTACATTGAAATAATAAAAACAAGTAACATTGCCCATTATAATGTTGATTAACATTAATTAAATGATTCAAACATAAAGTGCAATTTATTATTATATTTGGAATAATTATTACAAAACTAGTTTAAAACAGCGGTGTAAGGGTGAAATAAAACAGTGAATCGTGGTACGATCACCTGAATGTGAGGTGGGGACATTCGTTTATAGATAAGTAAAAAAGATTACATGGTGGGATATTTTGATGTGGGACTCGGAAATACCCATTATAATAAAACTGGATTTAACACTCCCCCTCAAGTTAGACATGCCCAGCTTGGACCAAGAGTCCCACAAAAGAAAGATGACAGTGAACAAAAACCGCACACACTCCCCCTCAAGTGAACAAACTGATATGGTTCTGCTCAAGGTGATGGCGAAGAAAGTGGCAGTCAACCTCGATATGTTTCGTTCGTTCATGGTAGACGGGATTCGAAACAATTTTCGTTGCTGTCTGATTGTCACACCAAATATGAGCAGACGTCTGTGGTGGGAAGCCAAACTCATGGAGGAGATGGCGAAACCAAAGTATCTCAGTAGTGATCGTGGCCATGACACGATATTCAGACTCCGCACTAGATTTGGAGGCGACAGTCTGCTTCTTGCTGTGCCAAGAGATGAGCTTACCTGCCAAGAAAACTGCAAACCCAGAAGCAGACTTTCGAGTAACAAGACAATCAGTATAGTCAATATCACAGAAAGTTTCAATATTTAGATGATCGTGATGTGAGTATTAAAGACCACGAGCAAGGTCTTTCTTGATATATCTGGCAATGCGGAGGACAACATCCCATTGAGATTTGGTCGGATGTTCCATGAATTGGCTCACTTTGCCAACAACGCATGAAATGTATGGATGTGTCATGGTGAGGTAAATGAGTTTTTCCACAAGACGACGGTAGCTTTCTGGGTGAGAAAAGGGTTCTATAGAACGAGAGACCTCGATGCCAAGGAAATATGTGAGAGGACCAAGATCTTTGGTGTGGAAGTAGTGGTGAAGATGCCCCTTGAGTTGGGTGATTTCAGTGGAGTCGCTCTTAGTGATGATGATCAACATACACCACCAGCAGGATGCAGCCATTGGACGTCGTACGGTAGAAGACGGTGTGGTCCTTCATACTACAATAGAACCCAAATGCGGTGACAACGACGCTGAATCGGCCAAACCAAGCACGAGGAGACTGCTTGAGACCATATAGAGTGTGATGAAGTCGGCAGACATGAGAGTCGATTCTCGAGGCATGAAATCCTGGAGGCTGCTGCAGATATATCTCTTCTCCAAGAAAGCCATGGAGAAAGACATTTTTGACATCCAGTTGATGAAGGGGCCAATGATGATGAGCGACCAGAGATGAATAATCGGACTGATGCCATCTTGACAACCGGAGAGAAGATATCAAAATAGTCGATACCATATGTTTGAGCAAAGACCTTCGCCACAAGTCGGACTTTGAGGCGATGAAGAGTGCCATCGACATTGAGACAGACCGTATAGATCCATTTGCAGCCAACTGCCTGTTTGCCTGCCGGAAGGGGGACTGGATCCCAAGTATGGTTGTCGTCTAGAGCCTGCAATTCATCTTGCATCGCTTATAGCCACCCCTGGTTAGATTTGGCATCGCCAACCGTGCGGGGAATAAATATCGTCTCCAGAGCTGATAGACTCTGGGAAGATGTATAGAGAGTAGTCTGGCAAGAACGAGTACCTTTCCGGAGTGCAATGGGCAAGTAGTCTGGTGCCGGGGCAGGAGCATCGGACGAAACGGGGACGATGGTTTCTTCAGCCTTGACGAGGGGCACAGTCGATGGGCGATGAGAGTAGACCGTACCAAACCGGTGATCAGCAGAGGGAGACACCAAAGGGTGGATGATGAGAGGAAGACAATCATCGATGGTAGTGTCTGGATGGGGAGAGGGAAGAGAGAATAGAGAGCTCTCGACAAACGATACATCAGCAGTGATGATATATCGTTGTTGCTCCGAAGAGAAGCATCGGTATTCGTGTTGAGTGCATGAATATTCGAGGAAGATGCAACGAAGAGATTTGAGAGAGAGCTTGGAGAGGTTGGGACGAGTGTCACAGACATAACAGAGACATCCAAACACACGGAGTGGAAGTGAGTGAAGAGGAAGAGAGGAGAATAAAGTCCGAAAAGGAGTCTCCCCTCGAAGAATAGAAGAAGGAAGACGATTGAGGAGGTAAGTAGCAGTAAGGATGACATCCCCTTAAAAGAGAAGAGGCACCTGCTGGTGGAATAGGAGGGCACGAGCAGTCTCCAGAATATGTCGGTGTTTCTGCTCGGCCACTCCATTTTGCTGAGGAGTATCAGGACAAAAGGTCTGATGAATGATGCTGTTTTCCTGGAGAAACTGCTGAAAGAGAGTGGATAGTACTCTCACCCATTGTCTGAGCGGAGACATTTAACGAAGATGGAAAACTGGGTATGAATCTCATGGTAAAAGGTCTGAAAAGTAGAAAATACCTCAGACCGATCTCGAAGAAGGTACACCCAAGTCATACGCGGAAAATCATCAATGAAGGATATATAATATTTATACCCTAAGTGACTTGAGACGACACATGGACCCTATACACCTGAATAAACCAAATCGAAGGGTTTGGAGACCCGTGTAACCACTCGAGGAAGATATGAAGTGCGATGATGTTTCGCAAATTTACATGACTCACAATGAAAGGAAACATGCTGACTAATATCAGGAAAAAGTTGATGAAGGGCGGAGGCGGGTGGATGTCCCAACCGGGAATGAAGGTCCAATGCACGAGCAACGACAGATGTGTAGGCGACGAATGTTGGTCCATCGAATATATACACCCCGTCCCGATGCTGGCCTCTACTAAGTTCCCGGTTCGTCGTCCGCTCCTAAAACACAACAACAGATGTAAAGATGACACTACAGTCGAAATCCTTTGTAAACTTACTTATGGATAGAAGGTTAAATGGATTGCGAGGCTCATGTGCCACAAATGACAGGTGAATAGATGAAGTCAGAGAGCATGCACCAAAGCCCGCAATGGGGAGAGTGAATCCATCAGCGACAGTGATAGCTGAGGAACCAACATATGGACGGTAGGTAGATAACATACTTGCATCACTTGTGAGATGATCTGATGCACCTGAGTTAAACATCCAGGCAGGGGAGCAACGACTGACAAAAGCTGTGGGACTACCCGAGTGGGCAAGAGATGTCGAAGAACTCGGTAGAGAGGTGGTCCGATGATCGTGAATCAGCTGGAGCTCACCCATGGAGAGGTCCAGAGAGGGAGGAAGAGCTGTGGCCAACAGGGAAGCATCCTGGACCACAGTCTGATCTTGCCGAGGTTGCTGAGATGGGCGGCCATAAAGAACCCAACATCGGTCGATCAGGTGGCCAAGCTTGCCACAATGCTGACAGAGGGGACGAGGACGACCCTCCCCACGATCACGTCCACGAGTGTCTGAGGAGCGTCCACTACCATGACCCAAGAGGGCAACGTGATTGATGTTGGGGGTGGGTGTGACAAGTGCCCGATGAGCCTTTCTAAGGCCATCTGTGGAATCTCTAGCGAAGAGGGGCTGACGATCATCTTCTTGACCGTCGTCGCAAATTCAGGATCGAGTCCATGAAGAAGTCTGAAGAAGCACAATTGGACTTATGGTGTCCGGGGAATGGGCCACAACTCAAACAATTCATCTCAGAGAGCTTTCCATTCCATAAAGTACTTCGAAAATGGTGGGCATGTTGGCGGATAAGTGACAGGCGCTGAAGAACATCGGAGACCCGAACCAAATTATTTGTCTCGGAATACACAAGGTTTAAGGAATCCCAGAGTTTCTTAACCGTATTGGTGGTCCGAGTGATCTCCTTGACGGAACAGTCCATGGAATTGACCAATAAGGCAAAGATCATGCTATCAACAAGCTTCCATGGGCGGTATTTGAGATCAGAAGATGGGGGCGGAAGAACTTCGAGGTGGGATTCGAGGTCCATGCCCGTGAGTGACATCAAAACCATCTTATGCCATATCGAGAAATTGATTGAGTTGAGCTGCTCATCAACTAGGTGGGTGGAGGCAGTGATCGGCGGAGGCAGAACCGAAGGTTCGACCATTGGAAGGGGCGGGGTTGGGACGTGCCGAGGAGAGCGGGACTGGGAGTCGCCGAGAGAGCTGGGGCCGAGTGAAACCGGAGAGTCGCTGGAGGGTGGGGTCGGTAAATCACGGCAGGAGGCGGGGCAGGTCGCGAAGCCCGGAGGCCGTGAGCCGGCGGGTCGCGAGCAGGCGGTGCCGGTAGAGTGTCGTGGGAGGGGTTCCGCTTGGAGTGCGGTGCCGGTCTTCTGAGGCAGGAGTGCCGCGGGAGGGAGGCGACAATCAACGCCGGGAAGCCTCGCGGAGGGCGGGGCTGGTCACGAAGCCTGGAAGCCCATAGGAGACGAGGCTGGGACGTTGCGACAGAGGCGAGGGTTGGGAGCCACGATGGGAGGTGGGCTGGGATCCACGACGGGAGCCGGGCTGGGAGCCGCGACGGGAGGTGGGGCCGGGAGCCGCGACGAGAGACGGGTTGAGAGCCTGGACGGGAGGTGGGGCCTGGTGTAGCAGGGAAACCGCAGGGGGGGCGAGCCGTTGGGACGCCTGGAAGTCGGAGGTTGGGCGGGGCCGTACGAAGCTGGGAGGCCGCTGGGAGGGATTCTTCAGGAGAAGGGTAGCGGAAAAAAAAATATTATCGGGATTTTTCCTCTGATACCATGCAGATGACAAATTCCCTTTACCTCAATGTGAGGTGAGGACATTCTTTTATAGACAAGTAAAAAGGATTACATGGTGGGATATTCCGATGTGGGACTCGGAAATACCCATTATAATAAAAGTGGGTTTAACAGTATGGATCACACGGGCAAAAGTTTATTTGTCAATCCAGCAGACACGAGAGGAGCTCAAGGTTTCTTTGGTACAACTAAGTATGGAGGGAATGACTCAGTATTGGATTAGTTCTTTGAGGTCAGTACGTCCAACACTTACTTGGAATCAGCTAAAAGAAGAAATGCTGGGACGATATGGGAGTGTTGAGGAAGAGGACCTGGTTGTGTACCTGAAGGGGCTGCGGCAGACAGGGACTGTGGATGCTTATGTGGATGAATTTGAGCGGGTAGTATTACGAATTCCAGATTTAACTAGGGGGTGGTATATGAGTAGGACAAAACAGGGGATGGATTCCAAGAGCAGCAAGGAATGCCCTTGCTAGAGAATTGGTTGTGCAGGACAAGAAGGGAGGGATAACTCCTCCCTGGAGAGGAGTAAGAATTCTGTCTAGGGAGGAGTTTGTGGAACGAAAATCCAAGGGGTTGTGTTACACTTGCGGACAGAAGTTCAACCCCGGTCATCGATGTCCAGAAAAGGGATATAGAGTAATGGTGTGAGAATGTATTGAACCGGAGGAAGAAGACGAAGTAGAAAGTGAAAATGTAGCAGCAAGAGAAGTAGAGGTTGACAACTAGTGGGAACTAGAAATGATGGGAACAACAACTGTTGGTTTAGAGAAAAACAGCGATGGAGGAACCCAATCAATGCTAGTGGGAGGGACATTGGAAGAAGTACCGTTGCTGGTTCTAATAGATAGCGGGGCGAGTCATAATTTCATCTCCAAGAGATTAACGAGACAATTTGCAGCTCGTAGAAGAGACCGGACCATTTAATATTCGATTGGAAGATGGCCATCGAGTGGCGTCTAGTGGATTATGTAAGTCACTATGTATTGTGCTGGGAGCAGTAGATTTTTTTGTTGATGCTTATATATTTGATACGTCCGGGCCAGATTTGGTTTTGGGAATCTCGTGGCTAGAAACTTTGGGGTTTGTGACAACCAATTGGAAAGATATGACAATGAGTTTTGTTTGGGAAGGGGAGCAGGTGGCATTGCAGGGAGTTGGGACACCGCTGAAAATATCGGGGGCCTTGCAGGAGTACTCAGGAAAGGGGAGAAGGTGTTTGTAGGGGTGCAGTGGACAAAATCAGTGGAACAAAGGGATAAAGAAAGGCCTTTGAAGAACTTGAGAATAGTATGATAACTGCACCTGTACTTGAGTTACCAGATTTTTCAAAGAAATTTGTTGTAGAATGTGATGCTTCAAGGTTGGGAATTGAAGCAGTTTTGGTACAAGAGGGTCGCCCCCTGGCTTACTAGCAAGGCACTATCTGAAAACAACTTGGCTAAATCAGTTCATGTAGTTAGGGCAGAAATAACTCGAGATAAAGAGACTCGGTCAATTATTGAAGCCATACAGCAAGGAGACAACAGGAAATCTGGTTTTTCATTCCGAGAGGGGCTGTTATTTTATGAGGACAGATTGGTTATACCTCGGAAGTCTTCTTTGATATTAATGCAGTTTTTCCATTCTTCACCTGTAGGAGGACACTGGGGTATCTAAAACCTACAAAAGAATGAAAAATGGGGTGTATTGGCCGGGAATGTCTTGTTCTGTGCAGCAGTATGTTCGGGAATGTGAGATCTGTAAGAAGAGTAAATATGAAGCTCTTAACCTGGCTGGTTTGCTACAACCGTTACCAATTCCAGAATTGCTATGGGAAGAAGTATCGCTGGATTTTGTTTCAGGTTTACCAAAATCTCTGGGATTTGATGTGGTGCTAGTAGTTGTTGACAGGTTGAGCAAATATACACACTTCATCCCCCGTAAACACCCATACACAACTAAAACAGTGGCTGATGTTTTTATAAAGGAAATTGTGCGGCTACATGGCATTCCTACTACGATAGTAAGCGATTGAGTGTTGGATTGGTGTAGTCCGATCCGATTGGGCCGAATGCCTGTGGCCCGCAACTTTCGCAAATCGAGCTCCGTGGTGAGCTCGTTGGGGGTTGCAGGGGGCAACGCGCCCCAGCTCCGAGGGCCGAAGGTCCTCGGTCCAAATTTTTGAACACTGTAGCATCTCTGACCATTGTAGCAGAGCTGACTGACCGACATCGACAGAGCACTTTAGTAGTGCGGACTTTGGAGTCAACTTTACTGTAGTCTTTTGGACTTCCAGCCGGTAGCCACTGTAGCACTTTTAACTTGGGTGACCGCCTTTCACTGTAGCGACGCGGACTTCCTATGCAGTTGGTGGAACAGTGGATCATCTTCTCCATTTGTAGCCCATTTCGGGTTAGGGTTTCTTACTGCAAAACTCTGTAATTGTGCTCCCAAATTATAGTGAATATTCTGCCTCTTCATGGACGTAGGGATTATTCCCGAACCACGTAAATCCTTGTGTTCTCGTTTTCTTTTTGTTTCCCTTTTACTCTTCTACGATCCGTTCTTTGCTTCGTTGATCCCGGCGTTTTCGCAACATCGAGATCCTCTATTTACAAGTTTATTTTGGCGTGAACTATTCAAATTACAAGGAACCGCTTTGAAAATGAGCTCATCATATCATCCTCAAACTGACAGGCAAACTGAGGTGGTGAATAGGTTTTTGGAGATTTATCTAAGGTGTTTTACTGCGGACCAGCTGTGACATTGGGTCTCCTGGTTATCATGGGCAGAATATAGTTTTAATACCTCATACCATACTTCAATTGGACACACTCCATTTGAAGCAGTGTATGGGAGAAAGCCACCGCAAATCATCCATTATTCAAGTGGGGAAGCAGCGGTAGAGGCGGTTGCCAATGCGCTGGGGGATAGAGATGAAGCTCTAAAGTAGCTACAAATAAACCTACAACGTGCGCAACAGTTGATGGTTAAATTTGCTAACCGCCATCGTCGAAATGTGACCTTTGAAGTGGGGGACCTTGTTTGGGTCAAGTTGAGACCAAATATTCCAGGAGGAAGTCTCAGATTAAGTGGGAAATTAGCTCCACGATATTTTGGTCCGTTTGAAGTTACCCAGAGGGTAGGGGAAGTGGCTTATCAATTGAACCTGCCCGAGACAAGTAGAGTGCATCCGGTTTTCCATGTGTCCCAGTTGAAGACAACAGTTAGAGAATATCTAGTGGCTGAAGATTTATCGGAGGAATTTTTGACAGCAGAAGTGTTTCCTGAAAACATCTTGGCAATAGAAAAATAAGGTGTGTAAAATGAGGAAACCCTCCTGCCTCCTTACCTCAAAGTGAGGCGGAGGCGTTCTTTTATAATGAATGAGAAACTTCACATCGGACCACAAGTCCGATGTGGGATACAGACTCTAACACTCCCCCTCAAGCTGGACATACCCAGCTTGATGACAAAACAAGACAAAACAGAATAAAAGATAAAGGCTGCAAAGGCTGCTGCTCCCCCTCACGATCGAAGGATGGATGATGCTGGAAAAAAAAAAAGGATGCGCCAACGATGCGTCGGGAAATCCGCAGAGGCGGGGCCGAACGACAGAGCGCCGAGAAGTTCGCACTGGTCGGGCCGATCGTCGGAGCGCCGGGAAATCGCACTGGCGGGCCGGTCGTCGGAGCGCCAGGAAACCGCACTGGCGGGCCGGTCGTCGGAGCGCCGGGAAACCGCACTGGCGGGCCGGTCGTCGGAGCGCCGGGAAACCGCACGGGCGGGCCGGTCGTCGGAGCGCCGGGAAACCGCACGGGCGGGCCGGTCGTCGAACCGCTGGGAAACCGCAGGAGGCGAGGCCGGGCTTCGCCGGGAAGCCGTAGGAGATGCGGAGATGGTGCGTGTAGGAGGTGCAGGGGCGGGGGAGTCCGCCGGAGGAGCCGCCCGGAAGAACAAGGGCGGAACGCGGCCGGGTGCTGGAAGCGGGAGGGTCGCGCTCGGGAGGGGCAGCGAGAGCGAACAGCGGGAGCGCGCAGGGAAGGCGGGGGCCGTCGCGCGGGGATGAATGGAGCCGACGCGATGGAGGGCTGCGCGACCGGGAGCCGGCAGGGAAGAGGCAGGCCGTCGGGAGGAGGCGCGCCGGGAGTCGCGGCGACGGGATACGCGCGTAGGAGGAGCGGGCGCCGGGGCGAGTTGGGAGTCGGGGAGCCGGGACGTCGGGGCGAGCCGGGAGTCGGGGAGCCGGGAGCCGGGCTGGGAGATGCCGCCGGGAGCCGGGAGCCGTGAGCGCGCGGGAGGCGCGGGAGGCCGTCGGGGCGTGGACGCCAACGGGAAGAACCGCGGAGGGCAGGGGGGGCCGCCGGGAGGGAGCGCGCAGAGGAGGGCCGCTGGAGGGAGCGCGCAGAGGAGGATGACTGCCGGGGAGGAGAGCCGGGCCGAGGCCTCGGGAGGGAGGGGAGATCCGCCGGGATGCCGCGCAGGGCAGAGGCGGAGGGGCGGCGGCGGTAACCCTACGGGGCTTTGAGGCCGCCGCCCCCCCCGGACGGGGAAACCCTAAAGGAAGGGGGAAAAAGAAAGAAAAAAAAATGTGAGGGAGGAATCAAACCTCCTTTGATACCATGTAAAATGAGGAAACCCTCCTGCCTCCTTACCTCAAAGTGAGGCGGAGGCGTTCTTTTATAATGAATGAGAAACTTCACATCGGACCACAAGTCCGATGTGGGATACAAACTCTAACATCAGCTGTGGTTAGTACAGTGGCGTGGGAGATCAGTGGAGGAGGCTACTTGGGAGGACGCCAACTTGCTCAAAAATCAGTTCCCTCATTGTCACCTTGAGGACAAGGTGAATCTTCAGGGGGGTAATGATAGGTTTGGAGGTGGCTCAGTTCGGGAGAGGCCACCTGTCCGGTACACTTACCAGAGGATCATTGGTTATTAGTTTGTTAATCTCTTTGTTAGTCTGTTAAATAAATAGGGGGAGAAGACCTAGCAGAGGGGATCAATTATTTTCTGTTGGAGCATTTGGCTTGTTCCAGGGCCTGTGAAGCTATTTTCTCCTAGGTGGTCAGTCAATATTTTTCTCTTTCCCTCTCTAATCCGTATCGGAATAATCTCAAGGAAGTTGAATTCTTGTTAGAACTCTCTCTCATTACTCAAATCACCTATTAATGGGTCAGTTGTATCATGGAGAGATTGTTCTCCTGGTTCAAGAGTGTCAACGACAGTTGCCCGAGATAAGCCAATATCCTGCAAGATATCAATGCATATTTTCGTTGTTAAAGGAAGATGCTAGTTTGAGAACGAGAGACTTCAACGCCAAGAAAATATGTTAAAGGACCCAGGTCTTTGGTATGACACTGTTGTTGAAGACAAGCCTTGAGATGAGTAATGCCATGTGAATCACTCCTAGTAATAATGATATCATCAACATACACAACTAACATGATGCAGCTAGATGATGTTTGCCGATAGAAAACTGTGTGATCCTTCATACTTTGAGATAGACCAAAGGTAGTGATGATGGTGAAAATCTGTCAAACCACGCACGAGGAGACTGTTTGAGTCCATAGAGAGACCGATGAAGCCGGCAAACATGAGACAGACTTTAAGGCGATAAAGAGTGCCATCTACATTTAGACGGACTGAATAAATCCATTTGGTGTCAACAACCTGTTTAGCTGCCGGAAGGGGGACCATATTCCAGGTGTGATTGTCGTCTAAGGCCTGTAATTCATTCCGCATTGCTTGAAACCAGTGTGAGATTTAGCCTCAACAACCGTATAGGGAACACATATCATCTCCAGAGTAGAGAAGCCTTTGTATGAAGTTGTGTATAGAGGATTATTCTGGTAAGAACTCGTACCTTTCCGTAATGCAATCGACAAGTTATTGGTGCCCGTAGCAAGAGCGACGGATGAAGTTGGGGAAATGGTGTCCTCAGTCGGGACATGAGGCATGTTCAATGGATGGTGAGAGTAGACAGTGCCAAAACGAATATCATCTGATTGGGTCAACGGAGGCAGGGGTGAGTGGATGGTGAGAGGGAAACAATCATCGATGGTGGTATTAGGATGGAGAGAGAGTTGAGAGGATAATAATGGAGAGTTTTCAATGAACGAGATATCGACAGAGATGATATACTGTCCCAAGTTAGGAGAGAAACAACGGTAGCCACGCTGAGTACGAGAGTATCCCTGAAAGATGCAACGAAAAGTCTTTGGGGAAAATTTCGAGAGATGGGGACAGATGTCACGAACAGAACAAAGACGCCCAAACACGCGAAGTTGAAGTGGGTGAGGATGAAGAGGGGAATAGAGCCGAAAACAGACTCTCCCCCTGAAGGGTAGGAGAAGGAAGCCGATTGATAAGATATGTGACAGTGAGAATAACATCTCCAAAAAAGAAGGCACCTGCATGTGAAATAATGTCCGAGCAGTTTCCAGAATATGATGATGTTTTGGGATTTCCCTTTTTATTTCTTATTACCTTTCCTTTAATGTTTCCTTCAAAAGCCTTTTCATCGTATCAAACAAGTCCTAAGATCATTCTTTTAGGATATAAAGCGACTTTCACTTTGAATTTGACTCGTATAATCATTTATTTGTTACACTTTGAATTTTAAATTCAACCATACTCCCACTAGCCTTTTAGAAATGATATTTTCCCCAAAATATGTTTCTAAGATACAAACTGATAGGGTGGTTGGGGCTGAGTGTTCAGTTTCCCAGCCACATAGGACTTGTTCCAGGAGGAAATATGCAGTTAATAATAATGAAGGGTCAGCTGGTAATTTTCTCCAGTTTGAGGGATTTATATTTGGCATCCGGTTAGAGGGCGAGGGACGAGTTAGAACCTTGGGGAGCACATGCTGAAGGAGGCCGTGGCCTTGGCTCTTGGAAGGACATCCAGGGGAGTCTTCTTGTTCCATTCTTTGTCTTCTACTTTGTAGTTTTTTTCCCTGTTTTTGGAAATAGTTAGACAACTTGTTGTTGTTCTTCTGTTTCTTGTAAACCCGTTGATCAAATTGTGAATAAAGAATATGAGCTAAGATTTTCTTCCTACGGTTCTATAATTTTGTTGCTCTCATTGAGAGGTGAAGCTGGTGCCGCAAGATTGGAAATTTAGTCTGTGAATGCCGTCAAAAATGGAAACAAGATCGGCTATGATTGAATCTGTGATGGAGCGACTGTTACGGGCGCATAACGAATGGAAATGTGTTTGACAGATGCACTGCAGCCGACTGAGAAGCATTGAGACCAGGAAAGCCGGATAATAGATTTGTCAGTCGACTTTGGAGGCGATTTCGAAGCAGGTATAGGAACTATCTGTTCTTATGACAGCAACGACTAGCATGCTTTCAAAAGGAGGATTGAACAATTCATAGGTTCGACTTCAAGAAACTGACACTGAGCACGCTGAATTTATTCCGGTACGATCTGACGCCGAAGATCATGGCCTGAGTTATGGAAGGAACAAATGGCGCTTTGAGGAAGGAATGAAGTCTCGTTCACAGTGCGAGGAAATCATAGATCAGGTCCAGATGCGAACTGAGTTGAGCGCTCTAGCCAGACGAGTAGAGCTGCCGATGTTCGACGGGGAAGATCCTATAGTATGGATCGCACGGGCGGAGATGTATTTTTTAATTCCTAAAGTTTGAGACGGATTGTGTGTGCCTATGACACAATTGTGCATGGGGGGACTGGTACAACATCGGATCTTATCCTTGCTGCCTCGACGTTCGAATTTACAGTGGGAAGAGTTGAAGAAGGAACTCCTCTGGCGTTTCGAAACAACCATGGAGAGTGATCCACTTAAGTAGTTGAAAGGAATCAAGCAAATTGGTTCGGTGGAGGATTATATTAATGAGTATGAGAGGGTAGCCGTGCAAATACCAGAGTTGCGGGAATTGTGGTATATCGGTTTTTTCCTTTGAGGTTTGCGGCCAGAGATTGAAAGTACTGTTGTTATGCATGGGCCAAGCTAGCAAGGTTAATTTCTTTGACGCGTAATGATGAATGGGAACTGGATGTGAAGGGAATTATTCGAGAGCAGGATTCATGGAGGACTGGACAAAACACTGAGTATAACCGTACTTATAGCATCAGTTTGATTCGGTAGTCTAATTTTCACATGCTTCCTGGGAGGAGCAGGGTGGACAGGACTGTCGACAAGTTTGTCCCGTGATGGAGG
This sequence comes from Viscum album, assembly GCA_963277665.1. Taxonomy (NCBI): domain Eukaryota; kingdom Viridiplantae; phylum Streptophyta; class Magnoliopsida; order Santalales; family Viscaceae; genus Viscum; species Viscum album. The sequence continues at coordinate 1,490,671,412 of OY728139.1, read as the reverse complement.
AGGGTACGAAATATATCCATGGCAGAGTATGTGGAGCGTCGAGCAAAAGGGATTGTGTTACTCTTATGGAGCTAAGTTCTGGCTCACACACAACTGTCCGAAACTGGGGCGAGGTCGTTGATGCTGGAAGGAATTGTTGTCAGAGTGCCGGCATGGGTGATCATTGACAATGGGACTAGTCACAATTTTGTTTCGAAGGTCCTGTTAAAAATTTTGCAGCTTCAGATAACTAGGACAATCTTTTCCAATCCGGTTAGGAGATGACCATCGCGTGGTGTCCAATGCCAAGAACTTCCATTGCAGTTGGGAGAAATTACATTAATGGTGGATTCATACTTATTTGACACCGTAGGTCCAGACTTAATTCTGGGCATGGAATGGCTAGAAACTTTGGGGTATGTGATTTCTCATCCGCAAAATCTTTCAATGAGTTTTGAATTCCAGGGTAATAAGATAGTGACCCTACATGAGTTGTGAAATCGGCAGGATGCACCATTGGTATTGCGGTCAATTTTGGTAGGGGAAAAATGTCTCGCGTAGGGCTTATAGTGGCAACTTGGGGTGGGGGTTGCAGACAAAAATCGCTCGCCTGATTTGGGTCTAGAAACGGATTTATTACAGTTGCTAGATGAATTTGTCCCTGTGATGGACGAGCCAGAGGGATACCGCCTCAACGTTCTACTGATCATGCCATTCGGTTACAGACATGAGCGGCTGTACAAAATCGCCCATCACCTAATAGATGAAGTGGAACGGCAAGTTAAAGAGTTACTCAAGTTGGGAGTAATTAGAGATAGCACTAGCCCGTATTCTAGTCCCATCATATTGGTCACAAAAATAAAAAAGGATGGAGGGTGGTGTATGCGTGTAGATTTCCGGGCTTTGAACAAAATGACTTTTCTGGACAGATTTCCCATTCCTATTATCGAGGAGTTATTAGAAGAACTTCATGGCTCCCAATTCTTCTCAAAGCTCGATTTACAGTCTGGTTTTCATCAGGTTCGAGTCAAGGAAGAAGATATAGAAAAGACGACTTTTCGTACTTATGAGGTACATTGCGAATTTTTAATAATGCCGTTCGGTCTTATGAATGCTCATGCCATGTTCCAAGCGACTATGAATGCAATTTTTAAGCCTTTCATTCGGAAATTTGTTCTAGTGTTTTTTGATGACATTCTCGCCTACAATAGAAATTGGCGGGATCATGTACAACATTTGACTAGGGTATTTTTTGTCTTACAAGATAACCATTTTCATATTAACAGGAAAAAATGTTTTTTCGGGCAGTAAACAGTTGAATATTTAGGCCACATCATTTCTTTCGAAAGGGTGACAATGGACCCGAAGAAGATTGCTAGTGTCCTTAATTGGTCTATGCCTAAATTTGTTAAAGATGTCTGAGGGTTTTTAGGCCTTACTGGATGTTATAGGAAGTATGTCCGTGACACCAAAAAGGACAATTTTAATTGGCAGCAAGAAGCTCGGTCCGCTTTTGAGACTCTAAAAGAAATTCTGGTTACAACACCTGTGCTTCGTTTGCCGGATTTCTCTCAACAATTTTGCGTGGAGTGTGATGCTTTTGGAGGTGGCATTGGGGTCGTTCTAATGCAAGATGGGCGGCCACTAGCTTATTTCAGCAAAGCTCTTTCTGAATCAAGTCTGGGAAAATCTGTGCATGAGAAAGAATTAATGGCTCTGGTCCATGCTGTTTAAGATTGGAAACAATATTTGTTGGGCAGACATTTTGTTGTTCATACAGACCACCAAAGTCTCAAGCATTTTCTTAGCTAAGGTATTCCCTCTATGAACCAACAATGTTGACAAGCAAAGTTCCCTGGCTTTGATTTTGATGTTGTTTACAAACTGGGCAGCCCTAATTCTGCAGCAGATGCCCTTTCGCGTTAGGGGGAGGCATACAACTTTCAGATGACTATTTCTGAACCTTATTGGGTTGAAATTTCAGTGGTCTTTGATGAAGCTTCATCGCGATACTGCTTTGCAAGCTATTTGTTCTGCCATAGAACAAAATCCTGATGCAAAACCGGGATATACTTTGCATAATGGGCTGTTTTTTTTAAAGGCCGATTGGTTTTATCCAAAGATTCCCTGCTACTTCCACGACTGCTGCATTATTTCCATGCTGCTACTCCGGACGGCAATCACAAAGGGTTTTTGAAAACCTTTAAATGTCCGGCAGCTGGCCTCTATTGGTTTGACATGACTCATTCATTCTGTGATGTGGTTCGTTTTAGAGTGTGATTTATGCCAACGACACAAGTATCAGACTCTAAGTCCAGCTGGACTGCTCCAGCCCCGTCCCTTTCTGAATCTGACTTGGGAAGAAATTTCAATGGATTTTGTTTCCGGGCTTCCCAAATCGCAGGGCTTTGAGGTTATTCTTTTTGTCGTGGATCGCTTGTTTAGTGACCGGGATTCTCTCTTTACTAGTCTATTTTGGAAAGAATTATTTTGACTTTATGGTACTAAGCTTAAAATGAGTTCTTCCTACCATCCACAACGGATGAACAAACTGAAGTCATGAACCGCAACCTGGAAACCTATTTAGGTTGTTTTTCTTTCGACAAGCCTCGACAATGGATTTGTTAGCTACCCTAAGCTGAATTTTGTTATAATACTTCCGTTCATGTTTCCGCTGGTATCACTCCCTTAGAAATTTTCTTTGGTAGGAAGCCACCTTTACCACCTTTACTCAAAGCTCTATGCAACATTCTGCTAATAAGAAGCGGCATGACCTTTATTTTCAAGGCGACGACCTTGTTTTTTTTAAACTTCGTTCTGCTCAACCCACTTGGACAACTTCTAAGATCTGTCCAAAGCTTGCGGCATGTTATTTTGGACCCTTTCCGCTTGGTAAAGTTGGCATCGTTGTTTACCGACTTGAGCTTCCGGAGGGCAGCTATAGCATCCCGCCTTTTTATTACATAAACTTTCCTTACATTATACAAAACCGAGGATCTTTAAGGTTTAGTGTCTTGAAAACCAGGAACTTATTACATGAGAAAAAAAACATTCTTCTTAAACACTTGAAAGGCTTCTTCATTTGTTCATCCTAAGTTCATTACTGCATCTCATAACCTGGGGACATACATCAAAAGAAAGGGTGGACAGAAGGCCCAATAAGGGAAACAAGGGGAAACATTTAACATGTGAACTTGAGATACATCAACAATGTCATGAAAAAGAATTTTAAGACATGAGAAAGAAATCATGAGGCATATCATAATAAAAATAACGTATTTCATAACTTGAAGATGTGGCTACAACATTTAACATTGACAATCATTTCCGTTTCACCAAGGTCCATCCTCAAGGTGTCATTAAAAATTACCAAGGTTATTCACCAAGGCGTCGTTAAAAATGGTCATCTCTAGAGATTAAGTCTTTACCCAATGCATTGGAGCGCTATCAGGGCGCACCCTTAAATTTGTCTTTATTATCATGTGAGCCACGTATATCATCATCAAACATTTCATAAACAACCCATATAGCATAAAAGAAATGAGTTTCCTTTCATAATCATAACGTTTTAAAAACTTCTTTAAAGACATGATCTTTATGTCACTTTAAACCCACGAAAAAGAAAAGCGGGTTTCGTGTATGTAAATCCCAGAATTAAAATAGAACATTTTGATATATATGTGAATACCCCTGTAGAAAAAGAGCTTTGAGTATTCACTTAATAAATTAAAAAAATTTGAGAAAAAAAGAGACATTTTGAGACGGAAATTCTGCAGTATAACGGCTTATGTTACAGGGTTTTAGAAAAAATTGAAAAGAGAGGGGACATGAGTCACCCACTCATAAATGATTCATAACACAGTAGAGGGACAAAATATAATGGATATAAGAACATGGTAATGAAATTTGAAAGACATACCATATGAATTGAAAAACATGGAAGGAAGACAAAAATAAGATTTCTCTTATGAAAATTCGGCAACCTAACGACGTCGCTTAAAACTTCAAAAAAAAAAGAATTGATGGGGGTCAAATAGGGTCTCTCATCATATGAACATAAAAGATCAGCATGATAGATATAGAGATCATACCCCAACATAATAAAAAGGAACATGAAAGATTTGACATGAAAATAAATCTTGAAAACGAGAAGGGTGAAAGAATCTCTTAAAAATTCGGCAGCCTAACGGCGTCACTTAAAACTTCAAAATACTGAATTGAAGAGATCAAATAGGGTCTCTCATCATATGAACATAAAAAGTCAGTATGATAGATATAAAGATCATACCCCAACTTAATAAAAAGGAACATGAAAGACTTGACATGAAAATAGATCTTGAAAACGAGAAGGGTGAAAGAATCCCTTAAAATTCGGCAGCCTAACGGCGCCACTTAAAACTTCAAAATATTGAATTGAAGAGATCAAATAGGGTCTCTCATCATATGAACATAAAAGATCAGTATGATAGATATAAAGATCATACCCCAACATAATAAAAAGGAAAATGAAAGACTTGACATGAAAGTAGAACTTTGAAAAATGAGAAAGGCGAACGAATCCCATAAAAATTCGGCAGCCTAACGGCGCAACTTAAAACTTTCTTAAAATGAATTGATGAGAGAAAGAGGGGGGTCTCTCATCATATGAACATGAAAAGGGCAGTAAGAGCAATATAAAAGAACATCCTCCAACATAAGAGCATGGAGTATAAAAGAAATGACATAAAATAGATTACTTGAAAAGAAAGAGAGAGGTAGGATCCCTTACCTTAAACGTAACTCTTAAAACTCAAAGGTTGAGACCTTGAGGGCTTGGGGGCACCTTGGTAGGACTTCTTGGGAGGTAAGGAGACCAGAACTTCGTTGATGATGATTTTGGAGTCGAATGGATGAGAGAATGCCTTGGTATTTATAGGGAAAATGAGGGGACAAGACATTAATGGCCAAGGGACACCTTATTGGTGGTTTTGGCAAAACCATGAGCTTGCCCATCGTATTTGCCCATGGTATTGACCACTTGGGACATCTCATACCTTATCTTACTATTCATAAGTCGACCATATTGATTACATACTTAATACATCATTTAATGATGTCATTAAACACTCGTAACTTAAAAACTGTATTTTCATTATTAATCGAAAATTCAACTCCGAAAAATCCCAAAATTTCACCTTAACCAAATATCGATGCTCTGATTTTAAAAATGAAATCCATTTTATAAAAATAATTTTCTAAATATTTTTAATTTAATTTTTAAATAAAAACACTATTCACCGAAAATTCATTTTTTTCATAAAAATCCCCAAAAATTACCTTAGCATAATATCGATGTTCTGAATTCAAAAATAAAGTTCATTTTATTAAAATAATTTTCTAAATATTTTTAATTTAATTTTTAATTAAAAAACACTATTAATCTGAAAAAACTAATACTTGACTAATAATTTATAAAACTGTTATTTAACCATTTTATTGAATCACATTACTTAATCAAGGTGCCTAGATTATATTAATAATTTTTTAAGTGAGATTATTAATCCATTTGGTCACATTACTAATCCTAATCATAAAATCACTATTCATAATTTATTATTCATCAAAAATTAAGTTGATCTTATTAGACTCTAAATTTCGTACTGAACATAATCGTAGAAGACCATTTTTTGAAAATCATTACACATTTTTAATTATTTAAGGTTTACATAAACATTTTTTTAAAATATCATTTCTCTAAAATTCACCAAAAATATGCATACTATATTTATCCGGACATTTGAAAATTCATAAACTTCATCATAGGAAGAAATCAAATTTTTTATTTAAAACCAAGGATTACACAAGGCAGTTACGTTCTCCTTACATAGCCTCTTATCACACCAGAATAGGACCTAAGTGTAAGGTGTGCTAAGGTGAGAGAATCTGAGGGAGACTCGACCAACATCGCACGAGTAGTAATTTCTATCAGTTTGAATTTCTCGCGAAGGCGATTCCATTCTAGTTTCACACGATGAAGTTCGGCTTGGGTTTGGTCCAGAGCAAAGCCCAACGGTGCTACCTCCTTCCCAAGTTCTGTTAGATGGGATTCGATCGGTCCAAGACTACTGGGTGAGGCCATCGAATCTTCTTTCTATATTAATTAACCAAGATCACTTGTATTTAGAGACAATAATCGAAATGTTTAGTTTCCAGCGGTCATATTGACCAATGGTCATATAACAGTCGAAACCCAACGGTCTCATTTTAATTATACTCATGTTATCAAATGAAATAGTTTTGTTGAGTATAAAAATAAAATAACACACAAAATTAGGAAACAAGATTTATTCAAAATTTCGGGTCGTTACAATCTTCCCCCCTTAAAAAATTGCGTCCTCGCAATTTTTAAAATTGGGTTTGGAAATTTCTTTGAAAGTCCCACATCGTAAAAAGAGTCAGTAACACTATTACTTAAAAAGGAGGAAAAAGACTTGCAAAGGTCACCCGAGTTAACCCATACTAGGATTCCATGTAGGAAAACATGGACATGGAAGAGAAAACAAAGGGTCGTGTTCTGATGGAGAGTGATAGAAAACATGATTAGGAGAAAGTTAACAAGAAAATCACAAACTTATGATGGGTTAAACGGTATTTGATTTCCCAGTAGGAAACGTTAACAGACAACGTTTTTGTTTTACGTTCCTTTTCATAGTTTTGAGGAATTCATTTACTACATAGAATAAAAACATAAGGAAATATCCCTACCTTCAAGTAGAGTTTCATCCTTTAATATGTTTCTACCAAAACTAATCTTTTCTCCAAACGATGAGCATTCAAAACTACTTGGTCTCATCAAAGCACAAGAATCATCTTCTAGAGAATCACTTAATCCACAAAATATTAACTATCTATTTCTTCTATCTTTAAAAATTATCCCAAAAACAGATGGGGTAAGATAAAATAATTTTTCAAAAAGAATGAATCCCATAGGAAGGGAAACTACTTTTAAATCTTCAAAGTTCCACGGTACTACCCAAAGTTCATCATAGACCATTCCATAAACAACTTTCCTTAAAATTCCTCAAAATAAACCAAACTAAGATTGAAACCCAAATGCAAGAAGGATTTGATAACACTGTCTTCCAAAATAAACTTTATCGTACATCTACAAACAACATCAACCACTCCTAACATCTTATAACAAAAGTAGCTAACCTAAACATATTTTCCCCAAGATAGGTTAATCATTTGCGTAAGTAACCTATATTACCATAAGTTCACCTTAAATTCATCGATTCTTCAAAATATAAGTCAACCTTTACCCCTCAAAGAAAATACCGTAGTAATCTATTTACCTCGATCAAATAGGGTTCCCAAAATAGTGAACGTCTTCCAAAATAATAATCATCATTAAATCCCCTAATCAACTTTATCAGACGAACATCCTTGAGATTTCATCTTCTTTTGTTGAATTTGGTAATTCAACTAGGTACAAATTATTAATTGTGATTTTTGATAGCTGGTTTGGCATAATCACAATATGTTCAACTTGATCTCTCGTCATCTCTGTCATATTAATAGGACAATCACCACATTTCCTATCACATTGGTTGTTGAGACATGTTCTTCCATTTCCCGCCATTAACTAAGAAAAGAGAGTATAATTAGGGGGCTTAAATACTTAGCCAATAATCATGAAAAGGAAACTTAAAACATAGAAGGATAAACTAGTAGAAGAAAAGTATACCCTAACGTGTGATCCCCTAGGTTCCAATCTAGGTTATCTATGATCATAAATTCTTATGTGAATCTTTATTTTATTTTATCTTTGTCCCTTTAATAATGGTTCATACTAAGCTTATGAATTTACCAAAGCATATCCCCCGGGAGTGTCGTAACCAAGAGTGCAGCAAGGCCCGTTGTCGTGTACCAGTTCCCGTTCGAGTCTAGCTCAAAGCGGTGTTTTCGGGTTTTACCCCTATGTACATCTGTGCCAGAACCATCTCTACCTGCTCGTATCCAGACAGGGATGTATTTGCTTGGCAACCCCTTACTCAATACTCACCAAAATATCAGGAAGATTTTCTATATTTAAATTTTTCTATAGGGTGCTTCCTAGAGTTTTCATATCCTAATTTCTACAAATAACTAAACCATCCTTTGATACCAACTATAGCATCCCGCCTTTTTATCACATAAACTTTCCTTACATTATACAAAACCGAGGATCTTTAAGGTTTAGTGTCTTGGAAACCAAGAACTTATTACATGAGAAAAAAAAACATTCTTCTTAAACACTTGAAAGACTTCTTCATTTGTTCATCTTAGGTTCATTACTGCATCTCATAACCTGGGGACATACATCAAAAGAAAGGGTGAGCAGAAGTCCCAGTAAGGGAAATAAGGAGAAACATTTAACATGTGAACTTGAGATACATCAACAATGTCATGAAAAAGAACTAGGCATGAGAAAGAAATCATGAGGCATATCATAATAAAAATAATGTATTTCATAACTTGAAGATGTGGCTACAACATTTAACATTGACAATCATTTCCGTTTCACCAAGGTCCATCCTCAAGGTGTCATTAAAAATTACTAAGGTTATTCACCAAGGCGTCGTTAAAAATGATCATCTCTAGAGATTAAGTCTTTACCCAATGCATTGGAGCGCTATCAGGGCGCACCCTTAAATTTGTCTTTATTATCATGTGAGCCACAAATATCATCATCAAACATTTCATAAACAACCCATATAGCATAAAAGAAATGGGTTTCCTTTCATAATCATAACGTTTTAAAAACTTCTTTAAAGACATGATCTTTATGTCACTTTAAATCCACGAAAAAGGAAAACGGGTTTCGTGTATGTAAATCCCAGAATTAAAATAGAACATTTTGATATATATATGTGAATACCCCTGTAGAAAAAGAGCTTTGAGTATTCACTTACTAAATTAAAAGAATTTGAGAAAAGAGAAAGAGACATTTTGAGACGAAAATTCTGCAGCATAACGGCTCTGTTACAGGGTTTTAGAAAACATTGAAAAGAGAGGGGACATGAGTAACCCACTCATAAATGATTCATAACACAGTAGAGGGACAAAATATAATGGATATAAGAACATGGTAATGAAATTTGAAAGATATACCATATGAATTGAAAAACATGGAAGACAAAAATATGATTTCTCTTATGAAAATTCGGCAGCCTAACGTCGTCACTTAAAACTTCAAAAAAAAATGAATTGATGGGGTCAAATAGGGTCTCTCATCATATGAACATAAAAGATCAGTATGATAGATATAGAGATCATACCCCAACATAATAAAAAGGAAAATGAAAGACTTGACATGAAAGTAGAACTTTGAAAAATGAGAAAGGTGAACGAATCCCTTAAAAATTTGGCAGCCTAACGGCGCAACTTAAAACTTTCTTAAAATGAATTGATGAGAGCAAGAGGGGGTCTCTCATCACATGAAAATGAAAATGACAGTAAGAGGAATATAAAAGAACATCCTCCAACATAAGAGCATGGAGCATAAAAGAAATGACATAAAAGAGATTACTTGAAAAGAAAGAGAGGTAGGATCCCTTACCTTAAACGTAACTCTTAAAACTCAAAGGTTGGGACCTTGAGGGCTTGGGGGCACCTTGGTAGGACTCCTTGGGAGGTAAGGAGACCAGAACTTCGTTGAGGATGATTTTGGAGTCGAATGGATGAGAGGATGACTTGGTATTTATAGGGAAAGTGAGGAGACAAGACATTAATGACCAAGGGACACCTCATTGGTGGTTTTGGCAAAACCATGAGCTTGCCCATGGTATTTGCTCATGGTATGGGCCACTTGGGACACCTCATACCTTATCTTACTATTCATAAGTGGACCATATTGATTACATACTTAATACATCATTTAATGATGTCATTAAACACCCGTAACTTAAAAACTGTATTTTCACTATTCATCGAAAATTCAACTCAAAAAAATCCCAAAATTTCACCTTAACCAAATATCGATTCTCTGATTTCAAAAATGAAATCCATTTTATAAAAATAATTTTCTAAATATTTTTAATTTAATTTTTAAATAAAAACACTATTCACCAAAAATTCATTTTTTTCAGAAAAATCCTCAAAAATTACCTTAGCATAATATCGATGTTCTGAATTAAAAAATAAAGTCCATTTTATAAAAATAATTTTCTAAATAATTTTAATTTAATTTTTAATTAAAAAACACTATTCACCCGAAAAAAACTAATACTTGACTACTAATTTATGAAACTGTTATTTAACCATTTTATTGAATCACATTACTTAATTAAGGTGCCTAGATTATATTAATAATTTTTTAAGTGAGATTACTAATCCATTTGGTCATATTATTAATCCTAAGCCTAAAATCACTATTCATAATTTATTTTTCATCAAAAATTAAGTTGATCTTATGAGACTCTAAATTTCGTACTGAACATAATTGTAGAAGACTATTTCTTGAAAATCATTACACATTTTTAATTATTTAAGGTTTACATAAACATTTTTTTAAAATATCTTTTCTCTAAAATTCACCAAAAATATGCATACTATATTTATCCGGACATTTGAAAATTCATAAACTTCATCATAAGAAGAAATCAAAATTTTTATTTAAAACCAAGGATTACACAAGCCAGTTACGGTCTCCTTACATAGCCTCTTATCACACCAGCATAGGACCTAAGTGTAAGGTGTGCTATGGTGAGAGAATCCGAGGGAGGCTCGACCAACATCACACGAGTAGTAATTTCTATCAGTTTGAACTTCTCGCGAAGACGATTCCATTCTAGTTTCACACGATGAAGTTCGGCTTGGGTTTGGTCCAGATCAAAGCCCAGCGGTGTTACCTCCTTCCCAAGTTCTGTTAGATTGGTTTCGATCGGTCCAAGACTACTGGGTGAGGCCATCAAATTTTTTTTTCTATATTAATTAACCAAGATCACTTGTATTTAGAGACAATAATCAAAACGTTTAGTTTTCAGCGGTCATATTGACCAATGGTCATATAACAGTCGAAACCCAACGGTCTCATTTTAATTATACTCATGTTATCAAATGAAATAGTTTTGTTAAGTATAAAAATAAAATAACACACAAAATTAGGAAACAAGATTTATTCAAAATTTCGGGTCGTTACATCAGCAAGCTCCACCCAGTTTTCCATATTTCTCAGCTCAAATTAGCAGTTGGAGATTCGATTTCTGCAGAGCTCCCTAAGCGGTTCTTAGAAGCTGAGTCTGATCAGGTACTTCCTGACATTGTTCTGGCTTCTCATGGTCCTGACTCTCATTGTCAGTGGCTGGTTCAGTGGCGTGGTCGACCTGTTGAGGAGGCTGCTTGGGAGAATGCTTAGTTGATTCACGCTCAGTCCTTGGGGACAAGGGTGGATTTTCAGGAGGCGAGAGTTGATAAGGTGGTTGGGGCTGGGTGTTCAGGTTCTCTACCACTCAAGACTTGTTCCAGGAGGAAATATGCATTTAATAATAATGAAGGGTAAGCTGGTAATTTTCTTTTGTTAGAAGGATTTATTTTTGGCATCCGGTTGGGGGGGGACGGGTTAGAACTTTGGGCAGCGCATGCTGAAGGAGGCCGCACCCTTGGCTCTTGGAAGGACACATCCAGGGCGTCTTCCTTTTTCCATTCGTTTCTTCTTTGTAGTTTTTTTTGTTTGTGGAAATAGTTAGACAACTTGTTGTCCTCTTCTGTTCCTTGTAAACTGATTGATCAAATTGTGAATAGAGAATAGGAGCTACGATTTTCTTCCTACAGTTCCGATTCTATAACAAACCCTTTTGTTTTAGGAAATAACATTTATTTCCTGTAGTGAGAAAATTTAACAAATAAACTGTTAACCGTATTTTATATGATATTCTATGTGTCGGGACGTTACATTTCCAAACCACATAATATCAAAGCGTCCTTTACTTTTGTTGTTTTTCATTTAGTTGTATGTTGTGTGTGTGTCTGTGGAAAGTTGACATACTTAGTGCGGTGGTTTAGCCTTCAGCTTCCTAAGCTCCAGTACACTAAGCTTTGTGGAGGAGGTTTGTGTTCCGTTGTGCGTGACGCTCGGTGGTTGAAGTTTTGGTTGATCGGTGGACCCTGGTTCGGGTGAATTAATTTACGGTTTTCTCACGGGTTGACATCCTCATTCCCCAACAAGAAAACTTTCTTGGATTGTTCCATCTTGTATCTTTTCAATACCTTGTCAATACATATACCTTGACTTCGTCTAAGCAACCTCTTAGGTCTTTCTTGATGGATCTTAATTCTTAGAATATAGGTCACTTCACCCAAGTCCTTCACGAAGAAACAATTATTCAACCACGTCTTAACTGATTGTAAAACTGATGTCTTGTTTCCCATCAATAATATATTATCAACATATATCATTAGGAAAACAATAGCATTCTCACTAAACTTCTTATGACTTTATGAAAATGAATATTCCCATGATCTTGGTGCTTGTTTTAATCCATAAATGGATCTCTGCAACTTATATACTTTATTGACATTTTTGACATCATAAACCCTTTTGGTTGTGTCGTGTAGACCTCTTCCACAAGATTTCCATAAATGAAAACGGTCTTGACATCCATTTGCCAAATTTCATAATCATGAAAAGCTGTAATGACAATTAGAATTCTAATGGATTTTAGCATAGTGACTGATGAAAAGTTTTCATTATAGTCTATGCTTTGAAGTTGCTTGAAACCTTTAGCAACCAATTGTGCCTTATAGTTACCAGTTTTACCATCCATGTCCACTTTCTTCTTGAATACTCATTTATATCAAATGAGCTTTACATCAATTGGAGGATGTACCAAATCTAAAACTTGATTTTGGTATATGGAATCCAATTCAGAATTCAGAATTTCTTGCCACTTTATTACTTCTGAGTTGTTTACTGCTTTCTTATAGGACTAAGGTACATTATTTTCAACAAATGACGTGTCTCCTTCCCCGGTGACAAGAAAACCATGCATCTCTGGTTCTTTAACCTCTCTAGAGCTCCTACGCAACACTTGTCTCTGTAACAACCTCTTCCATTGGGTCTTGTAGTTTTTGTTCCCGTGCCAACTCATGTGTATCTTGAGTCTCGACTTCGTCAAAGTTTATCTTACTCCTGAAATCTCCTTTGAATACACGCTTCCTTTATAGAAACATGACATGTCTTGCCACAATAATTTTTCTATCCGAGGTATCATATATAGAACATCCTCGTTTCTTTAAGATATCCTATAATGATACACTTTGTGCCTCATGATACAAGTTTGTTGCTATAATTAGCCTTAGCAAATGATTCTCATCCCCATGCATGAATATGCGACCGAATGAATTTCTTCCCATACCATAACTCGTATGAGATTCTGCTTGCCGCTTTGGTTGACACTTGGTTTAGTGTGTATGTTGCTGATTGTAATGCATATCCCCAAAAGGATAATGGAAGATCTACATGATTTATCATTGATCTCACTATGTTTAACATGGTGCGGTTCCTTCTCTCTGACATCATTCCATTGTGGTGTATAAAGAGTGAGTTGAGATAGTATGCCAAACTCTTAAATAATCGATGGACTCTTGGGTAAGATATTCTACACCTCCATCCGAGCAATTTTTTTTCTTCTTTTTACCAAGTTAATTCTCTACATATTTGTATTTCTTAAATTTCTCAAAGGAATCAGACTTATACCTCATCAAATAGATATATTTATATCTACTAAAATCATCATTAAAAGTAATGAAGTATGATAATCCACCTGTAACCTCTATCGAAAAAGGTCCACACACATTTGAAGTAATTCTGGAAGCTCTGTGGCTCTCGCCTTTTCCAAAAAGGAGCTTTGTCATTTTACCTTGTAAACAAACATGACGTATATATACGGGTTTCAACTCAAAGAATCTAAATTTCATTTTGTTAGGAATGTCATGAGTTGCTGGAAAATGTGGGTTGTTGGTATTGGAGTAGTGTTCGGGCTTTCTTTGTGTGGGCGTGAGCAGTTGTAACTCTCTAAGGGCAGTATGGGTTTTCTTTGTGTAGGCGTGAGCAGTTGTAATTGCCTAGGGGCAGTATGGTATTTTGTTTAGGGGTTTGTTAGCTGGCTGAGGGGAAATAAATAGGGGATATGCTGTAGGATGGAGGGGGTATCATTTTTACTTTTCAGCTGGATGTTGCGGGGGGGTTCGAGTGTTACGGAATCACCGGGAGACACAACGACAGAAACGAGGAAAAACAGAAAGAAAGAAAGCAAATGACACAACGATTTACGTGGTTCGGGAAAAATCCCTACGTCCACGGGAGAGGCAGAATTTCACTATGATTCGGGAGCAAAAAATTACAGAGGATTTCCGTAATTAAAACCCTAGCCCGAAGTCCGCACCGCTACAGTGCCTGTCGGTGTCGGTCGGTCAGCTCCGCTACAGTGGTCAGCATTGCTACAGTGCCGAAAAATTGGGCCGGGGGGTTTCGGCCCCCGGACCCTCGGAGCAGGGGCGCGTTGCCCCCTGCAACCCCCAATGAGCTCACCGCGGAGCTCGACCCGCGACAGTTGCTGGCCACTAGCATTCGGCCCAACCGGATCGGGCAACACCAAAAGCACTTTGGTTTTCGGTGACAAAAAGGGGAAGAGAATCCCGAAGCCGAGCCACCAGAATTTTGGAGAACATTTTGTATATGGCGTTGCACAGACTAATCGGCCGAAACTCTAAGATTTTCTGAGGATTATGAACTTTCGGAAGGAGAGTAATCAGAGTTTCATTCAGATGATCAAATGAAGATCTCCCTGCCCACAGATCCTTCATAAGATGAATCACGTCCTGCCCAACAATGTGCCAAAACCGTTTAAAAAAGATAACTTGGAATCTGTCAGGACCTGGGGCCTTCGTAGAATGAATGTGATGGAGAGCGCCAAGTATTTCATCATTGGCAATATCCCTTTCTAGCATGCTGTTGATGTCCTCTGTGACCACCTTTGGAATACAATTGGAAAGACAAGCAGGTATTTCCATACTTTAGCCTTAAACAGCTTGCTGAAAAAATCCAAAATAATAGAGTTAATTCTGCAGGCATCATGAACAACCTCCCCCGAAGAGTCTTCAATCTGAGCAATGAAAATTTTCCTCCTGCCATTAGCTTTTTGATGGAAGAGGTATTCTGGTCTCCCTCCTTAATGCGGGCTTCTCTTGCACGTAAGAACCAGTAACTCTCCTTTTCTTTAAGGGCAGTGTTCAACATTTCCTCAGTATGAGAAATATCCTCCCAACACCGAGTCACTACAAGGGATATGAGTCTTCTGAGCTGGTCCTTCGCAAAAATTGATTCGTTTATCAAACTCTCCAAATCTGGAAGCACTCATCTCTGAAAACTGGAGGAAAGTCTTCGTATTTTTCCAGAAATATCCTGCTCTTGATTTTCCCAGGATGACTGAACCATCGCCTCACAGGTACTATCATGGAGCCACGAATTTTCGAAACGGAAGGCACACTTTGAACGCATCCTCCCTTCTTGCGCGGAAGTCGACATCAAAATAGGGCAATGATCGGAGGAGAGAGGGGGCAGGTGGGCGACAATGAAGGCGTGAAAGATGGATATCCAGCTGTTCGTACCCACAAAACGATCCAGGCGCTCAGCAATATGACCAGCCGCAACGTTACCTCTCTGCCAGGTGAAAGGTCTCCCAGAGTAGCTGTGATCATGAAGAGAGTTCAAAGAGGAGTCCCGGAATGCCTCCATTGCCGCGTCCTTCCTCTCACAGCCCCCTTCTTTTTCGTGGAGGTAAAGAATTTCATTGAAGTCACCCCCAATGAGAAGAGGGGGCAGAGGAACGAAGCAGTTTCAACAGATTCCATGACTTGGCTTTATCTTGGGAACCAGGCCAACCATAAAATCCAACTGCTAAACCCTCTTTTTTTATTCTTTTTATTATTATGGGTATTTCCGAGCCCCACATCGGAATACTTCGTTGTGTATTCCTCTATCTCATTCTATAAAAGAAGGTCTCCGCCTCACCTTGAAGGTAAGGGGGTTTTCCCAATTTACATGGTAGTAGAGGGAACTTTATTCCCGAGCCCTCCCTCCTATGCCCTAAGTGGCATTCTGCCCTACGCAGCACCCCCCACCTCGCAGTCTGCTCAACGCGGCCCCCCCTCGTTGGTTTGCCCCCCGCGGCCCCCAACCCCAGCGGCCCTCCAGTGGCACCCTGCGCCTCCCAGCGCCGTCCGGCCCCGACCTCCCGCGGATTCCCCGGCGGCCCTCCTCTGCGCGCAAAGCCTCCCGCGACCACCCCCCCAACCCCGGCGGTCCTCCTTTGCGCGCAGCGCCTCCCGCTGCCCCCCCAACCCCGGCGGCCCTCCTCTGCGTGTGGCGCCTCCCGCAAATCCCCCTACGACTCTCCTCTGCGCGCGGCACCTCCCGCGGCCCGACCTCGTCCCCTTGCTTCCTTGTGACCTCGCCCGAGGCC
This sequence comes from Viscum album, assembly GCA_963277665.1. Classification (NCBI taxonomy): domain Eukaryota; kingdom Viridiplantae; phylum Streptophyta; class Magnoliopsida; order Santalales; family Viscaceae; genus Viscum; species Viscum album. The sequence goes on along the minus strand of OY728139.1, from coordinate 1,490,654,949 downwards.
CTCCACACCGGCTCCCTTCCACGCCGGCGTAAGCATCCTAGCAACAGTTTTTTTTCCCCAGCCACGACTCCCTCCAAGCGAACCGGTTAGGCGGCTCCCTCCAGGCGACCCAGAATCCTCACAGTGAACCGGCTACTCCCGGTTCTTCCTGCGCACGGCGTGCACCATCTCCTGGCGCCCTCCTGCTCTTCTCTGCTTCTCACGGCTTCCCGACACGCCTGACCCGCCCGCTGATTCCGGTGCTGCCCACAACTGCATCTTAGACCGCTACCCGACGCTTCCATGGCAGATTCCTCCCCTCTGCCTCAGATGATCACCGCTTCCACCCGCCTTGTCGATGACCGATTAGACTCCACCAATTTCTCCATCTGGCGGAAGACTGTGGTGATGTCCCTGACCGTGATGGAACTTGATCATCATCTTGAGGATCCTCCCCCGGCTTCGACTGACCCCAAATACCATTCATGGAAGCTTGTCGATAGCAAGATCTTCGCTCTGCTGGTCAATTCCATGGATCGATCGGTCAAGGATGTCACCCGCACGATAAATACTTTCAAGGAACTATGGGACTCCTTGAACATTATGTATTCCGAGACCAACAACCTGGCTCGGGTGTCTGATATCCTCCAGCGCCTGTCCCATATTCGACAGCAGGACCAGTCCTTCACCGCTTATTTCCTGGAATGGAAAGGACTTCGTGATGAATTGCAGGAGTTGTGACCCGTTCCCCAGACACCGGCAGAGGCTCAGACCCAGCGGGACCAACTCTGCATCTTCACTCTTCTCAGCGGTCTCGCTCTGGAGTTTGCCACCACGGCAGCCGAGCTGCTCGCCAACCCTTCGTCGCTGGAGATCCCACAGGTTTATCATCGGCTGAGCAAGGCCCAACTGGCTCTTCCCCCTCCCGCCCCGATCATCGACCACTCCGCTCTCGTCGGACATGGCGGTGGCCGCTCTTCAGACCCTCGTGGACGTGGTCGTGTGGAAGGTCGTCCACGTCCCCTCTGTCAACATTGTGGCAAGCTTGGCCGCCTGATCAACCGGTGTTGGGTTTTACATGGGCGTCCATCTTAGTGCCCGAGGTAGGGACAGACCGCGGTCCAGGAGGCTTCCTCGGCAGTCGCCACTCTTCCACCATCTCTGGACCTGTCTATGGCTGACATCCAACTGACTCATGATCCTCGGGACCCCGCAGGACCCAGTCCATCCTCGGCTTCTCTGGCCCATTCAGTTCACTCCGCTGCCTTTGTCGGTCGTCGCTCCCCTGCATGGATGCTCGATTCAGGTGCCTCCGACCACCTCACCGGTGATGCTGGTATGTTGACCTCTTACTGCCCTTATACTGGTTCATCGGCCATCACCGTCGCTAATGGCTCCACTATCCCCATTGCGTGCTTCGGCGCATGCTCCCTGACTTCATCGATTCACCTACCATGTGTGACACATGTGCCCCGCAGTCCATTTAATCTTCTTTCCATCAGTAAACTCACAAAAGATTATAACCGTGCTGCCATATTTACCTCCTCTGGTGTTGTATTTCAGGAGCGGACTACGAACCTGGAACTTGGTAGAGGCTAGCTTCGGGACGGGGTCTACATGTTCGATGGACCAACACCTATCGCTTGCACGTCTGCCTCTGCTCAAGCATTAGATCTTCACTCCCGGTTGGGACACCCGCCTGCCTCCACCATTCATCAGCTTTTTCCAGACTTTAGTTGGCATAATTCTTTTCATTGTGAGTCATGTACATTTGCGAAACATCATCGCACTACATACATTCCTTGCGTGGATACAAGGGCCTCACACTCTTTTGATCTGGTTCATTCAGACGTGTGGGGTCCTTGTACCATTTTGAGTCATTTGGGATATAAATATTATATATCTTTTATTGATGATTTTTCACGAATGACTTGGCTTTATCTCCTTCGAGAACGCTCCGAAGTGTTTTCCACATTTCAGACATTTTACAATGAGATTCAAAACCAATTTTCCATCTCTGTAAAATGTCTCCGCTCGGATAATGGACGTGAGTATCTCTCCACTCCCTTTCGGCAATTTCTTCAGACAAAAAGCATCCTTCATTAGACCTCCTGTCCTGATACACCCCGACAGAATGGTGTGGCCGAACGAAAACACCGACACATTCTGGAGACTGCTCGTGCCCTCCTCTTCCACCGACAGGTGCCTCTGTATTTTTGGGGAGATGCAATTCTCACCATCACCTACCTTATAAACCGTCTTCCTTCCTCCATCCTTCAGGGGGAGACTCCTTTTCGGGCGTTGTTCTCCTCTCTCCCTCATCACTCCTTTCTCCTTCGAGTGTTTGGATGCCTCTGTTACGTTCGCGACACACGTCTTGACCTCTCCAAACTCTCTCCCAAATCCCTCCGGTGCATTTTTCTTGGCTACTACCGCACTCAGCGCGGATATCGCTGTTTCTCACCCGACCTATGGCGGTATGTTATCTCGGCCGACGTCGCATTTGTTGAGAGCTCTCCGTTCTCCCTTCCCTCTCCTCATCCTGACCCCGCCATCGATGATTGTCTTCCTCTCGTCATCCACTCTCCATAGGTGTGAACCTCTGTTGACACCCATTTTGGTTAGGTCTACTCCCATCGTCCATCAACTGTGTCCCCCGTCCCAGCCAATGACACCGACGTCCCCGCTTCGTCCGATGCGCCAGCCCCGCCGCCCGAGGACTTGCCCATTGCCTTAAGGAAATGTATTCGCTCCTGCCAGAGTACTCTATTTGTCTCTTCATACAGGGGTCTGTCCGCTCTGGAGACAGTTTCTATTCCTCGCACAGTTGGTGATGCCAAATCTCACCCCGGGTGGCTAGCAGCAATGCGGGATGAATTGCAGGCTCTGGAAGAAAACCATACATGGGATCTTGTCACCCTTCCCGTAGGCAAGCAGGCGGTGGCAACAAATGGATTTACACAGTCAGGCTGAATCCCGATGACACTCTCCATCGCCTCTGTTCTACTATTCATCTCTCTAGCCGCCCATCATCATTGGCCTCTTCATCAACTGGATGTCAAAAATGCCTTCCTACATGGCTTCCTTGAGGAAGCAGTTTATCTGCAGCAGCCCCCCGGATTTTGTGCCTCCGGCGCCGAGTCTCAAGTTTGCCGACTCCGCCGCTCTCTTTACGGCCTCAAACAGTCTCCCCGTGCTTGGTTCGACTGCTTTAGCACGGTCGTCACCGACTTTGGGCTCTCTCGCAGCATGAAGGACCACGTTGTGTTCTACAGAACGACCTCCGCTGGCTGCATCCTATTGGTCGTTTATGTGGATGATATCATCATCACTGGCAACGACTCTGTGGGTATCACCCATCTCAAGAGGCATCTTCACCAGCACTTCCACACAAAGGATCTCGGTCCTCTCACATACTTCCTCGGCATCGAGGTCTCTTATTGTTCGGACACCATCTTCCTCTGCCAACGGAAGTATGCGTTGGATATTCTGCAGGATGCTGGACTGACACAGACCACTGCTGTCGACACCCCTCTGGAGCCTGGGGAACAGTCTCTTTATGCCTCCTCGGCGCTGTATCCACATCCAGAGTGGTACCGTCGACTAGTGGGTAAACTCAATTATCTTACCATGACTCGTCCCGACATTGCATGTTCTGTTGGCAAAGTGAGTCAATTTATGGAGCATCCGACCACCTCACATTGGGATGCTGTTATCCGCATCGCCAAATACATCAAGCGAGATCCTGCCCGCGGTCTTCGCTACTCCCAGCATCCTCATCTGCATATTGAGGCCTTTTGTGATGCTGATTATGCTGATTGTCTTGCTACTCGGAGATCTACTTCTGGGTTTGCCATATTCCTGGCAGACAACCTCATCTCTTGGCGCAGCAAGAAAAGACTGTTGTTTCCCGATCCAGTGCGGAGTCTGAGTACCGTGCCATGACCAACATCACTACAGAGATCCTCTGGCTTCGCCAACTCCTCCAGGAGTTTGGCTTTCCTCAGCAGACATCTGCTCACATCTGGTGCGACAATCAGACAGCCATCAAGATTGCCTCGAATCCAGTCTTCCATGAACGCACGAAGCATATTGAGGTGGACTGCCACTTTCTTCGACACCACCTGGAGCACAATCATGTCAGCTTTAGCTACATTCCGACGGCGGACCAGCTTGCTGACATCTTCACCAAAGGCCTCCCAGGGGCTCGCCTAGCCTCGCTCAGTTCCAAATTGGGCATTCATAGCATCTGCCGCCCAACTTGAGGGGGAGTGTGTCTCATCTTGTATGCTGTCATTTTTTTGTGGGACTCGTTGTCCAAGCTGGGCATGTCCAGTTTGAGGGGGAGTGTTAAACCCTCTTTTTTTATTCTTTTTATTATTATGGGTATTTCCGAGACCCACATCGGAATACTCCCTTGTGTATTCCTCTATCTCAATCTATAAAAGAAGGTCTCCGCCTCACCTTGAAGGTAAGGGGGTTTTCCCAATCTACACCAACGAAGGTCCACGTAGTAGAACCCGAAACAACAATCGTGGCAGCAATATGGTTGTCAGAGAAGTTAGCAATCCTAACCTCAAGATCCTCTTTCCAGAAAAGGCAAAAGCCGCCGGCATGCCCATGACGACCAACCAAAATGACATTCTTGAAATCGATTCTGGGGCCCAAAAGACAAGCATCCTTGTAATCCAACATAGTTTCAGATACAAAAACTATGTCGGGGTAGTATTTTTTGCTCCAATGACGGAGTGTATGTACTGTTCGGGGGTTGCCAAGTCCCTAATAGTTCCAACAGAAGGTTTTCATTGCACTAGGCGGGGTTGGATAACACCAGCCTCCGCCTCAACACCAGAGTCCAACTCATTGCCCTCCACCCTCATTTTCTTTTGGGAGCCCAGATTATCATTATTTTCCAAGGATTCATGTGGACGTTTCCTGTTGTAAGTCAAAACTGGAGCAGCTGCAGCAATGTTCTGTCCTCTTGTCTTTATTTGCCATCCCTCAGAAACTTTAACAGTTTGATCCGGTTTCTGCTTATTAAAAGATTCAAACCAACGAGATCCCAGCTCAGAAGGTGCAAACCCAGGAGGCTCTTCGCGATACCACTTCTCCGCCTTATCATCACCCTTAATCGGCTCAGACTCATTGCAGGGACCGACTCGAACAGCTTGCAGTTCCTGTTCCCCTTCCTTCTCCAAGACTTCATAATGACCAATCTCAAGCAGGAGGTTAACCGTCATAGTCCAGCCTGCTACTTTTTCACAGGATGACTGCTCTGAAGGGCACTGAGGCTGGGAGGACGCCGCAACTTCCATGCCATCATTACCTTCCAAGTTATGTACTGTGAAGTGTTGGGGTGATTTTAGCAGAATAGGGTCCGACTTCCTTCGAGGAGGTAGCCGTGCAGCTTTGATTGCCTTTTCAAGATTATCCTGATCTTTTTGTTACTCTCCCTCTGAAACAAATTGCCCCCTTGGATCTTTGTCACGGAGCCATGGGTCATACCGGAAAATTGTCTGGTCCTCTGATTTAGTCTTTTTACTTTACCATCACAACTTTGTTCCAGGTGCCCCAAGATACCGCAGAAAAAGCAAAAAATCGGAAGTCTCTCGTATTCAAAAGAAATCCAAGTGCTCGAGCCCCTCGCATTGAGGAAAGAACCACGCGGTAATGGTTGTTCCATGTTTATCCGGGATTTCACCCTGACCGTAGACCCCCAACAGATCGGGTCTGAGGGATCCCATTCGATGAATTGGCCTAGGACGTTGCCAATCCCCTTCATCACCTGTGCAGATCTATGGGCAAGAAGTATCCCTTTGATTCGAACCGAGAACGGAGACCTAGAAAGGTTGGTCTGAGGAATCCCATTCATTAACTCGCTTGTCATGCCAGCTCGATGGGGTGAGGAAAGCGGGCAACTGGATGAGTCGAGGCGGGTGCGACGGGATGGAGAAAGGCGGGTGACAGGGAGTGGGCGACAGAAAGAGGAGAGGCGGGTGCAACGTGATGAGGAGAAATGGGCGCGCCGAGAAGAGGATAAGCATCGACGGGGAGCGCAACTGCTAGAAGAGGGGGGAGAAACAACACCGGCTCTGGAGAAAATCCAGGGACGCAGATCCTAGGACGAACCTAGGAGGCGCAAAACCCTAGGAGGAAACCTAGGGGACGGGAGCTCTCAACTGCAGGAGTGACTTGATACACTCCTCGACAGCACTTTGAACTATGGTTGTATTCTAATTCAAGTTATGGAAGGAGTTTGATGACTTAAAGCTGAGGGATTTTGTCAACTCATGTGTAAATATCTTTTATTTTATTTTCCAGATGCTTGTTAATTTTATATGAAACTTATGTAAATAATTAACCATGTGTGGTAAACTATGATTGTATTCTAATTCAAGTTAAGGAGTTTGATGACTTTTGAGGGATTTTGTCAATTGATGTGTAAATATCCTTTATTTTATTTTCCAGTTGCTTGTTAATTTTATATGAAACATATATAAATAATTAACCATGTGTGATAAAATTATTTACGCATTAAATATGCTTGTATAAGATATTCTATTTTGTCCTTTCTATCCTTGTTAATTACCTTATGTGAGAACTTGCATAAGTAATAAACTATACTCTATAAAATACATCTTATACGCTTAGTTTTATGTAAGCATGCTTGTTAATTTATTTATAATATGCGATCGTGTTAAGCAAATAAACAAACCATGCATCGATAAAATAAAATAAAGACGTGAAATGACCACGAGCTTTATCTACTGGTTGGTTTATCGAGCGGTAATAAACCAACCTAGACCGTAGGGGAAGTAATTCCTTGAGCCTTAACTTTGCTTGAGTTGCAACATCCACCATTCTCCTGTGTATCTCCTTGTTTAAATTCATCTCGGTTTGGTCCTAAACCTTCTTTTCTGGCTGAGATCTCCATCCTTTTCAAATGTAGACTCACATGCAAGTAAGTGGTACCAAGGGTTTAGAATTTCATTAAATAATGCTCGTAGCATTCATTTCCAATCACCCCTTTTATGATAAATTGATTTGAATTAATAAATTAATAATCAAATTAATAAATTTATCATTTATTTTAAATTCTGTCCAACTTATGGTCCTTGAGACGTATTAAGAACCCCATTATTTATTATCAAATAAATCAAATAATTTTTTTTATTTAAAATAATTAAGTATATGACGTGTATTTCAGAGGCAACACAACGTGTATCGCCTCTGAAACATTAAAATTCTTTACTAGATTTTAATGCTTACACGTGTAATTACACATGACACATCGTGTGGTACACGATGTATCCAGTTTGCGTCATTTATTGCATACTACACGACTTGTAATTCCAAACGGCGTGTCGCTACATACATGGTGTGTTGTTCCACGTGGTAAAACCGTAGTCTTTGGGGGCGTGCATGACCACACAACACGCCATTTATGTACACGGTTTGTGTTGCTGGAAACCCGCATGTAGTACACGACATGTAATTGACATTTACGCATTATTTGCTGACAATCAAAACACGGTGTGAATTAACACCATGTATTGACCCACACAACACACCGATAATTACTCGGCGTCTGCCTTGTGTGGAGTGACGTGTCACACTGCATGTACTTCATCTACTTGTTGATAGTGACATGTCGTGTGCCAGACTGACAATCAGTATGCGGCGTGTAATGACACTGCGTATTGACTCCATGACGCGCTATGAAATATTTGCCCTGTTCCTTGCGTTGTGTTACACGGCGTGTACTCAGTTGCTACACGATTTTTGGTTATTGTCAACCCGTGTGTCGTGCTGACAGTCAATACGTGACGTGTAATGATGTCGTGTATTAACCCACACGACATGCTGCAATTTACACGACATGTACCTTGTGTGGAACAAAATACGTTACACGACTTATACTCAACCACTACACGCTGTGTGATTGTTCCGTGCAATCAGCGACTATGGATTTTTTAGATGGGTTCATTGAGCGTTCTTCACGCATTTTTGACCTGTTCTTGGCCATACGATGTCTGATTGATGCGGTGTCTTTGTTGCGGAATCGCCGGGAGACACAACGACAGAAACGAGGAAAAACGAAGAAAGAAAGCAAAGGACACAACGATTTATGTGGTTCGGGAAAAATCCCTACGTCCACGGGAGAGGCAGAACTTCACTATGATTCGGGAGCACAAAATTACAGAGGATTCCAGTAACGAGCCCTAGCCCGAAATGGGCTACATATGAAGAAGACGGTCCACTATTCCGAATAGTAAGTCCGTGTTGCTACAGTGATCGGCAGTCAACTTTGTCAAAAGTGCTACAGTGAAGTTGACTCTGAAGTCCACACCGCTACAGTTGCGGGCCACAAGCATTCGGCCCAAGGATCGGGCAACACCAATCCAACAGTCTTGACCATTGGACTCAGAATGAAAGTTTGATTATGAATGCTTCCAAACCAATGCATACAATTAATCAAATAATTTATAAATAATTATAAATTTAAATGACTGCTCTTAAACCACTTGAAGGCTCCGGGACGTAATTGAAGCGTTTTGTAGAGGCTTAAATTTTGTTTGTCATCAAAATCAATGGGTAAATCTGAACTAGACGAATGCACCTGGAATCTCTTTGACAGGTTCATGCACATTTAATTTATAATTAATTTAAATATAGAATTACCTCGACTGCGGTATCCTCAATAAATTTTCTATTTTGCGGCTCTTGTCGTGTTTTTGCTACAATAGAGAAAATCCAAACAATGATCCCTCTAGACGCATCCACATGTTCTCCACTAATCTTTGAATTGCGTTTTTGATAACCGGGTGCTAGCGTGGAAGAATAAAGTGATTTGCGTCTTTCGTCATCGATCACAACGATGATCTCTTGTTTTTCTTCTCGATTCTTGAGAGGAGAGAATGGGGGAATTCTTTCCAGGGTTTGAGAGAATTTTAGACGATGTTGTGTGTGTGTAACACGTCTTTCTTGGAAAATGATATATTTTAGATTATATACTTAGGTTTAAATAAAGATAATTACACATAAAATATAATAATAATAATATAATAATATTATATTAAACCACGATGTGTTTAATCTAATATCATTTTTAAATAGGTAAATAAATATTTTTTTAAATTGTTGAATGATAAAATAGGAGAAACCCGAATCCCCAATGTTCTCTCTAAAGGAGCCTTTGAGTTTCTTTTATAACAAATACTAAAGGCCACACCAGAGCCCTTGAGTTTCTTTTATAACAAATACTAAAGACCACACCGGACTTCAAGTCCGATGTGGGATGCAGACTCCAACACTCCCCCTCAAGCTATGTGTACCTAGCTTGGACGCATAAAGAAAAGAGACCAAACCAAACCAATGAAAACAAAGCAATCAACAAACTGCAAACACTCCCTCTCAAGCTGGACATACCCAACTTGATTACAAAACGAGACGAAATAAAAAGAAACAAGCAACGATCGCAGCTCCCCCGCAAGATCGCAGCTTCCCCTCAGGATGATGGATGGATGAAGTTGTCGCGGGCGTAACAGACGGGCGCAGTAGAGAAACCACACAGACCGGGCCGGTTGACGGAGCGCCAGGAATGCCGCACTAGTGGGGCCGGTCGATGATATGCCGGGAAAACCACACTAGCACCGGGAAAGCCGCACTTGCGGGGCCGACGACGAGAGGCGGTGATTCTGGAGAATCGTTGCGGGATCTAGCGGTGCCAAAGGGCGTGGATCCTAGGCGGTCGAAGTGTTGCGCCCCAGTGGAGGAAGCGGAGTGCTGGTGCATCACTGCGGTGCACAGGAGGCCATCGCAGGGAGGCGCGGCAGCAGTTTCGTGCTGGAAATCGGTTGACGGGAGGCTGCCGGGCAGGAGGGCCGTCGAGGGCGGTCGATAGGAGGCTGTCGGTCAGGAGGGCCGTCACTCGGGAGTGACACAGGAGGGCCATTGCGCAGGAGTTATGCAGGAGGGCCGACGCGCATGAGGTCGACGCACAGCGGAGGACGTTGGGGTGCTGGATCCGTCGGGATCAGGAGGAGACGGGAGGAAGGGGTCGTCGGGATCCGTCATGCGCACAGGGAGGCAGCACAGTGAATTCCGAGCAGGAAGGGCCCCTGAGGGCCACGTGCGCAGCGACGGGAGGAGGGCGCCTCTCAGGCGGGGCAACCAGATGCGCGACAGGATCGGGAGTGCCGGGTCTGGCGCATGCAGCGGTGAGGAGACACCGGAGGGGCCGCGGACGGAAGTGTCATGGGAGGGAGATGCTGACAAAGGAGCTGCGGGAGGAGAAAGATTCTCGGGAGGGGTGACGGGAGGAGAAAGAGTCACGGGAGGCAGGGGCTTCCGTTGTCGGGATTCCGCAGAGAGGGTGAGGCAGACGTTCGCACCACGACGATCAGGAAGGAGGGCCGTGACCGTGAGGCGTCGTCGGCGGCGACAGAGGAGCAGCGGTGCCGTCGCGTGCAGCGGGAAGGGCACTGAGGAAGCAGACACTGACAAGGGGGAGATACGCCAGAGATGGTGCCGTCGCGCGCAGCGGGGAAGGGCGCCGAGGAAGCAGGCGCCGACTGGGAGAGAGGCTGAAGCAGGGAGGGATCCGCCGCCTCAGGAACGAGCCGAGAGGGGCAGCAACAGAAAATAAACCTAGCCTTACATGGGGGACCGCCGCCCCCCACAGGGGAGAAATTATGAGAAACCCTAGACGAGGAAAATAAATTGGGTGGGAGGGCTCGGGATTAGGTACTCTCTGATACCATGTTGAATGATAAAATAGGAGAAACCCGAATCCCCAAGGTCCTCTCTAAAGGAGCCCTTAAGGTTCTTTTATAGCAAATACTAAAGACTACACCGGACCTCAAGTCCGATGTGGGATGCAGAATCTAACAGATATTAAATAAATTATTTTCATTGGATCATTAAACTCGTTCCATATTCTCACATAAAATTTATCTAACCTTGAATAATAAAATATATTTGTTTAACATAATAAATATTATATTCGCACAATTTACGAATAAATATTTATTTTAATATTTACATAACTTGAATAAAATATTTATTTTACCATATTCATTTAACATGTGAATAATAAAACTAGAGATACAATTCAACTCACATTCTAAATTCGAATATTTGTGATTGAATTTTTATGATCAACTTTTACTTTAATCAACACTATTCCACTAATGGGGAATAAATTTATTTCCAAACTTAAATTCAATAGAATTAAATGAGATTATGTATACTTAGTAACCCCCTAGGCCCCTTTTTTAATGACAATAGGTGTTACCTAGAGTTTAAGATTAATGTTTAGTAACACGTAAAGACACCCATATAGAAAGAAGTTAGTGTAGCAACTGCAACAACCTTATTATGAATGTTACTTAGTAATATAATCTCTTTGTCAACCGATATCTCATTAAGCAAGATCCATGTGTAAACTACCTTGTCCATGGATTTTGTCAGATAATTCCATTTCAATCTAAGATCCAGTGATATCTTTTTCCATCAACTTGGAAGGGACATCATTTCTTGATCATTCAACCGGTGCCATGTCACTTATGACGCATCTAATGTGTGGAACCTCGTCACGAGCATGGATCTTCAGGGTTTTCGTTCATACATCGAAATACGCAATTTGTGATACACATTAGTAATGATCTAAAGTCTAAGGACTGATACACACGTTTGCTGATAGGTTTATCCAATGACACATAAAACATGTTAGATTCTTATTAGCAGGTCTCTCTTCGTGACCTTCTTTCTTGGAGATTACCAAGTGCAAATTTCATGAGAAAGCCTCAATGCTCATGAGTCCCCGCACCTGATAGTCAAACATCATTCGTGTCTCGCCGGACAGACTAGACCATAGGACATATTGATTTAAGAATATTGTCTTAACATCTCTAGGTTCTCATTATAGCGGAGGACTGCTATAACCCTTTGACGCAACAAATATTCTAAGAACATTATCACATTAATATTTCGCAGATGAATAATCACTATGTGATAAGAATAAATATATATTCTGGTAATCAAAATTACGTTAGTTGGTTTTAGGGCACCAACTCCAACAAATTCTATGAGCTGGGATTAGTGGGCGAAGCCCATATCACTCTTTAATTATTTGAGTCCCACATCCGTAGAGCCTACTTGATGTACTCTTTTATTCATCTATAAATAAGAAACCCAACCTCTTTACGAGGCGTGAGATTTCATCCAATATGGTATCAAAGCAAGGTATCTGAACTAGCCGGTTTGTCGTCTTTGATGCTCTTTATATGGCTTTAAACAGTTTTATCGGGTGTAGTTTGTTTAATCTTGTATGGTTGTGATTGGTTTGGGACTTGTCTTCTATCAATAGTTAGCTGATGCTGGGAGTATTGTGGTTGTTGTCTATGAGGATGATGGTGTGATTACATTTGGTGACTCCGTAGGGATCGATCTACTTAAGTCATTCCTTCTTCAAAGTTATCATATAAAAGGCTTGAACTCCCTGAAGTAGTACCTTCTTAGAATTGAAGTCTCTCGATTCTTGAGAGATTTTCTTGTCTCAGTGAAAGTGTGTCTTGAATTTGTTACGGGAAACAAGACTATTCCATGCAAACTTTGTTGGCACCCTTCTCGAGTCAGGTGATAAGTCTTTTCATGGAGAGAGGGAGGTGCTTCCTACACCTGAAAAGTATCGTCAACTTTTTGGCAAGTTGAACCGAGTAGAGGAATAAAAATGAGAGACCCGAACCCCCAAGATGTCTCTCCAAAGGAGCCCTTGGGGTGTATTTATAACAAATAATAAAGACCACACCGGACCTCAAGTCCGATGTGGGATGCAGACTCCAACACTCCCCCTCAAGCTAGGTGAACCTAGCTTGGACACATAATGAAAAGAAAACAATAAAACAAACGCTAACACTCCCCCTCAAGCTGGACATGCACAGCTTGATGACAAAACATGACGAAATAAAAAGAAGGCTGCAAAAGTTGTTGCTCCCCCTCACGATCGAAGCTCCCCCCGCAGGATGATGGATGAAAGATGTTGCGGGCGCAGCAGATGACCACTCAGACCGACCAGTTGACGGAACGCCAGGAATGCCACACTAGTGGGGCCGGTCGATGAAACGTCGGGAAATCCAAACTAGTACCAGGAAAACCGCACTTGCGGGGCCGGCGACGAGAGGCGGGGATTCCGCAGAAGTGTTGCGGGATCTGGCGGCGCCAACGGGGCCCGAATCCTAGGTGGTCGAGTTGCTGCGCCAGCGAATGGGCGTGTCGGCGGATAGAGATGCGGCTGTCGGGAGTTGCCGGGAGATGCCGGCGAGGCGGGGATTTCGCAGGAGGAGGCCGGCGAGGGTGGATGCCGGTTGCTTGAGGCCGGGAAGCCGCGGAAGCAGATGAGCAGCATATTGGGGAGGCGACATTGCAGCGGGATTGCAGCAGAGATGCGCGGGGACGGACCTGGCCGGAATTGTCCGGATCTTCCCGGAACAGTCCGGATATCCCGGATCTGGCCGGATCTGGCCGAAAATCGCCGGATCTGGCCGGAGTAGCCTGGATTCGGCCGGAGCCGGTCGGAGCTGTCCGGATCTGGCCGGAAATCACCGGATCCGGCCGGAAATCGCTGGATCCGGCCGAAAAATCCGGGAAGGGCCGGGAGGGCGCGCGGAGGGCTGGCCGGGAGGCGCGCGGGTTGAAGGGAGGCGCGAAGCGAAGCCGGCGGGGGATGCCGTAGCAGGAGGCGGGGCCGTCGCGTAGGGAGCCGCGCAAGGAGAGGGGCGCCGCTCGAGGGAGAGAGGGCCGCCGCGCGCAGGAGGAAGATCCGCCGGGAGGGATCTGCTTCAGGCGGGCGGAGAAGAGGGGGGCGCTGGGAGGGGAGCGGGACGGGAGATGCTGCCGGAGAGGGGTTGCCGGACTGGAGGGAGATCCGCCGGGGAGCCGGGAGCCGCGCCAGGCAGGAGGGCCACCGGGAGGGAGGACCGGCAGGAGCAACGGAGGGAGGGGGGGCGGCGGCTCTTTGGATTGGAGCCACCGCCCCCCGGACGGGAAAACCCTAAAGGAAGGGGGAGAAAAAAAAAATCAGGAGGGAGGGTCGGGAGTAAATCCCTCTGATAACAAGTAGAGGAATAAAAATGAGAGACCCGAACCCCCAAGATGTCTCTCCAAAGGAGCCCTTGGGGTGTATTTATAACAAATAATACAGACCACACTGGACCTCAAGTCTGATGTGGGATGCAGACTCCAACAAACTGCTTCACAATGACTGGATTGGATATTTCTTGTTGTTATGAGTGAAGTGAGTGAGTTTATGTAGGCTATGGTGGAATGTGTTAGTTTGCATTCTTAGATATGTCCAGAGGGAACTTGGATTGGGCTTGTTGTACTCTGATCACGGACATGCTAATGTGAAGACATTCCATGGTGTTGATTATACAGGTTCTTCATCTTTCTGAAGATCCACATTTGGCTTTGTTGTTTTTGTTGTTTTTATTCTCTTCTCCTGAAAAAATAAGCAGGCTATCATATTCTGCTAGAGTGCCAAGTCATATGACACATGTGACAATAGAGATTTGATGGATGAAACATTTGTTACATGAGATTGGTTATCCAGTATTGGTGCCCAGAAAATGAAACAGTATAGGCGGCCACACACGTTTGGTGCAGCCACATTTGGCTTGTGTTAGTCTGGGCTTGTTTGGCTGTCAAGATTGGCTGTCATTTTGTTTGGTTCCAGTGACATGAATAAAATTTTTGTGTCACAAGCTGAGCAGGATAAATTATATGTTATACTTAGGGGTCAAATGTATGAACTGTATGATTGCATCTCGATTTGTTTTGTTTGACCAAGTCTACCCTATTCCTGTATCCTGGGTATTTGAACTTTGTTTGGACTGCCTATTTTGAATCTTGTATCATTTTATCTTCTATAAATAAAGGGTCCCCATCTCATTCAAGTATCACAGTTTTCTGATCAACTATTTTATCTTATATCTATGCTAAGATTTTTTTAATGTCATTTTATTTTATAAATATCCTTTTAGGCCTTGTATTTATGCTTGTTAATTCATGTTTAAAAATGTAGGTTGAGAAACCCCCTCGCCTCCTTACCTCAAAGTGAGGAGGAGGCGTTCTTTTATAATGATTGATAAACTCTACATCGGACCACAAGTCCGATGTGGGATGCAGATTCCAACACTCCCCCTCAAGCTAGGTGTACCTAGCTTGGACACATAATAAAAAGAAAGCAATAAAACAGACGCTAACACTCCCCCTCAAGCTGGACAGACCCAGCTTGATTACAAAACAAGACGAAATAAAATATTAAGCTGCTGCTGCTCCCCCTCAAGATCAAAGCTCCTCCGCAGGATGATGGATGGATGATGTCGTGGACGCAATAGATGAACCACTCAAACCGGGCCGATGGACGGAGCGCCAGGAATACCGCACTAGTGGGGTCGGTCGATGAAACGCCGGGAAATCCAAACTAGCACCGGGAAAACCGCACTTGCGGGGCCGGCGACGGGAGGCGGGGATTCCGCAGAATTGTTGCGGGACTGGCGGCGCCAACGGGTCCAAATACTAGGTGGTTGAGGTGTTGCGCCAGCGAATGGACGTGCCAGCGGACAGAGATGCGGCTGCCGAGAGTCGTCGGGAGATGCCGGCGAGGCGGGGATGCCGCAGGAGGTGCCGGAGAGCCGAAACTGAAGTTGGGCAGCCGCAGAGCCGGCTGGCTGCCGGAAGAGAAGAGCAGGAGGAGGCCGGCGAGGGAGCAGGAGGCCAGGAGGCGGCGCTAGAAGCCGGAGGAGGCCGGTTGTCGGAGATCGCCGACAGGGGGAAGATTGCCGGGGATGGGAAGCCGCCGGGAAAGGAGCCGCGTCGGCAGGGAGAGCTGCCGGGAGAGAGGGCCGCCGGGAGGGAAATCCGCCGGGAGGGATCGCCGGCAGGGCTGGCGCACGGGATCTGGACGGGAGGCGCGTCGCGACGGGATGCTGCCGCGTCGGTAGGGAGAGAGGGCCGGCGGTAGGGAGGGCTGCCGGGAGGCGCTGCTTCCGTCGGGGCAGTGCGCAGCGGGGAGGAAGCCCGCAGAAAGCAGGCGCTGGCGGGAAGGCCGCCGACGGCTGTCGCGCAGAAGCAGAGGCGCGGACGATGGGGAGCCGGGACGCCGGGGAGCCGGGAGCCGCGGGAGGGCGTCGCGCCAGGAAGGAGGGCGATCCGCACAGGAGGCCGGCGAGGGTAGGAGCGGCGCTGGAGGGGAGATTCGCCGGAAGGACTCGATCCGAGCAGAACCGGGAGGCCGGCGAGACGAGGCCGTCGCGTGGGGAGAAGCACTGCCGGGAGAAGAGCCGCGCCAAGCAAGAGAGCCGCCGGGAGGGAGGACCCGAAGGAGCAACGGAGGGAGGGGGGGCGGCTATTTGGATTGGAGCCGCCGCCCCCGGACGGGGAAACCCTAAAGCAAGGGAGGAAAAAAAAAGAGAGGGAGGAGGAGGGTTCGGTATTATATTCCCTTTGATACCATGTAGGTTGAGAAACCCCCTCGCCTCCTTATCTCAAAGTGAGCAGGAGACGTTCTTTTATAATGATTGATAAACTCCACATTGGACCACAAGTCCGATGTGGGATGCGACTCCAACAAAAAAAAAAAAAATTATCCACTTCGCATGAACTCCCATCTCTACTTTTTCTAACATAATAACTTGTATAAGTCTACAGGGGTGTTGAGTGGAGTCGAATTGTATATTGATATAATTTGATACAAAACTTTGAACTAGGTTAAATAGTGATTTTTAAGCTCTTACTCCATTTCTGGGTGGCAGCACACAATTACTCAGAAATAACGAAGTTGGAAAAATCGCAATTACTTATTATCTTTTTGGTTGGTAAATCATTATTTTTATTATTATAATCCATCTTATTTTAGTGTATATATATTTTTATTTTACTTTTCCTTTAGCCTCGGGTGGTCGTAGGCAAAATCTTTTTGAACATCAAAGCTAACCAGGTGATAAAAATTTGTTCCAGATGCATGCAATACATTTTATATGCATATTTGAAAAATGGAAACTGAAGACATTACATTTATAATGGATTTTTGAAAAATGGAAACCAAAAACAAATTCCAAAATAAAACGCACCCTAAAATTTTGTTTCAGAGAAGGCGTATTAATAAATTTTATTCCATTGTATTTCTGGTTGAATCTGTAGCATTATTATTAATATTATTATTCCATTGTATTTGCACATTATTTTTTATTATATTGCAGTCTGCCCTTCCTGTTGTGTTTTTTAGTGCAAAGGTGTGGTTTACAGGTCTTAAAAGAGCGGGGAATCGATGACGTGGCTGGTGATCATGTTTCGGATCAGGGGGCCCTTAATCGGTTAGTGATTTGCTTTGGAGTTCTTTTAATGGCCAGAGGCCCGGTTTGGTTGCTTGAATTCTGGGGGAATGAAGGGGAAAATGACCTTGTTATTCTCCCGGCTGCTTGGTCGGAAACTGAGATTTCCATGAAAACTCTATTGGGAAGTGATTCCTCACGTCATAATAAAATGCAAAAAACGAAAATTAAATAATTTTTTAATGTTAATAATTTATGTTGATTTAAAGGGAAGCAATCCCAGGGCGCGCTGTCGCTCCTCGCGACATCGAAAGGGTTGATGCGCAGCGGGGGAAGTGGCGCAACGAGAAGCAGCAGGGTGAGCAGGGAAGGGATGATTTGGCTGATACGTGGCACAGGCGGGCAATGGGCGCCTCCCCTGACCCTTCGGAGGGCCACGGGAAGGTGGCTTCGGCGGTGGAGTTGGCACAGACATTTTCTAAGTCGATATCTGAGGCGAGGGCGGGGCCCCGCATGCCGTTTTCACGGCTGGTGGGACGGCAGATCAATGGCTACTAATTTCACCTGCCCACAGGGATACCGGGTGGTAACCTGTTTCTTTCCTTCCGTCTCCCCCTCAACGGTTTTTTAATAATAAAAGTATGAATCCATGATGCTTGGAAATACGCGATTATTTTTTGGAAATTGACTCCGCCATACTGGGTCCCTCCCACGGGCATGGTTGTCCGATTTTCCTTTGAAACGATGGTGCTGAGCACGAGTTTGGACGCGCGGTGTATTTTAACATATTAATTGATTGTTCAAAGATAATTTGCATATTTTTATATTATATTTTTTAGTAATGTGCATCCACTACTAGTTTTATTTATATATAATAAATATTTTTGAATAATAATTTTCTGTAGCATCAATTGTGAGGGTGTATTATTAGAACACTGCTAAACATTTTATGCTAAAATAATTTATTATATGAATCGATGTATGTTTGTTTTGACTAAAATCATTGATATTAAACATATATTTTTTTTTGAAACCAATATTAATATAATAGAAGTTTTAGAGGTTTTTAGCAAGGAAAAAAGCACACACTTTTGGGTCCGCATGAACCGGCCAAACCCTATAACAAGCTTATTACATTAATTTGTCTAAAGGCTCTATGACTTGGTCTGCACCTCGTAATCCTTGTTCTGATCTTTAATGAACTGAATTTTTCTAATTGGAGTGAACAAATCTAAGGATTTTGATTTGTCATTCAAGTGTGAAGCCTGCTATTATTATGAATGCTAGTAGATATGACGAAAAAATCTATTATGATACATGAGAAAGATCAAACTGGTTATGTTTGATGTTAATGCGAATAAGAATTTCAAGTAGCATTAAGTCAACTCTTCCCAAAACTACAAGTGTTAAAGAATTTATGAAATTTCTATGAGATTGATCTCACATCGGTGACAAGTCTCTTATCGAAAATTAATGAATACCTTGATCAACATGAAATTCGAAGTCTCTAATAAAAAATTAATGAGTACCTTGATCAACATGAAATTCGATGGTTATCCTAGTGTGCATGGGCATGTCAATGAAATGACACATATTGTTGTAGGACTAAAGTCATTAAGAATGAAAGTGAATTAAAGTTTTATTGTATAATTTGTACAACTCGTTGCCATTTAAGTGTGAACTATTTCAAATAAACTATAATACCATGAAAGACAAATGGAATGTGCATAAATTGCACAGAATGTTAGTTTAAGAGCATACATAAATAGAGTAAAAAAAATCTATTTCCTATCGAATTAGGATTTTCGTTGGACTCCTCCCCTCTTCGGAATTGTTGTGATCATCAAGAAGGCTGGAAGTGCGGTATAAAGAAGCATGAAAAAGGAAAAAGATCATTAAAAGTTAACGAGTCATGGGAGAACCAGAAGAATGGAAATAAAGACATCTCATTTCTGAGGAAAAAATGAACATTTCCAGAAATATTTTTTGGAATTCAAGTCTTGGTTCAAAAAGAAAGGTAAACAAAATGGTTACATATGTTTTGAATAAAAACTATCTAAAGTTCCACATAGTACATGGTGGATGGATTCTGGTTGTACATACGATGCAATGATTTCTTACAATCCAAATCACAAACCCAATTGAAAAGTTCATTTTCATAGGGAATTGAGTAAAGCTTCCCATGGAAGCGATTGAGACCTATCACTTAATCCTCAACACAATATATCATTTGGAGTGATGTAAAACCTTTCATGTACATAGTATATCTAGGAATTTGGTTTATTTGTTAAAAACCTAATATTGTTGTGTACTCTTTTAATTTTGGGAACGAATGTTTCGATTTATTTATACATATTCACAATATTAACTCTAATATATTATGTGATGGATTATATAAACCGAATCTCGATAATTTATATGTTAAAATTCTTATAACTGTGCATTATAATGTTGATACGAAATGTGGTTTAGTAAATGAACAATCTGCTTATTTATACCATAAATGTTTAGACTATATTTCCAAAGAAAGATTAGAGAAATTGAGTAAGATTGAAATCCCTCCAGATTTGAACTTCACTGACCTAAACATTTGTGTAGACTGTATTAATGGAAGGAAAACAAAACATACAATGAAAGGTTCCACCAGAAGCACCCGACTCCTTGAGATCATATATACTGATATACGAGGACCTTTTGATGTTAAATCTTTTGGTAAGGAAAAAATATGTCATCACCTTTATTAATTATTTTTTTACTTAAAGGGTATGCTTATTTATTGCCAGAGAAATACCAGGTAATAAATGCCTTTGATGTTTATGTAAATGAATCTAAAAGGAAATTGGATAGTGTTGCGACCAAGAAGATGTTTGAGGAGTGTGTTGTGCCTTATGAGATGTTTGATTTATAGGGGGGGGGGGTTGGTTGGTTGAAAGAGTTTGAAGTTGACATGTTTTTGGAATGTTGGTGCTGACTTTTGTTGTCAACCCATCAAATAATAAAACAAATGATTCATATCAATTGAAGTTCTTGGATTGCTTGAAGAACATGTTAAAACTGACCGTAAGGAAGTATGGGACCATTTAAAAGAGTTGGAGAAGGTTTTGGAGAAGTTTTTGTGCTCTATAAGAAGTCATGTTTCAACATGTTGTGTCATGCATTATTAGTTTTTTTATATATCCAAGAAAATAAATATTTTAGAATAATGTTAATTTTCAGCAGTATAAATTATGCGGGTGTGTTAGGAGAACACCAACACACATCGTTGGTGCTCATTTTTTAGCAAAGGAAAAGTTCCATCCATACTTTGGGAAATTTGAATCCAAAGGGAGAAGAAGATGGTCGGGCACCTAGTTTCATGCGCCCAACCCCTAGAAGCACGCATGCACCTAGTTCAACTGTGGCACCCATACTCCCTATGCTCCTTAGCATCATGTGGCCCTGCACGCCCAGCCCTTGCTCACGCTTGCATTTTGCACCCTGCTTAAAGGAGCTGGGCACCATGAGAAGTTACTCATTGTTACTTGGGCGCTTAGCTCTCGATTCCATAAGGAACCCCAAACCTCCAATTTTGATATGAAGTGTGAAGGAGTGCGAGCTAAGAACAAAGGATAATCCCTAACAACAACCGAGCACACAAAGTCTACACATAACTCCTCCCATCTCCCCTTCAGGTGATTTTGAACTCCAAGCTAAGGGGAAAATGATGGAACTGGTGGGTATTTTCATCTTTTAATGGGTACAACCATTCAAAGGACACTTCGCCTATGTCACCACTAAGAATTGGGAGAAGGAACCTCCTAAGGAAGCATAACTAAGCTACTGGGGTGAGCTTATCCTCTCCCCAAGTGGGGTTTCACCCAAGTCCTCCAAAGAGGTTGTGCCCAGGTTCTCCAAAGAGGTCGAACCTAGGTCCTTTGGAGGAGGTCATGCTCAGGTCCTCCTAACAGGGCACCATATTCACCTAGGTCTCTATACCCGAGAACCACTTTGCCCAGGCCCCCATACTAGGGTGTCATATTTACTTTGGTCCCATGGTTGGGCGCACCATCACATAAACCATCAAGCCGGGCACTATATTCACCGAGGTCACCTACTCGGGTGCCTACTCACATAGGCCTCCTCCACAACTATAAGATCTTGGGTTTTTCTATGTGGTAAAAATATTTTTAATTTTTCTTTAATTCCTCGTTTTCTGCCAAATGTGAGTGTCTAATGAGGTCACAAGAGTTCCAGGGGCGTCTGGGGCTTGTTCATAGCCCGGAGGCTCAGTTTTTGGAAGAAGCAACTAGGCTGCATGGTTAGTCGAAACCGTGCCGCCCAGGCCGCATGGTTACTACTAATCGCGCAGGGTGTTTCATGGAGAAGAAGTGGACCACACTATTTGATGAAACCATGAAACATAGGCCGCACACCTGTGTGGGGGCTCTGTAATTTTTAATAGAGAAAAAAAACACAGTTTGCACATGGTTTTCCAAAACAGTGCGCATGAACCGTGCGAGGTCCCTCCCTGGACAGTGAGGGTATCCAGTTAGCGCACAGTTTGACCAACCATGTGGCCAAATCACGCGACTTAGTTTTTAAAGGGGAAACAACCATTTTTCCCTAGTCAATTTTAAGGTTAACCCTCCTCCTCCTTTCTCTTTTTTCTCCAGCAACTAGCCTTCTTTTCTATCGCTGAAGCTCCGCTCCTAGGCATGGGTGCCGTTTCGTCATTCGACCTATGATTCAAGATCCGATGGTCTCATTAGATAGTCACCGATGAGTTATTCATTCCTTATCCTTCTTTCATTGTTTTCCTTTCTATTGACGGTGAAAGCTAATATGCCCTATTCTCAGGGTATTAATCCATTCTTCCTTTTTCTTCCAATCCTGGCCGAGTTAGGTGCCGATACTAGACGAGTGTTATACCACGTGTTGGGCAAAAATCCCTCAAGGTAACATTGAAGTTTTTTTTGGGTTGATTGTGTTTGTTGACAAAGCAGGTTTTCATGGATATTTGTCGAGTTCCCGAGAAGTTGTTGACAATCCATGTTGACAAAGAACGATGACAAAGGAAAGGGCGATCTGGAGGCGGTACAAAAAGAGCAGTACAAGGTGGCGCCGTTTTCCAGTGTTTGCCAAATTTTTGGGGTCCAAAATTTGGAGTTTGGTGAGCAACGCGAAAAGAGGATTTCAATGAAGAGCACAATTTAATATGGCAAATGCATGAATTTCGCGAAGATAGGATGCATGGTTTGGAAATCGTGAAGACCAGAAGAATGGAGGCGGTGATGCTTCGCGATTACGTCAAGCTTCGCGAATGGCAGAGGCTGAAGCGCATCACGGCGGAGAAGGGCTTTGCGAGAGAACATCGCGGCGAAGGCGCGAAGGAATGTTGGGCTTCGCGAGGGAGCTTCGCGGGGAAGGCGCGAGCCGCGAAGGTAAGTTGACGGTGATTCATCGCGACTACGTCAAGCTCCGCGAACGGAAGATTGCCGTAGAGCTTCGCGATTTGGACAGAATTCCGACAGAAACTTTGGAGCTTCGCGATTTGAGATGACGTGGCGTTGACTTCGCGCGGAAGGGACGAGGGTCGGTGGAATCGCCTATAAATAGAGGCCGACCCCTTCAGGCGAAGGAGAGAGAATTTTCAGAGAAAATACTTTGCTCTTGATTTGCGAAGGTGGTTCGCGGAGCCAGTGTGCTTCGCGAAAGAGGTGCTTCGCGGCGGCTATTGTAGCTCCGCGAAACCTGCGAGCTCCGCGTTGGCTTACTTAGCTTCGCGAGGGTCATTGCTTTGCGACGGCTTGAGCATCGCGAGAGTGCTTCGCGAAGGAGCTTCGCGATTGAGCTTCGCGAAAAGGCAGGAGCTTCGCGAAGGCTTGTTTGAGCTTCGCGAAATTGGGAGCCTCGCATTGTAGGGTGCTTTGCGAAGGTCTTTCCAAAGGTTGGTTGCCCAGTGGATAGTGGCAAAGGGGTATTCATCTACGGGTGAAAGTTGAACTTCAAAATAGCATCTACATACAGAGGAAGATGCACTTCTTAATGGAAATGAAGAGACCTACAGGTCTATAAACTGTGAGTTAATCCCTTCCAAGAGCAGTGAGCTTAGGAAGAGGAAAAAGGTGATCCTCTCCACCGGCAGTGAACCAGAGAGAGAGAAATAGGGAGTGACCCTTGGGAAAGCAGTGAGCTGACCCTAAACATTGTATAGGCAGTGAGCCTGGGCATAGAAGTGATCTAGCCCGAACATTGTAATCCACAGCTAGTGAAGTTTAGTGGACTTGGTACGACCGGAAACCTGTCGGCGTATGCTCCTTGGACGTAGCCCTTAGCGGTGAACCAAGTAAAATTGTTGTGTCCTGTGCTTGCTTTACTTTCTGTTTATATTGTGCAGCAGGAAAGAGAGAGAAGAGTGTTTTGCTTAACAGCGAAACAAGATCAGAACGGGCTTTAATTTTTAATTAGTCATACCCTGATTCACCCCCCCTCTCAGGGTATTCAGCCTAGTGGACCTAACAAGTGGTATCAGAGGGAAGGTTAACAGTTGGTCTTCTCTCAATGGAGGTCACTAATCATAGAGGGATTCCGATCTTCGACGGATGTAATTTTCAGATATGGAAGAATCGAATGCAACACTATTTCCGATCTTTGGGAATGGATGTGTTTTCAGCAGCTATGCATGGTATCACAGCTGATATTACTAGTGGTGCATTATCAGAAGCTGAGCACAAAGAGTTGGATGCTGATTCCAAAGCAATAAATGCATTAGGGGGAGCCCTCTCTAATCCCATTTATACAAAGGTGATGTCATGAAAAACGTCACATGCCATGTGGGAAAAACTTTTGAATATTTATGAAGGGGATACAAAAGTCAGAGAGGCAAAGCTGCAAGTGTTGTGGAACAAGTATGAAGATCTCAAAATGAACCCGAATGAGTCTGTTGATGCATTCTTTGACAGGGTAAATGCTGTGGTAGAAGACATGCGGGGTCTTGGAGAAATTATCGAAGACATTAAAATCGTAAAGCGCATCTTGAGAAAGCTTCCACCTCGGTTCAATCCGAAAGTTTCTGTGTTGGAAGATAAAGATCCGAAAGAGCTAACATTGGATAACCTACACAGCACTCTTGTTGCATATGAAATGAGAAATGATGACAACGATGCTGTGGAAAAGGGGAAATCCAAAGAGGTGGCATTTAAGGCCATGAAGAGGCTCACTATTGAAGATTCTAAGGAGGAAGAAGAGTCAGATGAGGTGATTGTTGGATCTGAATCTACGGATTATACACAAGAGGGGGGTGAATTGTGTCTTTTTCAAATTATTACAATCTCTTCAATTTAGACAAATTCTGTTCACTATGCTTTTGCACGATTAAATATGCAGCGGAAAAAGTAAAAGCATGAACACACAGATGTATAGTGGTTCGGGGAACAGAAGGCCCCTAGTCCACTCCACCAACGCTCAAATCCACGAGCTTGGCGATTTTCACTATCTGGTCCTCGTTTCCACAGACCCGTCCACAACTGAGTACAGGCAGTTGACACCTTTACAAGATTCAGGCAAACACAGCCTTCCTGGTTCAAACACGAACCCACACAGCTTAGAACGAGAAGCTGATCACTCAAAAATAAAAGGGTTTCGATAAAGAAACACTTCTCCAGTTGTTCTTCACAATTGCAACAGAATGCAATTGACAGTAGATAGATCGTCGTCTTCAGAAAATAAAGATCCGTAATCAAAACAGTTCTGAGTCGATCCAGTTGCAAAAGATATTACCAGAAACTTCACAACTTCAGCAGCAGTAGATTCACAACAGGTAGTCGATGTAGAACACGTGAATCTGCTATCAAAATCTTCTTTCAGTAATAAAGGTCTTACGCTTCTTCTTGATCACCAGAAAAGAACGCTTCTTCACAGTCTCTGTTTTCTTGCTCGTCAAAAGATCAAAATCTGTATCACACACTTTCCTGTGCATATATATATATGAAGTTTCCAAGATAGAACATATATATTCAAATATGAGAAAATCTTCCGCATAAATAGATCCATGAAAATCTCCTTTAGATTCGCGATATTAAATGAAATAACAAAGCCGTTGTAACTCCCCTGAAGAATCGGCATAAAAAGCTCCGTTTAAATCAAACATTAATCCGTTGTAAATCGTCTTTGATTCAGTCAAAGTCGTATTTAAGAATCAGCTCGAAATCCGCCTAATAATCCGCTTGATTGACTAATTCAAAAAGGAAATATCGTCTGTCAAAAATATCCCGACGCCAAACGTAGGGTTGATGACGTGGCTCCAAACGTAGGGTTCACAAACGTAAGGTTCAGAACGTAAGGTTCAGAACGTAAGGTTGAACATACATACTTTCTCTTCAGCATTCAAACGTAGGGTTGATCATCCATACTTTGTCTTGCTTCAACTCTCCAAAGAACGTACGGTTGATTATAAAAGTAAGGTTGATGATCCATACTTTTGAGAAACAAACTCAACACTGAAAACTAACGTACGGTTTCTCTTCCATACTTGTCCAACAACGAAAACGTAAGGTTCCTTCCAAACGTAATGTTCTTCTTCCATACTTTTCAACAACGTAAGGTTCATTAACCATACGTTTCAAAATAACATAAAAAGTAAACTTTTCATCCATACGTTACGTTCATCAACGTAGGGTATGAACAGTGATTCCAGTACGCGCTAAAATTGATCTTGCGCTACAGTGATTCCAGAACGCGCTAAAATTGATCTTGCGCTACAGTGATTCCAGAATACGCTAAAATTGATCTTGGAATAAATGAAGTATAAAATCTCGTTATATAAAATAAATTCCTGCAAAATACTCAACGAAATAATTAGTAAATAATTAAGGGTATTTGTGAGCATCAAAATCATCATAAAGAGACAGAGTATTATTTAAAATAATCTCCCCCTTTAAAAAACATTATTTTGATTTGTTTAAAAACAATACATTGCTCAACAATCTCCCCCTTTTTGATGATCACAAAACCCATAAAATAATAAAACTAATTTAATTGCAGTCTTGATTGAAAAAAAAGTTTTATAAAATTTTAGAATTTTGAAAGGATTAAAACAATATTTAACTATAAAATTTCTCCCCCATAACTCTCCCATAAAAATAAATTTTCAAATAGATAAAAGATAAATGTCGTATATATCCAAATGCTCCTATATATCCAAATTTCTTCATAGGAAACGAATGAATTTAAATGTTGTGTTTATCCAAATTCTCCCCCTTTTTGTGATATCAAAAAGAATGAAAAATTACGGATTTGAACACATTCAATATTGCACTGAACTATAAGTAAATGCTATAATTAACTGTGTATGAATAAGTGAATTTTGTATACTGGCTAACTTAATCATAAATCAATAAATAACAAAACAAAAAAGATAAGAAAAGAATTTTTATTCACAAGCTACGACAGTGATATACAGAGGAATCAAGGTGTAGGGATAAGACAGGGAAAAAGGTGTCTATCTCCTTTGAATTGCGGTCTTGATCTCTGTAAACTGTTCTCGAAGCCTCTTCATCATCCCATCTCCTAACTTGATGATAAGATCCCTGTTCTCCTGAGTCATATGAATATCTTCAATCAAATTAACTCTGAAAAACTCATGCATTCTTTCTTCTTTTTCAACAAAAAGAGCCAGCTTTTCTGATAACTGATTCAAAAGAATCCTAATCGGTTGCTCTCCAGATGTCAACTGATCTACCAAAAATTTCTGATTATCTAGCAAAACTGACAAAGGGGCACTATTACACTGAAGATCGTGTAATCTGTCACTCATATTGCTCAGTGCTCCTGTAATTGCTTGAAATCTTCGAATCAAATCAGGTGAAGAACCTGATCCACTCACAGCACTATTTGCAACAGATTCAAATTTATTCTCCATGTAAATCTTCATCTCAGACAAATCATCTTTCGTTACCATCTCTGATTTCAACTGATCAACAGCATGCAACATATCAGTTTTAAACAAATCTACTTCCTGTCTTGAAACAGTAGATTCTTTCAGCTTCTGAAACTTTAACTGCTCCAAGTTCAGAGAACTTCTGAGACTAACATTCTCAGATTCTAACTGAGAAATACGCTTGTATAACTCAACAACTTCTTCTTTTCTCGAATCAGGGGCACCCTGTGCTTGATTCTCATGTCCAGAATCAGATTGACGAAGCAGGACAAGGGGTAAAGAATCTGCATCTGATTGTTCTTTGTCCTGAAAAGGTTGATCCACTGAACTATTCTTTGAAGCCTGAAACTCTTCCACTGAAAAATCTTCCTGAAGTACCTCTGTATTAATTTCAGAAGTGTGTTCATCACGAACAGTAGTCTCTCTGACTTCTACTGAATGATCAAGAACAATATCTTCATGAACTTCTTGAGGTCGGGCCACTTCTTCACCAGGCACTGCCTCCATAAGTTGTTCTTGTGGAATTGCTTCTTCAACAGCCACAGCAGCAGTTTGAGGTTCTAGCTGAATTTCCGGTTGAGCTACTGGTTCCTCTATCGGTGCAGTCCTCTCCACAACAGCTTCTCTCACAAATGAATAAGAAATTACAGGTTCAGAAGATTTCAAGACAGGAGAGATAATTTCTTCATCAATTGACCTCTTCCTTCTAGATTGAAGTCCTTCCTGACTTCTCTCTTCCTCAACTTCCTCCATCTCAAAGCGAATTCTTCTTGCCACTGTACTAACCCTTGATTCTGCTTGTCCCTCCTTGGACTTAGCAGGTTGAGCCTGAGCACTCTCCGAGTCTTCCTCAGCTCCAACAGGTAAGAGTTTTCCTTTAATTGTGCTCCAGAAGTATCCGACTTTCCTCAAAGTTCCAGCATTAAAAACATTACTGTGGTGACATTTCACCCCAGCACTTACCAATCTGATCATTCCTCTTTTAAACAACAACAAAGAAATGAACCTTCCATATGGGAAAAAGGTCATTCTTGCTTCACTCTGACAGCAGTATCTCAGATATCTTATCATAAATCGAGGAAAATTAAACTTAATATCACTCATCAAAAGATACATTATATACATGTCAGGGTACAGAATTTTCTCCATCTCAGCCATCCTTGGTGCTAAACCAGTCTGAACAAACTTTACCAAGATTTTCTGATCAGGCTCCAAATATTTAATAAACATCTTCTTTATCACTTTGGTTCCAAACAGAAAAGACATAATGTCTTCAGACTTATGTACAGAATCTCCAATATTCCGTAAATCAAAATGAAAAACTCCTTCATGAGGGCAGTTAAGAATTTGACTTATCTCTACAGATGATATGGAAAAGTTCTTATCCTCTATTTGAGCCAATAAACTATCCTCCGTATCTCCAAGGCTAAACTGAACAGTTCTAAAGAAATGTCTCATTTCTGCCTCATATAGAAACTCAGAGTTTTCACTATTAAAGGCTTGCTCAAGGCCTTGAAACGACAACGCTTGTTTCAACAGCAAATTAGTTTCAAACAGCCATTCTAAATCGATGACTTTACCTTGCAGTATCTTCCGACCAACTACTTTAGATTTCTTTGCAGCACTGCTCTCGGCTTCATCTGGACGCTTAGTCTTTGCCATTTCAACAACGATTTCTGAAGGTTCGTAAGTTTAGGGTTTGAAGATTCAGAAAAGGGTTTTGGAGCAGATGTGCGGTTTTAGGTTTTCGAAAGGGTTTCCGAAAAAAAAGGTGAAAACAGGTTAGAAGGTGAAACGGTTCTGACAGCCTTGATTCCCGTGTAATCACCAATCATTACTTTTATTTAAAACAAAATAAAATTACTTATAGCGGGAAACAAAAAAATTAAGTAGAATTCGAAAACAGAATAAGATTAAAAAGAAACTATTTAAAATTAAATAAACCTAACTCCCCCTTAATAAATTCAAACCTTGCCGTGGGAAGTGGTTTAGTAAAAATATCTGCTAATTGATTTTCTGTATTTATAAATTCTAAAAATATATCCTTTTTTAACACATGATCTCTTAAAAAGTGATGTCTTATATCAATGTGCTTAGTTCTAGAATGACTAATAGGATTTTTTGAAATATTAATTGCACTAGTATTATCACATAAAATAGGCGTATTATTGAAATTTAATCCAAAGTCCATAAGAGTGTTTTTCATCCACAACACCTGTGCACAGCAACTACCTGCAGACACATATTCTGCCTCGGCTGTTGACAGGGCAACTGAGTGTTGTTTCTTACTAGACCATGATACTAAAGACTTTCCTAAAAAGTGACATGTTCCTGAAGTACTCTTCCTATCTAATCTACAGCTTCCAAAGTCAGCATCTGAATATGAAATTAAATTAAAATCAGAGGTTTTTGGATAAAGCAGAGATTGATAAATAGTACCTTTTAAATATCTAAAAATTCGTTTAACAGCAGTTAAATGAGATTCTTTGGGATTTGATTGAAATCGAGCACAAAGACATACTGAATACATTATATCTGGTCTACTAGCAGTAAGATATAACAAACTACCAATCATACCTCTATATAACTTGTTGTCCACTGATTTTCCAATTTCATCCAAATCAAGTTTTATATTAGTACACATAGGAGTTGTAAATGTCTTACTGTTTTCAAGCCCAAATTTCTTAAGTAAATCAGTAATGTATTTGCATTGATTTAAAACATTTCCAAAATCTTTTTGAAATATTTGAAGACCCAAAAAGAAATTTAATTCTCCCATCATACTCATTTCAAATTCTTTTTGCATTAATTCTGAAAATTCATGACAAAGAATTTTATTGGTTGATCCAAAAATTACATCATCAACATAAATTTGAACCAACAAAACATTATTTTTCACAGTTTTCTTAAAGAGTGTTGGATCTGCTAGTCCAACAGTAAAATCATTTTTCAAAAGAAAAGAACTTAGTCTTTCATACCAAGCTCTTGGTGCTTGTTTAAGGCCATAAAGAGCTTTAGTAAGTTTGAAAACAGAATCTGGTTTTTGAGAATTTTCAAAACCAGGAGGTTGCTCAACATAAACTTCCTCCATTAAATAACCATTTAAAAAGGCAGATTTAACATCCATCTGAAATAATTTAAAATTCATATAAGATGCATAGGCTAAAAGGATTCTAATGGCTTCTAACCTGGCTACAGGTGCAAAGGTCTCATCATAATCTATTCCTTCTTCTTGATTATATCCTTTAGCTACTAATCTTGCTTTATTTCTAGTTATTATCCCTTGATCATCCTGTTTATTCCTAAAGACCCATTTAGTTCCTATTACTGGATAATCATGTGGTCTTTCAACTAATTCCCAAACCTTATTTCTCTTAAACTGGTTCAATTCATCTTGCATTGCTATTACCCAGCTCTCATCATCTAAGGCTTCTTCTATGGTCTTAGGTTCTTGTTGGGATAGGAAAGCAGAGAATTCAACTATGTTTCCAAAGTTTCTTCTAGTTTGAATACCAGTCTCTAAGTCACCTATCACAGATTCTAAAGGGTGATTCTTCAAGGTTCTAGACTGTCTAGGCATTACATTCAAAGGCTCTTCAGTATCATGTTCTTCTGAACTGGACTGAATTTCTTTTATATCATTTTCAAAATCATTCTTTAAATTCTCAGGTCTCATGTTTTCATTAGAATCAGGTTCATCTATTTGTTCTATCCTTTTCTCAAAAGGATCAGATTCATCAAATTTCACATGAACTGATTCTTCAACAATCCTTGACTTTTTATTATATACTCTATAAGCTTTGGAAGTTGCAGAATATCCTAAGAAAATACCTTTATCAGATTTTGGATCAAATTTACCAAGATTATCTTTGGTATTCAAGATGTAAACCTTGCATCCAAAAACTTTAAAGTAATTTACTTTAAGTTTTCTGTTATTCCATAGTTCATAGGGTGTCTTTTTCAAAATAGGTCTTATTAAAATTCTATTCATTATATAACAAGCTGTATTAACAGCTTCTGCCCAGAAATATATAGGTAGGCTATATTCATTTAACATAGTTCTAGCCATTTCTTGAATAGTTCTATTTCTTCTTTCTACAATCCCATTCTGTTGAGGTGTTATTGGAGCAGAGAAGGTGTGTTTAATACCCATGTTTGAGCAAAAGGAATTAAATTCCTGGTTCTCAAATTCTCCACCATGATCACTTCTCAATGAGATTATATTAAAACCTTTTTCATTTTGAATAGATTTACAAAAACCTTCAAATAAACTAAAAGCTTCACTTTTAAATTTCAAAAAGAAAATCCAAGTAAATCTAGAGTAATCATCAACTAATACATAAACATATAATTTACCAGCTAAACTTGCTACTCTTGAAGGTCCAAACAAATCCATATGGATAAGTTCTAGAGGTTTAGTTGTAGCAACTTTATTAACAGATTTGAATGATGATTTGTGTTGCTTGCCAAGCTGACATGCATCACAGAATCTGTCATTTTCAAATTTGAGACTAGGCAAATCAGAAACTAAATGTTTCTTAGATAATTTATGTAAAGCATATATATTGCAATGACCAAGTCTTCTATGCCAGATCCAGGATTCACTTATATTAGCAGTTAAGCAGTTTACTTGTTGTTTACACAAGGAATACAAATCCAAAGTATAAACATTATCAGTTCTGGGTGCTCTAAACTTAAACAGTTTATCTTTAGAAACAGTACAACTATTGTTAGTAAAATCAACAGTGTATCCATCATCACAGAGTTGAGAGATACTTATCAGATTGTGTTTTAACCCTTGTACATAAAGTACTTTGTTGATTGAGACTGTCTCTGGATCTCCAACTGTTCCAATACCAATTATCTTTCCTTTGGCATTGTCACCAAAGGTGACAAGTCCTCCTTCCTTTCGAGTAAGAGAAGAGAAATTAGCTGAAGTTCCACTCATGTGTCTTGAGCAGCCACTGTCCATATACCATATTTCTTTCTTTCTTTGGTGACCTGCTACCTGCAAAGACATTCAAACAAATTGCTTTGGTACCCATATTTTGTTGGGTTCAGGAGTGTTAGCAAGCAGTGATCTGGGTATCCAGATTTGCTTTGTTTTCTTAAAATTGATTGAATCATATAGATCGTTGGAAATATAAGCTTTCTTAATTCCACATATCTGAGGTTGTCTTAGAAAACAGTTTTTAGCTATATGACCTCTTGTTCCACAGTAGTTACAAATAACCTGTTTAGTGCTAGGAACAAAATAATTTTTGTATAACTTAGGTTTTTCTCCTTTACTTCCAATTCCAAACCTTTCCTTTTTAATTACAGTTTTTCCAAGTATCTCATTTAAGGTGTTTTCTCCTTTTGTAAAAATTAATGCAGCCGTTTTATAAGATTCTACTTCATCCTGTAGAGTTTTTATTTTTGATTCAAAATTAATTTTATTTGATTCAGCAGAATTGTATTTGTCAATTAATTCCTTATGTTGTTTTAGCAAAGTATTTCTCTCATCTGAAATAGCTTTGTACAAGTTCTTTATAGATTTATATTTATTAAATAATGAGTCATACCTTTCTTCAAGCATATTGCAGTAAGCTGTAAGTTTTTTATTTGAGAGGCTTGTTTCAGAGTTTGATTCATTATTTGAGTCAGAGGAATAGTATGAGTGTACCTCATCAGTTTCAGCCATGAAACACATATTTGCTTTTAAATTGGCTTCCTCCTTCTCTGAGCTTGATTCAGAAGAATTACTTGAGTCTTCAGAAACACTCCAAGTAGCTTTCATAGCTTTCTTGTCTTTCTGCTCATAATCATCTCTTTTGAAGAATTTCTTCTTCTTTGCATCTTTCAATTTTGGGCAATCTGGTCTGATATGTCCCATCTTTTTGCATTCATAGCATCTCACTTCCTTGCTATCCTTTTTAAAGGATTTCTTGAAGTCTTTCTTCTTACTATAGAACTTTCTGAATTTTCTGGCTAGCTGTGCCAGTTCTTCATCCGAATTTGAAGAATCAGAGCTTTCTGATTTAGCACTCACTTCTTTGTTCTTCATCTTTCTATCCTTTTGTTGAGAAGTCACTTTCAAAGCAGTATTTTCCCTTTTTATGTAGACTTTATGCTCATTTACCTCATCTTGCATTTCAGCTTCGTACATCATCAGTGTACCAATCAGTTCTCTCATAGTTAGATCTTTAACAGAAGTTGATTGTCTGATTGCTACAGAGATTCCATTCCATCGAGTAGGAAGTACTCTCAGTACCTTCAACGCTTGATCAGCCTGCTTGATTGGTTCTCCTAGAGCTGTTATATTATTGACAATTTCTGTCAATCTTCCATTCATCTGAGTGATGCTCTCTCCTTCAATCATTCTGAAAGTATCGAATTTTAACTTAGCAGTTGCATATCTCATCTGTCTTACATTATCTGTTCCTTCATAAGCAACAGCTATTGTTTGCCACATTTCATATGCAGTCGGGCATTGAGATACTCTGTTAAATTCGTCTGGTCCTAGACCACAGATGATTGCATTCATAGCTTTTGAATTTATGTCATACTCAGCCTCTGTAGCAGCACTCCATGTATCGGGATTTTCAGGAATTTCATAGGGAGTCAGAATCTTTGAATAGACTCTGTAACCAAGATTTTTCAGATAAATAATCATACGTGATTTCCAGCAGCCATAATTGTCTCCATTAAAGTAAGGTGCTCTGACCATTGACATTCCCTCTCTCATATCAGCCATGATACACTATGTATAATCTTTAAATACTTCTAGCTTGATAGGACTTTAGAAATAAGAAGCTCCTCCTCTGATACCAATTGTTGGATCTGAATCTACGGATTATACACAAGAGGGGGGTGAATTGTGTCTTTTTCAAATTATTACAATCTCTTCAATTTAGACAAATTCTGTTCACTATGCTTTTGCACGATTAAATATGCAGCGGAAAAAGTAAAAGCATGAACACACAGATGTATAGTGGTTCGGGGAACAGAAGGCCCCTAGTCCACTCCACCAACGCTCAAATCCACGAGCTTGGCGATTTTCACTATCTGGTCCTCGTTTCCACAGACCCGTCCACAACTGAGTACAGGCAGTTGACACCTTTACAAGATTCAGGCAAACACAGCCTTCCTGGTTCAAACACGAACCCACACAGCTTAGAACGAGAAGCTGATCACTCAAAAATAAAAGGGTTTCGATAAAGAAACACTTCTCCAGTTGTTCTTCACAATTGCAACAGAATGCAATTGACAGTAGATAGATCGTCGTCTTCAGAAAATAAAGATCCGTAATCAAAACAGTTCTGAGTCGATCTAGTTGCAAAAGATATTACCAGAAACTTCACAACTTCAGCAGCAGTAGATTCACAACAGGTAGTCGATGTAGAACACGTGAATCTGCTATCAAAATCTTCTTTCAGTAATAAAGGTCTTACGCTTCTTCTTGATCACCAGAAAAGAACGCTTCTTCACAGTCTCTGTTTTCTTGCTCGTCAAAAGATCAAAATCTGTATCACACACTTTCCTGTGCATATATATATATGAAGTTTCCAAGATAGAACATATATATTCAAATATGAGAAAATCTTCCGCATAAATAGATCCATGAAAATCTCCTTTAGATTCGCGATATTAAATGAAATAACAAAGCCGTTGTAACTCCCCTGAAGAATCGGCATAAAAAGCTCCGTTTAAATCAAACATTAATCCGTTGTAAATCGTCTTTGATTCAGTCAAAGTCGTATTTAAGAATCAGCTCAAAATCCGCCTAATAATCCGCTTGATTGACTAATTCAAAAAGGAAATATCGTCTGTCAAAAATATCCCGACGCCAAACGTAGGGTTGATGACGTGGCTCCAAACGTAGGGTTCACAAACGTAAGGTTCAGAACGTAAGGTTCAGAACGTAAGGTTGAACATACATACTTTCTCTTCAGCATTCAAACGTAGGGTTGATCATCCATACTTTGTCTTGCTTCAACTCTCCAAAGAACGTACGGTTGATTATAAAAGTAAGGTTGATGATCCATACTTTTGAGAAACAAACTCAACACTGAAAACTAACGTACGGTTTCTCTTCCATACTTGTCCAACAACGAAAACGTAAGGTTCCTTCCAAACGTAATGTTCTTCTTCCATACTTTTCAACAACGTAAGGTTCATTAACCATACGTTTCAAAATAACATAAAAAGTAAACTTTTCATCCATACGTTACGTTCATCAACGTAGGGTATGAACAGTGATTCCAGTACGCGCTAAAATTGATCTTGCGCTACAGTGATTCCAGAACGCGCTAAAATTGATCTTGCGCTACAGTGATTCCAGAATACGCTAAAATTGATCTTGGAATAAATGAAGTATAAAATCTCGTTATATAAAATAAATTCCTGCAAAATACTCAACGAAATAATTAGTAAATAATTAAGGGTATTTGTGAGCATCAAAATCATCATAAAGAGACAGAGTATTATTTAAAATAATCTCCCCCTTTAAAAAACATTATTTTGATTTGTTTAAAAACAATACATTGCTCAACAGTGATGTCGTTCCTTTCTTCAAATCTGCAAAGAGGAAAAGGAAAGTTTAAAGGGAAACTTCCCCTAGCATGCTTCCGATGCGGAAAGGTTGGTCATCTTGCTGCAAGATGCCCCAAAAAGTTTCAAGAAGAAAGCGATGAAGATGAAGTTGAGATTCCCATGAAAAAATCTTCAGCCTATGTGAAAGGGAAAAAGCAGTTCAAGAGAAATTTCTTTAAAAAGAAGAATCTTCTTTCCCAAGAAATTTATAGTTCAGCTGAGTCTGAGGGTGAAGAAGTTGAAGAGATAGAAAACTGTAGAGATCGTGGTCAAAATGCGATGGTGGCTGTTGCTAGTAGCGCTCTAGAAAAGAAAGAAACTGAAACTGATGAAGAAGAAGAAGAAATTGAAGGGAGAGTTGACATGGAAGCTGAATTAGAAGCAGCTCTTGAAGAGATAGATGTTTGGCGAGCAAAAACAAAGAAAGCCAATAAGATAGTACGTGATGCCAAACTCTACATGCAACAACAAGAAGAAGAGAAGTCTGAGCTTGAGAAAGAAATTGAAAATCTTAAGTCTTCCAGGCCAGAGCGCACAGAAAAGGTTGATGAGCATAAGCTCAAGATTGAAGAGCAGAAAAGGGAGATCGACTGCTTGAGTCGAAAAGTGAAAGATCACGTCAAGCGTATTGAAGAGCTTGAAGAGGAAGTTGTCGGTCTGCGGAGAAAAGTTAAAGACCAGGAAAAACCTTTGAATCCCAACACATTCTTGGGAAATCAGGTCGTTACGAAGACGGAAAAGAAGAAAGAAGAGCCTAGTAGTTCAGCAGGAAAGAAGCAGCAATTGAACTTAGATGTTAAGGCTGATTCATGGCTTAATCAGAAACAAAAATCTACGGCAGTTGAAGTTAGACCGCAAGCACTTGTCCCGAGATTGAAAGTGGATTTGAGCACAAAGCAGAATCAGAATACTCAGAGATCCAAAGGGGAAACTCGTAGTGCTGAAGTAACACGAAGGAATTCACCTTATATCATGTGTTACTGTTGTGGAAAGATGGGACATTCACAGTATGTGTGTTCCATAGCCAAAAGATATCGAAGGGAACAAGAACAGAGATGGCAGCCAAACAGAGAACGGTTTCCCAGAACATTTTTTGAAGGACACTGTTTTTTGTGCGGAGGATTTGGACACATGGCTAGGTACTGCACTCCGACCATTCAGAAAAATGTGCCAAAGCAGAATCAAAATGATCGCAAGCAGCAGATCAGTAAACCGACAAGTGAGTTAAAAGTTCAGAACAGATTTGCAGTTTTGCAAGATGAAGCTGGTCCATCATACTCTGAGAAAGAACAGAAGCCTCAATCCATGCCGAGTATGAAAGAAAAAGTATGGACTAGGAAGAAGAAAACTGAGAAGGCCGTAGTTGCTGAAATTGCCCTTAAAGCATCAGATCGTTCTGGTGTTTGGATCCTTGACAGTGGTTGCACATCCCACATGACGGGTAATAAGGATCTGGTTACAGGCATAAAATATGACAAAGAAGGAGTTGTCAAGTTTGGAAATGATGAAGGCCTGAAGATTGTTGGCTCAGGAAAAGCCAAGTTTGGGGGCAAAGAAATGAGACATGCTGATGTCTTGGTGGTAGAGGGTCTCAGTCATAATTTGCTTAGCGTCAGTCAACTATGTGACTCTGGGCACTCTATACTATTTACCAAGAAGATGGGTATTGTTAAAGGAAAAGATGGAATAGTCATTCTTCAGGGAAAACGAACAAAGGGGAATCTTTACCTGATAGGTGGGGAAGAAGATTCATGCCTTTTATCCAGAGAAGAAGAAAATCAGTTGTGGCATAAGCGACTTGGTCATCTATGTCAACCATCTATGGAAGATCTGGTAAAGTGTGATGCTGCTAGAGACCTTCCCAAACTATCACGTGATCGCACTCATACGTGTGATGCTTGTCAACAAGGGAAGATCATCAGGAAGACATACAGGCCAAAGGAACAAAAAGCAACTCGGGTGCTCAAATTGGTGCATGCTGATGTATGTGGACCTATCTCACCACGAGCTATAGATGGGCAAAGGTACTATGTTCTTTTCATTGATGACTACAGCAGAATGGCCTGGGTATTCATCATTACCCATAAGACAGAGGTGTTCAGTTGCATAAAGCAGTACAGGAGGGAATCAGAAAAGATGCTTGGGCAGAAAATTCTGAAGTTTCGTACTGATAACGGTACAGAATTTACAAACAGTCAGGTTGAAAACTATCTCGAGAAACATGGGATAAGCCATCAAGTTTCATCAGTAAGAACTCCCCAACAAAATGGAGTGGTAGAAAGGAGGAATCGGATCATTAACAACATGGTCAGAACAATGCTTATTGATAAGGACCTACCAGAGAAATTTTGGAAGGAAGCAGTTTTGACATCGGTCTATGTTTCAAACAGGTCCCTGTTATGTCCGAAGCAAGGGAAGACTCCGTATGAACTGTGGTACGGAAAGAAGCCAACGTTGAAATACTTTCGAATCTTTGGAAGTAAGTGTTTCATTCTCAACAAAGAACATCATAGGAAGTTTGAGGCACGAGGAGATGAAGGGATATTCCTTGGCTATTCAGGGAAAAGCAAAGCATATAAATGTTTCAACAAGAGGCTGGGAAAAATTGTTGAGAGCAATGATGTCACTATAGTCGAAAATGAACAGACTGCTCAACGACCCAGTGAACAGTTTCTGGATGAAAGTGATGATGAGGTAAGCAGCACAGGGGGAGTAGAAGTGGCAGAGGCTGACTCAGAAGAAGATTCTGATGATGAACAAGAAAGTGTCAAGTCTGTATCTGCAAAGAAGCCAAAGAATCGAGCTGAAATTGATAGGCAAAATATCATTGGTAATCAGACAGCTCCAGTTCAGACTCTAAGAATGAAATCATTACAGCAAACATCTTTTTTATCTCAGGTGGAGCCAAAATGTTTTTCCGATGCAGCTGAAGATGAAAACTGGCTTCAGGCTATGAATGAAGAGCTTGATCAAATTGAGAAGAACCAGACATGGGAGATTGTTTCGAGGCCAGCAGACAAGAATGTCATTGGGACTAAATGGGTCTATCGCAATAAGATGAATGAAGATGGCATAGTGATTCGGAACAAAGCACGTCTAGTGTGCAAGGGGTACTCCCAGATCGAGGGAATTGATGTTGATGAGACATTTGCACCGGTCGCAAGGCTGGAGACAATAAGATTATTCCTAGCCATCGCAGTGCAAAGGAAGTTCAAAGTGTTCCAGATGGATGTCAAATCTGCATTCTTGAATGGTGTTCTAGAAGAGGAGGTGTATATTGAGCAGCCAGATGGTTTTCTCATTCATGAGGATGAGAACAAAGTTTGCAGGCTGAAGAAGGCATTGTATGGGCTGAAACAAGCACCAAGGGCATGGTACTCAAGGCTTGATCAGTACTTGAAGAAGCTTGGTTTTCAGCGTGGAGGAGTTGATTACAATCTCTATTTCAGTAATGACAGTAATCAAAGGATGATGGTGTTGGTTTATGTCGATGACATAATATTTGGTGGATCAGATGAAGCTCAGTGCAGACAGTTTTCCGAATTCATGAAAAATGAGTTTGAAATGTCAATGATTGGAGAGCTAACGTTTTTCCTTGGTCTACAGGTAACACAAGGAAGGAATGGAACATTCATTTCTCAATCTAAATATGCTAAGGAGGTCCTGAGAAGGTTTGGAATGGAAAATTCCAAGGAGATGAAGACTCCGGTGGCTACCCGGATGAAATTATCAAAAGATGAGGATGGCAAGGCAGTTAATGTCACAGAATACAGGCAAATCATTGGAAGTCTGTTGTACTTAACCGCAACAAGGCCTGATATTGTTTTCGCCACATTCCAAGCAGCGAGATATCAGAGTAATCCCAAGGAAAGTCACATGCTCGCAGTGAAAAGAATACTTCGGTATATTAAGGGCACAGTGGACTTCGGCTTGACATACAATGACAAATCTCAGACAGAGTTATTGGGGTACACTGATGCAGACTGGGCCGGTTCAGCAGATAATAGAAAATCAACATCTGGAGGTGCATTTTATCTTGG
Source organism: Viscum album (assembly GCA_963277665.1). NCBI lineage: Eukaryota > Viridiplantae > Streptophyta > Magnoliopsida > Santalales > Viscaceae > Viscum > Viscum album. Next base: position 1,490,615,107 of record OY728139.1, on the reverse strand, counting down.
AGGACTATGTATTGCTTGGTTGAGCAAGAAGCAGGATTGCATTTCATTAAGCACCGCAGAAGCTGAGTATATTGCGGCCACTCAAGCATGCACACAGTTATTGTGGATGAAGCAGCAGCTTGAAGATATGGGAGTTGAAGTGAAGTCTCCGATCGGAATCCAGTGCGACAACTCAAGTGCTATAAATCTTAGCAAAAATCCCGTCCATCATTCAAGGACAAAGCACATTGAGATTAAGTATCACTTTATCAAGGAGAAGGTTGAGCAGGGGATCGTGAAGTTGGAGTATGTGCCTACAGAGCTGCAGGTTGCAGACATTCTGACAAAGGCCTTACCCAAGGAAACATTTGAGAGGCATCGACTGGCTCTGGGAGTTCAGTCGACTCCCCGCACTTGAAATAGTGTGGATATGGGACCCCCCCTCTCCCCGAGGTATGGTGTGTTTTTCCCTAATGCGCTGATATGTGTTCTCTACTATGTTACAGACTACAAAGGCGTGACCTTTGGGTTCGTTGACAAAGGGGGAGAAAAGTACTTGAAAAGTGCTTGACAAACGGGGAGAAAAGTGTTTGTTCAAGGGAGAAAATAGTGCGGAGATTTGATAAATCATAATTGATACGGGGAGAAGCTGACAGGTGGAGCAGCCAGAAAGGGGGAGCAATGAGAAAGGGGGAGAGATTTTTAAATCTGACAATGCTAGAAGTGATCGATCAAAGCATAGATATCACGACAGTTGAGGATCGTGATAAAAGCAGAACAGTGGTGTTGGAATGGTGTGAGACGGTGTCCAGCTATCAACAATTGGTATCAACTTAAGAATTCACCAATTGGTATCAGTGTGGTTCAACAACTGGTTTTATTTTAAGAATTGGTATCAGGGTGGAATCGACAATTGGGGTCTGACATGAAGTGATTCATTGATGAACTTTTCATACTACTCTTGTTTCTCATGCCGAGCATTGCTCATGTGGGCTTAGAGTACATGTTAAGTGAATCCTTGAACGCTATCATAATCGCAAGAGGCGAATGGTGGTAGCAGCTGGAAGAAGACTCAGTGAGGTATCAAAGTGCAGAAAATATTTCTGAGCAGAGTTGTGAAGAGTTGTCAACAAACCCAAAGGGGGAGATTGTTGGGCAAAAATCCCTCAAGGTAACATTGAAGTTTTTTTTGGGTTGATTGTGTTTGTTGACAAAGCAGGTTTTCATGGATATTTGTCGAGTTCCCGAGAAGTTGTTGACAATCCATGTTGACAAAGAACGATGACAAAGGAAAGGGCGATCTGGAGGCGGTACAAAAAGAGCAGTACAAGGTGGCGCCGTTTTCCAGTGTTTGCCAAATTTTTGGGGTCCAAAATTTGGAGTTTGGTGAGCATCGCGAAAAGAGGATTTCAATGAAGAGAACAATTTAATATGGCAAAGGCATGAATTTTGCGAAGATAGGATGCATGGTTTGGAAATCGCGAAGACCAGAAGAATGGAGGCGGTGATGCTTCGCGATTACGTCAAGCTTCGCGAATGGCAGAGGCTGAAGCGCATCGCGGCGGAGAAGGGCTTTGCGAGAGAACATCGCGGCGAAGGCGCGAAGGAATGTTGGGCTTCGCGAGGGAGCTTCGCGGGGAAGGCGCGAGCCGCGAAGGTAAGTTGACGGTGATTCATCGCGACTACGTCAAGCTCCGCGAACGGAAGATTGCCGTAGAGCTTCGCGATTTGGACAGAATTCCGACAAAAACTTTGGAGCTTCGCGATTTGAGATGACGTGGCGTTGACTTCGCGCGGAAGGGACGAGGGTCGGTGGAATCGCCTATAAATAGAGGCCGACCCCTTCAGGCGAAGGAGAGAGAATTTTCAGAGAAAATACTTTGCTCTTGATTTGCGAAGGTGGTTCGCGGAGCCAGTGTGCTTCGCGAAAGAGGTGCTTCGCGGCGGCTATTGTAGCTCCGCGAAACCTGCGAGCTCCGCGTTGGCTTACTTAGCTTCGCGAGGGTCATTGCTTTGCGACGGCTTGAGCATCGCGAGAGTGCTTCGCGAAGGAGCTTCGCGATTGAGCTTCGCGAAAAGGCAGGAGCTTCGCGAAGGCTTGTTTGAGCTTCGCGAAATTGGGAGCCTCGCATTGTAGGGTGCTTTGAGAAGGTCTTTCCAAAGGTTGGTTGCCCAGTGGATAGTGGCAAAGGGGTATTCATCTACGGGTGAAAGTTGAACTTCAAAATAGCATCTACATACAGAGGAAGATTCACTTCTTAATGGAAATGAAGAGACCTACAGGTCTATAAACTGTGAGTTAATCCCTTCCAAGAGCAGTGAGCTTAGGAAGAGGAAAAAGGTGATCCTCTCCACCGGCAGTGAACCAGAGAGAGAGAAATAGGGAGTGACCCTTGGGAAAGCAGTGAGCTGACCCTAAACATTGTATAGGCAGTGAGCCTGGGCATAGAAGTGATCTAGCCCGAACATTGTAATCCACAGCTAGTGAAGTTTAGTGGACTTGGTACGACCGGCAACCTGTCGGCGTATGCTCCTTGGACGTAGCCCTTAGCGGTGAACCAAGTAAAATTGTTGTGTCCTGTGCTTGATTTACTTTCTGTTTATATTGTGCAGCAGGAAAGAGAGAGAAGAGTGTTTTTCTTAACAGCGAAACAAGATCAGAACGGGATTTAATTTTTAATTAGTCATACCCTGATTCACCCCCCCTCTCAGGGTATTCAGCCTAGTGGACCTAACACCACGAGTATAAGGTAGGTGGCTTATACCTTTTCCCTCAAAGTATATTTGTTTTATAGATCGTTGATGTTTTTTCGCACGCCAGAGATTCTGGACATTGCTCCTAAATTAATTAAATGCCTTGATTAAATTATTGGAACCTTGATAGGCTTCCCACTTAGCACCATGATATGGTTGGAGGTTGTCCACATCAACCCGAACCACCAGTGGGTTATGTTTACGTATCTACCCCATGAGATACCACCCTGTTGGGTGTTTGTGTGAGATCACCATCATAGTGGGGGACTCAATGAATTAAATGAGTTATTAGGAGAGGGTTTATGTCTACTTTTCCATGTGACTACATGTTATTAAAATGATTAAATAAATTAAATGGAAAACATGGAATGAGTTGGATGAACTCATGACTTCTATATGATTATGAATTGGGTTATGAAATGATTAATGAAGTGGTTATGATTACTTTGGATTCCATGGAAATTTCTACTCCATGGATCCTGATTACTTCGGATGCCAATGACATTTTACTCCTTGGATCCAACTTACTTGGACCTCCTTAGACATGCTCCTTGGGATCCACTCAAGACTTTACCAAGTTTGATATGGAGATGATACATGGACTCAAGGAGGATGCCTTGGTCATTTTATACCTTAGATCTGACCCATTGGGTCTGACACTGGATTACTCGGCATAAGTCATAGGTGTTGTTTATCATGCTTATAGATAGCCTTATTATGGGTGCTTGATTTTAGTTGTCAGGCTAGAAAATATCATTCACGTTTTATCATGATTTATAGTTAGCCCATGTTTACGGTTGCATGTTTAGAGCGAGCCTTGTTGGATGTACAATATCACTCATGCTTATTTATTTATATTACTGTTATATATTGCACACTGCTTCAACTTATATACATAGACTTGACATGTTATAAACACCATTAGTGGTGGCCCACTGAGTGTTATCTCACACCCTATTCGGGCCACCATTGGGTACCCAAACAAAATTCATGGATGCAAGTTGAGACAGGGGTGATCAACCACTTATAGATTCTTGATTGATTTGTGCATAGGAGCAAGGGAACACATGACTGGGATTTGGGCTCATGATGCTATCTGGGGATAGTTCTTTTGGTCTTTTTTTTTACATTTGATACATGTATTGTATTAGATGTCTGTTGTCATGCATTACCAGTCCTTTATATAGCATGACATGATCATCATTGTATATGAATCTATTTGATGCATTTACTTGGTTATTTATATGATGGATGTTCATTCTTACACTGCTCACTTTTTTTATTCCTCCACTTTTGTATGATATGATTATACTGCCGTGCTACACTATGATCATGAGGGTATAGTATCCCTACTATCCCACTATATACCATCACTTCTAGTTGGCAACCTCTGGCATATGGGGAGGTGTGCTTGAGGCCATATGGCCAACTGGGTTCAATTACTGTTGAGTGAAACAGGTCCAAGATGTTACAAAGTAGCATCAGAGGGATTTTCTTTTCTTTCCGTACTATTTTGAGATAATATACAAGATATTAAGAATGAATTGGAACTTGGTTATAAGCCGTGCCTGGGAGTAGCTAACCCACATTTAGGGTAATTACCAAGTTTCCAGGAATGAGGAATTATTGTTCTATATTTTTCCTATTATAGTTGATTTGATTCCACCGTTGGGTGATGCACATGATATGTGATTCTATTATTGTTATGATTTAGTAATCGCATTTTATCCTTGACCTGATATGGAAAGTAATCATGGATCATGAATCCTTTTAGGCACCTTACAAGATTCACATGCCATTCATATTCCATGCCATATAGGATTCATTTCTTGTCTGTATGACATTTATTATGCGTGCCTTTTGTTATATAATTTTTATCGACTAGCGTTTCTTGTAGAAGATTGAGAAACATAATTGGAACTTAAAGTACCTACCTTAACCTAACAATGTTTTCTTGTATAGGATACAACATACACCTTAATCATTCAATTATGTCACATTGAGTTATAGACTATTGGTCGCATGGGTAGGAACATGTTATGGTAGGGATTAAATGGACACCAAACTTCAATTTATAAGATGTATGGGCCCTTATAAAATAGAAATGGTAATCTATATAATTCAACCATTTAAATAAAATCTGAATATAAATATAAATTTAAATGACTTTGAATTTTGAAATGGAAAGGTTTCCATTAAATGGAGTAGCCAATTGAAAATTAAAGGGGGGTGTTTCATCTATAATTTCACATTGACAGTACATTATTGGGACTCGTGCAGTGAAATAGAGAGCTTGACCTAGACCCAACCTTAGTAGTGGGAAGTAGGTAGTGACTATGATGTTCTTTATGATTGTTCCTTTTACCCAATCCTAGATTTAGGAGCAGATAGAGGGGTGTGGTTTGATTATAGGAAGGCATGTACCTATCCTATGTTTATATATGTGATCTAGTTGTTAATGAATCTTTTATGAGGAGAGTGTTTGACATTTTTAGAGATATGAAACTATAAAGACCTCTGGTATTGCGCTAGGAGGGTGATGACGACCATGCTCTAGAGGTGGTGGGCCCCGAGCTGTCGGTAGAACCTCTAGTAGTTCCAATTGCAGCATCACCTATTGTTCTTGATATGGGTGGTGATGCCCATTTCTGAGAGGATTTCCTGCACTTCATACAAACCATTCAAGGAGCCCCACAACCTACCTCAACTATAAAAGAATTGACATGTGTGTTCCAATAGTAGCATCCACCCATGTTTTCGGGGGATGGCGGTCCACAAGCTGCTGTGCTGTGGCTTGAAACTATTTTTTAGATCTTCAAGCACTTGGAGACTCCTCTAGAGTAGAGAGTCAAGATTATGATGTATATTCTTTGGGAGACACTAAGAGTTGGTGTGATGTTATGAACTAGGATAATAGGCTTTAGGATATGGTTTGGAGGTATTTACAAACCAATTTTTTTGAATTCTTCTTTCCAAATACTTAGAGGGATGAACATGACAGTGAGTTTATGCATCTAGAGTAGGGTGCTATGACCGTTATGGAATACTCAACAAACTTTATAGATATTTAGTTCTTTTCACTAATCTATCTTGACAATGAGTTTTCTAAGGCAAGACACTTTGAGGAAGGTCTTAAGCATGCTGTTTGATCATAGGTGAATGTGTTTCGGTTGAATACCATAACTAAGATAGTAAATTGGGTGCTTATTACTGAATGTAACTTGAGGGATGATGGGGACCCATAACAGGGTGGTACATCTTCTCAACCTAGTGGTTCAGTGTCACGTGGACGAAAGCAATGTTTTGAGACTTCTCCTGAGGGGAATACCATCCAGGGTGTGAGTGCTGATAGTTATGTCTTCTGTTATTAGTGTGGAAGGCGGGGACACATGAGAAACCAGTGTGATAGAGACCCAGTCGAGTGATGAGCCTGTAGAGGGATGGGCCATCTATAGAGTTTTTGAATAACCGTTCCTCCAACAGCCAGTGGGAGGAGGTCGACGCTGACTCTAGGACCAGGAGTGTGACTCACAGCTCTGCATCAGGCCAGGAGCTAGAATACTACCGATCATTTAGGATGAGGGGGTAGTCATGGATGGGGGAGCCATACACCAATTTCACCTCAATAGCAGAGTGGAATTACTCAGGGTAGTCAGGCTATTTCTTAGGGTTGTAGTTCAGGATAGATATATTCAATAAAACCTATACCTAAGGAGAAAAGAGTCAGACCTTATATAGTGATAGGTATGATCTTAGTAGATTCTAATCTAGTATATTCCCTTTTTTATATAGGTGCTTCACATTCTTTCATATCTATACATTTTTTGGGGAACCTTGGGCTTGATGTGTAGTTTTATGATGGTGTTATGACACTCGATACTCCATTGGGGATTCAATTGGAGAATATATGCTAGTTCAAGGAATTCCCCCTTGGGATAGGTTGGTATCACTTTTTATGAAATCTTTTTATTCTTGAGATGATGGGATTTGATGTCATACTCATAATGGATTGGTTGGTTTCTTATTATTCTCATGTCAATTTCTATCATTTTAGGGTATCCTTGACATCACTAGAGGGTGGTAGGTATATCCAAAAGGGTGAGTGGGATGTCCAGGAAGGTAGAGCTAGACCAAAGCATCACAGGTTGTGTGGCACGACAACCCAGATTACTAGCCTTTATTTGGATAATTAGGGGATGCAACTAACTGAATTCCCTTTAGTAGTAGATCATTCCTGGGATGTCTTCTCAAATGAATTTTATGGTTTACATCCCAAGTGAGAGGTGGAGTTCTCTATTGAGTTGGTTCCTGGAGCTACACCAGTATCCATTCCCCCTTATAGGATGACCACTACTAAGCTATAGGAGCTGAAGAGATAGCTAGAGGAATTAGAAGAAAATGGGTTTATATGACCTAGTACTTATCCATGGGGTTCATCAATCCTTTTCACCAAGAAGGTAGATAGAAATATTAGGCTATGTATATATTACCAAAAATTGAACCAATTGATGGTTAAAAATCAATATCCTTTACCCCATATTGATGACCTCTTCGACTATATTTTAGGATCTTAGGTTTTCTCAAAAATTGTTTTGAGGCCAGGTTATCACTAGGTACATGTCATGCTAATAGATATACCTCATACAATATTTCTTAGAAGGTATGAAATTTATGAGTATTTGGTTATTCCGTTCGGTCTCATGAAAACGCCAATAATTTTTATAGATTTGATGAATCAGGTTTTCCACCTATATTTGTACTCTTTCATGGTGGTTTTTGTGGATAATATCTTGGTGTATTATAATACTCGACACAATCATGTTAAACACCTTGATATCATTCTAAATACATTGAAAGAGCATAGTTTGTATGGAAATTTTGAAAAATATCAGTTCTTGATAGATAAAGTTCACTTCTTGGGTCACATCATCTCAGAGGCAGGAGTATTTGTGGACCCAGAGAAGGTGAGTGCTGTGGTTTCTTGGGAGCATCCCAATAATTTCTTTGATATTTGGAGTTTGTTAGGATTGAACAGTTATTTCATGCACTTAATCCAATAATTTCATGTATATCTATGCCTCTCATGGGATTGACCAAGAAAGGGGTGAAATCTTTATGGTATGAAACATGTGAAAAGGTTTTTCAAGATCTTAAGGGAAGGTTGACTTCAATGCCAATCCCGATTCTTCCAGAGACTGTAAGAAGTTATACAGTTTACTATGATGCGTCAAGAATTAGGTTGGGAGTGGTACTAATGTAGGGGGATAGAGTCGTGGTGTACGAGTCTCACTTTTTGAGACCTTATGAGCAGAATTACCCAAAACATGATCTCGAGTTGGCAGTTGTGGTTCACACCTTGCATTGTTAGAGGCACTATTTGATGAGAGAGAATTTTTTGGTGTACATAGACCAAACAAGACTCAAGTAAATATTTATTTAGCATGAATTGAACCATCGATAGAGAATGTGGGTGGAGTATCTCCAGTCATTCGATTTTGAGATAGTCTATATGCTTGGTAAAGATAATGTAGTAGTGAATTCTCTAAGCTGGAAGACTCAGACACAGGCAGTTCAGGAGGCCATTAGTGAATGGAAATTGATGGAATTGTTCTCTAAGATGCACTTTGAGGTTTAGGATAGTCAAGGGTAGACTTTTCTCTCATCCATGGTGGTGACTTTAACTCTTTTGGATAGGGTGAGGATTATAAAATTATCATATTCTAAGGGCTTATTCCTAAGGTAAAGTGTGACAAGTGAGGAACCACCTCTGATTTGGACTATTGGGGAATATAAAATTCTACATATGCATGGGAATGTATGGGTTTCAAAAAATATCCTAGAGGAGATGATGTAGGAATTTCATGCCTCATCTTGGGTAGTATATCCTGGTGTTACTAAGATGTATCAATATTTATGCTGCTAGTATTGGTGGAATGGTATGAAACGGGTAATAGAAGGTTTTTTCACTAGGTGCTCCACCTATCAGTAGGTGAAGGAAAAACACCAGTGACCAGCTGGGCTCTTACAACAATTACCCATTACTGAGTGGAAATGAGATGATGTTGCGATGGATTTTATGTCTGGGTTTCTAAGGTCACCCTGAGGTAGTGATGATGTATAGTTCATTATGAATAGGCTAAAAAAGGTCACCCACTTTCTGTTGATTAGTTAGAGATTCTCAGTTGATGAGATTGGGTGACTTTATATCCGTGAGATTGTGTGCCTTCACATGGTTCCTCATGCCGTTGTATTGGATAGGGATTCTTGGTTTACATATTGGTTTTTGTAAGGATTTCAGAGGGTATTAGGTACCCAGGTGATTTTGATCATGACATACCACCCCCAAAATGATGGCCAATCAGAGCACATAATACAAGTTTTAGAGGATATGCTTAGATCATACATCCTCGATTTTAGGGGATCTTGGGAGAGGTATATACCCCTAGTTGAATTCACCTAAAATAATAGTTATTAGGATACTATACAGATGGAACCTTATAAGGCTTTGTATGGTAGGCCATGCCAATCACCTCTGTGCTAATTATAGGTAGGGGAGGCATCACTGCTTAGACCACATCTAGTCTAAGATACTTCAGAGCAGGTTCAACTTATTCAGAAATGGATGGCTACAGAACATCCTAGACTGAAATCCTACACCGATCACCATCAATGACCTCTAGAGTTCGAGGCTATGGGTCAATACTTTTTACATATCTCACCAAGGCTAGGGAACAAATGGATTTGGAGATAGAGTATCTTTCACTACAATATGTCAGGCCTTCTGAGGTTTTGGAGAGAGTTGGGCTGATATACTGTCAGTTGTAGTTACCTCATAGGCATCAAACGATGCGTGATGTCTTCCATGCATCTCAGCTACATTTTTATCATTCAGGACCATCTCATAATCTTCCTTTGGATGATGTTTAGTTATAGGTAAATGCATCATTTAAGGAGAATCCTATATGTATCATTGACCAGAGCATGAAATATCTCTGAGGTAGATCAGTTAATTTAGTTTAGGTGCTATAAAAACATGACCGTGTGCAGGATGAGACTTGGCAGCAAGAGGTAGATGTACGTGCTCCGTGGTTGGAACTCTTTTCAGATGCTTTACCACCCTCAGAAGAGAAACTCAGGGACGGGTTGTCTTAAGAGGGGGAGATTGTAAGATCCTGGGTTTTTCTATGAGATACGAATATTTTGAATTTTAGTTTAATTCCTTGGTTTTTTCCAAATGTGAGTGATTAATGAGGTCCTAAGAATATCGGGGATTTTGGGGGCTTGTTCGGAGCCTAGATGCTCTATTTTTGGAAGAAGCAGCCAGACCACATGGCTAGTAGAAACCATGCCGCCCATGCCACATGGTTACTACTAACCACATGGGGTGTTTCAAGGAGTAGAAGTTGGCTGCACGGTTTGATGAAACTGTGTAACTCAGGCCACAAACCCGTGAAGGGGCTCTACAATTTTTAACAGATCTAAAATGTATGATTTGTGCATGGTTTCCCAAACCGTGTGCATGAACTGTGCAAGGTGGCTCCTTGGATAGTAAAGGGTGAACAATTGGCATACATTTTGGCCAATTGTGTGACCAAACTACGTGACCCAATTTTTAAAGGGGAAATGACCATTTTTACACTAGTTAATTTAAAGTTTAATCCTCATAATCCTTTCCCTTTATTCTCTAGTGGCTAGCCTTATTTTCTCCTATAGAAGCTCCACTCCTAGTCTTGGGTGTTGTTTCATTTACCAACCTCCGATTCAAGATCCGATCATCTCATTGGATAGATTCCACTAAGTTCTTATTTCCTTAGGCTCCTTTCATTGTTTTTATTTCTATTAAAGATGCTATTTTAGTGAAAGATAATATGACCTATTCTCAAGGTATTTTTCTATTCTTCCTTTTTCTTCTAATCTGGGTCAAGTTAGGATCTGATACTAGATGAGTGTTATACTATGGGCATAAGGTAAGTGATCTATAACTTTTCCCTCAAAGACTAGTTGTTTTATAGCTCATTTACATTGTATCACATGCCAAACCTTCTGAGCGTTTCTTGTAAATTAATTAAATTCCTTGACTAAATTATTGGAATCTTGATAGGTTTCCTACTTATTACCATGATATGGTTAGAGGTTTTCAACCTCAACTCGAACCACCCATGAGGTGTGTTTATGTACCTTCCCCATGAGATACCACCCTATTGGGTGTATGTGTGAGATCACCATCATAGTGGGAGCCTTAATGAATTAAATGATTTATTAGGAGAGGGTTTATGCATCCTTTTCCATGTGATTACATGTTATTAAAATGATTAAATTGATTAAATGGAAAATGTAGAATGATTTGCATGAACTCATGGATTCTATATGATTATTAAATGGTTTATGAAATGATTAATGAAATGGTTATGATTAATTTGGATTCCATGGAAATTTATACTCTATAGTTCCTAATTAATTTGGATACAAAGGAAATTTATACTCCTTGGATCCTACTTTCTTGGACCACATTGGACATGCTCCGTGGACACAATCCTTGGGATCCACTCAAGTCATTACTGAGTTTTATATGGAGATGTTCCTTGGAATTGAGGAGGATGACTTGGTCATTTTATACCTTAGATCCGACCTGTTGGGTCTAACACTAGATTACTCAGTATAGGCCGCATGTATTGTTTATCATGCTTATAGATAGACTTGTTATGAGTACTTGATTACAGTCGTTATAATGGATAGTATTTATCATGATTTATAGTTATCTTGTGTTTACAGTTTCTTGTTTACAGTGAGCCTTGTTTGTTGGACTGTATCACTCATTCCCATTCATTTATATCACTATTATATATTTCACACTACTTCAACTCATATACACAGACTGAGATGGACCCATTCTCTCCTGGAGCGCTCTCCCGAGCACGCTCGTCTTCTCCTTCCTCGACTTACTCCCCTGGAGCGGAGTGTTATTCCAACCGCTTATCTTCCGACGAGCTCCCTGGAGAGATCTTATCCTTTCTTTATAGGGTCCCATCCCCTGATGTTCTCTATGGTGCGGCTTCCCGACTTTCGTATTTAATTTCCTTTTCCTAGGTTTTCATTCCCTCTCCCTTGAAGGATTTTTGGTTTAGGTTTCATCCCTGGCTTCTTGTTCGATTTTATCTTTCACCTTCTCTTCCATGGGTTTCAATTATGGGTTCATCTAGGGTTTCAATCCCGTTTTATTATTCATACTTCTATGATTATTTTGAGGTGTGGATCTGTTTCTGTTGGGGTTTTTGGATGGTGTGGTGCGGGTGAAGGGTCATTGTTGCTGATTTTTGGTGATTGTGTTGGTGATTGCTTGGTCACGGTGCGGGTGAAGGCTCTTTGATTGGTTGCAGTTTTCAGAGATGCTCTTGAATCCCTGTATGCTTCTTTCCCCTCTTACTCTGCCCTGGCTTCGTGTACCGTCTCTCCTCCCCGGGTCGGTCTGGCGAGATGGTTTCCATAGGAGCTTTGGGAGGTGCTGTTCAAGGGGATTTTGGAGTTCCATGAGACTTGATCCTCGCTCGACGGTGTTGACGGTGTCTGGTGCTATTGTTTCTTTTGGGTCTGATGGACTCTATCAGTCTCTGGTGATTGGTGATGTTCGGTCAGTGACGACGACGACGGTGTTGGTTTTCTGGGTGAAAATTGTGTTTTTGGTTTCTGTGGATTTGTTTGTTTCTGGTTTCTATGATGGAAGGACAACTAAGATAAGTTGAGGATGTTCTACAATGGTTCGATGGTTCTCGATGGTCTCCGTTTCTAATTGGCTATGTCGACATTGGTGAATGGATGGTGACAGCGACTGTTCCAGTGATGATGTTGGTTACAGACGATCGTATTTTGGCTTACGGCATGGTGATAATGCTCTACGGTGTGATTGGTTGGTGACTGGTGAGATATCTGATCATCTTGGGTTCTATGTATCACCGGTTTCTTTTTGAATTTTGAATTTTGAATGGGGGCATGTTGTGATTTTGTATCCCGCCGGTTACCGCTCTCCCTTAAAGCGACTACTTCAAAAATCAAATAAAAAATGATCTTTCAGTTCAGTTCAGTATACACAGACTGAACTTATTATAAACATCGTTAGTGGTAAACTATTGAGTGTTATCTCACACCCTATTCGGGACACTATTGGGTACCCAGGAAGACTTCATGGATGTAGACAGAGATAGGTCAAAGCACTTGCTTGAATATTCTTGATTAATTTGTGCATAGGAGTAGGGGAGAAAAAGATAGATATTTGGGACCATGATGCTATCTAGGGATAATTATTTTGGTCTTTTTATACTTTTGATACATGTATTATATTGGATGGCTATTGCCATGTATTACCAATATTTTGTATAGCATGCCATGATCATCATTGTTTATAACTTTGTTGGATGAATTTACTTGGTTATTTATATGATGGATGTTTATTCTTCTGTTTCCCAGTTATTTATTATGCTTATGCTATTGTGTGATATGATTATACCACTGTGATACACTTTTATCATGTGAGTATAGTCTCCCCACCATCCCACCATGGACCCTCGTTGCTAGTCAGCACCCTCTAGCTTACAGGGAGGCGTGCTTGAGAACATGTGGCCAATTGAGTTAAGTTACTATTATTTAAATTGGGTCCAGGACATTATAATAGCCTCTTAAGATACATGATTGAGTTACCATGAATTCCATTGTGTTGCCCTTTAATCATGTATTCATTTAAAACAAGAATAAAAAATATTACAATAGTTACCTCCCAAATTTTCCTACAAAACCAATAGGATCCTCCAGGTCTTAACAATCATATAATCCCTTGATAAAAAGGTACCCCATTGTTTAGTGATTGATGAAACTTCCCATGGTTCATGATGCCCATACTTAATGCCAAAGAATCCAATTGGCCTCCTTGTTCCACTCAATAAGTCATTTGCCTCCAAATGGGCCTCCAACTTGGTGTAGGTCCTAATCATACCATCTCTCATTTAGTTAATAAAAAACAAAATAAGCCATAAAGGTAATTTGATGCATAAGTCCCACACCAACCCATTGCTAGTTACCCTCCACCTAGTAGTCCACTTTTTCGTGACTTTAAACTGCTTAGAAGTAGTCATGGATGTACAACCTTAAAATGAACCACCATGGTCCTTATCACATGACCTTAAAAGGTATGACATGACTCGAAAGAAAACTATATGTGTTTTGATTCCCTTAATTGGGATACATAAGAATCCCCTTTCAAGGGCCTATTCCTTACTTCACAACACCTCTTACCTCCTTTCATAGGATCCCAATGCCTTCATGGATGTAGATAAACTCTAGAGTGCCTACGCATATTGATTTAATGTAGGTTTCAGTCATAGAAGAAGTGTCCCTATGGGCACAAAACAAATAAAATTTTATCAATTCTATGGGTCATTCATAATATTTTCAATGACGTGAATGCCATGACCAATTCCCCCCCCACTAAATACTGACATAGAGGAAGATCTAGAGTTTAGGATAAAATATTATACAATTTTTTATCGGCCCTTTAAATAATATTATATTATTTAACAAATCCCATGCCATATAATAATAATAATAATATTTTTATGGTATGTGATAACTTGTACAATGATAAATATTATTTTATCAGCTTGTAAATTAATATTAATCACTAGATATGATCTTTGTATTTGTGAACTTTTTATCATTTATTGAATACTTGAATAAATATTTTATTAAAAAACCAATGAATAAATATTTAGTAAATATTCAATAAATAAAATAAATATTCTACCCACAATCCAATGAATAAATATCTATTAAATATTTATGTTATAAAATAAATTATTTATTAATGAATAAATAATTATTTATTATCTTATGAATATCAATGATCAATAAAGCTTGAATAAAATTATTCCTCAGTCTTGAGAATAATATTTATTCCATTAATTAAGTTTAAATAGAAATTAATCGAGATCAACAGAAACACTTAGTCCGTGACCCTCTAGGATTCTTTCTTATTGGAATTGGGTGAGATTTCCTAAAGTCCCTGATTACTGTCTGGCAATGGGTCATGACACCCAAGAGAAAGAACTTAATACTACAACGATGAAAATCATATATGAACACTCACTGTTTAATATAATACCTTTTTCTCAATATCTCATCAAGAAGGTTTTACATCCATGTCATCAACCTATATGCTTGATACATCTTTCTTTGATTATCTGAAATAAATTCCATTACACCATGGACATGGAATTTATGTGATAATTATATTTTAATCAAAGTTCTGAGATATCAACTTCCATAAATATGGAAGGGAAAAATCCTTCATCAACTTATCCATTAATAACATTTCATTTATGACACACACAACTTACCCTACTTCCTGCCAAGATATGGCATGGAATTTTTTGTCACTAAATCTAAGTTCATGAGTCATGAAATGAATTAATGATAATATTAAATTCTAAGGACCATTATACACACTAGTAGATAGTAATATACGATGACACTAAAACATGAAGAATTCTTAATGGCAGGCCTATTCTCATAATCTCCCTTAATGAAGATTACCAAGTGTGAATTTCATTATAAGAAGCCTCATATGCTTACGAGTAATCACACATGGCAATCTATGTACTATGTGACCTATCATAGCATGTTATATAACTATAAAACTATATTTAAGAGATATTGTCATAGAATCTCAAGGTTCTCATCGTAGTGGGAAACTTCCATGACCATATCAATGAGATATATACTTTAGGGAATTATCACATCAATGTTATGAATAAGAACAATCAATATGTGATAATATATTAATATTAATATTTACTTTGAATATATATGTAATCCAAAGTACAAAGTAGTTGAAATTAGGGAACCAACTTCGAAAAACTCCCACTTTCACCAGATCAAAATACCAATGAATGGTTAGTACTCACATGTTATAGATGCTTCTATTGAGTATGGATACAATTGATATACATACCATGTTTTTATGGATAGGTTTAGTTAATCTATATGTCTGTGCAATGAATCTATTTTCTATAACATTACTATGTTGAGAAAATCCCTCAAGTAGTGATATAAGTGAGTATCCCCCACTTATTCCCATGTCAAAATGTTGACATCTTGACTAAATCCATAGTCAAATATTATCATAAAATGATAAATATATTTCTTTTGGTATAACCCAAAACCAGAATAGGATGTTGCTAAAACACTTCTTAAGCTGTAACGTACTCAAATATTATAAATATGGAAACCACTGGTTGTAATAATTTTTTATTAAATATTAATATAGCATTATTAGTGATACTAGATCAAATTGAACTAAAATAAGATAAGTTTTCAATTACCTTGATCACTTGCATTCACACTTCTCTAGACACCAGAAACTCATTCGGTTATACTTTTCCAAGTACTATTAGATAATTCTAATTGCAAGGCTATGAAATTATGTTGGATCTATTTGATATTCACCTAATATTATTTATTCATCAGTAATATCAAATTTCAATACATATCATGGCACATGAGATGAATTCCTAGCACTTAAGATTATGAAATTCTTTTAATCTCTATAATATATTCCCATTCCCATTCATGTTCTACTGGAAGGATTATATGCCAACAACAATTCAGTCTTGAATTATTTCAAATTCAATTTTTTAATACAATGTTAATATATATACTATTACTAGATTTAGAAAACTCATAGATCTATTTTGTAGATCTTCTTCCCCAGAACATAGTTTATACTTTAATTCAAACTTGGATAAATTTCATTTCTTAGTCTTAACAAACTGATAAGACACAAAATTGTTTTCATATGTTTTTAACATATTTATATTGAAAACTTTTAGTTCTCCCACAAACCAGTTAAAGACACATTTCAATTATTCGTTTCCAAATTAATATTCAATGATTACTATGCATGTTTTTTTCATAAATGAATTTATATAATATGTATATATTATTTGAATTTATTGATGTCACTTACCATTTTTATTTATTCCTAGTTGAAATATACTATATTATCTCCTTTTGGTCATGTCATATAGACATCTCCCATAAGTATTACTCTAAATGATGTGGCCTTGACAATCAATATCCAAATATGATAATTATAGAAATATTCTTTGACAAGTAAAATTCAAAAATTATTTCAATCATGATGAATGGTGAATAAGTTTAGTCCTAGACTAAACCTTTTAATAATATATCATGATATATCAGTACCATCTTATACCATTCATATCTAGTTTCTATTGAATACTCACTAGTAGTATCAAGTCATAAAAATATTCAAAATATGGAATCTCCAAATCTTGATACATGGAGTCCATTAATTGAATTTATACATATTTTTTAACCTTATAATATTACCACATACTAATTATTTATAGGAATCATTATTTTGAAAGAATAATATATGTATCACCCATCATGGTGAGTATAAACCACCTCTTTAGTTATATATTCTTACACAGTATGTGTCTTTGTAACTACTCCTCCCATCAAGCTTAGTGGAGCCCAACATTACTATGATAACTTATGTGCATCCTAAGCCATACTGTATAAGTTAAGTCTACTCCCACTATCTTCAAAGTGATAGGATTCCTTTATGGAAATATAGTCTATCTTGACTAGATGTTAATATGATTAGTTGCTATAGGATCATTAACTTAGATGAACCTTACTATTTTGATGTTCGTTTGTAACTAAGTACAACTTTTAAAAAATGGTTTTCAACAAACACTTGTGGTAGTGTTCTAATAGATTCTTATCATATCATAGTTTATATTTTATCCATTAGACAATATAGTTGTCATATGGTTAGTTTTTTCACTTATATTTGAAAAATATGTCTTGGAAGGAAGAATAGATGATTTTTAATATGTACAAGACTCATCATTGATCTTCCTTTTACTATCATCATGACATTGATGTATATAAGGAAATTTGAGTTTGGGATAAACTCGAATCCAAAAATATAATCAATAATTACTTGGATAAGATGTTCTATGACAAACTAGATTAGAGATTCCTCAATATTTACCAAATATACTCATTTACTTCACTGATAATTTCTAAAATTTCTCAAATAAATCTAATGAAGTATATGAAGTTAACTTTAGATTTATAATAGTTCACATGACCATGTTGAACTAACTCTAAAATTTTTATGATGCATCTTAATTTAAAAAGGATTCTTTATCTAAAATATGATAAGTAGTTTTTTTTATATCTGGTATCTTAGCTCAAATGACACAAAAGTACTTTAATGGAAATAAAAAGGTCAACTAAGTTCAGTTTTATTTGAAAAATAATTATCTTTCCACAATTAGGTAAGAATCTTATATTTTATATTCATCATTCATTGTAATGGGTATTTGTGGTTCAAGAGTTACTGAACCATTAAATTAGTATTAAAGTACCATAAAAACATTTATTCCAAAAATAAATAATGTATCATTGTGTCTATTCAGACACTAAGATAAAATTTTTGGTAACACTTATTAAAAACTTCAATCAATCCATCTGGCAATGAGAAATAGTGAGCTCCCCTCAGCTGACGTAAGAATCAACCTTTCTTAGGTCCTTTTGAGTTCATTCTATAATTTTTTTATTTATTATTTTCTATATTTAAATACATGTGTGTTGTAAGAATATTGTATTTAATACACAAGTGATGAATAAAATCTTGATGAATATACCTGAAGTGGATGGAATTTCTTTCTTATTCATTTCATTGCAATTTCTTTTCTCGTTTCAATTTTTTCCACATAAGAAGCAAATCACCTCCTTTTCATTCTTCTAAATTTGAATATTTTGTCTCTTTAAAGGGAGTTAGAAAATTTCCTTTGGTTTTTTTTAACATGGGATATTCAGCCTTGTATTTCAATATTTTCACCATAAGGGGCGGAGAGACTGTTTTCAACCAATCCTTATCTATTTGGTGAAGTATGGAAATTTTTTTCCTGAGTTACTTATCCATTTCATTTATTCAGTATTGAAAAAACAAGGATAATCTTAGTGGTAAGGATGATAATATAAGATTAATGGATAATTTATTATCCAAGTGGATGTCCAGTTTTTCTAACTAATCAATATACCCCGGCATTTTGAAAGCATGATTAGTAACTAGATTTCATTCTTCAATTTTATATGGATATAGTACATTGGAAATCTTATTTATTTATAGCCTTTACTTATCTTTCTCAAGTAAATAGAGAGGATATATTATGGTGTAAGCATCCATGTATTTATGTTTTAGCATCATCTCTTCAGAAATAGTTGATAATATAATACAAAATACATAGGAAGCATCCTAAACATATATTTTCTAGGAATCTTTTAACCTTTTCTCTCTTACTAGGGTGGAATAACATGAATAAAGGATTCCAGCATATAATACAAACTTTCTAATAATAATTCATCACATAAAAAAATGTAACATATTTATAAATTTATATTTGTAAGGACATACCCTGAGTTAAGGAATGATCATAATGTTTTCATGGTTTTTATTTCCATATTATACAATTATAAAAGGATAGATAATTAATACTTCACTTGATTACAATTTATGTGAGGCATAATGAATTTAATTTTATTAATTCTCCACTATTTTATCAAGTCCCACCACCCCTCACCATTAGACTCATAATTTCTAGTTTCTAGGATATTCTAGTGGTAAGGATCCATATTCCCTTCACATAACCCCAATGAGGGTTAGTCAAGCTACTTGAAGGAATTTAGGTAGGAAGGTCTTTGTGAATAGTGAGCTTGAAACTCCTTGATACTTTGAGTGGACTCCCCAATCCTGAAATCCTGACTCAGATTTCCTTAACACTTGCCTCCAAGTTACTCTAATTCTAGTGAGGGATACTTCTCTCAATGCAATATGGTTAAGTCAACCAAAAAGTTTCATAAAAACTCCAAGATAAACGTAAGTGTACCAATAATAGTTGTCCAAACACTTATTTCTATGGATTCCTAACCAAGTAATGTTAAAACAAGAACAACTTAATATATATTTGAGACATTTTAATTTAATATCCATGAATTTTTTCTTGTTTTATCCTTTATATGTATTTTTAATATCAAGTGTAATTTTCTTAATAAATTAACCATGTTGGAATTTTTTTTACACATAATACATTTATTTATATCCCATCATTGTACATTCACTCATTTATTTATGTGATCAACAGTCTTGCATCTATAAAATAAATAATTCATCAAATAGAAATAAATAAATAAATAAATGTCCCAATCATGAGATTATCTAATGGTTGATTTATTGAGGAGACAATAAATCAATCTTTAACCTAGGGGAAATAACTCATTGTGCTGGTCTTGGCATGAGTTACAACATTCCACCTATCCACTTGTATATCACTTGGGTTGGAATCATCTTGGTTCTATCTTGAATCACCTCCATGTGCCTTCAGATACTCCATTAATTATATGTATTTATAACTCACATGTAGGTGAGGGGAACCAAAGTATTAGTTAAGGAGATTACATAAATAAATATGGACATGCAGACACTATTCGGTACTGTAGCAGGCACTGTTCGGTACTGTAGTAGTACTGTAGCAGACAATGTTCGGTATTGTAGAAGCCGGAACTATTCACCCAATTTGGGCTTTTGGGTCACCGGTTTGGGCCTATGGGTCTCAAGGGCCTTCGGGCCATTGAAGACCATGAATTAGCCCAGTTCACACAGAGCAGGCCCCAGAAGAGGATTAGAGCACAAATAGCAGTCACCAGAAGCAGAGCTAACCGGATTGGAAGAATGAGAGGGTATGGAAACCACCATCGGGACCAGACACCGTGCAGCTTTGTACGGGGCAATGCTAGCCGATCAGCAATGCATGTGGGTAGCTAAAGGTGATCAATGATGCAGAAGCTGGGGAGGGGTAGTTCTAGTGGACTGGGTCTACGGGTCATGTTATGGGCATGGTATACCTTTGGGCCTTCGGGTCATGTATTACGGGTCATGTCGGGTCTTGTGGCTTGAGCCTACGGGTCATGTACGGGTTCCCCTTCAACCCTTAAAAGGGGGATTATCTATAATAAAATAATTAGAAGGCCTTTAGGCCATTCAGAGTAAAAGTCCATGCATTAAATTAAATTAAATAAATCTAACACATACATAGGTCTTGGTCAAGCTCATGAACATTCATGCACATGCAAGAGATACACAAAATTAAAACCAATTAACATCCATTTATATTCATTTTTTATTATTAAGATAAACACACTTACATTAATTAATTTATTAATTAATTCCCTTTTATCATAATGACTATCCAAATTCTCTTAGAGATACCCATAATTAAATTCATTCATGGAAAATAAACAAAAAACAAATAATCATAGATTATAATAATAAATTAATTGAGTATTTAATAATTATTTAAAACCTTTTTTAAATTTTCAAACACACCATGTATCCCAATTATTAAAGTAAAGTTTTAATGATTCAATTTAACAATTTAATGTAATTTAATTATATAATTTATTGGGAGACCACATGACGTGTACTATTGAGATACACGATGTGTATCTCGTTTTCCTTGTACCCGAGATATATGCCTGAGGCTACGATGTGCAAATTTTCTGAACTATATCACCTGTACTAACCAGCTACATTATTTGTGTCCCAATTTCCATGTACCCGAGATACACACCTGGGTCTTCGGTATGTATCTCAGTGGATTACAAAGTGTGTAATAACAAGCTACATGCCATGTGATCTGAATGTCGCGTGTCTGACCCGCCAAAGGAATTGGCATGTTTGTCAGACGCAGGACTACACAACATGTATAATACAACTACACACCATGTATCTCACATGACATGTGTCCTCATACCTCGCCAAATATCTCAATGTGTAATTTTGATGTGAGAATTAATGAACTACACACCGTGTACACCAGATACACTTCATGTACTTCATTAATACAATAGGTAGTCAGTCATGTTTCTTGACCATGTATTTGAACACATGAATTGCATGAATTTCAATGCTAAATTATGTAGACTACATGACTTTTACGCTAGCTACATGCTGTATAATCTGACATACTGTCTTCTAGGTTAGTTCGGTCTACATGAAGTGTGCAGTAAATGCACTGTATGTATTTATTTCTGGATGTGTCGTGTATCCTACGACACAATTAGGTGTATTTCACTTGGGTACACGATGTGTGCTCTAGCTACACACCGTATAATCCCATTCTATCCAGCCAAAATCCTCAGCACTTTATGATGGAATCCCTGATCATTCTTCACCTATTTTTAGTCCTTTAATAAAATGAAAGGATAAACTAATTAATTTAAATGTCCAAGGCATGTTAATTAAACAATAAGATTAAATAATTAATAATATGAAATAAATATCTAACCATTATTGAAAATATAAATAAAAAATTAAATAAAAAATTATAAATTTGTAACATGAACTCTCTGATACCACTTCTGGTTATGGGCATAGTGGAAGTACCTCGATGGGTGTAAATTTTTTTTGTCGATTTGATGGATCATTCAAAATATTTTCAATAACATGAATGCCATGAACAATTTTTTTTCACCAAATAATTTCATAGAGGAAACCCAGAACCCAGAGAGGATCTTTTCATGTTAAATTTATAATTAATTTATTTAGATAAAAATAAAATATTTCCTCATCTTAGATTCTTTCTTCGATATAGATGTTGATCATTCTGAAAACTATTTTCCAGATTACCTTCATTGCACTATAAGGATCCAAGTGTAGAATTCCTATAGTGGTGATCCACACACGCTTCTTTGATCTCTAAAAGACATTGATTGATATCATGGTGCCAATATAGTGAATTACTCATCTTTCATCATTCATCTTGACTACTTTTAGTTCCTTCAAGCTTGAAGGAATCTATATTGCACTTCTCATTCTTGAGAGGAAGAGAGGAGGAGGAATTTGGGAGAGAAGTCTATTGTGCACAATGATTCTCAATTCTCAATTATCCCTACACAACGGACATAACCATATATTTATAGATCCAGGGTTTAGGTTAAAATATTATTTAATTTCATTCCACCACTTTAATTAATATTATAATATTTAAAAAACCCCATGAAATATAATAATAATAATAATAATAGTTTTATAGCATGAACTAACTCACACAATGATAAATATTATTTTACCAGCTTGTAAATTAATATTCATTACTAAATATGATCTTGGTCCACTTGAACTCCTTAAAAATTATTGAATACCCAAATAAATATTTTATTTACTTAAATAAATATTTTAGTCACCAACCAGTGAATAAATATTTATTAAATATTCAATAAATAAAATAAATATTTTACCCACAATCCAATGAATAAATATTCATTAAATATTAATATTATCAAATAAATTATTTATTAATGAATAAATACTTATTTATTACCTTGAAAAGATTAGCGATCAATAAGGCTTGAATAAAATTATTCCTCAGGCTTGAGAATAATATTTATTTTATTAATTAAATTCAAATAGAATTTAATCGAGATCAACAAAAACACTTATTGTTTAAATCTCAAGGATTATTTCTCATTATCATTTGGTGGGATTTCCTAAAGTATAAGATTACTATCTAGAAATAGGCCAAGGTACATAAGACAAAGAACTTAATGTTGCAATGATGAAAATCACATATGAATCCTCGTTTTGTAATATAATCCCTTTGTCTCAATATCTCATCCAGAAGGCTTCACATATGTGTCATCAACCTATATGATTGATACATATTTATCTGACTATTTGAAATAGACATTGTTACACCATGTCCATGGAATTTATGCAATAATTATATTTTAATCAAAGGTCCGAGATATCAACTTCCATAAATATAGAAGAGAAAAGTTCTTCCTTAACTTATCCATTAATAACATGTCATTCATGAAACACCCAACATACTCTACTTCCCATCAATATATGGCGTGATAGTTTTTATCATTAAATATAAGTGCGAGAGTCATGACATGCATTAATGATAATATTAAAGTCTAAGGACCATTACTAAAGCCCGTAGATAGGAATATCTGATGACACCAAAACATGCCAAATTCCTATTGGCAGTTTTGTTCTCATAATCTCCTATCTTAAAGATTATAAAGTGAAAACATCATGAGAACAAGCCTCATCCTCTTAAAAGTACTTATACCTAACAGTATATGTACCATGTACCCTATAATAGTACGCTATCTAATTGTAGAACTATATTTAAGAGATATAATCATAGCATCTCAAGGTTATCATCATATCGGGGAACTATTATGACCTTATCAATGTGACAAATAATCTATGAAATTATCACATCAATGTTACATAGAAGAACAATCAATATGTGATGATATATTAATATTATTATACACTTCTTTGAATATATATTTAATACAAAGTATAAGGTAGTTGAAACTAGGGAAAAAATCCAAAATTTAAGATATAGAGTGACCAAATACATGGATAAAATGTGAGATAGTATAATCCCCACATACAATGTCATATTAAATGCATGTTGTCAGTTAATAAATTTCTTAAGGGAAACTAGTATTCTTACTTAGAAGGATTCATGAACATTTCTTAAATCTATAAGAGAGTCCAAAATTAGGCATTAATACCCCTTAAGGTATGGGACTACCCCACATCTTCTTGAACAATGCACAAACCAAAGTGTCATTGGTATATCCTAGTGACCTACTACCTTTGTAAAGTTGGTCTATACCCACTCAAAATGCTTAGGCTTTGGGACATGTCAAAAACAAAACGATGAACCTGATGTGAATTTTTACTTAGGAAATATATAGAGACCCAATACTTTTACACATATTATTACATGATTCTTAAACATAAATATTCATTAGTACAATACAAGGATTATAATGGTCTAGTGTCTTTGGATAATTAGGTTCATATTACATCAAAAGGAACTTAAAACATGGCTTCCTTATTTTATTATCCATAGTGATCTCATAAAATTAATTTGATATCTTAAAACTACAGGGGATAAACTGAGGAATACATAAATAAAGGGGTGAGCTAAAAATCCCTGGAAGGGAATAAACATGATAATGAAACATAACATGATAGTCAAAGTTATAACATGATATCATAAAATAGAAGGCACATGAGTAATCACATGGAATAAAAACATAATGAATATATAATCATAAGATCACGATAACATTTGAAATTTGGTAGCAACACAAAAACATGACATAAACATGAGTCAAGGCTAACTGCCTAAATAATATCACATGGTGGACACAGTCCCATAATAGATTAGGTTTACTCCCTAATCCCATACATGATGCTTAATGAGACTTAAGCTTTACCCAATGCATTGGAGTGCTATCTAGGTACACCCATAATAACATGTTCATGATCTATATGTACCACATAAAGGAAATAAATCATAATTCATAAAATAATAATTACCCATGGAAATAAATTGGGTTGCATAATCTTGCTTTATACCATAATCAAAGAAAATTTCAGAATGAAGGAATTTGAGAAATGATCATAAGGCATGTATTACCCCTTCAAAGGAAGGGAGAATAAACTAGGTATATATGTGAGATACACATATGAATACTTTTATAAGAAATCAATAACATCAAAGGTTATTGTTTTTGATGAAAATCCTTTTAAAGTAATTAAAAAAATTCTTAAGGAAAATAACATTTTTACTTTGAGTAACATCAAAGGATGCCATCTTAGATGGAAAACAATTTTTAAATATTAATTTGAACATTAATTTAAGAAATAAACTTTCTATTAAAATCACTTTTTAAAACTAAAAATTCATAAAACACTTTGAAAATCCATTTATTTGAAAATAACCTTGAAAAATTATAAAGGAATATTTAAAAATCATTTAAAAAATTCGTGAGGAAAATATATTTTATGATTTTAAAAACACTTTTTAAAACATAAAATATTTTCAAAATAATTTTATTTGATTTTTTTTGGAAACTTATAAATAAAGTTTTAAAAACATTGAGTGGCGATGGCGAAAGGAAATTTCATACACGTTAAAACAAAGATTCTTTTCAAATTTTTTGTAAAATCCAAACAAGCCATGTTTAGAAAAAGACATGAAGATTTCTTTCAAAAAAATTTGTAAAAGTAAAAAATGAGTAAAAATTTCTTTAATAAATCATTTTAATATTGTTATTTTTTTGAATTTTTTTTAGAAAACATGGTTTTGGAAGAAAAATGGTTTTCGTCCTAAGAGAGAAATAAAGACGATTTTTCTTAAAAACATTCTTCTAAACTCTTGAATACATAAAGAGAGAAAAATGAAGGGAGAACATGCATTATAATGACATAAAAAGTATAAAATAAAATTCATGAAGTTATTGATAGATGGATCATAATATTTATTCATCATAAAAATAATCATAAAAAATCCCAATAAATGATGATATGGTATCATAAAACCCTTACCACTTCGGTACCATTTAATCATAAGCTCCATGAAAGAATAAAATTAAATGAAACTTAAATATCATGAGAATAAATAAATTCATGATATTAAATTTCATAGTGTTTTTATATACAAATCATAAAAGAAGATAGGTGCATAACATGACATATATCTCAAAGAAGGAAAATTGAGACAAAAATCCCTTACAAAGTTCATATCATTGAGGTGAGAGTTAATAAATGGTGTGATTATTTATAAAAAATGTAGATCCAAAAAATAAAATATAAATACAACATAAATAAATCAAAAGTCATTTAACACATAATATTGGAACAATATAATCAATAAAGTAGACATATAACCCAATGAATGAAAATTGAGTTAAGAAAATCCCTTTCCCCGTTCTTCCCTTTAGTTTAGCACTATTTAACCTAATGTATAGTGGTTTTAAAAATGTTATTAACTTATAAAATAATAATATTATTATTTATAATATCATATATTATCCTTTTATAAAAAATTATTACATGTTTTTAGTAATATTTCATTATGACTATTGTTTTGGATGTTAATTGCCTTGTTTTCTCCTGCACGTTTCATCATGAAAGTTTCGGATCTTGAACATAGGTTATAGTTCCTTAATATCTAGAATGATATTAATATTATAAATATATATTTTTTATTATATAAATATTTAGAATCATTATTTAATTTTAGAACATATAGAATGAATCACATCACTTCGTGGTGACGGTTGGTCATATGTATGTATGAGCAAAATTATAATTCCTTAACGGGTGAAAGGGTAAGGAAGTGGATTGTATATTATTTTTAAAAAATTATTAATATGGAATTAATATAATATATAAACATAAAATTAATCCTTATTACCTTAAATTTAAATCACAAGTGAAAAAAATTGCATCGCTTCACGAGGCGGTAGTCCGTCATACACATGAATGACGTTATCACATTCTCCACGAAATGGAAAGTTAGAAGGTATATATGATATTATAATTATATAAGTATAATTATATCATAAATATCACATATAAAAATTATATAATTAATTATATTCATTCTTTATAAGAAGTGATGGAAAACGAATTACGTTGGTTCGTGAGGTGGTAGCCCGCCGTACACACAAACAACAGTTTCATTTCCTATTTAAGGGAGGAAGAGATGGTTTTAGGTCATGAAATAAAATTAATACCTATAAATATATATAATATACTAAATTTATTATATAATTATGGTTTAATAATATTTTTATTATGTGGAGGAAGAAATAAAATGAAAACCCATAATTAAGGAATACACCTCTTCTTTAGGGAACTCCTTCAAGTTTACTCCTAAATCCTTCTAAGGAGAGATTCCGAATATAGGAAGTGAGGATATAATTGAGCAATAGTTTTGGTTAGGTATTGATAAAACCAAAAGGATCTTGTATAGTAGATATTATAGGAGGGGATATGTCCTTTTATAAGTGGGTAAAGGAACCCACTTGAAAACTACTTGGAAATTTGTCAAAAGACTCTAAAATGATAAAGTATCTCCCATGAATAAATATTTCAAATGACCATAGATTAAATATTTAGATTTATAATATTTAAATATATCCATAAAATATAAATTAAACAAGTTTTGGGTCATTTTTAACCCTTATCTTTTTTATTTAACACCCCAATAAACCCATTTTTACCTTAATTATGATAAATAATTTTTACCTTTTCACTATTCATTATAGTAAAAAATTAATTTTACCTCATCAGATAATATAAATTATTATGATTAAAAATAATAAATCCATTTTACCAAATTAAATTTAAATTTTTTTCAAAGTTTAACTTAAAAATTAAACTCGTAGATGCGACGAAAAAACGGGTTTTCAAGAAGTGTATTTTTCAAGAAAAATATGATTTTATATTAACTCTATGACTAATAATATTCATTGTATGAATTGAAATTAATATTTAATGATATATAATATATAAATTTTATTTAAATAACACCCAATTTGGGGTTTTTTTAATTAATAAAAAGTAGAAACAATATGCACTTTAATATAATTATTAGAAAACCTGTTTGAAACCAAAAAATAAACTTATACTAAAATACAATACAAAGTTGATTAAAAATAATTTAAGTAGATTAAATATAAAAAATAATACTTATGTTACTTGAAATAATATGAAAAACATAACAAGTCTTTTAAATTACTCAATTTATTGAAAATAAATGAAAGTTTTATAAAAATTGATATTTTCACTATTCACTGAAAAATAAATATTTTCTGAAAAATACCAAAATTTTATCATAAGTTAATTTTGATATGATGATTTAAAAAATTATTTTTTTTATTTCAAATAAATTTTCTAAAATTGTTATAAATTACTTTTAAATTATGTGTGCAATGTGTGACTAAACCCCATTTTAGAAAAATATAGATTTTCAGAAATCATTTCTTTTTCTTTAAAATGGTTCTTATTTTGTTTATAATAAATAGATAAACATTTAATTTATTATATAAATGTGTAAAACATATAAATTTAATAATTCATTTATTCTTATTCATACTCTCTAACTTGATGGCTAGGTTATAATGGGCGAGTTTAAATAATAATATCTTAACAGAGTATCTCATTTCATTTGAACCCAGTGTTGTATGCATCACGATCTATCAAAGAGAATTAATTTATTTAAAAATAAATATATTTTAAAGTCTCAGGGTGTTACCTTCTATTCTAATCTTGGTGTTACATGACATATACACTATTGAACATGATGTTCCTATTTTAAAATCTTGGGGGTGTTATATTCTAGCCCCTTAAATAAATTGCATCCTTGCAATTTAATATTGATCTCAGTAATATAGGGTTTGAAAATTGAAAATAGATTTTTTCGAAACCCAAATTTTAAAAAGGTTTTATACAACTTCTTCTTGAAAATAGAGAAAGGGATGTGTGAAGGTCATAAGCAATGACACATACTAGGTTTCCAAATAGGAGAACATAGGTGAGAAGTAAAGATTTGGACATGGAAGAAAAGAGTAATATACAAATAATGACAGAGAGTGATAGGGATAATTGATCACAATAAAGTGAATTATCATGAGAAAATCAACCAACCATAAAACCATAAACCAATGAGGTGTGAAAAGGTCATTGATATCCTAAACAATGATGGTAATAGGAAAACATTTTATTTCAAGATCCTTTTCCTGAAGTTGAGGAGTTATTTTACTATCTAAGAACATAAAAAATATACTTACTTGATATATTTCTATTTCATAATCATAATTTCACCATTTGGTTGTGATTTGATAAATTTTCACTTCATATCTCACTCCAAAAAAATATCTAATAATGATTTTTTATGCCTGAAGAACTAAAATTAACTTTTAATAAATTATATGATCCATAAAGAGTAATAATATATTAATCCTATATTTATCAAAACCAAAAAAGTTATAACAAAGTCAGATAATATAAAAAATGAATATGAATATATTAATATCCAAAATTCAATAGTGAAACCAAAGGTTTAATATAGATCACTCCTTAAATAAATGACCCTATATACCAAATAATATCAATAAACTCAACATGAAAGAAGGTTTTAACCTAAAAGGTTATATCAAAACCTTTAAAATTGCATCTAAAAAACATAATATCATTCTTACCAAATATTATGTTAAACCAAATATTATGTTAAACCAAATAGTTATATATACTTTAACCAAATAAAAAATATCCCGAAATATCACTAGACACCTTGAAATCCAATCACTTAAAAACTTAGAATGGGTGTCTAAGAATTTGAACTTATGATCAAAATTAAACTCATAAACCTATGATGGTATCCATAACTCTTAATTTAATCTAACATGAAGACTTATATGCTTCCAAAATTAACACAATCCTTAGATGTTTCATAATTCTTATAATCCAAAATTTTATTGATAAAACAACTTGTACAACATAATTATCAAATCCTAATAAATAATCACTAAATAATTACACTTATTCATTCACCATAAACTTGGATTCATGATCATATTTTTTAATACTTCCTTCCTTTCATTTTTCATTCATAGTTTATTTATCACCGATAGTAAAACCTTTACTCAGTCAACCTTTTTGTTCACCTTATCATGCTTTCCCCTTAAGATATCAATTTGAATAATGACCATAATTTCCATATTTAAAACATTCAACCATTGATAATACCCTAGGTATATCAATATTCCCATCCATTTAATTAACAAAACCGTTCACTTTTCCTTATAAATTACCTATGCTATGTCCTTACTTTCTACATTCAAAACATATTCTTGTTCCTTTGATATATTATCCTTGATGCTTCTTCCCATATTCTTGAGATGAGGAAATTTGAACTTTCCTTCCTCTATGGCCATCATGAAACTCAATTTTTATCATATTAGGTGTTTCAGGAAGCTTACTTAAGTTGATATTGTTAACCACATAATGAGATTGCTGATTAGGCATAATAACATGGTTTTTCCTTCCAGCTCTCATTTCATTTGGTTTATCAAGAGGATAATCATTACATTTTTCATCATATTCAACATTAAAATTATTTATTTTGGTTCTATCCATTGAATAAAACCAAAAATCATAGCATGAGAAACAATAATCATGGCGAGGAAAACACATAATCATGAAGAATCATTTATAGGACATCTTAAATCACGGCATATTGTTTTCGATCTATGGCACCTTAGGTTTAAATTAGGTATTTCATGGTCATAATATATTCAATTACTTCATTATGGTTTATAAAGAGTTTATAAATTTTCAAAATATACCCCTCATGAGTGTTAAACTAGGTCTGCAGTAAATCCCATTATCTTGTACCAGATAACACTTGAGTCAATCCAGACATGCCTTTTTTGGAGTTATTACCCCTAGGTACATATATTCTATAACTATGTATACTTTTTGTATCTATAACATGATTTAATTTCTTAAAAACTACCCACTCTATACTTCACTAAGATTCTAGGATATTTTTCTATACTCCTTAGACTTATCCTTATACCTATCCCTAGGGTTCTTACTAATTTTTTCTTATCCCAGTTACAAAGGTTAACTAAACCTTTCCCTTGAACCAACTATGGTGTCCCAATCCTTTTATAAATATTATTTCATTATTCTTAAACATAAATATACATTAATACAAAACAAGGATTATAAAGGTCCAGTGTCTGGAAAATAAGGTTCATATTACATCAAAAGGAACTTAAAACATAGAATACTTATTTTTTTCTCCATAGTGAGCGCCTAAAATCCATTTGATCTCTTAAAACTGCATGGGATAACATAGGGAATACATAAAGAAATGGGTGAGATAAAAATATATATAAGGGAATAAACATGATAAGGAAATATAACATGAGAGTCAAAGGCATAACATGATATCATAAAAAATAAGGAAAATGAGCAATCACATGAAAGCATAACATAAATAACATAAAACTATAAGATCATGGTATCATATGAAATCAATTAGCAACACAAAAACATGACATAAAAATGATTCAATGATAACTTCCTAGACAATATAACATGGTGGACAAAGTCCCATAATGGACCAGGTTTACTCCATAATCCTATACATGATGCCTCATGAGACTAAAGCTTTACTAAATGCATTAGAGCACTATCTGGGTGCACCCATAATAACATGTTCATGATCCATATGCGTTACATAAAGTAAATATATCACAATTCATAACATAAGAATTAACCATTGAAATAAAATGGGTTGTGTATTCTTGATTCATATCATAATCAAATGAAATTTCATAATGAATACATTTGAGAAATGACCATAAGGATTGTATTACCCTATAAAAGGGAGGGATAATAAACTAGGTATATATGTGAGAGACACACATACATAACTTTATAAGAAATAAATAATATCAAAGGTTATTTTTGTTGATTAAAATACTTTTTAAAATATTAAAAAAACTATTTAGGAAAATAACCTTTTCACTTTGAGTAACATAAAAGGATGTCATATTAGATGGAAAATTATTCTGAAAGATCACTTTGAAATTTTCTTGAAGAAGATAACCTTTATTTGAAAATCAATTTTTAAAAATAAAAAATTTATAAAACACTTTGAAAATACTTTTCTTTGAAAATAACCTTGAAAACTTATAAAGGAATCTTTAAAAATCATTTAAAACATTTCTGGAGAAAAATATCATTTCCACTTTAAAAGAAATTTTTTAAAAAATAAAACATTTTCAAAATCCATTTCTTTGAAAATAAAATTGGAAAATTATAAAGGAATATTTAAAAACATTGAGTGTTCATGATGGTGGGAAATTCCGTACACGTTAAAACAATTATTTATTTCATATTTTTGATAAAAGCCAAATGGGCCTTGTTTAGAAAATGACATGAATATTCCTTTCAATTTTTTTTGTAAAATGTTAAAAATGGGTAAAAATTTATTTAATAAATCATTTTAATAACTTTAATTTTTTTTTTAATTTTTTTAGAAAACATGGTTTTGGAAGAAAAAGGGTTTTCGACCAAATAGAGAAATAAAAATGATTTTTCATAAAAAAATTATTTTGAACTCTTCAGTAGATAAAGAGAGTATAATGAATGGAAACATGTATTATCATGACATAACTATATTATAATAAAATTCATCAAGTTCTTTAGTGATTCATCATAATATTTCATCATCAAAAACATAATCATTATCAATCCCGACAAATGATGAAATTGTATCATAAAACCCTTACCATTTTGGTACCATTGAATTGTAAGACCTATGAAAGAATAAAATTAAATTATACTTAAAATATAATTAGAATAAATAAATTCATGATATTACATGTAAAATGGGCTACATATACCCCTCATAAAATAATATAGGTTCATAACAAAACATGGATATCAAAGAAGTAAAATTGAGAAAAAATCCCATACAAAGTTCAAATCATTGAGGTGAGAGTTAATAAATGGGGTGATAATGTGTAAAAAATGTAGATCCACATAATAAAAATGGAAATAAAACATAATTTAATCAAAATTTATTTCACACATAATCTTGGAACAATATAATCATTGAAGTAGACATATAACCCAATGAATAAAAATTGAGTTAATAAATCCCTCACCTTGCACTTTCCTTTAGCCAAGCACTCTTTAACCTCATGTATAATGGTATTAAACATGTTAATTACTTATAAAAGAATTTTATTATTGATTATAATATCATATGTTATCTTTTTATAATATCTTAGTACATATTCATTAATAATATTTCATTATCACTATTGTTTTGGGTGTTAATTGCCTTATTTTCTCCTGCACGTTTCGTCATGAAAGTTACTGATCTTGAACATAGGTTATAGCTACATCATCTCCAAAATTATATTAATATTATAAATCTTATTTTTTTCATTAGATACATATCATTATTTAATTTTTTAATGTGGATAATGAATCATATCTGTTTATGGTGATGGCAGGATATACGTACGTATGAGCGACGTTATCATTCCTTAACGGGTGAAAGGGTAAAGAAGTAGATTGTATATTAATTTTATATAATTATTAATATGTTATTAATATCATATATAGACATAAAATGTATCCTTATTACCTTCCATGTAAACTGTAATTGAAAAATGAATCACATCACTTAGCAAGGCGGTAGTCTGCCATACACAGAAACGACATTATCACATTCTCTACGGAATGGAAAGTAAGAAGGTATATATGATATTATAATTAAATAAGTATAATTATACCATATATATAATATATAAACATTATATAATTCATTATATCCATCCTTTAGAATTGGTGATGGAAAAATAATTACGTCAGTTTGTGAGACAACAGTCTGTTGTACACACAAACAACGATTTCATATCTCATTTGAGAGAGGCATAGATAGTTGTAGGTCAGGAACTTAAACTAAAAAAATTCAGTATATATAATATACCAAGGTTATTAAATAATTATTTTTTAATAATATTTGGATGATGTGGAGTAATAAATAAAATGAAAATGCATAGTCAAGGACTATACCTCTTCTTTGGAGAACTCCCTTAGGTTTACATCCAAAGCCTTCTAAGGAGAGTTTCCTAATAAAAATAAGGCCTATAAAAAGTGATGAGGTAAGTTAATAATATTTTTGGTCTAGTATTGGATGAAAAAAATTATATTTTAGTGTGGAGAGGAGAGGATGGGAGGGGTCCTTTTATAAGTGGGGAAAGGAACCCACCAGGAAACTACTTGGAAATTTCTCAAAAGACTCTAAAATGATAAAGTATTTCCCCTGAAAAAATATTAAAAATGAATATATATTTGATATTGGGATGGATAATATTTAAATATTGATATCCATTAGTAATTATACAAGTTTTTAATAATTTTTAAACCTTATCATTTTTGTTTAACCCCTTGGTAAACCCATTTTTACCTTAGCCACGATAAATATTTTTTACTATTCTCACTATTCATTACAGTCAAAAATTAAGTTAAAATTATTAGATAATATAAATAATTCTGACTATAAATATGGAATAAATTTTATTAAATTCAATTTATATCAGTGATAAAATTTAAATTAAAAATTAAACCCACAGATGCAACCAAAATCAGGTTTTCAAGAAGTTTATTTTTCAAGCAAAAGATAATTTTATATTAACTCCATGAATAATAATATTAATTGAATAAATAAAAATTAATTTTTAATTATATATAATATATACAATTTATCTAAATCACTCCTCATTTTTAGTTTTTTTTAATTAATTAAAAAGGAGAAACATTATGCACTTTAAAATAGTTAACAAAAAAACCCGTTTATAAACAAAAAAAATCAACTTATACTAAAATAAAATATAAATTTGATTAAAAATCATATAATTGGATTAAATATAAAAAATAATACTTATGTTACCTTAAATAATATTAAAAAAATAATGGGGATTTTAAATTACTTAATTTATTGAAAAGAAATGATAGTTTTATAAAAATCGGTACTTTCACTATTTATAAAAAATAAATATTTTCCAAAAAATCCCAAAATTTTCCCCAAGTCAATTTTGAAATTATGATTTAAAAAAAAGTTTTTTCTATAAAATATATTTCATAAATTTGGTAAAAATAAATTTTAAATTATCTGCGCAAAGCGTGACTAAACCACCTTTTAGAAAAATATATATATTTTTAAAATCATTTATTTTTCATTAAAATGGTTCTTATTTCATTTCTAATAAATATATAAACATTGAATTTATTTTTTAGATGTGTAAAAATTATAATTTTTATAATTTAGTTATGTAATGACCCAGACCTCAATAACCCAGAGCCGATGTCTTACTTTATTACATTGGCATAGATACTACACGTCAAATCCCAAAGAACCAACTAGTTTAGCAGTTTTGGAGAACTAGATAAATACATGATAACCATTTTAAATTTTGAATAGAAAATAAATAATAATATATAAATATATAAAATTGGCTGTATCCTTGAAAACTCATTCAAATAATTCTTCTTAATATTCCAGGGAAAGGAAACAAAATAAGGGTAAACTCAAATTCTCAATAAGGGTTGCATAAAAAAGAAACTATCTTGAATCAATAAAGAATAATAAATGTGGAATGGTCAATAAGTTAACACACATTCCATTTAATCAATAACTTTGACATCATAATTAGATAAGAAATAATCAATATAGCAAGGTAAATAACTGAAAACACATACAATTTAATCACTAATTTAGAATGAAATGCATCCATAGTTAATATCATAGTGAAAATATCATGTATAATAATAATAAATGTATTATAAATGAATTAATTATTATACATCATGATCTCAGGCATCATGGTACCTCTACTGTCAAAACCTTTCACAAGACGGTTTAAAAATACAGGTAAAAACCCGTTTAATTTGGGAAACTGATTTGTCTCATGAGACCTATCAATGCATCAATGAGATATATTATTCTGGTGCCCACACATTACTGCATTTACAAATCATTACTCATATATAAAATAACCAATTTAATTCATTAACAATGTACCTGATCAAAAAATATCCATATTGAGTAAAGGATATAGATTTGTTAATATTTTCCTAGTTAATCAAATAAACTTCAAATTATACATCATACGAAAAAAATGGTATATAGTTTAGGAAATAATCATATCCATCATACAAGAATATGTATATTTAATATATATTTAATCTCTAATGAAAAATTATCTTAATAAAGATATTTCTTTAAGAGAAATTTAACAATCACAAAAGAAAATGAGATTGTACAATAACTTTTACCACTTGGTAATTTTTAAGTCTAATCCCCTTGGATAAAATAATTCAAATTTAAACTTAAAATAATATTAATTATCAATGAATCATGATATTACATATTAAATGGGAAGTATATACACCATATAAAAGAAATTAGGTGCATAAAATTACAACATGCCTTAATGAAGGGAAATTGAGATGAAGTCCCTTACCACTTGGGTAACTTTCAAATTATAACCCCTTGAAAGAAAAAATATAAATTGAAACTGTAAACATAATTAATAAATATATATTCATATTAAATACATCAAAGTGGAAGTATATACACCATATAAAAGTGAATTGGTGCATAATAAAAAATAAGACTCAATGAAATGTAAATTGAGATGAAATCCCTTACATCATGCTTCCTTTTGGTTGAACATGATTTAACCTTCTATATAGCAGTTTTAAACATGTAATTAACCTATAATAGAACCATATTAATATTTATAATATCATATATTATCCTTTTATAACATCTTATCTCCTATTCGTTAATAATATTTCATTATTTTTATTATTTCGGGTGTTAATTGCCTTGTTTTCTTATTCATGCTTTGTCATGAAAGTTACAGTTCATGTGAATAATATATAGTTACATAATCTAAAAAATAATTATCATGAAATAATTATAATATTTATACATAAATTATACTTTTAATACCAAT
Source organism: Viscum album (assembly GCA_963277665.1). NCBI lineage: Eukaryota > Viridiplantae > Streptophyta > Magnoliopsida > Santalales > Viscaceae > Viscum > Viscum album. The sequence goes on along the minus strand of OY728139.1, from coordinate 1,490,577,856 downwards.
CATAAAATATGGTTTTTGAGAAATGAAGTACATTATGATCATGGAGACGATATGCCATACGTATGCATGAGTAACATTTCCATTTTCAAACGATTATTATGGAAAGCAGGTAAGTAATATTTTATCTTTAAATAATTATAATAATATCATAAATAAAATATTATTTATTTAAATATACTTATATATATCATCCATGTGTTTTAGTGATGAAAAGAGAGTCACATCACTTCGTGAAGATGGTAGTCCACACATACACAAACGACATTTTCACCTTTCAGTGAGTGAAAAGGTAAGAAAGAAAATGATATATCATATTTTAATAATGATAAATATATCATTAATATAAATATTATGTCATGTATATAACATATATTCATTAAATATATCTTCATTATCTTATATGTAAAGCATTAGTGAAAGATAAATCACATTGCTTTGTGAGGCGGTAGTCTGCCTTACACACGGGCGACGTTATAGTATCCCCAATGAAATGAAAAGTAAAAGGTATATATAATATGATGAATAAATAAGTATAATTATGTAATAAATATCATATATATACTTTATATCCATCATTATACCCAATCGTGAGAGGTGTTGATGGAAAATGTGTCACATCGGTTCGTGAGGTTGTAGTCCGCCACACACACGAGCGACATTATCGTTTCCCATTTGAGGGAAGAGGAGATGGATATAGGTAATTTCATTAACATAATAAAATCTCAGTATATAATATATACTTTTTATTAGATAATAATAAATTAATAATATTTTAATGAGGAGGAAAAAGAAATAAAATAAAGATGCTCGTTGAAGAACATTTCCTCTTCTTCGAGTAACCTCCTTAGGTTTGCACCAAAAGCCTTCATAGATTCAATTTAGGGCCAAAATAAATCTTATAGGATGATATTATGGAATTTTGGAAGTTATTTCTTTAGGTATTGGCTGAACCAAAAGGGTTTTAAGTTATGAATAAGAGAGAAGAAAGGGTGGCCTTTTATAAGTGAGGTGAGTGACACACTTGTGATTTTTGAAATGAAAAAGGTGTACCCACGTTTTTCACATGAAAAAGGGTCTAAAATGAATTATTATCAAGAATTATACATTATATGGTCCAAATATTTCCATAAAATATATTTTAGATAAGTTTTTATGTTATTTTAACCCATATCGTTTTAGTTTAACCCCAGGTAAACCCATTTTTACCTTAATCATGGTAATTATTTTTTACTATTTTCACAATTTATTTTGGTAAAAATTTAATTTAACTTTAATATATAATATAAATTATTATTATTCCAAATATTTAATCCATTTTTATAAATTAATTTTATATAATTGTGAAAATATAATTTAAAATTAATCCCATAGATGCGACGGGAAAGCAGGTTTTCAAAGAGAAAATGTTCAAAAGATTATAAATTTTTTATATTATAATTAAATATAAAAATGATTCGAATGACATAAATTGGATTAATAGATATATTATTTAACTATTTTAACTTTAAAACCAATTTAAACTATAATTTAACTATATAAATAATTAAAATGAAAAGGCATGTTTTAATTAAAATTCGTTATTTTTCACTATTCATTGAAAAATGAAACATTTCAAAAAAACATAAAACATTCACTATAAGATAATTTTTATTTGGTGATTTAAAAAATTAATTTAATTTTATCAAATAAATTTTCTAAAATTGGTAAAAATCAATTTTAAATAATGTGTGCAAAGCGTGACTAAACTACATTTTATAAAAAATATAGTTTTTTACAAAACATTTATTTTTCTTCAAATGATTCTTATTTTTAATTTAAATAAATAGATAAAAAATATAGGTTTATAAATTATATAATTTTCATAATTTATTTATTGCAATTAATTCCATCTAATTTAATGGCTAGGTTAAAATAGTCATGTTAAAATAATATTTTCATAGAGTATCACGTTTTGTTTAAGCCGAGTTTTGTGTGCATCACAAGCTATCAATGAAATTAAATTTATTATAAAAGAAATATATTACATAGTCTTGAGGTGTTACATTATTACATCCTAATTTTTTTATTCTTGTAATTTCATGGATATTACCTTCTAAACATATGAGGGTAGTTCTTTTTCATAAAATGATTTGTTTCCCATATCGCTTCTTCTATTTTGTGATTTCTCCAAAGTAAATTTAACAGACGAGTTATCTGATTCCTCAATACTTTCTCTCTTATATCCAGAATCTATATAGGCTATTCATAGTAAGATATATCAGGTTCCAATTATATTTCATCAAAGGTGAGAACATGCATTAGGTTTGGCATGTACTTCCTTAACAATGATATATGAAACTTGTAATGTACTTTTGAGAGACTTGGTGGTGTTGAAAAATGATAAGAAAATTCTCAAATTATTTCAAAGATTTAAAAGGGCATGTTGTACCTAGTTATTAGTTTCCTTTTCTTACTTAACCTTATAACACCCTTTCATGGAGATACTTTCAAAAAAACATGATCACCCACTTAGAATTCTATATCTTTCCTCTGATTATCAACATAACTCTTTTTCCTACTTTGAGATACTTTAATGTGAGAATGAATAGATTTTACCTTTATTGTTGTATCTTCAAAAATTTCTGGGCATATGAGTTTCCTTTCACCAACTTTATCCCATTAAGTTGGAGTATGATATCTCTTACCATACAATGCTTCATATGATTCTATTTGAATACTTGAATGGAAACTATGGTTATAGGAAAACTTTAAAAAAGGTAAATAAATATACCACATACCTTTAAAGTTAAGTAATAATTACCTAAAAATGTCTTCAATTGTTTGAATAGTCCTTTGGGACTGTCCATCAATTTGAGGATGATAGGTAGTGCTCAACTGAAGCTCAGTATCAAGATAATTTTGAAAGATCTTCCAGAATTTTGATGTAAAATGGGAATCTAGATTAGTCACAATTGAAAAAGGTGTTCCATGAAGTCTTATAACTTCATTAATATAGATCCTTGGAAGGTTCTCAAGTGGTAAATATTCTCTTATAGAAAGAAAATGTGCATATTTGGTTTGTTGATCAATAATAACCCATATTATATCATTATTTCTAGGAGTATTTGGTAGTCTTGTGACAACATCTATAGTAATGTAATCCCATTTACACATAGGAATAATAAGAGTTTTTATGAATCCTCTTGGATGATACCTCACAACTTTAACTTGTTTATAAACTAAACATCTGGAAACATAATCAGTAATTTCCCACTTTATGTTATCCCACAAAAAATGTTCCCTCAAATCCCAATACACCTTTGTGTTACTAGGGTGTATATAGAAATTTGAGCTATGAGAATCATCCATAAATTAACTTTTTATCTTAGTCATATATAGAACAAATATTCTCTTTCCAAATTTCATAAGACCATCTTTATAAATGAAGTTTTCTAATTTCCTATCATTCACAACTTTAATTTTATTTTGAAAGTTCTCATTATCAGATTGATAAATTTTTATATATTCTAATAAATATGGTTTTGAAATCAATTTAAAAAATAATATCCATCTTTAATAGGTTTATGAACAGAGGATTTCTCACAATTCTCATTTGGGTCAGAAATCCATGATCTTTCATACTCAATTCATATTCTACCTTGTTTTCTTTTCCTGGGTGGTAGTGTATTGAGAAATCATAATCCTTTAGTAGCTCAATCAATCTCCTTTATCTCATATTGAGTGATTTTTGTGAATATATGTATTTTAGGATTTTATGATCCTTTTATATCTCACATATTTCACCATAGAGATAATGTATTCATATATTTAATTCAAAGATTAAATCTTCCAACTCAAGATCATAGGTTGGATAGTTTTTTTCATGATTATTCAATTTCCTTGATGCATATGAAATAACTTTATAATTTTTCATGAGGACACAACCAAGTCCCTTCTTTGATGGATTACTATATATCACAAACCCATCATTTCCAGATGGTAGAGTTAAAATTATATCATTAACTAATCTAATCTTTAGTTCATCAAAACATTCTTAACATTAATTTATTCAAACAAACTTAACCCCTTTGCATGAAATATTTGTTAACAGGTTAGATAATCAGGAAAAATTCTAAACGAATCATCGATAGTAACATTCCAAACCAATGAAACTACATACCTTAGTTATGTTCATTAATATAAGCCATTCTCTAACTGCCTTAGTATTCACATGATCAATTAAGATTCTATACTTTGAGATAATATATCCAAGAAAAGAAACTTCTTTAAGCTAGAAATCACCCTTACTAAATTTCCCATATAACACTTTCCTTATAAGAGTCTCAAGAATGATTCTCAAGTGATTCTCACCATCCTTGCAGCTTTGAGAATACACCAAAACATCATCAATGAACACAAAAAAAAAATAATCAAGATATTCCTTGAATGTTATATTCATTATATCTATAAAAATAGAGGGTAAATTAGTCAATAAAAATATAATTAATGTAAACTCGTAATTCTCATACCTCATTCAAAAAGCTATCTTCAAAATGTTATCCTTTTTTACTTATAATTGATGATACCTAGAATAAAGGTAATTCTTTGAAAAATATTGGGCTTCATGAAGTTGATCAAATAATACATCAATGTGAGGTAGAGGATACTTGTTCTTTATTGTGATAACATTTATTTTTTCTATAATAAATGCATAGTCTCATGGATCAATATTTTTTCTTAACAAAGAGAACAAGGGATCCCCAAGGTGAAATAATAAGGTAAATAAATACATTATCACCCAAATACTATAATTGTTTATTCAACTCAACTAATTCAATAGTGGCCATTATATATGAATTATTTGATATTTTTCTTGCATCAGGGGTTAAATAAATAGAAAACTCAACTTCACACTTTAGGGGATTCCTTGGTAATTCCTCAAGAAATACATCAATTTATTCCTATATAATAGGTACATCCTCAATTTGAAGATTAAATTCTCCATCCTTATATTTTGTATTCTATTATTCCCTAAGAATCTCATTCAGTAGAGTTACTAGTGGTGGATATAAATATAAATAAGATGATGAAGTATCTTATCTAAATATAAGGAATTATATATCTTCCTAATAATTCATAATTTCATTCTTATTGTAATAAATTTTTTCATTATATTTTGAAATCCAGTCTATACCAAGTATTCTATCATATTCAACCATAGGTATAATAATAAGGTTAGTAAATAAAGAAAATTTAAGTGTTATAATGGGAACTTCCTAACACATCCTTACTGTAGTGACACTTCCCCTAGGTGTTTTGACTGAATAATACCTTCTTAAATTAAAAGAGAAATGTCTAATTTTCTTGGAAAATTGGGTAGATATAAAAAAATGAGAGGATATAGAATCAAATAAATCATTATATAAATTTTAATATAGGATTCAAGTACCTTCCAACACATTATTATGCAATTATAACTCATATTTAGTGATCCTATAAGATTTTCCTTCTCCCCTTATCATTTTCTGTGGTAGATTACCATGATTCTTGGGGAATTCATTTGTATATTTTCCCATCTCCCTATAGTTGAAACACTGAATAACAGTGTTTTATTTCTTCCTTTTTCATTCTTTATCCTTTTTAACCTTATCTCCACACTTATAACAAAATCCCAATCTCTTCAATCATTTCACAGGGTGATTCTTTCCACAGTTTCCACAAGGTGGAAACCTATACATTATCTTCTTCTTCATTGATGAATTCCCTTTTTCATGGTGTTCTGATATCCTATTATTCTCTTTATTTCAATTTAATATTTAATATCTAGATAATTCCTTCTCCATTTTGATGGCACATAAAACTATTTCATCATACGATGAAAGAGTTTGAGAGGCCAGTTCCCTTTAGAGGATTGGCTGAATACCTTTAACTAAATGGTCTATATTTCACTTCGTGTTTGGTATGTAATCCATAACATAACTAGATAAAATTATAAAGGTAGATTCACACCCCAAAATAATTTATTCTTCCTTTTGATCTAAGATAAGTAAATTTCTCTTCATTTCAGTTTTTTTTCTCATGAGGGAAATGTTTCTCGAAGAATGTATCCTTAAAATATTTTCATTCCATGAGTACTAATTCCTATTCCTCCATAGTATTCTAGATCAATGAAAACCATTGATCAACATCATCTTTTAGAAAATACACTACAAGTGTAACATTTTACTTTTTACTACATCCCAATTCCATAAATATCCTCTCCATATACTTAATCCATTTCCTGAAAACAATTATATTAGTATTTCCACCAAATGATGGGGGATTCTATCACATGAAGTGATCCAACATAGGAGAATCATGCTGTGTAATATGTTTCTCCATCCAGGCATGGTTATTTTTCATAACCTAATTAGGCTACCTTAATATAGCCATAATTTTCTCAGTTCCAATACCAGCTGTATTGGATTCCTCAGTAGGAAAATATTTATATTGGATATGAGTATTTATACCCTTATTCCTTATAGGAACCATTTATATACAATGGAACATACCATATTAGCTTATAAAATTATGAATTTTAAATCATAATGTATAATTCTAAATATGATGTAACACTTAACATAAATTTAAAATTTATACTTTGTTAATCTTATAATTATAAACTTGGTTTCTTTAGGGATATCTTTATTTTCAAATCCTTTATAATGATTTGTAAAGAAAATGTGAATTATCCTAAGCATATCCCCTGGGAGTGTCAAACAAGGTGTATAGAAAGGCCCATTGTCATACACTAGGTGAAGATTGGGTAAATCCCAATACACACTTTTCAAAGTTATTACCCCTAGGTACCTCTATTCTGGAATCATGTACACTTGTAGTATCCAGATGGGGTTACATTTCTTAGAAAAACTATATAATCTATTCCTTACCGAAACTTTAGTATTTTATTCTATAATTATCCTCAAAATCTATCATAGGTTTATATTTCCTAATCTATGTTTTTATTAATCTTGTTCCCAAGTTTTTTGCTAAACTTCCTCTGATATCAACTGTAATGACCCCGACCTTGGTAACCCGGAGCTGGTGTCTTACTTTATTACATTATCATAGATACAAGGAATCAAATCCTAAAGGACCGACCCATTTAATATTTTTAGAGAACCTGATATATAAATGATACCTATTTTATAATGGGGTTAGAAATTAAAACATAATACATTACAATATCAAATTAACTGTATCCTTGAAAAATACTTTAGATAATTCTTCTTCATATCATGGGGAAAGAAAACAAAATAAAGGTGAGCTCAAATGCTCAGTAAGATTTATATACACTAGAAGATATCATGAATCAATAAATAATAATAAATTTTTCATGGTAAATAAATAAAAAAACATTCAATTTAATCAATAATTTATCTATCATAATTAGATAAGGCACAATAAATATGGTAAGGTAAATAACTGAAAACAAATTCCATTTAATCAATAACTGAGAATGAAATGCATTTAGAGATAATATCACAGTGGAAATATCATAGATAATAAAAATATCTATATTCTAAATAAATTAAATGCCAAATTATTTGACATCATGATCTCAAGAATCATGATACCTCTACTATTAAGTCCTTTCATGGGATAGTTTTAAAATACAAATAGAAACCCTTTTATTTTGGCCAATTGATTTATCTCATGATACCTATCGATGCATCGAGAAGATATATAATTCCAGACCCACACATCATTTCATGTCCAAATAATTCCTCATATATCAAATAATCTATTTAAGTCATGAATTTTTTTCCTTATAAAAAATATCCATATTGATTAAAGGATACAAATTTATCGATATTTCACTAGTTAATCAAATAACATTCAAAGTATACAACATATGTAAAAATGGTATATTATTTATTCAATAATCATATACACAATAATATAATATTAATATTTAATATAAATGTAATGTATAATGAAGCATGATCAAAAGAAAGTGATGGTATCCATAACTCTTAATTTAATCTAACATGAAGACTTATATGCTTCCAAAATTAACACAATCCTTAGATGTTTCATAATTCTTATAATCCAAAATTTTATTGATAAAACAACTTGTACAACATAATTATCAAATCCTAATAAATAATCACTAAATAATTACACTTATTCATTCACCATAAACTTGGATTCATGATCATATTTTTTAATACTTCCTTCCTTTCATTTTTCATTCATAGTTTATTTATCACCGATAGTAAAACCTTTACTCAGTCAACCTTTTTGTTCACCTTATCATGCTTTCCCCTTAAGATATCAATTTGAATAATGACCATAATTTCCATATTTAAAACATTCAACCATTGATAATACCCTAGGTATATCAATATTCCCATCCATTTAATTAACAAAACCGTTCACTTTTCCTTATAAATTACCTATGCTATGTCCTTACTTTCTACATTCAAAACATATTCTTGTTCCTTTGATATATTATCCTTGATGCTTCTTCCCATATTCTTGAGATGAGGAAATTTGAACTTTCCTTCCTCTATGGCCATCATGAAACTCAATTTTTATCATATTAGGTGTTTCAGGAAGCTTACTTAAGTTGATATTGTTAACCACATAATGAGATTGCTGATTAGGCATAATAACATGGTTTTTCCTTCCAGCTCTCATTTCATTTGGTTTATCAAGAGGATAATCATTACATTTTTCATCATATTCAACATTAAAATTATTTATTTTGGTTCTATCCATTGAATAAAACCAAAAATCATAGCATGAGAAACAATAATCATGGCGAGGAAAACACATAATCATGAAGAATCATTTATAGGACATCTTAAATCACGGCATATTGTTTTCGATCTATGGCACCTTAGGTTTAAATTAGGTATTTCATGGTCATAATATATTCAATTACTTCATTATGGTTTATAAAGAGTTTATAAATTTTCAAAATATACCCCTCATGAGTGTTAAACTAGGTCTGCAGTAAATCCCATTATCTTGTACCAGATAACACTTGAGTCAATCCAGACATGCCTTTTTTGGAGTTATTACCCCTAGGTACATATATTCTATAACTATGTATACTTTTTGTATCTATAACATGATTTAATTTCTTAAAAACTACCCACTCTATACTTCACTAAGATTCTAGGATATTTTTCTATACTCCTTAGACTTATCCTTATACCTATCCCTAGGGTTCTTACTAATTTTTTCTTATCCCAGTTACAAAGGTTAACTAAACCTTTCCCTTGAACCAACTATGGTGTCCCAATCCTTTTATAAATATTATTTCATTATTCTTAAACATAAATATACATTAATACAAAACAAGGATTATAAAGGTCCAGTGTCTGGAAAATAAGGTTCATATTACATCAAAAGGAACTTAAAACATAGAATACTTATTTTTTTCTCCATAGTGAGCGCCTAAAATCCATTTGATCTCTTAAAACTGCATGGGATAACATAGGGAATACATAAAGAAATGGGTGAGATAAAAATATATATAAGGGAATAAACATGATAAGGAAATATAACATGAGAGTCAAAGGCATAACATGATATCATAAAAAATAAGGAAAATGAGCAATCACATGAAAGCATAACATAAATAACATAAAACTATAAGATCATGGTATCATATGAAATCAATTAGCAACACAAAAACATGACATAAAAATGATTCAATGATAACTTCCTAGACAATATAACATGGTGGACAAAGTCCCATAATGGACCAGGTTTACTCCATAATCCTATACATGATGCCTCATGAGACTAAAGCTTTACTAAATGCATTAGAGCACTATCTGGGTGCACCCATAATAACATGTTCATGATCCATATGCGTTACATAAAGTAAATATATCACAATTCATAACATAAGAATTAACCATTGAAATAAAATGGGTTGTGTATTCTTGATTCATATCATAATCAAATGAAATTTCATAATGAATACATTTGAGAAATGACCATAAGGATTGTATTACCCTATAAAAGGGAGGGATAATAAACTAGGTATATATGTGAGAGACACACATACATAACTTTATAAGAAATAAATAATATCAAAGGTTATTTTTGTTGATTAAAATACTTTTTAAAATATTAAAAAAACTATTTAGGAAAATAACCTTTTCACTTTGAGTAACATAAAAGGATGTCATATTAGATGGAAAATTATTCTGAAAGATCACTTTGAAATTTTCTTGAAGAAGATAACCTTTATTTGAAAATCAATTTTTAAAAATAAAAAATTTATAAAACACTTTGAAAATACTTTTCTTTGAAAATAACCTTGAAAACTTATAAAGGAATCTTTAAAAATCATTTAAAACATTTCTGGAGAAAAATATCATTTCCACTTTAAAAGAAATTTTTTAAAAAATAAAACATTTTCAAAATCCATTTCTTTGAAAATAAAATTGGAAAATTATAAAGGAATATTTAAAAACATTGAGTGTTCATGATGGTGGGAAATTCCGTACACGTTAAAACAATTATTTATTTCATATTTTTGATAAAAGCCAAATGGGCCTTGTTTAGAAAATGACATGAATATTCCTTTCAATTTTTTTTGTAAAATGTTAAAAATGGGTAAAAATTTATTTAATAAATCATTTTAATAACTTTAATTTTTTTTTTAATTTTTTTAGAAAACATGGTTTTGGAAGAAAAAGGGTTTTCGACCAAATAGAGAAATAAAAATGATTTTTCATAAAAAAATTATTTTGAACTCTTTAGTAGATAAAGAGAGTATAATGAATGGAAACATGTATTATCATGACATAACTATATTATAATAAAATTCATCAAGTTCTTTAGTGATTCATCATAATATTTCATCATCAAAAACATAATCATTATCAATCCCGACAAATGATGAAATTGTATCATAAAACCCTTACCATTTTGGTACCATTGAATTGTAAGACCTATGAAAGAATAAAATTAAATTATACTTAAAATATAATTAGAATAAATAAATTCATGATATTACATGTAAAATGGGCTACATATACCCCTCATAAAATAATATAGGTTCATAACAAAACATGGATATCAAAGAAGTAAAATTGAGAAAAAATCCCATACAAAGTTCAAATCATTGAGGTGAGAGTTAATAAATGGGGTGATAATGTGTAAAAAATGTAGATCCACATAATAAAAATGGAAATAAAACATAATTTAATCAAAATTTATTTCACACATAATCTTGGAACAATATAATCATTGAAGTAGACATATAACCCAATGAATAAAAATTGAGTTAATAAATCCCTCACCTTGCACTTTCCTTTAGCCAAGCACTCTTTAACCTCATGTATAATGGTATTAAACATGTTAATTACTTATAAAAGAATTTTATTATTGATTATAATATCATATGTTATCTTTTTATAATATCTTAGTACATATTCATTAATAATATTTCATTATCACTATTGTTTTGGGTGTTAATTGCCTTATTTTCTCCTGCACGTTTCGTCATGAAAGTTACTGATCTTGAACATAGGTTATAGCTACATCATCTCCAAAATTATATTAATATTATAAATCTTATTTTTTTCATTAGATACATATCATTATTTAATTTTTTAATGTGGATAATGAATCATATCTGTTTATGGTGATGGCAGGATATACGTACGTATGAGCGACGTTATCATTCCTTAACGGGTGAAAGGGTAAAGAAGTAGATTGTATATTAATTTTATATAATTATTAATATGTTATTAATATCATATATAGACATAAAATGTATCCTTATTACCTTCCATGTAAACTGTAATTGAAAAATGAATCACATCACTTAGCAAGGCGGTAGTCTGCCATACACAGAAACGACATTATCACATTCTCTACGGAATGGAAAGTAAGAAGGTATATATGATATTATAATTAAATAAGTATAATTATACCATATATATAATATATAAACATTATATAATTCATTATATCCATCCTTTAGAATTGGTGATGGAAAAATAATTACGTCAGTTTGTGAGACAACAGTCTGTTGTACACACAAACAACGATTTCATATCTCATTTGAGAGAGGCATAGATAGTTGTAGGTCAGGAACTTAAACTAAAAAAATTCAGTATATATAATATACCAAGTTTATTAAATAATTATTTTTTAATAATATTTGGATGATGTGGAGTAATAAATAAAATGAAAATGCATAGTCAAGGACTATACCTCTTCTTTGGAGAACTCCCTTAGGTTTACATCCAAAGCCTTCTAAGGAGAGTTTCCTAATAAAAATAAGGCCTATAAAAAGTGATGAGGTAAGTTAATAATATTTTTGGTCTAGTATTGGATGAAAAAAATTATATTTTAGTGTGGAGAGGAGAGGATGGGAGGGGTCCTTTTATAAGTGGGGAAAGGAACCCACCAGGAAACTACTTGGAAATTTCTCAAAAGACTCTAAAATGATAAAGTATTTCCCCTGAAAAAATATTAAAAATGAATATATATTTGATATTGGGATGGATAATATTTAAATATTGATATCCATTAGTAATTATACAAGTTTTTAATAATTTTTAAACCTTATCATTTTTGTTTAACCCCTTGGTAAACCCATTTTTACCTTAGCCACGATAAATATTTTTTACTATTCTCACTATTCATTACAGTCAAAAATTAAGTTAAAATTATTAGATAATATAAATAATTCTGACTATAAATATGGAATAAATTTTATTAAATTCAATTTATATCAGTGATAAAATTTAAATTAAAAATTAAACCCACAGATGCAACCAAAATCAGGTTTTCAAGAAGTTTATTTTTCAAGCAAAAGATAATTTTATATTAACTCCATGAATAATAATATTAATTGAATAAATAAAAATTAATTTTTAATTATATATAATATATACAATTTATCTAAATCACTCCTCATTTTTAGTTTTTTTTTAATTAATTAAAAAGGAGAAACATTATGCACTTTAAAATAGTTAACAAAAAAAACCTGTTTATAAACAAAAAAAATCAACTTATACTAAAATAAAATATAAATTTGATTAAAAATCATATAATTGGATTAAATATAAAAAATAATACTTATGTTACCTTAAATAATATTAAAAAAATAATGGGGATTTTAAATTACTTAATTTATTGAAAAGAAATGATAGTTTTATAAAAATCGGTACTTTCACTATTTATAAAAAATAAATATTTTCCAAAAAATCCCAAAATTTTCCCCAAGTCAATTTTGAAATTATGATTTAAAAAAAAGTTTTTTCTATAAAATATATTTCATAAATTTGGTAAAAATAAATTTTAAATTATCTGCGCAAAGCGTGACTAAACCACCTTTTAGAAAAATATATATATTTTTAAAATCATTTATTTTTCATTAAAATGGTTCTTATTTCATTTCTAATAAATATATAAACATTGAATTTATTTTTTAGATGTGTAAAAATTATAATTTTTATAATTTAGTTATGTAATGACCCAGACCTCAATAACCCAGAGCCGATGTCTTACTTTATTACATTGGCATAGATACTACACGTCAAATCCCAAAGAACCAACTAGTTTAGCAGTTTTGGAGAACTAGATAAATACATGATAACCATTTTAAATTTTGAATAGAAAATAAATAATAATATATAAATATATAAAATTGGCTGTATCCTTGAAAACTCATTCAAATAATTCTTCTTAATATTCCAGGGAAAGGAAACAAAATAAGGGTAAACTCAAATTCTCAATAAGGGTTGCATAAAAAAGAAACTATCTTGAATCAATAAAGAATAATAAATGTGGAATGGTCAATAAGTTAACACACATTCCATTTAATCAATAACTTTGACATCATAATTAGATAAGAAATAATCAATATAGCAAGGTAAATAACTGAAAACACATACAATTTAATCACTAATTTAGAATGAAATGCATCCATAGTTAATATCATAGTGAAAATATCATGTATAATAATAATAAATGTATTATAAATGAATTAATTATTATACATCATGATCTCAGGCATCATGGTACCTCTACTGTCAAAACCTTTCACAAGACGGTTTAAAAATACAGGTAAAAACCCGTTTAATTTGGGAAACTGATTTGTCTCATGAGACCTATCAATGCATCAATGAGATATATTATTCTGGTGCCCACACATTACTGCATTTACAAATCATTACTCATATATAAAATAACCAATTTAATTCATTAACAATGTACCTGATCAAAAAATATCCATATTGAGTAAAGGATATAGATTTGTTAATATTTTCCTAGTTAATCAAATAAACTTCAAATTATACATCATACGAAAAAAATGGTATATAGTTTAGGAAATAATCATATCCATCATACAAGAATATGTATATTTAATATATATTTAATCTCTAATGAAAAATTATCTTAATAAAGATATTTCTTTAAGAGAAATTTAACAATCACAAAAGAAAATGAGATTGTACAATAACTTTTACCACTTGGTAATTTTTAAGTCTAATCCCCTTGGATAAAATAATTCAAATTTAAACTTAAAATAATATTAATTATCAATGAATCATGATATTACATATTAAATGGGAAGTATATACACCATATAAAAGAAATTAGGTGCATAAAATTACAACATGCCTTAATGAAGGGAAATTGAGATGAAGTCCCTTACCACTTGGGTAACTTTCAAATTATAACCCCTTGAAAGAAAAAATATAAATTGAAACTGTAAACATAATTAATAAATATATATTCATATTAAATACATCAAAGTGGAAGTATATACACCATATAAAAGTGAATTGGTGCATAATAAAAAATAAGACTCAATGAAATGTAAATTGAGATGAAATCCCTTACATCATGCTTCCTTTTGGTTGAACATGATTTAACCTTCTATATAGCAGTTTTAAACATGTAATTAACCTATAATAGAACCATATTAATATTTATAATATCATATATTATCCTTTTATAACATCTTATCTCCTATTCGTTAATAATATTTCATTATTTTTATTATTTCGGGTGTTAATTGCCTTGTTTTCTTATTCATGCTTTGTCATGAAAGTTACAGTTCATGTGAATAATATATAGTTACATAATCTAAAAAATAATTATCATGAAATAATTATAATATTTATACATAAATTATACTTTTAATACCAATCATAAAATATGGTTTTTGAGAAATGAAGTACATTATGATCATGGAGACGATATGCCATACGTATGCATGAGTAACATTTCCATTTTCAAACGATTATTATGGAAAGCAGGTAAGTAATATTTTATCTTTAAATAATTATAATAATATCATAAATAAAATATTATTTATTTAAATATACTTATATATATCATCCATGTGTTTTAGTGATGAAAAGAGAGTCACATCACTTCGTGAAGATGGTAGTCCACACATACACAAACGACATTTTCACCTTTCAGTGAGTGAAAAGGTAAGAAAGAAAATGATATATCATATTTTAATAATGATAAATATATCATTAATATAAATATTATGTCATGTATATAACATATATTCATTAAATATATCTTCATTATCTTATATGTAAAGCATTAGTGAAAGATAAATCACATTGCTTTGTGAGGCGGTAGTCTGCCTTACACACGGGCGACGTTATAGTATCCCCAATGAAATGAAAAGTAAAAGGTATATATAATATGATGAATAAATAAGTATAATTATGTAATAAATATCATATATATACTTTATATCCATCATTATACCCAATCGTGAGAGGTGTTGATGGAAAATGTGTCACATCGGTTCGTGAGGTTGTAGTCCGCCACACACACGAGCGACATTATCGTTTCCCATTTGAGGGAAGAGGAGATGGATATAGGTAATTTCATTAACATAATAAAATCTCAGTATATAATATATACTTTTTATTAGATAATAATAAATTAATAATATTTTAATGAGGAGGAAAAAGAAATAAAATAAAGATGCTCGTTGAAGAACATTTCCTCTTCTTCGAGTAACCTCCTTAGGTTTGCACCAAAAGCCTTCATAGATTCAATTTAGGGCCAAAATAAATCTTATAGGATGATATTATGGAATTTTGGAAGTTATTTCTTTAGGTATTGGCTGAACCAAAAGGGTTTTAAGTTATGAATAAGAGAGAAGAAAGGGTGGCCTTTTATAAGTGAGGTGAGTGACACACTTGTGATTTTTGAAATGAAAAAGGTGTACCCACGTTTTTCACATGAAAAAGGGTCTAAAATGAATTATTATCAAGAATTATACATTATATGGTCCAAATATTTCCATAAAATATATTTTAGATAAGTTTTTATGTTATTTTAACCCATATCGTTTTAGTTTAACCCCAGGTAAACCCATTTTTACCTTAATCATGGTAATTATTTTTTACTATTTTCACAATTTATTTTGGTAAAAATTTAATTTAACTTTAATATATAATATAAATTATTATTATTCCAAATATTTAATCCATTTTTATAAATTAATTTTATATAATTGTGAAAATATAATTTAAAATTAATCCCATAGATGCGACGGGAAAGCAGGTTTTCAAAGAGAAAATGTTCAAAAGATTATAAATTTTTTATATTATAATTAAATATAAAAATGATTCGAATGACATAAATTGGATTAATAGATATATTATTTAACTATTTTAACTTTAAAACCAATTTAAACTATAATTTAACTATATAAATAATTAAAATGAAAAGGCATGTTTTAATTAAAATTCGTTATTTTTCACTATTCATTGAAAAATGAAACATTTCAAAAAAACATAAAACATTCACTATAAGATAATTTTTATTTGGTGATTTAAAAAATTAATTTAATTTTATCAAATAAATTTTCTAAAATTGGTAAAAATCAATTTTAAATAATGTGTGCAAAGCGTGACTAAACTACATTTTATAAAAAATATAGTTTTTTACAAAACATTTATTTTTCTTCAAATGATTCTTATTTTTAATTTAAATAAATAGATAAAAAATATAGGTTTATAAATTATATAATTTTCATAATTTATTTATTGCAATTAATTCCATCTAATTTAATGGCTAGGTTAAAATAGTCATGTTAAAATAATATTTTCATAGAGTATCACGTTTTGTTTAAGCCGAGTTTTGTGTGCATCACAAGCTATCAATGAAATTAAATTTATTATAAAAGAAATATATTACATAGTCTTGAGGTGTTACATTATTACATCCTAATTTTTTTATTCTTGTAATTTCATGGATATTACCTTCTAAACATATGAGGGTAGTTCTTTTTCATAAAATGATTTGTTTCCCATATCGCTTCTTCTATTTTGTGATTTCTCCAAAGTAAATTTAACAGACGAGTTATCTGATTCCTCAATACTTTCTCTCTTATATCCAGAATCTATATAGGCTATTCATAGTAAGATATATCAGGTTCCAATTATATTTCATCAAAGGTGAGAACATGCATTAGGTTTGGCATGTACTTCCTTAACAATGATATATGAAACTTGTAATGTACTTTTGAGAGACTTGGTGGTGTTGAAAAATGATAAGAAAATTCTCAAATTATTTCAAAGATTTAAAAGGGCATGTTGTACCTAGTTATTAGTTTCCTTTTCTTACTTAACCTTATAACACCCTTTCATGGAGATACTTTCAAAAAAACATGATCACCCACTTAGAATTCTAAATCTTTCCTCTGATTATCAACATAACTCTTTTTCCTACTTTGAGATACTTTAATGTGAGAATGAATAGATTTTACCTTTATTGTTGTATCTTCAAAAATTTCTGGGCATATGAGTTTCCTTTCACCAACTTTATCCCATTAAGTTGGAGTATGATATCTCTTACCATACAATGCTTCATATGATTCTATTTGAATACTTGAATGGAAACTATGGTTATAGGAAAACTTTAAAAAAGGTAAATAAATATACCACATACCTTTAAAGTTAAGTAATAATTACCTAAAAATGTCTTCAATTGTTTGAATAGTCCTTTGGGACTGTCCATCAATTTGAGGATGATAGGTAGTGCTCAACTGAAGCTCAGTATCAAGATAATTTTGAAAGATATTCCAGAATTTTGATGTAAAATGGGAATCTAGATTAGTCACAATTGAAAAAGGTGTTCCATGAAGTCTTATAACTTCATTAATATAGATCCTTGGAAGGTTCTCAAGTGGTAAATATTCTCTTATAGAAAGAAAATGTGCATATTTGGTTTGTTGATCAATAATAACCCATATTATATCATTATTTCTAGGAGTATTTGGTAGTCTTGTGACAACATCTATAGTAATGTAATCCCATTTACACATAGGAATAATAAGAGTTTTTATGAATCCTCTTGGATGATACCTCACAACTTTAACTTGTTTATAAACTAAACATCTGGAAACATAATCAGTAATTTCCCACTTTATGTTATCCCACAAAAAATGTTCCCTCAAATCCCAATACACCTTTGTGTTACTAGGGTGTATATAGAAATTTGAGCTATGAGAATCATCCATAAATTAACTTTTTATCTTAGTCATATATAGAACAAATATTCTCTTTCCAAATTTCATAAGACCATCTTTATAAATGAAGTTTTCTAATTTCCTATCATTCACAACTTTAATTTTATTTTGAAAGTTCTCATTATCAGATTGATAAATTTTTATATATTCTAATAAATATGGTTTTGAAATCAATTTAAAAAATAATATCCATCTTTAATAGGTTTATGAACAGAGGATTTCTCACAATTCTCATTTGGGTCAGAAATCCATGATCTTTCATACTCAATTCATATTCTACCTTGTTTTCTTTTCCTGGGTGGTAGTGTATTGAGAAATCATAATCCTTTAGTAGCTCAATCAATCTCCTTTATCTCATATTGAGTGATTTTTGTGAATATATGTATTTTAGGATTTTATGATCCTTTTATATCTCACATATTTCACCATAGAGATAATGTATTCATATATTTAATTCAAAGATTAAATCTTCCAACTCAAGATCATAGGTTGGATAGTTTTTTTCATGATTATTCAATTTCCTTGATGCATATGAAATAACTTTATAATTTTTCATGAGGACACAACCAAGTCCCTTCTTTGATGGATTACTATATATCACAAACCCATCATTTCCAGATGGTAGAGTTAAAATTATATCATTAACTAATCTAATCTTTAGTTCATCAAAACATTCTTAACATTAATTTATTCAAACAAACTTAACCCCTTTGCATGAAATATTTGTTAACAGGTTAGATAATCAGGAAAAATTCTAAACGAATCATCGATAGTAACATTCCAAACCAATGAAACTACATACCTTAGTTATGTTCATTAATATAAGCCATTCTCTAACTGCCTTAGTATTCACATGATCAATTAAGATTCTATACTTTGAGATAATATATCCAAGAAAAGAAACTTCTTTAAGCTAGAAATCAACCTTACTAAATTTCCCATATAACACTTTCCTTATAAGAGTCTCAAGAATGATTCTCAAGTGATTCTCACCATCCTTGCAGCTTTGAGAATACACCAAAACATCATCAATGAACACAAAAAAAAAATAATCAAGATATTCCTTGAATGTTATATTCATTATATCTATAAAAATAGAGGGTAAATTAGTCAATAAAAATATAATTAATGTAAACTCGTAATTCTCATACCTCATTCAAAAAGCTATCTTCAAAATGTTATCCTTTTTTACTTATAATTGATGATACCTAGAATAAAGGTAATTCTTTGAAAAATATTGGGCTTCATGAAGTTGATCAAATAATACATCAATGTGAGGTAGAGGATACTTGTTCTTTATTGTGATAACATTTATTTTTTCTATAATAAATGCATAGTCTCATGGATCAATATTTTTTCTTAACAAAGAGAACAAGGGATCCCCAAGGTGAAATAATAAGGTAAATAAATACATTATCACCCAAATACTATAATTGTTTATTCAACTCAACTAATTCAATAGTGGCCATTATATATGAATTATTTGATATTTTTCTTGCATCAGGGGTTAAATAAATAGAAAACTCAACTTCACACTTTAGGGGATTCCTTGGTAATTCCTCAAGAAATACATCAATTTATTCCTATATAATAGGTACATCCTCAATTTGAAGATTAAATTCTCCATCCTTATATTTTGTATTCTATTATTCCCTAAGAATCTCATTCAGTAGAGTTACTAGTGGTGGATATAAATATAAATAAGATGATGAAGTATCTTATCTAAATATAAGGAATTATATATCTTCCTAATAATTCATAATTTCATTCTTATTGTAATAAATTTTTTCATTATATTTTGAAATCCAGTCTATACCAAGTATTCTATCATATTCAACCATAGGTATAATAATAAGGTTAGTAAATAAAGAAAATTTAAGTGTTATAATGGGAACTTCCTAACACATCCTTACTGTAGTGACACTTCCCCTAGGTGTTTTGACTGAATAATACCTTCTTAAATTAAAAGAGAAATGTCTAATTTTCTTGGAAAATTGGGTAGATATAAAAAAATGAGAGGATATAGAATCAAATAAATCATTATATAAATTTTAATATAGGATTCAAGTACCTTCCAACACATTATTATGCAATTATAACTCATATTTAGTGATCCTATAAGATTTTCCTTCTCCCCTTATCATTTTCTGTGGTAGATTACCATGATTCTTGGGGAATTCATTTGTATATTTTCCCATCTCCCTATAGTTGAAACACTGAATAACAGTGTTTTATTTCTTCCTTTTTCATTCTTTATCCTTTTTAACCTTATCTCCACACTTATAACAAAATCCCAATCTCTTCAATCATTTCACAGGGTGATTCTTTCCACAGTTTCCACAAGGTGGAAACCTATACATTATCTTCTTCTTCATTGATGAATTCCCTTTTTCATGGTGTTCTGATATCCTATTATTCTCTTTATTTCAATTTAATATTTAATATCTAGATAATTCCTTCTCCATTTTGATGGCACATAAAACTATTTCATCATACGATGAAAGAGTTTGAGAGGCCAGTTCCCTTTAGAGGATTGGCTGAATACCTTTAACTAAATGGTCTATATTTCACTTCGTGTTTGGTATGTAATCCATAACATAACTAGATAAAATTATAAAGGTAGATTCACACCCCAAAATAATTTATTCTTCCTTTTGATCTAAGATAAGTAAATTTCTCTTCATTTCAGTTTTTTTTCTCATGAGGGAAATGTTTCTCGAAGAATGTATCCTTAAAATATTTTCATTCCATGAGTACTAATTCCTATTCCTCCATAGTATTCTAGATCAATGAAAACCATTGATCAACATCATCTTTTAGAAAATACACTACAAGTGTAACATTTTACTTTTTACTACATCCCAATTCCATAAATATCCTCTCCATATACTTAATCCATTTCCTGAAAACAATTATATTAGTATTTCCACCAAATGATGGGGGATTCTATCACATGAAGTGATCCAACATAGGAGAATCATGCTGTGTAATATGTTTCTCCATCCAGGCATGGTTATTTTTCATAACCTAATTAGGCTACCTTAATATAGCCATAATTTTCTCAGTTCCAATACCAGCTGTATTGGATTCCTCAGTAGGAAAATATTTATATTGGATATGAGTATTTATACCCTTATTCCTTATAGGAACCATTTATATACAATGGAACATACCATATTAGCTTATAAAATTATGAATTTTAAATCATAATGTATAATTCTAAATATGATGTAACACTTAACATAAATTTAAAATTTATACTTTGTTAATCTTATAATTATAAACTTGGTTTCTTTAGGGATATCTTTATTTTCAAATCCTTTATAATGATTTGTAAAGAAAATGTGAATTATCCTAAGCATATCCCCTGGGAGTGTCAAACAAGGTGTATAGAAAGGCCCATTGTCATACACTAGGTGAAGATTGGGTAAATCCCAATACACACTTTTCAAAGTTATTACCCCTAGGTACCTCTATTCTGGAATCATGTACACTTGTAGTATCCAGATGGGGTTACATTTCTTAGAAAAACTATATAATCTATTCCTTACCGAAACTTTAGTATTTTATTCTATAATTATCCTCAAAATCTATCATAGGTTTATATTTCCTAATCTATGTTTTTATTAATCTTGTTCCCAAGTTTTTTGCTAAACTTCCTCTGATATCAACTGTAATGACCCCGACCTTGGTAACCCGGAGCTGGTGTCTTACTTTATTACATTATCATAGATACAAGGAATCAAATCCTAAAGGACCGACCCATTTAATATTTTTAGAGAACCTGATATATAAATGATACCTATTTTATAATGGGGTTAGAAATTAAAACATAATACATTACAATATCAAATTAACTGTATCCTTGAAAAATACTTTAGATAATTCTTCTTCATATCATGGGGAAAGAAAACAAAATAAAGGTGAGCTCAAATGCTCAGTAAGATTTATATACACTAGAAGATATCATGAATCAATAAATAATAATAAATTTTTCATGGTAAATAAATAAAAAAACATTCAATTTAATCAATAATTTATCTATCATAATTAGATAAGGCACAATAAATATGGTAAGGTAAATAACTGAAAACAAATTCCATTTAATCAATAACTGAGAATGAAATGCATTTAGAGATAATATCACAGTGGAAATATCATAGATAATAAAAATATCTATATTCTAAATAAATTAAATGCCAAATTATTTGACATCATGATCTCAAGAATCATGATACCTCTACTATTAAGTCCTTTCATGGGATAGTTTTAAAATACAAATAGAAACCCTTTTATTTTGGCCAATTGATTTATCTCATGATACCTATCGATGCATCGAGAAGATATATAATTCCAGACCCACACATCATTTCATGTCCAAATAATTCCTCATATATCAAATAATCTATTTAAGTCATGAATTTTTTTCCTTATAAAAAATATCCATATTGATTAAAGGATACAAATTTATCGATATTTCACTAGTTAATCAAATAACATTCAAAGTATACAACATATGTAAAAATGGTATATTATTTATTCAATAATCATATACACAATAATATAATATTAATATTTAATATAAATGTAATGTATAATGAAGCATGATCAAAAGAAAGTGATTGTTTCAAGAGAATTTTAACAATCACAAAAGAAAGTGAGATTGTACAATAACTTTTTCCTCTTGGTAATTTTCAAATCAAATCCACTTGGATGAAATAATTAAAATTTAAACCAGTATGAATTAATCATGATATTACATTTAAAAGGGTAAGTATATACACCATATAAAGTAAATTAGGTGCATAACATTACAATATGCCTCAATGAAGGGAAATTGAGACGAAGTCCCTTACTACCTGGATAACTTTCAAATTATAACCCCTTGAAATAATAAATATAAATTGAAACTTTAAAAATAATTAATAAATAGTTATTAATGTAAAATACATTAAAGGGGTAGTATATACACCACATAAAAGTGAATTGGTTTATAATAACAAATAAGTTTTAATGGAATGTAAATTGTGACGAAATCCCTTACCTCATGATTTCTTTTGGTTGAACACAATTTAACCTCATATATAGTGGTTTAAAAATGTTATTAAATTATAATATAACCATATTAATATTTATAATATCATATATGGTACTTTTATAAAATTTTATCACTCATTCATTAATAATCTTTCATTATTTTCATTATTTCAGGTGGTAATTGTCTTGTTTTCTCATTTGTGATTTGTCATGAAAGTTTTAGTTCTTGTGAATATTATATAGTTACATCATAAAAAAATAATAATCATGAAATAATTATCATATTTATAAATAAATTATACTTTTAATACCAATCACGAAAGATGTTTTTGAGAAATGAAGTACATTACGATCATGGAGACGATATGCCGTTTGTACGCATGAGTAATGTTTCCATTTTTCAACGATCATTTTGGAAAGGATATAAGTAATATTTTATATTTATATAATTATAATAATATTATAAATAAAATATTATTTCTTTAAATATAATTATATATATCATCCATATGGAGTGGTGATGAAAAGAGAGTCACATCGCTTCATGAAAGCAGTAGTCCATGCATACACGAACAACATTATCATCTTTTAGTGAGTGAAAAGGTAAAAAATAAAATGATATATTATATTTTAATAATGATAAATATGTCATTAATATCATAATTATTTCATTTATATTACATATATTCATTAAATTTATCCTTATTATCTTCCATGTAAAGTGTTAGTGAAAGATGAATCACATCGCTTTGCGTGGCGGTAGTCCGCCGTACAAAATGAGCAACATTATCACATCCCCTAAAGAATGGAAATTAAAAAGGTATATATGATATAATGAATAAAGAGGTATAATTATGATATAAATATCATATATATACTTCCTATCCATTATCTTACCTAATCATGAGAGGTGTTGATGGGAAACGTGTCACATCAGTTTGCGAGGTGGTAGTTCGTTGCACACATGAGTGATGTTATCATTTCCCATTTGAGGGAAGAGGATATGGACACATGTCATTAACTTAAAATAATAAAACATAAGTATATTATAGAGAATTATTCATTATATAATAATAAATTAATAATATTTGAAGGAGGTGGAAGAAGAAATAAAATAAAAATGCTTGTTAAAGAACGTTACCACTTCTTCGGGTAACCTCCTTAGGTTTGCACCAAAATCATTCATAGTTTTGATTTATGCCTAAAATAAGGCTTATATAATGATATTATATAAATTTTTAAGTGATTTGGGTAGGTATTGGCTGAACCAAAAGGTTTTTAAGGTGTGAATAATAGAGAAGAGGGGGTGGCCTTTTATAAGTGAGGTGAGTGGCACACTTGTAATTTTTGAAAAGAAAAAGGTTTACCCATGTATCACACATGAAAAAGGTCAAAAATGGAGTATTATAGATAATGCTACATTATAAGGTGTAAATATGGCCCAAAAATAGATTTTAGATAAATATTTAGTTTATTTTAACCCTTATCTTTTTTATTTTAACCCTTGGAAAACCCATTTTTACCTTAGCTTCGGTATTTAATTTTTATTATTTTCACTATTTATTTTTGGTAAAAAATTAAGTTAAATTTATTATATAATATAAAATATTAATATTATAAATATATAATATATTTTTCTAAATTCCATTCACAAAATCGTAAAAATTTAATTTAAAATTAATCCTACATAAGCGACGAGAAAGTGTGTTTTCAAAGAGAAAATGTTCAAAAGTTTACAAAGTTTTTATTTCAAAATTAAATATGAAAATGAATAAAATGACCTAAATTGAATTAATAGACATATAATTTAACTAATTTTACTTTAAAAATAATTTAAAATATAATTTAACTTTATAAATAATTAAAATGAAAAAGGCAGTTTTCAATTAAAATTCAGTATTTTTCACTGTCCATCGAAAAATGAAACATTTTAGAAAAATAAAAAAAATTACCCTAAGATAATTCTTATTTTATTATTAAAAAAATAAATTTAATTTTATAAAATAATATTTCTAAAAGTGATAAAATTTAATTTTAATTTATGCATGCAAAATGTGATTAAATCGCCTTTTAGAAAAAAATAGTTTTTCAGAAAACATTTATTTTTCTTCTGAATGATTCTTTGTTTTATTTATAATAAATAGATAAAAAATTTACATGTGTAAAATATATATTTTTCATAATTTATTTAGTCCTATTTATACCCAAAAATTTAATGTCTAGGTAAAAATGGTCAAGTTTAAATAATAATTTAGTAGAGTTTCACACTTTGTTTAAAATCAGTGTTGTATGGGTCACAAGCTATTGATGAGATTAAATTTATTCCAAAAGAAATATATTGTACAGTGTTAGGGTATTAAAAGTTAGTCATATTAATACCTTACAATTTAACTACTAGGTTATAATGGACAATTTTAAATATTAATATTTTAATTGAGTATCTCATTTTGTTTAAACTTGGTGTTGCATACATCATAAGCTATCAAAGAGATTGAATTTATTTAAAAAGAAATATATCATAAAGTCTTGCAATGTTACCTTATTTTATAATCTTGGTGTTTCATTTCATATATTTTATTAAACATGGTGTTCCTATTTTAAAATCTTGGGGCGTTACAAAATAAGTTGATGGACCATTTATTCTTATTTGTGAAACTACAATAATGATTTCCTTGTTCCCCTTATGAATCGAAATGTCATTCATAATGAAAAACTACAAGGATTTAGTATTTATAGCTAGTTGAAGGGAAATTAAACAAAAAAGGGTTTCTATGAACCATCATCCAATGGAATATTGATCCTATACTTACATCATCACTATAAATGCCTTAGATCTGTGGAACTGGCATACACTGTCACCCACCCAATGCTTACAACACAAGATGGTGAATTTGATGGTGCAAGAATACCTCTGTGATGGGATAATTAAAATATTAGAAAAAAAAATCATGCTGATATAGAGGGATTGAGGATACATAGGATTTCACCACATAGATAATCTAGAATGGTGCATGCAGCCCCCATCTCTACATCAAATCACTTCGGGAGTCTATACATAAAGAAATGAAATTCTTACATTCCTTATCTTAGAGAGGTGGAGGAGGAAACCCATCACATTTGATAAACCACCTAGGAGATAACTAATATGAATATTTATCATGATCATTATCACTAACATGTGACCCTAATTCTACAAAAGTTATATAGGAATCTGTGTTGGCCCCAATTATCTAGATTAAGGGATTCTAGAAAGAGAGATCACTAGGGGAATATAACCATTGTAACTTGAAAGTGGGTCCATGTCCCAACTATTTACAACACCCTTTAAGCCCATCAGTGTATCCCTATAGTGTATCAGGAGAAATTCCATACCACTATTATCCAGAAGCCTTATATTTCATCAAAATTTTCCTTGGTGACTATTTTAATAGGCTTCTCACCAATTGGGGAGAGTATTAATGCACATGAAGGTATTCAAAGTGGTATTCCACTACATCCAACACTCAAAAAAATATGATTCTAAAAAGTAAATAGATTTTCAGTTTTAAATATAACATCCCATGGAAAACCCCATCCCATAGGGCTAGGGGAATTTTTACTACCATGGTCATATCTAGTATCTTTTGTTGGAAATAAATGTTCCCAAATTATGAATATACCTTCTCCAAGAAAATATGTGTTTCTTACCGCATGTATTTTATCATTAAATGTCATAATATTTGACCCAAATGATACTAAAGAACATTATACTATTGAATAACATGGAAAATAAGAGTCATATATAGACAATACCACTCACATATAGGTATTTACTCGATGTCAATAAAAATTCTATTTGGGATTACCTCTAAATATTCTACTACTAAAAACTCTATGGAATTATAAAAAAGGAAAAGGAAAAGATGTAGAAACATACACATCCCACCAAACACCTTAAAATGGTGAATAATTATTTTTAAAATATTATAATTCCCAATTTAAGGCTAGTATAGAGGATTTTGAGCAAATCAATACTGATTTCTCAAAGGAAACATACCCATTGGGTATAATATTAAGACTGAAGCTTCCACGTCTCTTTCAAATGACCCCATTAAAATAGAGGAAATTTATCAACTTATATATGAATAATAAAGACACCATATCAAATTTATATCACATAAATTAACCCATTTTTAAACACCCAAGCTTTAATTATTGTAATCTTTTCTTTCTAGAGAAATAATATCACAATGCACAGTTTTATTCAAGAATGTTATTAAAAAAAATTATCATATTTTATAAATTTAATTTGATGAAATGAATTTTATTTTTTAATTCATCATGTAAAAATTATCTTAGAGTGCATTTTTGATATTTTTTAGAAATAGTTAATTTTTGGGTGAATAGTGAAAAATACTGATTTTACAAAAACTTTCACTTTTATGAAATTATAATGATATAAGAATAAAATGAAAGATCATGAAACCATTTATATATATAAAAATATATTTATTAAGTAATATAATGAATATAAAAAAATAATTTTACGGTAGCAGTAATGTATCCGGTACTGTAGTGGGAACTGTGAAGTACTGTAGCAGGCACTATTTGACACTGTAGCACCCAAGAATTTGACCCCATTTGGGCCTTCGGGCCACTGATTTGGTCCCCGAGTCCTTTAAGGACTTTAGGACACCCAAACCTTCATGCTAGTAAGGCCTTCGGGCCACCTCAAGGCCTTCAGGCCACCTTAAGTGCATATGCAAACCAGACAACCTACAAGGAACAAGCTTTATAGGAGGATGAGCAAGGAGCTTTCACCACAATAGAAGCTACATGGATTGCAAGAATGAGAGGGTATGGAACCTGCCATCAGGAAAATCTTGTACATGCACGATATTCCTAACTGAACAACCATGCGAAGGTGGAGAGATGATTTCACGATGAAGATGCTGGGGAGGAGTAGTTCCAAGTAATTAGTCTGGGTTATATGTAATGTTTGATGCCTACGGGCAATGAATTACTCTAAGGCCTACGATACATGTAATGCTTATGATTATGATCCCTGTAAGGGTTCCAACTCACCCCTTGAAAGGTGGATTATCATAATCAATAAAAAATGAAGGCCTACGGGCCATTGGATGAAGTAATGGTTTTGTCTAAATAAAAAATGTTTTTCATTCTTTTCTCATAATCAAATATTTTCAAATTTCGTTTCCATTATAATTTAGTTTTAAAGAAAAATAAATATACTTTAATTTAAAATAATACAATTAATTCCTTTTTCATCAATATTATACTTTATTTTTCTTTAAAATCATTTTTATGCTTAAAACAAACATTTTTCTAAAAATGGTTTTCGTTGCATTTTGAAAAATTATATTAAAATTATTTTTTTCCACTTATAAAAATTGAATATTATTAAATGGATTACATATTTGGAATCATAATAATTAATATTAGTTAATAATTTCAACTTAATTTTTGGTCATAATGAATAGTAAAAATTGTAAAAATTTGTTACCAGAGTTAGGGTTAAAACGAGTTTACTGGGGGGGGGGGACTAAGAGATAAGGGTATAAATGATACTTAAACTTATATAAAACTAATTGGTTGGTTTTATTTATACCATAAATTTATAATATTCTAATATTTTATAGTTTTTATTCACTTTCACAATAAAAATAATTTATATTATTAAAATATTTCCCTCACTTATAAAAGGGAACCAATTCGCATCTATTATCCACACCTTTTAACCCACTTATTTTGACCAATACCTGAAAAAATATTTTCAAACCTTCCTCCCCATGAACTATAGGCTATGTTATTATCAAATTACCAACCTAGAAGTCTTAATATGTGATCCAAATGTTGTTTTCCAAAGAAGAGGTATAACTTTTAACTCAGTGTTTTCATTTTTATTTTCTCTTCAACCTCCTTAAAATATTATATAAAAATTATCATATAATAACATATGTATCTTCAATATAATTAAATTTTATTTATTCTATGGGAACAACCCATATTGATCTCCTTTCCATCTCATATAAAATGAAAATATCGCTCGTGTGCACGTATGACTTACCGTCTCCATGTAATAGTGCAATTTGTTTTTCATTAACAATTTACTGGGATGGTTATAAAGATTAAAATAATGAATATATATGATATTTAGTAAATAATTATGATTATGGAAATATAATATATCATTTACCTTCTTACCATTCAACTCATTAAAAAACGATAACGTCACTCATACATAAGTGTGGACTACCACATCCACAAAGCGATGTGAATCATTTTTCATGTCCACTTTTCAAGGAAAATTATAAATTTTCATATAATGAATATATATGATATTTATATAATCATTAAAATTATATAGATTACGGGACCATGATAAATATGAAAGGATCAAAACTACCAAGCCATAACTTACATAAAAAAAGAAATAGTAAACACCCTGAAATGTTGATTTTAATAAAGAATTATTAATAAAAAGGTGTTAAAATATTATAATTGGATAATATATGATATTATAAGCATGTATATGGTTATGTTATAGAATTATAATAAATTTAAATTTATTATACAGGAGGCTAAAATCACTTACAAAGCAAATCAGACCTACGGTAAGAGTTTATTTCATAATCTAAACCACATATGAGATTGTTTATATTTAAGTTTTGATTGGAGGAATTATATGATATTTTTATCTTAAACCCCATAAATTTTTTCTAATTTTTTTTCTATAAATTATAAATTTTATTATAATTTCCCTCTCTTTAAGTACTCAAAATTCCAAAAATAATGTTTTTAAGGAAAATCAACATTGTTTTTCTATTCAGCTGAGAATATTTTCTTTAGTGACCATATTTTCTTTAATTTTTTTTCAAGAATATCTTTACTATTCTGAAATGATTTACAAAAGTCATTTTTACCTATGTTTTACTTCCTATAAATTGGTTTAAAATAAATCTTCTTGTCATTTTTTGAACAAGGAACTTTTTACTGAAGGTGCGAATAGAATATTTGTTTTAATGCTTATTTCATGAAAATTGTTTACCACCATAATTAATATTATTTAACTGAAATATTAATTTAAAATTTTACTTGGTTATTTTAAATGAAATTTTTTCCCTAATATTCTAGAATTTTTTAGATTTTAAATAAGTTATTTCAAAATGAAAAGGGTATTTTCCTTAAGAAATATTCTGGCGATCTTTTAAAATTATTTACATCTACATCAACATCATTTTATGATTTCTTTTATTTAATTGGGATATATTCTAATGATACCATCCACCATATTTATCTGGGTGGATTATGATCATTCTGACTGAGGAAATTATGGACATTATGTATACTGTTTCTTCCAATATGAATAATTATTGATTATTAAGACAAGTTGATTAAGTTGTATTGTTTATTCATATAATGAATGCATTAGAATTATTAAGTTATGGATAGGGTGTAGAATTATATAGAACCTCTATGCATCAATAGATATCATAAGTCAAAATAACTTGGGTATTTGGCACATGTATTACACATTTGTGTAAGATGTCTTAGCATGATGCCTCAATAGTAAGTTTAAGATGTCCAACATTATACATTCCATTATTATAGAATTAATTATTAATTTACATGTGATTATTCAAATAGTTATGTTATCTATGGATAAGTTTCAATATCATTTATTATTCATATGAAATTATTATATCATTATTTATTCCTTCCATATTATTCATGCCTTATTTATTTTATTAGAGATTTTACTATATGCTTCCCTTATCGAGCATCTGATCTCACCCTTTTATTTTGTTTCCTTTCCCTAGGATACCAGGAATTATATTATGATTGATATATAATGATATTATAGAGGGAATAATAATGTTATCAAAGAAAATACTATGTTTTATTTTATGTTTTCAAATTTAATGCGGGATTCAATCATGTATCTAGTTTTTCAAGACTACTAAATTATTCAAACCCTAGGGATAAAATCACTTGTATGTAGTACTAATGTAATAAATTAACTAATAGTTCTAAGCTACCAGGTCCATGGTTGTTATAGTTGGAATCAAAATAAGTTTAGTATGCCCCTTGGTAACTAGATTTAGGATAATATAGATTAGAGAACATAACCTATGATAGATTTTTAGGAAAAGTCTAAGTATAGGGTAATATCATAAATCTTTGGTAAAGTCGAGATTATGTGATTTTCCTTGAAAATAAATCCTCATCAGGATACTAGAAAGTGGATGCGGCTGTGAAATAAATGCACATAGGGGTACAGACTTTGAAATGGGGAAATTAGGTATTAAGTTGATCATCATCAGTGCATTATGAGTGGGCCTAAGATCACACACTTTTCTAGACACTATCAGGGGATATGATTTGGTTGATCCATTTTCTCTTTACAAGTCATTATGATATATTTGAAAACATTTTTATGATTTGAATATATTAACAATGGTACTATGATTATGATATTGAGATTACCTATGCATAAACTTTCAATGTTAGACCATTTTATGCAACAACAACCTCTATCATTAAATGTAACTACAAATCTATCACTAGATGAGAAATGGATAAGTTCTATAGAGAAGATATTTCTCATTTTGAGAAATAATTAAAGGTATAAGGTTTTCATGATATTTTATCAAATCATAGGGTATTTAAATCAATGGGGGTCATTGATTAAAAACACTAAGGATGTATAAGAAATAACGATCATGGATTGTAAGAATTTTAATCTATTTTTTTTGAAAAATATTTTCCTTATGAATAATGAGTGGATATAGAGAGAGAATTATTGAGTCTAAGGCAAAATAAAGGGGAAAATATTTCTAAGTATGAATAAAACTTAATGAGATTAGCAATACATGCTGTGGACTATGTATGTAATACAAAGAGAAATATTAACCAATTATTTAATAGAATAAATACAATATTTTGAAGGGAAATAGTCTCCAAAAAATTCTCATCATATGAGGATATAACATCATATGATATCAATATTGAGAATGAATTATCCACCTCTTATGAATTGTAAGGAAATAAAGAGAAGAATAGGATGATTGTGCACCTCATGAAGCAAAAAATGGATAAGGTGAAGAAGAGAAGGGGGAATTTCCAACATGTGATACTTGTGGAAGGAAACACCTCGATACATGATTGAAGGGAGAATGAGTTTAGTTTGGAGATAAATTAAAACATTCTCATGAATTCAAGGGTAATTTATAATCCATCAAAGTATAGTGATTTAACTATAAGGATATGGGGCACTATACCAACTAATTCCCTAAGAACATACCACATAAGAGGTCAAAGGGAAATCATAAAATAAAAGCGGTGACATAAGAAGATAAAGAATTTATAATGAAGAACTATCCAAATCTAATTATAGTTTAAATTCAATAAATTTAAAGGAATAAATTTTTTATGGAGAGAGGAATGTAGCACCCAAGCTTCAATTATAGTAAGCTTTTCTTTCTAGAGAAACAATAACATAATACACAATTTTATTCAAGAATTTTATTAAAAATTAAATTATAAAATTTTATAAATTGAATTTGATGAAATTAATTTCATTTTTTAATTTATAATTTCAAAATTTTCTTAGGGTGAATTTTTTATATTTTTAAAAAATAGTTGATTTTTGGGTGAATAGTAAAAAATACCAATTTTACCAAAATTGTAAATTTTATAAAACTATAATGATATAAGAATAAATTTAAATATCATAGAAAATTTTTTATAGAAAAAAAATTAAAAAATTAAAAAATTAATATAAAAATATAATTTTTAGCATAGAAGTATATGCTTAATATTTTAGAAATCTAAGTAACGTTTTTTCCAAAATAAAAACTATTTTTTGTTCTTTTATTTAATCAATTATTTAAATGATTCCTTTTAGTTTTAGTTTGATTTTAAATAAAAATAAGTATAATTTCATTTAAAATAATCCAATTAATTAATTTTAAACTAAAATCATACTTTATTTTTCTTTAAAATCATTTTTATGCTTAAAAAACATTTTTATTAAAAAGGTTTTCATTGCGTTTTGTGCACTTATATTAAAATTAATTTATAAAAATCCTAAAAATAGAATAATTTTAAATGTATTAAATATTTTGAATTATAATTATTAATATTAGTTAATAGGTTAACTTAATATTTGGTCATAATGAATAGTTAAAACAAGAATTTTTTTGATCACAATTAGGGTTAAAACGAGTTAATCGGGGGGGGGGGGGTTCCATGTGGATATTCTGGTTGAATTTCCTAAGACCTTTGGGTCATGTAATCTCCTAAGCCTACTGGACATGTAATCTCTGATCTTACAGGCCTTGTAAGGGTTCCCCCTCATCCCTTGAAAGGGGGTTATCAAAAATCAATAAAAATGAAGGCCTTCGGGCCATTCAGGGGGGGGGGGGGGTTAAACTAAGAGATAAAGGTAGGAATGACTCTTAAATTTGTATGTAACTAATTAGTTTATTTTATTTATAACTTAAAATTATTTTATTCTAATATTCTACAATTTGGACCCACTTTCATAGGAAAAAATATTTTTTATTAATAAAATATTTTAGGTAATTCTAAGTGTGTCCTTTCCTTCAGTTATAAAAGGGAACCAATTATCCTCTCTTATTAACACTTATTGAGCCACTTATCTTAACCAATTTTGAAAAAAATACCTTAAAAAGCTTCCTCCTCTTGACCTATAGGTTCTGGTATCATCAAAGGACAAACATAGAATGCTTAAGGTGTAAGCCAAAGGTGGTTTTCTGAAGAAGAGGTATAACTTTTAACTGAGTGTATTCATTTCATTTCCTCTTCTACAACCATAAAATATTATATAACCATGATCATATAATTAAAAAATTATATTAAATATATCAAAATGTTATTATTATTTTTTAACAATCTATATTCATCTCCTTTCCATCCTATGGAAAACAAAAACATTGCTCGTGCATACATACAACTTACTGTGTCCATATAGTAGTGTGATTCATTTTTCATCACCATTTACTTTGATGGTTATAAATATAAAAATAATTAATACATATGATATTTATGACATATTTATTATTCTTTAAATATAATATACCATTGACCTTATTACCATTCCACTTGTTAAAAAATGATAACATTGCCCATGAGTACGTATGGACTACCCCCTCCGCTA
The DNA here is from genome assembly GCA_963277665.1 of Viscum album. NCBI lineage: Eukaryota > Viridiplantae > Streptophyta > Magnoliopsida > Santalales > Viscaceae > Viscum > Viscum album. The sequence goes on along the minus strand of OY728139.1, from coordinate 1,490,543,123 downwards.
AGCAATGCGATTCATTTTTCATGTCCTGATTTCAAGGATAATTATAAATAAATAAATAAATAAATAAATAAATAAATATATAATTAATATATTTTATATTTATATCATGATTAAAATTATAGATATAATGGAACCATGATCAATATGCAAGGACCAAAACTACTGAACCGAAACTTACATGAAAAAAGAAACAATAACCACTCATAAATGATGATTTTAATAAATAATTATTAATAAAAAGGTTTTGAAATGTTATAAGTGGAACATATATGATACTATAACTATGTATATGGTTCTTTTATAAAATTATAATAAATTTAAATTTATTATAAAGGAGGCTAAAATCACTTACAAAGCAAGTCGAACTTGAGGTAAGAGTTTATTTCACAATATCATCCTTATTTGGGATTATTTATTTTTAAGATTACATTAGGGAAATTATATGATATTTTTATCTTAAACCCCATATATTTTATTCTCCTATTGTCATTTCTATAAATCACAAGCTTTATTACATTTTCTTATCTCTAAGTACTCAAAATTATGAGATATTTTTTAAAAAAAACCGGAATTATTTTTCTATTTGGACGAAAATATTTTCTTCCATGTCCATATTTTATTTAAAATATTTTCAAGAATGTTTTTAATATCCCCCAATGATTAATTAAATTCATTTTTAACCATGTTTTACTTTCTCTAAAGAGGTTTAAAAGTAATTTTCTTATCATTTTCTAAATAAGGCAGTTTTTAACAAAGGTGTGAACAAAATATTTGTTTTAATACTTATCGCATGAATGAAATTTTCTGTTTTCATGAATATTACTTGTATTTAAGATTATTTTACATTTTTCCATGGTTCTTTTCAAAGAAAACGTTTTTCCTAATATTCTGTAAATTTTTATATCTTAAATTAGTGATTTCAAAATGAAAAGGGTATTTTCCTAAAGAAATATTCCAGCCATCTTTTAAAAGTATTTCCATATATCACAACAACCTTTGATGAATATTATGATTTATTGGGGATATAATCTAATGATACCATCCACCATATTTATCTATATATATTATGATCATTCCGACTGTGGAATGTATTGAAATTCCATATACTAATTCTTCCAATACAGATAGTTAATGATTATTAAGACAAGATGATTAAGTTGTATTGTTTGTTCATATAATGAATAAACTATAATTCTAAAGTGAAAATTGGGGCACAAAATTATATAGACCCTTTATTTATCAATAAGTATCATGAGATAAAATAGGTTGAGTGTTTAGCATAAAAATTACCCTTTTATGTAATATGTTTTGGAATGAGACCTTGAAAGTAAGTTTAAGATGTAAGATATTATGCATTCCATTATTAAAAAATTAGTTATTAATGTCTATTTGATTATTCTAATATTTATATTATCCATGGATAAGTTTCAAGCTTATGTGATTATTCATATGGCATTATTTGATCATCATTTATTCCTACCATTTTATTTATGCAATATTTATTTTATGATAGATTCTACTGTGTGAATTCCCTAATTGAACATATGATCTCACCCTTTAATTTTGTTTCTTTTCCCCGAGATACCAGGAAGTGTACTATGATTAATATGCAAGGATATTCTAGAGGGAATAATAATTTTCTTAATGAAAATAATATATTGTATTTTATGTTTTCAAATGTAATGTGAGATTCAATAATGTATTTAATTTTCAATGACTACTAAATTATTCAATACCTCAGGATGAAATCACTTGTATCTAGTACCAATGTAATAAAGTAACCACCGAATCTGGGGTACTAGGGTTGGGGTTTTTATAGTTGGTATAAAAGGAATTTTAGTAGGACTCTTAGGAACTAGATTTAAGAAAACATATATTGGAGAACATAACCCTATGATAGATTTTTGGGATAAGTCTAAGTATAGGGTAATATCACGATGCTTTAGTAAATTAGAGATTGTATGGTTTTCCAAGAAAATAAATTCCTATCGAGATACTGGTAGGTGGATGAAACTATGACATAGATGAACCTATGGGTAACAATTCTGAATGGGGGAATATTGGGTATTAATTTGATCCTCACCGATGCATGATGAGTGGGATTAAGACTGTACAACTAGCTAGACACTCCTGTGAGATATGTTTTGATTGATTCACATGATCTTTAAAAACCATTATAAAATATTTGAAATTATTTTAATTATTTTAAGATATTCCCAATGATACTAAGATTATTTTTTTAATATTATCTATGAATAAGCTTTCAATTTATGTTAAGTGTTTCACTAGTTTTTTAATTATACATCCTAATTCATAATATTATGACCAAATATAGTGTATTAAATTATTTAGAAATAAATCATAGTGGAAGGAATAAAAACCGTATCAATTCACATAATATTTGTAGGGATTTTCCTCCTAGGAAAGAAAATAAATCTAGATCTAGATTTGGGGTTGAAAAAAATATAACTATATTGGAGAAGATGACTCAAGTTATAAATAATAGCCTTTCCCCTATGGAGTAACTTGCTGATATGAAACATGATGTGACAATATTAGACAATTTCATATGACAACAACCTCCATCATTAAATGCAACCACAAATCCATTAGTATATGAGCAATGTATGAGTTCCCTAGATAAGATATTCCTTTATTTGGTAAGTAATGAAAGAGATAATGTTTTCATTATAGTTTATCATCTTAGTGGGATGTAGATAAATAGTGGTCACTAATTCAAAACACTAAGGATGTTGAGGAAATAAAAAGAATGAAGTGTAAGGATTTTAAGGTAATTTTATTTGAAAAATATTTTCCTCACTAACAATGAGTAGATATGGATTGATAATTTAACAAAAAAAGAAGAGGAAAATGTTTCTAAGTATAAAGTCAACTTTACGAGGTTAGCGAGGTATACTATAAACCATATACTTAATCTAAAGAGTAATATTGACCATTTATTTGATGGGATAAATCCAATAATTCAAAGGTAACTAGACTACCAAACATTCTCATCATATGAGGATATATTATCATGTGATATCAATATAGAGAAATAAATATCCAAGTATTATGATTTAAAAGGAAAAAAAGAGAATAATAGGATGACTGAGGACCTCATGAAACAAAAAATGGATAAGGGGAAAAAGAGGAGGGGGAATTTCTAACATGTGATACTTGTGGAAGGAAACAAAATAGTAAATTCTTGAAGGGAACACAAATTTGATTTAAGTGTAGAGATAAATGCTATTATGATCACGAATTCAAGGGCATGGGAGAATCCATCAAAGTATGGTACTTTAACTATAAGGATATGGGGAACTATACCAAAAAATCCCCCAAACATCATGGGAACCTACAAAAGAAGAATAAAAGGGGAGATGGCCAAGATTATGAAATTATTATTACCAAAGTTGAAGTTCCTAATGATGCAATGGTAGGTAATTTGATCATAACTTCAAAGCTAGCTAATTCTTTATTTTATTCTAGATCCATGTGCTATTTTATTTGTCCTATAAATCTAAGAAAATTAAATATTATTTTAGCACACTAAGAAGGGAGTTAACAATCATGAAACATAGAGGAAATATTATTTCAATAAAGATATGTTAGTTAATCTACATTATGATGCCAACGAGCCCGTACCCGAGTGGTAATGGCTCCTGCTTGGCATCTAAGAGACCCAGGTTCAAAACCGAGTGGAGGTAAATTTCTGGGTTACTGTAGTAGTACTGTTTAGTACTGTAGCATCTGGAACTATTCACCCGATTCGGGCCTTCGGGCCACCAGTTTGGGCCTACGGGTCTCCGGGCCTTCGGGTCATCAAAGGTCTTCAGGCCTCAGGGCCTTCGGGCCACAAAGAACACGGAGTAGCCCAGTTCACATAGAGCAGGCCCCAAAAGAGGATCATAGAAATAGGACTAGAAGTCACCAGAATCAGAGATACCAGATTGGAAGAATGAGAGGGTATGACAACCGCCATCGGGACCAGGCACCATGCAACTTTGTATGGGGCAATGCTAGCCAATCAGTAATGCAAGGTGGGGAGCTAGGTGATCAATGATGCAGAAGCTAGGAGAGGGGAAATTCCTGTGGGTTGGGCCTACGGGTCATGTATTGGGCATAGTATGCCTCTAGGCCTTCGGGTCATGTATTGCGAGTCATGTTGGGCCTTGTGCCTTGGGCCTACGGGTCATGTACGGGTTCCCCTTCATCCCTTAAAAAGAGGATTATCTATAATAAAAATAAAAAAAGAATGCCTTCGGGCCATTCAGATACATGGGTGTACACTATTCATAAATTTTATTATTATACCTATGGTTGACTTTGATATAATCCTTGGTATATATTAAATTTCTATGTATAATGAAATAATTTATTGATAAGAGAAGAAGATCATGATTTGTGATGAAGATATAGAATTCATTTTCTTTAGAATGTAGACCACATCATTTGAATCATGCCTGGATGCTCCCCCACTTTCCCTATTTAATAAAATTTTAAGAGAAGAAGAGTAGTCAAAACCTATGGATGGGAAATGTAATCCTAGGATAAAATATGTTCTTATTATATAAGAATAAATTTATATGTTTCCTAAATAACTACCTAAAAATTTACCCAAGCATGAATTTGAGTTTTCTATTGAACTTATCCTTGACATGAAACCTATATATAAGAATCCCTATAGAATGGAAACATTGGATCTAGTGAAGTTAAAGAAATAACTGTAGGAGTTTTGTGATAAGGTATTCTTATGATCAAGTGTTTCACCATGGGGATCTTTTATTCTGTTTATGAAAAATGAGGATGGTACTATGAGGTTGTGCATTGATTATTGGGAATAAATGCCATTACTATGAAGAAAAATTATCCTCTACCTCATATTGATGACTTGTATAATCAACTTAAAAAAGTTAAATATTTCAAAAAGATTGATCTTCATTCTAGGTATTATTAATTATGAGAAAGGAAGAAAGATATTCTAGAGACAATATTTCATATGAGGTATATAAATTATTAATTTATAGTAATTACCTTTTGATTTATGAATTTACCCTCTATTTTTCTATATATGATGAACAAAGTGTTCAAGTAATATCTTAATAATTTCACTATAGTATTTATTGATGTTATTTCAGTATACTCTAAAATTTATAAAGAATTTAAGATCCATTTATAAATCGTTCTTGATACTTTTAAAGAAAATGAGTTATATGGGAAATTTAGAAAGTATAAATTATGGATTTAGGAAGTTCATTTTCTTGGCCATATTGTCTTTAAGGATATAATATCATTTTATCCTTTAAAGATGAAGGAAGTGAAATAATAACCTACACCAAAAAAATATAACTAAGTAACATAGTTTCATTTGGTTAATAGGTTAATATCAGTGATTTGTTTGAATTTTTTTCTAAATTATAAACCTTTTTAACCAAATTGACATGAAAAGGGGTTAAGTTATTATGGACAGAGGAATGAAAATAAAGTTTTTAATAATTAAATAGGAATATGAACAATGTACCAATGTTTACATTACCATATATATGGGATTTATTTATGATATATAGTGATACGTCAAAGAAAGGACTTGGATGTGTCCTTATGGAGAATGATAAAGGTGTTACATATGCATTGAGGCAGTTAAGGATCCATGAATAGAACTATCCAACCCATGATATTGAGTTGGAAGCTATAATTTTTTCCTTAAAGATATGGAGGCATTATCCATATGGTGAAAAATGTGAGATATATATAGATCAAAAGATTTTGAAATACATATTTTTCATATAAATAGACCAACATGAGGCAAAGGAGATGGATAAAGATAATTAAGGATTATTATTTATCAATACATTACCACCCTAAGAAGGTTAATAAGGTAGTTTATACATTTATAAGGAAGGATTATAGAGTTTTTATTAAGATGAGGATTGATAAGGATTTTTATTTAGGGACTTAGTAAAGTTAGATTTGGGAATTATTAGTTAAGGGGAAATATCATTCCTTTTCCAAATGATTTATAAATCATCCTTATTGAAAAATATAAAAAGTTCCCAGGTAGATGATAAGAGTTCATAATTAAAAAATAAATCTATTAATGATGGGAAAGTAGCATATTTTTTTATGAAGATGACGTGCTAAAATTTGGAAAGTGGTTATGTGTTCTATCCATACTTGAGATAAAGATATAATTATTAGATAAATCCCATATCTCAAATTTCTCTATATACTCTAGAAGCACCAAAATGTACTAGGATTTTAAGGAAAATTTTTTGTGGGATAATATGAAAAGGGAAATTCCAGATTATGTGTCAAGATTCTTGATTTTTCAATAGGTAAAGGCTAAGATACAACATCTTAAAGGAGTCATGCAACCTCTACTTATTCCTATGTAGAAATGGGATGTTATTACTGTGTATTTTTTCATTATATTGGAAAAGAGCCCTAAAATAAATGATTTCATATGGGTTATTATTGATCAACTTACCAATTCTTCACATTTAATCATTATAAGGGAATATATACCTATTTAACACCTTCCATGACTCTATATTAATTAATATGAGAGACTTCATGGTATACCTAATTCAATTGTAATTAATAATAATCCACGACTTATATCGAAATTATGAATGAGTCTTTAGAATTATCTTGACACCGAGCTGTGTTTGAGCACCACCTACCATCATAAAACTGATGGTTAATATGAATGGTCTATTCATACATTAGAAGAAATTTTGTTATCATGCGCACTTTAATTTCAAGGTATGTGGGATTAGTATTTACCTTTGGTGGAATTCAAAAATAATAATAGCTTCCATTTAAGCATTTAAATTGAAACATATGAAGCATTGTATTGTAAGAGATTTTGAAATGCAAGTTTTTGGGATGAAGTTGGTGAAATGAATCTTGTAGGCCCATATCTCATGGAGAATACAATAATAAAAAGGAATACTATTCATAATAATATTAAGGCAGCCCAAAACAGGAAAAATAGATGTGTGGATAACTGAAGGAAGGATATGGAATTTTAAGTAGGGGATCATGTTTTCTTGAAAGTATATCTATGGAAGGGTGTTTTAATATTTTTAAATAAATGTAAACTAAGTCCTAGTTACAAAAAGACTTTTTAAATTCAGGAAAGAATTGGAGCTGTAGATTACCATTTGGAAATGCCACCTAACCTATCTAAAGTTCGTGATGTGTTCCATATTTCTTTATTGAAGAAGTATATGGAATATAAAATTAATATTATCACATATTATTAAATATAATTAGAACCTAATTTATCTTAGTATGAATATCCTATCCAAATTCAGGACACTAGAGAAAAAGTGTCAAGGAATCAGATGAATCAACTAGAAAAGGTACTCTGGAGAAATCATAAGATAGAAGATATGATGCGAGAACATAAAGAATTTATGATGAAGAAATACTAAAACCTAATAATGAGTTTATATTATATAAATTTCAAGGAATAAATTTTTAGAGGGAATAATATAACACATAATCTTCAATTATAACATGCTTTTCTTTTTAGAGAAACAATAGCACAATAGTCACAGTTTTATTCAAGAATGTGATTAAAACCTAAATTATAAAATTTTATAAATTTAATTTAATGAAATTAATTTAATTTTTTAATTCATCATGTCAATATTATATTTTGGTGAATTTCTAATATTTTTAGGAATAGTTGATTTGTGGGTGAATAGTGAAAATACCGATTTTACAAAAACTATCAATTTTATAACATTATAATGATATAAGAATAACTTGAAATACCATGAAAAACTTTTCATATAAGAAATATATATTTAATAAGTAATATAATACATATAAAAATATAATTTTGAATTTATAAACACATTCTTAACATTTAATATATTTAAGTAATGTTTTTTTCCAAATAAAAACTGGTTTTAATTATATAAGTAAAAATTGGTTTGTGGGTGAATAGTGAAATATATATTTAATAAGTAATAAAAACTAGTTTTAATTATTTTATATTAATCAATTATTTACATGGTTAAATTAGGTTTTGGTTTGGTTTTAAAGATTAATACGTTTAATTTTATTTAAAATAATCCAATAAATTCCTTTTGGATCTACATTATACTTTATTTTTCTTTAAAATCATCTTTATTCCCAGAACAAACATTTTTCTAAAAATGGTTTTCGTTGCGTTTATGCACTTATATTAAAATTAATTTCCAACCATTATAAAAATTTAATCTTTTTAAATGTATTTAATATTTTTAATCATAATAAATAATATTAGGTAATAATTTGAACTTAATTTTTGTTCATAATGAATAGTAAAAACAGTAAAAAGTTGTTACTATAGTTAGGGTTAAAACGGTTTACCAGGGGGGTTAAACTAAGAGATAAGGGTAGAAATTTAAATTATTTATCTAAAAAACATTTTAAGGTTTCATTTAAAACTTTAAACTTATAATATTAAAATATTTTAAAATTTGGATCGACTTTCACAAGAAAAAATACTTTATATTACTAAATCATTTTAAGCAATTCCAAGTGTGTCTTTTTTATCACTTATAAAAGAGAACCACTTATTCTCTCTTATTCAAACCTCTTGATCCAATTGTATAGACCAAGAAATAATAAAATCAATTCAAAATATTCCTCCACATGACCTAGAGGCTATGTTATCATCAAATAACCAACCTATAAGGCTTAAGGTGTAAGCCAAAGGCGATTTACAAAAGAAGAGGTAAAACATTTAACAAAGTGTTTTCATTTTATTTTCACTTATCACTCCTTAAAAATATTATATAAACTTTATTATATAATAAAATAAGTATATTAAATATAATAAAATTTTATTATGCTGGTGGCACATCCCATATTCATCTCTTTTCCATCCTATAAAAAACAAAAACATCGCTCATGCGTATATACGACTTACCATCTCTATAAAACAGTGTAATTTATTTTTTATAACCAGCTTAATATGATGGTTATAGAGTTGAAAAAATGAATATATATAAAATTTATGAAATAATAATTATTTTTTAAATATAATATATCATTCACCTTCTTACCTTTCCACTTGTTAAAAAATGATAAAACGACTCATGCGTACATGTAAACCACCACATCCACAAAGTAATGTGATTATTTTTTCATGTATGTATTTCAAGGATAATTATAAATATGTATATAATGAATACATATGATATTTGTATCATGATTAAAATTTTGGAGATGATGGAACCATGATCAAGATTTAAGGACTGAAACTACCAAACCAAAACTTACATGAAAAAAAAAAATATTAAACACTCAAAAATGATGATTTAATATATAATTATTAATAAGAAGGTGCTAAAATGTTATAAGTGGATCATATATAAAATTATAAGTTTGTATTTTGTTCTTTTATATAATTATAATAAATTTAAATTTATTATGAAGGATCCTAAAAGCACTTAAAAAGAAATTTAGACATGAGGTAATAGTTTTTTCACAATATCATCCTTATTTGAGATTATTTATGTTTAAGTTTTTGTTGAGGTAATTATATGATATTTTTATATTAAACCAAATATATTTTATTTTCATATATTTATTTATATAAATTAAATTTTTCCTTTCATTTTACCCTCTCTAATTACTCAAAATTCTAAAATAATTTTTAAGGAAAACTATTATTGTTTTTCTATTCAGTCGGGAGTATTTTCTTCTATGTCCATATTTTCTTTAAAATGTTTTCACGAATATTTTTAATATTATAAAATGATTTATTAAAGTAATTTCTACCCATGTTTGAATTTTTATAAATATGTTTAAAAGGATTTTTTTTGAACAAGTCACTTTTTACCAACGGTGTGAATAAAATCATTGTTTTAATGATTATTACATGAATGAATTTACCTATAATCATGAATATTATTTACCTTGAAGATTAATTTATAAGTTTACATGGTTATCTTCAAATAAAATGTTTTTATAATATTCAGAAAAGTTTTAGTTTTTAAATAAGAGATTTCAAAATGAAAAGGGTATTTTAATCAATAAATATTCCGATGATATTTTAAAATAATTTTCATCTATGTCAGCATTTTTTGATGAATCTTATAATTTAATTAGGATATATTATAATGATACCATCCAACATATTTTTTGGATGTATTATGATCATTTTGACTAGGGAAAGTATTGAAATTCCATTTTCTAGTTCTCCTAATATAAATAGTTATTGATTATAGAGTCATGCTAATTAAGTTATATTGTTTATTCATATGATGAATGCATTGGAATTATTAAGTGATGGGTGGGGATCATAATTACACACCCCCTTGATTCATCGGTAGGTCTCATAAGGAAAAACATGTTGAGTATTTGGCATATGAATTACTCATTTATGTAAGATGACATAACACAAGGCCTTAATGGAAAGTTTAATATGTCTAGTATTATAAATTTAATCATTATAAAATTATTTATTTATGTCCATGTGATTATTCAAATATTTTTGTTACCTAGGGATAAGTTAAAATCTCATATGATTATTTATATGAAATTATTTTATTATCATTTTTTCCTACCATATTATTCACGCCTTATTTACTCTATGATAGATTCCACTCTACACATTCCCTTACTAAGAATATAAAGTTAACCTTTTATTTTGTTTCCTTTACCCAAGATTCCTTGAAGTGTACTATGATTGATATATAAGGATATTCTAAATGTAATAATAATGTTCTCAATGAAAATACTATGTTGTATTTTATTTTTTCAAATGTAATGTGTGATTCAAGCCTGTATCTAGTTTTCCAAGACTATTAAATTATTCAATCCCTTGATATGTGATCTATTGTATCTAGTACCAATGTACTGAAGTAACCAAAAGATATAGGTTACTAGGTTCAAGGTTTCTATAAAATTGAATATAATATTTATTTATTATCAAGTGTTCCCACCACTAGGGAGATATCAACTACCAGTTTGGGAAAGTCTCCCAAAATTAACTCAGGTGGCAGTATCCCCAGAATTACTAAATTCTATTACTTCTTGGATATATAAAATAGAATGATTAGGACATAATAACCATAGAGGAATCCATATTTTGAGTGGGTGTATTTTACTCCTCTTCCACTCAATTTTGGGAATTACAACTTCTCAATATTTGATAGAATGGGAGATCCAAAATAGTAACTCACCCATTTTCATCCCTAGTGTAGTCCAATATTAGGAACCCTAAAAAAATATTCTACTAGACTAAAATAATTCATTTATACCTTGAAAGGTCTTGTATTATTTTGGAACATTGACCATATAGCAGGGTCTATTGCAAGCTGAGAAGATCTCTATCAGTAATTCCTCCATCAATTAATCTCTACACTAATGAAAAAACTATCCTTGAACTATCTAATTAAAATTAGTGAGAAAATGAGAGAGTCATGGATTTAATTTCAAGATAGAAGGGTTTGAAATACTCCTTGTAAATATATATTTCCCAGGAATAATTACTAGAGATCTATGTAGATAAAATTTAGAATGATTTGAAAACTACGATCACCCCCTGAATTACCTTAGTGGATTATGAGAGTTTAAAACTATATAAAAACATCTATAGGATTTTATTTATATAACTAAAGAAATATCTCAGCAAGAACCACCATTACAAATAAGGAATTAATGGAAAGTAGAAATAATTACTTTCACCCTGAAGCCAAGTAGGTAGAGGTGATATGAAGTTGAATATATGAAGAATAAAGTTTATTTATTCCATAATGATTAGGTTCTAGATTACTTTATCTATGCATTCAAGAATATTCTTATTAAATTTATAGAAATCAAGAAACCTGATTAAACATGATTTTTTTTATAGAAAAGTGAATCTAGTTTAATTTTCTGTTCATTTCAACAGGAAGAAGATAAATTGGAAGATTTGGTGGTCTTGGTAGTGCAATTAACAGTAGTGGGAAAAATCTAGTGGAAGGTAGGATGGTTTAAAGTCACTGAATTCTAATGGATGTGTGTAGATAGTGGTAGGGTTCTTAGTTCACCAAAAGGAGGGCCAAGAGGAAGTTATGCTGGGTATGTCTCAGCAATTTTTTAGTAAATAATAAATCATAGGTAACTTAAACTCATCTACTGATAATGATGTCCAGACTAAGGAAAGATATAGTATATTAGTAGTCACTTGCATTCAATAGATGAAATTCCATGATAATCAAAGTTCAATGTTACTGAATGACCAGTTGGGATCCAATATAAATATAGGGTGGTATAAACTGTATAATATATCTTCTTCTTGTGTCCAATTATTTATAATTTTAGAAATTAATGGTTATTATTATGAAACTTATATCTTAAAAGTAAAAAAGTTTGATAGTGTTCACTCATAAACATATGAATTAATGCCTGAACCATGTAACTTTGTGTGTATTTCTTTATTATTGTTTCCTTTTCTTGAATGTTGTGTGATGTGTGAGATGAATAGAGTGTGTGGTAGGTTTGGATTAGTGGGGTGAATATGGTTCATTATATTCCTATATATTGATATACTAATATTTACATGAGAATACCATTCTTCAGGATTAGATTCAACTATATTTCATATCTTTCAGTGAAGTACTCTCAAGAATCAGAAGTTGGTGTAGGGTATATTCTCTCAACAAGTGTCATTAGAGTGTTTCCTTATCTTTATCATTATACTTAGAGGAAAATCAGGTAATACTCACACAATTTCCATGAATTGTTTCTCATTTATAGTGTAATTTTACTATTAGATGAAGGTATGACATCAGGAGAGGTTAAGGTTTGGGTTGATAAGTTCAACATATGAGTATTTGGATTATAAAGGATGTATATGAAAGATTATATCATCCAAAAGGACCTAGGAATTTTATTGGATAAATTCAAACCAAAATTTATCTATTAGGAAAGAATTTAGTATGGTGAGGATTCCACTAGCCTAGAATTAGGCCTTTAACATAAAATAAAAGAAAACTACAATAGAGTTGATGGAAGTGCTGAAATATATATACAAGAAGCCTATAGAACTTAACTAGTTGTTCTTGATGGGTTGGTTGTTCATACTGAGGCTATTGAAAGGATGGATAATGACATATAATGTGAATTATTTCAACATGATTTGGAGTTGGATTGAATTAGTGAAGTTAACTTTCACAGATGATTTTTTGGAAATTATTTTATTTTCATCACTACCAAAATCATGATATTCAATGTTAATGACAACTGGTGATTCCTATAGAAAGACTTACTTGGTATTTGAGGGTATTAAAAACTTAATCCTTAATGAATAACTCTAGAGGATAGAGGTTTATTAACCTTCCAATAACACATTAAATATCAAAGGAAGGGGGTGCTCACCTCAAAGGAGAATTTGGAAGAAGAAATAAGAAGATAGATTACAAGATAAAACTTGAGGAAAGTCACAAGGCCATAATCCTACCTAATGGAATTGTGGGAGATATGAGAATATCAAGAAGTATTGAAAAATTCATAAATAATTCACCATAAGGACATCTTCTAGATGTACAAATTCTATGAGTACATTTGAGGGAAGTAGTAACTTTCTACTAAGTGTCAATATTCTGATGAAATCATGGGCTGTGGATTCCATTGCATCATTATAATTGATGATAGAGTAAGGATTGATGGGCAATTATGTCTCCAAGATATTTTAAAAGGTATATTTGGTAGATTATGAATCTTTGTAAATAGTTATAAAATATGTTGTTAATATACAGATGAAGAATGGTGGTCTCTTGAGATGCAATGAAGTCAGACACATCCCTGAACTATAGAAGAACCTAATTTCTATTATTCAACTTGATATGGAAGGTTTTTTAAGCTTCACCAATGGATTTAAGAGAATTACTCAGGTTTCTATAGTGTTGGAGCATAAAGTAAAGGATGAGACACTCTATTTGAATGAAAGTTCATATGGAGCTATAATTTTTAGAAGTACAACTTCCAAAGATACAGAGTTATGAAATTATAGGCTTGGAAATCTTAGTGAGAAAAATATGAAAATTATAATCTAAAAAATCATGTTGAAGAATGGTTATACTGATATCAATATTTGTGAGAGTTCCTTTCTTAGAAAAAAGAGAGGATTTCATTCAATTTGAGTGGCCAGAAGCTAAGGAGTTAGAAGTTAGAGATAGTTCACTTTGATGTTTGGGGCATACCCTAGTCTAGTCCCATAGAGGTTCTATTTACTTTTTCACATATATTATTGATGATACAAATATGGTTTTGGTTTTAGTCCTTAATAATAAATCTTATGCATTCACTACATTCATTTAGTGGAAAGTATTAGTGGATAGGGAAGTCACTTAGAAGTTAAAATTATTAGGATTTGATAATAAGGGTGAGTATAAAGTTAGTAATTTCTGGAACTTTTTTCAGAATAAAGGGATTAGGATAGAGAAGTAAGTTCCAATAACACTAAAAAAAATACTATAGTTGAAATAATGAAAAAAATTTGATAGAGAAATATTAGAGCATGTAATTTCAATAAGGGATTCCCTAGGTAATTTGAGCAGAGGAAGTTAACACAACCACTCATCTCGTCAATAGAAGTGATTCATCGATAGTTGGGAAGAAGCTTCTAGAGTAGCTATAGTTTGGTAAACTACTAAATTTGGCCACCTCAATGCCTTTATTAGTATTTCCTACACCCATATTAATGAAAAGGACAAAAATAATCTAGATGAAAAGTCTAAAACTTGTTTTCTTAAGGGATATGGAAATGAAGACTTCTAATTTTGGCTATGGGATAATGATAAGAAGATGATAATCTAGATTCTAGATGTTATATTCAATGAGAATGTCCTTTAGAAGGTCCATAACATAGATGAATTATAAGTTCAAGGTAAGGAATCAACTACTAAATTTCAAGTTGATTCCTTACCTTTTGGGACATTAAAAGGCGGTGCTATGTAATATAAGGAACTGAAAAATGTATCATTGGAAAGAGAATAAGATTATGTTTAGTTGAGGATATCTTCTAGAGTCAGGAGATTAGTCTAGAGGTCTAGGTCCACTGTTAATTTCTCACTTCTAATATATATAATAGAACCTAAATGTTTATAATAAGAGGTAACTCTTAGTGACTCCAAATAGAGTGAGATAGTGATTAAGGAATAGATAATATCCTTAGATTCCAATGGAATTTGAAACCTGACCTAACTTCCTTAAGGGAAAATATCACGGAAGTATAAATCTATCTTTTGATTGAAGGACGAGGTTGATCAAAGGAATAAGTATAAGGTTCGGCTAGGGGTGATGGGTTTTCAATAAAAAAAGGGAATTAATTTTTTATAAATTTTCTCACTAGTAGTAAAGCACACTACCATTAAAACTGTTCTTATCATGATATATTCCAATGATTTTTACCTTAATAAGATGGATATAAATTTTTTCCTTACTTGAGACTTGGTAGAATGTATTTACATGAAGCAAACTAAAAGTTTTTTGGATCATCATAATAGAAGTCTTATATGTAGACTGAATTAAAGTCTTTATAGATTTAAGTAGGTTCCAAGACAATAAAACTAAAATTTTGATGGTTTTATGGATAAAGTAGGATTTATACAGAGAAAAATGAACCATAGTTTCTATCATAAGTCATAAGATGATGAAATTTACACCACAATTTTTCTATAAATAGATGAAAGGTTTCCTGGTAGAATAGAGATTACAAGGATTTTGGAGCTGAAACATGATTTTTTTGGAAGGTTCATGATAGAGGATATTGTATAGGCAAAGAAGATATTAGGAATGATATTTGAGAGAGGTATGAAGGTTATAACTTTAATTATATCTTAGAGAAATTGAATCTTGAATGTAATTGAAATATTTTATATGACTGGATATAAGATCATCTCAAATACATTGGCTGTACACTTCAAGTTATCTAAGGAAAAGGTACCAAATATAGACGATGAGGTCTAGTATATGGACAAATTTTTTATTTTAGTTAGATATCATAAGTTTGATGTGCACTATGATTTATAAATGGATGAATATTGCCTCTGTAGTGGGATTAGTGAACTATTTCATGTAAAATTTGAGAAGGGAACACTAAGAGGATATGTAATGGATCATATGATACTTAGAAGGATAAAAAGATATAACACCATTCTTTAAGGAAGATGATCCACTATAGGGGTTTATTAATGAATAATTTTCTAGGTATTTAGATACCTAGAAGAGTACAATAGTTTTAATGTCTACCTATAGAGGGATGATGGTCATTTGGGTGTCTCGGTTGTAACCAATGGTAACTTTGTCTATTAGAAATGTTAAATATGTTCTAGAAACGAAATCTAGAAAGGAAATAATTAGGTTAATTCTATTTCTGAAGGAAATCATAAGATTCTTGGAAGAGGGAGTACTTTACTATGATAATACGAGTGTGGTTAAACTAACATGAAATATAGTAATTCATGTAAAGATGAAACAAATTGACTTGGAATTCCATTTCATACATAAGTTTTTGTAGGAAAAAGTGTTGGAGTTTCAAAAGATAGCTAGAATATAGAATCAGGATGACATGTTCACAAAGGTACTTGTCCAAGAAATCCCAAGGAAACACTATTCCTTAGTTGGACTTGGGTGAAGGTAATTAAAGGGTAAAACTTCATGTTGTGGATGGAAGTATACTTGGTTATAATTTTCCTAAGTGATGGAGGTTATAAGATTTTACTTGAAATAGTATTCGAGTGGGAGATTTTTAAGAATGTGAAGCTTGTTTAATTTTATTTTCTATTCAATTAGAAGGATAGAAACTGAATAATATGACAGTCTTGATGGTGTGTCTAGTAGTAGTAGGAGAATTCCAGAGTAAGTCAGTTCATTCAAAAGTTACTTACTTCTAATAGATGTGAGTAGATAATAGTAGAGTGACCAGTTCTTTGAAAGGAACTTTAAGTAGAAGTCATGTTGGGTATATCTGAGTAATTTTATGGTAAATTATGAAGTGTATAGAACTTACAATTCTCTACTAATAGTTACAACTAGACTAATAAAAACTACAATGTATTGGTAGTCACTTTCATTCAATATATGAATGCCTAGGATAATCGGATTTCAGTGTTACATGATTACCGAATGGACCCCACTACAAAGCTAGGGTGAGACCACCTATACAGTAGTTTAACATATTGATTTTAAGTCTTTCTAAAAATGGTAATTACCAATTGTGAATATAAACCTTGTATCTTATGAGTAATAAAAGTTTGGTATTATTCTCCTATGTATATAAGACTTAATGTCAGAACCACATAAAATTTGTGTGTCTTTCTTTCTTGTTGTTTCCTTTACTTTAATGTTGTGAAATGTGTAAGTTTAATAGAATGTGTGAAATTTTTGAGTTAGTGTGGTGAGTAAGGTTAATTAGCTTCTCATATTTCATTACACTAATATTAGTGGGAGAAGACCATTCTAAAGGATCAACTTCCACTGCATCTTATGTCTTTTGGTGAAGTACTTTTATAAATCAAAATTTGGAACATGGTCTATTCTCCCAATAGAATGATCACATAAATTATTTCTCTTTCAATCATATACAGGGTTATATAATCCATTAATTCTTTGTCTTTAAGGATTTATTACAAAAGATAACTGATGATGGTCAAGTACTATTAGACAATCCCAAGGTGCATGTGACATGTGTGTTAACCATTCAGTATAAAGAAGGTGAAGAATGGAAAAAGTCCTCATATGGGAATTCAAAATTTTTTGATGATCAAGAAATCTTGAATATAGTGAATAATTCACATGAAAACATCATAGAATGATTGAATCGAACATTTATGACCCCAATTCCCTTTACAACTAGTATTACAACACTATTTACTTATCATTCTACCAAGATCTGATCTAATAAGAATAGGTAATATAAAGAGATAAAATGATCCCCATGAATTAAAAAACCAATCCAAAATTTTATAGACTCTATTCCCCCATCATTAGAAGAATGGGAACCATCCCACTAAATGATCTAATGGTCATCATCCCACTAAATGAAACACTCTACTGATTTGGAGCACTTGTTTTCCTTAATCAATGTTATTTGAGTGATGAATAAGAAGGCTGAGAAGAAAGAGTTTTATGAAATGTGAACCTCTATTTACATCAATATGGTATTATCTAGGTTTGAAGAATATTCACTTGTTTTTAATGAGTGAACTTTTAGTAACCCATAATTCTCCTGATCAATACTTAATCTGTTTTTAGTTTTTGATCCTCAAGACCTATCTAGGGGTAAAACTATAAATTTACACTAGAATATGACTTTAGGAAAATTATCTAATGGTTTTATTGATTTTTAGGTATGATGTTGACCCTTGGGATAAGACGATGCATAATTTCAAGTGTGGTTGGGTCTCAATAAAAATATATTAAGTATTAAAATATTTTTAACCCCCATACATGAATTCTCAATAATTATTATTTTCCTTCTAAACAGAGAATCATATAAGAACACTAAAACTGTGGTTATTTCCAAAACACAGGGTTTACTCTAGGAGCGTTATAATTTCGGTTCACATCATAGTTTATGAGTTTAGGATGTTATAAGTGGATAAATCAATTAATTTAATTAACTAACAAATTAGTTATTAACGATGAAACCCTATAATCACCCTTTAAAGACCTCCTTATGATATTATACTATGTTTAGTGTAACGAACCTACCCTAGTAGCCTAGATTCAGTGGTTACTTTATTATATTGGTTTTAGATACAAGAAATCACATCACAAAGGACCAAATAGTTTAATAGTCTTGGTAAACTAGATACATACTTGAGTCTTGTATTAAATTTGAAAACATAAATTACAACACCATGAAAGTAAATATTTTTCATCCTTAAACTCATTCAATGATTCCTTCTTCTTATATTTGGAAAATGAAAACAAATAAAGGGTGAGATCAGATACTCAGTATGGGTTACATACAATAAAAGATATCATGAATCATTAAGGGATAATTAATATGGAAAGGTAAATAACTGAAACACATTCCATTTAATAAATAACTTGACTATCATGATTAGATAAGGTATAATCAATATCTAAAGATAAATAACTAAAAACACATGACATTTAATCAAAACATTGAGCATAAAGAATAACATGAAAGGAATAAATTATGATCAAATAGTTCTATGTAAATAATCACACGATATTAAAACTAATCCATAGATAATATCAATGAAGTAATATCCTGGAAAATAATAACCCAATTATTATTGAATTAATTACTTAATATTGTACATCATGATATCTATACTATCAAGAACTTGCACCAAGATAGTTTAATCGATGGGTATATATACAAAAAACCCCATTTAAATAAGTCTATACAACTGATTCATCTCATGAGACTATCGATTCATTTAGGGGCTATATAATTCCAGGCCTACACATAAATTCATGTCCAAATAATTCCCCATATATTTAATGATTGATTTAATTCATGATCAATATTCCTTATCGAAAAATATATATATTGAGTAAAGAATACTAATTTATCAATATTTCCCAAGTCAATAAAATAACCTTTAAAGTAAAAATAGCATGTAAAAATATTTTAAGGCTTATGCAATAATCATATCCATGATATAAATAATATGGATATTTAAGGTAAATGAAATTCCTAATGATAAAAAAGTGAATATTTTATGGGAAGTTTAATGACTAAAAAATTAATCAAGAAAGTGAATTTCAATACTTTCCTTTGTCAAACTGATCCTAAATCATCTAGATAAATAATAATAATGGTATAATTACAATATATCCCTAGGTAATTATATATAAAATAAAGGGTTGTTATTATTTATTAATATAAATACCTTAAAATATCATTAAAATATTCTTGAGTAAAATACCCACTTTGAGAATCACTTTAAAATCTAAAGATTTATAGAAAATTAGAACAATTATTTTCTTTGAAAATAAAATTTTAAACATGTAAAGGAAGTTTAAAAGTAATTAGTGGTCATTATGGTAGAAAATTCCATTATTACTGAGTATGTTAAAGTAAATATTCCTTTCACATTTTTGTATGAAAAGTCAAAAGGTCGATTGTTTAGAAAATGATAAAGGGATTCCATTTAAAAAAAATTATAAAAACGATAATGGGTAATATGGACTTTAAAAAATCATAAGATAATATTAAAAACATCCTTGAAATCGTTTTTATAAAACATGAATTTGGAAGAAAAATGATTTACGACCGAAGAGAGTAATAAAGTTATATTTTCTTAAAAACATTTTCTCAATAATTTTAAGTAACAAAGAGAGGAAATGGTACTATTAATTTAAAATTTAATGAATAAATAGAAGATAATAAAATGAATGTCATTTATTATAAAATGATAAAATAATTTCTTTAATGGAAATTAAAGCATAAATAATCCTGATTAAAATGAGATTGAAGTATAAACCCTTACCACTTTTGTAAGTTTTGAATATTAACCCCCATGAATCAAATGAATTAAAATTAAATATTAAATACCATGAATATTAAGATATTCATGATATAAAATATCAAATGTGAAATAGATACACCTCATAAAAACAATTAGTTTCATAAGACCAAATATGTCTCAATAAAGTGTAAATTGAGATGAAATATCTTCAAAGACAATACTATTGAAGTGAGGATTAATAAGTGATTGATTATGTATATAAAATTTAAATACACATAAAAAATTTATAAAACATAAAATAATCAAAAGACATTACACACATAATCTTCAAATATCAAATATATTGAAGAAGTAAAATAACCTAATGAAAAGAATTTGAGTTATGAAACATTTACCACTTGGTAACTTTCAAGTAAAATTCACTTGGATGAAATAATATGAATTAAAACTTAAAAAACCATTAATTATGAAGGATTTATGATATTACATGTAAAATTGTTAGTGTATACACAATATAAAATAAATTAGGTGCATAACATTGCAATATGCCTCAATGAAATGAAGTTGAGACAAAACCCCTTACCTCACGTTTACCTTTAGTTGATCATGATTTAAAATACTATATAATGGTTTAAAAAATGTTAAAAATTTATATCAAAACAATATTTATATTAATAAAATCATATATGATCTTCTTATAACATCTTATCACCCATTTGTTAATAATATTTCATTATTACCATTGTTTCGGGTGTTAACTACTTTGTTTTCTCATGTATGTTTTGTCATATAAGTTTGGGTTCTTGTGAATAGGATATAAATAAATCATATATATAATTATATTAATTATATAAATATCATATATATTCATTGGATACATTTTTATAACCATTATTTAAATCTTGACATGGATAATGAATCACATTGCTTCATGGAGATGGTAGAACGCACTAATGGGTGAAAGGGTAAGTAAGTGTATGCTGTATTAATTTCAAATAAACAATATAATTTTATATTTATCATATGTATTCATTATTTATATCATTATTAATATCCATCTGAGTTGGTGATGGAAAACAAATCACATCGGTTCCCTAGGCGGTAGTCTTCTGTAAACATGAGCGATGGATTAGTTTCCCATTTGATGGAGAAGGAAATGGATAAATATTATGTCATAAAAATAATAACATATAATTATATGAAATATAATGGTTTTATTATATTGTAATTATTAATACATAATTTATTATGGAAAAAAATAATTAAAAAGATGGAGCTTAGTGAAGACAATTACCTTCGCTTAGAAGAATTACCATTTGATCTCTTATCAAGGACCCTAGGGTTGGTATTTTAGGAAAAAACATATCTATATAATGTGGATAAAGATTTTGGGGAGATATTTTTGTAGGTTTTGGTTAATAAAAATGGCTTGAGAGGTTTGAAAAAGTGAGGAGAGTGAGTTCCCTTTTATAATTGAGGAGGAGTGACATTTTTTTAAATACCCAAAACTATTTAATAATGGGAAGTCAATCTCACCCCAAGTGCCTCCAAAATTTATAAATAATGGAGTTTATGGAAGTTCGGGTTGATCAAAAACCTCCAACACATAAAATTATTTTTTTAAACATGTTAGTCCCTTATCCTATAAGTTTACTTACTTTTAATATTTTAGTTTTCACTGCGATAAGTAGTTTTTTAACCAAGGTAATTAATCATTTTTTCCTAAAACAAATTTATCCTTATTATATAATTTGGACCCATATATCCTATATATTAAATAAAATTTATCAAATAAAAATTATATGTGTATGGAAAATTAATTTTAACACAAGTGCATGTAACACGTAAAACCTCGTTTTAACCTTAACTGTGTAATTAATTTGCAATGTTTTTACTAATAATTATTAAAAAAATTAAGTTGAAATTATTAAATAATTTTAATTATTATTATTCAAAATATTTAATACATTTTATTAAATTCAATTAATATAAGTGATAGAATTTAATTTAAAAATAAACTCGCAAATCATGTTGAAAAACAGTTTTTCAAGAAATGCATTTTTCAAGCATAAAATGATCTTATATTAACTATATGACTAGTGATCATCATTATATAGATTTAAATTCAAATATTTAGATATACAATATATATATTTAATTTAAATATTTCCTTATTAGTGTTTATTTTAATTAACTAAAATGGAGGAACATTATGCATTTAAAATAATTTTCAGAAAATTGCGTTTTAAGCATAAATATAAAATCATGCCAATATCAGGTATAAATATGATTCAAATTTAATTAATTATTTAAAATATTACTAAATAATACTTTTGTTACTTTTAAATAAAATTAAAATCCTAAAATACTAATGGAACTTTTAAATTACTTAATTTATTGAAAAGAAATGATAGTTTTACAAAAAAAAATATTTTTCTCTATTTACTAAAAAATCAATCATTTTTAAAAATTGAAAAATTTCACCCAAAATAATATTAATATGATGAAATCTAGATTATATTTCTTGTTGGGATGCGCCGAAACCTAACTCCCCTTCTCTACCGATGACCTAGCTCCGGATGCCGCCAGACTCTGCTCCCCCCTCCCGATTGGAGGGGGGAGCTTCACGCTGTATCCCGCAGAGGATGAGAATATCAGATGGTAATCTTCCTTCCTTCCCGAGAATCAATATCTCGCCGAAGGTTCCGAATCTTTTCCGAGAGGTGCCTCAACTTTCATTCCTACCGGAGGAGATTAATGGCGCCTCTGATCTTTGCAAACTGACAATGGTGGCCCAATTCCATCCCCAACGACCCTCAGTTGAATCCTTTGAGCATTTTGTCTCTGATTTGTGGAAGCTAAAGGAGTGAGTGGTCATTAGTTTACTTGATCGATGACACTTCATGATTTGTTTTGATTCAGAGGAAGATATGATCTACGCCTGGTCCAAGGCCCCTCAAAGATGAAACTGAGCGACGTTCTATCTATTTCGATGGAACTTTGATTTCCATATGCAGCGTGATCCTTCAACATTTGCGACCTGGGTAAGTCTACCGGGTCTTCCAATTTCTTTCTAGAACCCCTCTATTTTGTGTGCAATTGGTAATTTTATTGGGAGGTTCTTATGCTCTGATTGGCGTACTGAGGTGGTGTGTAACCCAATTTGTCCGAGGATCTGTGTCGAAGTTGATGCTGCAAGGAATCCGGTCCGAAGCATATGGATCACTGATGATAAGGAATTTCGATGGAGGCAGAAGGTGGTTTTTGAATCATGGATGCACTACTGTGTATCTTGTAGCCGTTTTGGTCACTCGGTATCGAATTACCGTAGCGGGAGGATGAAGGGTTGCTCTCAGGAGAAGGAAATGCGTCACAGCGGAGGGGGTATTGCTGCTACCCTGGACAGAACCTTGCACACTGATGTTGGTTTGGCAGTGAAAGGGGATGAGGCGGGTTCCAAGTTGGGTCATGCAGAGGATATTGGGTGTGCTGAAGGTGGAGGCTCTGTCAAGAAAGGAATTCGGGTGGGGGATCCCGAAAGTATAGGTGATGTTGCAGATAAACCTGTGGTTCCAGTGCTTGTGTAGGGGTGGAACGGGTTTTAATTGGAAAGGCAGTGGGAGGGGGAGTATCTTCATCCGCTGTGCATGGGATTTATCGGGTTGTTGAGGTCCCTGGTTTCTCCCCTGGTATGAAGGAGTTGCAAGACGATCAGGATAGGGATGCAGACAATCAGGCTATGATTGAGCAGTTAGGGCAATATGCTTCTAGTGTGCCTCTAAATCCGACAGTTGAGCAGGTGTTTCACCGTTTGAAGTCTAATCTTGGAATTGGGAATGAAAATACAATGGGTTCTTTGGCATGCAGTCCCTTGCCGTCAGGGCATGTGGAAGGCTGTGTCCAAGAGCAGGAAGAGAATGCTGGACGTATGATGATCTTAATTCCCACAGATAATAGATTTATGGAATTGTAAAATGAGGAGGCCTTGCATGAAGAGGAGAATGTGGCGAGGCAGGACAGTGGTATCTTGCAGATTTCTGACTCTCCGGTGGATGCTGCAGCTGGTGAAGATGTGCAGAACCTGGTGGATCGGCCTCAATGTCCCAACACAACTCAAGATTGTGGTTCGGAGGGGGGTTATCGAGAGGTGGATATTTTAGGAAAATGGGGTGACATTTTAGATAGTTAGAAGGAAAAAGATGTTGGGATGCTCCGACCCTCCTTCAGTGCTGTTTTTCAAGGTGATAGGATGAAGGTGCATGGGGTTGAAGATAACAGGACTAGTCCACCACGTCGGCGACCGAAGAAAGATTATTCTTATCTTCCAAGTCCGGTGTCTACCAAAGCCTCTATTGGGAAGGAAAGCTGGGCTATGCAATCTTCGAAGGAGTTTTTAGCTTTGGAGAAGTTGAATTTGAGAAGAAAATATGCCAAGGTTCATAAGTATTATGAAAGCTCCGAATGAGAAACAAATAATGCAGAGGAAATAGTCCATAATGGGGATGGTGATGGGTTTGGTTTCTATGATATGTAGTTGTTTTACTGGCATGTTGTACCTGCTTTATGATTTTTCTTTTATTAATAAATGGTCAGAGGCTTGCCTCTGACTGAGCGTTTCTAGTAATATTAATATGATGATTAAAAAAATATATTATTTTTATAAAATTAAATTTCTAATTTTTTTTAAATTAATTATAATTCCTAAATATAAAATGAAAAATAAAACCATTTTTGAATAAAATGTATCTTGAATCATAAAATGAATTTACTAAAAATTTGAGTGATTATTTACTAATAAATTTTCATTAAATTTGTACTTATTAGGACCTATCTATATATATTTCACAATCTGGTTAATCCTATTCATACTCGCTAAATCAATGGATATGTTATAATGGTCATATTTAATTAATATATTTCATGGGTCATTTAATCTCGATAATGTTTTTTGTATACATTATTAAATATAATGTTATTATTTTAAAATCTCAGCATTTTAGATTCTACGCAGCTTCAATAAATTGTGTCCTCTAAATTTTAACTTGTGCTCATAAATCAAGGCTTTGATATTTGTAAATTCCTTTATGAAAAACCCACATCATAAAAAGGGTTAACAAAACTTAATCATATAATAGGGAAAAGAAAATATGATGGTCATATAGAATATCACATAAATATATTTCCATGTAAGAGAGCATTAGTGGGAATTGAAAATATGGAAATCAAATAAAATCATAAATAATTATGGAGATTTATAGATGTAACATCCTGGTCTGACATCCACTTAATCGGGGCCCAAAGACAGTAGGTCACATGGCCTCAAGATTTCCTCCCTGTATTCTAGAGGTTTCAAACTAACAGTGAGGGTCTAAGGTGGTATAGTGGGGAGACTATACCCCCACATCAGAGTTAAACAATGGATAAAATAAATACACAGACAATAGTGAAAGCATATACATAATATACACTATAACAATAGGACCCATAACCCACCGTAGAGAAAGCATAATAAGTAGAAATAATAATAAATAAACTGAAATAATAATCAAAATCCTAAAGGATATGTCACATACAATGATGTCATGATATGATGACATAAAAAAAAAGAAACAAGGGATACATGGGACATACATATACAACATGCTATACAAAAAATACAAAAATAACAAAACTTATCCACTAGAATCTCGAGAATAAGCTCGAACCTTTTCTCCCATGATCTATACTATAAGTAAAATGAATCAAGAATTTATAGTAGGGAACTTTCCCTCATACATACCTATAGAAAAACAATCTACTCAAGTACCAAACACGACCTAGGTATGGTGTGATATAAAATCCCAATAGACCACCACCAATGATGTCTAGTAATAATCCAGCCTGTGTATATAGAAACAATAGTGTACATGTATAAATATTAATAAAAAATGTTGAATAAATAAATTCTAGCCAATGAAAGTTCCTACAGGACACTTGGCTAGCTTCACCTTCTTCAACATAGGCTGGTGTAAGAGTCTGATCAGTAACCATACATATATATAGTAATAATGTATATAATATATCTATATACTATATCCACTTATATGAACTAAGTACATGAAGAAGTAAGTAGGAATATACCTAGATAGTAGGTTCTAGATATACCTGAGGCATAACTCAAGCGTCCATAACTAGTCTAATGAGACATTGGCTCAAGAAAATGGTACATGCCCTGAATATCATAATGAATGTGAGACGTCATGATCAACACTCAAGATATGTGGAGTTTGATGTCATTCCCAACACCTGATACAGAGGATATGTGGAATGTCATTCCAATCATCCTAATACTGAAGATACATGGAAAATCATTCCCATTTCATAGATTTAAGTATAATGGTGAGAGATACCATGCTCAACACTCAATGTAATGGAGAGTGAAAAATAATGCGCAACAAGTCCCTTAATAATCATTCCATAGAAAATATTAATAGATTACACATAATAATTATATTAATATAAGGGATCAACTCTAAATAATTTATAATTAGTAATCCCAATATAACGAAGGGCATCATAATTCACACATTTCACATTTATATTGATATAACATGAGGTGTGGACTTTACACCCAATTCCATTTGATATAAACAAGATAATTAATTAATAAAGGCATGGTAATTCATATTCAAGGTTAATACAAAGACTTAAAATGTGTTTTGGTCTATTGAAAATTTATATAAAACTGTGAAAATCCATTTCCAAGCTAAGAAGAACACTTAGGTAATGTTTGGATATTTTAGAAATTTAGTATAAAGAGGGAAATTTATTCGTAACACCCATGGGGGTGGCTATAATTGAGGTTGGAATCCTCTAAGCACCCAGAAAGGGTCTATGGGAGTATAATGACATGCTTTAATTAATTTAAAATGAAAAAAAAATTTATTTTAAGGCAACGTACAAAAATAACCAGTGTTCAGAACAATGTAGAAGCTGTGGAATTAACTTTAATTTTAGGGAAAATAACCAAACCACCTACCTTAGGTCCATAGATGACTCCTCATCTAATATCATATCCATATTTGAAGTAGATTGGAATAAATCGGAGAAACAGTACAACACCCTGAAAATAGGGTGAATGAGATCACACCAAAATAACGTAAGATATTTAAAGAATAATGATGGAAGGAAGTAAGATGAATCAAGAGATTACTGATGTGGATCCAACACTTTAGACAAAACTTGATTTGGAGTCCGTATGAGTGAGTTATCAAAGAACCTATAAGAGGGTGGATGAGAGACTTTGAGAGAGGAATGAGGTGCTGCATGCTAGAAATGAAGGGAGGAAGAGAGAAATTGAGTTAAAAATATTTAAGGGGTGAAAATTTAATTTCACTCACAAAATGGGGGTGCATGTTTTGGCCGCATGGTTTGACCAAACTGTTTCCAAAAAATTCTACCTATACTATCTAAGGAGGGACCCCACATGGTCTAGGCATATGGTTTGGTTAACAGTGCACAAGCCATGTGCGAGCCACTATCCCAACACCCTTTCCAACCCACATGAGCATGCACCTAGGATCACATGGTTGAAGACAAACCGTGCAACCTCCTACAAGACACAAAGTTCCCTGCATGGTTACCCCACACGGTTAGTACTAACCATGTACTAACCATGCGAACCACTATGTTTTCCCAATTTTAACAAATCCAAACTCTAAAAAAGCCTTGGAGGATCTTGAACTCTTTCTTAGGCTATAGGGAATGTTTACCAAAATTAAACAAAGGATTTAAACTAAAAAACATGAGCCGCATCTTTGAGAAAATTCAATTAGTTAAAACATCCCCTCCTTAAAGAAACCCTTCCCCGAGTTAGACTTATGAGGGTATAGAGGTATAATATGAGAAAATATCTGGACACTAAGCTCATTTATCAGATTATCACTCCTAGGTATCATCTTGTCCTCAAGTGTGCTACCATAACACCCATACTAAGGGAAATGAACTTCATCAGAGTGTCTTCACACTCTGATCAAGAACACACACTGGGTACTCCTCAAAAGAAGAATCTATCTCCAAATCAACCTCATCAGGTTGTAATACGTACTATGGGTCTAGATAATACTGGAGAAGTTGAGATACATGAAATATATCATTCATAGACCGATATATCTAAGGAAGTTCTATCTGGTGAGCCATTGGTTTGATTAATTTCAAAACCTCAAAAGGTCCTATGAATCGAGGTGAAATCTTACCCTGACTCTGAATACATTGGTGGACCAACCTAGGTGAGACTTGTAAGAAAACTTGATCTCCAAACTCAAACTCAATAGTTTGTCAACATCAGTTTTCATATGACTGCTGTCTAGATTGAGCTGTCATCATGCACTTTCTGATCAACTAGACATACTCTGAAGTATCCGAGATGAGACATTGTCCAAGAATAGATGCCTTCCTAAAATCTAAGCAACATATAGGTGATTGGTATGACCTACTATATAAGGATTCATTAAGATCCATCTGAATGTTATCCTAAAAGATGTTATTATAAGCGAACTCAACAAGGGGTATATGTTTCTCCCAAGAACCCCCAAATCCATGGAAAAATTCATGGATCATATCTTCTAACACTTGAATCATACTCTTTGTTTTTCCATCAATATGAGAGTGATATTCCATGATTAGAATCACCTGTATACCCAAGGCCTTCTACAACCCTTCTATAACCATGCTATGTAGTGAGAATCCTTGTCATAAATGACAGACCATGAAGATCTATGAAGATGTTAAACCTCCTTGATGTATAGTCTCCCTAGAATGTCTACCGATAATCTCTCAAACAGATAAAAAGTGTGCGACCTTTATCAAACGATCAATTATTACCCAAATGGTATTGATTCCATGAGGTGGTCTAGGTAAACTAGTCATGAAGTCTATAGAAGCATAATATCATTTCCAATCGAAAATGTATAATGGCTATAAAACTCCCATCAGTCACTAATATTCCACCTTCATCTTCTAATTGGAGGAAAATCAAGTGATAAAGTCGGCAGTCTCATGTTTCATAATAGGACTCCAATACTAGCAACGCAAGCCTCGATACATCTTAGTGACATCATGATGCACTACCCTAGTCCAGGCATGAAATTCTCACACCATCTCCTCTATTATGTATTTCGGGACCCATACATGCCCATGAAAGAGTAATGTCTCATCCTCATATATGGTAAAACCAGAATATATACCCTCATATAAGATACTTTCCCTTAGGACTAAGCCCTCAGGATTATAATGCTACCTCATTCTCACCTATTCCATAAGGGTTTAAGTCACTGCTAAAGCTGAGAGAATAGTCTATCCATGATCCTCCTGAACCTAAATGTGAATATATGAAAGTAATTCCATAAGATTCCACTTTCCACTGGGCTCCTGAACCGCCTGTGTTTGAGTCTTCGGAATTAGAGCATCATCTACAACATTTCTTTTCTCAGGTGTATAGGTAAGCTCAAAATTGAAGGACTGCAGATACTCAACCTATCTATGCTGCCTCAAATTCAAATAATGATATGTAAATATGTACATGATGATTTTTTGTTCCATAAATACCACAAAATTCTATCCAAGTAAATAGTGCCTCCAACAACATAAAGAATGTATAACAACTACTAGATCGAGGTCATGCATCAAGTAATTATGCTCATGTGGCCTCAACTGATGAGACCCATACGCTACGAATTGCTTGACCATAATAAAAAATTCTCCAATGACAATAAATGATGTGTCATAGTAGACCATATAACCCCTTCTTGGCTTTGGAATAATTAGGATCAACACTGAAGTTAATCTTACCTTCAACTCTTGAAAGTTTTCTTTACAAACTTCTGACCATATGAATTTCAAACCCCTCTTAGACAGATTAGTAAGAGGTGATTATTGGAATTATAAATCCTCTATGAATCATATATAATATCTAGATATCCCCAAGAAACTTCATATGTCATATTAATTCTTGGTATGATCCTAGAAATCTATAGCTCTCACCTTTTTTGGGTTTACTAAAACTCCTGACTCCGAGATAATGTGACCCAGGAAGTAGACTTTGTAGATCCAAAAGTGGAATTTACTAAGCTTATCATATAGATAAATATCTATCAGTGTATTCAATATGATCTCAATATGGTTGGAATGGTCATTTTGAGATAAAGAATACACCAAGATGTCATCCACTAAGGCTACAAAAAATGAATCCAGATATGGGTGTACAACCCAATTCATTAGAGCCATAAAAACCACAGGTGAATTCATGAGACTGAATGACATTAATAGGTAATCATAAATACCATACCTACTCTTGAAATATGTATGAGGTACATCTAAGGAAATGACACTCACATAATGATAACAAAACATCAAATCAATATTTGAAAACACCCTCACACATCGGATCTGATCAAAGAGGTTGTCTATTTGAGGTAGTGGATACCGGTTCTTAACTGTAAGCTGGTTCAACCATCGGTAATCAATGAAAATACTAAGGGTAACATCATAATTTTTGGAAAAATGAACCAGTGAACCCTAAGGAGAATTTCTAGAGAATATAAAGCCTTTATCCTCTAGGTCTTATAACTACTTATTGAGCTCTAGAATCTCCACAGGTTCCATCATATTAGGAGGAATCGACATTGGTGCTACTCCTAGAACTAGATTAATGGTGAATTATACCTCCCTCACTAGAGGTAGCCAAGAAAATTCACCAGGGAATACATTCTTGAAATGACCAACTACAAGTGGGAAAATAACAGTTTGTGACCCCTAATAATCCAAGAAAATATTGGAAATATAGACTGTCACACTTCCCATCCAATGATGCTCAGGTCCTAATCACATAGCTTAGATAAACTATTATCCCTTATGAATTTTCCTACCACCCTCTAGTGATGTAAACATCACCCTCTGATGATAAACGTCAATACATTCTTGATAGAGAACTAGCCAGTCCATCCCAATAATTACATCAAACCCTATCATGTTGAGGATGAAAAGATTCCATATGAAGAGATATCTACCTATCTCAAGAGTAAAATACATAAAATGGTGAATTATATATGATCGAATACCCAATGGGGTGTCGAGTGTCATCATGCCATAGAATTGTTCTATCTTGAGATCCAAACTCTCTATAATTGCCTCTAATATAAAAGAGTGAGATGTTCCCCTGTCAAATAAAGAAGAAACTATAGTATAGGCTACTATAATAGTACCTCAAGTAGTAGATGGTCCAGTTCTCTGCTCCTCTGGAATAAGATACATTGCATATAACTGGATTGTAATGTGACCTTGAGTCATAGCTTGATTGCCCTAAGCAAGACCGCTCTACTGGAACTGAAATCCCGAGTTTGATTACCTCTTCCTAGACCACCGCCTTGGTCTGAGTAGACCATGGTATTCTAGCTACCAACCTGGTATGATAATAATGGTCCCGTTATGGAATATGGGGTAGGTGTAGATCCCCACTGGATATTCACTGATGGAAAAGTCCTATAGGATCACTGAATATTCCCCATCCTCCTTTAGCCTCTGCATTCAATTGGATCCTATAAACATTAGGGTTTAATATGTCTCAACTTTCCACATTGGTTACATATGAGGAAAATATAAGCATGATAAATCTAACTACTTCTACCCTTGCGAGAAGCCTTGAAATTCCACTTTCACCCATTATAAGAAACACCAAAAGATCTAGGTTCAAAACCACCCTAGCTCTCACCATCAGGTTTCGTTAAATTTTGATTAGTAATAATGGTCTGGTTTACTATCTAAAAAATAGTATTCTACTAAATTATTCTAACATTTGATCAGATGGCGTATACCAACCCATACTCTAATTGCTTGTAGTTCATAAGATCATCGTTGTATAGAGTTAGTGCGAACCACTACAGCTCAGTAAAATGAGCAGAATTGTAACACCCCGAGAATTTATGAGAAATATTCCTTTTAATTTCTTTGATGTATTTTTTTTATGCTTCACCAAGATTAGCTTGCACTATACACAACACCGTATTAGCTTGTAGTATACACAACACTATTCTTGGCTTGTGTTTCACACAATTTCAAGTTATTTTGAATAAAATTCATTTTACACAATACCAAGTATATATTTTGATCAATGTATAACTGAAATATATTTTTATTATGTTATATGAAACACCAAATGAATCTTTCCCTACACGCAACCCTGACTTGGCTTGCATTACACGCAAAAGCGACCTTCCTCGATAGTGTGTGTTGTACGCAATACCGAGTTTCACTAAACAAGATATTATTATAATATTATTATGAACTAGAAATTATGAATAGTATTAACTACCTTTTGAATTTTATAACATTATAATTCATCTTACACATTTTATATATCATGGTATGAGAACAAAATAATTTTTTTGGGTAAAATAAGTATTTTTTAAAAAAATTAAGTTTTTCCAGCTTTTGATGGCACACCCATTTTAAATCTAATTTTTAACAAGTTTATAAGTTAAATTTTACAAAATAAACTTCTTCTTGTGAATAAGGATATAAAAATTTACGTTGGATAAAGTTTTGATATTTTTCTGATAACGTTCATATTTTGATGAATAGTAAAAATACGCTAAATTTTAATTAAAAAAAACTTCTTTCATCATGATAATTTATATGGTTAAATTATAATATTTAATGGTTTTAAAGTATAAATAGAATATATTTTTACCATTTAATATTATTTATATCATTATCATTAATTTTACAATGAATTCATAGGTAAAAACATTTCAATCTTTTGCAATGTTTTAACTTTTAAAACACGTTTTCTCAACATCGGGATTAATTTTAAATTAAATACTACAACTTTTGTGTATTGAATTTGAAAAAATGGATTCCATATTTGGAATTATTAGATCCAAATTATGTTAATAGGATACTTTTTTATTTTTAGACATTATGAATAGTAACTATGGAAATTTTTATTTACTATAGTTAAAGGTAAATCGAGTAATTAAGGGTAAAAATAAGATTATAAAATTACCATAACACCGGTAAAAATATTATTAGATGAATAAAAGTCGACCCATATCACCTAAGGGTCATAATAGATTCATTTCATGGACTTTTGATCATGAAAATTATGTAATTATTATTAAAACCAAAGAAAGTGACAACATGTCACTCTCTTATATCTTATAAGTGTAATAATTTTAATTTAGTGATAAACTTTATAAAACTTCAAACTTAAATAGTCCCCAGAAATATAATAAAATTATATACATCATGGGAATTTATTTATAATTTTTAGGGATTAAATAATTATCATTAATGGTGACACAATAGTGATATAAAAATTATTTTATTGAGTGAAATATCAAATAAATGGTTTTAAAAATATTAAAAGAAATATTATATGAACTATTAAATGTGCTCCAAAAATTTTATAGATAAATATGACATATTATTAATCTATTAAAAATTTTGGTTCGACCATATATTCTGTTTGGATTTTATTTAAATTCAAATAATTGAATAGTGTAAAAATTGACACTATTGGTATTTTATAAAAATAACATATTATTAAATTGTTTAAAAATAAAAAAGTTATGTAAAAATTACAAATTGAAAATTATATGGTTGAAAATGTAATAAATTATCTAATTATGGACAATTCACAACACATAAGTAAGTATTTGTAACCATTTAAAATTTAGAATATTATTACCACAAATAAAATTAAATAGATTAAATAAGGATAAATCAAATTGATAAGGTTTAAAATAATTTTATAACATGTATAAATTTGATTTTTTGATGATATTAAAACCCTATATTACTTCATATCCAAATTTGATTCACTTTGGAAGTTTTTAAGTGGGTTCTGAATTTATTATAAATTAATATTTTTGAGATTTCCAAAAGTGACCCTCTCTTCTCTTATAAAAGGGAATATCCTCCATATCCTCTTCACAAAATTTTGAGCTTTAAATATTAGAAAAACCCTATAAATTTCTCTTATCCAATTCCTTATAAACATACTAGAGGTCCTGGTCTTCTACAAAGACCAACGTTAGTGCCCTAAGAGAAGGTTTAGAAGAGGCGCGTCGAAGAAGAGGTAATATCCTTTACCGATTCTTTCAAATTTATTTCTCCTTCTACTTCCTCTTGTTTATTTTTTTAATATAAAGTAATAAAATAAGTATCACTCATATACTAATATGTTATTATAAATATTAAACAACCCCATTTCCCCTTCTATCCATCCTACGGAAAACGAAATCACCGCACGTGCATACGTACGGAATACCGTCTCCACGCCGTGGTGTAATCTGTTTTCCACCACCAATTTACTTGGATGGGTATAATGGTGTAAAGAATAACTATATATTATTATTATAAAACGGTAATAATTATGAGATATTCTATCATCCACTCCAATACCATTTAATAATTATGAGAACGATATCATCGCTCGTGCGTATGTACGGATTACCGTATCCACGACGTGATGAGATTCATTCTTAATGTTAACCACTCAAGAATGATTATAAAGTATATATATTGAATAATACCACTACTGGATTTATATATATATATATATGTCATCTACTTACTTCCATTCAAGTCAATAAGGAAAGGAAAACAACGTTCATGCGTACGTACGACCTACCGTCTCCATAAACTGTGTATTTTATTCCATTTATCGATCTATTATATTCTGAATATATATAAATCATGTTTTAAATTATGGAAGTAATTAATAATTATCTAAGTAATCATATGAATAATTACAAGTCAAAACACGGATGATAAATGAAACAATTTTACCCAAAATCCCGCTTTAACATGGAATTGACAAATGAACGGGTAATATAAAGTCGTAAGTGAATCATATATGATATCATAAATATTATTATGGTTCTGTTACAAGTTAATAATATATTTAAACCCACTATAGAGGAGTCTCAGACACATATGGATGAATTTGTAAATAAGGTATGGATAATTATTCCAATATCGTTCTTATCCGAGATTGTTTATTCGTAAGTATTTACTGGGGTTATATTTATCATCCATGTCCATGTTTTATAAAAAAATGTTTTCATAATGTTTTTACTATTCTTCCATGTATTTTTAAAGTCTTTTTTACCTCCTTTGACTTTTACCACAATGTATGGAAGGAATCTTTCTTTTGTTTACCATACGAGGTACTTTTTGACTTTTCTAACAAAAGTACGAGAAGAATGTTTTTTTAACTTATAAGACATGAATAGATTTTTATGGTTTTATAATGCCTTATTTTCATGAATCTTACTCTACAATATTTCATGATTATTTTCAAAAAAATCCCTTTCTTTTGAAAATGCATGGCATTTTGTGAAAAGAAAATGATTTTGAAGAAGAAAGGATATTTTCCTCAAGAATTAATTTCAAGAGTTTTATCAAAACTTTTTTTCCATATAAGATGAAATTATTTAGTATGTTTACATTTCAAGTATAATGTATCTATTATTTATATGGATTTATTTTTCTTATGATTGAATGATATCCATTTGTTTTATATGGATTATATTATGATGGGATAATGTGTATGGAACCCATATTATTCTTTGGGTTATGATGAATGATTTATATTTATTTTGTGGCACACAAAAGAATGATTTCATTATGAGATGGGTGGGACCTATATCTCCCTCCAATTAATTAGGTAAATATTTATATCTCATGAGATAGACATGGATGAAATGATAAGTAAAATCCGGTTCAGTAATATAGGGATGGAATGAAAAGTAAACCCAGTTCAGTAATGGGATTTGTCCACTTTGATGGTCTTTGAAACAATTCCTTGGATACTACGAAAATCATAACGTGTGCTTAATGGTTTTCCACAATTACATGTTTTATTACCATGCTATTTTATCATGATTGATGTTCCTTTATGATCTATGCCTTATGTAATTCCAATATTTATTTCACAATTCAATATTTTTATGTTTAAACTTTATGTTCATGTTTTTAAGTTAAAATGAATATGGGTTGATTTATTTTCTCCGTGATTACCCTTACTGAGCATTTGAGCTCACCCTTTATATGTTTTATTTTCCCCAGGATATAAAGAAAGGTTTTAGGTAAGAAAACAAAAGGGGAATATCTTTATGGGAGATGTTGAAGATCTTTCACCATGATTAGAAGATTATGTTCCGAGTTTTCAAAGAAACTAAACTATTACGGTCCTTGGGTGTCTGTTTTTGTTATGTATTAAGTATTCCACAAAATTAATGTAATGTCCATGTATGTCAAGCTTTGGGTCTCTAAAGTTGGTATCAGAGGAAAGGTTTAGTTAACCTTTGGAATCTAGGATGCGAAAACTTTAGTGAGATCCCTAGAGATATATCTAAGGTATGTCTAGGGATGTATGTAAGGTTAAGTATAAAGTATAGGTTACAATACTAGAATTACGATAACGATCATGAATAACCTAGGATTAAACTTAATATGTTAGAGATTGAAATTAATCCTCCTTGATTATGTTGTTTTCCTAGTATGATTTTTTCCTCTCAGACTATTCTTTTTGTGTTTTAGATGATGTCTAGAACCCAAAGGAACCGTGTTGATCAATGTAATGGAAAATGGAATGATTTTACTCTTGAACAAACCAATGTTATGGGATATGGAGTAAAAAATATTATTGCTATACTTACACAAGATATGAATCATTCTGGACTTCCAAATGAGTAGATAAGGGAACAATAATCTATTGATTCCTTCATGAGGCAACATCCACCTTATTTCAATGGGTCTTTCGATCCACTTATTTATGAACAATGGATTAGTACCATTGAAAATATATTTTCCATACTTCTCTATTCAGAACATGAAAAAGTTATTTTAGCTGTTTACCATTTAGAAGGTGAAGCAGACCAGTGGTGGAATCTAATTAAGAATACAAGTCCCCAAGATGAAATTGAATCCATGGAATGAGATGAGTTCAAGAACTTGTTTTTCAATAAGTACTTCCCTCATATTCTTCGAACAAAGATGGAAAAGGAGTTCCTTGAGCTTAATCAAAAGGATGATGAATCTGTTTGTATATACGAGGTGAATTTTACAAGGATTAAAAGGTATGCATCAGGCTTTATCATTCAACCTGAAAGTAAAGTTGATCGATTCTTTAGTGGCCTAAAACCAAGTCTTCAAAGGGAATTAGCTATAAGAGACTTTAGTAGCTATGAAGAAATTGTGCATTGTGCTATCAAGGTAGAACTATAAATTGCTGTTACATATCCATCTCATGGTTTTGACAAGAAAAGAAAGATGGAGTTCAAGGAAAAATAACAAAATAATGGTTAAAAGAAGATGAATGTTTATTTATGCTCAAAGTGTGGAAAGAAGCATGGTGGAGATTGTCTTAAAGGGACTAGAAAATGTTTTAAGTGTGGAAAATAAGGTCATCGAGCTGCTGAGTGTCTAAGTAATTGAAAAAATGTAGCTAATGATGTGAATATAGAAAGGACTATAGAGAATGCACCACCAACACTTCAATTCTACAAGTGCAAGGAAATAGGGCATTATTCTAACCAATTCCCTAATCCAAGGGTTAATGATGATCAACATCAACAACCTCTCAAGGCAAAGGACAAAGGGAAGTCACATGCGATCACTATTGGCGATGTTGAATATGAAAATGAAGTGGTGAAATGATTAAGTGTTTATGTAACGGGATTCCAAATTAGTGTTGTGGAATCTCATTTATAGTACCGTGGAATTTTGGAATATCTATGTATTGGTTTATTGTGGGTTTCAATAATTATATGGTACCGGTAACCATAAAAAGCAATCGAAATATTTTTGTAAAGAATATGATATTCACATAATGAAGGGATATAGAGAAAATAATAGTATTAATTAGCTCATGACTGATATAAGGACAAAGTGACATCATGGTTTGAATATATAGAAATTTTGGGATTTTGGTATTCGGAAAGAGTTAACTTTCGACAACATTCATGTTTTCACTAAGGTTTAATGGGTATTCATTTTTCAAGAGAATACATGATTAAGGTATTCACATTTTTAGAATGTGACCAACAACAAGATATATATTATGATATATGGGGGATAAATGATGGTGTTCACATGCTTGATAGATGAACTTTTTAGTAATAATTTTCTTTATACTATGAGATTGGATAGAAGTATTTTGGATAAGTCTAAAGAATATAATGGATTAAGTTGTACATTATATAGTATTGTTAAAGGCTATAACTTTTTGATATTTTTTTTGAAATGTTATAATAGTACAGTTTTAGAAAAAGGACAACCCATAGGACGGGTGACAACCCGTCGCGTCGGACAAGGTTGCGGAATTGAACCCACAACCAAAGTGTGACAGGCCTTTATCGCCTACCACTGGCCTACAGGAAGTCCCTGGTTTTTAGAAATTAGTTTTATTTTATTAAGTGGTATGATAAATGAAGTATAATTCCATTTTTGGAACCATATACGATTAACCTAACTATAGATGGACTTATGTATATTTAATATCTTATGATAACATTTTTTGTGATAGAGATAGATGGAATGACCGATCATTCTATCACATGATCTGCTAATACTTCAAGAATGAAAAATTCAACTTCATTTCTTTAAATAAGAGATGAAGTGGAAATTGTTCATGGAATGACCGACGATGATTTTACACTGAAATCAAGTAAGTATTTATCCTTATGAAAAAATTCATCAACTTTAGGGAAATGATCTTGAAATTTTTTTTTGTCCTAGTACCCTCATATACGATGAATCAGATGGTACCTTATATCATCACAAATTTATGGCTTTGTGATTTTTGTCTTTTTCATAGCTATGTTCTCTACCACTCTTCATCAGAACATGATGGTTAGATTTCTCTTCTATATCTATATTTTCACCTATATTCTCCTATGTGGAAACCCATTGATGAGTTACTTTGGGTGACCATTATGTTTCTAACTTTTCTTTTTAAAATTAATTTTTAGTATTAATTTTTACAATGTGGGTTTCTATGAAAGAAACTTTCAAGTAGTAAATGATTTTTAACCCCGACGAATTTCGAGGGCGAAATTCATTTTAAGGGGTGTAGAATGTAACAACTTGAGATTTTATGAGAAATATTCTTTTTAATTTCTTTTATGTATTTTGTTTACGCTTCACCAAGATTATCTTGCGCTATACGCAACACCGTATTAGCTTGTAGTATACGCAACACTATTCTTGGCTTGTGTTTTACACAATTTCAAGTTCTTTCGAATAAAATTCATTTTACACAACACCAAGTATAGATTTTGATCAATGTATAACTGAACTATATTTTGATTATGTTATACGCAACACCAAAGGAATCTTTATCTATGCGCAACCCTGACTTAGCTTGCATTACACACAAAAGCGACCTTCCTCGATAGCATGTGTTGTACGCAATACCGAGTTTCACTAAATGAGATAATATTATAATATTATTATGAACTAGCCGTTATGAATAGTATTAACTAAAATTTTAATTTTATAACATTATCATTCATCTTATACATTTTATAGATCATGTCATGAGAACAAAATAAATTTTTCGGGTAAAATAAGTATTTTTTAAAAAAATGTAGTTTTGCCGCCTTTTGATGGCACACCCATTTTAAATATAATTTTTAACAAGTTTATAAGTTTAATTTTACAAAATAAACTTCTTCTTGTTAATAAGGATATAAAAATTTATGTTGGATAAAGTTTTGATATTTTTCTGATAACTTTCATATTTTGATGAATAGTAAAAATATGATAAATTTTAATTAAAAACAACTTTTTTCATCAAGATAATTTATATGGTTAAATTATAATATTGAATGGTTTTAAAGTATAAATATAATATATTTTTACCATTTAATATTATGTATGTCATTATCATTAATTTTACATTGAATTCATAGGTAAAAACATTTCAATCTTTTGCAATGTTTTAACTTTTAAAACACATTTTCTCAACAGCGGGATTAATTTTAAATTAAATACTGCAACTTATATGTTTTGAATTTGGAAAAATGGATTCAATATTTGAAATAATTAGGTCCAAATTATGTTATTATGGTATTTTTTATTTTTAGACATTATGAATAGTAACTATGGTAATTTTTATTTACTACGGTTAAAGGTAAATCAGGTAATTAAGGGTAAAAAAAAGATTATAAAATTACCATAACACCTTCCAAAATTCTATTGGATGAATAAAAGTAGAACCATATCACCTAAGGGTCTGAATAGATTCATTTCATAGACTTTTGACCATGAAATGATGTAATTATTATTAAAACCAAAGAAAGTGACAACATGTCACTCTCTTATATCTTACAAGTGTAATAATATTTAATTTAGTGATAAAATTTATAAAACATCGAAAATAAATAGTAACTATAAAGATAATAAAATTATATACAAAATGTGAATTTATTTAGAATTTTTAGGGATTGAAGAATTATCATTAATGGCAACACAATAGTATTGTTGAAATTATTTTATTGAGTGAAATATCAAATAAATGGTTTTAAAAATATTAAAATAAATATTATATGAAATATTTAATGTGATTCACGAATTTTATAGATAAATATGACATGTTATGAATATATTAAATATTTTTATTTGACCATATCTTCTGTTTTGATTTTATTTAAATTCAAATAATTGAATAGTGTCAAAATTGACACTATTGGTATTTTATAAAAATAAAATAATATTAAATTGTTTAAAAATCACAAAAATATTTAAAAATTACAAATTGAAAATTATATGGTCGAAAACGTCATAAAGTATCCAATTATGGATAATTCACAAAACATAAGTAAATATTTTTAACCATTTAAGATTTAGAATATTATTACAATAAATAAAATTAAATATATTAAATAAGGATAAATAAAATTGATAAGGTTTAAAATAATTTCCAAACATGTCTAAATTTTATTTTTTTATTATATTACAACCCTATATTACCTCATATCCTAATTTGAGTCACTTTAGAAGTTTTTAAGTAGGGTATGAATTTATTATAAATTAATATTTTTGAGATTTCCAAAAGTGCCCCTCTCTTCTCTTATAAAAGGGCACCTCATCCCTCTCCTCTTCACAACATTTTGAGCTTTAAAGTTCAGAAAAACCCTATAAATTTCTCTTCTCCACTTCCCTAGAAACATACTAGAGGTACTTGTATTCTACAAAGACCAACTTTAGTTCCTTAATAGGAGGTTTAGAAGAGGCACGTTGAAGAAGAGGTAATATCCTTTACCGATTCTTTCAAATTTATTTCTTCTTATACCTCCTTTTCTTTATTTGTTTCATTATAAAGTAATAAAATAAATATCACTAATATACTAATATTTTATTATAAATATTAAACAACCCCATTTCCCTTTATATACATCCTACGAAAAATGAAATCACCACGCGTGCATACGTACGGAACACCGTCTCCACACCGTGGTGTAATATGTTTTCCACCACCACTTTACTTGGATGAATATAATGGTGTAAATAATAAATATATATGATTATTATAGTATTATAATAATTCTTAGATATTCTATCATCCACTCTAATACCATTTAATAATTATGAGAACGATATCATCGCTCGTTCATACGTACGGATTACCGTCTCCACGACGTGATGAGATTCATTCTTCATGTTAATCACTCAAGAATGATTATAAAGTATATATATTTAATAATAATGATATATATGACATAATAATTATACTTTATTTATGTATATATATATATATGTGTCATCTACTTACTTCCATTCAATTCAATAAGGAAAGGAAAACAGCGTTCATGCGTACGTACGACTTACTGTCTCCATGAATGGTGTATTTAATTCCATTTATCAATATATTATATTATGAATATATATAAATCATATTTTACATTCTGGAAGTAAGTAATCATGATCTAAGTAATCATATGAATAATTAAAAGTCAAAACAAGGATGATAAATGAAACGATTTTACCCAAAACGCTGCTTTAACATGGAATTGACAAATGATCGGGTAATATAAAGTCATAAGTGAATCATATATGATATCATAAATATTATTATGGTTCTATTACAAGTTAATAATATGTTTAGACCCACTATATAGGAGTCTCAGACACATATAGAAGAAATTGGACATAAGGTAAGGGATAATTATTCCAATCTCGTTCTTATCCGAGATTGTTTATTCGTAAGTATTTACTGGGGTTATATTTATCATCCATGTCCATGTTTTATAAAAAAATGTTTTTAAAAAGTTTTTACTATTATTACATGTATGTTTAAAGTCTTTTTTAACTCCTTTTACTTTTACCACAAGGTATGGAAGGAATCTTTCTTTTGTTTACCATATGTGGTACTTTTTGACTTTTCCGGAAAAAGTATGAGGATAATGTTTTTTTAACTTATATGGAATAAACAGATTTTTACGATTTTATAACGCCTTATTTTAATGAAGCTTACTCTATAATATTTCATGATCATTTTCAAAAAATCTATTTCTTTTAAAATTGAATGGCATTTTGTGAAAATAAAATGATTTTGAAGAAGAAAGGATATTTTCCTCAAGAATTCATTTCAAGTGTTTTATCAAAACTATTTTTCCATATAATATGACATTATTTAGTATGTTTATGTTTGAAGTATAATGTTTCTATTATTTACATGGTTTGATTTTTCTTATGATGAAATGATATCCATTTGTTTTATATGGATTATGTTATGATGGGATAATGTGTATGAAACCCAAATTATTCTTTGGGTTATGATGAATTATTTATGTTTATTTTATGGAATATGAAAGAATGATTTCATTATGAGATGGGTGGGACCTATATCTACCTCCAATACATTGGGTAAATATTTATATCTCATGAGATAGAAATGACTGGAATGAAAAGTAAAATTTGGTTCAGTAATATAGGGCTAGAACGGAAAGTAAACCCAGTTCAGTAATGGACTTTGTCCATTATGATGGTATTGGCAGCAATTCCTTGGCTAATATAGAAATAATAACATGTGATTAATGGTTTTCCATAATTACCTTTTTTATTCCCCTTCTATTTTATCATGATTGATGTTACTTTATGATCTATGCCTTATGTACTGCCTAGATTTATTTCACAACTCAAGATTTTGATGTTTAAACTTTATGTTCATGTTTTTAAGTTCAAATGTATATGGTTTGTTTTATTTTCTCCATGCTTACCCTTAATGAGCATTTGAGATCACCCTTTATATGTTTTCTTTTCCCCATGATATAAATAAAGGTTTTAGGTAAGAAAACCAAAGGGGAATATCTTTATAGGAGATGTTGAAGATCTTTCACCATGATTAGAAGATTATGTTTCGAGTTTCCAAAGACACTAAACTATTACAATCATTGGGTGTTTATTTTTGTTATGTATTAAGTATTCCAAAAAATTAATGTAATTTCCATGTACATAAATCTTTGGGTATCTACAAGAATAATCTATGATAGACATGGATCCATGTCGCAGGTTCATAAACAACCTATCCTGGTTAGCCCTCAAATCTTGTAGAATGAAGTACCCAGATTATATCTCAATGTCAGTCCCCCTATGTAATAACATCCCACAATTTATTAGAATTATCACATAGTATATAAATAGTGAGTTTGACCCTCCACTCT
Source organism: Viscum album (assembly GCA_963277665.1). Classification (NCBI taxonomy): domain Eukaryota; kingdom Viridiplantae; phylum Streptophyta; class Magnoliopsida; order Santalales; family Viscaceae; genus Viscum; species Viscum album. The sequence goes on along the minus strand of OY728139.1, from coordinate 1,490,498,974 downwards.
GGAGGTGTATCTAAATGATCAAAGAGAGAAAGAATGACCTCCATCCATGAATCTGTAGCATGTGTCCAGTTATCCCCTGAAAAGGTGGGAGGATGCTTCTGCTAGAACTCCAGAGTCAACCCTGCCATAGTCTGGGAAGGTCAAGAAACACCTTTCATACTTTGCATAATATAGAATAAACCCTCTCATAATTGGGTGTTGGTGCCCATATCAGGGAAAAAAGGTGGTTCCAGGGGTGGAACTGTGGGAGGGATCACGTGCGAATCAGGGCCTGCCACCTCAGGTGCATGGTCGCCACCACCTTCAGGGTATATGACTTGAGGTTGTCGTAGTGGCATGATTCTACAATTCCCAATGCTCACCTCATAAGAGTATTTAACTATTGAAATAACTATTGATAAGATACTATATAGGTATATATCCTTCCTATATAAATATCAAACCTCTCTAAATGCTCCAAAATCCAATTCTAGGTGCTAGGAAAAACCCTAAAAAGCTATAAGAACATAAGAGAAACTTCCATATACCCACTGATTTTGGGTCTAGGTATCATATAAAATAGTAGGGGTTTAGGTATATGGAGTTTAAATTGCAAGTTATAGAGGAAAAAACCCTTTACTTTTCAATTGGAACCCCCATTTAGCGATAACCATTTAATTTAAAAGTTTAAATTTTATTGAGTTCATAATCACTTTTATATAATATACATATATCTCAGTTTAGATCCAGTAGGTTAAAAACCCACGTTTTGGTATAATTGATTAATTAATGTTTCATCACCAATCTATGTGGGAAAACACCATTTTGATTGATGTAGTAATTTTAATAAATCCAATTATATTCTATATATATATGAAATGTCAGTACATTTAAATATTTAAAAATCAAGCACTAAACTATACGCATCGGGACAATGCATGAAAAAGTAGACGTGGGATGAAAAAATGCATGAAATATTAGTCCTAGAGTTCCTATAATGATGCATGTAATTAATTCCCACATTTCATCAAGATGAAGAAAAATAAATCTCATTATAATAATACCAATAGCAATAGCATTGAAAAACATGTGTGTCACCCAACAATAAAGTCTTATCAACTATAACAGGTGAAAAATCAGAACAATAATAACCCATCATAGGTAATTTGGGTTTCCCCTATATGTGGGTTAGCTACTCCCAGGAACATGATCATTACAAAATTCCATTATATCCTAGTCTTACATCTAATACCCAAATAGTAATTAAAAAGAAAAAATAAGGCTTTAATACCACTTTGTAACATCCTGGCCTAGCATCCACTTAACCAGGTCCCCAATCTAGTGGGTCAAATGGACTCAAGCGTGTATCCCTGCACACCAGAGGATTCCTAATAGCAATGAGGGTATAATGTGGTATAGAGGGGAGACTATAACCTCATATTAGAGTGGTACATCAGATAAAATAAATATGTAGACAACAGTGGAAGCATATACATAACATGCACTATAATAACTGGAACAGTAACCCGCCATAGTGGAAGCATAAGAAATAACAATGATAATAATGAAACTGAAATAATAATCAAAATCCCAAAGGTTATATCATGTACAATTATTTCATGGAATGCTAATATACAAAAAGAAAATAGGGGATATTAGGGACATATATATACAACATGCTATACAAAAAATACAAGAAGAGAAAAAGACTAATCCCTTAACATATCAAGCATAAGACCGGTCTTCTACTCCCATGCTCCATACTATAAGTAAAATGAATCAAGCATCTGTAGTAGGGTGATTTACCTTATCCATACCTGCAGACAAGTAATCTTCTCAGGCACCAAAGACAGTCTGAGTAGGGTATGAGACAAAATCCTAGTAGGCCACCACCTATGGTGTCTAGTAATAATCGATCATGTGTATATAGAAACAATAGTGTGTAGGTATAAGAGTAATAAAAAAATATTGAACATATAAATTCTAGCCGGCTCAGGTTCTTACAAGACACCTGGATGGCTCTACCTGCTTCAGTATAGGCTGGTGTAAGAGTATGATCAGTAACCATACATATATATAGTATAGTTATATACTGTATCCACCTATATGAACTAAGTACGTGAGGAAATAAGTTGGAATATACCTAAATACTAGGTGCTGGATAGACCTGGGGTGTAACTCAAGCATCCATAACCAGTCTAATGAGCTATAGGCTTAATCAAAGGGTACATGCCCTGAATCTCATAATGAATATGAGACGTCATGATCAACACTCGAGATAGGTGGAGTGAGATGTCATGCACAAAACCCAATACATAGAAGATGTTGAACATCATAAACATTATCTAGATACAAAAGATATGTGGAACATCATGACTATCGACCAAATATAAATATAATAGTGAGAGACTCCATGCTCAACACCTGATGTGAGGGTGAATGAAACTTCATGATCAAAAAGTCCCTTAACCATCAATTCATAACAAATAATAATGTCATAATAATAATAATAATAATAACAACATGATGGATCAACTCTATGGAATTTATAATCAGTAATACAAATATAACCAAGGGAGTCACAATTCAAACTTTTCACATTTATATTGATATAACATGAGGCGTGGTCTTGCCATCCAATTCCATTTAATATAAACATTCCAATTAATTAATAAAGGCATGGAAATTCATATTCAAGTTTAATATGAACACTTATAATGTGTTCCATTCCATTGAAAATTTATATAAAAATGGTAAAATCCATTTACAAGATAATTCGAACACTTAGGAAGTGTTTAACTATTTTAATAATTTAATATAAAGAGAGAAATTCATTCAGAACACCCATGGGGGTGGATATAATTAAGTTCGTCATCATATAAGAACCTAGAAATGGTATATGGGAGTATAATGACATACTTTACTTAATTTAAAAATAAAGAACACATTTTAAGGAAATACATGAGAATGAACAATGTGTGAAAAAATGGAGAATATATGGAATCAACTCAAATTTTAGGGAAAACAACTCGACCACCTACCTTAGGTCCGTAGATGGATTCTCATCTAATATAAAATTAATAATTGAAGTGGATCAGAAGAAATTATAGAAATGTTCCAACACCCTAAAAATAGGGTGAATGAGCTCACACCCAAATAGAATAAGATATGGCAAGTAGAACAATGTAAGGAAGAAAGAGGAATCAAGAACTGATGCATATCCAATGCTTCTGATGACACTTGATTTAGAGTCCAAATGAGTGAGTTATAAAATACCCTAGAAGAGGTAGGATTTAAGAGTGAAAGGAGGTGATACACTATAGAAATAAAGGGAGTAATAGAGAAATTAAGTTAAAAACATTTCAAGGAAAAAATGTAATTTCAGCCACAAAAATGGGGGTGTATAGTTTGTCCGCACGGTTTAGCCAAACCGTGTGAAAACCATGCTACCCCCACTATCTAAGGAGATACACCACATGAGCTAGGTGCACATTTTGGCCAACCATGAACAATATGCATGTGATCCATTGTCCCAACACCCTCTAAAACCCACACTATCATGCTCCTACTCTCTCATGGTTACAGAAAAACCACATGGACTCCTGTAGGACATTGAGTTCCCCACACTGTTACCTTGCGCGATTACTATTAACCATGTAACCCACTTTTTTTCCCAATTCTTAGATCTATGGGATCCGAACATTCCCCAGGCACTCTTTGAACCTTTCTTAGGCCATAATACATGTTTACCAAAATTAAACAAAGGATTTAAACTGAAAAATAAATAGGACATACCTTTAATAAAATACTAGTCATTACAATAGAGATCATTGAATATAAGAAAGTGAATGATCAATAGAATATTAATGGTGAAAAAACTATAAATCTATGATGTGTTAAAAGACTGTTGATTCATTGGATATAAAGTTAGTAGTATAACATTTTTTGTTTCAAGATCATTTTCTAAGAATTTTTGGGTTTCTTTTTCTATTGAGATAGAGAACACCAAAATATATACTTACTTTATGTCTTTTTTATTTCCACAAGCACAATTTCATCCTTTAGTTGTGAATCAATCAATTTACACTTCAGCTCTTACTCTAAGGAACACTAAAATAAACTTATAATAGATTAAATAATATATAAAATGATAAAAAGTTATTCCTATAGTATTTACTAAAATCAAAATGATTATCATATGTCATCCAATATAATAAACTTATCTCTAAAACCTCAACAGTAAACCCAAAATTCAACTTAATTCATTCCATAAGTATTTTTTAGTAAAATATTTTAATTAAAAACAATTTCATACTTACTAGTACATCATGTAGTCTAGTGGTAGCCACCACACCCTTTTCATCATTCCGTTGTGGGTTTAAGCCCCATGGCCTTTCTGGATGTAATGGGATGTCACCCAACATGCGAGATTTACCTTTTCCAGAACTATATTTATATAATTCCTATAAAATTCCCAAATTATAATGATCTATAATTAACACAACATCAAAAATAATATAAACCTTAAAGGTTACAAATATGTTTAATATTATGTAAACAAAGTGTAAAGACATGCTTCCTTTTATAATTTTTTCACTAAAACATATACTAAACTAATAGACATAAATTTCTCTAAAATACCCTTAATCTTGATAAACCAACCATCACATAAAAACAAAAAGGGGTGTTTAATAAATTGAAATTATTATCAAACTTAAAGTCATAAACCCATAAAAATATCCATAACTCTTAATTTAATCATACATGAAGACATATATGCATCCAAAATTGGCACAATACTTAGCTGTTTCATGATTCTTATAACCAAAATACCATTGGTAAAAATACTTCTATAATATGATTCTTAAATCCCAACACATAAATACTTTAACCCTTTTACTTCAACATAGGTCCTTCCTTGGTCTAGGAGTTCACCTTCAAAAGAGTTCATTGACTCATATAATTCCTAGGTTCCCCACATTTAAGACAACAAACTATAAATGGATCTTTAGGATTAAATTTATTTCTATCCATTGAATCCTCACTTTTCTTTGGAAATTTGTTTCTTTATGCCATTATTTTCCCCACATAAAAAATTTTTCTATTCCTTTGAGACATTATCCTAGGTGTCTCTTTCCACATTTATAACATGAAGGAAATTAATCATTCTTTACTCAAGGGTCTACACCACTTTAGATCTTATCAGACTCTATCCTTTTCTTATTTAGTGAGTTTGAGAGTTGATTAAAGTGTATGTTGTTAATCATATATCACGATAATTGATTAGGAATAATCATAATATCTTTCACTCTAGTAATTATCAATGTTTTTCTCATAATTAATAAATTTTCAATCATATTCAATGTTAACATGATTGTTTCAGGTTCCATCCATTGAATAAAACCAAAAAACATATTGTAAACAAAAATAATCATAGTAAAAAACCACGTGATCATTTATATTTTGTCTAAATCATGAAAAATTATTTTCAAGCTAAGAAACCATAGGTTTAACCTAGGTTATTCATTTTCATTATCTATTAAAATCCTTTATAATGTCTTGTAAAGAAAATTCCAATTATCCCAATCATATCCCCCGGGAATGTTAAACTAGGTTTGTAGTAAGACCCATTATTGTGCATCAAGTGATGATAAATACAAATACCATTATTTCATTTTTAGAGTTATTACCCCAATGAACTAATGTTATAGAACCACATCCACTTATAGTATCCAAAAAAATATGTATTGCTATGAAAAAACACATAATATCTTCCTCACTAAAACCTTATGATGTTATTATATACATATCCTCAAAGTCTATCATAGGGTTATGTTATATAATATATATATATATTTTAAATATATTTCCCAAGGTTTCCACTAAAAATTTTCTAATATAAAATGTAAATACCCCGACCCTAGTAGGCCATATTTGGTGGTTACTTTATTACATTGGTGCTAAATATAAGAGATCACATCCTAAATGACTAAATAGTTTAGAAGTCTTAGTAAAATAGATACATAATTGAGCCTTTTATTACATTTTAAAACATAATTTAATTTTTTTTGAAAATAAATATTCTACATCCTTGAACTCATTCAATGATTCCTTTTTCATATCTTGGGGAAATGAAAAAATAAAGGGTGATATCAGATTCTTAATAAGGGTTATGTATAACATAAGCTATCATGAATCAATAAGGAATAATCAATATGGAAAGTTAAATAACTTAATAAACATTAAATTTAATCAATAACTTATTTGTCATGATTGTATAATTCATAATAAATATGGAATGGTAAATAACTGAAACCACATTCCATTTAATCAATAACTTGAGCATGAAGAATAATATGATAGGAATAAATGATGATCAAATAATACCATATAAATAATCATATGATATTGAAACTAATCCATAGATAATATAAATGAAGCCATATCATGAATAATAATAATTACATTCTCATTGAATGAAATGATTAATATTGGGTTTCATGATCTCAGTCATCATGATATCTTTACTGTCAAGACCTTACTCCAAGATAGTTTAATTGATGGGTAGGTATATATAAAAACCCATTTAAATATGGGTATTCAACTGATTCATATCATGATAATACCCATTCATTAAGGGGATATATAATTCTAGGTCCCACCCATCACTACATGTCCAAATTATTCCTCATATATTTAATGATTGATTTAATTCATGATCAATATTTCTTATAAACAAATATCCATATTGAGTATAGAATACTGATTTATCAATATTTCCCCAGTCAATCAAATAAATTTCAAATTAAAAATTGTATGTAAAAATTTTATATGGTTTAGTTAATAATCATATCCATGATAAACATAATATGTATATGTAAGGTAAATGTAATTTCCAATGATCACAAGAAAGTGAATATTTCAAGGGAAAGTTAATGACTACAAAATTAATCAATAAAGCGAGTGTCAATACTTTCCTTGGTCAAACTGATCATAAACTATCTAAAAAATGAATAATAATGGTATCATTACATATATTCCCAGTGGAGTATTTGTAAAATAAAATGTTGTTCTATTTGATGAATATAAACACCATAAAATATCATTAAAACATTCTTATAGAAAATATCCTTTTCACTTTGAAAATAACCTTTAAAAACTAAAAATTTCCAAAATATTAGGAAAATTTTTTATTTGAAAAGAATATTTTAAAAATATAAAGGAATATTCAAATCAATGAGTGGTAATTATGGTGATAAATTCAGTTCATGTTGATCATGTTAAAGTAAATATTCCTTTCACATTTTTGTAAGACGAGTAAAAAAGTTCCTTATTTAGAAAATAATAAAAAATTTACTTTTAAAAAATTTTGTGAAAAAAAACTAATAATGGGTAAATATGACTTCAAAAAATCAAATTATAATATTAATTTTTTTTAAAACGTTTTTAGAAAACATGGATTTGGAAGAAAAAGGATTTCCGACCTAAGAGAGAGATAAAGTCAGATTTTCATAAAAACATTTTATTAACCATTTTAAGTACCAAAGAGAGGAAAATAATTCTATTAGTTAAAAAATTCACGAATAAATATAATAAAATAAAATAAAATTTATTTATTAAATAATGATAAAATAATCTCCTTCAATGCAAATTCAAGCATAAATAATCCTGATTAAAATGAGTTTGAAGCATAAACCCTTACCACTTTAGTAAATTTTGAATCATAACCCACATGAATGAAATAAATTCAAATAAAACATCAAATACCATTAATATTAATATATTAATGATATAAAATATCAATTTTTAAGTAAATAAACATCATAAAAACTAATAGATGCATAATACCAAATATGTCTTAATGGATTGGAAATTGAGACAAAATCTCTTACAAATACCATACCGTTGAAGTGAGGATTAATCGATGAATTAGTTATGTGTATAAAATGTAAATAAAAATAAAAAAGTGTAAATACAACATAAAAAAATCAAAATACATAAAAAACATAATCCTCTAATATCATATACAATTAAGAACTAAAATAACCCAATGAAAAGAAATTGAGTTATGAAACACTCACCACTTTGTAACTTTCAAGTAAAATCCCCTTAGATGAAATAATATGAATTAAAACTTAAAATATAATGAATTGTGAAGTATTCATGATATTACATGTATAGGTGGAAGTATATTCACCATATAAAAGAAATTAGTTTCATAATATTACAATACACCTCAATGGAAGTAAATTGAGGCAAAATACCTTACCTCACATTTCCCTTTACTTGATCATGATTTAACCTCATTTATAATAGTTTTAAACATGTTATTAATTTATATAAGAACCATATTCATATTTATAATATCATATATGATCTTATTATAACATATTATCACTCTTTTGTTAATAATATTTCATTATTACCATTATTTCAGGTATTAACTGCGTCATTTTCTCATGCATGTTTTATCATGTAAGTTCTGGTTCTTATGCATAGGATATAGATAAATCATGTTGTGCATAAGATATAGGATTTTGATACATAATATATATTATATGGTATATAATGGTGTTATTATATTGGAATTGTTAATTCACAATTGATTGTGTAAAAAGAAGAATTAAAAAGGAGTTTGGTGAAGATAATTACCTTCGGTTAGAAGAACCTCATTTGGACCTCTTATTAAGGACCATAGGGTTGGTATTTTGGGAATAAAATAATATATATAATGTTTCTAAGGATTTATTTAGAGATTTTTTTTTCATGTTTTGGTTGATCCAAATGGCTTGAGAGGTGTGAATAAGTTAGGGGAGGGATTACCCTTTTATAACTGAGGAGTGACAATTTTGTAAATATCCCAAACTATTCAATAACAGGAAGTCACTCTCTTCCCAAGTGCCTCAAAAATTGATAAATAATGGATTTTATGGAAGTTAAGGTTTATAAAAATATCCAAACATAAAAAGAAACATGTTTTAAACATGTTAATCCATTATCCTCTAAATTTTATTACTTTTACAATATTAGTTTTCACCATGGTAACTAGTTTTTTAACATAGGTAATTAATACTTTAAGATTAAAATAAATTTATCCTTATTAAATAATTTGGATCCAATGATCTTAAATATTAAATCTAATTTATTAAAGAAAAATTATATATGTGTGGAAAGATAATTTTAATACAAGTGCATGTAACGATCAAACTGTTGTTCTAACCTCAATCACATTAATTAATTTTTAATGTTTTTACTTACCATTATGAAAAAAAATTAAGTTGAAATTATAAAATAATAATTATTATTATAATTCTAATCATTTAACCCATTTTATGAAATTCAATTTACATAATTTTTAGAATTTAATTTAAAAATAGACTCACAAATCGTGTTGAGAAATGATTCCCCATGAAATGCATTTTCAAACATAAGATTATCTTACATTAAATATATGACTAGTGATAATAATTAAATGGATTTAAATTAATATATTTAGTTATATAATCTTGACATTTAATTTTAGTATTTTCTTATAAGTGTCTATTTTAATTAATTAAAAATGAGGAACATTATGCATTTAAAATAGTTTTCAAAAAATTGTGTTTTTAAGGGTAAAAATAAACTTATACCAAAATCAAGCATAAATTTGATTAAAATATAATTAATTAATTTAAATATAACTAAATAATACTTATGTTACTCTTAAATCAAATTCAAATCAAAATGGGACTATTAAATCACTTAAGTTAGTAAAAAGAAATTATAGTTTTACAAAAAACGGTATTTTTCACTATTCACTGAAAAATCATTCTTTTTAGAAAAATCCCAAAATTTCACCGTAAAATAATTTATATATATAATTATTTTAAAAATTATATTATTTTTAGAAAATTCATTTTTTAAAAGTGTTATAAATAAATTATAATTCCCAAAATTAAAATGAAATACAAATTATTTTTGAAGAAAATGTATTTTGAAGCATAAAATAACTTTACTAAAAATTTGAGTGATTATTTGAAAATAATTTATCATTAAATTTGTATTTATTAGGACCTCTCTCTCTATATATATTTCATAATTATTTTAATCCAATTCATACCCACCAATTAAATGGCTTAGTTATAATAATCATATTTAAATAATATATTTGGTCGGTTGTTTAAGATCAGTGATGCGTATCATATATGCTATCCAATATGATGTTATTGTTTTAAAAAATTAGGGTGTTACAATCAGATACTTTGTATAATTGGTTTAAACCTAGAGAAAGTGAGAGGGGGAGAGGGAGGATCTTGGTGGAACAAATGGTGAATTAGGGGAGCAAGGTTAGATCCATGGTGACATCGATGATTGGGTGATGATGATAAATGTAACCACACAATCGATAAAAAATTGTATCGATGATAATTCACCGTTGGTGTAGGGTTTTTTATTTTTTTTATAGTTTTGATTCCTCATTAATGTTGAGTTTGAATTTATATAATTGGATCCTTTGACATCCATATTAAAATTTAGGTAGATGATAGAATAGATTTATTTTCTATCCCTATTCCCCATTCTTGAATCCCCAAATATCATCTCTTAGATTTTTAGGGTAGATATTATCTATTTATAACTCCATTTGTTTTGGGTGTGTAGAGTTGGTGGAGGATTGATGAAGAATGCCTGAATTATCCTATATTATCCTTCTTTTTTTTTTCTCTCTTTCTCTCTTATCTATTCCCACCTCTCTCCCTTGTTTCCTTCTATTTTCATGAAAATGATTAGAGGATAACGACCCCTTGGAATTCCATGCTTGATAATGAACATCGAAACAAGGGTGAATAGACTTGGGAGGATATGATAATGTGAGGGGGAATGTGGAGTTACAAGGTTAGCGACACAAGGAGGGTGGTGGTAAGACGTACTCAGGCATATGTGATCAGGTGAGGTGGGTGGTGACACAACATATGGAAAATGTTGACTGAGAATAGTCGGCGACATGATATCTATGACATAGGAAGAAAGAAAAATGCATCTAGGATCAGCGACTCAGATAGTGACTAGGGTGGTGAATGTCACGAAAATAACCACAACATGGAAAGAGGACACATGAGTGGATGTTTCAACCACCATCATCTATCTGTTCCCTTATAGGATCAGACAATGGCTAGCCTACTATGTGGAAAGCTGATGGGTTAGACCAAATTTTCCCCTAAGGGCCGAGTGGCATGGATTGATTAGTTTGGATGACCCAACATGGGGAATGAAACTCAGAACATGTGTAAAGTGGGATGAAGTGGTGTGGGTCACAGAACCTATCCCATGTGAGAAGTGGGTCAGCCTAGCATTAGGTGAAGACCCATGCCCATGTGTAATGTAGGATGGGTGGGAGTGTCTAGGTTGTGTTTTCTTGACTTAGGTGAGGTGTAAACACTGTGTGTTGGGGGATTCATACACCTACATACCTGGGCACACGTGGATCCCATTGTGTGCCATGTGTCCTACCTAAGGTTCACCACATTGCATTCCCTATGACTTCTTGGAATTTTTCTTTGTATATTCTTTATTGGGTGCATGTTTTGAGAAAATAAATAGCCTATCATGAGTATGTTTCTATATAGATTGCAATTACATGGTTTTTTCATCCATTTAAGGCTATTTGAAAGGTGAGGTAGGAATATTTTGAATTTATATATATAAAACCCACAATGGGGAGTGTTCACGAGGTCAGGTGCTCCCCCATCTACTGTGTTCTCTTTAGAAAGGCCTGAGTCCCATCATATTGCTAATATATTTATATTATCTTCCTCCCATCTATTTCATACTACCTATGACTTTTGTGTACTTTCTATGTGCTACTTGAGGTACAAGTACTCTATCTATGAATTTAGATCCTTTTAACCATTTTTTTTTCTACTTTTTGAGGCATGGGTATTCCCCTAGGGTTATATATTCCCCTTGAACAATACATTTCCCTTAGTGAGGCATAGTTCCATCACTTCAGTATCTATGAGGTGACATATATTTTCTCATAACCTAGGTTGTTATAGTAGTATGAGTTACTACTCTCCTAAACGACATATATTCATGGTCATGTGTGGTTCCCCAATGGGTTTCTAGGATAATGATACGATAATGGTGAATAGTAAGTGAGGTTATTCCTTGACTAATGCACATAATTCAGTGAGGAGTGGATTTACCCTTAATCCATTCTATTGATTGTGTGGAATGAAGGATGGGAAGATCAGATAATTTGAGACTTTTGATTCCTCAGGAACCCCTAAGTTTCCTTCAAGGTGCAATATACAACTGAGCTATTGACTTTAGAATTAATAAACTATTCATTACCCTGATCCTCCCTATTTTCTTGGGGGATTCTTACCTTAATGGGTTAGAATTGAGATGAATGAGACTTATCTATATTTTTGAGAATTTTGTTTATAAATAATATTTTGTTTTTCTTTCTTGTCTTCCTTATAGTTACTTTTATATACCATAGTTTTGAGATGAATTGTCCCTTTTATTTTTCTTTATGGTTTTGGGGAATCCTACTATGTATTTTTATACTCACCCCTACATGGGATTTGTTCCAACACGTGTTGTGTTTATACAGGCGACACATAAGTCTGGAAATTCTCTTGGTAGATATGGAGATGGTATGGCTTGTTTGAAGCCAAATTTTGGTGATTCTTGGAAATTCATGATAGAGGTTAGTGGTCCTTAATATTGGAAGTGATTATTTCAGATAAAGATCGTTCTAGGTGTATATGTAGTGAGGTGAATATTTCATATTTCTTATAGTAGAGGATTTTCAGATGTACAGTTCCTTATATTTTCTTATTTCTCATGTATGTGTTATACTTAGTTTGATTGATTATCTATATACATCCCACACATGTTTCTATTTATTTTATTAAAGATATGTATATTTTATAGGCTTTTATAGGATAAGTTCTCCTATATTGTTATATATTCGTACTCAATGCTAATCACTAACCCTTAGCTTATTGGAGCAGGGATTGGGGTGGAATTTTTGACTTATTTCCAGCTTGGATGGGGATCTAGTGTGTCAAGTCATGTTATCACTCTTGATAGAGATGATCATACACTTATAAAATCATACAAGGATCTATACTCCTATAATTATCCAATAAGATATTGGTGATAACCCACTTGCCTCTAAATAAGGTGTCTTAAATGATATTTATGCCTCAAAATGAAATATTGATAGAGCATGTGATCGATGTAAAAGGTAGATCTAATCGTTGAGTACCCACCTGGACTACCATTATGAGATAACCACCATTACATTGGGACAAAATGGTGTTTTTATATCTTTTTTCTATCATTATCCTATAGAAGTCAAGGTCATATTTACTGAAGAAATTTTTTTCTCAATTGTAATGATAAAATCAAAAACTTTAGAAAATAATTATAGAGTTACCCCAAGAAATAATTCCCCTTAATAATTATTTTTGGGCTAAATCCCTCTATTCACTAGTTATAACCATAGAACATTAGTCCCTTAAATGGATAACTTCTCTAGTGGTCCATCATGGATTTTTTCTCTATGGTTAAATGCCAGCATCTTACTATAGTGTTCCCACTTAAAATGAAGTACCCTAACCCAAAAGTATGGTGGGATTTTTATATTAGTCACACCCTTATTAGGTGTATTCTCAATATTGTCTGACTCTAGTGATCACCAAACAATCCCGAAGATAGTTAGAGTTATCGAGTTTAGGGGTGTCACTATCGATGTCCCAATCATTAATAGCTTCAAAAGTTACCATCAGATTGATCGAGATTAAGGAATCCCCACTTAAATCTTAAATTAAATCATTTTCCCATGCTAATCAAGGCATATTTGCACACGAGGGAAATGATCTTGTTATACACATCTAAATGATAGATGAATAAAGGAATATTTCTTCCAACTAGAGATATTTTTTTTGTGTATTTCACCTCTTTATTAGAGAATAATTTGATTGAGCTTACAAGGATTAACATAATTGTGTAGGTAGATTTGAGATACCATGCTAATTAGTACCCATATCATTGATTTTAAGGCATACAATCAAGATATGATTCACATTTAAGGATAAAATTTTGGAAAATATAGATGAGGGGATGATGGATATAATATAATTCAAAAATACATTTCATATATGTAATCACCTTGAGAAGAACATGAAAATTATATGAAGGAATCTGGGCTGGACATCTCTCAATGATAGATAAAATATGTTATATCTCTTTAGGCTTGATCATGTGGCTACATACTTCACCTGTCCATTAACGCATGAACTTCTTAAGATTTTTAAGATCAAGAGACTCCAGGAAGCACTTTTAAAATATCATCCCAATTATTATCCCTACCACTAAATTTCGGGCCATATAATTGAAGGATGATTTGTCCTTAAAGATTGTCTCCATGAGGGGATAGATAAAGGCCTAGTAGAGTTAGATAATATCAATATTCATTCAACATGCATGAAAGTCATTCTTACTCTCATAGATGAGTATCATGCATGATTCTCTAGGTTAGATGAATAATTATTTATTGCATTAATATAAATGGAATAACACAAAGTCATTACAACATGACTATAAATTTAACAATACAAATTACTTTTTTCATGACTCTAAACTCCACAACATGAGGTCCTTGTCATAAGACCATAAACTGTATGACATGAGGTCCTTACCATGTGGCCTTAAACTATGTAGTATAAATTACATTCCACATGATTTTAAACTACTTAGATATGGTATTAGTCATATGAACTTAAACTATAAGGAACAATGGTCTTAGTTATAAGACCTTAAATAACAAGACATGTAGTTCACCCCACATGACCTCAAACTACTCAAAGTGGTCCATTCCATGTTACCTCAAACAATAAAATACCTCATATGTTGGAACTCAATCTATATAGGGGTTATCTTTATCAAGATATTCCAATGTTTATAGAGACATATATTTTCCCTATTGTCATGAATCACCAAATCGATGACTAAAGATTTCCCTTAATGATAAATATGCATGGCTTGATTCCTATTTTCATGGGATACATAGTGATGATTGGATACATTATCTCAGGCCCAACCATAGATTGTATTTCTATGACTTATTATTCTCATGACTATGCAATGGGGTGGATCCATTTTAGTTTATCTTGGCATTGAGTGATCATTCACATTGGGTTTGATCCCTTCTCACACTAAGGTAATCATACATTCTTGCACCATTTCTCTCATGCACGAGCCATATATGCATAAATAATCTCTTACAAGATCTATGTATAACTTGATTCTCTTTCTTAAATGATAAGTAGTGATGCTCAAATATATATATTTTGGGACTAGAAATGAAACTTTCTCCTATCTAATCCTCAAATCTAATATAGTGTGTGGGTTTTCCAATTCACATTGGGTTTCCAATAAACCTGCACTATGATAAAACCATCATATATTAATAACCATGTAGGGAATGATTCTGATCATACCAAGATACACAGTGACACCCAAATTTCCTATTCCATTACTAGCCATAAATTTCATCATGATCAAATATCCTCTCAGAGTATAATCTTCCCATTCGCATTGGGTATTTATATATTAGATTCTATACTAGGATAACATATTTTCTACCATACGTATGTGTTGATTTATTCTTATCACCATAGAATATATAGTGATTATTGGATATCATATCCTATTCCAAACCATAAATCTCCATCCCATTCAGTCCTTATTTCCTCCTAAGATATTGGATCATACTATCTCTTATTAGATATAACCTTTCATCCTATCAACAGGGTACCATAGGTCCTTGCATCATAACCTTAAACTATGTGAACTTGCCCTTAAGGATTTCTATATTAGCATTGACCTATCAATTCACATTGTATTTTCCTTTACCTTGTTTTATATATAAAACCTCACATTTTGGTCAAAGATGTATGATATTAAATATATATAACATTTGGTCAAAGCTGTTTAACTATAAACATCAGTTTCACTGGTTTAACTTGAAATAACTTAAACTACCTAAGTAAAGAGACATAATACTCACTGGGATGAAAAACCATAACGAATATACAATGAAAAAAATCAAGTCTTTAATCACTAGGCATGACCTCACACAGCCTAGGTAAAAGTAGAGCATCCAAAAGAAAGGAAAAAGGAATAAATCATGTCAGGTTGAAAATTATTGATCCCAAGAGGTGATAAGTTGGTTATTATGATAAGAGTGATTGAAGAATTGGTGAAGAGGATATGATTGAGTTTTTTATATTTTATTGTCAATATATAAAAAATGTTCTATGTTAACTTAGATGATGACATGTAATATGTCATTTGTTGTTGTATATCATGATTGGTTTATCTTGATTCAAATATTTCATAAAGAGTTAAAGGACCTTGGAATATTGAAGAAGGATAGATAAGTAAGAGACATTAAAAACAAGTCTACACCCAGGTTGGAGGTTTTTTTGTGAATAAAGTTCCCAAAATGGGTAAAACAATGACTTGATGAAGCCATTCTTAATGTTTTGGTGCATTGGTGGACTTCTTATGTGAAATGGAAAAAATACCAAAATGGTTGTGGGGAAAGTTGTGGTCGTAGTGGGATACTTCATTGAAGATATGTAGTATAAGAAGGTCAAAATGGGTAGTAAAATAACTTTATAATCCATGGAAGATTCCATGGTGAAATAGTGGTGTTCCTATATGAAATGGCCAAGGAAAAAAATATCCATAGTGGATTCGAGTTGAATTTATAATGTGCCTATGAAAAACAGGAAAGTGAAAAATGGTTTTGGGGTTTCCATGGTGTTCGTTGAGCCTCCTTATGAAGAAAGAACTATGGAAAAAGACCATGTCCATGGTACGATAGGTTGTGGTGGATAGGTATAAGAGAAGATCAAAATGGATAGTATTAGAAGGAGTAAACCATAGTGGTTTCCATTTTGAATAAAAAAAAACTTATAATTTTTCACCACAGTGTGGTACAATATATTTTAGGGGTTTCAATGTAGTTATGAGTAGATTTGATGACATGGATTCTAGAATGATCCAATGGATCCATAACTTGATTTCTAAGGTCCTTTTTGGAATCATAAATGGTATTTAAAATACAAAAAAGATCCAATGGATCAAATTAAAGTAGGAGCTATTGAATTGGTTGAAGGTAGTTTGTTTTTGAATTTGAAATTGAAAAAATTAAAATTAGATTTTATGATTTCAAAAAATATTACTATATAATAATATGGTATAAGAAAAATAAGAATAAAAAAAGAGAGAATAATAATTGAAGAGAGAAGAAGAAGAATAGAAGTAGAAGGGGTCATGAAAATTAGCAGAGTGTGAAGAGTTCATACCTAAGTTTCTTCAAGTTGAATAATAAGTAGAAAATAAATACAACATCTAAAAATAGAGGCTATGTTTGTAAGGATTTATTCTTATTGATACCAAGTTATTTATCTTTATAATAGTGTGGTGAGAACTATCATAGTTAGGAGACTTGTTGTTATATGAGTACAAGGATAAACCATGCTTGTTATACCTGCTTGCTGAAACTAGTGGTTCATGCAGTCTTAGTGAAATCCATATCATAACAAGGAATATCCTTATCATTTTATGAGTTTATCCTTGTAAATATAATTTTCTCTTAGTGTGTGTGTGTGTTGGATAATGATCAAGATTTACTCTAATCTGTGAATAGGGTTGTTTCTCTAAGGAAACTTAAAAAGGAAATTTAATCATCGATTCACCCCAAATTAGTAAATATTCACTGATCCTAGAGGTTTCTTTTCAAGTGGTATCCAGTTTCCCTCATTGGTGATTTAATATTTGGAGTTTTAATAAGTATTTCCAATTTATTCAAATTTATTTTCACTAAATTTATAGTGTATGTAATGTATAATCATAATTCAATGAATAAAAGGAGATTACTAAATTTTATGGGAAAATTTATTGCATATGGAAATATAATATGATTTGATACCTGTTATCTATTGATTATAAATTATCAGAAGTCAAAACTAATGGGTTTTTTCCTTGGGAATTTTTTTTTCTCTCAAAATAATTTATAATAGGAATTTAGAAAATTATATTTATTAAAATAATATTATTATATCATCCCTATTAGAAACTATGTTTTTTAAATTCAAAAGAATCAAGAACACTAAATACATTTGGGATAAACTTTATAATACAAATTAAGTAAAGACTAAAGTGAAATGAGATAAATTTTAGTTTTGGAGACTTATGTATGGATATATTTGTACATATTATGATGAAACAATTAACATCTTATTCATAAGAGTGAATGAAGCTGTGAGTACAATCAAAGGATATAGTGAGAAGTTGTAATGTATTGATATTATTGAAAATATTTTGAATATATTACTAGATAATTTTGATTTAAATGTATATTCTTAAGAAGAAAAATAATCCTAATGATATTTCTCTTGATTATTTTCATAGTGTTATAATATCTTATGAAATTAATAAAAATTATGATATGAAGAATAATTCATAGGCAGAAAAATAAATCAATTTTAAATCTATAAAGAAATAATAGTTTAAGAAGAAGGTTTCCATTGATATAGAATCTTTGTTTTATTTTTATTGATTTGGATCAAAATTTTGATAAGATGATGTATTTAATATATAGGAATGTGAGAAGAATCAAGGTAAGGTTAAAAGGTACGTTTTTAATAAAATATTTTAGGTGTGGAGTAGTTGGATTTTTTTGAAAATTGTCCTAAGATAAAATAATATAGAGTTAGTGATGAAGAATAAGAATAACCAAGAATATTATTTAAGAATAAATCATAAATGTTTAAAAGAATAGGGGTTTATTATAAAGGTAATATAAATAATTTATCAAAATTCAAGATGGGAAATTTCTTATCTAACTGTGAAAATATTAATTGAAATGATGAAAAATATGATATAGATATGTTAAGATATGTTTGTGAAAAACTTCTTATTGATAAGGTGAAGGAATAATAATTCACTATAAATATTTTAGTAAATTATAGGACAATGAAGAAAATGATATGGAATTCAGGCTCAAGATACAATTAAAAGAATTTCACTCAAATATAGATGATGAATATGTATTTGTAAAAGAAAAGTCACAATTTTTTGATTAATTTAAAGGATTGAATAAGTTTCTTTATGATTATAAGACACTTACCATCAAGTTAGAAGATAATTTGAATGATAAGGAAAAATTGGTTGATTATTTACAACAAAAATTGATTAAAATAGAAGAATATTTGAAGAAATATAGATCTAATGTTTAAATTTTAATTTTATAAATTGGAGAAAGTTTAATAAAGTGTGAAGTTCAATAATTCTAATATAAATAATTTCTTAAGGATGAGAAAAATATTGAAATTTTTAGTAATAAATCATAGAATAAAAATCAAATCAAGAAGACTACGTTTGTAGTAAAATCAAGTGATTTTCCATATTCTATACATTTTGAGTGAATCTACTTTAATGAAAAAATTGATATAAATGGTAAAGTAAAAAATAATTACAGAAAGTTTTATGTGAATAAAAAATTGTTGGGAGTTCACCAAAGTTCTGGTTCATAAAAAGGATCCAAGATTAATTGTGGGAAGAAGGTTACAATATAGGTTTTCAGTTTTGGAAATCTGGATGGTTTTAATGGAAAATATGATTTCTATAGTTATTTTTGGAATTGTGGAGGTTTTGGATACATGTAATGGATGTTTTGGTTTAATTACTAATAAAATGATGAGTTAAAATGTTTTGGAAGATAATAATTAATGATGAGTCACCCCATTCAAAGAAGAATAATTCAGAGAAAACCTAAGAAATCTTTATTGGAAACTGAAAATAGATTTCAACTATTATAAGATGTTTTTGAATGATGTGAGTAGACTTTTAATCTTGGAAAAGGGTGTATTATTATTCTACTATCCCAAATTTTTTAATAGATAATATAGATAAGTCTCAAAAAAGTAAGGATAAAGATAAAGAGAAAATTATGTTTTGTGAAGTTTTTTACAAATAACCCAAAGGAGAATGTCCCTGGATTTTGGACAGTTGTTACTTCTACCACATGGAAGGATACTTGAATCTTATCAAGGATTTTTAAAAATTTAAATAAGGATCATTTACCATTGTAAATTACTAGTCACTAAAAATCAAAGGTGTTGGATCAAAATTAATTGGTAAAGATCAATTGAAATCCAATAGAAAATTATATGTTTAAGGATCAAAACACAATATTCCTAGTATTACTTAGTTATTTGATAAATAAAATTAAGTGATATTTCAGAAATATGGATTTTTTAGTGAAGATTTTAAAATATGGATGTATCTTTATAATAAGAAGATGAATAAGTAGAAATTTGTTTCAGATTGGTGATGTTGTGAAATCTTGTTATTTTTTCCCAAAAGAATAAAATTAACTATTGCATCGAGGAATTGGTCATTTTGGTAAAAAGTATATGTGTAAGCTTATTAGTGAATTAAATGTTCATTATTTACCAAATTTTAAAAGAGAAATGAATTGTATGTGTTATAATTTTAAAAAAGTAAATATTGTGAATACTCCACACAAGAATGTTGAAATAAAATATACCCATCCATTGGAGTTAATTCACTATAACATTTTTGGGACCATGAGGAAGTAATAAAATAATGGATATAAGTATTTTAATTTCTTTATTTTTGAATTTAATCACATCACATTTATTATTTTTTTGAATAAAAAATAAAAGTCTCTAAATCACTTCAAGAGTTTTAGGAGAAGTATAGAAAACGAGTGCGGTTACTCTTTGAAGAAGATTCATATAGTTAATGGTTATGAGTATACCTATGGAATATTTTAAGTCTACATTAAAATACATGGTATTATTCATAAAATAATTTCACCATACACACCAAAACAAAATAGCATGGCTAAATTAAAAAATAGAAGTCTGATATAGATAGCTTGAACTATATTGTTAGAGAATGACACATATCATTATTTATGGAGACAAGATATTGGAGAGTTGATTATTATTAAAAATAATTATATTTATAGAAAAAAATATGATATATCATCATATGATATGTATTATAATAAATATATATGTTTTAAGTATATGAGAGTGTTTGGAAGTACTTTCATTATCAAAGTTAAAGGGGAAAATCTAGGAAAATTTGAAAGAAGAGGCATTGATGGTATCTTCCAAGGTTATCCAACAAACATAAGAGGATATTTTTGTTGAAAAAAAGTGATAGGGAAGATATTTTACACTACTGATGTGAAAGTGGCAAAACATACAATTAATATAAACTCACATGAAAAATTAAGTTTCAAAAGTGATGATAAATAATTTATTTTTATAAAACAGAAAGGCGAATTTCCAAAAATGGTTATAATTCAGAATAAGTTAAAGTTTAATAAGTTGATTTAGAAAATTTAATTTATTAATAACAATATTTTTCACATCATCTAAGGCCTAAAAATAAAATTTAGGTCCAAAATATCATTAGAAATAATAGAATTTTTTTTAACTAGAGGTACTCTGAGGAAAACCTATCACATCTCATTGATCTCTAAAGTTGAACCAAGATATGTTCAAGAAGTGATGAAACATCAAGAGTGGATTTATGAAACGAAAAAAAGTTGGATCAAATTGAAAATAATGAGACTTGGGAGTTGGTACCCAATCCCAAAGAGAAGAACATTATTGTTATAGAGTGGGTATTCCAAAATAAGATGAATGAAAAAGGGGAAGTGGTGAGAAATAAATAAATACTAGTATATAAGGTCTATTCACATGTTAATATATTTGAATTAAATGATACATTTTCACTAGTTTTAATAATTTAAACCATAAGAATTTTTCTTACTATTGCATCATAAAGGGGATGCAAGATATTTCAAATGGATGTCAAGATAGTCTCCCTTAATGGTGAATTGGAAGAAAAGTGTATATTGAATAACCATGTGTTTTCTTTATTAGTGAATATTATAATTGTATTTTAAGCTTAAATAAGGATTTATATGGGATAAAGTAAGACCCAAGTGTGTGCTATTATAATATTGACACCTTGATGAAGTTAAAATTTAATAAAGGAAGAGTTGAAAATAATATCTACATTAATGATGAAAATGAGGTATTTATAATTGTTATTGTTTATGTATATGAAATTATCTTTACTTGATATGAAGAAGAAGTTTGTAAAGAGTTTTAAAAATGAATGGATAATCTTTTTTAAATGTCGATGCTGGGTGAGATGATGTACTTTCTTGGCTTACAAATTTCTAAAGAAAAGGATTATATTTTTTTTATCTCAAGTGATGTATGATAATGAAATATTGAAAATGTTTATAATGGAGAATTAAAATCTGGTTTCTACACCAATTTCAATAGAAACTAAATTTTATAAAGATGATCAAGGAAAGAATATGAATATAAGAGAATTATAGAAGATAATTGGTAGTCTACTATACCTTACAACTTCAAGACCAAATACTATGTACATTTATACTCTTTGTGTTTGGTATAAAAGTGACCCCATAATGTCTCATTTCATGGATGGGAAAATAATACTTCAATACATCAAAGGTGCATAAAAATTTGGATTGAAATATGATAACAAAGGTAAGATTGATCAATTTAGTTTTTAGATGTATTTTGGGAAGTAAGTGTTGATGATAGAAAGTCTAATTCTAGTGTAGTTTTTTTCTTGGAGAAAGTGTTTTTTGGAATTTAATAAAGTATAATTCAGTAAACTTGAGTACTAAAAGGCCAGATTATGTGGCTAAAACACATGAATCAACAAAAATTATGTGGACAAAGACTCAATTATAATATTTAAAGGTTGAAGTGAAGTTTCCACTACTATTGGGATGCGATAATCAAAGTGATATAAATCATTCAAAGAATATAGATCAAAATTCAAGATCCAAGAAAATTGATATAAAATATCACTTCATCAAATATCAAGTGGATAATAATGAGTTAAAATTTTAATTTATTCCCATAAAGTAGAAGACTGCTGATGTGTTCACCAAGCCACCATAAAAAGAAGAATTTCAGAATATGAGGTTGAAGTTAGGTGTTCAACCTCAATATGTATAGGGCTAAGGCATGGTGTTGTTTTCCCTTCTCTCACATTGTCTTTAGATATTTTTTTCAAAGGGGTAGAAAAATATAGGCAACATAATTATTTCATTTATGTTTATCTTCCAATTTTTTCTCAATGAGGGAGTATATATTTAGGGAGAGTATCCATTGACATGTGTTAACTTTGGGAGAATTATCTATTAAAAGGAAGCATATATTTATAGAGAGTTTTTAATAGTGGTAATATTTTATTTTTGCATGTATGAACTGTTTTAACAGTTTATTGTGAGTAGTTTCATGAATCCTTCAGGTTTGAAATAATTGTTGATGTGGTGATGAAGTTTTGTTTGAAGTTTTTGAAGTTCATGTTAAGGAAGGTTTATATATATCACTACCTTATATAAAGTATGGTATTATTAATTCAATATTATTTTTTCCTAAACCGATTTCACTCACATAGGGTAAGAATTATTTGACGATGATCCATTTATAAGTTTTCAGATTTTTATAGCAATTTATGTTCCTTTGTTCAGAAAAAATATAATAGGGGAGATTATTGAGCCCATGAGGTTATAAGTTGGTTGTTGTGATAAGAGAGGTTGAATAATTGGTAGAGGATATTATTGAGTGTGTTGGATTTTATTATTAATAAATAAATCATGGTCTATGTTAAATCAGATTATGTTATATAATATTTTATTTGTTGTTATATATCATGATTGGTTCATCATAATTCAGGAATTTCATAAAGAGTTGAAGGATCTTGGAAGATTGAAGAAGGATGGATAAGAAATGGAAGATATAAATAAGGAAACACTCATTTTGAAGGAATTTTGTGAAGTAATTTCCCAACATGAATGAAAAAATGACTTGATGAATCCATTCTCAATGTTGTGATGCATTAGTGGAGTGCCTGTGTGAAACGGTTAAGGCCAAAATAGATGTGGGGGATGGTTATGGTCTTAGTGGGATACTACATTGAATATCTATAGTTTATAAAGGTAAAAATGGGTTGTAAAATAAATTAATAATACATAAAAGATGATATGGTACATGAGTGGTGTTTTTGTATGAAACAGACAGGGGAAAATGGATGTGGTGGATTTGAAGCAATCTTCTAGTGTTCCTGTGTGAAACGACCGAGTAAAAAATGACAGTATGGATCCTCTGGTGTTCATTGATCCTCCCTATGTGAAATGAGAAACGTAAGAGGCCCATACCCATGGTATAGAAAACTATAGTCATGGGTAAAAAATAAGATCAAAATTTCCAAGAGTAGGAGTACTATATTGTGGTGGTTTCTATTTTGAAGTCAAAACAGATTATAATTTGGCACTATGTTGTTGCGTAATCCTTGTTAGGAGTTTTAATGTATTTATAAGTATTTTTACTGATTTGGATTCTTATATGATCCAATTTCTCTATAAGTCATCCTCTACAGTAATTTTTGGAAGAATAAATGGTATCTTAAAGATACAATAAGATTCAATGGCTCAAATTGAAGCCGAAGTTGTTGAGTTGGTTGAAGGTAGTTTTTCTTTGAATTCAAATTTGATTTTTTTTGACTTAGATCTTATACTTTGAAAAATTAATACTATAAAATAGTATTGTATAAGAAAAAAGATGAAAAAATAAGAGATAATAAGAAGGATATAATTAGATGGGCTATGAAAATTAGTACCTTGTGAAGAGTTCATACCTAGGTTTCTTATAGTTGAAGAATAAGTGGAAGAGAAACACTACATAAACAAATATAGGATATTTTTAGAAGGATTATTCTTGTTGATATAAATTTATTTATCTTTGAAATAGTTTGGTAAGTATAATAATAGTAAGGAGACTTATTTTAACATGAGTACAAGGATAAACCCTACTCATTGTACTTACATGTTGAAACTAGTGGGTTATATGTTCTTGGTGAAATCTTGATCATGCTAAGGAATGGACTTATTATTTTGAGAGGAAAAACTTGTAAATATAATTTTCCCTAAATTTTTGTGCTAGAAGACAATATATATTCACTTTAACTAATGATGAGGGTTGTTTCTATACATAAAATTAAAAGGAAATTGAATAATTTATTCACTTCCCTCTTAGTGATTCTTTAATGATCATAGAGGTGTTTTTTCACAAAACCCAGAAAGGGTGGCCTGAGAAAAAGTTGAGCTCATACCCACTAGGTATATTTATTTTAATGTTTTATAAAAAATTTAGGATATAAATAAAAATACATCAATATTGTAGAGACCAACAATTGTCCCTAGAAAAAGTCAAGCTATGCTTACTGGGACCACTGGCTTAGAAAAAGTTAGAATGGATCCTCTTACCCACCACTAGTGAGCTTGAAATATGTCATGAGTAAATTTTAATTTGTGATAAGGAAAAATATCCACTTTGATTAATCCCTCCATATAACACCTTGATATTTGAAAAAAAAATAATATTTTGTTCCATAACATATTTAATATACAACACTTAGCTTAAACGACTAGCGAAATATATAACCATTACAACCTAGTCGTTAAATTGGTGGGTATAAATAGTATTAAATAATTTATGAAATATATATATATATATATTTATATAAATATCCTACTCAATATAAATTATTGATAAATTCTTAGTAAATAATAAATCATTTTTAGTAAAGTAACTTTATTCTTCAAAATTATGTTTTCTTTAAAAATAATTTTTATTGATTTTTGTGAGAAAATATTATCATTAATTTTTAGAAATTTTAGAAAACTAATTTTATAAAATTAAATTATTTTTTTAAATAATAATATCAAAATTAAAATTGGGTGAAGTTTTGAGATTTCTTAGAAAATATTAATTTTTTAGTAAATAGTGAAAAATACAATTTCTTGTAAAACTATCATTTATTTTCAATAAATTAATTAATTTCAAAGTCACATTATGTTTTAAATATTATATAATGTAACATAAGTATTATTTAGTTATATATAACACACTTAATTATATTTTAATCATATTTATATTGGATTTTATTATAAGTTTATTTTTGGTTTTAAAAACGAGCTTTTTCTGAAAACTGTTTTTAAGTACATAATGTTTATCCTTTTTAATTAATTAAATTAATCACTAATGATTAATTTTTTTAAATTAAATTTATATATTATATATCAATAAATATTAATTTATATTCATAAATTAATTATTATTAGAGTTTATATAAAATCATATTTTTCTTGAAAAATACACTTCTTGAAAAACCGCTTTTTCATCATTTCTATGAGTTTAATTTTAAATTAAAAATTTTCACTTATGTGAATTGAATTTAGTATAATATATTAAATATTTTTAATTATAATAATTTACATTATATAATAAGTTCAACTTAATTTTTTACCATAATGAAGAGTGAAAATAGTAAAAATTAATTACCATAGTTAAGGTGAAAACGAGTTTACCGGGGGTTAAACTAAAAAGATAAGAGTTAAAATGACATAAAAACTTGATTAAAATATATTTTATGGAAATAGTTTAACCTTATGATTCATAAATATCACTATGGTCCATTTTGTATCTCTATTACATGTGAAAAATGTGGGTATACCTTTTTTTTCAAACATTACAAGTGTGCCACTCACCTCACTTATGAAATCTTACCCACTCTCCTCTCATATTCATAGCTTAAAATCCATTTTTCTCAGCCAATAACTAAAAAATACCTTTCTAAATTACCTACCCATTACCTATAGCCTTTTTTTGATATTAAATCCATTCTATGAAGGCTTTTGGTGTTAGAAAAAATGAGGTTATCCAAAGAAGAGGTATCATGCTTAACCATGTGTTTTTATTTTATTTATTGTTTAACACAATTAAAATATTCTCTAGTTATTATGATATAATAATAAAATAATATACCATATAATAAAGTTTTAATAAGTTAATTTCATAACCTAAATTCATATCCACTTCCATCATATGGGATACAAAATCATCATTCATGTGTACGACAGACTACTGCCTCACGAACTGATGTCATTCGATTCCCATTATCCCCTCTAAAAACTTGTTATAATGATAGATTTAAAGTATATATATGATATTTGTAACATATTTTACTTATGGATATATTAGATCAAATATAACTTTTACTATCCATTCCATGGAGGATACGATAACATCACTCATGTGTACAACAGACTACCACCCCGTGAAGTGATGCGATTTGTTTATCACTAATGCTTCACATAGAAGGTAATAAGTATAAAAATAATTAGTATATGTGATATAAATAAAATAATTATGATATTAATGACATATTATATCATTCTTAATAGATAATATATCATTTTCTCTCTTACACTGAAAAATGATAACGTCGCTCGTGCATATATGTGGACTATCGCCTCCATGAAGTGATGCGATTATTTTTTCATAACCTCATAAAAATAATGATATATATAAGCATATTTAAATAAAAAATTTGGTATTTATAATATTATTATAATTTTTTAATGATAAAATATTACTTAACTTTTTTTCATAATGATCATTGAAAAATGGAAATGCTACTCATATGTACGTACATCCTACCATCTCCATGATCACAACATAGGTCATTTTTCATAAATATATTTGATGATTGGTTTTAAAATTATAATTTATGTATAAATATGATAAATATTTAATGATTATTATTCTATATATGTTTAAATAATGACCTCTTTGACCACATTCAACACACCAAATCCATTTTAAACCAATGAACCAAACATCCTCAAAACACACGACGTGGACTTAAATAATTATGTATTTAAATATGTCATTAAAATAAATAAAATAAATGATTTAAGTATAAGGTATTAAATTTGTACAAGGTTCTTAATAAATAAAATAATCGATCTAATCTTATTACAAGAGGTTCAAACATGTACGATGAAAGTGAGATTAGAGGTAAGGGTTTCTCATCTCACTTTAATTTTTGTGAGATATATATTTACCACTTATTTATGTTGTGTGGTGTATATAATACCAATTTTACATATAATATCACGAATAATTAATACTTCATGGTATTTTAAGTTTCAATTGTATTTTAATTAAAAGTTACCAAATGGTAAATAATTTCATAACTCAATTTCATTTCATTGTGTTATATTACTTCTTCATTATATTTGATATTATAAAATTATGTGTGTAATGAATTTCGATTATCTTATGTTATATTTACATTTATTTTATGTAGATTTACATTTTTTACACATAATATATTTATTTATTAATTTTCAAATTCAATGGTATGATTTCTATAAGGCTTATTCATATCAAATTCTCTGTCTTTGAGATCTATGTTTATGATATGCACTTATATTAATTTGTGAGATGTATATACCACCTTTTGACATGTTATATCATAAATATACTTATTTTCTTGAAATTTAAATTTTCATTTTAACTCATTATTTTATGGGGATTACTATTGAAAATATTACTAAAGTGGAAAATGTATTATATTACAATATCTTTTCTTTCAGGATTATTTATGTTCAAGGTTCCTTTAGAGGAAATAATATGACCTTATTTTCTTGAAGCAAATATCTTTATTCTAAACTAGTTAGGAATATTTTTACCACTTTCAATTTCAATTTCCTCATTTATTTATTAAATAAATATAAATAAATTCTTTTATAAGTGATACCAATCTTGTATTTTCTTTTAGATTGGGTATCTTTCTCTTCCATATCCATGTTATTGGAACCCTTGTTTTAATGATAAAAAATCACGTTTCTTATGATATTAATGAGTTTTATGTGTTATGATAGTATTTTATAATATAATTTAGATTGGTGAAATTTTTACTAAGTGTTGGAAAGACCCACCACCAGACTCTACCAACCTTTTAAGATGAGTCACCACCAGGGAAGACTCACTGTCATGATGAAATTTTTTCTAAGTATAAGAAAGACCCATCGCTAGATATGACTTTCTATTGAACCAAGAAATTTGAAAAAGTGTTGAAAATACCTACCATTAGATATGAGTCACCTCCAGGATGAAAATTTGTCTAAGTGTCCAAAATACCTACCCCTATAAAGGAGTCACCATCATACTTTACCTACCAGCAATAAATTTAGAAAAGTGATAATATGAATCTCTACTAAGATATTCACTATTGAGAATGAACTAAAATTAACCTGAATCACTATTGAAATGAATTTCCACTAGCCTAAGTCACCACCAGGGTTTTCTAACCATTCAGATTAGTCACCATCATTGTTTCTATTAATTTTAATTAAATGTTTCCAATGACTAAATTATGGAATTTATTACTATTTATTATTTTAGTTGTTATTATTAAAAATATTTAGAGGACATTAAATAGGATGTCAGAGTTCAGTATGAGGAGAAGAATATGGGGCTGATTTTTATTAAAATTGATAGTCTTGCATGAAACTGTTAAAATTTAAGATGAAGAATCCATCATGCATATACACAGAGATATACATATACATGTAAAGTGAGCTGGAACTGTATTGCAAGAACCTAAAGAGTGCCACTTGCTAAGAGCTTTCACATGAAGCATCCTTACCTGTGATCAAATGTGGAATATTGAATCATATAGAACATCCAGTTCTTTTCTTATATTCGTAACAATAAGAGCTTACAACACTCTATTTTACTGCAAATTTATGAGAAATGGCTCAAGCTCCTCTTCAAGCTACATTAGAGGAGAATAGATATTTAGTGCACATCAGATTGATAAACACTACCTTATCTACATATTTATTTTATCCTTCTACTTGTTAACTTTACATTTTGAGTAGTGTGTGATTTATTCTATTTATGGAATGCAAACTATCTCCTATACTATAACAATAATATACTCGATATCTTCTTAACTCTAACTTTACTTTTGTATACCCATGATGTTTTGGAAGAGGTCCCTGTATAACCTGTGTTTATTTTATTCCCATAGTTATTTTAGAAGATGTCCCTACATGGACTGAACAACTGGTTAGCTATTGTGTATACCTAATCCAAGTTATGGATCTAGATTATTTTATATAATTTACTTTGTAATAGGTGATTTCTAAGTGCAGAGGATTAGGTATCGGCTTGAGACTGAACCTCTTGTATTTATTACGATTTGTTTTTTTGTTTCTTTTCAAATAATTAAACTAAATTTGTTTTAAAATATAAAAAGACCTCAACTTTGATAGTTAATCATAATTAGTGTTTATATGAGGTTCTGTTTAATTAAATTTATTTCAAAAGTCAAAGTAATTTCCTTATACTATTTTAATTAAGATTTAATCACTCTTTGAGAAATATTTTGAAAGATCAGAACTTATATCAATCAGATATTTTGATTAACTGGGATATTTTAATTATTTGGGGGATTTTATTTAAACTTATTTTAATATAATTTTTTATTGGGTACTCAATTAACACCCTCTTGAGATACTCAATCCAACCAAAATTTGGTATTAGTGGTCCTCAAAATATTTTCAACTGTGATTTTAGTAGTTTTTTAAAGATCTTAAATTTCTATCAGTTCTAAATTTAGATATTTAAATGGATAATAGACAAGAAGGTTGTACTTCCAAAAAACCTCCTTTATTTAATGGAAATAACTATGATAAATGGAAAATAAAAATTAAATTTCACATTGAAATAATGGGTTTTGAAATTTGGTCTACTATAGAGGATAAATATAAATTACCTTTGACTGCTAAAAATACATGGGATAATGATACAAAATATTATTATAACAAAAATTATAAAGCTATGAATTATCTTTACCATGATTTAGGAAATGAATTATTTAATAGGATATATAATCATAAAACTACTTATGAAATATGGGATACATTAGTAATTTATCATGAAGGAACAACTAATGTGAAAGAAATGAAATTGAATACTTATAAAATTAAATATGATACATTTAAAATGAAACATGATGAGATGATTTATGATATGTATCTCACATTTAATGAGATAGTGAACATAATGAGATCCTTGGGGAATCTTGTGTTAGATAAATATTAAATTATATGACTGCTAATATATCTTTCAGAGATATAAAGAGGGACACCAGTTTCAATAAGGAAACATTGCGAAATTAATAAACTACCTGTCAAGGAATTGATTAGAAAGTTGATGATGTATGAGGAAGAGATTAAATTTAATCAA
The DNA here is from genome assembly GCA_963277665.1 of Viscum album. NCBI lineage: Eukaryota > Viridiplantae > Streptophyta > Magnoliopsida > Santalales > Viscaceae > Viscum > Viscum album. The sequence goes on along the minus strand of OY728139.1, from coordinate 1,490,467,733 downwards.
GAATAGGATTATGAACCTAAGAGGAAATATATAGCCTCCAATACCACGACATCAAAACATAAATTAAAAGAAAAATTTCAATTTGAAAGCTCCAGTGATGTGGAATCACCAGATGATAGTTATGAGGAAATGGACCATATGTCTAGAAGGTTTAAGAAGTTATATAAGAAGAATAAATTCTTCAGTAAACCAAGATAAAAGGAAAATTATGATAATAGAGGGAATTTTAAGTAGGATCGAAAAATATATGATAATTTAAATGACATTACCTTCTATGAGTGTAAGATAAAAGGAAATGTTACGACTGATTATCCTAAGTTGAAGTACAAAAATAAGTATGAGGACAAAAATAGAAAGTATAAGAAATCCATGAAAGCCACATGGAGTGCCTCTGAGACAGATCCACTGATTTAGACTCAACTCATGAAGAGAATTCTAATAGAGAAAATATGTGCTTCATGAAAAATATATCTAAGGGAAATTGCTTGAAAACCTTATGTAGAAATATGTGGTACTTGGAAAATGGGTGTTCTATGCATATGAAAAGATATTAATCGAGCTTTAAGAACATGATAAATATTGATGGTGGTCATGTCACCTTTGTTGAAAATTTTAATGTTAAGATCATTTTCCCTGGCCAAATTAAAACCACTAAATCAGTTTTAATTTATAAAGTAATTTTTGTTTATGGTTTAAAATATAACCTTCTTAGCATCTCACAACTATGTGATGATGGTTTTCATGTAACATTAAAAAAAATTCTTGTAATGCTTTTAATTCTAAAAAATATTTAATACTTACTTATTTGAGAAATGATAATGTGTATTATATTAATCTTGATTCTCTAATTTCACAAAATTTTTCTTGCTTAAGTTACTTTCATAGAGAATCTTGGATTTGGAATAGGAGACTAGGCCACTGTAACATTCATTAACATAGAAATATTACTAGGAAAGGGTTAGTTATGGATCTACCCAAACATGAATTCCCAAATGAAAAAGTTGGTAACCATTTTCAAAAAGGAAAAAACACATGATATATTTTGAATTAAAGAAGGAAGTTTCTATTTCTCAACCTATTGAGTTGATTAACATGGACTTGTTTAGACCATCTAGAGTTTCTAGTTTAAATGGAAAGCATTATGTCTATGTACTTATAGATGAATTTTCTATATATACTTTACTATTATTTTTATATCACAAGAGTGAATATTTATCTTATTTTACCAATTATACTAGATATTTAGAAAAAATAAGTAGACATAGAATTAATAACTTAAGAAGTGACCATGGTTGTGAGTTTGAAAATAATGACTTTGAATCATTGTGATCACAAAATGTCTATAACCATAAATTCTATGCTCCTAGGACCCATTATAAAAATATAGTTATATAAATAATAAATAGAACACATCAAGAGATAGATTGGACAATGCTTAATGAGTATGACTTACCTGTCTACTTTTGGGTAGAGGCTATGAACAAAACCTGCTATATAATTAATAGAGTTTAAACTAAACATATTTTAAAGAAAAACCCTTATAAAATTTATAATAGTAGGAATAATAAGGTTAATTACTTTATAGTTTTTTGTTTCAAAGTATTTATTATTAAAACTAAGGATAATCTTGACAAGTTTGCCTCCAAAATTGATGAAGCATTTTTCCTTTGTTATTCAACTTCTAGTAAATCCTATATAGTTTTTAACAAAAGAACCAAGAATATGGAAGAGTATGACCATGTTAATTTTTATGAGTCATATTCACATGATGTTAATAATCCATTAAAAAACCTTGAGGATGATTTATGCACTTTGAACATAAATTATAAACTTTTTGATTTTGCTGTGAAATAAGAAAAAAAATCATCCAGTTCTGATTAACTTCCTGAACCTAAAGAAGATGATAAGCTAACAGACCCTTCTTTTTATAGAGATGTTAGGACTCTTAAATACCATCCTTTATATACTGTTGTTGGATACTTATATATAGGTACAAAAAATAGAGATTCTCTAAGAAACCGGGTTGAACATCAATCTTTCTCATCAAAACTTGAACCCAAGAACACCATTGATGCAATTAATGATTAATTCTGAGTAATGGATATGCAAGAAAAACTTAATCACTTTAAAACAAATAAAGGTTGGGAACTGTTTGATAGACCCAAATACACTTTGACTATAGGCACTAAATTGGTATTTAGAAACAAGGTTGATGAATCTGGAACAATAGTAAGAAATAAGGCTAGACTAGTTGCATAAGGGTATATTCAAGAAGAGAGTATAGACTATGAAGACACCTTTTCACCTTTATCCAAACTTGAAGCCATTATAATACTGCTAGCCTATACATCACATCTATATTTCAAAATATATCAAATGGATTTCAAAAGTTAATTATTGAATGCGAATATAATTGAGGATGTTTTTGTTAAACAACCCCATATATTTAAAAACCATCATTTTAAAAATTGTGTTTTCAAGTTAACAAAATATTTATATGGTTTAAAATAAGCTTCTATAGATTGTTATTCTTGGCTCATCTCTTTTATTATTTCAAAAGGATTTTCAAAAGGTATATCTGATCATACCCTATTTATAAGAAGAATTTTAAAACATGATTTATTTATTAAAATCTGTGTATATGATATTATATTTGGATATTCTAAAAATTATTTATGTACTGACTTTTAAAGAATGATGAAAAATGAATTTTAAATGAGTTTAATGGGTGAACTGAAATTATTTCTTGGTATCCATATTTCTCAAAATAATGAAGGAATTATTTTAAACCAAAGTAAATATACTACATATATATTGAAACATTTTAGTTTGGATAACAGTAAGAGTAGTTCCAATCCTATGAGTACCACCTGTAAATTGGATCTTGATGAACCTAAAAAATTAGCGGATCAAACCAGTTATAGAGGTATGATCAGAAGTCTTCTCTACTTAACTACTAGCCGACTTAACATTATGTTTAGTGTGTGTATGTGCACTTGTTTTCAATAAAACCCAAAATTGTTACACTTAGTTTCTATAAAAAGGATTTTTAAATACCTCAAGTATATAGCCAATTTTGGATTGTTCTGTCCTAGAAGAAAAAAATTTGGCTTAGTAAGTTATCCAGATGTTGATTTTGGTGGTTTCAAGTAAGATAGAAAAATATACTTTGGAACATATCACCTTTTGGGAAATTCCCTAGTATCTTGGTGTAGTAAGAAACACAAATCTGTTGCATTGACTAGTGATGAAGTTGAATACATAGCTATAGGTAGTTGTTGTGCTCAAATTTTGTAGATGAAACACACATTTCTAGACTATGGATATCAATTCCAACATGTACCTATAAATTGTGATAACAAAAGTGCTATAAAAATTTCTAAGAACCCTATATCTCACTGTAGAACAAAACACATTGACGTAAGACATCACCTTTTGAGAGATCATTTTCAAAAGGAGGATGTTACACTTAAATAAATTGGAACTGAATATTAGCTTGCTAATATCTTCACCAGAATGAAATACATCAAACATGAATTAGGCATGATTAATTTTGGTTAAGACTAATTTTCTAGGATCCACTATTGAAGTTTTACCAACCATTAGAGTTTACCCACCATTGGAATTTTACCAACTATAAAAGTTTACCCAATGTTAGAGTTTACCCATTTTTGGAGTTTTACCCACTATTAGAGTTTACCCACCACTGGATTTTAACCACCATTGGAGTTTTACCCATCATTGGAGTTTTACCCACCGTTGGAGTTTACCCACCGTTGTGTTTACCCGGCGTTGCTAATTTCTTTTTATGGGTTATATATTTATTTAATTTTTATTATGATTCAAATATGATTTTTTTGATTTAAAAATTATTAAATCTCTAAATCATATAAATTAGTCACTTTTCCAATTTCAATTCTCACTCCCTCACACCTTACTCTCAAGCCTTACCACATTCCTTTCTCACCCGAACTTTTTTTCCTTCCCTCAACTTTGTTCAAAACTACAATTTTCATTACAGGGTTAGAGTGAAGTGAGACATATAATCTTCTCTAGAAAAGTTATATACTTTAAGAAAGTAGACAGAAGATTCATGACATTCAGTCATTGAGCCAGTGAATCCGCAACTTGTGAATTGATTAGTTATACCTGAAAAAGAAGTTCACATAGAGTGATTTTTGTTGATTAATTCTTTGTTAATTAATGTTCCTCAAGACCAGGTATGGATAAAATGTTTATCTAATAATGATATAACCTTCTATACTAGGTTAATGCACCAGTTTTATCAATATATCAAGTTTATTTTTGAGTAAAATTAAGACTAGGTAAGAAGTAGAATAAACAGGCATAAATTTGTTTTCTCTTCAAGACATTGGTTCAGATTTATGAAAGTAACTCACAAAGGTGTTTGAAATAAGTATCAAGTAACATTACCAAGTGACAGTGATAACTTTGTATATGAGGATTCCTTGGAAGAGTTTACTGGAGACGGGATAGTAAGAAGAACAACTTCAATTGATCTTGATGGTGAAGGTCATTTTCTCTTCAAGTTTATTCAACATATTCTATGCCCAAGGAAAGGTGATTTCACCACCATGAGTTATCAAGATGTATATATCTTATGCCTTATGAAAAGATGAGAAAATATAAATATGTGAAAATACCCGATGGTTCACATGATGGAAATGGGTAAGAATTATTCCATGTCAAATTCTCTAATTTATCCCAAGTTATATTTTATACCTGATAGAAGAAATTGTACTAGTTGATGGGGAAGAAAAAACTATAGTAAAATGTGGAGGATTTTACATTACAAAGGTCAATTTCAAAATAATGAAGATAAGTTAGAACCACTAGAAGAGACAGTGGGTTGATGATGGTGACAGAATCTATGAGGATTTTAATCCTTTTGATCACCCTTATAGACCAAAGAATATTATGGATCCTGTCTTAGAGCCAGATAAGGTGACTGAGTATTTGGGTGAGGAAGAAGAGGAGGCTACTACCTCTAGTGATTAAGAACAAGAGTTTTTAGTGGATGAAGATAGTGACCCAGACCTTTCTAAGAGTTATCCAACTATCTATTACAGTGATCCTATCCCTCCTATATCTCTCTATATGTGATAAACTCTTTTAAAATAAGGAAGTGAGGAAGAAGAAACAAAAGTTTTTGGTAAATAAAAATTTAAGAGAATTTAGAAATCCACTAAAGAAAATAGAAAAATGAGAATGATGAAAATGATTATCAAGAAGAAGAAGAAGAGGAAGAATAAGAAAATGAATATGGAAAAGATGGTGAGGATAGTGATGGTGATGATAGTGATGGTGGTTTAGAACATGATGGTCATAGTGGACACATTGGTGATGAGGATGTTAAGATGCCTCAAACACTTATTTCTTCTCCAGGTTTATCAGTTGTATCTATATCTAAAGTGAGACCCATCTTAGTTAGAGATGTGGATAAAGATTCTAGGGATAAAAAGGAATAATCTATTGAGGGTGAGGGATCCCCTAGCCTGGATAGTCACCTAGTTGATCTTATTGATGGATACCAAGGTGTGCCTACAATCGATGTGTAGAAGGTCACTGAGAAGAAACATTACAATGAGTTAGTTGATGATAAGATGGTCATTGAGCCTATAGTTTTTAAGACTTATGGAGTGTTTTCTATTAGATTGGGGAACCAAACTCTTGATGAATGGGATACGTATCTAGGTTATGTAAACCTAGGCCTAGACTACTCTGATTATGGTGATTATGGTAGTCCACCAAAGCATGGTGGACCTTCTATTTGAAAAGAGATGAATCCTAAGGGATAATTGGAAGAATTGATAGATATTGTAGGGGAACTGTAGATATTTTATTCTGATATTCCTGCACCTACTATTTCCTCTACACCCTTACCTATACCTACCGTTGAATCTATTACAGTTTATGTTGTTTCCATATCTGACTTAGAATCCTTCATATATATGATTCTATCTAATTTTGGTTTGTAATTGAAAAATTAGGCACCTTAGGTCACTAAGTTGAGTGAGAAAAATGCAAGATATCTTTTTGAGATTGTGATAAATCATATATAACCCAAGATTATGCATCAGATTCAATAAGTATAGATAGAGAACATGAGGTTAGAAAACTAGTTGTAGAATTTGAGACCTATAGTGGATGAGATGAGATATTCCTTTATAGATTCTATGGATGATTTATTAGAGAGGGTGAAGAACCTTTCTTCCATGAATTATACTTTGAGTGCTCCTCCTACTCTTGATGTTGAGTTGATCTAATTAGTGGTTATAGAATAACATCATGCTGCTTCAGGTGATATACTTGACATCCCTCAGGTGAGTTTTAGGTAATTCTGGCATAACAGTGATCATGTGTATATGATGGTTAGATAATATATGAAGGATATGAATTCTTATGGAGAGAAAATTACAAAGAATATAAAGTATTACCTCTTGAGGATTTATACTAAACATGAGATCAACTCTCATTTCAAGTTCCTTACTGAGAACCTCAGAATGACTCCAGTCACCCAAGATTTCAAAGAACAAGTGAATCAGCTGAAAGTGATGACCCCAGTGCTCAAGTTGTATATGGAGGAAAGATAAATTTTTTAAGTACCATGGAAAGGGGAGGATATACTATTATGGACTTTATAAAATTGATGAAACCCTTTATTTATGCTTTTGGAACCATAGTAGTGGATCAAGATTTCATTCTAGTCGCTAATCATCTTAGTAATCTAGCCTATGATCCATAGTTTTTCTACCCAGGTGTTACCAAATATCCTACTGCACCTTTACAAACTTGTTTTCAGCCCTTTAGTCTGACTCCTAGAGAAGATGTTCAGAGTCTCAAGACTATAATTATCAGAGAGACTCCTTCTCTACCTTCTGTCCCTATAGCCATCTCTATAGTTACATAATCTTCTACTTCTATGACTTATACTTCTGACAATGGTAAGGTAAAATAAACTCTTGTTCCTACTACCTAGTCTGAAAAACATTAATATTTTACTTTTAGTCTTTGATGGGGATTTTTGTATGAATTCTTGTTGTATATTTTTTCTATATTTCTTTTATTAATGGAAATTTTCTTTTTATTCATATTATGTATCTTTTCATTTCCTATTTTATTTTCAACTTTTGATAATCCCAAAAGGGGGATAATGACTCTATGGAATTTATTATCATTTATTTACTCTTTTTATAGAAATGTTATATTTTCATATCATCCTTACTATTGTTTTAAAGGGTGAGAATTAATATAATGTTCTAATAGTAATAACCTTCCTTTTGATTCCATATATGTTTAATTAATTCCTTTGATACCATATTATCTTTGATACAGTATTTATTACCTACCTTTGACACTGTTTGTTTCTTAATATCTTTGATATATTTTTTGTTTTAAAAAGTTTAAGCATATCTATTTTTAAAACCTCAATTTATTCAATACATGGTTCATAAAATTCCATAATTTTTGATCATAAAAAAGGGGGATATTGTTATAACACTTTTTATAATGATCATAAAATCATGTTTCTTATGATATTAATGCGTTTTATGTGTTATGATAACATTTTATAATATAAGGCAGATTGAATCAATTTTGAATAAGTGTTGGAAAGACCCACAATCAGACTCTACTCACTATTGAATATGAGTTACTACCAGGGAAGACTAACCATCAGGATGAGAATTTGGATATGTATGGGAAATAACCACCGTTAGATAAGACTATATATCGAACAAAGATATTTTACAAAGTGTTGAAAACATCTTCCATCATAGATGAGTAACCTATCAGATGAAAATTTGGGTAAGTGTCGAAAAGACCTATTTCTAGAAAGGAGTAACCATCACACTTTACCTACCACAAAGAAATTTGGAAAAGTTATGATATGACTCACCACTAAGATAGTCACCATTGAGAATGACCTACCATCAGCCTGAATCACCATTGGCCCGAATCATTACCATCTTAATTCACCACAAGAGTTGTATCACCATTCATAAGATTCACCATAACTATTTCTATTAATTTGAGTTAAATTATTCTAAAAGATACATTATGGAATTTAATTCTGTTGATTATTTTAATAATTATTCTTAAATAATTGTAGAGAAAATTAAAGAGGATTTCAGAGTTCATTATGAGGAGAAGAAGATAGGGGTGATTTTTCTTAAAATGGATACTCCTACATGCAATTATTAAAAATTAAGAAGCATAATCCCTCATGAAATACACAGAGATATACATGTACACATAAAGTGAGCTGAAACCATATTGAAAGAACCTAGAGAGTGACACTTGCTAAGAGCTTTCACACAAATCATCCTTACTTGTGATCGACTGTGGTAGATTGAATCATATCAAACATCCGGTTCCTTTATCACAGTCAGAACAATAATATCTTATGATGATCTATTTTACTGCAACTTTTTGATAAATGGTTTAAGCTACTCTTAAAGATAAATCATTGAAGACTAAATATTTAGATTATATTAGATCGATCAATACTACTTTCTCTACATCTTTACATTATCTTTCTTCTTGTTACCTTTACATTTCAAGTAGTGTGTGGTTTATTCTGTTTATTGAATGTACACTGTCTCTTATGCTATAACTGGAAGATACTCGATATCTTCTTAACCCTCACTTTACTTTTTTTTACCCACTGTGTTGTGGAAGAGTTCCCTATGTGGTCTGCATTTATTTTATTTCTACGGTTATTGTGGAAGAGGTCCCCACATGTCACGAATAGCTAGTTAGCTGTTGTGTATACCAGATCCAGGTTGTGGATCAATATTATTTTATATAATCTTATTGTTAGCAAGTGATATCCAAGTAGAGAGGGTTAGGTCTCGACTTGAGACTAAACCTCTTGTATTTATTTTGCTATATGTTTTGTTTTATTTATTTTAAAATATTTAAACAGATTTTTTTGAACTATAAACTAAATCACTACTTTGATAGTTAATCATAATTAGTGTTTATATAAGGTTTTTATCAATTAAATTGATTTCCAAAGTTAAAGTAATTTATTTATATTATTTTAACTGAGACTTAATCACTCTTTGAGAAATATTTTGAAATATCAAAACTTATATCGATATGTTATTTTGATTAATTGGGCTGTTTTAATTATTTTTGTAATTTTATTTAAACTTATGTTAATAAATTTTTTATTGGGTACTCAATTCACCCCCCTATTGAGATACTCTCTCTAAGAAACACATGTTTTATAACATGTTTTCAAAAATTTTCTTTTCTAAAAATAAATGATTTCCTAAATCTATTTTACATGATCTCATACCTTATTTTCAATGGTTTTAAAATGAAATTTACTAACATTTTCCAAATGGTTCATTTTTACTCCCCTTTTCAAAATGTTTTTAAATTAATGTTTATTTTTAACATTTATGACATGAACATATTTTCCTTCCATCATCTCTATTATTTTCCTTTAATTTTCCTTTATATTCTTCTAAGTTTTTTTTTCAAAGAAAATTATTTTTTTCAATATTTTGTGTTTTTTAGTTTTTAAAATTTATTTTCAAAATGAAAAGGTTATTTAACTCAAAAATATTTTTAATGATATTTTAATGTCATTTTCACTCATCACTATCAACAACCTTTGTTTTTACTTGTGCTCCAATGAGGATATTTTTTAATGATACCATCACATTCTTTCTCTGGATGTGTTAAGATTATTTCAAAGAGATTGATGTAGAACTGGTGAAGCTCACATTTTCATATATTTTATACTGTAAATCATTGTTTATAATCCCAAAAAAATTTTATTTGATGGGTAATTGTCATGTGTTTAGGTTTTAGTGTTATTTTGATCCCAAATGTGAAAAACACCTAATTCTGGATTTTAGACAGATTTTTACGTAAAGGGTATTTTGTTCATTTCATTAAAATTATATTTCAAAATTTTCTGATTCAACTTTTTTAGAATCCTTATTTTATTTCCTTCAACTTTTTCTTCTGGACTAGGAGCTGATTCGGGCATCTAAAGGGTCTAAAAATTCATTGAAGTTGGACATTTTTTCGGACGAACAACGTGGACCCACCCACTGTAATGGAACCCAAACGCGCCCTACACACATCCAAATGAGGTGTTTCAACCTGTGATGAGACTAGGACATCTAGTAACGACCTTAGAAGAAATTTGGGGAAGTTTAGAAGTCATTAAGGTAGTAATTAAATGACATACATTTGGAGAAACCATCCTGGAAGCTTCGTCCAGAAATAGAAACTGAGAATTAAAAATTCATAACTCCTTAATCCGATTTCAAAATTATCTGAAATTTTGAGGAGATACGACCACGTTATTTATGAACAAAATTTATTAAGGGTGGAATGCGTGAAGAGGTCGTTTATGAGTTATAAAATGTGTAAACTTTCGGGGGTTGAATTCTGCCTATAAAAGGAGGCCATCACCTCCTCCTCAAAGCATACCATTCTCCATCCATTCCTTCAAGGAACCAAGGAGGAGATCTCCACCGAGGGAGGTCGACCACAAATCTTCCCCATTTCATTTCTTTTCTTTATTTTTGTTTTAGTTTTTAGTTTTAATTTAGATTTCTAATAAAATTCATGCATTATTTTTGTGTCCACCCATCCACCCTGTTTTCTTCTTCATTTTTTCTCCTTCTTTTCTTCTTTTATTATTCTCATATTATCCACCATGACCTATTACCCTAAAATATGAGGGGTTAACCCGAGACTTGTCCTGGGGGAGGTATGTGGAAATTTCATTTATTCTGTGCTTAAATTTCGTTTTTTATTAAGTTTGTGATGAGCAAGAGTGATGTGCATGGGTGTGGCGATCGTCCACCACAACACTGATCTCAAACTCATTTCTATTATTTTATTAAATATTTTCCCTCCATTATACTAGATACAAGCTCTTCATACTATTGAGTTGATCCCTCAGTGGTTGAAATGGCATACGATTGAGCCATGTCTTGGAAGATGACACACTCTCGATCGAGGTGTGCCATCAACCTTGATTATAGGAGGAGGTGAAGTTAAGATTGCAAAATTCATTTAATATTTCACAAAAATAAATAAATGAATAGTAATTCATGAATGAGATCTCATAATTTAATTATCAAACTTAATTTAAATACCAACAAGTAGAATGATGAAACCCACAAACCAACCCATAACGGCCAAGTTCTTTCTCAATTAATTGCATTTTGTCCTTGCATGTTAGTTTTATATTTTATTTTAATTTAATTTTTTTCAATTATTAGATAATATAAAAACACCAAAAATATGTAGTTTAGTTAAATTAGATTAAGTAAGTAAACGATTGAGAAATCTCCTCAAGTGAGACGACCCTGGTCAGCTTCTATGCTACACTAGGAAAAATTAAATTGCTTTTGCCACGCCCTACGATAGGCGTTTGTCAAAACTGGCACCATTTCTGGGGAGATAATTAGTTGTTTACATTACTTTTTCTATTTTCAAATTTTAGATAGTTTTCATTATTAAAAAAAAATATTTTTCCATGATTTATTCACATTCAAATTATTATTCATGGAATAATTACTCACCGGTGCATGAGGAAGAAAATGACTACACTGAGGAGGCCCTCCAACGAAGAGATGATGCTCTAATGATACGGTTCAAACAGAAGGAAAGAGGACTCACAACATGGATATCACTTGAAGATTTGATATCCATGGCCGATGAACTCAAAACTGACATTGAAAGATTCAATTCTAAGAATAAATTTCCACAGCTCTTCCCTAATTTCACTGAAGAAATCTATGAAGTTGAATCCAAACTTGAGGTGGAGGAGCATGGCTAACTACCTCCATCCAGCGATAACCAACTCCAAGAGGCGCTTTCAAATCAAGAAGGGATTCAAGCTGAACCAACTCATGGAGATGATACATTCTTGAACTCAAATTCTTTTAATTTTGTTGAAACCAATTTGAGTATAACTCCCAATTGTTTTGAATTTTCAGAATCAGATGACTCCTATTATGCCCTGGAGAATGAAGAGACAAAAGAAGATGCACCTATTGAGGAACACCTGGAACTCCTGGAAGTCATGGAATATCTACTGGAGGAGCCCCATCAAGAGATCCAGGTAGCTGAGCTTAAGAAAATCAGTCAAGAGGCTTCTCTTCATGTAGCCCCCATGAAGCCAGCACTGGAAGATAAGAAGGTTGCACAAGTAGAAACCAAGTAAGAGGATGGTCCATACTTCATCCTACCCCCACCATGCAAGCTATACTTCATTATGAAGGGGGAGGATATGGTTTAATCTATCCATGAATCATCCCTCAAGAAAAACGATGAAGCATAAGATGGGAAAAGCTACATGTGGTGGTTCAAATCAAAGAAAATTCATCCTCTATCAGAATTTGGATAACAGCTGGTACTGCCCTCTAGAGGCAGTAAAAGATTCCAGGGCCCACTTGGGGGATTATACCAAGATTTATCTTTACATTCTTTCTAGTAATTTAAATTTCAAATTCAGTATTAGGAATTAGTCTAGCATGTGGCCCCCTCCCTCTTTTCATTTCGAGCTTAAATGAAACGATCCTTGTGATTAATTAAGTAATTTTTCTTTTGTAGGATCATGAAGCCAGAAGGAATCCCTGAGAATTAGAGGAAGAGGACCGAATCATTATTTCAAAAGGGAGTTAACTTTTTACGATTATCATTTAATCTCTTTTCAGTTTTTGGTAAAAACATATTTTGAGCTTTAATGAATATTTTTTTTAACTTTTCATACATCAATTTATTTTGAAAGAGTTGAAATGGTTTTTGAAATAATAGATTTTAAATGATTTTTTATATGAATTATTTTCCCTTGAAATGGATTTTGAAGCCTTTTAATGAGTTTGACAGATTTTTGAAATCCATGCCCATGAAACACTAAATCAAAATATTTTTCCAATTCTGTGAGGTATTCTAAACAACTTTTACATATTCTTCCTAATACCCACACTTTCTTGAGGGAAACTTTAATTTTGTGTGAGAACCAGAATTTGTGAATAATTCTCTTTTGAATCTTTGAATTTCATGGAATGTATTTGAAATGATTGAGGAATCTCTTTGGATAGCTAAATTTCATCTTGAGACCCACCTTTACATTTATCCTTCGTAAGCCCTTAGATGTCATGAATTTCCTTATAGGTTTAAGCCACATTACAAGCTACTTTTTCCTTACCTACCCGCACTTTTAGTATTTTTGCATGGATATTTCAATTTTGAGTGTGGGGGAAGGGCCTTTAGTGTGAGCTCATTGGGATGTGTATCATATATGGGTAGTGTGAAGTGTGGGTCAATATTTTGGGCTGTAGATAATAAGAGAATTGGGCATGTGCCATCATTTCATTGTGATTTATTTGTTTCATCCATTTCTCCTTCAAAAAAAGAAAATAAAAAAATGGAGATGAGCTTGAATTACTCATTGTAAATTATTTTATGAATCATGTACCTCTCAAAAATCAAGGGCATGAATTTTTATTCATTCATTGTATTCAATTTTCAGTTCATCCTCCATGAAAAAAAGAAAAAGAAAATAAAGTTGTGCCTTTCTGGAGCTTTGAAAAAAAATGAGGAGAACTTAGATGATATCATTCATTATAATAACTTCTTGGATAATGTCCCATATCATTAAAAGTGGGGTGGTGTTGTGTTTCACATTTTCAAGTGGGATTTAGTGAGTAATTTCCTATGTTTTCACTCGATTTAATCATGCATTGTACTTAAAAGTCCAACCTCCTCTTTCTAGACTGGAACTTTTTTTTCAATAATTTTCCCACCAACCCTAATACACAGAATCATTTGAACCTTTAATTAAATCCCTGATGATTAAATTCATTTTAATGTTTCACGCTTTGGATAAATTAGAATTTTCACAAACCTATGGTGATACATGCGATTTTCAAGTATGAATATAACTCTAGATTCAATTTCTCTTGAGTGAAGAGTGACATAAAATTCAATGTGAGGTAGGTTGTGATTGGGACATGGATTGATTTATGAGGTTGAACAAATTTTAATGATTTAAATAAAAATTAGAGAGGTTTGTTTTTCATATATGATACATGATGAAATTCTATTTTGGATAAGATCATTCATATTTTCTAATTTTTAATTGTTGTGTGGAAATTGATTTGGATGTAAGATGATTGCCCAAGAATGCAATGTTTAAGTGTGGGGGAGTGTTGAAGCTCACATTTTCATATATTTTTTACTGTAAATAATTGTTTATAATCCCACAGAATTTTTATTGGATGGGTAATTGTCATGTTTTTAGGTTTTAGTGTTATTTTGAGCCCAAATGTGCAAAACGCCTAATTCTGGATTTTAGACAGATTTTTACATCAAGGGTATTTTGGTCATTTCCTTAAAATTATATTTCCCAATTTTCTGATTCAAATTTTTTTAGAATCATTATTTTATTTCCTTCAACTTTGTCTTCTAGACTAGAAGCTGAGTCGGGCATCTAAAGGGTCTAAAAATTCATTGAAGTTGGACATTTTTCCGGGCGGACAGCGTGGACCCACCCACCATAACGGAACCTAAAATCGGCCTACACACATCCAAATGAGGTATTTACACTTGGGATGAGACGAGGACATCTAGGATCAACCTTAGAAGAAATTGGAGGAAGTTTGGAAGTCATTAAGGAAGAAATTAAACGACATACCTTTGGAGGAACCATCCTGGAAGCTTCGTCCAGAAACAGAAACTGAGAATTAAAAATTCATAACTCCTTAATCCTATTTCCAAATTAGCTGAAATTTTGAGAACATATGGAAACGATATTTATGAAAAACATTTATTAAGGGCGGAACATGTGAATAGGTAATTTATGGGGTCTAAAATGTGCAAACTTTCGGGGGTCAAATTCTGCCTATAAAAGGAGGCCATCACCTCCTCCTCAAAGCATACCATTCTCCATCCATTCTTTCAAGGCACCAATGAGGAGATCTCCACCAAATGAGGCCGGCCACAAATCTTCCCCATTTCATTTATTTTATTTATTTTTATTTGAGTTTTCAGTTTTAATTTAGATTTCTAATAAAATTCATGCATTATTTTTGTGTCCACCCATCCACCCTGTTTTCTTCTTCATCTTTTCTCCTTCTTTTCTTCTTTTATTCTTATAATATTAGCCACCATGACCTATTACTCTCAAATATGAGGGGTTAAACCGATACTTGGCCCGAGGGAGGTATGTTTAAATATCATTTATTCTGTGCTTAAATTCCGATTTTTATTAAGTTTGTGATAAACAAGAGTGATGTGCACGAGTGTGGTGATCGTCCACCACTACATTGATCTAAAACTCATTTCTATTATTTTATTAAATATTTTCCCTCCCTTATAATGGATAAAATATCTTCATACGATGGAGTTGATCCATTCAGTGGTTGAAATTGCATATGATGGAACCATGTCTTGGAAAATGACACACTCTCTATCGAGGTGTGCCATCAACCTTGATTATAGGAGGAGGTGATGTTAAGATTGCAAAATTCATTCAAGATTTCACACCAATAAATAAAATAATAATAATTCATGAATGAGATCTCATAATTGAATTATCAAACTTAATTTAAATACCAACAAGGAGAATGATTAAACCCACAAACCAACCCATAAAGGCCAAGTTCTTTCTTAATTAATTGCATTTTGTCCTTGCATGTTAGTTTTATCTTTATTTTAATTTAATTGTATTAAATTACTAGATAATATAAAAACACCAAAAATAAGTAGTTTAGTTAAATTAGATTAAGTAAGTAAAAAATTGAGAAATCTCCTCAAGTGAGATGACCCTGGCCAGCTTCTATGCTGCACTAGGAAAAATTAAATTGCTTTTGTCACGCCCTACGAGAGGCATGTGTCAAGAACCCACATGATAATCATGTTTTAAAGAGATTTTTATGGAACCCATTTATTTTTCATAGGTTAATCATGTTTTAAAGATATTGTTATAGAACCTATTTCTTTTCGATGATTTAATCATGTATCATTGAGATTGTTATGAAACTCATTTTTTTTCTATAGGTTAATCAATTTATGAAAGGAATAATTGTTTTAATTATTTTATGATGAAATGAATTGTCTATATACTTTATTCATGATACTATTCTTGGACATTGTTTATACCAAAGGGTGGTTCCATAATAAACCAAGTATGGATTGTTAAATTATTAACCAAGGATGGGTGGTTCAATGATAAACTAAGGAAGGGTGGTTCCATGATAAACCAATGATGGGTGGGTCCATGATATCCCTCCAATGCATCAAGTACTCCAAAGATAGAAGTCAATCATACTAGTTATAACATTTTTAAGAGTGGTATAAAGATAATTTTTCAAGATACCACATGTTTTATTTATTCTTGCTATGTTTATAAATGTTTCCTTTGATCAAGATTGATATTACATGGATCATGATTATTGATTATGATGACTCTTACCCTTGAGAAATCTTTATTCTATGTTTTCATGTTTGATGATCTAAGTATTGATGGGTATGGATATTCTTTTGTTATACTCATGTACTTTGATTATGTTATCATACCCTTATTCTCATCTTATTCTCACTGATGAAATTAAATTGTTAATGATTTTGTTTACCCTTACTGAGAATTTGATCTCACCCTTATTATATTTCTTTTTTCCCAAGTTATCAAGAATGAAATTGAATAAATTTTGTATAGAAGGGTTTCATACGTATGATGATGATCACCTAATATGGAATATGGAAATATGGGTATAGTGTCAGATGATGTTCATCATTATGAACCATTTGTTTATGGATCTGTGATGTTTAGAGTTTTTCAAAATTCTTTAAAACTCTAAACCTAAAATGTCATTGAGAATGTATGTGATACAATATTTCCTTTTGATGCCGTCAGTTTTTAGTAGTAAAAATTGGGTAACCTTAATTGGTATCAAATACAGAAATGTAAAGTTTATGAATTTAGAATCAGATTTGGGAGATCGGGTTGGGGATGTTATACTCCATTTATAATGATCATGTACTCAATAAATTTCATTTTATATCCCTTAACTGTGATAATATATTCAATACATGATGGTGTAACCTTTAGGGTGATCCAACCCTTCTTGAATATCCTTTTTTCCATGAACCTACTTCAAAACTTTGATGATTGATTCATCACCAACCTAAAGCCTTGATTTAATATTCCCCTATTAACAATACAAAAACCTTGAGTGTATCCTCTTGGTTTCATATTTCATATAAATTGGAAACATAGTGATTTAATGATCTGAACAACCCCCCTAGAAATAGATATAGAACAAAATAGTTAACTTTGAGCCACTAAGTAACTCATAGGGGATGTTTTTGGTCCCCTAGGAAAGGTCCCTCTTAACCCCATGTAATATTTCCTTATGGTTAAGGGATAATATCTTAATTACTAATGGTTAACTTATTCACACCTACCTACATTTCCCATTGACTTAAAAATTTTTATGTTATGATTTAACCTTTCTATAATCCAACTATTCAAGTGGATTCAAGTACCCTTGGTTTTACACATTTTTGTACAATATCCACTCACAGATCAATATTATGAAATTATATTTATGTATCATTTCATATATGGGTATGCATTTTATTTGAATAATAAAATTCCTTGAGTAAAGATACTCCACTTGTAATCCCAAATTCCTATATTTGAGATACTCCTCTTGTAAATCCCAAATACTTAGGTTAATATTCACCTCTTTGAAAATTATTATTAGGTGCATCGTCCTCATCACATGACCTTGAACTACAAAAAAAAGATCCAACTTGTAAGACCTTAAAATCCCTAAGGAATGAGACATAATACTCATTAGGTTGAAAACCCACAAAGGAAATACTGGAAAAAAGTCAAGTCTCAACTCTCTAGGAATGTAATTTAAATAACCTAGGAAATTTTTTGAGCATTTAGAAAAAAGGAAAAGACACAGAACTTTTTAGATTGAAAAAATACAAAGGGTAGCTTGAGAAAAAGACAAGTTCCTACCCGCTAAGTTTCTTTTTATGCATGAATTAGGAAAAATTTAGGGATACAATATAAATGACATAAAATTTATTGGGACCACCATCAAAACCTATAAGAATTAAATCAATTATTTCTAGGTCCATCGACCTTGTAAAATTTTATAGTACCCTTTTGTTCCATGCATATATTAGTTCATATAATCTATCATAGGGAACATATTTGAACGTTAATATACTAGTTCATATATTTCACCATTGAATTTTGTGTTTAGAAGTTATGATTTAGATAATTAATTCCCATATAATATTTATATTAGTTCAATTATTTTGATATTATACTTTGTGAGTTTCATATATTACCATGAACTGGTATTTGAGGTAATATAAGAGATAAGAAATTGATAACAATTTGAGATGCCAATTTTTTCTATTCATTAAGAAAATAAAGAGGGATATCTATAGATTTGGAGCCTCTTACCAATTTATTATGAAGTTAGAGGACAAAATATTCATAAACCACTATAAAATAAAATATATTAACTCCTGAAGTTGGATCAATCATTGCTTTGAATCATTGACATGACGACGAAGCTTGACCATCTTTACAGCTTCCACTTACTCCTATAAAAATAGCTCATGGTACATAATGGTGAAGGTGTAACATTCTGACCATCCTAATTGGCTTGAGAAGGCAGAAGGACATTACTTGACCTTAAGAGATATCCCCAAGTCACCAAAGGCTGAAAATAAATACCAAGGGATTCATTAACAGATGGGGGACAATTTGACATTTTTAAATAAAACAAAAAAAATATTACATAAAAAAAATAACACTACACGATGCAAGATAAAAATTTAAAACAACTCAAATTAATACCATTAATATCAAAACCAAAATAAAAAAGAGTTCCATAACCGAATATGACTAACATCAAAGTACTGAAAGAAAGAAAAAACCAATGAAACCAAAATACTCCAAAGACATAACTCCATAACTCGAAACATGTTCCATGCTCAAATAACACCAAACATCCCAAGTATCATGAAGAAACACTAGAGAAGTGTGATACTTTACCTTTTCCAATGTCCTAATAAATATTATATACAAAATCACTAACATTCCAAAGTTGGTGAGAGTAATGAAACTTAGTAGGCTTTCCCAAAATGACTTCCCTACTCACATCACTAGGAAAAAATAAGTTATCACATTTATATAAAATAATTTATATATAAACCATTTAAACTAGTTCAAAAATTTATAAACAATCCAAAAAATTCCATACCAAAACAATTTTATCAAATATACTAATTTCTAAGGAAAGAAACCAAACAAGTCATTTAACCATTTCTCAATTTCCATGTTGGCATAAACCATTATGTTTCACATAATCACACACACCCACTTAACCACATAACCACACAAGATTGGTGTTACCTTTGATAGTGGAACTTCACATCCATAATCCATCCCTTTGATGGCGGTACTTCACGATTATTATCCATACCATTATATTTATGCTTAACCATTTAATCCAATCACATGACAATACAACCTTTTACAAACCAATTCAACCATTTCAATAAAATTTCACTTTTATTTAAAACCATGCCAATAAACCATTTCAATAAAACAAACCCTTTTATTGAAAACACATTTCTAAAAAACCATTCCAATAAAAACAAATTTTTATTGAAAAAACTTTTCTATGCATCAAAAACAAATAACCATTTTAAAATAATAATTTTAAAATCAAGTTACAATTTTCACTTTCCACCAAAACACCTAATTTGTACAATTCCATAAACCATCACCAAAAAATGTTTCTATCAATCAATTAGAGAAAAATTTCAAAATCAATTTCACAAAAAAATAAATTTTAAATCAATCCATCTAGTTATAGAAATAGGAGTCAAGAGTGAAGACACCTACCTTAGGATTTATGTAAAAAAAATAATGGCATGATAACAACCACCTTAGATATCTTCCCCTATCATAAACAAGGAAAAATATAACCATGATTGGAATAAAAAACATTAGATCTATATATAGAGAATTAAATCTAAGAAACTGAGAGAGGAAGGAAAGTACATTTAATAAAAACCACCAAAAACCACCATAAATGAAGACTTACTGTAGGAATCAAGCCTCAATGCACCAAGAAATGCCTCTGTATTGATTCTGATTCAATGGGGAAGGGTTCCAAAAACTTTGTGAGGATAAAATATCAAGTTAGGGTCAATTTAGAGTAAAAACAAGGGGTTAAAACTTAATCCCAACCCATATACACTTTTTTAGGATATTTTTTTAAACTGTTCATGGTTAGTTGCACAGTTTGGAAATATCGTGCACTAACCATGCGCCAGGATCTGACTCAAGGAGTTCCTCACACAGTTGGCCCATACGGTTATAAAAAATGCATGCCAACTATAAAAAATACCACTATCCCACTTTGCATAGTTTCTCCTCAGTGTCTGCATAGTTTGGAAAAATCATGCACCTACCCATGTGCCTTCCCCTTAACCTCAGTCTCATTGTGCATGGTTTCTTATAGGAGTTTCAGAGTTTCCAGAAACCATGATCAAACCGTGAACCTATATAAAATCCACAAAAAAATTTCAAAAGGTTTCCAAACCCTCCCAAACTTCACCAAAATACTTTATATACTCAAATAAATAAATTAAATGTTACTTAATTGAAACCAAGGGTGATACATTCTACCCACCATTATCCTTTCCATCCATAGAAATTATAAAACCATCATTGATATGAAAGAGTTCTGGCAATTTATCTTTTATTTCCTTTTATCGTTACTAAGTCTCTTCCTGAATCTGACCACGTTTCCACAAAACCTACACTAGAACGATTCTTTTACCATGCAATACTTTCTACTACATAACCAAAATCCATACCAGGATATGAAAAAATGAAGCATCTAACTCTAGTTCAACGTGATCCCATAAAATCACATGGTCAAGATTTGGCTATTACTTTTTTAACTAGGATACATGAAAAAAATTATGCACCTCATTGAACCTTGGTGGAAAATACAACCGATATTCCACCTCACCAACCCATTCTAGTATCTCAAAAGGGAATATGTATCAAGGAGATAAATTACCCTACTTCCCAAAATGACAATTTATATGACTTGAAGATATCTTTAAAAACACATGATCACTCACCTAAAAAAACAAAGGCCATCGATGATGATCGATATATGATTTATGATGATGCTAAGCTGTATCTATCCATTTCCTAATCAACTGAATATTCTCCATTATTTCATGGATAAGGCTTGACCCAACCAGTGAGTCTCATATATTTCCACCCAAAAAAGTGAAGAATGAAAAGGATACCCATAAAATGATTCAAAAAGATACATATGTATCGAGGCTTAATAACTATTGTTATATGAGAACTCCACTAACGGTACATGATCTTCCCATGAGCCACCAAAATCTATTAAAAAAGCATGAAACATGTCTTCCAATGTTTCTATCATCCCTTTGGATTTCCCATTCGTTAGAGGATGATATTCCATACTCATAGTCAACTGAGTCCTATGGAATTTCTATAAGGATTTCCAAAAACAAGACATAAACCTCAAATATGTATCTGACACTATCGAAACTGGTACTCCGTGTCTCTTTAACACTTCTTGGATATATATTTTTAACAAGTCTTACATCGTATGAGATTCATAAAGAGGGATGAAATGTGCTGACTTTGTGAGCCGATCCACTATCACCCATATGGATTCATGTTTTCAAACCATTACTAGGAGACCTATTACAAAATCCATAGCTATATTCTCTCATTTCTAAAAAGTAACAGGTAAAGACTACAACATACACCCTGGTCACTAATGCTCTACTTTAACATTTTCACATGTTAAACATCTCAAAAAAAACTCAACCACCTTCCTTTTCAGGCTGACCCGCCAAAACTATGCTTTCAACACCTTATACATCTTTTGTATCCTAAGATTAACAACCCATTTTGAATAGTGGAAAGTATGAAGAAGTTATTCCTAAAAGCCATAGGTATGGCCATCTGATTTCAAAACCACAACATTGAACTCTAATCCAGCTTCCATCCCTCAATATTCTCCCCACCAATGAGTTTTTTACTCATAGAAAAACATTTAAAATAAGATGTATGTGCCTCTTTAACTATATCCACCAAATCAGTAACAAGAAAAACTGGAAAGAAAACTACAACATCACATCGGTCTTCATATTCCAAGTGTATGTTGACTCTGAACAACATTAACTACCACTATTCTGAAGCTTCTTTTTCCAACTGAGTATATGACTTTCTTTTTAACGCATCTTCCACCATATTTCCTTTCCCCAGTGTATACATCAAGTTAAAGTTTAACATTTGGAGATACTTCATATATATTTTTTATCTCTTATTCAAATCCATTTATGATAAAATATGGTTCAAGCTCTTATGATCCATAAACATAGTAAATTTCTCACCAAATAGGTAATGATTCGAAGTCTTCAAAGCATGGAATACAACAAATAACTCAAAATTATTTTTTTGGATTGTTCTTATCATAAAACCATAATTTTATTGATCCATAAAAAACAACATGACCTCCCTTTATGAGAACACATCCAAAACCTAATCTAGAAGCATCACAATACACCAAGTACCCTTGTCCTAATTCTAGAAAAATCAATATTGGTGGTGATGTAAGGAAAACTTTATGATCTTAAAAATACTTCTAAAATTAATCACTCCATTGGAATGGAACATTATTCCTTTTCAGAGCTACAATAGGTGAGGAAAATTGTGAAAAATCATAAAAAAAAGCATTGGTAATAACCAGTTAGACCAAGGAAACCACGTATCTCGAGTAAATTATTTGGTAGTTTCCAAGAGACAACCACATCTATTTTTTCTATATCCATAGAAAATACTCTTCAAAATATTACAAGGACAATAAAATGTATGTCTTTTATCCAAAAATAACACTTTGATAGTTTGGAATACAACCGATGATTGATCAATATTCCCAACACTATAATTAAGTGTAGCTCATGCTCATCCCTTGTCCTTGAATAGACGAATATGTCATCAAAAAAACCACCAAAAAATAATAAAAATACCAATAAAATATTCAATTCATCAATTACATAAATACCACTAGTGAATTCATAATACCAAAAGGCATTACCACATATTCATAATGACCATATATACTCCAGAAAGCTGTATTTGGAATATCCTCTTTTCAAACATGCAATTAGTGATATCCTGATCGCAAGCCAATCTTAAAGATCCATTAAAATCCCCTCAATTTATTGAAAAGATCATAAATATGTGGATGTAGATACTAATTCTTTATCATAACTTGGTTAATCTTATGATAATCAATACATATCTGAAGAGTTCCATCCACCTTTTTGACAAACAAGACTAGTGCTTCCCATGGAGACATGCTAGGGAGAATGAAACCTTTGCTTCCCAGCTCTTCTAATTAGACTTTCAATTCCCTTAATTCTATTGGTTCCATGCAATAATATAGATGTTAAATAGGACTGGTCCCTAGGAGAAGATCAATATTAAACTATATTTCTCTTATAGGTGGAAACCCTGAGAAATTTTTGGTAAAGACATCCTGAAACTGATAAAAAACTGATGAAAAATTTATATTCTTGAACTCTTCCATCGATGTTAAAATAAACACTTTAAAATGGTATGAGATCTTTCATACTTCTAGTTCCAACAAGCCCATTTCACCTACCTTTACATTCTAGTCTCCTCTAAAGATATGCTTGATGCCATCATCAATCATGAAACTAACCCACAGGGTATAATAGTCGATGTGATCCTTGAAAATTTTCAACAAATCCATAACTTGGATTATATCACAGATATAATCTCAAGCATAGATAAATCTTATATTAGCTTCACTCTATAAATTTTTATTGAACATTCTCTACACAAAAAGTCTCAAAATTCTCTTTGACCAAGAGGAGTTTTCAGTTTTAACACAGAAGGAATCATCTCAACTTTTAAAACTATAAAATAAACATCAAGAGAATAAATAAGGGAATGAGACACACTTGTATCAGAAAAATCATGTATAAGGGTAGAATTAAAAATAATCATACCTCTCAAAGTTGATAGTATGAACTGATCATCCACAATCACCTTCTCATCTCCATATAATTTCTTACTCATGACACTTTGTTCCTTATTTCCCTATTGATATTTCCCTCGGTGAGGAATCATGGTATTCAAGGAATCACCATTTCTTGAACTACTATGTTTATGAGAGGTATTTAATTCCATTATGTCATCGAAGCATATGACATCTACAACACCTGATAAGTGTCCCAGACACCTAACCTCGGAGCACTATGACAATAGTGTTAAAGATGAAATATCTGATTGTAATTGTGGAATGATATAGGTGTTTCTGTACAATCTTGTTTCATGTGACTAATAGAACTACATTGGAAGCATCGTAGATTTCTCTTGGGTCTTGGGGGAATATTCACCAATCCAGCTATTTGATTCTGAGTCATGCCCCCACATTCAAAATAGGTTTCTCTCTTTTTCTTATTCATAGAATTAGAGTTCCCACCATTTTCCATAGGAATCAACATACTTCCTCCACCCGTAGCTCCTAATATGTCCCTTTCCACCACCATATCTCTATTGAATATATCTATATAATATGTCATACAAAGCATGGAAATCTTTGATCAAATTTCCTACCTCATCGTTGATTCAAAAAATTCATTCCTTTAAGGATGCACTAGAAATAACTTCAAGCACAAAGAATACTAAATTAATGAATTTATCCATTCATGAATTTATCCACATACTCTGTCACTGTGAGGCTCTATTTCTTTAAGCTGATGAAGTTTGTTGTTCTTGAAATCCTGAATGTATGAGGATAGAATTTTTTATTAAATAATTCTTCAAAATCCTCCCATGCAAGTCCTTGGTATAATTTAGTCTGAACTACTAAATCCCACCATTGGCGTGTAAGATTCTCCAGTATATACATCTTCATCTTAACTTTTATCTCTACTGGTGTGCCAAGAAAACCAAATATTAAATTCATCCTATTCAGACACACTTCTAACTTCTCTAGTTCCAAATCACCTTGTAAGATGGGTGGATTCTACTTCTAGAACTAGACAGAATGATCCACTTTCTTTGGTTCATCTATCCTATTCTCTCTATCTATATCCTGAAAATCTTGGACTATACTCTGAACCAGTAGTTTGTTCACTTGTGGCTTAGGTGTAACCACATTCTCATCATCTTCTTCTGGTTGGTTTCTATGATACCTATCAGGTGCCATTTTCTATACAGATAATAAACACCATAAATCTCACTCTCTAGAAAATTAAGGCTTAAAAATTTCAAATTTTACCACATCATACCATCACAACATTGCTTTCCAAAATTCAAAATTTCCATATTCAACAATGTTTTTTTAAATTTCTCTATACTTATGAAAATCAAACCATTTTTAAAATAAACATTTCACTCCTTTTCAAAATATCACATTTTAATTTTTTTTAACAATTTTTAAAAATAATAACTTTTGTAACAAATCATATATCATTACTCAAAATGAGATATTCTCTCATAGTGGGAAGTCATTTCTACAATGCATGTCATGCTCGTCTCATTGGTTAAACCCATGATAATGAGATTTCAAATCCTATAAGTGTCTCCAAAACACTTATGTACCCAACTCCCTGGTAACATGAAGTTCAACATAAAAAGTTTAGCTACATATTTTTATGATATACATTTCAAGTCCTAATAATACTACTCTTTTCTATGATCCTAACTCAAGGAATAAACTAGAATTAATTTCAACTCCAAGACCGAAACAACTGATCACCAAGGATCGAGAAAACTGATACCCCTTGTAACATCCTAACCCTCCTCATTGGCTTGAGAAGGAGAAAGAACATTACTTGACCTTAAACAACATCCCCAAGTTTCCAAAATCTAGTAATAAATGCCAAGGGATTCATTAACAGATGGTGGGTAGGGGTGATTTTTTTTAAATAAAACAACCCAATTAAACATGGAATAACAAAAAGACCACTACATGATGCATGATAACAATGTAAAACAACTAAAAGCAATACCATTGATATCAAAACCAAACTACAACATAGTACCACAGTAGAAGATGAACAACATCAAAGTACCCAATGAAATACAAAACCAACAAAACCCAAATACTCTAAAGACATATCTCCATAAATCCAAACATACTCCATTATATAATACCACCAAACAACCCAAGTATCATGAAGCGCCACTAGAGAAGTGTGATACTTTACCTTTTCTCATGTCCTGATAAACAATATCTTAAAAATCACCAACGTTCCAAAGAAGGGGAGAGTAATTAAACTCAGTAGGATTTCCTCAAATGACTTCCCTACTCACTTCACTAGGACAAAACAAGTTATCACATTTATATAAAACAATTTATATAAAATCCATTTAAAAAAGTTCAATAATTTATAACAAATACAAACAATTCCATACCAAAATAGTTTTCTCAAATAATCCAATTACCAAGGAAAGAAACCAAACAAGTCATTTAATCATTTCTCAATTTCCATGTTGGCATAACACATTCTATTACACATAATCACACACACCCACTTAACCACACAACCATTCAAGTTTGGTGTTACCATTGATTATGGAACTTCATGTCCATAACCCATCCATTTGATGGTGTTACTTCATGACCATTATCCATTCCATTTCGTTAATTCTTAACCATTTAATCCAACCACATGCCAATACAATTTTTTCTAAACCAATTCAACCATTTCAATAAAACTACACTTTTATTGAAAACTATACCAACAAACCATTTCAATAAAACCAAAACTTTTATTGATTTTTTTCCAAAAAAAAATTCCAATAAAACAAACCATTTATTGAAAACACTTTTCCATGCATCAAAACCAAATAACCATTTTAAAATAATTATTTTAAAATCAAGTCACCATTTTCACTTTCCACCAAAACACCTAATTTTCACAATTCGATAAACCATCACCAAAGAAGGTTTCCATCAATAAATTCATGATAATTTCACAATAAATTTCACAAAAACAATAAATTTGAAATTAAGCCTTCTAGTTTTATCAAGAGGAGTCAAGAGTGAAGCCACCCACCTTGTAATTTATGGTGAAAATGAAGAGTGGCATGAAAATTCCCACAAAACTAGGTTAAATCTCCAAAAAACCACCTTAGATATATTCCCATATCATAAAAAAGGAAAAATAAAACCAATATTGGCATAAAAAACCTTATATCTATCCAAAATAGATTATATCTATGAAACCGAGATAGAGAGGAAAGTAGATCTTAGAAAAACCACAAAAAACCACTTTAAATGAAGACTTTTCATGGAAATTAAGCTTCAACACACTAATAAAAGCCTTTGAATTGATTTAGATTTAATGGGGAAGGGTTTCATAGCCTTTGGGAGGATAAAATCTCAAGTTAGGGTCGGTTTGGATAAAAAAGGGGTTAAATCTTAATCCTGACCCAGATCCACTTTTTTAGGATCTTATTTTTAAACCATGCATGGTTAGTCACATGGTTTTGAAAAACTATGCACTAAAAATTCCCTATAATCTTCCTCAAGGAGGACCTCACATTGTTGTCCTACACAGTTGGACAAACCATGCTCCAATCA
Organism: Viscum album; assembly: GCA_963277665.1. NCBI lineage: Eukaryota > Viridiplantae > Streptophyta > Magnoliopsida > Santalales > Viscaceae > Viscum > Viscum album. The sequence goes on along the minus strand of OY728139.1, from coordinate 1,490,440,002 downwards.
TGAAAAATTTCACTGTCCTACTTTTCATGGTTTATCCTAGGAGGCCAGACATTTTGGACAAACCGTACACCTACCCATAAACGTTCCCCTTATCCCCGGTCTCACTATGAATGGTTTCCTATAAAAGTTTCATAGTTTCAAAAAACTGTGATCAAACTATAAAATTGTATAAAATCCCCCAATACAATCTAAAAGTTTTCCAAACCCTCCCAAACTTCACCCAAACACTTTATATACATAAAATACATAAATGAAGGGTTACTTACTTGAAAATGGGGGTGATATATAATGCCTCTGTCATATTATAAACTCCATCAATAATCATTTCATGATTCTTTATTTGATCTCCAACCTTAGATATTTATTGATTAATGCGATTTTCCAAGGATACCCCTTATACAGAAAAGTGTTGTTACTCAGCCATCATTATGAAATGTTTATGTAACTCCAAAAGGTACATGGACCTAACCTTGGTAGGTAAAATAGTATCCTTGACCCTTTCAAGCTTTAGATAGGTATTTTTAGCCTATTTTTTTCTTATCAAAATGTTTCATCACATTATTATATATTTCTCTATAACTAATTCCTTTATAACCCAGAGTGGTGAATATATATTCAAGCTTGGGTAGTTGATGACATATCTCACCAATTGGTGTCTCATGGATGGGTAGCTATATGTATTTTCACACCATATATCTATTATAATATTCAAGTTCAAGGAACTTGGATGACTAGAATATAAAGTGTAATTGAGTCACTTAATTTGAACAATAGATAAATGTTTTCAATGCCTTATGAATTATTTGATAGTGAGGCTATAGTAGAAACTACATGATCTATCTAACATTTCATGATCATTTCTGGTGTGGGTTTTTAGTAGCTTTTTACATGAAACACACACACACACATGTCATTTTAATGATACTATAATTTAATGTAAATAAAATTTGAATTTATATCTATTACCAGGAATTCCAATTTCCCCCATTTCCACTGCTCTGTTAAGAGGCCCAATGAGAAAAACCACAATTAATAATGTATCCCCTCCATTTGATATATCATTTTGTGAAAGTAAGATGATCACCCCAAACTCTGCTAGCTCATCAGCTGGAGTGATTGGTGAATTTTCACTGGGAAGACCTTTCTCAACATTCTTGAGGTGCTTTCAAAAGTTCTTGAATAGATAGAGAATAATATGGGATCTATTTTCACAATTCCACTCAAATAATATTTAATCTTCAGGAGTATTATGGGATATTATTAGAATATTTTTAAAATATCATAGTAATTAATTGATAACTTTGAATGATATACTAAAAAATATCACTCCATAATTATCATAGATCCCCAAAAAAACTATCCTTGATGTCACCTCCACTACAACTGAAGGATATAGAAGAGTCCCAAGCACCTATACTTCCAAATAATTCTCCTTGATAAATTAAACATTAGTGTAATGATTTGAGATCTCACTGGTAATAATAAAGGATTCAAATTGGAACATCGGGTATTCCCCCATATAGTTAAAGGCTTTGCCTCAAATATTGGAATCATCACAATATCTTAGTGTTCCTTGCACTATTTTTCTTTATTGTTCAACATGTAAAGAACTGAGGTCAAAAGGAATAGTGAAATTATTCTAACTAGTAATATAGAGGAGGACCTAATCAAATATGGGGAACTAACTCACTAAGGAGGGGTTCATTACTCAGGGGAACTTTATCTTCTACCTCATATTCTAGGATTTACTCATAAGGTTACTTCTCTAAGAAATCAGAATATTTAAATATTAGATTTAGAAAAAGGTGAATTTTTAAATACCAATCAGTTTTACCGGTGCTGATATTCTTGGCCACTATTCCAATATGACATCAAAGCTTAACATGGGGGGGGGGCTATCTGACCTCACTTTTGGGATAAATGGTCCCAAAATGAGGAAAGTATATAGTAGGTCCCACCCCTCCACCTTTAAGATAATTATCTAGCTTAGAAATATTTACCCTTCTTCTGGGGTGGTTGACCTCGCAACACTACCCACTAGGGTGTAACCCTCTACATAATGAGGGGACTTAATCTGTATCTATACTGATTCTTTACTCTATAAAAGGGTAATATAATTGAATAGATCAGAGGAGATTTGATAATTGAATACATTTATTCAAAGTATATTCATCTTACAAATTTAGGGTCAAGGGTGTCATCATACTCTTCATCAATGGATTGGCAGATAACCCCTTCACTTTTCCTATTATCCAAAATCTCTACATATTCTAGGTGGTTAGGAATCAATTTTCAATAATTTTCACTAGAATTTCTATCCCACTAATGTACATTACAAAATCCTATAGATTTTTTTGAAGAATAATTCCAAAAGGATCCTTTACATTCCCTATCAGTGGGATTTGTACACTACCCTAAAGTTCAACCCATAGATCTTTGACCTTCTCAACACCCATCCAAATCCTCTATAAATGTAAGGTCTCAATATATAAATATCTTGGAGTGTTCTTAGACCCCTTCATCTTCAACTACTTATCTAACCTATGACCTTTTAACTATACATTATCTTTCCACTTTTATCTATATTATCTCACTATAGGGTCCTAATGCATCAAATATTCAATTATAATCCATTTTTAAGCTCATAAGAGTGTTGGATTAGGGTTTTTACATACTCTACCTACAATTTCCTTATTATGGGGATTCTTTGTGCCATGATCTACCTTCTTCATGGATAGATACATGCTTATTGTAGGGAATTTCTAATCAGGATATGAGGGTATCTAGGAAAGTGTGTATCTTAGTTCTAACCCAATAGTAGAATTTTAAGCTAGAAGTCTGATCTCAGTATGGGTAATTTCCTAGGTATTCACCAACCACAATTGTTACAACACTATAGGATTACTTCTTTATGACATATGTGGGTTGAAATGATACTCCTCACTATAGGTACTAGAACTAGAATGAAAGTTGGTACAGTGAACATGTATCATAGATGATGCCAAAATCCACCCATGATAACAAGATTCCATCTATTAAATCTAGTATGTATGAGATCACATAATACCCAATAGGGCCATCATCCATGATAGTCCCTATTGGGTCTTCCCCATAGGCAAATAAGCTAAACACAAAATGTAAAGTCCTTGATTACCTTTTCATCCTTTATTAGGACGGTATGAATGAAAAGTACCATTTTTTATAAATGTACTGAACCACCATCATGGAATCTCAATAGGGATATGGAACTCATATGATTTAAATTACACTACTACATATCCCCAAAACACCAGTAATGACCCTGAGATATGGAATGATGAATTTACAATATATATGTGTAGTAGACACTGGTTGATCCTAGCCAGTATCCATGCTTCTAATCCAACATGCCTTCCATATGCTAGTTTTTACACCATCGAAAACAATCTTGGACTTAAACCAATGTGTGAGTCATGGAACGATAACATATATCTGTTGACACATCATGAGGAAGCCGATGAGGTGAGTTTGAGGATCTATGTCTAAGTTGACATGATAATATCATCATTCACAATAGTCTTATTCTTGTTTAGAATAGTAGATGCCTAAAGTTTCTCTATTTAACATCATGGTGAATACTTTAGAACATTATGAGGATGATCCTTCACCATGATTGATCAAGAAAATATTCATCCACTTGTCAAAGACAATTTCTCATGAAAAATGTCATACTAAATGTCATGATGAAATCCATACAAGAAAACAACCAAAATAAAGACTCAAAAGTGTTGGTCAGATTAGATTACTTAGGGGGGGGGGGGGTGAATTGAGTATCTATAAAAATTTATATTAAAATTTATTCATTGAAATTATCCAAAATTTAAAATTCAATTGACCAGTTATCCAGTAGTGAATTTATAAGAGTTTGACTATTTGATTAATTTCTTAGAAGAGTGATTAGTTCTTAGTTATATCAATTTGATAATTAATAAAACTTTTGAAACTAGCCTAATGAGTCAATACTATTATAAACACTTTCTAATTCTAACTATCAAAGTTAAATTTAGTTTTATGAAATATGTGATAAAAAAGAGTAAAAATAAAAGTAAAATCACATTAGAAATGAAATAAGAGGTTCAGTATCAAGTAGATACCTTTCCACTTGGTGATCACCTTCCACCATGTAGTTTAAATTAATAAATAGTTAAACCCACACCCTGGATCAGGGTTCACAAAAGCACACAGGCTGTCCAGGTCACAAGACCTCTACCATAGTTCTTCATGGGTAAAAACTACCAGGTCACACAAGTACCTCTTCCTCACTTATCCGTGGGAGTAAAAAGGTGTTAGAAGGTGTGAGTGGAAGGATATATTGTATCCTTAAGTTTGATATAGGAGAAAATGTGTGATTTATAGACAAATACCCACACTGCTCAAAATCATATAAAAATGCACACAAAAGAGAAAATAAAAATGAGAAAGAGTTTAGAAGGCTATATGTGTCTTGAGATGCAGCTCTGGACTCTTTAGATGTAGCTGATTTGAGGTTTGAGTCCTCTTATGGAAGTTGACACTAAAATAGAGTGTCATATTCTAGATTCCAGGTACAAGTATGGTTTTTGTAGGTATATTCTTCTCCATATTTGATATGATGAAGTAGTTTGTCAATTAGATGTGCAGCTTGATTGAGATTGCATTGTGTGTTCTTCCTTTTGTTCTTGAGTTCACAGTGGGTGCATGAGAGTCGCAGATGTTCTTCTCTATGTCTCTCACACGGGCACACCACTCTTATTCTTACTTCTCTCTTCAAAATGATTTTATTCTTGTTGGCCGATATAGAGCATGATCTTTCCACGTGCCTAGGTTCATCGTACCTTGTACTGTCTACAAAAATTCCTATAAAAGATTATTAAATATGTCAGTATCATTAAATGACTCAAATATAACCATTATAAATAAGTTTAATAAATTAAAATTTAAACAGTCTATCAGTGACTCCTCTGTCGGTGAGTGAGTCTATCAATGAGTAGTCCTGTCGGTGAGACATCAATCAATGAGTCATTTGTATATCAGTGAGACATAAGTTGGTGAGTCAGTCTATCGATGAGTCATCCTGTTAGTGAGACATAATCTGGTGACTCGTTTGTCTGTTGATGAGATATCAGTCAATGACTCATTTTTTTCGGTGAGATATCAATTGGTGACCCATTTTTCGATGAGTCATCAGTTGGTGACTCGTCTGTCGGTGAGACATTAGTCGGTGAGTCATTTGTCTATCGGTGTTAGTGACTCATACTTACATAATTTTAGATGTTCTATCTGTCTTACAATAAAACAATGTCAGAATATGTTAAACCCCATGATTACACATAGAAAATAAATTATAAGCTTGTTTAGATTTAAGAAAACATAATTAGTTATATGATTGAAATGATCTAATATACTAGAAAAGATTTGATGTGATTTAGGAACTGTCATGAGGTAAGATATAGGAATTGTGATTAAGACATGATTTGTGATAATGAGGTAAGATATATTTTATAATATATGGCATGATTTGTGATAATTAAAACCATTACAGTTAGATATAGTGGCCAACAATATCCTTTGGTCCAACAATGTCCCTCTTTTTATTGATCACAAATCGTGGCATTATTAAGCACCATTAGAGAATGATTAAAATAAACAATTTGATAAATATGAATAGGCTCAAAAATAATTATGGCAATTAAAATGTATTAGAGTAAAATAAGAATATAATAATTCATCAAGTTATACCCTTTTTAAGTAAATAAGAATTCATTAATAATTATTAATAATGTTATCTCCCTTTTGGGATTAGAAAAAAGTGGAAGATTAAAAACTAAAATAGAAAATTAGAAATAGGGAATTGTTAGTCATAATCAAAGTATGTTGAAATACAAAGAGTACATGAATTGAGCCCCATCAAAAAGAATAACTCCATGATAATTATTAGGGTCAAGGGGTGCGTTCCCCTTATCAGATGGATCAATGGTAGGTTCAGTTGGTGGTGGCTGAGAAATAGGAGCATCTGAATGAATCTTCAGTAGAGGTAAAGGAATTACTATTGGAACAGATGGTTCCAGGCTTTGTTTGTGCTATGATAACACCTAAGATTGAGTTTTTTTTGTGATAACAGGTCAGATATGGGTCAAGTCTTGAGAAAGTAACATTTTAGAGGCATTCATTGGTGGATCATAGTGAATAGAAGTAGTAGCCAAAATAATTATGTCTTCACTCTGAACAAGGAGGTATGGTTTTAACTGCCTAATAAAGTCCTTAATGATTTCTCCTCCAAACTTAATTTCTTTTTTGATGTCATCCTTGTTGTCCATAAATTTATCCAAAAGAGGAGTGTAGTCCCTTAATTGATTGACTTGTTCTTTGAATGCTTTTGTAACTAGGGGTAAAGTCAATTTTTCTACTGAATACATAAAATGAATTGTCAACTGGTGCTTGGTGTAAATCTTGGAGAAATATGAATTAATCCTCTTCATATGATCTTCCTGAGTGGCAGATGATTCCTTGGTATAGAATATGACCATATCATGTACACGATCACTATTATTATCAATATTTTCTTGGCTTCCCAAACTATAGGTACCAAATAGAGTTTTAAGCTCCTCTTTTACAACAATTCTAATTTCTTCAATATTCAGTGTATGAGAGGTATGACCAAATGTGGAAGGAATATTAGTAGAAGTTGAGGTTGAAGCAGATTTCACAATTTCCTTTACTTCCTTTCTCAGTTTGGAAAAATCAAGAACTTTAAGATGAGAAACAAGATCTTCAATTCCTCTCATGACACTCTCCATTATAGTCCTATACTCAGTGGTTAAAGCATTGATGCAGGTAGTTAACTTATTTATCTCATTCCCAAGATTCGTGTTGTTTTCCACAATGTTTTCAGCAGTTGTAATCAAATTTTTCTGAATTTCCTTTATCACCATATGTGAGACTGAAAAAACATTATCTTGAGATACACTGGTTGAGGAAGGAGTAGAACTAGAAGTCACAATTTTCTATAAACCTTCAATCACAGACCTGATAACTTTCAAGTTATCATTCAGCTCAGTGTTTTCTCTTCTAGATTCATCAATATCACATCTCATATAATATTTTACTTAATGTCTTACTGATGAACAAATGTCTTCCTTGAATTTTTCCAATTCGACCTTAGTGAAATAGTAACTAGGAAGGGTCTCAACCACTGGTTCCCTTGCAACAGGTATGAAAACCTCATCATATGAATCTTCATAATCTAATACCAATTCCACATACCCAGGATTACTCACCCATTCAACCATTACATCATCATCTATAGGAGTGAGAGTATCAATCCCTTCTCTTCTAAGTTTATGCTCTTCACCAACTTGATTTTCTCTTTCTTGAGGCCCCCCTCACTGTCATCCTTCTTAGAAGCTTTCTCCCCTTCAATTTTATGTTTCTTCCTTACATACACAACTTGAGGAGTAGGTACCAAATCTTGATTCTATTGATGTTCCACAGGAGCATCCACCTCAATTCTTTCATCTTGGCCATCTTTATGACCATTATCACCACCATCGCTGGTATGATCAACTCCAACATCACCTCCATTACCATTTTCTCAATCTACTTTATCTTATTCTTCTTCTTCATCATTTCCAGAATCATCTTCCTTTCCTTATTCTATTTTATCCACTCATTATTCTTTTTCTTCATTTGAGTCATTAGATTCGTACTCCACACTTCCACTCACTTCTATTTACTCTTCATCTTCATCATCCCTTAAAATTTATTCTTTTGAGGGTAAGGATAGTGGTGGACTAGATTTCCCATAAGTTACCTTAGGAGGACTTACAACAACATCAGGATGACTCCTGTCATCAATAGGAGATCCTTCCCTATCAGCTTCAACTTCCTCACCTCCTTGCTCATCAGAGTAAGTTTCTTCTTCATCAGGACCCAAACCAGGGTCCCTCATATCTTTTAGTCTGGTTGGGTGATCCGCATGATTGAAAATTTCATAATATTTATCTTCATCACCAACCCACCTTTTCTTCCATGGATTCCAATGAATCTTCATTCATCCATAGATATCCTTATTCAAACAAAAGGCATTGCATTCTAATATATTTTCATCACTGTCATCCACACAACTCTTTTATTTCAACATAGAAGATATCATCCTACAAAAAAAACAAATAATTTGTCTTATATTAGGGTTTGATAATCACAATTATGTGAACCATTAAATACTTACAATGATTCACCTTAACTCCATTTTTCAGTAGATAAACCAAGAATAAATCCTGGTACTTCAAAGAAGAAAAATCCCCTTTCCTGGGACAAATTTGGTGCTAGATGAACTTAAACAAGATTCTGAACTCTCCAAGAAGCTCAGTAGAAACCATCCTTCAAGGTCTTCATTGTCAGTATGTTCTTTTGAAGCTATCCCAAGGCAGAAAATATCACTTTCAGGTGGAGGAGTACCTTGATAGTCATCAAAAATCCCTTCATGTGGAAATTTGAGACATTCATCCCACTACTTTAAAGAGAAATAAATCCTATTTCTTTTTAACATTGATTTTATCCAATATGAATCACTTACTTCTAGTAAAAATTCAACATTCATGTAGAACTCATCCACCAGCTTCAGATAATATTCTTTTCGAGTCTCAAAAAACCACCGAATCCATCCCTAATCATGTAGAACTTTCAACATCAGTGAATTTCTCTCCAAAATCCATTCTACAGACACATCATTTTCCAAATTTACTATATGATTGTCCATTTCTCAATTTACTGGACCAGAAGATCCACTGGACTCTCCCTTATTCTTCTTACTCGGTGATAAATTATCAGAGTATCCTTCAACAGGGTGCTTCACCTTTACCATTTTGAGAGCTTGGTTGAAGGCTAGAAGATGAAAGGCTGAGGGTAGAGTGAGAAACAATGGCCTCAAGTTAAGTAGTAGTGTGTAACAATTCAGGTTTATATCATTTAGGTCTTAAATCGAGTAAAAATCATGAAATCACAAACTAGGTTCTATAAATAATCAAAATAATGTCATTTTGGTTAAAAACATAAAATAATTAAAAAAGTGACTCATCAGTGTTAGCATGAAAAAGGTGTCATCATGATATAAGTGTCATCATGATAGTATCAACATGATAGTGTCGAAATGACAGTGTTGGTATGATAGTGTCAGCATGACAGATTTTCTTAGATTTAACAAAGGAGAAAGTCTATAAGACACTCATAGATTAATCATTCCTAGCTCATGTATGATGTAATTTATTATTTTAGAGTTTAATGGCTTAGTGAATATGTCAGCAAGATGATATTCATTACCAATAAATTCTAAAGTGATATAACCCTTTTGATAATGATCTCTAAAAAAGTGATGTCTTACATCAATATGTTTTGTTCTAGAATGAGAAAATGGGTTCTTAGAAATTTTAATAGCTCTTATATTGTCACAATTTATAGGTACATGTATAAATTGATATCCATATTATAGCAGAGTGTGTTTCATCCAAAAAATATGAGAACAAAAACTACCAATAACTATGTATTCAGATTCCATAGTAGATAATGCAACAAAATTTTGTTTCTTACTACACCATGAAACCAAATAATTTCCCAAAAAGTGACATATTCCAGAGGTTGTCTTTCTATCTAATTTGTATCCACCAAAATCAGCATCATAATAACTCACTATATCAAATGATTTTCCTTTAGGGTAAAACAAACCTTAATTGATAGTATGTTTGAGGTGTTTTAAAATTATTTTAATAGCATTTAAGTGAGATTCTTTGGGGTTATATTGAAAACATGCAAACACACACACACAGAATTATATCTGGCATAATACCTGTCAAGTAGAGAAAACTACCAATAATTCATATGTAAGTGAATTGATAAACAAATTTACCATCTTCATCAAGATCCAACTTAAATGTAGTACTCATTGGACTGTCACTACTTTTAATTCTATTAAATCTAAATATTGTTAAAAGGTCTTTTGTGTATTTACTTTGATTTAAAATGATACCTTCTTTATTTTGAAAAATTTGAAATCCAAGAAAGAATTTGAGTTCACTAATCAAACTCATTTCAAATTCACTTTTCATCATTTTAGAAAAATCAATACATAATAATTTCTTGAATATCCAAAAATAATATCATCTACATAAATTTGAACTACTAAAAAATATTTAGAAATTTGTTTTATAAAAAGAGTAGGATCATAAATTCCTTTTGTAAAACCTCTTATAATGAGAAAAGTACTTATTATATCATACCAATCTCTTGGATCCTGTTTTAAACTATATAAAGATTTTGTTAATTTGAAAAAATGATTTTGAAAATGAGGGTTTTTAAAACAAGGGGGTTGTTCAACAAAACCATCCTCAACTATATATCCATTTAGGAAATCACTTTTAACATCCATTTCATAAATCTTGAAATTAATATGGGCAGCATAAGCAAGAATTATTCTAATGGCCTTAAGTCTAGAAACAAGTATAAAAGTTTCTTCATAGTCAATGCCTTATTATTAACTATAAACTTGTGAAAACAATCTGGATTTATTTATAAAAATATTACAAGATTCATCTACTTTGTTCCTAAACACCCACTTAGTGCCTATGGTTAAGGTGTCTTTGGATCTATCCACAGGTTTTGAAACTTTATTTCTTTCAAATTGATTAAATTCTTCTTGCATAGACATCACCCAAAATTCATATTTAATTGAATCATTGATGTTTTTAGGTTCAAGCTGTGACAAAAAGTCATGATGTTTAACCTAGTTTCTAAGAGAAGCTCTAGTTTGTGCCCCTTTATCTATGTCTACAACAACAACATCTAAAGGATGGTTCTTGAGGGTCCTAGTTAGTCTAGAAAAAGAGGATCTAGTAATGTCAGGTTCATATATAGGTTCGGGTTCATCATGTTAAAAGTCTAAAGAATATATAGAACTGTTTTATTTCACAGATTTCTTGATAAGAGGATTAGATGATTTTTCATTTATGTCCATATTTGACACATCATCTTCAAGGTTGTCTTGAGAGGTCTTAGGTTCATGTGGATCTATTTTATCAAATTTGATATGCACATATTCTTCCACACACTTGGTTCTTTTATTAAAGACTCTATAGGCTTTACTAGAGGTTGAGTAACCTAGGAAGATTCCTTCATCACTCTAGGATGAAAATTTTTCAAGATTTTCCTTTGTATTAAGGATATAGACATTGCAACCAAAAAATTTGAAGTAACTTACTTTGAGTTGTCTATTGTTCTAAAATTCATAAGAATTATTCTTGAGGATATGTCTAATTAAAAATCTATTAATTATGTAGCAAGCTGTATTCACAGCCTCATCCAAAAAGTAAACTGGTAGATCATATTCATTAAGCATTGTTTGGGATATCTCTTATAAAGTTCTATTTCTTTTTCCCACAACTCCATTTTGTTGAGGTATCCTAGGGGCAGAGAAGTTATGACTATATCCATTGTGTGATAAAATATATTCAAAGTTTGATTTTCAAACTCACAGTCGTGATCACTTATTAAGGACTTTATTCTAAGTCCACTTAGATTTTCCAAAGTTTTAGCATATTTGGTGATGTAAGTACATGATTCACTTTTGTGAGCTAATAAATAAGTCCAAGTATATCTAGAAATGTCATCTAAAAGAACATAGACATAGTGATTCCAATTAATAATTAAAACTTGAGAGGATCCAAACAAGTCCATGTGAACCAACCCTAAAGGTTGAGAAGTTGAAACTTCTTTCTTTTATTTGAAAGATATCTTATGTTGTTTACCCTTTTAAAAAGGATTATAGACTTTGTTATTTTAAAACTCAAGTTTGGGTAGATCCTTGACTAATCCTTTTCTAGTAAGCTTTCTAAGAGAGTGTATATTAAAATGTCCTAATATCCTATTCCAAATCTAGGACTCTTTATGAAAGGCACTTAAACAAGAAATTTTTTGAGAAACTAAAGAATCTAAGTTAATAGTATATACATTTTTATTTCTAAGAGCATAAAATGTTTGTTCATTTTTAGAGTTAAAAACATTACAAGAATAATTTTCAAATTTAACATGAAATCCATCATCACATAATTGTGAAATACTAAGAAATTATATTTCAATCCATAAACAAAAAGTACTTTAGAAATTAAAACTGAGTTAGAGTTACCAATCTGTCCTAATACAATTATTTTTCCTTTAGCATTGTCACCAAAACTGAAACATTCACCATAAATATTGATTATGTTTTTGAAGATTTAATAGTCTCATATAATATGTCTTGAACATCCACTATCCAAGTACCACTGACTCTTGTAGGATCTCTTCATATAACTTTACTACAAAATAATCAGACAAAAATAGATTTTGGTACCCAGATTTGTTTGGGTCTAGTAACATTAGTAATCAGTTCTTTAGTTACCCAAATTTTCTTCATGGGTTTCCTATAAGCATTATGTAACATATTTGAAAAATAGACTCTATTTGGTTTAGAAAAATTAGAGGTATTAAAAGATTTTCTAGAACTGGAACTAGCAGCAGAATTTTGTTTTTTAGGTAGAAAAATAGATTTTCCAGATTTAGTTAAAAAATGTGTTTTAGATAGGTGTCTCTATCCCAGATGATATCTAATACCAGAAGTGTACTTAGAAGATATCTATTTACCAAGAATTTGAGTAAGATTATTTTTACCATTGGTAAAATTTTCTATATCTTTCTTCAATTGATTATTAGTCATTTTTAGTTCATCGTTTTCTTTGAGCAGTTGAACATTCCTTTCCTTTTTAGTAGTAAATTCAGACTTAATATTTACAGTGAGAGCATACTGTTTCTTTAAATATCTTTATTTATCTTTCAATTCATTTCATGTCTCTTCTAGAATGTTACATTATTCAAATAGTTCATAACTTATCATATTTTCATAATCAATTTCACCTTCAGAATATTAAGAATTATGTACGGGAGAATCTAAGGTTACCTCAGATGTGTTTGTCATAAAAAAAATATTTTCCATGTCATCTATCTCATCACGAGATGATGCTGATTCACTGGATCTATCCTCAAAGGAACTCCAGGTGGCCTTCATATATTTCTTATACTTCTTGTCTTTATTTTCATACTTCTTTTTGTATTTTATTTTTGGACAGTTAGCTTTGACATTTCCTCTACTCTAACATTCATAGAAGACAATATCCTTATATTTTTCATTTCTTTTCTAGTCCTTTTTCTAGTTCCCTTGTTATCATATCTTCCTTTATAATTGGGATTCCTAAAGAAATTATTCATCTTATATAATTTCTTGAATCTTCAGGACAGTTGAGCCATCTCTTCATCATTATATGATGTTTATTCATCATTACTGGAGCTTTCAATAGAGGCTAGCACCTTCTCTTTTTCCTTATTCTTAGAGGTAGTAGTCTTGAAGGCTATGGATTTTCTCTTAGGTTCATCCTCTTCCTTGTTGACTTTTAACTTTTCCTTATTGAATTTTAACTTTTCCTCATAAATCATAAAATTTCCGATCATCTCCTTTACTGGTAGTTTTCTAATATCACAAGATTCTCTAATTTAGGAAGAGGTCCCTCTACATCTATATGTTAAACAACTGATTATTCTCATAATTTTCTCCTTGGTTGTAACATCCCTTCCCAAAGAGATCACAGTGTTCATAATTTCATTAAACTTGAGATACATGTCAAAAACAGGCTCATCAGGCTTCATTGTAAAGTTATCATATTTAATAGTATATGTGTTAAGTCTCACTTCTTTAACACAAGAGGTTTCTTTATGTGAAATAGATAAAGTATCCCAAATTTCATGGGTTGTTTTACATGAAGAAATTCTGTTAAACTCTTCATCTCCTAACAAACAATATAAGGTATTCATGGATTTGCAATTATTGTTATAAGAAGTCTTATTTGGGTCATCCCAAGTGTTCTTATCAGTAAAATTAATCTTATATTCATCTATAATGGAAGACTAAATCTCAAAACCCATTCTTTCTAAGTGCCTTTTCATTTTAATCTTCCATTGCGCATAATTGGTTCCATTGAAAAATAGAGGTTTGTTGGTAGAAACACCTTATAGTCTATTTTATATAATAAAATTTTATAAAAGGATTTTAAATAGATAAAATATTTGAATTAATATAAATTTTAATATCTTTCAAATACAACTAAAATCACAGTTGAAAAAGTTTGAAAAATCTTTGAAAATAGAAAATTCCAAACCCTATGATACCAAATGTTAGTCGAAGTAGAGTAATCAAGAGGGGGTGAATTTAGTATCTCTAATTTTTTTTGTTTAAAGGTATTATCTAAAATTCCCCCAAATTTAAAATTCAATTGACCATTTAGCCAATAGTGAATTTATAAGAGTTTGACTGTTTGATTATTTTTTCATAAGAGTGATTAGTTCTTAGTTATATCAATTTTATAATTAATAAAACTTTTGAAACTAACCTAATGAGTCAATTCTATTGTAAAAACTTTCTAAGACTAACTATCAGAGTTCAATTTAGTTTTATGGAATATGTGATAAAACAGAGTAAAACTAAAAGTAAAATCAGAGAAGAAATGAAACAAGAGGTTCAGTATCAAGCAGAGACCTAATCCTCTTCACTTAGTGATCACCTGCCACTAAGAAATTTAAATTAATAGACAGTTTTATCCACACATTGGATCAGGGTTCACAATAGCACACAAGTTGTCTAGGTCACAAGACCACTACCACAGTTCTTTGTGGGTATAAACTATCATGTCACATAAAGAACTCTTCCACACTTATCTATGGGAGTAAAAAGGTGTAAGAATGTATGAGGAGAAGGATATCTTGTATCCTTTATCTTGATACAAGAGACAATGTGTGCTTTACAGACAGATGCCCACACTGCTCAAAAGTATGTAAAAATGAACACAACATAGAAAATAAAAATGAGAAAGGGTTTAGAAGGATCTGTGTGTCTTGAGATGCAGCTATGGAATGTTCATATGTAGCTGATATGAGGTTTGAGTCCTCTTATAGAAGTCGACACTAATAAAGAGTGTCGTATTCTAGCTTCCAGGTACAAGTATGGATTTTGTAGGTATATTATTCTCCTTCTTTGATATGATGAAGTAGTTTTTCAATTAGATTTACAACTTTATTGAGATTTCCATGTGTGTTCTTCCTTTTTTTATTGAGTTCATAGTGGGTGCATGAGAGTCGCATATGTTCTTCTCTATGTCTCTCATGTAGGAACACCACTCTTATTCCTGCTTCTCTCATCAAAATGATTTTATTCTTGAGGGCTAACAGAGTGCATTCTCTTTCCATGTACCTAGGTTCATCATACCTTGTACTGTATACATAAATTCCTACAAAATATTATTAAATATGTTAGTATCATTAAATGACTCAAATATGACTGTTATAAATAAGTTTAATAAATGAAAATTTAAAAATTCTATCGGTGACTCCTCTGTTAGTGAGCCAGTCTATCAGTGAGTCATCTTATCAGTGAGACATCAGTCGGTGAGTAATTTTTCTATCAATGAGATATCGGTCAGTGATTCAGTCTATCGATGAGTCATCCTATCGATGAGACATTAGTCGGTGATTCATTTGTTTGTCAGTTTCAGTGACTCATACTTAGATAATTTTAGATGTTCTATCTGTCTTACAGTACAAGAATTTCAGAATATGTTCATACTTATAATTACACATAGATAATCAGTTATAAGCTTGTTTAGACTTAAACAAACACAATTATATATATTATTTAAATTATATGATATAATAGAAAATATTTGATATGATTTAGGATCTATCATGAGGTAAGATATATGACTTGTGATTAAGACATGATTTATGATAATGAGGTAATATATATGTTATAATATATGACATGATTTGCGATAATTAAAACCATTATAATTAGAGATAGTGGCCAAAAATATCCTATGGGAAAACAAAGATAATGACTCCCAACACTAGTCCTAAACCCCATTCCCGATATCATGTCCATTCTTCATCCCCAAAAATAAATCAATCAAGCACAAGGATCCTTTCCCTTTTCCAAACTGACATCCTTGAAATTTTCCTGGGTACCAAATGATAACCAAACAGGGTGTGAGTAAATCTTAGTAGGAAATCACGTATGGTGCCTAAACAATCTAGCCTAAGAAAAATAACACATGAAACAATATGATAAATATGGGTGTTAATTTATAAATTAACTCAGAACAACAAAGCAAACCTGCCAACCCTTGTACTCCAGGTTGACACTGGGGTTCAACCCAAAATTTCCTCAACACGATGCCACATGACTCAGTCTTTGCACCCTAATGAAAATAAAAAAAGGGACACCATTTCATTTCCTAAAATCTATCCCTTAGTAATCATGAAAATTTTTACATTGTGCCCACAAGCACCACAGACCAAGCTTCTCACCCTCAATTTTCTAGTAACCATGCACCTTGACCTTAGGCACTGAGTAGTTATTATACTCTCCCTCAGGCATCATGGATCTTAGTATATCACCCTATGGAATCAAGAATTGAAACATCTCACCCTCAAGCCTCATATGTCAATGTATCTCACACTCAGGTCTCAAGAAATCACACTTCTTACCCTCAGGAATCAATACCACATGGATATCACCCTCAACAATCAATCAAGTGTCAAATAATACTCACTTACTAAATACTACAAATATAATACCACAATACAAATTATTTAATTCATACTAATTACCAATTAGCATGTCTTTTATTCAATTATTACAAATATCTAGTTACATGCTAAGTTACTAATTGATGTTCAACTTTATTAATTTCTAACTCAAATATCAATTATTCCAAGATCATCAAATTATTAATTACACGAGTAGTTTTATAACCATAATCACTCATATAAACCAACCACAAGGTTTTAGGTTCTCAATTCCCATGTTCTAAACCAAGGAAAAGGGTAATCACATTTCCTGGGTGTCCACAAGTCCGTATCTAAATCACCATCGGATACAATATCATAAATGTAAAGTTTAGATAGATTATTTTAACAATTCAAATAAAGAGTGGTCACACACATGGTGTTCCGACATTAGTGCCCATGTTGTACATACTAGAAAAATAAATTAGACCATATGGAGCCTACCTCAATAAAAAAATAATAACTCCAATTATTAACCATCTGGATTAGTGAACCACCCCATGATCCCCTATGGAGAGTGATTAACACCCAACCTCAAGTTTAAAATAAGGACATACAAGAATAAAACAAGAGGATTTTCTCAAAATCAACAAAATATCACTAATTTAAGCTGTTTAGATCAAATAATGGATCAAGGAACCAAGGAAAATGCTAAATAAGGAAAATAATCATTGGAGAACCCATCACAATTGTAAATCCATAATTAGGTTCAAAATAGGATATTAAAAAGCTTAAATGTGGATTTTGGGGGTAGAAAATAAAATTCTACCCCACACTACCCTGATCTAGCCTGATGGAATCGATTATACATTTGATTCCACTGGCTAGTCAGTGGTGTCATATAGAGATACTATATAATTGGGAATCCCACCGACTGTCTAGTGGGATTCTTAAATTTTTTCCATGATAATTCCTCACCATTGGATAGATGTTGGAACTAAAACATCTCCATTGATACATGACATTACTTTCCATCACTAATAAGTTTCCTCTTATCCCTCACGGACCTTTGAAACACTTATTTTAATATAATAATTGGATCTATGTGGAAATTTTAAATGGATCAACAAATCTTAAAGAGAGAAAATATCTAGGTAAAAGGGTAGGATCTTAAATCACTCTTTTTATAGTATAGGAATCCTCAATAGACCAATTATATGGTGTTATCCCTAATAATACCATTACTTGAGTCACTAACTAGGTTAGGAACTTCAGGGAAGCATATATACATAATCCCCACAAAATCACTTGGAGTTGATATACTCCTCCTGGTTATAATATGTGGGCCTCCTCTTAGGTGTAAGCCTTAACTCTACCACATAGGGAAACTCATGTGTAAGCCTTAATCAGTATCCTTATCACCTCTTTTATGGAACATGAATGATTATATGGGATTCTTACTAGGTTTAAGTCCCAATACTTCAAGACTTCACCTATGTCATGATCGCACCATGATTCACTATTTTATTTCACCAGTACACCACTGTATTAAATAATTTTTTTTTGTAAATTAAAAAAATTATAACAAATTTCACTTCATTTTGATTCTATGATTTAATTTTTATCACTTTTATAAAGGTATATTTCACTTATTTTTATGTTTTCATTGTAGTTGGAGGTGATTTGGAGGGCCCAAGACAAAGTTGAAGAAAATGGGCCAAATTGCATAGGAACCCAAGAATGTATGTGGACTAAACCACACAATGATATTAAATTATGCATCCAATTAGGTTTATATTTTGTGGTATGATCCAAAATTCATTGGGATACAACCTTTCTGAAGACACAAAATCCCAATTCATCCATTAAGTTGCCAAACCGATTTGATCTATTAAGGGAACTGAATCTGCTTGAAGTCAAAATATTTGTTCTGTATTTCATCCATATTAGGAGTTGTAGTTTTATAAATAGTTCCAAATTTTTTATGGAGATATTGAATATTCAGGGAAAAAACTTTTTAATTTCATCCAAATTGAGATAAGACTATCTGTTCAATCAAAACCATAGTCCAAGTGGTTTCTAGAAATATGGGGGCTCAAAACCACCTTCCACTTTGCCTATAAAATGGAACCTTGGGATCCACATTTGTAATATTGAACAAGGACTAAAGTGCTACTATTTTTATTTATAGAGGAGTTATATCCTCATTCTAGAAGTTCTAGATGACCCTATCCTCATAAATGGATCATGAATGAAGAATGAAATCCACCCAAGCTTCCTCCTCCTCTCGATGTCGAGCTAAAAAGTGAGCATTCATTGTGAGGGAGATACACAGATTTCAAGGGTGTTAAGATGCATATATTAGATTCTAGTTTGGATTAATTTGGGTGTTAAAGAATTTAATTCCTTGTATCTTACATTATTTCATATTTTAATGATTTTTTATGCATGTGATTGATATTCTCAAAATTTCTAACCGATCAGTGTGAGGTTTTGAGTGTGTTACTTGTGTTATTCTGATTAGACAACAAATGAATCCTTTTCCTACCCAATTTATTGAGATTTCAATATAATTTTGAATATATTATTCCATGAATAAGTTCTAGGCCTTAGAAATACTATTTTTATGTTAAGTTTTGGTTCTTTAAGCATTGAAATAAAATCTTAGGAATTAATCGATATTTCAATTAATTTGTACCAAAGTATTACTCCAAACCTGAATGAATCTATAATAAAAATTAACTTAAATGTTTATAGTGAAATAAAAAAGACCCCTTTTATCTCGTATTTTTTCAAAATCCACTTGGGTTTTTAACTATTAAAGTCTTTAAATTAAGTTATTTTCTTAAAATTATTTTCAAAACCACCTCCTATTTTAGTACTTTTAATTAAAAACAAACACTCTAAACCTATAAAATATCCTTTAGAGATGGCCTAATTTCTGTACTAGATAATTAATAAACTTTAAAAGCATAATCAATTTGACATTTCATGAAAAAATGATCAAATTTTGGCACCATTGTCAGGGAGCGCTTCGGTTTTATTATGTGTTTTTATAATATTTTTGTAAATTTTGTAAATATTTGTTTGTTTTATCTTCTAATTTTACATATATTTTTGTGTTATAATTTATTTCTTATATAATTTCTAGGCATGAAGTGTTCTACTCCATTATATTTACCACCTTTCGAACCTGATTCGGAGAGGATCCTATGTCCGCAACACTGAGACACATGAGAACCCTTTGAAGGAGGACACACAAAACAATGAAACTCTCCTTGATCCATATTATTCTAGAACCCATGTTAAAACTGAAATAAACTTGTATAATATAGATGAAAATAACTGGAAATTAAAATAACTAACCTATCCTAATATATATATCCACCCCCATACTTTCAAATACAAAGTGAGGCACCTAATTTTGAACTAAAATATGGTTTAATTCACTTATTACCAAGATTACATAGACTCATGGGAGAAGATCCACATAAGAACTTAAAATAATTTTATACTATGTGTTCAATATTAAAACCTACTAATGTGAATGAAGAATAAGTAAATCTTAGGGAATTCCCTTTTTCATTAGAATAAACTACAAATGAATGGATATATTATGTTAATTTCCTAATTAAAGGTTGGACGGATATGAAATGCCTTTTTCTAGAAAAGTATTTCCTAACCGCTTGAACTAAAACAATAAGGAAATAAATTTATGGTGTAAGACAATCACAAGGGGAAACACTTCATGAATTCTGGGAAATATTCAAAATTATTTGTTAATGTTTATTACACCACAAAATAGGTGATCAAGTTTTAATACAATATTTTTATCAAGGTTTAATTTCTATTGATAAAAACAAGATTGATGCTACTACAGGTGGTTCACTAGTTGATAAATCCCCAACCACTGCAAGGACCCTGATTGAGAACATGACGTAGTCATCCACCACCACCACCCAGAAATCCTCAACCACCAAAAAGGCCTTTCTAAACACCCTCTCCAAAACTCGAGATAGCCTATAGGAAATAATGAAACAAATGGCTAAAATTGACCTCTAATTCCAACATACCATCTAAACATCTATACAAGACCTAAAAACCCAATTAGGCTAACTAGACAACTCGGTGGGGGAAATCAAGTCATGGGTCAAGTAAACTACCTTCTCAACCACTAGTCAACCCCAGGGATAAGGGAAATGTTAGTTCCATCACCCTTATGAGTGTAACACAACTTAAAATCCAAATTAACACTTTATTAGAGTCATCCCCTCATAAGGAAACCACCATCCCAACCACTAGAAATGGTCTAAATGAGGAAAACCTTGTCCTGAGAGAATACCTTGCAAAGAAAAGAGAGTTTCATTTGATGAACCACCAAGCCAAACCATTCCTCTTCAATTTCCAAAAATGGACACCCAACCAAGGAAACAAAAAGAAACTGAACTTGATAAATAAATCTTGGAAACCTTTAAAAAAGTGTATCTTAACAACCCCTTTATTAATTCCATGAAGAAAATTCCATGACACACCAAGTTTCTAAAGGAGATTTGTATGCACTAAAGGTGAATTATAAGTGATTAAAAAATTAGGTTGGGGAGGAATATCTCAGGATTGATAGATATATCACTTCCCACTAAATGAAATGGTTAAGGAATATTCTTGATTCCATGCACCATTGGGGAGTATTTCTTTTCCAATGCTATGCTTGATTTAGGTGCTTCTATAAATGTGAATATTCACTCTATTTTATCTTCATTGCAGGTTGGGGAATTTAATCCCATATTAGTTTTTGTTCAATTAGAAAACTGAATTATCACACACCCTGATGGTGTGTTAGAGGATGTTCTTATGAGGGCTCAAAATTTAATTTTTCCTACTGATTTTTATGTGTTTAAAATGGAAGATGTTAGGATGAATGTAAACTCCCTGTTTATATTGGAGAGTCCCTTTATTAAAACCACCAAAACCATAATTAATGTCAACAAGGGAACATTATCTATAGATTTTGGTGGTGAAATTGTCCACTTCAATATCCTTGATGTCATGAAGCACCCCTTAGAAGAGCATTCCTCACTTTCAGTTAATTTTATTGATGTGCTCCCTTCCCCTGAAAAAAATTATTTCCTTTCCCCTAATACCCTTTCTAAGTTTTCATCCTTGATATAAATTATAGGTAATGAATCATGTATTGAATGATGTAGTAGTCTATAAAAATTTCATGCATGTTTGTTAATTGATTATTTCTTGAGCGTGGAGGATTCCATGACCATCGATGATACTGTTAAGCTTATAAAAGATCATTCCTCATATGAGGATGTTACCATTGAGTAGTTAGATGAGATCATTAACCTCCCAATTTCAAATTCACTCCCATCAATACAAAACCCCCCTAAATTGGAACTTCAACCACTGCATCAAAATTTGAAATATTCATATCTTGAGAATGGAAACAAGCTGCTTATCATCATTTCTAGTTCACTTCCTCTTAAGCATGAATTGCAACTGCTTGACCTTTTAATGGAGTATAAACAAGAACCGAAATGGAAATTGTTTGACATTATTGTTATTATCCTATCAATTTACATGAATCATATATTGTTAAATGATGAGGCTAAACTAGTGAGGCAAGAACAATGTTGACTAAAACCAAACCTCATAGATGTTGTAAAAAGGAGCTAATAAAATTATTGGCTACTAGAATCATTTACCCTATCTCTAAAAGCTAATGAGTTATTCCAGTGCATGTAGTTCCCAAGAAAACTATTCTAACAATAAAAAAAATAATGAATTGGTTCCAACCCATGTGTAGAATAATTGGTGTGTCTAAATAGATAATCACTAACTAAACCAACACACTAGGAATGACCATTTCCCATTGTCGTTAATTGATAAAATTCTAGAGAGGATAGTAGGGATGTTCCACTACTATTTTCTTGATGGGTATTCTGGGTACATTCAGATCCATATTTCCCCTGAGGATTAGGAAAATTCAACATTTACTTTCCCCTTTGGAATATTTTCATATAGAAGGATTCCATTTGGTCTGTGAAATGCTCCAGGTACTTTCTAGTGGTCCATATTGATTATTTTTTTAGATTACCTAGAAAATTGAATGGAAGTATCCGCATATGATTTTACTATTTATGGATCCTCTTTTGATGAATTTTGAGTAGTCTTAGTTATATCCTACATTTTTTTATTGAAAATAATATTTTATTAAATTACAAGAAATGTCATTTCCTGGGGAGACAAGGTATAATACTTGGGCATGTCATTTTTGGGGATGGTATCCAAGTAGATAAAACAATGAATTGGTTCTAACCCATGTGTATAATAATTGGAATGTATGTATAGATAATCACTGACTAAACCAACATAATAGGAAGGAACATTTCCCATTTTCATTCATTGATCAAATTCTAGAGAGGCCAGTAGGGAAGTCCCACTACTATTTTCTTGATGGGTATTCTGGGTACTTTCAGATTCATATTTCCACTAAGAATTAGGAAAAGACAACCTTTACTTTCCCCTTTGGTATATTTTTATATAGAAGGATTACATTTGGTTTATGCAATGCTCCAGGTACTTTCCAGTGGTGCATGGTGAGTATTTTTTTAGATTACCTAGAAAATTTCATGGAAGTATTCATGGATGATTTTTCTATTTATGGATCATATTTTGATGAATGTTTGAGTATTCTTGGTTCTATCCAACATTTTTATATTGAAAATAATATTTTATTAAATTATTAGAAATTCCATTCATGGCGTGACAAGGTATAATACTTGGGAATTTCTTTTTAGGGGATGGTATCCAAGTAGATAAATAAAAAGTGGATATCATTTATTCCCTAACATTACCCAAAAATGAATTGGATGTGCATTATTTCCTAGGTCATGCTATATTTTACCAATATTTAATTCATGACTTTAGTAAGATTGAAATCCCCCTCTCCCACTTACTACAAAAAGAAAAAAAAATTATTTTTGATAAAGAATGTGAGGATGATTTTAATAAATTGAAATAGAGTCTCACATCACCACTGGTAATCCAACCACCTTAATGGGATTTACCATTTGAGATCATGTGTAAAGCCTCTAACAATACATTTGGGATAGTCTTATCACAATGGGTTGATTGATATCAACATTTTATAGCCTATGCCTCATGCACACTAGACCCTGCCCAAGAAAACTACACCAAAACTAAAAAATAATTCATTTCCATTGTGTTTTCCTTGGATAAATTCAGGTCATACCTAGGTTCTAAAGTAATTGTGTTCTCAGACCATGAAACCCTCCAGTATCTCCTTAAGAAACCAAAAGCTAAACCATATCTCATTAACTGGATGCTCCTCATTTAGGAATTTAACCTAGAAATTAGAGATGAAAAAAGAGCAGAGAATGTGGTGGCTGAACATATCAGTAGGATCCTTCAATCCTCTTAAATTTAGTCATCCCCCAGTATTCCCATAAATGAAATGTTTTCAGATGAGAAATTTTACTGTTTGTAAGATGTTATTCCATGGTATGCTGAAATTATAAATTATTTGGCAGCATCTTGCATTCCTACTGATTTAAACAAAAACCAAGATGTTTTATAAAACACGAGTCTCGTTGGTACATTTCTAATGACCCCTACCTTTAGTGAACATATAGTGATCAATTCCTTAGGTGATGTGTTCTCGATAGATAATTTCAGTCGGTCCTTAGGTTCTTCCACACTCTTTCTTGTGGGGGCCCCTTTGGTCCCCAATAGACTACTCACAAGTTCCTCAATTCTGGTCTCTTTTGGAGAAAATTATTTCAATATGCCCATGATTTCTATAAATATTTTCCTCACTATCAATGAAAGGGGAATTTCTCTAAAATAAATGAAATTCCACAACAACCCTTTCTCCTTTATGACATTTTTGATGTTTGTGGCATTGAATTTATACAGCCATTTTCTAATTCCTTTGGAAAATTTTACATTCCTCTGGCAGTTGATTACGTATAAAAATGGGTAGAGGAACGAGCTATGATGAAAGATGATTCCAAGGTAGTTGTTTAATTTTTAATAACTCAAATTTTATGTAGGTTTGTATTACCTTAGTTCATAATAAGTGAAAAGGGTTCTAATTTCTACAATCAAACAATGCATATCAATTTTGGTATGGGTTAGGGAATCAAGTGTCGACTGTATATCACCCACAAACCAATGGTCAAGATGAGGTGTCAAATAGAATGGTAAAACAAATTCTTGAAAAAATGGTTCAACCCAATATAAAATATTGGAGTCTTATACTAAATGATTCATTATGGGATTAACATACTAACTTCAAAACTCCCATCAACATGACACCATATCATCTAGTTTTTGGAAAGAGTTTTCACCTCACTATTATGATAGAGCACCGAGCATACTGAGCCATTAAAAATAATGAAATTCTAATATTTATGGCACAGGTGATAAGAGGAAGTTACAAATTCAAGATTTATAGGAAATTCATAGAGATTCTTATGAGAACTCTTAGATATATAAGGAGAGAACCAAGGATTACCATGACCATATCGTCCTTCATCATTAATTACACATTGGGAAAAAGTAATCCTTTTAAATGCAATGATGAAATTGCATCCATGTAAGCTTAGTTCCCACTAGTTTGTCCCATATAATTTTACTAATGTCTATCCATTTGGTGTTGTTCAGGTTAAAAATGAAGAAAAAAAAACCCATCACTATCAATGGGTAGCAGTTGAAACAATTTCATAAAACCATTCTGGAGTCCCCGATAAAGGAAATATAAGTTCAAGAAGAATCCTACCAATGAAACCAACTAGGTTTTATCCTTCCTTCACAGATTCTATTTTATTACAGCGAGGAAACTATATACTCTAGGTGCGGGGAATGGGTATATTCTTGGGTTAGTTAGCAATTTTTATCATCTTTATTATTTTTATATTTTCTTTCTTGTTAAATAGTATTTTAACTCCTCCTTTCCCCCTCAATTTTGTGATAGAATATTCATTTTTGATGCCCAATTAATCATGGAAAATTATGCTCACTTAATCATGGAAATTATTGAAAATTCATGAAGAATTTCCCTATTTCAGGTTGTTTTAACATTTGTTTCACTGATGGAATCTGTGTTTTATCATTAATTCAATATGGAGGAGTTCCTTTTTCTAGTAAATTGGCTGTTTTTTGATGATATAAATGGTTGAATCATTTTTAAACCTCTGACAATAATGAAACCCTTTATTCAAGTTGTTTATGGGAAAATTGTGCCACTTAATATCTCTATACATCTTTTCACCCAACCATGATGTGTAATTTTTTTTACTCAATAGAAGGTAAATATAATTTAGGTTAATATTTATCAAATTTTCAATTTTTTTCTATACATTCATTCCTTATACAATATTTTTCATTACTGTATTGGATTGACCTATGTGTTTGTACTTGTGGTCTGACTACTATACGCCCTAAAAAAACTAAAAATTAAAAATCAAAAAAACAAAAACAAAAACAAAAAAAAAGCAAAAAATATGGGTTGTGTATTGGGTAGGTCAGAAATCACTCCTCCTATACCTTTGATCTTGTTATAACTATTACAATTAGTGTCGTGAGGGGATCAAACAAGGGCCGGGAGATGAGTGTGAGATTTGTTTCAAGTGCCACTTTTGAAAAGAAAACAAAAATAATAATAATAAATTAGGAGAGTTATGAAATGTAAAACATATGGGTATATCTAGGTCGGGAGTTTATGGTTTGACTTCTGAGAATTCTTAAGGGATTGGGTCTTGAAATTTTATTGTGAAGGATGCAGGACATGTTCGATGGAAAAAATCATTAAAACTATTTTTTTAAATAACCTATATTTACTGTATAGAAATTGGGAAGAATAACATTAAATGGTTTTCATACAAACATTTGTAGAATTAGTGAAATGGTTAACTATTGAATTATTTTCTCATATTGGTATCATGCAACTCTTATAATTTTGTTCTAATATAATTTATAAGACATCTTTTTCCATGATCACTGAGAATAACTCCTTGGTGTGATTTTTTATTCGATCACATTACTATAATGGATTAAATTTTATTTTAATGATAAATATTTGTGAATATGGGAATATATCCATGAATCATTTTTGTAAATGTTACTTTTCCCAAGTGTTCAAATTTTTAGGTGTGGGGCTGTGATCGCACCGCGATTCACTATTTTATTTCACCCTTACACCTCTGTATTAAACTGATTTTGTTTGTAAATTAAAATTTTATAACAAATTTCACTTCATTTTTAATTATATCATTTTATTTTATCACTATTATAAAGGTATATTTCACTTGTTTTTATGTTTTCATTGTAGTTGGAGGTGATTTGGAGGGCTGAGGAAAAATTTGAAGAAAATGGGCCAAATTGCACAGGAATCCAAGAACATATGTAGAATCAACCACACAATTATACTAATATGTGCAAATAATTGGGATGATATTTTTTGTAATGATCCAAAATTCAGTGGGCTATAACTTTTCTAGAGAAACCATGCCAAATTCTTCTATTAAGAGGCACAATTGAACTAATCTATCCAGTGAATTGAATCTACTCAAAGTCAAAAGATCTGTTTTGAATTTAATCCATATCTTGAGATATAGTTGTCCATATAATGATAAAGTTTTAGTGGAGACATTTAATAGGTGGGGAAACAACTTTTTAATGTTTTAAAAATTGATATATGACTGTATGTATACTTAAAACCATGGGCCAAGTTGTTTCTCGAAATCTTGGGGCTCAAAACCACCTTCCACTTTGCCTATAAAGTGGCACCTTGGGCTCCCCATTTGTAAGTTAGATCAGGGAGTTAAGTGCAGCCATTTTGAAGTTATAGAGGATTCATATCCTCATACTTTATGTTCTGGAGGCCCCTATCCTAATATATGGATCAAGTATGCAGAAATAGATCCACCCAAGCTTCCTCCTCCTCCCGATGTCGAGCTAAACGATGGGCGTTCATTGTGAGGGATCTACACACATGTCAAGGGAGTTCCGAAGAATATATTAGATATTAGTTTTAATTAATTTGGGTTTTAAAACATTTTATTCTATTTATCTTACATTATTTCATATTTTAATTCTTTTTTTTGATGCATGTGATTGATATTCTCTGAATTTCTAACCAATCAGTGTGAGGTTTTGAGTGCGTGACTTGAGTTGTTCCAATTGGAAAATAAAAAAATATTTTTCTCACCCACTTTCTTGATATTTGTAGACACCATGAAATGTTTTTCATGAACTTCTATACAATTGAATATGTATTTCCATGTTCCATGACTCAAAATGACCTCAACCAGGCTCAAAAAATTTGCTGTATGACTATGCATTTTTCATGGGGGTCAATGATGGTAGCAAAGGCACCAGACCAAAGGACTGGGACTGTAGCTCGGAACTAAGACCAAGAAGGGGTGTGGTAGAATATCCCCTATGTTATAGAGAAATTATTTGGTTAAGTCCCCAAAGAGGTGCCTAGGGTACCTACACGTAAACACCTACACGCCACCATGTCGGAGGAGAATGAAACTATGATTTTGGATAAGTCCTCAAAGCTTTTCCCTAGTCTAGACAAATCACCAGAGGTACGCAAGTATAGTTGGGCATGACCCATCCGATGAATAGAAACTTTCACACCACAAAGTTGGTACGCAGCCTACTTGTGCGCCAAAATTCCTTTTACCCAAGGTCCCATATTTTCCTATAAATAGACCCTTGGGGCCCTCATTTGTACGGATGTATTTCCTTGAATCCCAATTGCTGCTTTGGTCACCCTCATACTTCACCCCAATCGTCTGAAACTTTCAAGATAGTTCTTTAACACCTTTAGTAGAGGATTTAAGGGATGATCATTGGACTTAAGTCCTTTTAGTGTTTGAAAACCATAACACTTGCGTGCCTAAAGTTCCCAACCTCCCTAAACCAAAAATACTTGCGGGCCGACTATTCCATTCATAGGAACCTAATCACCCTACTTATGATATCACCTGTGAATACTCTTGAAGTCTTGAGCAAGGTCTCGCCTAAGTATTACCATACAGGTTGTTCATCGATTAAGTGAACATCAGGTCACCCAAGTCTACTTGTGCGCCCATACTTGCGCGCCCTTCTCTACTTGGTCACCCCTCCTTGATTCACTTACTTTATTCACTCTCTTTAGTCTACAAGAAATCAAGACTTAATCAAAACCATTCATGGAAAGGCTTCTTCTTCCTTAGATCCCTTATCTGAAAGGGATTCTATTGATACCTCCACCAAAACCTCCTGACTTACCAAACCTTTGGGAAAGGCACATTAGCGTGTCTCCTATTTGGGTTTGTATTTACACAGTTTGAGGTTTCCCACATTTGTTTCACAATGGGGTTAGGATTCATGGAGTGTTTTTGGGTTTGTATATCCATAGTCACATGGACCTTTCTCCCATAAATAGTGTTAGGAAGCTCCCAATTTGGAGGAGGGATGGGTCCTGGCCTCTCCTTTCTCGAAGAGATGGCCCGGAACCTCAGGTCTCTGGTAGAGGAAGATACAGTTCATTCCTAATTTTCCTTTTAAAAATAAATTAGAAGTATCCCTCCCATACCAGGATCAATTTTAGGGAAACCATCCTGACGTAATCCCCTAGCTTTTCTTGTAGAAGGTGGAATCGTTCATCCTCTCTTCTTCGGTGCCAAAGACCAGAGGAGAGATGGGAACATGGAATTTTATTACCCTTTCCCTCTCTCATTGGGATTTGTCACCATGGGCAGCCATTCTGGTGTAATCCCCCAACCTTCATCCCTTCCTCCTTTCATTTGACCCTTGTCTAATGTAAAGTGAATAGAGGGAAGGCTCATCACATCACCCTCTTCTCGGGTCGCCTCGACCTTATTCACCTTGGACACTATAGGTGCGCCCTTTTCCACCAGCAGAGGAGGAAAAATTGAAAGTGTGAATTACTTTGTTGAATCTTTTACATACTCTTGTTTCTCACACCAACCATAACTCAAATGGGCTTAGATATGTGTCATGGTCACAACATTTTCACAATTTAAGGAACTACAAGAACTCTGATTCCTGTTCAAATCAGGATACGTAGGAATCCCTTTCAGGCCCCGAGCTCACTGGACATCCTCTTTAGGAATCCAACCCTGATTCGTTTAATCTGGGAATCCTCCTTACAGATAATCTCCAAATTAAACCCTTAAGTCACCAAGGCATCCTTTTCAGAAAATAAGCCCAAACCCATTTCTCTTAAAGGACTATACTTTCCAATGAGACTAATCAAACTATGTGGACTTTGATTCCCATCTATATGGGATACGTAGGAATCCTCCTTGAGGTCCAAACCCAATACCCTAAATCAACCTTGTTATCCTTGGTCCATATTCCCAACAGGGTCTGATCCTACTTGAAAACCCATATTATTTCCAAAGTTCATTGGGCTGCTTCAGTATAAGTCCCACACTATGTTTTGACTAAGCACCTTCCGCTTAGATGTCCATACCACATGACATTAAACTATAGGGATAGGTCCTTATCACATGACCTTAAAAGGTATCATTTTCCCATTCAACAGCATAAAACTATGAGGGTTCTGATTCCTTTTTACAAGGATACATAGGTAGCCCATTTTATGGGAACGATCCCAAAATCAAACCAAACCTTCATCTCCCTGGATGATAATAAATTCCAGAGTGCCCCAATGAGTGTCTTAAAAACTAGTATCATCACAACGATGATTATAATAATCTATAAGAAGTATATTAGAGGATATCATTGATGGAAAACCTCGAATACATATGGATATTTCTATTAATGAATAAACTTGAATGCATACTGATGATTATAAATTTTACACATGTTAATAAGTGATTGTAAAATACAAGGAAAACTTATGTTATGCTTGGTTAATTAATAAGGATTTATGAAAATATCTTAAATTTACAAAGAGAGTCCCGGAGTAGACAATAATTCCCCCCAAAAGGGTTTAATAAGTCCGACCTCCCATCCTCTTGACCAATGCACATTCTTAAATATCGTAAAGTTCAAACTTAACAAATGTATGCCTTTGGAAAGTAGGCCCCCTTTAGATAAAGAACTATTGTAAGTTTTTGGTTCCATAAATAAATCCAATGAAAACCGCCTAGAAACAGTGATTCTTAAAACTAGAACACACGTTTCAAGGAACTAAAAAACAATATTTCAATATGATTTGTAAGGTCTTATTCCATGCATAAGTGTTGGACCATGAAAATATGATTGTTATGTCAAGGTTTGGTTCTTTAAGCCTTAAAATAAAATCTTATTAATTAATTTGGATTTCAATTAATTTCAACCAAAGAATTACTCCAAACCTAAATTAATCACTAAGAACAATGAAGAATGTGTGTTGGGAAATCACAAGAACCCCTTTATCTCATATTTTTTCAAAATCCAATTGGTTTTTCAAAAATTAAACTCTTTAAATTAAGTTATTTTCTTAAAACGTTTTTCAAAACCACCCCTTCTTTTAGTATTTTTTATACAAAATACACACTTTAAACCTATCAATGCTCATTGAGGGATGACCCATGGTCTCTCATAGACTATAAATAAACTTTAAAACCATAATCAATTTAGTTTGTCATGAAAACTTGTTCAAGTCACTTATTAGTTTTGGCACCTCAAAAATAATCTCATGTATAATCCCTATTCAATCCTCTATTCTGAACTCTAATGAAATACATATAATCTTATATATATTGTTTATCACATTGATCATGACTCTCAAATGAGGTTTATTTTATTATTTCATTAGTATAATTGATATGTATCACATGAATCGCTTTTAAGTCAGAGTTTTATGACTTTAAAATGCATCACACATGTCTTTACCTCATAATGTTAAACTTCATAGACCGGTCCTCACATATGAGGTTCAATCCCGATATTAAAAAAATATTACCCTATATATACTATGATTTGATATAGTATAATATGTTATGCATGTTACGTGGTGATTATAATATGTTTGATCTCACCTTGTGTCAAGATACTACTTTTGGTTCCCCTATATACACTATTATTTGATATTCTATTATCAATTTCTAAATGCACCTAAAGTCAATATACTCCTCTTGGTATACCCATACATAGGCCCCCTATTTAGTGTAATCACTAACATGAGATAACTAATTCCTATGTGAAGATAATAATAACTCCTTATACTGATGAGTGTAAGGAGAATCACCGATATCTGATGATGATCTAGGGATTCCTCTTGTGATGAATCATAGATGATCCACACATTATCTTGTTTAACTAACCATAGGTAGGAAAAACTAGAAAGGGACACTCATGAATATGTTCTACACCAACCATTTCTATGCATATTTCACCTAGGATTCCTTATTTCATGATGTTAAAATACATAGATATGTCCTTATCACATGAATTTAAAAGGTACAACATGCCCCATTAAATGTCATTGAACTATGTGGGTTCTGATTCCCTTCATTGGGATATACAGAAAGCCCTCTCATGGGCTCAATCCCAACTACACAATAAATACCACTTCCTTGGATGATGATAAGAGAAAAAATGGGAAACATCTAATATAGAGAGGTTTTTACATATCTATAAGTATTTAATTAGATCATTGGCCCAAAGTAACCAATCCCACACTGAGATTTGGGAAAAAATTAGAAAAATGACTTAAATCTATAAAAGATCCCAAGATTCATAAATAATTACCCAAATAAGGTGTGATGAACTCAACCTCCAACACTCTCAACCAACACACAATCTGAAGAATCACTAAAAAAACCAAATAAGTGACCTCCTACCTTTGGAAATAAGTTCTACAATGATGTTCACATAGAGCCGTCATGGATGCAGGAGGTATCAAAGTTTCTATTAGAAAACAATGTCCAACCCAACATTAATATTTCAACTATTCCATTCCATTCACATATGAAAAATGACCTAATAACCATCACACATTATATAATTTAGTTTCATGTATTCTATGTAAATATAAATGGTGAACCTTATGTGAATTCTTTTACTATGATGGTGATCGATCAACCATGCACTCTAATACGTGATGCTACACTGGTGGTTTATTATTTTTTTCCATTTTAGGAACTTCTAGACTCCCAAAAATCCTAATGGAATAATAAAATTCACTAATGAATACCAAAATCATTGACCAATCTGGAATTACCCAAATAAAACCTATGTATAATCATCCAACATGCTGGACATATGCCTAGACTTCTATAAAGACCGCGGCCTTGAGGCCCCGATATGAACTATCACTGATGTATCACCTCTAGTGTTAGTTGATGAATGATCTTATATGGTAATATTATATCAATGAATCTATATTGACTTTATAGGTAACTCATGAGAACCTTCAAGTATTGAATACTAAATGAATATCTTATCTATGGAATGACACAAAGAAGTAGGTGGCCCCTATTTCCATATCTAACTACTTTGTGACCCTATCTCTAGAGTGTAGTAACCCATACCTCCCTTACCTTAGGGAGATATAGGAGGATACCTACCACCCAGAAACTTCCTAAGTAGGCTTCTATTCACCATGGTCATCGTCACCAATGTGTGACCTCAATTCTATAATAATCTATAGAGGAAGATTTTCTTGTCTTGGTCATTCACACTTAGAAATCCAAAATGGAGATCCCAATATTGGTAGCTAATCGGTATAACTCCAGATAAGGTTTGTGTCCCTACTACTACCAATATCTCATAGTACCATCGGTGTATCCTAATAGTTCCCCAAGACCAATTCCATATTTACACTATCTAGAATCTTAACACATCATCACAACTAGGCTTGGTGACTGAGGAATCCCAGGGAGAACCTCAACCCATAGGATTGAGAAGAAATTTTTTCATTTTTAACACTTGATTAATATTTTATATTATCAAGTGAGTGGTAATGTACCATAATTAAAAATAATTATCCTATAAAGAAATATATAATTCCTTTAGTATGTTTCACATAAGTAAATTTCATTGTTATTTTCCTAACTGATGCTGCAAATCATAATATCATTGAATAAGAAATAAGTGAGATGACATTCACCACCAACCAAACACTTGAAAACACCGAATTGATATCAGAAGAATATAATATTACTCATATTAAATCCAAAATAGCTGAACTTGAGTAAATCAGTCCTAAATTTCTAGGGAAATAAACTCACTAAGTATGGTCATCAAGCTAAAATATCTAT
Organism: Viscum album; assembly: GCA_963277665.1. Classification (NCBI taxonomy): domain Eukaryota; kingdom Viridiplantae; phylum Streptophyta; class Magnoliopsida; order Santalales; family Viscaceae; genus Viscum; species Viscum album. The sequence goes on along the minus strand of OY728139.1, from coordinate 1,490,406,091 downwards.
GTCTCCTTCAGCTTCCCTTCTTCAAATAGGGTAGATTTCATGACCCATATTGGCATAATCAATCCACCCCATCAACTTGAGATTATATTAGTCAACCCACATGACTACAGGGATGATTAGTTATCTAGATTTCCAATCACTAGGTAAACATCCTCTTCCTATCTAGGAAATTATATTGAGTTTGACTTAGGTGGTGTTATGATAGGAATTTATAGATAATTTCTATACTCAAATGGTTTCTCTTGATGTTCAATGTACACTGGTATAACCAAAGATAAATCTGTATCTCGAGTGGGTGGATTTTGCTACTTCTACCCTAAACAATAAGAACCCTAAATTCTTGATATTTGATGTAATGGGTGATCTATAATAATATAACAACTTTTAATCATCACAATGTAGCCTAATATTTGGAAACCCATAACAATAAGAGGCTTCCAAACTTATATTTATTGGGTAGGCCTTAGGGGGCCCTTCCTTTTCTTGGTATGATAACCATGTTATTAGGTCTATTTCAAGATAGGGAGATATTTGTTAGAAATTCCTCTTATAATTCAGCTATATGACAAGGAAAATTACTATCATTGACCTCACCAATTGTAATCAGTAATAAAACAATATATTCATGGATTTCATTATAATATTGAAGGGTTTGACATATTCCTTAGAAGCATAGATTACTTAAAAATAATTAATGGATATCTATGTAGAGAATATATAAGACGTGTTTTTATTTACACTCATACCCCGAAAGTATCTTAGTGTTTTTTGATAGTTTGTGAATATATCAAAACATGTAGAGGATGCTATGTGACAAATAAATTAAGTATCTTATCTAAAACCACCAACATATACAAGGAAATCAGGGATATTAGAGGCATATTCTATCACCCTCAAACCAAAAAGGGTAAGGTAAAGTGACCTTGAAATCCATAAGATTAAAATTTATTCCTTCCATAATGATCAGGTTCAAGGGTGCCTCACCTTTTCTCTAGAAGATAACCTAATAATGGTTTCTAAACTCAAGAATCCAGATGAAGCAGGTAAGAATAATCACCCAAAATACTGCCCTTACCATCACATGATGGGTCACACAATATTGGAATGATTCATTGTCAAATATATTCTAATAAAATTTGGTTGATGATGGTCAAATTCCATTATAAAATCCCAAATAACCTTTTTCATATAGAGAATAATGGACCCTAACCCACCAAATGAACAAATGGGCACCGATACACCATATGATCAAATGTGAACTGACCCACAAAATGAGTGAATTGGAACCAACCCATCAAATAAGTGAATGAAATCTAATACAAAAAATGATTTAATGGGAATCAAACAACCAAATGGGATACTCCACTGATGAGGAACAACCATGAACCTATGTTTCCATCAACATGGTATCAACCAGGTACAAAGAATTTTCACCTAATCTTGATGAGTTTACTCTTGATAGAGATGATCACACACTTCCACAATCATATGATCCTTATAAGGATGTCCCATTATCTACTCTAGATATTAGTGAATAATGGACCAATGATTTCACACCTACATTTAAATAAGGAATTATCAACCTTGTTGATACTTAGAGTGAAATGTTGATTAACCTTATTCCCAATGTTAATAGAAGATCTTGTCACCAAGATCCACACTGGGATTCCCATGATCATCCACTCATCTTTCCATTGGGAAATTATAGAGTGTCGACATGTCTTCTTCCTCTCATCACCTTGAAGATGACAAGGCCATCTTCGACAAAGAACAGATTGCTCAGTTGGGTAGGAAAATGTGGATCTATATGAAGTAATTATAGGGAAACATCATGGATATTTTCCCCATGGTTAAATACCAACATCAACCCAAAAATTTCAACTTTGTAGTTAAGTACCCCAACCCATAGGTCTGAGAGAATTTTCATATTTTCCACCCCCTATATGGGAGAGTTTTGAACAATTTCCACAAAACCAAGCTTGTAGGGTTGCAGTATTTTTAAAATTTCCACACTCTCATAAGGTGAATTCAAAGTTACCAATAGATTTTATATCTACCCCTGAATTGATCAAGATTGACGCACCACCTCCAAGAAATAAAATTAATCCATATCAAGGTATATATAGAACATGAGGTAAATAACATTGTTATCCAAACATAATTGATATGAAGTGCATGGTATATTCTTTCTAACAATAGAAAGTTCCCAGGTATTTCACCTTGGATAAGGAGAATAATTTGGTCGCAATACCTAAGATCATAATAAGGATACCTAAAGAGGCATATTTGGGAGACTATTCCAATTAATTCCCCTACCATAAATTGTTTGGACATACAATTTAGAGGTTATTTATCTTTAAGGATTGGATTTAAAAGCAAATAGATGAGGGGATATTAGAGCTAATGACACCCAATTCCCCACTTCATCCATGTGAACATCCTAATAAGAACTCACAAAGTGTATCAAAGTGTTAGGACCATCTATCTCTCAATGAAAGACATAATATGGTATATTCATCTTCTTGAGATTTTGAAGATTAAGATAATTGAGGAGGCATTCATAAAAGATCATCCCAATTATTATACCTACCACCAGTTAGGTTTGGATGATGAAGAAGAAGATAAAAATGCTGGGGGGGGGGGGGTGTAGATTGTGTTCTTAAATTTTTTTATAGATGTATAACTCCTCTCTTATTATGTAGAAAACCTTTCCTTCTCTCTTAAAGACGAGTGAGTAGTAGAAATAAATAAAGGAAATAAATATTGAAATATAAAATGGTTCAGGGCACAAATATCCCCTAATACTCTCTACCAACACTCAACTCTATGAGGTTAGTTATTTTAACTAATAGTTACTCTTATACTAAGACCTTAACAACTAAGTACAAGAATTTGAAACCTTACAAGGCTGTTAAAGGGACTTATGGTTATTTTACGTGGAACCAAAAATACACGGCTTAGTAAAAGAATCCAACACTTCATCACAACTAATTCTGAGAAGTCAAAACTCCACCAAATCAAAAGAGTTTGATCCTATTGAGAAAACAAGTTAAAATTCACAATTGTAATAGAAAATGAAAAATGTAATTGATCTTCAATAATATACAACATCTAATAGATCTTCAATGTTGTATGATATTTCTTCAAATAAGGATAGATAAAACACTAGATAGATGTTTAAACATATATGTCTCCAAAGTGTATCTCTGAAAAATGTTTTGTAAATCTTGTAGAAGAAGGCGCAAAAATAAAATGAATTAGTAGTGAAAATAATAGTAGCGTGTAAATTATATAGATAAAAAATTTTATGTCTCTAAAGTGTATATCTGAAGGAAATGAAACACCTTTTGTATTTCAAGCATAGATTTTCCATATTTTTATCTCCTCTCCTTGTATATTCTGATGAAGAGCGTCTTAATATTTATAGACTAGGTTAAATAGCTCCAAGTCAAACCATATTTAGAAATATCACACAATAAATCATGAATATTTGAATTAAAAAATAATTAATATATTCATAAATTATTGTAAGAATAGAAATGATTTACTTTGTTGAATACAATCCCTTGAATCAGTCATAAAACATATTTGAATAGATCTTTACCTCTTTTAAGACCATTTAATCAATCTCAGATAATATCACAGATTTAAAACTCCATTGTTGAATAGTCAAATGTAGGGTTCCTTCATGTGATGACAAAACTCTAAACGTATGGTTGAAAAAATACAATTGATCACAAAATTAGGGTTTATGTACCATATATTTGTTTCCTAAAATGCAAGGTTAATTCCAAACATAGGGTTATTTATCCATACTTTTCCAATGGAGTAGGGTACATGATTCATACATGCCGTTTCAAATATAGGGTTGCTGATCCATGTGTTATGCTTATACTTGAAAATGTAGGGTTTGAACAGTGTTTCCAAAATATGTTAAAACACATCCATAATACTTTAACAAATATTCTCAGTGGATCAATGACATGAATATATTTCTAGAAATAAATTTAAATGAATATTAACTTTTTAAAATTCATTTAAAATAAAATTCATTAGTAACATAAAAATGGGCATTTGTGAGAATCAAACCCAAAACGAGATTAACAAAATTATTGAATAAACACATGCTCAAAAATATACCTCTTTTAAATGATAAAAAAACCCATGATATAAATTCATAAAATTTTGTTTTTTTAGAAAAAGAAAAAATGAATTTATCCCCATTTTTATTTTTATAATATTATAATATTTCTTCTGTATAAAATTTCTTTCATAATGAAAACTTTTCCCCATTATTCCATTATATATTTTTCCTTATTGAAAACTTTCACCCTATTATAAGGATCAAAACCTCTCCCCCATTTTAAGGATAATTTCTCTAACTTCTCAAAAATGATGATAAAATTAAAACTATAAAATTATCCCCTATTTTGTGACATCAAAAAGATAAGATTAGTAAAATTAACTCCCCTAAGTTCATAATTTATTTAAAAGATAAAAATTTTTATACAAGGAGTATAATGAAATATTTAATGAATAAAATAATTATTTTTCTTGAAAACTCCCCCTAAGTCATAACATAAAATATATTCAATGAATTAAAATATTTAAAGAAATTTTTTTCCTTAAGTAATAAAAATAAAACAATTATTATTATTAATATTTTTACTCATTGAAATAAAATTATTTATGAGATAATTAAATATGAAGTTCATTCTCTTGTAATATATCTTAAAAAAGTTTAAAAATAAATAAAAATACAATGTATAGAATATATTTTCACTAAAAAAAATACTATATATAATATTGAATTTAAATAAATAGAAAATAAATTTTTTTTCCAAAATTAGAATCTTTTCACTTAAAGTAACTAAAACTCTTGACAGTTCTTCTAATATGCTTTGAAAATCTTATAATCTTTGATTTGAAGAAGGTGATCATTGTTTAAGAAATAAAAACTTCATCCTATAAATATCTAGCTTAGTAACAACTTCGTTTTTGAGCAACTCCATTTGTCTTAGCATCTAAACCTTAAATGATTCAAAGTATGCTTTTGAGATTGAACCATATTTCATAAAATGATATTACTTTTTTAATGAATCAAAAACCATTTTTGATACAGTTGATTTTTTTTCCTCATACAACTTCCTAGATGCATCCAAAGTATCTTGCAACTTTACTTTTTCTTCATTCAAGATGTTGAATTTAAAGAGAATACTTTCATAAGGCATTTGAGATGAATATACTTCTAGTAATTCATGATTATGAAATTCCTTATTTCTTTCAAAATATTTTTCAAATGAATATTCAACATACAAAACTGACTGTTCTTTTAATAGATTAAAAGGATTACCTTTTGCCTTTTTATGAGAAAGATTTTATTCTGAACTTGAAGAACTTGATCAATTCATCTTGTTGTGATTGGTTTTCCAAAATCTTTTGAATAAGATATTTCGAAGACAAATATGGATAAAAAAAAGTTTTATGAAGAAGATGATATGTTTGGTTTTGAAACAATATAGATGACATGTCATATTCTTTAGCCAAAAAATATAGAGTAATCATTACTAATTTTAATTTTTTGAAAAGACACACAATGTAAAAAAGATGTTCCTATTTTATGAATTAATAAAATTTAAAAAACACAAAATTTAAATATTAAAAATAGGTTTAAAGATAGGAAATATAAACCTTTTCATAAATTAAACAAATGTTATATTATTTACAGATTGAAAGAATGTTTTAGAGATATTTTAAGTCTTTAACAGACCAAGTATATAAAAATATATTAAGAATTATATTCAAAGAATAAAGAATATTTTTTATCAAATTTTGATAGATATATTTCTCCCCATATATAAAATAGTTATTACACCAGAAGAATATAATCATAAAAAATAAATACTTCATGGATTAGTGATTTTAGTACTGAGGATTTTTTGATAATGAACTACTTCATAGTTTTTAACTCTTTTGGTAGATACTTCCACATTTAAATAAATTGACCAATTAAAGATTTAACAATACATATTAGTGGTGTAATACTACAAAACATATAATGAAAGTTTTTTTAGTACCCATATGCTTTTGGGTCTAGTAGTGTTAGCAATTAAATTCTTTGGTAACCAAACTTTAATATTTTGAATAGGAATTCTATTATTCAATTAAACCAATTATTTTGAGAAATAAACATTTTTAACACCGAAAATTTGAGGTTTTCTAAAACATAAATCATTTTCATAATGACCATTAATACCAGAATAAAAACATTTAATATTAGAAATGTTTTTTCTATTCAAACTAGGAAAAAAATAATTCTTATATAGTTTTGTACTTTCACCATTACTCAATATTCCAAGTTTTCCTTTTTGAATTTTATTTTTACCAAGGATTTGGTTTAAATATTTTTCTTCTTTTATCAGTATACTAGAAGTTTGTTTTAAATTACTAGATTCATCCAATAATTCTTTAATCTTAGTTTCATGTAAATCACAATAAAATATAGAAGAGTTAGAATTTAAATCTATAATCACTTTTAAAAAATGTTCTTTATCTAATATAATAGTATCATAATATTTTAGAATTTTTTATGATCTTTATTTAAGTATTCATATTTAAATTTTAGCATAAAATAATAGTTATTTAATTCATTATAAGATAGTTTTTCACAACTATAGTTTTGAGAGTAAGAAGATTGTACCTCATCAGTATGAGCCATAAGACATAACATTTGTTTTTTATGCTCAGAATTAGAATCTATAGAATATTAATTGTGTAAAACAGAATTATTAATATAGGTAGATTTTATTATTTTATTTACTTTTCTCTTATAATAAAATTTTCTTTGAGCTTTGATTAAAGGTAAATTATCCTTTGTGTGACCTTTTCCTTTAAATTCACAACATATTTTTTACTTCAACCCCTTTAATTTTATTTTTGTATAGTTTCTCAAATTTTATCACAATATTTGATTAATATTTATCTAAATCTAGATGAATTGAATCAGATGATTAATCCATGTTCGTTTTGAGAGTAGATTATTCATGTTTTATATGATTTTCATCTTTAGCTTGCATCTCAACTTCATACATCATTAAAGTTCCAATAAATTCCTTCATTGATAAGTTTTTCACTGGTGTATATTTGTGTATAGTTATAGATATTCAATTAAACTTAGTGGATAGTACTCTGAGTAATTTTAAAACTTAATCTAATTGTGAAATTGGATATCCCAAAGAAGCAACATTTTTGACAATCTCTGTCAACCATCCATTCATATGGGTGATAACTGAAATTATAAAAATTTAGTTTCATTGTAGGGTACCTTAATTGTATGATATTTTCAGTTCCTTCATAGGAAAAAACAATTTTTTCCACATATCTTATTTAGTTGTACATTGAGATACTTGATTGAATTCATATATTCCTAAATGACACACTATAATATTCATTGCTTTTGAATTGAGATCATATTCTATTTTTTGACCATTATTCCAATATTCAAAATCTTCCTTAGGAATCTCATAAGGCTTAACAACCTTCAAATAAAGCCTTATTCCTTGATTTTTTGAATAAATAACCATAAAATATTTCCAAAATCCATAATTTTTACCATTAAAATATGGATCACATATCATTGACATACCGTCTCTAAAATCAGCCATTTTAAGATGTCTTCATCTAAATATTTAACTTAGGATTATTAGAGCTAGTAAATATTCATTATATCCTTTGATAGCATTTATTGATATCAAAAATAATTTTCATGAAGAAAATATACCATTAGATCCCATCCTCTAATACTAATTGTTAGTCTGGGATAAAGATTATGAAGACAAAGACACAAGAGTGGGGGTGAATTGTGTTCTTAAAAAAATTTAATAGATTCATAACTTCTCTATTATTATCAAGTGAGAATTTCCTTCTCTATAAAATATGTGAGAGCATTGGAAATAAATAAATGAAATGATTATAATGATGTATAGTGATTCAGGGCATAAAGATACCCTAATACTCTCCACTATTTCTCAAATCCACATGATTGGTGATTTTAAAAAACAAGTCCTCTTATCCTAAGACCTTAAAAACTTAGTTCAGGCAGTTAAAAACTTTCAATGCTTTTAAAAGGCCTTCTGGTTCTTAGGGAACTGAAAATACACATCTTAGTACAATAAGCTGACACTTCACCATGACTGAGTCTGAGTAGTCAAAACTCAACCAAATAAAATGAGTTTGATTCGATTGAGAAAACATGTTAAACTTCACAGTTTCAACAACAAATGATAGATGAAAATGATCTTAAATAATACACAAAAATAGATATATCATCATCTTTTCACATGCTTTCTTCAAATAATGATATAGAAAACACCAGATAGATGTTTAAACATGTATGTCTCCAAAGTGTATATCTAAAAAAGGATTTTTCGATCTTGCAGAAGAAGATATAAAAATAAAATGCAGTAGCAGCGACAACAACAATAATGAGTCAATCAGATAGATCAAAACACGTATGTATCTAAAGTATTTCTATGAAGGAAACATAACACTTTTTGTATTTCAAGAAAAACTTAAGTGTTTCTAGAATACATTAAAACACATCTAGAATATTTCAAAAAATATTCACAGTGGATCAATGAATTGAATATATTTACAGAATAAATATTTCAATGAATATTAATTTCTTGAAATTCACTTAAATGAAAATTAATTAGTAACATAAATGTGGGTGTTTTTGAGCATAAAAACCAAAAATAAATTAATGAAATTATTGATTCAACACATACTCAACAACACCAAATTTTGGGGAATACAATTGAAGAATGATTTGTCTTAAAATATTGGATCCATAAGAAGATAGATGAAGTCTAAATATATTTAGAGAATCCTGAGACTCATGTGACATACACGCGAGCCGCTCTCACTCCAATAGAAAAGCCTCTATATTAACGGTTATGTCATTCATCCACATCCTTATTAGATCATGTTAAACTATATAACATCATAATCTTGGATTCATGAATCTAAACTAAAAAAACCATAATTTTATCAGTGTAATTTTCTTTTCTAATTATATAATTGTGTTATATTTAGTAATATAATATTATATAGAGCATATGTACCACATGATTAAACCAACAACATTTTATTATATTAATTTTAACATTACATTTATAGAATAAATATAACCATAAAAATTTAAAATATTACAATTGGATAAAAAATAGAAAATAAGATAAATATAATATGAAAATTTTGATATGATTGATTCACTAGAATAACCGCACTTACAAACAACATAGTAAAAATGGAACAAAATATTAGTAATGAAACATTTTTTTAAAGTAAAAAATATATGACCATGATATAAAATCAAAGTGAATAAATAATTAATTAAATATGGTGTATTTATAGAAAGTAGGGAACCCATATGACCATTAAAAAATTGACTGTTGGAATAGTAATCTGATCATTGGAATAGTAATCTGACCATTGGAATAGTAATATGATGGTTAAAATAGTATCCTCACCCATAAGAGTGTAAAATAATATTTTTTTATCTTATAAAATAAAAACAAGACATATTTATATAATGATACAAGTAAATAAATGTTATAAAATTGATAAAATAAGTGTTTATTTTTGTGAAACATAAATGTTTTATTTTCATTTTTATAACAAATATACTGATTTAACCGTACTCACGAACAAAACTGTTGAAATAAAATAAAACATTAGTAATGAAATATTAATTTTTAAAATTAAAATATATATAATACAAATATAAAATAGAAGTGAATATAGAATTAATGAAATATGAGGTATTTATAAAAACCAGGAAATCCATATGACCATTACAAATATAACCATTGGAATAGTAATATGATAGTTAATTATAGTAACATAACCGTTATAATGGTATCCTCATCTATGAGACTGTAAAATAATATTTTGAAATATTATAAAATAAAAATATTACATATTTATATCATTATTCAGGTAAATAAATTAATATTATTTGTCAATATAATGTTTATATAATTTTATGAAACCATAATTAATTATTCAAATGGTCAGAAAATTTATCATAATATTAAAATTCGTATTTTTTAAATAAATATGGATTTTTATTTAAAATTAAAATTCTCATATTTAAAAAATTATTTTCTTAAAATGGATTTCATTTTTAGAATCTAAAATCATAAAAAATTTTAGGTTGAATTTTTTGTATTTTTATAAAATATTTGAATTTTTAGCGGGTTGTGAAATATAGAAAAATACAGTATTTAATATTATAAGTTAAATACATGATTAATTACATATGGGATTACATAACCACTGATTAATTAGAAATAAAATGAACCATTTACTTTATTTATTCACAATATTCATCACTATTTGTAGTATTGATCCAAAATAATAAAGTAATGAATATTATATTCAAAAAACACCCCTCACCTCCCCTTATAAATACCATCCCTCACCACCCCTTATCCTCACACCTTAAAAACCTGTAATCTTTCCCAAACTCTATAAAAATATCTCATCATATATAACTCATGTCACTAGAATCATTTGACTTATAAAAATACCAATCCAAAGTTCCTTAAGTGGAATTCTAGGAGAAGATATAAAAAGGATAAGGTAATACCCTAAATCGAGTATTTTAATTTTTCTTCCCCCTTATCCTCCAAAAAAACTCCATCCAACATGGAATAATTACTCTAGTATTATATATATACTATAATTTTATTGTGATAATGGAATATATATCATCCATCCACTTGTATTCTCCACTTATTCTAAAAATGAAAACATTATCCATATTATTTCGGTTCACTACCTTCATGGACCATGAGTTTTTGTTTTCCATTACCGCCTTCATGGAAGGTTAAATTCAATTATAATGGTTTAAAATGACCTAAATATGTATATTATATATATTTTTCACATTCTTTAATGAATATATATCCATAATATTAAATAAAACAAATCTATTTCATTATAGTCGGAAAAACCATCTAAATAAACTAATAATTTAACAACAACATTTACACTAAATGAATCATTCCTACGTCGGAACACATATGTATATTTGGGACTATTTAAAATTTTTAAGGAAATTAATATCATTTTATTTCACTTCTATATTTGTAGTCCCATTTTATAAGAATTCCAATAATCATTCACAAGTGTTCCGACCTTGGAACCATGAAATGAACACCCTCGAAATATAAAAATTAGACTTTATATATCAATAAAATTGTTGTAAATGAACATAATATAATTATATTAAATAAAATATAGATAGAAAATATTTTTAATTAAGTAATTACTGAGTCTAATTTTATTATCCAGGACATTAAGTGCAAGTGTAGAATGATTCTGGACCCAACATAAGGGATCTCTTTGAACCACCTTATTTTATTTGGGTAATAATTTCTCTCTATTTAAATCCATTTATACCTATATTCATATCAATTAATTATTATATATTCATTATATATATCTCACACACATATAACTAAATTAATTCACCATTCCTTGATGGGTATATACATGTTTTAAAGGTTCCTATCTCAATTTCTTTTCTTAAGAAAACCTAATTAAAGGGAACTTCTCTATTTCTTACCCCATTTCAGCTACCACTCTATAAAATTTTTTAAATGATAAATGATTTATAAAATTGATCATTTTTTTAGAAAAAATTTTTAGTTATTATTTTTAACTTTATGGATATTATTATACTCTACCCTCTTTAAATACTCTTTACCCTTTTTCCTAAAACCCCACTTAAGAGGTACATTTTCAAAGTTATCTCTAAACTCATTTTCATGAATTCAATTAACTTGGACAGAATTTTTCATAGACTATGATTATTTTTTACCTATTAATTTTAAATAATGATTTAATCCCTTTATATGGGGAAACTATTATGATATACCACTTGGTTATTCTATAAGGCATGATTATGCAACCCATTTCTCTCTATGGTCAATCCTTATGTTTATGATTTTTTCTTGATTTATTTCTATGGAAAACATATGTATTCATATGTTATAATGGGTGTGCCCAGATAGAAATATAATGCATTGGTTAGTGTTTACGTCTCATGAGATGATATGTATTGGATTAGGAAGTAAACCTAATATATGATGGAACTATATCCACCATGTAATTTTGTCTTGGTGGTTAGACTTACCATATTCTTATTATATATATTTTTTATTTCCAAATTCTTATTTTGACATAGTCTTATCATTCCATGTTATTTATGTTATGCACCCATATTAGGTATTTGAGGGCCTTTTATTTTATGATTTCATGTTATGCCTTTTGATTCATATTCTATGCTTCAAACCATTCTTATTTACTTATTGGGTTTTATCTCATCCCTATTGTTAATGTATTCCCATGATTATCCTATGCAGTTTTAGGAGATCAATGAGATTTAATACCTCATTTTTAAGAATAAAATAAATATGTTTTTTTAGTTTCATTTTTATGTATTATTAACCTAGTATTTCAAATACACCATACCTCTTGATCGCGTTGTTGAGCGCGTCAAATTAGTTGTTTAGTTTTAACTAGAATTTCTGCAGTATAACAACAACCCTAGGCCGTCTCTCGACAGAGCCTTAGATCATTAATTGAAAATAGGGTTTTGATTAGTAAAATATAAGGGGAATGGGATTTAATAAAACTTGGGGTTTTATTATTAAATATTATAATAGAAAAACTAAAGCGATAAAACAAAGTATAAATGAACAAGATTAATTAAACGTGATCAACCCAGGGGAGTATCGTGATGCTCATCCTTTATCGCTTCAAGATAAAGGGTATGGTTATTTTAATCCATGGTTTGTAACACCTATTACTATAATGTTACTGATTTTATACTATGATACCTCCTAGGGTTCAATAAAAAACACACAATGATTCACTGGACACCGCTGGTGATTGGGTGACTTGTGTTTGGCCTCATAACCGAAACTCACCAAGGCAACACAAGAAGAACTCGATGTGCTATAAAGTTTTGTATGTTATTTATTTTTGATACCATTTCATAAATTTAAATGTCCTTGATAGTGCTTATTTGAGTTCAATTGACCAATATGAACCACACAAACACCACGATCGAATGAGGGAGGAAAAAGGTATGAACGGTGTGTGAAACATCACATGAAAGGGTACCCCCAAACATGATCATTTGAGTTTGAGTATAACATAACAGTATATAACTCAATTAAATAAAAATAGAGGATGAATAAAAACAACATACAACCTGTAATTAAAAATATCATTCAAAATAATACAAGTATGAAGCTCGGGATTACATCACGTTCCTTCCCGGGTGATCACAAGGGGTTTAGAAACCCATGGGAGGGGAGGAAGAAGAAGATGTTTAAGTAGAACTTACCATATCCTCCAGAACTTCTAATAATGATGGGTAGACACCTTTGGGAATCCAAAATGGTATCACCTTTCCTCCTGGCCGAACTACCAAATGGGGTGGCCAAGGTGCCAATTTATAGGCAAAGTGGGAAGTGGTTTTGGGCACCCTGATTTCACAAATCCTCTTGGTCCATGGTTTTGGCCGGTCTGACAGTCATAAATCACTTTATAAAAAACTAATAAGTTATTTTAAAACACCTTTTTGACCTCCATGTAAAATTTGGTGGCTAGATATGTAATATAATAAGATATGTGGCCAAAATACAGAGGCAATGTTTTGACCCTGTGCAGATCCACTTTATTGGACAAATCAGTCTGTATGGGACTCTTAATAGATGAATTGGGATTCGGTTACTTAAGATGAAATGTATATAATTAAATTTAGGACCAGTTAAAAACTTTTCATCCTATTTAAATTCACATTTTAGAATAATCATACGTTTTAGTCCATTGGTGTGCTTGGATCATGTGCAGATTGGCCCATTTTTCTTGGACTTCATCATGGGTCCTCCAAACCACCTCCACCTACAATATAATTATCAAAACAAGTAACATTTAACTTTTTAATAGTGTTAAGCACAAAATAATTGAATCAAACATAGAGTCAAATTTGTTATTATACTTGTAATTTTCAATACAAAACCAATTTAATACATTGATATAAGGGTGAAATAAAATAGTGAATCGTGATACAATCACCTCTTGATATTTGGGTTGTATTTATTGGATGTTTATATTAAAAAATCATGTAATAATATTTATAAAAGTATTAGAATTCAATAATTGGTATTAGATAAAATTTCTAGTTATTTTCGGGGAATAAAAATAGAATAATTTAGTAAAAACACTAGGAATAAGTCTAAGTATTAGAAAATATACTAAAATATTTGGGAAGTATAGAGTGAGAAATTTATAAAAAATTACATACCAATATAGATGCTATAAATGGATGTGGATTTAGCACATATTTATCTAGGGGTAAAAACCTTAAAAGGGATTTTTAGGTATTAACTTGACCTGTTCCCGATGCATGAAAAATAGTACTTACTGTACATTTGGTTTGACACTCCTAGGGGATATACTTTAGTAAATTCACAAACTCTTTATGAACATTTATAAATGAATTTAATAGATTGTTAGGTTAGAAAAAAGAATAGGAAAATTATCATGGATTACCTAGATTAAATCCTAGAGACTCATAAGTTAGGATATATGTGTCATTTATAAGTTGTTCATTCTAAGATCATAGTTTCCATTTTATATGTTTTTCTCTCATAACTAATTTTATTTCCTTTATTTTAGTTAATGATTGAAATGAGAGGATAGTTCCAACAACCAACATGACGGAAAAAGTGATGATTATCCTAATTAGATTCCTAAACATATGGGAGTGGGAGATGATAACTTCATGGTTGCATTGGATCAACTTACTCAAGTTATGAATAATAAATTAAATTATATGAAATACTCTTATTCTTCTAATAATGGGAAAGTTATGGTTCATATCATTATACGATAAATGCCTCTTAACTTTAGTGGATATTTTTATCCTCTCATCATGGAATAATGTATTAACTCCATTGATAATATATTATCTATTTTTTATGATCATAAAAAGATAATGTTATAATAGATATATATAATCTTAAAGGGGAAGTCGATCAGTGGTGGACACTGATTAAGAACAAATGTCCCAAGGAGGAAATAAATATCCACAGAATGGGAAGGATTCAAGAAACTATTTTTTAGTAAATATTTTACCTAAACTCTCCATCTTAAAATGGAGAGGGATTTCCTTGGATAGAAGTAAATGGAAGATTATTCTATAAGAGAAAATGAGGAAAACTTTAAAAGGATTGTATAAAACACCTCTAACTTTATCATAGATGCTGAAAGAAAAGTGGAATGCATATTTAGTGAATTAAATATGAGTGTATGAAAATATCTGGTGATTCAGAACTCTGATAGCTATAAAGAGTCTATCCATTACACCCTTAAGGTTGAAATAGATATTGGAGACTCTGAGTGGTCATGTGGGGTTGGAGATAAAAATAATAAAATAGAGTTTTATTTAGGAGGAGCAATGGATAAATCCCATGGAGGAAAGAAAAACCAACTACGCATGTTTAAAAAATGTGGTAAGAAGTATACAAAAAACTATATCAAAGGAATGAGTACATGATTAAAGTGTAGAAAAGAAGGGTATCAGACTAATCAATGTCAAAGGTAGATGAATAATCCCACTAATAGGATATAAGAAAAGAATGTTCTGAGTAACACTTAACATGTAGTCCAGTGTTTTAACTGCAAGGAAAATGAGCATTATAAAAACCAATGATCTAAGACAAGGGTTGTTTGAGACCATAAATGTCAACAACCACTAAGTCCTAGTGATCAAGGAAGGAAATATACTATCACTACTACTGAGGTGGATCCTGAAAATGTTGTGGTGACATGTATACTGGTTATTCATTTAATAATAGATAACAGACTATTTTATTCTAGTAATACACATTATTTTATATCTTGAATGTTTAGTATAAGTATTAAAACACCACCTAAAAACATGGAGTTTAATATATTTATGAAAATATAAAATTGGTAAATTATTTCATCCTAAGTATATAACTCCTCCCCAGTCTGTCACACCTGATTTTTCATGTATTGGTTTTGATCTAGTTTATTAGAAATACCAATCATTTCCTTATATATTGGGTGAGATGAATGTTTTTTTTGAATTTTAATCTATGTATAATCATCCTACCATGGGTTACCCATAAATGTTTTGGGGTTTTTTGGAGAAAATGGTGGTTACTTCAGGATTTGGGCCAAACCGTGAGCCCATTTCCATATTTAAAAACAAAATTTGTTTCTTTTATAAATCCTTAGATTTTAAATTTTTTTCACTAATTACACTTACCAATTGGCTTCCCATGACCTATTGAAGCTAAAATATCCTTTTTGACCCATTAAGAATTTATAATCATGGTGTATTTGGCTTATTTATTTAGGTATTGGGCCAGCCTATGAGCCCATTTCTAGTTTTAAAAAAATAATTTGTTTATTTTTATCTTATTACTTTTTTAATATGTTTCAGTCATTCCACCTCTCAATCTAGACCAAGAACCCTAGTATCACCCCAATGTGATATTTTTACTCTTTAGAGCTCATATTAATCATGGATTAGGGCAAATTTTCTCAAGGTTTCTCAAATCATTCATATTTGAGAAGGTAATTTTCTTATTTCACAATTCATTAATTTTTTATTATTTCCCCCCCAAATAATCTTTCCCTAGTTCTTCCAGACCTAAGGAGACTCTCCATTTAGTTCCATTCCATTACCTCTCCTCTAAGGGCGTGGATATAAGGTAATATGAAGAGTTATCTAGTTTTCAAGGCAAGTTTCCTTCTCATTTCTCCTTCTTCCTCCTCCTACTTCCATTATTTCATGGTTATTTCTTTTACCATGGTCATGAAAGACCAAGGTTTATGTTTTGGAATTATTTTTATGGGGTTTTGGTTTGTTTAGGTCTGGTATTCATAGATCTAGAGTATTGGGAACCACAATAGGTGATTTCGGATGTGCGTTTCCATTCCACCATGGATTTGAGGTAGGATATCCCTTTCACATGAATTTATCATCTAATTTTCATAATTTTCTTGGTTTTAACACCTGATATATATTTTTGGTATTGTTTTTCATTTTTTTGATAATTTTCTTGGTGTAAAAAATGGTTGTTTAAGCCTCGTTTTGTAAAATGTAGTGTTGTTTTGTTATAAATGTGTACACCACTTACTTACTTAAATGTTATGTTAGAATATGCACCTAGTTTAGGGTATTTTGAACATGGTTCAGTATATTGAATAAATTTATGGAATTTAAATGGTATTTTATCTCTTTTTAAGTGCATAAAATAAGTTGTTTTGTTAAAACGTGCATGCCATGTGTTCGGTAAATTTCCCGGTTGGATTTTTTGTGCCTAGTGCGATTTATAATATTTTTTTGGGTTTATAAATACATTATAAACATGAGAAATGGTATTTTGGGGCCCTTTTATGTATTTAAAAAGTAGTTTTGGTTTTATAAACAAATGGGTTTTTGGCGGTAAGCATTTTTTGGCCCGAGTTGCCAGAATAT
The DNA here is from genome assembly GCA_963277665.1 of Viscum album. Classification (NCBI taxonomy): domain Eukaryota; kingdom Viridiplantae; phylum Streptophyta; class Magnoliopsida; order Santalales; family Viscaceae; genus Viscum; species Viscum album. Next base: position 1,490,388,498 of record OY728139.1, on the reverse strand, counting down.
GGCCCGTTTGACATCCTTATAAAATGGCCGTTCTTTGGATGTGTAACCTGAATGTTTTAAGGAATTTATGAAATTGTTATATTCTATAAATGGTGTGTATACACCTCTTTATTAAAATTTAAATTTACACTTTTGGAAATCGTTTGTTTTGAGAAAAACTTAAGGGCCCATTTGGCTACTTTGTGAAAATAGTGAAATCGTTTATTATGAAAATATCCTATGGATGTTTCTCATGCCATGAATATATGTATATAATTTATGGTATTTTCTTACTGATGAATTCTTGTGATCCATTATTAGAGTGCCTCTGGATGGACTCTTTATGTTTCTTTTTATTAATGGCATGAGATTGGTCCTTTGAGTGACTCAGGGTGATGTATGTTGTGAATTATCATTATATATATACTGTGATTGGATGCTCAGTTGGAAGCGATTGGATCACCCCCTATTTATATACATGATACATGGGAACTTTAAATAGTGATATAACATTCTAATAACGATTACTACACTGGTAGTTGATGGACTGACCAGTGTCTCATAGTAGGTGGATATATTTTGGGTTTATTACTATAAGATTGGGCCCCTTGGTCTGTCTTGAGTTAGGGTGGCTGGACATTTTGATTTTCATAATGTGTGGAATGCCAATGGGGATTAAGTATAATGTATTAGTACATTCTGGTTTGTTCCTGATCTCCTAGGTTTACTCATTTCTATTGGCTTTCAGTTGCTTGTAGTGATGAATATGATACTTGTATGTATATTTACATTGCCCTTATTGTGTGATTACTGTTATGCCTTTTTGTTTATTGTTTTTATTGGAAAGTGGTAGGATGGTTTTGATAAGGTGTATGAAAATGGTTTTAAAATGAAATATTTTTATCTCCTTAGTACAAATATGAAAATGTAAACATCACTTTCCCCTTAAAGATACTATTGGCACACTAGTTAAATGAACCTAGTTTTTGAAATGAATAAGATCAATATATCACACTTTGTTTTTGAGTAATATTGTAGAAATACTTACTTTTATATATTTTAGCTCAAAATTTAAATTTATGTTTCTTTTATTTTAAATGATGTGCATTGGGAATAGATTATCAGGCTAACCTTCTGAGTTTTAATACTCACACCTATATTTATTTTCTGTTTTTAGACCTTGTGAATGTTTTAAATTGAGTTCAATTGCCTTGAGTGATGTGTGATCATTGTGTTGGAGAGTGACCATCTGGGTCACATGGAGTTAGTTGGTCATTAGGTCTATTTAGTTTAGTTGTATCGTTTAGTTGTACTTCCAGTTTTGTTGTATACATGATGATCAATTCAGTTTTTTTTATAAATGTGTATTGGGATTTCCATTTCTTTAAGCTGTTTGATTTATTGTATATATTAGGGACAAATCATTACCTTGTCTACTCTAATTATTCCTGGAACTATTTACCATCCTATGGGGATCAGGAATGCCCTTCGGGCCATGCCATAGATCTGTTCGGGTGCCCGGTTTGGGGTTGACCGGGGCTGGTTCATGACAAAATGGTATTAGAGGGAGGTTGTCTCTTAGAGGACCTTTCATTTCAGAGTTCCCTTTGTAATTTGGGGATGTCAAGGTGGATTTAGTATGATTTTTGGGACTTGAGGGGTAGTTTCAGGAAGAGCATCGTGAACTCTTTCTCGTTCGGATCCTCGGGTGTCCATGGGAAGTCTAGTTTTATTAGTGTCTTTGGTCCTTGTTGATTGTTTGTATTGGGATACGACAAGGGGTGTTGGACTAATAGTATCTATGATATCACAAGGCCTGTTAATCTATGTGGATCCATGTCATGGTTCTAAAAAGTCTCTCTGTGTTGGTGGTGTGTTTCACATTAGCTTCCAACCATATGGTCAAGTCACCCACCGACACTAGTTCCCTTTTGTGGGTCTCTTGGACTTTTCTTGAATTCAGAATTTTATTTTTAAAATACTTATGTGAGAATTGTAAAAATGGGTTTTAAAGGAATTTTTGGTTGTTGAAAAGTGGAAAATGGGTTTTCAAAATTTAGTATGAGAAAGGTTTTGGAATTTTGGGTTTTTTGAATCAAATCTTGGGGATAAAGAGGAAATAATTTAACAGGATTGAAATTCCTTAATATAAACTTATGGTTTATTGAAATGAAATGTTTTGAAAAACTAGATTATTTTAAAGTGATTCTGAACTTTGTTTCAAAGGGTGTGTTTTGGGCTATTGATTTTTTTTTGAATCTGATGAATTGGTTTTGGGAAATTGGTTTGAGAGGTTGGTGTTGTCCTGAAAAAGGGTTTTGGCCTTTGTGGCTGTCAGATTAAGAAAATATACCTTACTGTTTTTTTTAAAATGGGAAAGGGATGTTTGAAATAGAATGTTTGTTTTGGAAGTTGTATTAAATGAAATTTATTTAGTTTTTAATCAAATGGTACTTGATGAAGTATGGGTTGTTTTTTAAAATATAAAAATGGGTTTTTACTTGGTGATTAATGTGCCTTTGGAAGCTACATGAATTTTGGAATGATGTTGTTTTGTTTTTACCTTTGGTGTTTTCATGGGTGATCACATTCCACTTTTTGTGGATATATGGATGGATGGTCGGTATGTCATGGTGGTTGGGTGGTCAGGGTGGAACGAAAATGTGCATGTGAGTGATACTTGATGAAACACCATTGGTGAATGTGAAAATCCACCAAGTTAGTTTGGTTTTAAAAATTGTTTTGAGATGAAAAATAATTTGGGTGTTTGTTATAAACTGATGGTTATATGGCTGGTTTTTGCTATGTCTTAGAATCTTTGTGTATTTGGTATGATTACTTGTGATCTAGAAGTAATACTCTTATTGTATCTTGAGATGGGATCGTGTTGGTGGATCAGTTTTGGGGAAATGTTCAGTGGGTTTCTAAAGATGTGTTGTATGTTGTGATGTGGCCATGAATGGTTTTCCATTGGAAATATTTCCAGATGATCAACCTAAGGATTCGTTCCAAATGTTTAATCCACCTCTTCGAATGATTCCTCAGCCCATTTGTTTTAATATAGAGATATTTGGTCTAGATTTAAAGTGCCTTTACATTATGGTGTTTCTCTCGGTTGGGGTAGTTGTACTCGGTGAGGTTGATGTGTTTCTCTATGTTCCTTATCTGTTATCCTCCTCGTTTGGAGTGAGGGATAATGGTTTCATGTATTTATGAGTTCTTTTTTGGGGTAAAAGTGTGTTGTTTGGGGAATAGAGTTTTATGGTGTCCCTTGTTCTTTTGTTTCATCCTGAGAGCATTTTGTGTCACCATGTAGAACTAAGGGTAAGAGTTCAAGTTAGGGATTATCAAATCCTGATTGTGATCTCAGAGATGATTTATCCATCATATCTCCATCCATTGGTCTCAAAGGGAAGATGACACGTAGTTAGGAGTCCCAAGACTATGGGTAGTATTGCTAATATTGTACCTCTACCATTGCAGTGAGGTAGTTCCTTTGATTATTTTGTGGTTTCAGTGGACCAAATATTGGGTCCCCTTCCCTGCCTGCCCTAAGTGGTGGGGGTTTGGATCTGTGAAGAGAGTTTTGGACCAGTTCTTGTCCCCTCTATTTAGGAGTGGGGGGTTTAAATGTTCATGTTTTTTCCTCTTAACTTGGGTTGGTAGGTTGTTGTGGGAGAGTTTTGGTGGGCCTGTGTGAGAGAGACATATTCCTAGTTCATGTTGAATTCTCATTTTTTCATTGATCGTTTGTTCTTAATGGTGGGGAGAACCACCATGGGTCTCGTAGATTTTCCTCCTAATATTTTTTTGAGTGATAGTAATTTCTTAATGGTGGAGATTTCATTTTAGACTCCCCTTGAATCTTTGGTTTTTGTGAGTTCTCTTTAGTTTGGGTGATTGTTGGGTTCATTGGGAGAAGGCCCAACAATCTAGTTGTTGGTTTGGTTGTGGAGGTTGTGACTTGATCTTTCAGTTGATTCTCAGAAAGTGGTTGGGAGTTGGTGTTTTGGTTGAGGTAAAAGGATTCAGTTCCGTTAATGGTGTATAATGTGTCCTTGGATTCATAGGATGTAACATATTTATAATTAATCCTTAGGTTTTGATCAATCAACTATATTGTGTTGTGGCTTTCTGGTGGCGGAAAGCTTTAATGGTGGGGAGAATTGTCACACTCGGTTTTTCATGTCTTGGTTTTGATCTAGATCATTGGAAATATAAATCCTTTTCTAGGGTATTGGGTGAGATTAATGTTGAGTTTTTTAGTGTCATATTGGTCTAATAATTCTACCATGGGTGCCCCATATCTTTTTTGGGGGGTTTTTAGAGAAAAGGGTGGTTACTTCATGATTTAGGCCAAACCATGATCCCATTTCCAGATTTAAAAACAAAATTTGTTTCTTTTATAACTAATTCATTTTTCAAAATTTTTCACTCATTACATTTCCCACTTGGCCTCACCTGAACTATTCAAGAAATAATATCCTTTTATACCCCTTAACAATTTATAATCATGGTGGATTTGGGTTATTTATTCAGTTATTGGGCCAACCCATGAGCCCATTTCTAGTTTTAGAAAATTATGTTTTTTATTTTATATATTATTTATTTTTTAATATTTTTCGGTTATTCCACCTCTCACTTGAGTACAATAACCCTAGATGTACTCCCATGTTCCATTTGTCCTCTTTGAAGCTCATATTCATCATGGATTAGGGAAACATTTCTCAAGGTTTCTCAAATCATCCAGATTTGAGAAGGTTATTTTCTTATTTCACAAATCATTAATTTTTTATTATTTACCCCCCAAATAATCTTTCCTTGGTTATTCTAGACATAATTCGCCTCTCCATTTAGTTCCATGCTATTCCCTCTCCTCTTAGGGTGTGGATCTAAGGGAAGACGAAGAGTTCTCCAGTTTTCAAGGTGAGTTTTCTTCTCCTTTCTCCTTCATCCTGCTCCTCCTCCCATTATTTCACTGTTATTTCTTCTCCCATGGTCATTAAATACCTAGGGTTATGTTTTGGAATAGTTTTTATGGGGTTTTGGTTCTCTTAGCTCTGTTCTTCATAGATCTAGAGTGTTGGGAACCGCATCGGGTGATTTCGGGTGTGCGTTTCCATTCCGCCATGGATTTGAGGTAGGATATCCCTTGCACATGCCTTTATCATTTAAATTTCATAATTTTCTTGATATCATCACCTTATATATATGTTTATTATTGTTTTTCAGCCATTGTATAATTTTTTTGGTGTGAAAAAAAGTTTTTTAAGCCTTGTTTTTTGAAAAGTAGTGTTGTTTTGTTTTAAACATGTACATCATTTGCTTGCTTAAATGTTCTGTTAGCTTACACACCTGGTTTATGTTATTTTAAACATGGTTCAGTATCTTGAATAAATTTATGGCATGAAAATTTTATTTTATCCCTTTTCAAGTGAAAAAATAAGTTGTTTGTTAAAAAGTGCTTGCCATGTGTTCGGTAAATTGCCCAATTGGCTTTTATGTTCCTTGTGCGATTTAAAATTATTTTTTAGGATTTCTAAATACACTGTAAGTGTAAAAAAGGTATTTTGGGGCTACTTTTATAGATTTAAGAATTAGTTTTGGTTTTGTAAACAAATGAGTTTTTGGTGGTAAGCATATTTTGGCCCGAGTTGCCGGAAAATAGCCCGTTTGACATCATTATAAAAATGGTTGTGTTTTGGATGTGTAACACGAATATTTTAATGAATTTATGAAAGTGTTTTGATTATGTAAATGTTTTGTATACAAATATTTATTAAAAGTGGAATTTTTACTTTTGGTTATTGTTAGTTTTGAGAAACACTTAAGGGCCCGTTTGGCTACTTTGTGAAAATGGTGAAATTGTTTATTATGAAAACCTCCTGTGGATGTTTCTAATGACATGCTTCTATATATATAATGGATTTTATTTATTTAATTATGAATCATTTTGATCCATTATTATAGTTCCTTGGGATGGACTCTTTATGTTCCTTTTGATTAATGGAATGAGATCGGTCCTTGGAGTGACTCGAGGTGATGTCTATTGTGAATTATTACTATATATATCTAATGATTAGATTCTCGGATGGAATCGATTGGATCACCCTTTTGTTATATACATGATACATGGGAAACTGGAATATTGAGAGAACATTATAATAATGATTGCTACATTTGTTTTGAATAGACTGACCGATGTTCCATAATAGGTGGATATATTTTGGGTTTATTACTATGGGATTGGGCCCCTCAGTCTGTCCTGAGTTAGGGTGGAAGAGCATTCGGGAGATTTGATTTTCATAATGTGTGTCATCACAACTTGTATGGAGTATCATGTATTAGTATATTCTAGTTTTTTCTTGATCTCTTATGTTCACCCATGTTTATTGTCTTTCAGTTTCTTGTAGTGATAAATATGATGCTTGTATGTAAATTTACATTGACTTTATTGTGTGATTACTATTCTAACTTCTTGTGTATTGTTTTTATTGGAAAGTGGTGGGATGGTTTTTATAAGGTGTATTAAAATGGTTTTAAAATGAAAGTTTTTTATCCCCTTGGTACAAATATGAAAATGTAAACATCACTTTCCCCTTGAAAATGTTATTAGCACACTTCTTGAATGAAGCTAGTTTTGAAAATGAATAAGGAAAATGGCTCGTACTTTGTTTTTGAGTAATATTTTAGAAAACCTTACTTTTATATATTGTATCTAAAACTTGAAATTTTTGTTTCTTTTTATTTTAAAGGATGTGCATTGGGAATAGATTATTGGTCTAACCTATTGAGTTTTAATACTCATGCTTATAGTTCTTTTCTGTTTTTAGACCTTGTGAAGATTTCCACTTGAGTTCAATTTCCTTGAGTGATGTGTGATCGTTGTGTTGGAGAGTGACCAATGGGGTCAAATGGAGTTAGTTGGTCATTAGGTCTAGTCTGTTTAGTTGTATTGTTAATTTGTACATCCAGTTTTTTTTGTATACATGATGATTAATTCAATTTTTTTTTTATCAATGTGTATTCAGTTGTCCATTTCTTTCTGTTGTTTGTTTTATTGTATATATTTTGGTGAAATAATTCCCTTATCTACTATAATGATGTTTTACACTATTTTCCAGCCCATGGGGATCATGAATTCTCTTTGAGCCATGCCACAGATCGGTTCAGGTGCCTGGTTCAGGGTCGACCCAGGATGGTTCGTGACACAATCAAATTTTGTAGACTAAATATCCAAAAAAATATTTTCATAATTCCTTTAATGAAATTTGATGCTATATTGGGCATGGATTGGCTGTCCTTATATAAAACCAAAATCAACTGTCAGGATAGAGAGATCACTCTTCACATCCCAAGTCATCCTTCGATTCTATTCAAGTGTAATGTGGAGAATGAATCTCCTATAAGATCTTATCCTCAAGAATGGATATTACTTAAATATAAGAAAAATATCTAGCCTAAATGATTGTGAAAAAGGTGATAATAATTCTTGAAGACATTCCCATTATGAGGGACCATAATATTGTATTCTATAAAGAATTTCTTGGTCTTTCTCTTGACTAAGAGGTTGAGTTCTCAATTGAACTTATACCAAGATCTCTTCCCATATCCAAGATTCATTATACAATAGACACAATTGAGTTGGAATAAATAAAATATTAGTTACAAGAGAATCTGGATAAGGGTTTTATATGCCCAAGTGATTCATCATGGGGTATGTCAGTCCACTTCATCAAAAAGAAGGATGGTTCAATGTGCCTTTGCATTGATTATCGTGAACTCAAAAAAATTATGATAAAGAACAAGAATCACCTTATATGGATTAATTGTTAGATTTTTTTTCCTAGAACCAACTTGTTTTACTTTTATAACATGTATATTTAATTTATTATTACATATTGTTCATTGTTCTGCATGACTATGATGTAATAATGTCCTAGAGTATTTGTTTCATTGATAAGGTCATGGCAGTTCCCCGCTATGATGAGAACCTTGAAATTATATAAAAATATTCTTAAATATAGTTCTACATTTTGATGACATACTGTTATGTGACACATAGCATGCAGATCATCAGGTGTGAGTACTCGTAAGCATATGAGAATTCCCCTCATGAAGTTCACACTTAGTAATCTCCAAGATAAGAGATTATGAGAACAGACCCACTAGTAGGAATTCTTCATGTTTTAGTGTCATTAGATATTTCTATCTGTGAGTGTGTGTAAATATCCTTAGACTTTAATATAATAATTAATACATGTCACGAGTCACGTACTTTGATTTACTGAAGAAAACTGTCATGCAGGCAGTTGGTGGGAAGTAGGGTATATTGGGTGCGTCATGAGTGTCATGTTATAAATGTATAATTTGAGGAAGGATTTGTCCCTTCGATTTATGGAAGTTGATATCTCAGCCCTTTGATTGAAATATAACTGTTGCATGAAATTCCATGGCCATGGTTTAACTATGAGTTTATTTCAGGTCGTCAAAGAACGACGTATCAAGCATAAAATTTGTTGACACTATCATGAAACCTGCTTGATGAGATATTGCAATAAAGGGATTATATTACACAGTGAGCATTCATATGTGGATGTCATTGTTGCGACTTTACCTTCTTTCTCTTCAGTTCCTTGACCCATTTCTAGATAGTACTATTGAACTTTAGGAAAGCCTGCCTAATGCCAATGAGAGATAATCCTAGAGGGTCACACACTAATTGTTTTTGGTGGTCTCGACTAAATTCTATTTTAATTTAATTCATGAAATAAATATTATTCTCAAGACTGTGGAATAATTTTAATCAAAGTGAGATGATCGGATAAATTAAATAAAATATATTTATTTATTTTATTGAACATTTAATAAATATTTATTTTCTAGTTTTTATATAAAATATTTATTTAAGAGAATAAATTATTTATTTATTTATTCGGGTGTTCAATAAATGGAAGTGGAGTTTGAGTGGACCAAGGCCGGTCCGTTAGTAAAATAATTATTTTCAAGATGGTAAATAATTATTAGTTGGCACATGTTAAAATAATAACGACGCTGCTATTATTTTGTAACGTGGAATTTTATTTATAATTCAATTTTGCACATGTTGGCGCACTATAAATAATGACGCGATATTATTATTATTAGCATGAGTTTTCTCTAAGTTCATGAATGTATTTAATTGCTATTATGCAATTAAATATTGTAACTGAAGTTCCATGCATATAAATAGACAAGTACATATATTGTGTCATAGAGAACACGTTGCATGCTTGGTGAATTGAGAATTATCGATCTAAAAAATTTCTCTCTCAAATCCTCTTCCTTCCCCTCTCAAGAATGAGAGACATTCTTCAAGGCCTAATAACAGGTGATCAAGAACGACCGACATAAGACACTCGCTTCGCTATGCTAGCACTCGGAGAACGAGTGATGTCGATCAGAGGCCATTAGACCACATCTGGATCACCACTATAGGGTTTCTAGTTTAGATCCTCTCAAGTGCAAAATGATAATCCGAAAGGGTCATTCTGAATGATCAACATCATCAACAAAGAAAATACCAAATATCCAGGTATTCTTTTCTTTATGAAATTAATTAAATTAATTATAAACATGATGTGCAAGATCCTCTCTAAAAGTTTCTGGCCTCTTTATTCTTTATCTAAATATTTGATTATATTCCATGGAGTCTGGAATTCATCATCGTATTGATCCTGGAATAATCCTTGATCATGGTAAAATTCAAATTTGGGTGTCATCCCAACCACGCTTCCGCTGCATCCGGAACATTCCTTAATGAGTTTCTTGGTCAGCTGCATGGGGTCCATTACTTATCTAAGGTATAATATCAGTTAGGATATCATCAATTAAAGTTTTATAAGGAAAAAACTCCCAAGAATTAATTTTGAAGAAGTTATGGGCACTTTGAGTTCATAGTGATGCCCTTTAGACTAACTAATACTCTAGTAATCTTCCTGGACTTAATGAATAGAGAATTTAGAGACTACCTTTCCAAATTTGTGGTAATATTCATAGATTATATTGTTATCTACTCCTAAATAAAGGAGGATCATGATGATCATTTGAATACCATGATAAAGACTTTGTAAAAGGAGAATCTATATACAAAGTACAGTAAATATGAGTTCTATATAGAGGGTGTATCATTCTTTTAGAATGTTATTACTAGAAAAGGGATATCTATGGATCCTTCTAAGATAAAGGAAATTAAGGAGTGACCCAAAAATATATATATAATAGTGATCCTTAGTTTCCGTGTACTAACTAGTTATTACCAATGATTTTTGAGAAATATACCAAGATTATAAAGCCCAATAACCAAGATGAATAAGAAGGGAGTAAAGTTATTCTGGACTAATGAAGGTGAATTGAGCTTCTAGTAAATGTAAAATAGGCTTATCACTACACTAATAATCACACTATTCTCAAGTGGGGAAATTTTCATGGTATACAATGATGCTTCAAATAAGGTATTGCATTGTGTACTAATGAAAAATTATAAAGTAATAGTCTATGACTCAATACATTTCAAAGTTTATGAGAAAAACTATCTAATACATGGAATGGATTTGGATGTAATAATCTTCAAATTGAAAATTTAGCATCATTATTTTTTGGGGAAAAGTGTAAAATATATACAGATCAAGAGGCTCAATATTCACATAAGAGTATGATATGCACCAATGAAGATGGTTAGATCTAAATGAGAAATATTAATGCTCAATCCACTACCATCCTGGGAAATCAAATAAAGTGGTTGATGCTCAAAGTAAAAAGAATCCCATGACCTTATCAATGATGAGAATTGAGAATGATCCAATATTCTTAGACTCATAAAGGATATAAATGTGATTCATAAAATAAGGATAAAAATCCTACCTATATAAAATTATTTTTTAACCACCCCTTCTAGAGAAGATAAATGATTCTCAATGTAACACCCTTAAAATCTAAAGTAGGAACATTGTATTTGATAGCATGTATGACACACAACACCAAGAATGTAAGGGAAAAAAATATCTTAAGAATTTAAAATATATTTAATATTTAAAATATATTCAATATATATTTAAATGAATATGACACTAAGTTAGTGTATGTCACACACAACAACAAGTTTATTCAATGTCTTGCATTACACGCAAGACCGAGTTTTACCGAACAATAATATATTATTATTTAATATAATAAGATATAAACTAGACCTTAGGAATATTATTAAATAAATTTTGAAAATATATGGTTTACAAAACTAATTAATTGGTTATAAATTAAATTATAAATGAATAAAAGAGCCAATTGAAAATAAAGGGAATATTTTAAAGAAAACTATTTTTATACTCACAATTCCATTTTACCCTAATAAAATAAATTAATTAAAATAAGTGGATAATATTAATAATATATATATATATATATTATATTCAATATAATATTTTTTACATTAATACAATAAATTTGATATGTATAAGATAAGAACAAACCCAATTTTACACATAAAAACCTATATTTTTATTAAGGCATTTTTCCCACCTTTTAATTGTGAACCTATTTTAAATAAATTTTTCGGAACTTTTATAGATTATATATGTGAAAATAAACTTAATATTTGAAATATAAACATAAAAATAAGGTTATGGTAATTTTTTGGTATTTTCTGCAAAGTTTTATTTTTTAATGAATAATGAAGAATATTGAATTATAGTTCAGAAGTATTTTTTCATCTAATTTATTAATAAGGTTAAATAATATTTTAAATTTGTTTTAAAGCTTATTTAGATAAAGGTTTTATAAATTAATCCAATTTTTTTCATTGTAATCAATTTCACTTTGAAATTGACTATAAAAACATACCAAACTTTTGGATATTTTTACTTTAAAAACATACATTATCATCCCGTATGTGGGATTAAATTTAGATTAATTTCTTCCAATTGTGTGATTGGAATTTTGAAAAATGGATTTCATATTTCAAATCATAGTAATTTATAATATCTTATAATTCCAACTTAGTTTCTAATAAAAAATATTAGTGAAAAAAATTAAAATTAATTACAATGATTAAGGTAAAATTAAACTTAATAAGGGACCAAACCTTAATTACAAGGGACCAAATGACCTGGAGACTTGTATAAGATCCATTTTATGGCCATATTACGACCCTATAATAATTTTTATCAAACGTTTACCATTATAGGATCCAATTTGAATGGAAAAAATGTGGGTGGAATTCCCTTTTCAAAATTTTACAAGTGTGCCACTCCTCCACTATAAAGGCCTCCTCTCCTCCCAATTCCTCACACCTATCAGACAATTTTTTTCAACCAATATCTGACCAAATATCTCATAAAAATACTTCCCCTAATCATAGAATCATCACCTTGTTCATAAATCCATACAAGTAATCCCTTTGGTGCAAACCAAAAGTAGTTACCTGATTAAGAGGTAACATCTTTCCTGAAGATCTTTAGTTTTATTTCCATTCTCCACCCACTAAACTCTTATTATTACTCAATTATATAACAAAAAACTATTCTAAATATACTAGTATGTTTTTATTTTAATTTTTATACCTAAATTTACACACACTTCTATCTAATGGGTAATAAACTTACCGTTTATGTTTACGGCGAACTACCGCCACACAAAACAATGTTGGTCATTTTTCCTTTACCATATTACATGGTTGGGAAATATGTTGTAAAATATGTTTATATATGTTTTATATGATATTTATAATGTATTTATACTTATTTAATTCTTTTATAACACATATCTTTAAGCACTCCATTTTGTGGGAATACGATAACATCGTTTCTGGAAGTGTGGACTACCACCTCCTAAAATCGATGTGATTCATTAAAAAGATACATGGAATGTATAAATGATTATTTTAATTAAAAATAAGTGACATAAAAAATATATATATTATATTCACTATATAATTACATTTTTTTAAATATAATATATATCATTTTCTTTATTTCCCTTTCACACACTTAAAAAATGATAACGTCATTCATGGACGTGTGGACTACCGCCTCCTCAACATGATGTGATTTATTTAAATAAAAAGAATTATATATATAAGTATATATGATTAAATAAGATATTATTTATGATATAAATATCATTCTATAAATATATAATGTTACTTACCTTCTTTCCATAATTAACTTTGAAAAATGATAATGTTACTCATGCGTACGTTCGACCTACCGTCTCCATGATTGTAACATTGATTCATTTTTTATAACCATATTTAATTATTGTTTTAAAATGTATAATTTATTTATAAATATTATAATTATTTCATGATTATTATTCTGTAGATGTTATATAATGACCTCTTTGACCATAGTTGACCCACTAAAGTTTTTTTTGATACATAAACTGAATTCGGTCAAAACAACCAACGTAAAAATAATTGTTTAAGAAGTTGTATAAAACATAGTAATAAGAGAAATAAAAGTAATGATAAACATGAAATATTTTATTAATAGATTAAATAATTTACCTAAGTTTATTATTCCGGAATTTTAAGACACACAAGAAAATTCAGACTCAAAGTAAGGGCTTCTTGTCTCACTTTTCTTTCTATGAGGTGTACTTTATTATTGTGCACCCAATTTCTTATATATGGTGTTTAAAATACCATATTGAAATGTAATATAATGAATTATATTATCTTAATGGTATTTAATTGTTTAATTTTATTATCATTACTTTTGGGTTTTCTAATTCATATATTACCACAATGGTAAGGTATTTTCATCTCACTTTTTACATATGTGAGATAAATGTCATATTCATCACTTACTTATTTTTTGTGGTGTATATACTGAACCTTTTGATATATTATATCATTAATCCTTTTATCTTAATTTTATTTATTTATTTTATTTAATTTAATTCCACCACGAGGCTTATGATTTAAAATGCTTCATAATGGTATGGGATACTTTGGAATGTTTAAAGATTGTTTTACTTAAGAATAATTTTAGTGATATTTCATTTACATTCAAGGAAATTATATGAAATTTTTTCTATAATATATTTAATTTTCCTCTCATATGGTTATTAATGACATTTTTCAAGTATTAGTACCATTTTCCCACTATTTGGTTCTCAAAATGTTCTGGAAAATGTTTTTAAGAAAACCCGATTTCATTTTTCTCTTTAGTAAGAGAACCTGTTTTCTTCTAAAAACCATTTTTATTAGAATATTTTCAAAAATGAATTTAAAATTATTTTTTAAATAAATGTTTATAATTTTTTTCTTTTACCAATTTTTTTAAATTTATATTTAGTTCACTTTCAAAACAAGGATTTTTTTCCTAACCTTTTTACTATACAAAAGGAATGTTTTTTTACTTCATACGACATGTACAGATTTACCCTCCATCATTTATTTGAATATTCCTTTCATTTTTAAAAGGTTACCTTTAAAAAAAATGTTTCCAAAGGTTATTTTCAAATAAAAGGTTTTTCAAAACAAAAAGACATTTTCCTCAAGAATGTTTTTAAAGGATATATTTATAGTATTTCTATTCATCAATGACAAAAACCCTATATTTTTACACCACTTGTGACATGTTATATTGATATAATCCTTATTATTTATCCAAATAATTCATGATTTATTTGGACAAGGATAGTATTCAAATTCACTTACTTTAATAATTTTTCAGTCCCCATGAAATATTTAATCTCGTATGATCATTGAACATTGAATTTACCCTAAATTATCCATTTCATTTATCATGGATATTACTATTTACTAAACCATATACCATTTACATATGGTTCATACTTGGATATTTATTTATTTATTTGGGGAAATATTGATAATTTCTTATTCTTTATTCAATATAGATATTTGACAATACATATTATTTATTTCAACTATTAAATATAAGGAATGATTTGGACAAGAAATGACAGGTGGGGTCTGGAATTTATATAGCCCCTCGATGAATTGACATGTTATCATGAGAAAAATATGTTGTGAAAATTAAATGGGTTTATATCCATAAATCATCTTGTCAAAGGTCTTGATGGCATAGGTTTTCATGTGCCTTAGACACGACGTCCAATAATTACACATTTTTCTCATTTAGATTCATTTATTATTTATCCATGTGATTTTCATCAACATATATATGGATGAATTTTATTTTCAGTTAATTGATTAAATGTCATATGTTTTAGTTTCTTACTTTTCCATATTTATTTTTCCTTATCTAGTTATTTGGATGGCATGTGTTTCCATTTATTACCTTGCCATATGTTTATGCACTTCCTTCTTAGTTTATTGATTATATGGTATGTGTGTTCAGTTATTTACCATTCCTTAATAATTATTATCATTGATTCATTATTACTTCCACTTTAGTTTTATCTTACTTAGAATTTGAGCTCACCCTTCTAATTTTTCATTTCCCCAGGAATCCAAGAAGCGTACTATGAAAGATATACATGGATATACTATATTGAATAAAGTTATACTTGAATATTTTTAGAAAAAGTTCATGTTATAATTATTATATTAATTTTTAATACAAGAATAATGTTTGTATTTGGTTTACCAAGACTATTAAACTCTCCATACTTTGAGATTTGATTCCTTCTAATCATGAAAATGTAATGGTAGTAGACACTAGCTCCAGGATTTCTAGGGTCGGGTTTATACACTCAAAGAGATAATTTGGAAATACTAAAGAAGGTGGAAGATATTAAAAAGGGAAATACCGAGAGTTCAAAATTGATAAGGAATGAGTTGTAAGATTTGGTTCACTACTATGTGTACCATGAAATCATGAGATAAATAATGAGTTGATTAATGATGCACATAGATTAACCTTATTTATCCACCAAGGGAGAAGAAATATTTATTAAGATATCTAAGAAAAATATTGGAGGGAAAAATAAATAAGGAGATCTAAAAATATACATCAAAGTGCTTGGTATGTTAGAAAGTAAAGGCTAAATGGAAAAAATATAATAGGATGATGCAACCATTACCTATACCCACATGGAAATGAGAGAACATAACTATGGATTTTGTCACTGGTATTTTGAAGAAATATAGAGGAGATAATTCTATATAGGATATAGTGGATCATCTTATAAATGCTTATTATTTCATTTCAATTGAAGAGGAAATATCACTCGATCAACTTGTAGGGATATACATTAGAGAAGTGGTGAGGCTGTATGGTACACCACTATCAATTGTATCTGATCAAGATCCAAGTTTTACCTACAAGTTCTATAAAAGTATCCAACATGATCTAAAATATGTGTTGAGATTTAGTATGAATTATCACCCCAAACAGATGGCTAATTTGAACAGATTATCTAGATACTAGAAGATATGTTGAGATCTTTCTCAATGGAATTCAAAGGAGTATGGGATCAACTATAAGAACATGATTTTTATATAAGTTAAAAAACATTTTTATTTGGGTTTAAATTATTTAGTTTTATCCTAATTGAAGTTACTAATGAGTTAATGGGGGTTTCAAGGGTGTTCAAGCATGTTTGGAGCTCAGAGCCCTAAATTTTGGAAGAAACGGGTGGGTTGCATAGTTATTAGAAGTGAGGAAGCCTAGTCCACACAATTTTTTAAACCAAGAGGGGTGGTATAATTCTCTAACTAGGGATACACGTTTATCCTTACTATGAATCCCAATCCTCATGGATATGTGAGTGCTACATACCTCATTATAGAGGGGGTTTTCATGGGATCCACATGATTAGTCAAACCGTGCACCAAGCCAATGTGATTGGTGTCATGGGGCAGTGCATGGCGCACTGTTGGCACAAAATTTGGACAACCATGTGCTAAACCATGTGACACTTTTTGAATAGTGAAAAGATGATTTTACCCTCATTTATTATTAAATCCTCTTATCTTTTTCTTTCTACCACCATACATAGCATTCCTCCTTCTGTTGGAGATTTCCTTCCACCTCAACATAGACATTGAGGTATCTTAACCACCAATACTCTATTAGATCCACCATTTGTCTCATTGAATGTGTATTAGTAAGATATTCATTCCTCTAGATCCTTTCACCATTTATCTCACTGTCTATAGATTTATTTTTTTGCAAGTTAATATGACCTATTTTTAGAGCATCTGTATATTTACTCAATTTATTCTATTTTAGCCCATATTTGAGGCCCAAAATGGATAAGGAGTAGACTACCAAGATAAGGTATGTGGTCTCATGATTTCCCCTTAAATTCTTAGTGTTTTTATATTACACTACTGTTTTGTGCATCATATTTTCCGAGCGATGATTTCTAAATGGAATTTTCCTTAAAATTAAATTATTATCAATAACCTATATAATAAACGAGACCCATTTATGTAATATTGGAAGTTATGGACTATGAATTGAACCACACCTTGGGTGTGTTTCTAAATTGAATAAAACCACCATGGGTGGCCTATGAGTTTGATTCACCTATTAAGTTGGGATGTTAAATGAAATGATTGATATGTAAATTGAATTCAATTAAATAGGGAATGGAAGACTGTTTCCTTATTCTCTTGTCCATAATATCTTCTCAATTATGATTGTGATGGTCTTTAAAATCAAAATATCCAATAAAGATGAATGGTAGGATTCATATGAGGCTAGTACTTCTAATCCCAGGCTAATATTTTAGCCACCTTCTAAGTTGATTTAATTTTTTATATAAGTTTGAGGGCCAATTGAATTATATGTGAACATAAATGGTATGGTTAGAATTTGGTCGCATGACCATTTATATTTCCATTCTAAGAGTGAAACATGGGTTCTGTCTCAGAACACCATAAAGAGACTCATCAGGATTATTTAATTAAATAATTTTAAATAAAACTATCATGTTTCGTGGGTGACACATGGGTTATCATATGAATTCCATGGATAAAATCACATGGAAGCTCAATTATGTATGTCAAGGTGATACTTGGACTTCATAGGTGGACTGTAAAGGATGAACTTGGAGGTTTTATCATTATTCATTCCATGAGTGATGCTTGGAATCCCTATGTGCACTACTAAGGAAAGACTTAGAGGAAAGATCATTGCATATTCAATGCATGAAACCTGGGATCCCTTTTGTGGAAATACAAGTATGGACTCATAGGGTGGTGATTTTATACCACACCTAGGGAGATACCAGGATTCCTATGATGGATGCCTAGGACAGTCTTGTAAGGTGACATGTTCATGTTATTATTTGATAGATACCTAAGTCTCAAATTAGGAACACCAAGAATGATATCAGGTTTCCATTGAATTAAGTAATAAATTAATTACATGACACACGTTCCAATACAAAGAACAAATTTGGATTTGGTCAGATCCTTTAATTTTATAATGGACTTATTATACATATATTTCTTAGATATATTTTTAGGGGACACATTGGATATGATCATGGTCTTAAGAGTTTATTATAAATTAAATCATGACTGATTGTTACTCAGATATATTCTGGATTATACTAAAGCAGTTAATAGAGGACAATAATTCCATTAAAACCTGGAATTATGTGGGTTATTTGTTTACTACATTTCATTTACAAATTTTACTATTACCTACACACTGATTATTATATACTTATTTACTATAGGAAATTATACACCATTGGTAGTGGTATACTTAGTATATCTCACACCCTATCTAAGATTTTGTTAAGTACCCAAGTAGACTTTATGGATGCATGTAGGGACAAGGTAAATCGACCTACCATCGATACTTGATTACCACGATAGGATGATGTATGGGGGGTAGAGGACCGAGCGTATACTTGATATGCTAACATTTTTGTATATCATGTTGTATATGCTTTCTTCCATGACCCCCTTATTTTTCTATTTTTATATAGCATGCCATGATCATCATTTTTGTTTATGACATTTATGGATGTGATTTACTTGGTTATTTATATAATGGATGATTACTCTTACACCATTCATTTATCTTTTAAAGTTCCTATATTTATTGATATGATTATACTGATGTGATACACTTTAATAATGAGAGTATAGTCTCCCCAAAATAAAACAATGAACCCTCTCTACTAGTCGACAACCTCTATAATATGGGTAGGTGCGCTTGAGGTCATGTGGCCAATTAGATTTGGAAACTTTTCAGTGAACTAGGTCCAGCATATCAAAAAGTGGTATTAGAGGATGTTTATTTTATTTTATTTTCCTTGCCTTACTAATTAGGATGGTAAAAAGGATAAACAAGACATGTTTATATTTTTTCATGATCCTATTCCTGGGATTATCTAACCTATATATAGTGAAAAGAAAAACCACCTAGGTTGGAACATATTTTTTGGATTGTTTTATTATAGTTTTTTTTATTTCACCATTGGGTGATGAACTTGATTTTTACTGTTACTTATGACTATGGATTTTTACCCTTGGCCTGATATGGAAATGAAGTATTGTTTCATGCATCATTATAGGCACTTGAGGATTTATATGTCATACATATACAATGACATGTTTATATTACTACATCATTAACTACAATATGTTTTAGTTACTTGATTTCTATTCCCATGAAAAAATTTCAATTTTTAAAGTGTATTGGACATTATAAATTGGAAATGGTGATCTATATAATTTAAATATTTAAAAATATTTTATATATGAATGAATATGAAATTAAATCAAATTTAATTCTGAAATGAAGTGATCACCATTAAATAGAGATTCCATTTACAACTTAATGTGTGTTTTCTTATATAACTTTAAATTGACACACTATATACTGGGACCTTTGATTTATTGTAGATAAATTGACCCTAACCTGACCTCAGTAGTGGGAATAAGGAAATTTATCTTGGAATTCTTATGATATAAACTTCACATAGACCTAGAATTAGGATGAGGAAGATGGGTGTGAATATTATGTGGGAGGCTTGTACCTATCCTATTCACACATCTACGATTCTATTTATTTACAAATCTTTTTTTGAGGCATATTTTTGGTATTTGTAGAGATATTCCACCATGATGGACTTGAGTCATACACTAAGAGGGTGGAAAAGACCATAATATAAAGGTGGTATTCCCTAGGTAACCAGTAGAACCTCAAATAGGTCCATATGATATATTTCTATTTATACATGATATGGGCACTAATTTGTGTTTTGAGAGGGTTTTATATGATTTATAAAGAATATTCAGGGAGCCTCATGAACTAATATGACCATGGAATAGTTGATTCATGAGTTTTAGTAGTAGCATATGCCCAGATTTTTAGGGTATGGTGGTCTATAGGTTTCATAGTCAAAGTTAGAGGCCATGTTGTCAATTTTTAAGCATCTTGAAACACTTCTCAAGAGGAGAGAGAATCTTAATATATATATGCTCCAAGATTCTTCAAAGATATGGTGGGATTCTATCACCCAGATAGATCATCATTGAGATATGTCTTGGAGGGATTTTTAGATGGACTTCTCTGATTATTTCTATACTGAGATGTTGAGGGTCGATAGAGCCATAGAGTTTATGCACTTAAAGAAGGGAGATTTATCAACAGTGGACTATTCTACCCATTTCATGGAGCTCTAGTTCTTTGAACATATTTTATAAGTTGATGATTTATCTAAAGATAAGAAATTTGAGGATGGTCTCAGGTTTGAAATCTAAATGCTGGTGAATTTCATTCAGATTACTACCATATTTGAAATAGTGAACTAGGTGATTATCACTGAGTGTAACCTAAAAAAGGATGGGGGTGTGATCCAGGGATGTTCAGAACATAGATTTAGAACTACATAAACCAATAATAGGAAGTGTCATTTAGATCCTCCACATGGTTATATTAATAGCCAAGGTGCACACTCAGGTGGCCAGGTAAGGTACCATTAGTGCAGTAGGTCAAGACATACAAAACCCCAGTGTATGAGCAGATAGTCAAATGCTGGACTTGTAGAAAAATGGGTCACCTTCAACACTTTTGTAGATATTTTTATCTCATATCCAGTGAGATAGGGTCTACACCAACTCCACATTCATATGTGGGGTAAAAAACTTATCATATGGTAGGGAGTTGGAGTGTGACTAACTGATTAGGATGAGGTGATGGTCATGATCATTCTAGAAAGATACTATATTTACAACACCAAAATAGCGGGATTTTATAGGGTAGAAGGGCTATATTTTGGGGTCGTAGATCAAGCTAGATGTTTGCAATGTATGCGATACTTGAGGATCATAGTGCTTGATGTTCTATTATTCAAGGTACTATTAAATTATTCTCTACTATTTTTAATATAGGTTATTCCCATTCCTTCATATATATGCTTATTATGGAGAGTCTTAGGCACAATGTTTAGTTTTACTATGGTGTGATGACACTCGATCCTCTGTTGGGAATTCGACTAGAGTGTACACCAGTGTATGGGGTTCCCCTTGAGATAAGTGGGTGTTTATTCATATGTAACCTCTTTTTCCTCTAGATGACAGGGTTTTAAATCATTAATGGGATGTACTGGTTGGTTTCCTATTATTTTTACATTGATTTCTATCACCAAAAAGTGACTTTCACATCACCTGAGGGAAAAAAATTTATTCATAAGGGTGAATGGGATGTACAGGAAAGCCAAGATGGACCCAAGCATCATGGTTTGGGTAGGATAAATACTCATATTGATAGATTTTATCTAGATGAACATGGAACACATTAGGTGGATTTCGATCCATTGGAAGATCGTCTAAGGGGTGTTTTCCTGGAAAATATTTCTAGACTACCTCCTGAGAGAGAGGTATATTTTTCTATAGAGCTAGTTCCAAGACCTGCACAGATATCTATTCCTCCTTACAATATGGATACTATTGAGCTGCAGAAGCTCAAGAGGCAGTTAGAAGATTTGGAAAGTAATGGTTTTATATAACCCAATACTTTTTCATGGGGTTCAACAGTCATTTTTTCCAATATGGTGAATGGTACCCTCAGGCTTTTCATGAATTATTGTCAGTTAAACCCACATACAATTTAATCTATATCCATTTACTCATATTGATGAACTCTTAAACTAGTTCTAAGGAGCAAGGGTTTTCTATAAGATTGATCTAAGGTCAGGTTATCCTCAGGTTTGTGTTATACCATCATATATACCATGTACAACATTACATAGTAGATATGGATTGTATGATTGTTTTATCATACTATTCAGTCTCATGAACATGCTATCATTTTTCATGGAATTGATGAATCGAGATTTCCACCTGTATCTGGATTCATTTATGTAGGCCTTCATGGATGATATCTTGGTTTAATGTCACACTCGACATGACTATTCCAAAAATCTTGAGATCATATTGAATACACCAAGATGAAATAGTTATCTGTTAAGATTAAAAAGTTCCACTTTTGGATGTATAAATTTCACTACCGGGGTTACATTATCTTTGATACTAGAGTTTCAGTTAACCTAGAGAAGGTGAGAGTTATAGTTTCCTAGGATAAGACCAATAATGTCATTTATATATGGATTTTCTTGGGGATAAATGGTTATTATAGGTACTTCATTCAGGACTTTTCAAACATAGATTCACCACTATGGAATTGACTAAGAAGGATGTGAAGTTTATATGGTCAAAATCATGTGAGATAGTCTTTCAGGAGCTAAAATGAAGATTAAATATAAGGTAGATCCTAATTATGGTATATCCAAGTAAAAGATATACAATTTATTATGATGCATCAAACATCATGATAAGATTCATTCTGATGTAGGGGATGTGAGTCATGACATATGGGTCTCGTTAGTTAAGGCCTCATTAAAAAAAATGCTTGACACATGATCTCGTGTTAGCTATTGTAGTTCATGCCTTATTCTATTGTAGGCATTAATTACTGGGAGAGATTTTTTTTGGTGTATACAGGCGACAAAATCCTCAAGTACATATTTAAATAACATGACTTGAATATCAGATAACAAAGGTGGGTTGAATACCTTCATTTATTTGACTTCTATCTATCCTATAAGCCTAAAAAGAGTAATTAATTTGCCAATGATTTGAGTAGGAAGACTCAAATATAGGAAGTTCAAGAGTGTAGTAGCGAGTGGAAGCTTATAGCTATATTTTATGATATGCACTTAGAGGTTTAACACCTTTATGGATAGTCTATGATTGAATCATTATAAGGGAGCCCTTCACTTTTGGAGAGAGTGAAGATGTGGTAGCTATCATATTTTGAGGGCTTGGTCCCTCGATAGAGCATTGTAGGAAATAACCCACTACTTGGTTGATTTGTTTATCAGAATCAGATCTTGTGCATTCATGGACACATTTGGTTTCCCACAGACATATGAGAGGAGTTTATGTGAGAGTATATTACTTTTTTTGGGTAGTACATACTGGTCTTACCAAGATATATCATTATTTACACCACAAATACTAGTGGTTGAGGATAAAAAGGGAAATAGCTATATTTTTTACTCATTATTCCACATATTAGTAGGATAAGGAAGAACACTAGAGACTAGTGGGGATTTTACTTCAATTAACTATTTCAAAGTGGAATTGGGAAAACATTACCTTGAATTTATTTACTAGATTTCCTAGATCACCTTAGGGTAGTGACATTTTATGGGTGATCATAGATAGATTGAAAATGGTCACCCACTTCCAACTTATTTTGGAGGCCATTTTAGTGGATGATCTCAGGAGGATCTACATTTGTGATACCATACACCTCCATAGAGTTCCACATTCTATTGTATCAGACATAGATGATTTCTTCACATGATGTTTCTAGAAGGGGTAATATAGAGAACTAGGTTTAAAGGTACTATTGGGTAAAAAACTATCACCCATATAATGAAAGTCAGTATGAGAATATAATACAAATTATAGAGTAAATGATCCGAGAATACATCCTTTCTTTCAGAGTTTCTTAGGAGAAAAACTTATCTCCCACTGAGTTTGATTACAATAATAGATTTCAGGTGACCATACATATGGTTCCTTATGAGGCCCTATAAGGTAGGATGCTGCATTCACCCCTATGATGGTTATAGTGGGATATGTTTCACTACTGGGTCCTCATCTTATTCAGGAGACTTTATAGTAAGTTTTACTTATTAGGAAGTGAATTTCTACATCACATTTTAGGAATAATTCATATTACAATATTCACCATCAACCATTATATTTTGAGGTGGGGAGTCAGGTTTTCATAAAAATTTCTCCTAGACTAGGGCATAAACAGATTCAGAAAAAAGGGAAGATATCATCTTATTATGTCGGGCCCTTCAATATTTTAGAGGGAGTCAGGAAGTTATCCTATCGGTTATAGTTACCTAAAAAGTAATGGGCCATGAACGAAGTCATCCATGTATCTCAAATTCACTGATATCATTGAGATCTATCTCACATTATTTATCCTGAGGGGGTTGAATTGGAGGTTTATGCATCCTTTGAGGAAAACCCTATATATATTGCTTATCAGGGAATAAAGGCTCTCCAAGGCCTGTTTGTCCCTCTAGTGAGGGTGATATTGAAGTACAACCATGTATAATATGAGACTTGGGAACATGATGCCAATATATGTACCCATTGGATGGAGTTATTCTCAGATGATACATTTCCACCCTTGAAAGGGAAAATCGAGAAAGAGTTTCTTTAAAGGGGGAAGATTGTAAGAAACTAGTTTTTCTATGAGTAACAAAAACTTTTTATTTGGATTTAAATTCCTTATTTTTATCCTAATAGAAGTGCCTAATGTGGTAATGGGGGTTAAGGGGGTGTCTAGGTCTTGTTCGGAGCCTGAAACCCTGTCTTTTGGAAAAAATAGATGGGGCTCATGGTAAGTAGAAACCATGTATCCTAGTTTGCACGATTTGTTTAAACCGTGAGGGGTGGTCTAGTAATCTGCCTAGGGACACACAATTTTTCCTAGTTGTGTAACCTAGGGTACACAACTATGTGAGTACTACAGATCCCATTGCAGAGGGATTTTTCATGGGACCTTCATGGTTATTCAAACCATGCATCTATCACATTTGAGGTGTGTCTTGGGGTAATATATAGTGCACGGTTGGCGTACAGTTTGGAAACAATTACGACCAAACTGTGTGATTATTTTTAAATGGTAAAATAAAAATTTCACCCTCCTTTATTATTTAATAAACCCCTTTTTTTCTTTCTTCATCCACGCAAACATCCCTCCTTCCATTGGAGTCTTCCTTCCACCTCAATCTAGGAATTGAGGAATCTTCCTCATCCGAACTCCAATCGAGCCACCATTTGTTTCACTGGATTCATACCGATAAGATCTTCATTTAACTTTCTCCTTTAATCATTTATCTTTTTGTTTATGCTGTTATTTTGGTGTGAGATAATATGAAATATTTTCATGGAATCTATCTATTTACTTGTTTTCTTTTGTTCAAGACTAGATTTGAGTCCAACAATGTATGAGGAGTCAACTACCAAGATAAGGTTGGCAGTATCATGATTTTCCCTTAAAGTCATGGTGTTTATGTATTACACCAATATTATTTATTCTTGTTAAATGGAAATTTATATAAATTAAATGATTTGGAATGACCTATATAATACATGAGACCAATTTATGTCTTATTAGAGGTTAATTAACTTGAATTGAACCACCCTTTGGGTGTATTACTAAATTGTTTAAAACCACCATGGATGGCTTATGAGTTTGATTCACCTCTTAATTTGAATTATTTTACCCCTTGATTTTGGGATGTTAAATGAAATGATTGAAATGTAAATTGATTTAAATTAAAGAGGTAATGTAAGACCATTAACTTACACAATTTTCCATCGTCTCTTCTCACTTAGGACTGAGATGGTATTTAAAATGAAAATTCCCAATTAAGATGAATAATAGGATTCATGGGAGTCTAGTAATTCTAATCCTAGGATATTATTTGATCGACCTTATAAGTTGAGTTAGTGGATTATACAAATATGATGGAAAATTTAATTAAATGTGAACTAAAATGGAATTGTTAGAGTTAGGTCCCATGACCATTCATATTTCTATGATGAGAGTGAAACAAGGGTTCTGACTCAGAAAACCATAAATATAGTGACCCAAGACTTTACACATAATATTACATGATTTTAAACATAATTAACTATCAAATTACAAGCTAAGGATCATACAGTCCATTGTATTTGGAAGACTAGGTACATAAAATTGAAAATATGGGACTAAAAAAACATTTCATTATTTATCATCTATTATGAGCTCCTAACTTCTTTGAGCCTTTACATATTCATAGTATAACCTGGGATGACATGGAAAAAGGGACGAGATAAAATCCTATTAAGGGAATAAACATAAGAATAAAGCTTAACACATGGGTTAGAAGGCATAAGATAATGATTTAAAAAGTATTAGAACATGATTAAATATAAGGAATAATAACAAGGGATTTTATAATCATGGATTCATAATAATGTGGAATCAATATAAAACATGACTCTATCACAATTCAAGGCTTTTTTCACAAATAGAATAACAAGTTAAGGCAAACCACCAATACCGTTATATATGGAGCATGAGTCAAGGTTAACCACCAAGACCATTGCACATAATGTCTCATGAGACTAAAAAATACCCAATTCATTAGAGTTCCAAACGGTCCCAACCATAATAAAATGTTCATCAATATGTTTTTTACATAAATAATCTTACATAAAAAATCAAACATAAACATAAGGGTTTCCCATGGAAAGAATTGGGTATCATACTCATGTCAAAAGACAAATCAAATGGGAATATCATAATGGTGACCATGAAAGGATGGATTTAAATCATATAAGGAAATTAATAAGGGAATATAGGAATAGATCATGATAATTTATTTCAAACTGAAGTGAAAATTGTCTTTATGAAACTTTATAAATAAAACATTTTAGTATGACTTAAGGGAAAACTTTTAAGATTATTTAAAATGGAAAAGGCATAATTGTTTTTATAAAAATAGAATTTAACCAAGGTAGTTTTTAATGATATAAATGAGTGATTTTAGAAAAATAATAGTGTCTTAAAAAATATTATGGAGTGAATTTTAATATGGGTAATAAATTGGGAAGTTCCCTTGAATTAGGTTTTCTTTTTAGAAGTATTTGAGAAGGGAACCTTATTAACAAATGTATAAACTCATCAAAGAAGGGTGATATGATATAAATACATGATTTTGGAACATAAAAAAGTATATATAATAATTAAATAAAAATAAATAGGCATTATATTTGGATAAAGAGAGAGAATTAGTAACCTAAAGGAACAATGGAGGTTCGGGTAGAATCCCTTACCTTAAGTCCAAAGGTGTTCTTAACTTGATATTAATGTCCTGGATAATAAAATTAGATTTATTAATTAATAATTAGGTAACCCTTTATACATTTATTTGATTTATCATAACTTTATTAAGTTCGCTTATGGCCTTTTTGATGGGTTAAGAGGTTCAATTTCATCATTTATGAGCGTTGGTTTCCTTGGTTTTCATGACCAGTTTACTTGTATACATCTACAAAAGGTCATATAGAGTGGGGGTAATTATCTATATTTTAAATTATATGTTATTAATGATATTTATTAGGTTAAATTGTTCTTATATATCACTTAGTTTTATAGAATTATTATTAATTATTAGATAAATAGTTAATGATAATCGTTTGGGTTTATTTTGGCGGTTTTTGATCACAACAAACTCATTTTGTTTTATAAATTAACATCATGTGTAAAAATAAGATTATAGAAAATTAAATAAGATATAATACATATATTATAATCTAGTTAAACCATAAAAATGGTTTCATAACCTACCTTGAATAAGTTAATGTAATTGAAAACTTCATCATCCTTGAATGTGAAAAATTAACACATTATAGACGATGTTTTCATTTTTAGTAAAAAGGAGGGGGAAAGAGAGATGATGATGAATTATTCCATTAGCATAAAAAAATTACAGTATATTTAATTTAATTTAGTTATCATAACATTTTTATGAGGGGAGGTTATAATAGAAAAATAAAATAAGGGAACTTGGAAAGAAATTAAAGGAAAAGGAAAAGGGGTTTATCTCTGGATTCCATCATCTTGAGAGCCTCCTTAAGGGATTGTTTTTGGTATTTTACTAAGAAAAAAAATATCTTGTACTTGGGGGAAGGGATTGGGAGGATATTGGAGTATAATTTGGACAAGTCTCATGGTTTTAGAGGTGTGAGGAGAAGATGTCGTGAGGGGTGATATTTATAGTGGTGGAGAGGGGTGTTTTCTCATTACTTAATTCATTAGTTTATTATTTTTCTCAAGAAAATCAATAGTGTTGATTATTGAAACTAAATAAATTAATTAGATCATTTGTGTTCAAACCAATGGTGGTTACATCATAAATGAATCAAGGAATAGTGTATTGGACTTATAATGTATATATACCGTAAATTACTGTATTCCACTATTCACAAAAAATTCAAGTATTTATGAAAAATCCAAAAAATTCACCATAACCATTTTATATCATGTATAATTAAAAAATTAATTCCATTTTATGAAAATAATTTTATAAATATTAGAAATTTTAATTTTAATTAAAATCATCATTTACTTGGAAAATACAGATTTCAAAATTATAACTGCTTTTATATCACTTTGAAAATTTAACTAAGGTCTCATAAAATTATCTTATAATCATAAGACATAAAAATAATAATTTATGAATAAATTTTATGAAATTAAATTTTCTGTTAAATTATTAAATTTTTCTTAAAATTTTAATTAAATATTTATAAATTACAAAATACCAACATATAATTAATAATTTTCAAAATATTTATTTAATAATACTATGATATAATTATGTTATATTTTCAGATATAAGATGGATAAATTTTATTTACAATTTCATTGGTGAGGTTACTATTCAATTTTCTAGTTTACTATTCATAAGGATCATGTTACTATTCCAAATTTCAAGTTAATATTCCTTTGGTATATGCTTCTTAACTACTAAAAATACCTTCTATTTCATTAATTAATCATTATGAAGTTTGTATTGTGTTTTGTATGTGATTTTATGACCTAATTATAAGAAGTTAATTTCCATATATAGAATTCAAGGTCGTTACGATAAACAAACTCATCGGTCTTATTTAGGTAAATAATTGTAAATGAAACTATCATATGTTGTGGGTGACACATTGGTTTTCATATGAACACCATGGATGAAATCACTTGGCAGATATATTATGTATGCCTGAGTGGTACTTGGACTTCCTAGGTGGAATAGCAAGGACAAACTCAGAGGGAATACCACACACCATGAGTGATACATAGAATCTGTATGTGGACTTCCAAGGAAGGATTCAGATGAAATATCATTAAATATTCCAAGAGTGACACTTGGGATCCATTTGTGGACCTACAAGGAAAAACTCAGAGGGTGGTGATTTTATACCACACCTAGAGAAATACAATGATTCCTATGAGGGATTCTTAGGATGGGATTGTAAGGTGATGTGTTCATGTTATGCCTAGAGTGATACATGAGTTCCAAATTAGGAATGCCAAGGATGGGTTCAGGATTACTTCAAATTAAGTAATAAATTAATTACATGATACGACTGCCAAGACAAAGAAGAATCTTGGATTCAGTCAGAGCCTTTCATTTTATAATGGATTTATTGTACACATCTTTCTTAGATATGATTCATGGGGGATTCCTTGGATACAATTTGAATCTTAAGGATTTATTATAAATTAAATCACGACTGACTATTACTTAGAGATATTAGGGCTTAGGTCAAATACAGAAATAGAGGACAAAAATTCCATGGTAACCCGAACCTATGTGGGTTATTTGTTTACTGCATTTCATTTACAATTTTTACTATTACCTACACACTGATTACTATATACTCATAGATTGGAAGAAATTAGACACTATTGGTGGTGGATTATTGAGTATATATCATACCTTGTTTAGGCTCTTGTTGGGTACCCATATAGAATTCATGGATACAGGTAGGGACAAGGGAAAACGACCTGCCATGGATTCTTGATTACCATTCTAGGGCGATGTGTGAGGGTAGAGGACCAAGAATATGCTTGAGATTCTAATATAGGTAGCCTTGGGTATTTTTTTCATTTTTGTATAGCATGTTGTATATTCTTATTTCCTTGATCCCCCTGTATTCCCTTTTTTATAGCATGCCATGATCATTATTTTTGTTAATGACATTGATGGATACGATTTACTTGGTTATTTATATGATGGATGATTACTATTCCATTGTCCAATTATAATTTATTCTTATGCTATTGATTGATATGATTATATAACTATACTACACTATGATCATGAGGGTTTAGAATCCCCACTATTCCACTATAGAACCTCGTTGCTAGTAGGAATACTCTAGCATACGGTGAGGTTCTCTTGAGGTCATGTGGCCAATCAAGTTTAGTTCATTTTTAGTAAACTAGGTCCAGGACGACACAAACATCTTCCCCTAGTCAAGTTCTCATACAATAATAGTTTCCACTAAAGAATACAAATGGATCCATATGAATCCATTTATGGGAATAAATATAGAACACTTATGTGTTGGGATGATGTTAGTGAACAAAAGTTGTTAAGACTTGAAATGTTTGAAGAAATGGTAGAAAAGGTTAAGACCATTCAACAACACATCAAAGATTATCAAAGTAGATAAAAGATATATTATAACAACCATAAAAAATACCTAGATTTTCAGGTTGGAGATAAATTATTCCTCTACATATCTCCTTGGAATAGATTCATATGATTTCTAAAGAAGGAAAAGCTAAGTCTAAGATACATCACCCCTTTGAGATTATTGATTGCATCAGAGATGTGGACTATAAACTAGAACTCCCAAAAACCTCATCTCAAGTATATGATGTGCTACACATATCCCTCTCAAGGAAGTATATACTAGATCCCTCATGTATACTAAATTTGGAGGTGGTATATCTGGAAAATGATCATTCTAAGGAGGAGAAATCGGTAAAGACCTTGGACCATAGATACAATGTTCTATGCAAAAGACTACTCACCTAGTCAAAGTATTATGGAAGAACCATAAGTAGAAGGAGGAGACATGGGAACCAGAGGAGGTAATGAAATAGAAGTAACATCACATGTATTCACCTTAGTATGTAAAACAACATTTCAAGGATGAAATTTCTTAAGGGTGAAGAATATAAAGACTCAAAACTTTATCAATTTAATTTCCCTTTTGATTATATAATTATGTGATATTTACTAATATAGTATTATATAGAGCTCATAAACTAAATAATAAAACAAAATTTTTATTATATTAATTTGAAAATTATAATTACAGAATAAATATATCCATAATAATTGAAAATATTAAAATGAGATAAATAATAGAAAATAAGATATCTGTAATATGAAAATTTTGATCTTCTTGATCCACCCGAATAATATCACTCAAGGAAAACACTGTAAAAATGAAACAGATTATTAGTAATGAAATATTTATTTTTAAAATTAATATATATATATATATATATATATATATAACCTTGAGAGAAAATCAAATTGAATGAATAATGAATAAAATATTAGACATTTATAGAGACTAGGGAACCCATAAGACCATTAGAAATATGAATGTTGAAATATTAATATTACTATTGGAATAACAATCTGACCATTTGAATAGTAATATGACCTTTAAGAATAGTAACCTGACTATTATAATTTTATCCTAACCTATGTGAGAGTAAAATAATATTTTTATATCTTATAAAATGAAAATGTGACATATTTATATCATGATATAAGTAAATAAAGGTTTTAAAATTGATAAAAAGTGTGTATTTTTGTAAAATATAAAGGTATTATATGCATTTTTATAAAAAATATATTGATTTAAAAGAAATTTTATTTTCATAAAATGGGTTTATAAATTAATATTAATTTTTCTTAAAATTATAATATAGTTTTATGAGACCATAAGTAAATTTTCAAAGGTTCGTAAAATTGATGATAATATTAATATTTGTATTTCTTAATAAATAAGTATTTTAATTATAAATTAAATTTATAATATTTATAAAATTATTTTATTAAAATAGATTTAATTTTTTTAATCTACAAATAAAAAAATAGTTAGGGTTAATTTTTGGTGTATTTATAAAATAGTTGAATTTTTGGTGAATAGTGAAATATGAAAAAAATACCATATTTAACATTATAAGTTAACGTTCAAACTAAAATCCACCATTTAATGTATATAGTCACAATATTCATCATTATTGGTAGTCTTGATCTAAAATAATAAATTAATTAATATAATATTCAAAAAACACCCCTCTCCCCCTTTATAAATACCACCCCACCCCATATCCTCACACCATATAAGCCTTGGGGATTACCAAAAATATAACAAAAAATCTCCCCATATACCCCACTTCCTAGAAGCCTTATTCTCATCAAAATACTAATCCGAGGTACCTTAATTTGAATCCCAATAGGAGATATACAAAGGATAAGGTAATACCCTTACCCGAGTTTTTTAATTTTTGTTCCTCGTCATCCTCCAAAAAAAAATCTATCCAACACTGAATAATGAATCTAGTATTATACATATAAAAGAATTTTATTTTTTAATGAAATATATATCATACATCTCATTATATTCTCCTATTATTATAAAAATTAAAACAACATCCATATTATATCAGCTCACTGCCTCCATGGATAATGAGTTTTTGTTTTCCCTTAATGCCAACATGGCAGGTTAAAATTTAATTATAATGGTTTAAAATGACCTAGTATGTATTTATATATTTTTTCACAATATATAATGAATATATACTCATAATATTAATTAAAATTAATTTAGTTCACGATGGTTGGTAAAATATCGTAAATAAAATAACTGTATAATGCTAACATTTATAATAAATGAATCATCCCTATTTCAGAACACATATGGATATTTGAGACCACTAATTTTTTTTTAAAGATATTAGTATCATTTCATTTAAATTTTGGAGCTATAGTATCATTTTACAATAACTTCAATAATTATCCACAAGTGATCTAACCTTGGAACTGTGAAACGAACACCATCAAAACACCAAAATTAAATTAGATATCTTAATGAAATGGTTTCAAATAAACATAATATAATTATAGTAAATAAAATATATAAGGAAAATTTTATTAATTAAGTAATTTATTAGTCTGATTTTATTATCTAGTATGTTAATTTCAAGTGAAAAATTATTCTGGACCTTAGGTATGGGATCTCTCCAAACCACCCTATTTTGTTTGGGTTATGATTTCTCTTTATTTACCCACCTTGATCCTTATATTCATCTTATTTAATTATTATATATTCTGTATATATTTCCCACACATATATAAATAATTTAATTAACCTTTAATTAACGTGGATATACATATTTTAAAGTTCCCCTTCTTAATTTCATTTGTTAATCAAACCCGATTAAAGGGAACTTCACTATTTCTCAGCCGATTTCAAGTACCGCTCCATAAAATTATTTAAACCATAAATGATTTTTTAAAATTTATGATTTTATTTTATAAAATCCTTTTCAGTCCATTTATTGTTTCATGTAGATTAATATTCTCTTCCCCCTATTTAATGACTCTTTACCCTTTTTCCCAAAACTCCTCTTAAGCAGTATATTTCCAAAGTCATTTGTTGACTCGTTTTAATGTCTTTACTTTACTTGGGCATCATTTTTAGGGAATATTATTATTTTTCACCTATGAAATTCCAAGAATTATTTAATCCATTATTTCACAGAAACCATTATGATGTTCTATCTAGTTATTCTATAAGACATGATTACACAACCCATTTCTCTCCATGGGTTATCCTTATGTTTATTCCTTATGTTTGATTACCTTTTGTGGCACAAATATGCATGTATATGTTATGATGGGTGCACCCAAATTTTACTCCACTACATTGGGTAATGATTATGTATTATAAGATTATATTTATGGGATTAGGGAATAAAACTAAACCATGATGGGACTTTGTCAACCATGTGATATTGTCTTGGTGGTTAGCCTTGAATTATGATTATATTATATTTTATGTTGTTTCAACATTCCTATGTTTCTATAATATTATCATTCCATGTTATTTATGTTATGATCCCATATGATTATTCTTGAGCCTTTTAGTTTTTGATATCATGTTATGCCTTTTGACCCATATGTTATCCTTCATATCTATAACATCTCGTGTTTTTAGACCATTGAAAAATTCCATGGGAGTTTTAACTTTTTGTTTGATGGATGGGCCATATCAAAAATTTAGATTAAAAATTTAAATCCAAGAATTGTAACACTTAAAAGTTTTATTTTTAGATGGGGTTTAAGGATCTAGAGGTGTCTTAGGAGTTCAGATGAGTTTTGGGGTCATCGAGCTACAAAAACTCACTTTTTAAGAGAGACAGATAGGGGATCATGGTTTGTTTAAACCATGAAGCCCTATGGAAGAAACTTAATAGACCTTAAGGTGGGTGTCACATGGTTTTTTAAACCATGAAAGGTGGGGTGTAAGAACATGAATTTTTTTTTTGCAATAAATTTTAGAGTTGGGAACATGGGATGTGTATGGTTTTCCAAACCCTATGCCAAGACCACATGGTTAGTGCCACTTAACCAGTAACACATCATGGTTGGCCCATGGTTATCCCTATTAGTGTGGCCAAACTATGTGGGGTGTGGATCTTAGGCATTGTGAGATGCAAGGTTGGTGCACAATTAACCAAACCATTTGGACCAACCTTGTGCCTCATCAAATGGGAAAAATGATTTATTTTCCACTCCAACCGTTAAAGGGGTTTCACCATTTTTCCTCCCTCACTCGCCTAGGGAGACCTCTATGCACACACCTCCTTCCTACCTCTTCCCTTAGTAGATATCCTTCATATGGTGTCCGAATAGAGCACTGTCGGATGCATTGGAAGCATATCAATAATTGTATGACTCATCCTCCTTCATTTCTTCTTTTATCTCGCCATCTCTAGTTATATCTTTGTGAGAGATAATTTACCTTATTTTGTGGGTGTTTGTATATTACTAAAATTTATCTCATTTCATATCAAGCCAAATACTGATATTGGGTGAGTGGACCATCCTAAGAACAATGTAGGCAGTCTATAGATTTTCCCTTAAAGTATCAAAATTTTATAAAATATGGCATTGTGTTGCACATAGAATTTTCTTTGCATCACCCTTTAAATGTGTAATTAATATATAGAACCTAAATCATTGAATTAATTATCTTTTGTGTAGTAAATGGAACCGTTATAGGTTACCCACCTTAACTTTAACCACCTATTCTTGTGTCTATCGCTTATATTCCATGACCTATGCTGGCTTAGGCAATTTAATCACCCTTTATGGGTGTTATTTTAGATTCTCATTTTACAATGCCCTATCTAAGACTTAACCCCCATTAAGGTGTGTTTAATTAACTCTCATATAAGTGTTTTTGAAATTATATTAAATGATTTAGTACTTCAAAGATGTCCCATTTGGTAATAAAACCACCTATGAGGTGCACTGTCATATCTAATAAAAAGGGTCATTTAAATGGTGATATTTGGATTGTAGGTTACATGCTTAGGGGTGTGGAACTATTTATTTATTTATGTTTTTTGATAAATGGAATTATTAAATACACATCATTATTAATTAAAATATATTTGGATTATCTTTTAGAAATAAAATTGTAAAAGAATGATGGAAATGAGTTATGATACTTGAAATTGGCATGGACGAATCCCATCACCTATAAATAAATACTAATACGCAATATGTAAAAAAGAAATTACCGAACTCCTTGAGAGATACCTGGGTTATTTATTATGGAATTCTTAGGATGGGATCATAGGATGTTTGATATTATATACACCATGAGAGATACTGGTTTCCTCATTATAGAATATCATGGGTAGGCTCATAGGTTACTTGAATTATATTACCCCTTGAGCGATACTTGGGATTAATTTTTATGTAATGCCTTGGATGGTATAGTAGTCCAGATGATTTTACTCACACTCAAAGTGATACTTGGGTTTCCTTATTACAAAATTACTTTAATGTGATCAAAGGTAAATTAGACGTTATGAGAGAAACTTGGGTTTCCTCATTATAGAATTCTATGGATGGGTTCATAGAATAAACAAGATTACATTACTCCTTGAGTGATACTTAGGTTACTCATTATGAAAATCCTTGGATGGGCTCATAAGAAATATGAATTATATATTTCTTATTTATTAATACATGTGACTAATGGTATCTCCTTATATGGTTACTATACTAGGATTCCTTGGATTGTACCTCGAGTCCTTGAACAAATAATGGTATTATGTTCAAATTCATGTGACTACCCAGAATTTATCCTTGGTTTATAGAGACTTTTTATACAAGGATTCAATGGGTTTACCCAAGATCCTATATAAATATTATACTTTTATGACCTTGGCTATGTTCTCAGGTTAGGATGTCTTAGATTATATCCTTAATTAAATAAATGATTCTTATGCTAATACTATGTGAATTCCTCAGTCACACACCTTAGGTCCTAGCTGGTGCATGAATATATTTAAATATATAAATTTTTTCATATATAAATATATATACATGATGGAATGTCAGATATATTACAGCTTATGCTAAAGAAGGTATGGTCATTTGGGTGTCCTTGAGGAACCTGCGCTGATTTATTAACATTTATTTTTACTTCATTATTTGATATACCTATAGACTATTGTATTTTATATTCATAGACTCAATATAATTAGAAACCATTTTTGGAAAACTATAAAAGGCACTATTTCCAAACAATTATTTCCAAGGTTTATTAAAACTACAGAAATAGCTTATAAAATAAAAAAGTTTTAATAAACCATGGAAATAACTTCCCCCAAAATCAAGCCTCTATAGTGATACCCTCCAACAAACCTCTTCATTATTGATGGATATCCCCTCTATATACCTTCCACCTTCCCTCTTCACAATAAATATATATTAACTCTAAATCCCTTCCCCCTTCCTGATCGAGCTCCACTCCACAGTGACCCACGCTTTGTGATCAGGTTCCCCTATGCAGTGCCTACCTCTTTACAATTTATACCCTCTACAATACCTCCCTATTCGTGATCAAGACCCTCCACAATTCCTCCCTCTTGGTGATAAGTACCGTATGTCATGTCCCCCTATTTGAGATCAATCCCATTCAATGTTTTCACAATCGAGCCTTACCAGCAATTCCCACTCTATCCCCTATTCATGATTTAGCCCAGATGAAGAATATCTACCACAACCAAGACTTCCCATCTCCAAGATCGAGGCCCTACTCTATATATCTTCTCCTAACTTGAGTTTCCCCTCTCTAGGATTGACCCTTAGGCTCAAAAAATATGATCTATGGAAAATTCTTCCCCTCTTCACGCAATAAAAAAACCCAATCACTCTATTAGAGGTATTGTAAAACTATTCCACTAAACTGTGATGCTAGAAACTATATTATGGGAGTAGATCTTGGTAAGAAGGATGATAAAATAATTCATCCTATATATTATATGAGTTTCACTCTAAAATATCCTAAACAAATTATACTACTATATAGAAAGAGTTCTTAGTAGTGTTATTTTATATTAATTTGTTTAGATTTTATCTTATCCTCTCTAATGTAGTTATTTATATAAATAATTATTGTTTATGATATTGTATAAATAAAAATAATATTAATATATTAGTGATCAAATATATCTTACTACTATAAGAGTTTAACATTGTCATCAAAGATGAAAAGGATTCAAAGAATATGGCGCCCAATCATTTTTCAAGTCTAGCATGGATTAACATGGAGGTAGATTAAGAGATTGATATTTATGATGAGCTTAAGAATGATTAATAATTTTATGATAAAGTAAAATATCATTCAAGGTTTTCTGAAAATATGAATTATTTTTTAAACAGAACAATTTATCCCTTCTTTATATATTAATTAATGAAAAAATATACTTAATGAAACTCATTAATTATGTGACAAGAATTTAAATTTTACTAAATATAGAGATGGAATAATTCAATTATATGTTCCCAAACCTTAGTTTTAGAGTATTATAAAATTGTTTCATTCGTTGATAACTAGATCAAAACATAGTCCTCATAGTCTAGTGTCCAAGATAATGTAAGGTTTTTTTGCCTAATATCTACAAGGATTCAAGAGAATTTGTATGAGATTTTTATCAATTACAAGGAATGAAAAATAAAATAAAAATAGATGATATTCCTCAAAACCCAATTCTTGAAGTCACAATGTATTATGTAAGGGGAATTGATTTCAGAATACCCCTTCTACAATCCATTGAAAATATACAATTTCCTATTTATTTAGATATTTTAAAATGATTATAAGTAAATATTATATCAATGAACATAACAAGTAGTAAGATATATATTTTGATAAATAATTATTTTTCTTGGTTTATAATTCCTTGATTATTTATTAGAGACTAATAAAATAATTTTAATAATCACATTATATGAGAATTTATCAAATGATAAAATACAACATAAGTAACCATTATCACTAAAAATAATTATGAAATTGAAATTATATAATCAATAGATCAATAATATTTTAGAGAATATTATTTATAAATAAGAATTAATTTTAAATTCGTGTTTTAATTAATCTTTGTGCCACATATCAGTCTCTATTTTGTTTACAAGAAGTATTAATTGGTTATGAAAAATATCATAAATAATCATTAGTTACATTACTTTAGTGAACACTAGTTATTATCCATGTAATTTTTAAATAATTTATTTTCATAGATATTAATAAAAAAGGATTGTTATCTATCCAATGACTAATTCATGGTATATAATTCCACTAGACTATATTATAGTGTATTAACACCCATTTTTATATTTGGGAATTGTTAATCCACTTTATAGGCTGTATGTTTATTCTAATGTGTTTTATTTGTGAAACTTTTATTAACATTATTTTGAAAATAATTAATTTTTTAATAATTTATTTCCATAATTATTTTAAAAAGTAAAATATAAGTGTGTTTGGTTTTAATTTATTTTGTTAATTGTTTGAGATAAGTTAATTCATTTCAATAGTGAAATTTAAGCCTTTTATTTTAAGTGATATTTATTTTATAAAGGAAAAGACAACATTGATGGTATTGGTTAAACCCATGAGATTGATGAAATTTAAATGAGATGATTTAAAAGGGTTCTTTGAGAAAAAGAATATAGCTGTTTCATGAAACTGGTTGAACATATTTAGATTTTTATAAGTGTTGTTATAATTTTTTAATGAATTAAAAGTATTCTAAATTGATAAATTAAAAAATGAAAACATTTTTATCTATTATATGATTTATGTTTAATAAATTTTAATTCATTTATAGTTATGATAATAAATTAATGATTCTATATAGCACTTATCTTAAGAATGAATGAGTTTCAATATTGTTTTTGACAATAAGTTTTTTACTAAATGTTTGTTTATTCATATTATAATGTATAGAAGTTGGATGCACAATGTTGATCAAATCACAGATGAGTTTTAGAAGTATTTGTAATATTTTTTTGGATTTTTCATTCAATAATGGTTTAGACAGAGTATTGATTTGATTCCCATGTTTTGAATGTATTGGAAGACCATGGTTAACATGTGAGAAAGTGAGTTACTATATCCCTAAATAAGGTTTTCAAAAATAATATCATGTTTGGTATTACAAAGAATAAAAAGTTTGAGGAGAAAATGAAATTGATTTAGGTGAAAGGATCAAAATTGAAAATCTGATTTTTGATCAGTTTCCATTTATTTCTCAAGATAAAAATTTATGTAGATCATTAGAAGAGGAAATGAATATGTGAAAATAATTTACATATAATGATAAGAGTGACAACATTGAGTGTGTTAGAATTTTTTTTGAATATGTGAATACCATAGTATACCAGTCATGTGAAAAAATGAACTAACATGAGTTTTTAATGTTATTGTATCATGGGAAAATAATGTATGAATTAAGTAATACTATTATTGACTATATCTTTACCGTTTTCCAGAGATTTCGACCCGATAATGCAAGTATTCCTGAAAATGATTATATAGAATCAAAGTTGGTTGAAAAATTTGGATTTTGAAGTACTAGAATCCAATAATTCCCTAAATACTTTTTCTATTTTGGAAGGGATATACCATGTTAAATGAGTGAAAAAATTTGGTACATCTAGATGGAAGACTAGAAACGATGGAAATCAATCTCGTGTACCAGAGAAAGTGATGTGTAACTTTTCATTGATTCCCATAGTTCATAAAATTTTCATGTTATTAAAAAAGGAAAAGAATATGAGAAGACATGAAAATGAAATAAATAAGGATAATAATGATATATTCTATCTTGAATATGGGTTAGCGTGGTATAAATTTGATAGTTTATATCCTGATTTTATAGCAGAACCATGGATTGTTAGATTGGGATTGTCATGTAATGGTTTCAACCCATTTTAGTAGATATATACTGCACATAGTAATTGGTCCATTTTCATTCATATTTATAATTCTCATTCATGGATGGTAAGAAAAATCCAGTTACTATCATGAGTATATTAATTTATGGACCAAATGATCTTGAAAATGATATTCACATATACTTGAAACCATTAATAGTTTAGTTGAAGGATGTTTATACTGTTGGGGTGAAGATATATGATGCATTTAGAAAGGATTAATTTATGTGTCATGTAACATTATTATGGACAAAAAAGTATTTCCCCACTTATGGAATGATGTTTGGTTGGAGTACCAAGGGGAGATTATCCTGACCTATATGTATGAAAAATATACATTCTAGGAGATTAAGGTTCTAGAGAACTTTTAGTTTCATCGGAAATTTATGATTTCTATAAATGGATTATCCATACATGAAAAATCCAAGACACTTTGATAATTATATAGAGATAGATAAAGTACCTCAATGAATTCTTGGGTGTGGGGTGGGGGGGGGGTGATATCCTTAGAGAATATGACAATTGAAATCTTGTTATTGAAAAGGGTTAATCAAATTATAGAAAGCGGAATAATTCTCCTTCAAATTCCAACAAAAAATGGAGAAAAACGTATATTCATTGTGTTTCCATATTGGTCATAATTTTTTTTTTCTTTACCACTTGGACATATTTTATATTGAGAAAAATGTGCATGAAATGTTACTTCCACTGATTTTAAATATAAAGGGAAAAAATATGATTTTCACTCACATCATGATTTAATGGATCAGTGTATTAAACCAGGGATTCATCCTGAGTTAATTAATCATAATCAATATAAATTCAATTTTTTTATTATGAAAAATGATGATAAAAAAAATTTCATCAAGTCTTGGAGAGATTAAAGGTTCCAGATGATTATTCGAGTAACATTTCAAAATGGGAGAATACACGAGATTTGAAACTAAAATCCCATTAAACCCATTACTATAATGTATTTTTGTGTTAATTGATTCCTATTTCCATTTATAATTTACTATCACATAATTTCAAGGTTACTATGATTAGATTATGTTACTTTTATTAGGGTCTTTGTGTTAAAATATTGAACAAAAGTGTTATGAAAAAACTGTAGAAAGATGAACTGATCCTTCTTTGAGACTTGGAGAATATTTTACATCCATCATTTTTCACATGTATGTTACATTTTCCCATACATATTCCAACATAACTTATTTTTAGTGGCCCCATTTATAGTCATTGGATATATCCAATAGGATGCATGATGCTTACATTGAAATATTATGTGATAAATAAGAATCATCCTAAAGGATCTATTGTGAAAGATTGTTTAGTGTAGAAATGCAAAGTTTTTGGTTCAATGTACTTGGATAATGTCACAATGAGATATAATATTCCAATGAGAACCAAATATGAGATCAATGATCCAATTAAGGTAATATTTCTATCACCTCCCCAAATTGGGTGGGTGGTATCTGGATCATACATGCAACGTAATTTAAATAGGGATGAGTGAGAAATGGCTCATCGAATGGTATTATTCAACTATGGAATTATTAGCGATTACATCAAGTAGGTAAAATTATAAATATATCTATTTTAATTGTGTATTTTTCATAGTTTTTTACATCATTAAACTATCATATTTTCAAATAATTTAGTGAAATAATAAAAATAGTACACCATTCTTTATTTTTTAATAGGAGGGTGCAATTACACAATAAAACATTTCATGCTTGGTTGAATTCAAAGGTAAAAAATTAGTTTTTTACATGAATTAATCATTGGTAGTTACTTAATATTTTATTTTAATATATTTTATGTATAAAGTTTAACAATGGATGACGTATCTACTGAAATTATGGCATTTTCATTTGGTTAGAACAATGTGGCCTATGATTGTAAAGAAATGGCTATCAATGGATTTAAATTTATTTTAAATATTTGTAAAAAAACCATAGAAACACATCATGATGGTGTTAATATAAGTGTAAATGTTTTTATACTAGTGTATTAGATAGACAACATTGATTTGAAAATATGTGGTACTACAAAGTTATTGAGAGAATATTTTTATTATATTACTACACACATGGTCATGTCACTATGATGAAATGAAATTGGTTTGATTCAATGAAAAAATAAGTCTTGTATTTAGATAGTTGTGGATTTAGAGTGACTGATATGAATTGTTATCTATGAATAGATGATCCTTACAATCTTCCACCATAAGATAAAAAAGGGTTTTCTGTAAATGAAAATTTAAAACCAAAATTTTGTGTTATTTTTGATGTTATTACAAGACATATTTTTGATGAAGGAATGAATGATAGTTATTTTTTGGATAAACCAGTAGGTATTCACTCAAATTTATCATTTGATGACACAAATGATTCAATTTTTAGAATTTATTGTGAATCAAAAATTGTATCTCCACCATACATGGCGCCGCCTGGTAGGTAGATATACACGGAGTGTAGAAAATGATAAACACAAAACTCTTGATACCTAATGTGATCATGATTGGAACTTCGAGGAGGGAATGATTCTTCAAAAGATAGTAGAATGGCGGTAGTATGATGATATATATTCTCTCCTTCGTACCATCAACCTTTTCTCCACACTTTCTCTCCACACACCACCCTCTTAAACAAGAGGCCAATGCCTCCTTTTATAGAAAATATAACTACATGGCGTGTGGAAAAAGTAAACGATGTGTACTTTTGTCAACGCGCATTTGCCTTTGTTTTCTCCACCGGTAGGCTGCCTAACACGCTATCTTTGACTTGGAACACGATGCCGCCTGGTAGGTATCTGTACAGGGCGTGTAGCGCCACCATACATGGCGCGTAGTCTCATTTTTTGGCCACTAACTACTTCTAGAAGGGGTACACGATGTGTAAAGTGTGAACACGACATGTATCGGATTCTGAATACTTGGGAATTTACTTTTCCTCATCAATCTGTGTCTGAGTATGAATGTACACAATGTGTAAATAAGTACACACCGTGTAGTTTGTAAATTTTTATCAGTTCTCCCTTGTTTTGTGTATTTGGCCATAAATCTCCTGAAAATGAACAAGATCACCAAAATCAAAGTATTTGTTCCCTAAGTAGTAGGTAATTAATGAAAAATTGTTCTTATTTTCAATAAAGTATGTGAAAATGTATACACAAATCATGTGCATCACTCATAGAGATATCCTTTGGGAATTTTGATCTTTTCTATGTATATTGTTTGTTTTTTAACATCTGTATGACTAATACTTTCATATTTTAACATATCATGGGATTGCATGGATGTGTATTTTGCATTTTCTATTTTATCAATTATTATTTTCATCAACTACATTTAATTTATATAGCTTATGTTGCTCATTGATTTATTATGTTATCTCGTTGTTCCATTTTGATTATGAGGGCATTGTCTCCCCACCATACCATCTTTGGACCCTCAATGGTAGTTGGTAGTCTTTTGTATATGAAGAGGAAAACTTGAGGCCATGTAACTGACCATATTGTGTAAACTTCTTAGTGGATCTTGGGTTTGTTGATGCCTTCCAATTGAGAATCGAAAAATTCACAAAGGAAGAAATTCTTGGATATGGGTATTATTTTCCCCACACAGCAAAGGAAGAAGAAGGTGGCCGAATACTCATAGATCACGTAATCCTCTAAGAGGAATGCGATCAATTGACCAGTATAAGGTCACAAAAAGGATCCATGAGTAGAACATAACCCATCCAAGGGCCCACAAATTCCCTTCGATAAGTTATTTTTCTCTTGCGAAGGTTCCCCAGACAATTGAAGATCACGTGGAAGCAACCCGATGAGCTCCCCCAGGTCATGCAGCCTGTCAACCGGTGAGTACCTGACAACCCATCCAAAAGTCCTTCAAAAACATGAGTAAAATATCCTAAATGTTGGAGTCTCTTATGGATGTAAAACTCATGTGATGCATGAACTATGGGAAGAATGATTGTCCTCAACAACATTCAAGGAAACTCATGAGATTTTTATATTTTATAAAAAAACAAAGAAATAAAAATTGTAGGAGGCATCAACCTCTTATGGTCAAAGATATCAACTTATGCACCCTTGATGATCCATGAGACACCGAA
Organism: Viscum album; assembly: GCA_963277665.1. Classification (NCBI taxonomy): domain Eukaryota; kingdom Viridiplantae; phylum Streptophyta; class Magnoliopsida; order Santalales; family Viscaceae; genus Viscum; species Viscum album. The sequence continues at coordinate 1,490,343,766 of OY728139.1, read as the reverse complement.
TGATCCCAATGACATGTTCTCCCTATCTCATGAAATTATACTATCATGCCATCCTCATCACGTGAAAGGCCTCAGGTATGCCCATGAAACATCACGCGCCCCCTTTGCCTCTACTATGACAAACATATGGAATTTTCCATGAATTTCTCACATATCTCCATAGGAACTTTTTTAGTCATGTGATCCATCACCAAGAAACAGTGTGATTGTCTTCAAGAACACTCACGAAACCTCATAATATCCACAACCTTTGAAAAATAGAAAAAGGAAATAAAATAAGGGGGAAGTCGGGTGCCTCTCATGGTAATAAAACTCACATAGTGTGCCTAGTATAGCTACCAAATATAATGTTTCTTCAACATAAATCCCTTCCCCCATCCTGATCGAGCTCCACTCCACAGTGACTCACGCTTTGTGATCAGGTTCCCCTATGCAGTTCCTACATATTTACGATTGATACCCTCTACAATGCCTCCCTATTCATGATCAAGACCCTCCACAATGCCTCCCTCTTGGTGATAAATACCGTATGTCATGTCCCCCTATTTGAGATCAATCCCATTCAAAGTTTTCACAATCGAGCCTTACCAGCAATTCCCACTCTATCCCCTATTCATGATTTAGCCCAGCTGAAGAATATCTACCCCCAACCAAGATTTCCCATCTCCAAGATCGAGCACCTCCTCTATATATCTTCTCCTAACTAGATTTTCCCCTCTCTAGGATTGACCCTTAGGCTCAAAAAATATGATCTATGGAAAATTCTTCCCCTCTTCATGGAATAAAAAAACTCAATCACTCTATTAGAGGTATTGTAAAACTATTCCCCTCAACTATGATGCTAGAAACTATATTATGGGAGTATATCTTGGTAAGAAGGATGATAAAATAATTCATCCTATATATTATATGAGTTTCACTCTAAAATATCCTAAAAAAATTATACTACTATATAGAAATAGTTCTTAGTAGTGTTATTTTCTATTAATTTGTTTAGATTTTATCTTATCCTCTCTAATGTAGTTATTTATATAAATAATTATTGTTTATGATATTGTATAAATAAAAATAATATTAATATATTAGTGATCAAATATATCTTACTACTATAAGAGTTTAACATTGTCATCGAAGATGAAAAGGATTCAAAGAATATGGCGCCCAATCATTTTTCAAGTCTAGAATGGATTAACATGGAGGTATATTAAGAGATTGATATTTATGATGAGTTCACGAATGATTAAAATTTTTATGATAAAGTAAAATATCATTCAAGGTTTTCTGAAAATATGAATTATTTTTTAAACAAAACAATTTATCCCCTCTTTATATATTAATTAATGAAAAATATAGTTAATGAAACTCATTAATTATGTGATAAGAATTTAATTTTTACTAAATATAGAGATGGAATCATTCAATTATGTGTTCCCAAACCTTAGTTTTAGAGTATTATAAAATTGTTTCATTCGTTGATAACTAGATCAAAACATAGTCCTCATAGTCTAGTGTCCAAGATAATGTAAGGTGTTTTTGCCCAATATCTACAACGATTCAAGAGAATATGTATGAGATTTTTATCAATTACAAGTAATGAAAAATAAAATAAAAATAGTTGATATTCCTCAAAACCCAATTCTTGAAGTCAAGTATTATGTAAGGGGAATTGATTTCAGAAGACCCCTTCTACAATCCATTGAAAATATACAATTTCCTATTTATTTAGATATTTTAAAATGATTATAAGTAAATATTATATCAATGAACATAACAAGTAGTAAGATATATATTTTGATAAATAATTATTTTTATTGGTTTATAATTCCTTGATTATTTATTAGAGACTAATAAAATAATTTTAATAATCACATTATATAAGAATTTATCAAATGATAAAATACAACATAAGTAACCATTATCACTAAAAATAAATATGAAATTGAAATTATATAATCAATAGATCAATAATATTTTAGAGAATATTATTTATAAATAAGAATTAATTTTAAATTAGTGTTTAAATTAATCTTTGTGCCACATATCAGTCTCTATTTTGTTTACAAGAATTATTAATTGGTTATGAAAAATACCATAAATAATCATTAGTTACATTAATTTAGTGAACACTAGTTATTATCCATGTGATTTTTAAAGAATTTATTTTCATAGATATTAATAAAAAAGGATTGTTATCTATCCAATGACTAATGCATGGTATATAATTCCACTAGATTATGTTATAGTGTATTAACACCCATTTTTATATTTAGGAATTGTTAATCCAATTTATAGGTTGTGTGTTTATTCTAATGTGTTTTATTTGTGAAACTTTTATTAACTTTATTTTGAAAATAATTTATTTTTTAATAATTTATTTCCATAATTATTTTAAAAAGTAAAATATAAGTGTGTTTGGTTTTAATTTATTTTGTTACTTGTTTACGATAAGTTAATTCATTTCAATAGTGAAATTTAAGCCTTTTATTTTAAGTGATATTTATTTTATAAAGGAAAAGACAACATTGATGGTATTGGTTAAACCCATGAGATTGATGAAATTTAAATGAGATGATTTAAAAGGGTTCTTTGAGAAAAAGAATATAGATGTTTCTTGAAACTGGTTGAACATATTTAGATTTTTATAAGTGTTGTTATAATTTTTTAATGAATTAAAAGTATTCTAAATTGATAAATTAAAAAATGAAATTTTTTTTTATCTATTATATGATTTATGTTTAATAAATTTTAATTCATTAATAGTTATGATAATAAATTAATGATTATATATAGTACTTATCTTAATAATGAATGAGTTTCAATATTGTTTTTGACAATAATTTTTTTACTAAATGTTTGTTTATTCATATTATAATGTGTAGAAGTTGGATGTGAAATGTTGATCAAATCACAGATGAGTTTTAGAAGTATTTGGAATATTTTTTTGGATTTGTCATTCAATAATGGTTTAGACATAGTATTGATTTGATGCCCATATTTTGACTGCATTGGAAGACCGTGGTTAGCATGTGAGGAAGTGAGTTACTATATCCCTAAATAAGGTTTTCAAAAATAATATCATGTTTGGTATCACAAAGAATAAAAAGTTCAAGGAGAAAATGAAATTGATTTAGGTGAAAGGATCAAAATTGAAAATCTGATTTTTGATCAGTTTCCATTTGTTTCTCAATAAAACACTTTATGTAGATCATTAGAAGAGGAAATGAATATGTGAAATTAATTTTCATATAATGATAAGAGTGACGACATTGAGTGTGTTAGAAATGTTTTTGAAGATGTGAATACCATAGTATACCAGTCATGTGAAAAAATGAACTAACATGAGTTTTTAATGTTATTGTACCATGGGAAAATAATGTATGAATTAATTAATACTATTATTGACTATATCCTTACCTTTTTCCAAATATTTATACCTGATAATGCAAGTATTCCTGAAAATTATTATATAGAATCAAAGTTGGTTGAAAAATTTGGATTTTCAAGTACTAGAATCCTATAATTACCTAAATACTTTTTTCTGTTTTGGAAGGGAAATATCAAGTTAAATGAGTGAAAAAATTTGGTACATCTAGATGGAAGACTAGAAATGATGGAAAACAATCTCATGTACCAGAGAAAGTGATGTGTAGCTTTTCATTGATTCCCATACTTCATAAAATTTTCATGTTATTAAAAATGGAAAAGAATATGAGAAGACATGAAAATGAAATAAATAAGGATAATAATGATATAGTCTATCTTGAATATGGGTTAGCGTGGTATAAATTTGATAGGTTATATCCTGATTTTATAGCTGACCCATGTATTGTTAGATTGGGATTGTCATGTTATGGTTTCAACCCATTTTAGTAGATATATATTGCACATAGTAATTGGTCCGTTTTCATTCATGTTTATAATTATCATTCATGGATGGTAAGAAAAATCCAGTTACTATCATGAGTATATTAATTTATGGACCAAATTATCTTGAAAATGATATTCACATATACTTGAAACCATTAATAGTTTAGTTGAAGGATGTTTATACTGTTGGGGTGAAGATATATGATGCATTTAGAAAGGATTAATTTATGTGTCATGTAACATTATTATGGACAAAAAATTATTTCCCTTCTTATGGAATGATTTTTGGTTGGAGTACCAAGGGGAGATTATCCTGACCTATTTGTATGAAAAATATACATTCTAGGAGATTAAGGTTCTAGGGAACTTTTAGTTTCATCGGGAATTTATGATTTCTATAAATGGATTATCCCTACATGAAAAATCAAAGACACTTTGATAATTACATAGAGATAGATAAAGTACCTCAATGAATTCTTGGGGGTGGGGTGGGGGTGATATCCTTAAAGAACATGACAATTGAAATCTTGTTATTGAAAAGGGTTAATCAAATTATAGAAAGCGGAATAATGATCCTTCAAATTCCAACAAAAAATGGAGAAAAAAGTATATTCATTGTGTTTCTATATTGGTCATCAAATTTTTTTCTTTACCAATTAGACATATTGTATATTGAGAAAAATGTTCATGAAATGTTACTTCCACTGATTTTAAATATAAAGGGAAAAATATGATTTTCACTCACATCATGATTTAATGGATCAGTGTATTAAACCAGGGATTCATCCTAAGTTAATTAGTCATAATCAATATAAATTCCTTTTTTTTATTATGAAAAATGATGATAAAAAAAATTTCATCAAGTCTTGGAGAGATTAAAGGTTCCAGATGATTATTCGAGTAACATTTCAAAATGGGAGAATACACAAGATTTGAAACTAAAATCCCATTAAACCCATTACTATAATGTATTTTTGTGTGAATTGATTCCTATTTACATTTCTAATTTACTATCACATAATTTCAAGGTTACTATTATTAGATTATGTTACTTTTATTAGGACCTTTGTGTTAAAATATTGAACAAAAGTGCTATGAAAAAACTGTAGAAAGATGAACTGATCATTCTTTGAGACTTGGAGAATATTTTACCTCCATCATTTTTCACATGTATGTTACATTGTCCCATACATATTCCAACATAACTTATTTTTAGTGGCCCCATTTATAGTCATTGGATATATAGAATAGAAACCATGATGTTTACATTGAAATATTATGTGATAAATAAGAATCATCCTAAAGGATCTATTGTGAAAGATTGTTTAGTGTAGAAATGCAAAGTTTTTGGTTCAATGTACTTGGATAATGTCATAATGAGATCTAATATTCCAATGAGAACAAAATATGATCTCAATGATCCAATTAAGGTAATATTTCTATCACCTCCCCAAATTGGGTGGGTGGTATCTGGATCATACATGCAATGTCATTTAAATAGGGATGAGTGAGAAATGGATCATCGCATGGTATTATTCAACTATGGAATTATTAGCGATTACATCAAGTAAGTAAAATTATAAATATATCTATTTTAATTGTGTATTTTTCATAGTTGTTGACATCATTAAACTAACATATTTTCAAATAATGTAGTGAAATTATAAAAATAGTAAACCATTATTTATTTTTTAAGAGGAGGGTGCAATTAAACAATAAAACATTCCATGCTTGGTTGAATTCAAAGGTAAAAAATTAATTTTTTACATGAATGAATCATTGGTAGTTACTTAATACTTTATTTTAATATATTTTATGTATAAAGTTTAACAATGGATGACGTATCTACTAAAATTATGGCATTTTCATTTGGTTAGAACAATGTGGCCCATGATTGTAAAGAAATGGCTATCAATGGATTTAAATTTATTATAAATATTTGTAAAACAACCATGGAAACACATCATGATGGTGTTAATATAAGTGTAATTTTTTTTATACTAGTGTATTAGATAGACAACATTGATTTGAAAATATGTAGTACTACAAAATTATTGAGAGAATATTTTTATTATATTACTATACACATGGTCATGTCACTATGATGAAATGAAAGTGATTTGATTCAATGTAACAATAAGTCTTGTATATAGATAGTTGTGGATTTAGAGTGACTGATATGAATTGTTAGCTATGAATAGATGATCCTTACAATCTTCCACCATAAGATAAAAAAGGGTTTTATGTAAATGAAAATTTAAAACCAAAATTTGGTGTTATTTTTGATGTTATTACAAGACATATTTTTTATGAAGGAATGAATGATAGTGATTTTTTGGATAAACCAGTAGGTACTCACTCAAATTTATCACTCGATGACACAAATGATTCAATTTTTCGAATTTATTGTGAATAAAAAATTGTATCTCCACCATACATGGCGCCGCCTGGTAGGTAGATATACATGGAGTGTAGAAAATGATAAACACAAAGCTCTTGATACCTAATGTGATCATGCTTGGAACTTCGAGGAGGGAATGATTCTTCAGAAGACGGTAGAATGGCGGTAGTACGACGATAGATATTCTCTCCTTCATACCTTCAACCTTTTCTCTACACTTTCTATCCACACACCACCCTCTTAAACAAGAGGCCAAGGCCTCCTTTTATAGAAAATATAACTACATGGCGTGTGGAAAAAGTAAACGACGTGTACTTTTGTCAACGCGCATTTGCCTTTGTTTTCTCCACTGGTAGGCAGCCTAACACACTATCTTTAACTTGGAACACGATGCCTCCTGGTAGGTATCTATACACGGCGTGTAGCGCCGCCATACATGGCGTGTAGTCTCATTTTGGCCACTAAATGGTTCTAGAAGGGGTACACGGTGTGTAAAGTGTGAACACGGCATGTACCAGATTCTGAATACTTGGGCATGTACTTGTCCTGGTCAATCTGTGTCTGAGTATGAATGTACACAACATGTAAATAAGTACACACTGTGTAGTTTGTAAATTTTTCTCAGTTCTCCCCTGTTTTGTGTATTTGGCCATAAATCTCCTGAAAATGAACAAGATCACCAAAATCAAAGTATTTGTTCCCTAAGTAGTAGGTAATTAATGAAAACTTGTTCTTATTTTCAATAAATTATGTGAAAATGTATACACAAATCAGGTGCATCACTCATAGAGATATCCTTTGGGAATTTTGATCTTTTCTATGTATATTGTTTGTTTTTTAACATCTGTATGACTACTACTTTCATATTTTAACATATCATAGGATTGCATGGATGTGTATTTTGCATTTTACATTTTATCAATTATTATTTTCATCCACTACCTTTAATTTGTATAGCTTATGTTTTTCATTGATTTATTATGTTATCCCGTTGTTCCATTTTGATTATGAGGGCATTGTCTCCCCACCATACCATCTTTGGACCCTCAATGGTAGTTGGTAGTCTTTTGTATATGAGGAGGAAAACTTGAGGCCATCTAACTGACCATATTTTGTAACCTTCTTAGTGGATCTTAGGTTTTTTGATGCCTTCCAACTGAGCATCGAAAAATTCACAAAGGAAGAAATTCTTGGATATGGGTATTATTTTCCCCACACAACAAAGGAAGAAGAAGGTGGCCAAATACTCATAGATCACGTAATCCTCTAAGAGGAATGTGATCAATTGACTAGTATAAGGTCACACAAATGATACATGAGTAGAACATAACCCATCCAAGGGCCCACAAATTCCCTTCGATAAGTTCTTTTGCTCTTGTGAAGGTTCCCCAGACAATTGAAGATCACACGGAAGCAACCCGATGAGCTCCCCCAGGTCATGCGGCCTGTCAACCGGTGAGTACCTGACTACCCATCCAAAAGACCTTCAAAAACATGAGGAAAATATCCTAAAGATAGGAGTCTCTTATGGATGTAAAACTCATGTGATGCATGAACTATGGGAAGAATTATTGTCCTCAACAACATTCAAGGAAACTCATGAGATTTTTAGATTTTATAAAACAACAAAGAAATACAAATTGTAGGAGGCATCAACCTCTTATGGTCAAAGATATCAACTGCCGCACCCTTGATGATCCATGAGACACCAAATGATCCCAATGACATGTACTCCCTATCTCATGAAATTATAATATCATGCCATACTCATCACGTGAAGGGCCTCGGGTATGCCCATGAAACATCACGCTCCCCCTTTGGCTCTACAATGACAAACATATAAAAGTTTCCATGAATTTCTCACATATATCTATAGGAACTTTTTTAGTCATGTGATACATTACCTAGAATTAGTGTGATTGTCTTCAAGAACACTCATGAAACCTCATGATATCCACAACCTTTGAAAAATAGAAAAAGGAAATAAAATAAGGGGGAAGGTGGGTTTCTCTCATGGAAGTAAAACTCACACAATGTGCCTAGGTTGTCCACAACATGGTCTCGCAAGAACCCTTGAAAATACATAATTGTCTCATGGAGAGTCATAGACAAGTCTTCTAAGCTCATGTGAACGCCTTTCAACCGGTATCCTAATATCACGAAGGCATCGGGACATGTCATCTTGACAATATGAAATTACTTCAAAATGCTCGCGTGATTAAATAAGACCTCATTAATTAGAAATAATACAATAAAAGAGGAATTGATGGGATGGTATTTCTCTCCCTGAAAGACATGAAACAAACCAAATAGATTCACGATAGGAACTCACAAAGATGAATGATGCTAAGGCCCTCTGCCGACTACATCATGGATTTGTGCGATATGCACCGCACAAAGCGGCGAACAACTGGGGTGGTGAGACATATAAATACCCCCACCCTAACATGAAAAATGCACCACTAATATCTAGATGAAAGGTTGGATTTTTTTATCTAGATGCATCGACACACCCAAAAACCAGAGTGGATTTCTTAGAGCGGCTGATATTTCCACCAGAAAAGCTTTCGTCAGGTAAGATCTGATGAAAAATTGAAGCAATCATGCAACATGCATAATCACTTCGTGTGATCAATATATATCCCACAAATTAATTTTGGATGAACACAAGAAGAACACACCACATGTCTTTTAGATTTCATGAGACTTAAATCAATGTAATAATGAATAAATCTAAGTAATTTTTGATAAATGGATGAAACAAAGACTAAAAGATGGGTGACTTTAAGATGAACATAAATGACAATCCTCATGCACTTCGTGTGAACCACCCAGGACACACAACAACACCAAGACATGTCTCCCAGATCTTGAAATACCCCTTTGGTATACAATTTGGATCATGTAAAGTCCTCTGGAAATGTCGAATCATGTCTTATGGAACCCCGTGGGTATACCATCCCTGTCTCACAAAGCCCTTCGGGTTCACCTTCCACGTCTTGCGATGTCCTTCAGACATGTTTCCCAACACATATGATGACATCAGAACATGTTATATGATTCTCGTGATAGCAACCAGGCATGTTGAATGAATCTTATGGAACCTTCTAGGCACATCAGTCAGATCACACTATGTCCATAGACATGTCAGACTAGATCATGCATCATCCTTCGAGGCATGTCACATTGACTCTCATGATTCCATCTACAAGTGTCATCTAACTCTTGAGAAGATACCAGGTCATGTTAGTAGGGTCATGTGAAACCCTCTAGGTATGTCATCTAGGATCATGTGATAACTTCTTGGATCAACTGAACAGGTCTCACGAAGTCCTCCAGACAAGTAAGCCTTGATTATGCGAGAAACCTCAAATATTCTATCCAAGATATGCGACATCCCTTAGGAAAGACAATAGGATCATGTGATTGTATTTGGACATGTACATAATATAACCAGACATGTCCAGAAATCCTCTAACATGTCAAAGTGGGCAGTCAAGCATGTTAGGCATACAGGCAGTCCAAGTCAATAGGAAATAAAAGGAAATGATAGCTTCGTCCATCCTTAGTGTGTAAGCCCCCATCAAAAGGGAAACATTAGTGTGTAATCCCCAGTAAACCAATCTACTATTAATATGATTCCTTCCATAACTAGGATACATAGAAATCATCCTTGATTCCCAAGCTCTATATTAAGCATCCAAAGGGAGGTCCCTATACATAAGTCCCACATCCACAAGAAATGATATTGATTATTCTATATACTTTATTTCCCACACTGAGCATATATCATGTGAGATTAGGGAGTATCAATAATCATATCATTCATGTGATATGTATCTATCAAGATAAGGGAAATTTTAGTGTGTAATCCCCAACCAGCATCATAGTGTTATATATCCCACACAAAAGGGAAACATCATGGTGTAAGCCCCGATCAATTAAACTGTGAGGACTCTGATTCCTTCTATAACCAAGATATGAAGGATGCCTTCCTAAGGCCTAAAGCTAAACTAAAATGGGGATCCACATCAGTGTAAACCCATCCATGTATCCGTCATTTCAACCATTAGGACTCAATCAATCCCATGGGATGATCATCCTGCATCACCCCTCAATGAACTAAGAAATAAACTGAACTATGATAACTCTAATTCATACAATAACTAGGATACGTAAGATTTATTGATGTGGCCTGGGACCTATATTAAACATACCAAGGGATGTACCACTACATGATCCCTAACATCCTTATGCAATGAGGCTGATCACTTTCTATCCCTTATTTCTCAAACTGAGCATAGCTCATATTGGATTAGGGAGCCACAATGAACACAACATTAGAACCATGAGACTCCTCCATCTAGGGTAATCTCAGTATGTAAGACCCGATGAGTGGCATGAAAACAATATACCTCATATAATGGAATCTACTGTGGGGTCAGTCCCAAGGGTGTGATCAAACTTCGATAACTCTTATTACTACTATAACCAGGATATATAGGATGTATCTTCAAGGATCAAGCTCAAATATTTTGTGCCCAAGTGCCCGCACATAGGTCCTCTCCACATGACGTTAAACTACATGGGTTTAATGAACTACATGGATTTTGATTCCTGTAATAAATAGGATATATAGGACACCTCATAATGGGTCAATCCACTCCTCAAAATATTAACCACCTCCCTTTATGGTAGAAAATTATGAATTTCCTAGAAATGTGACTTCATCATATAAAATAACTATTCATTAATAGGAAAAGGATGAAGAACCATGGATACATATAGAAGGATACACTGATGAGATCCACTTTTATTTCAAAAAGGAGACCTAACCTATAATCATTTTTAGGGTAACTGGTCCCATATCAGTATTAGGAAGAGATTCTTAAAAATCTCTTAAATATATAAGAGATTCCTAGAGTAGGCAACAATTTACCCCCAAAATGGTGCGATGAGCCCGATATACCATCCTCTTGACCAATGTGAGTCCCTAAGCATCATTGGGGTTGAAACCCCATTTGAAAAACTTCCTTTAAAAAGCAGGTCTGCACCCAATTATGGATTAGTGAACCATTAGGAGTTTCAATTCATAAAAAATGGGGACCAAACATTAATGATTGTTTAAGAAATTAACCACACACAATCAACCATTAGACCAAACTAAACGCACCAAGCGGTTGTATATTATCCATAAAAACAGGGTTGGGACATTGAAAAGTGGTATTAAAGCTTTGTTTTACTTGTCTAGCTATTTGGGATGGTATCCAGGAGACTAGGAATGTGCCAAAACTTGGTTAATAGTCATGTTTGGGATTGATCAACTCACACCTGGGGAAAATACCAAGTGGCTAAGGATGGGACTATTTTTTATTCTGTTCATTATTATATTTGATTATTATTTCACTTTGATTGATTGATGTGACTTGTGTTTCTTAATAATTTATGATATTATGGTATTTACCCTTATCTTGGTATGTCAAGGATGTATTCTGATATGCATCATTATATGAACATAGAGATTCACATGCCATGAATATTCCATTCCATGTAGGTTTCATTATTAGACTACATGATATTGTGATATGTTCCTTGAGTATAGAACATGATCATGTGATTATTTATCATGCTTTATTGTATACCATGTAGGGCCTTGGAATACCTTGAGAGGGGAGGGGTGAATTAGGGCATCATGTTTTTATTTTGAAGGGATGGATCTTGTTCCCATGTTGGTAGGAACTTATTAAACCTATCTGATGGAATAATGCAGTAATTAAACATTCACATACAGAGAGAAAATGAAAAAATTTTAATCGGTTCCACACAATATGCTAGTCCAAGGAGAATATTACGATAGTGTATTGGTTGTACCAAAATCCACTAAGATTCCCTAATTATTATGGAATTGAGTAGTTCAGAGATAATAACTCTATGTTGGGAACACTTCCTTTAAAAACTTATAGGGACAAAACACCACCTCCCTTAGAACACTTCCACGAACTCCCCCTGGATAAATACTTTTGGGGAAGTCTTACTTGGTTTAATGATTTGAAGGTCACTTCAGTAGTTTAGAATTTAAGTATTTTTTTCTCAACGAGCATAATACTCTTCTTGTAACGTTGTACTGAGTTGATGCACTTGAAAGAAATGTTCACTGGAAAAAGATATTCAACAATACTTCTTGTGAAGATCCTATCCTTTACAAAACCACCTTTATGTTTCAAATAAGCACAAGATTTTATGAACCCCCACACTTTTGTGAAGCTCCTAAACTTCATGAAGCACACCACCTTTGTAGAACAAACTACCTTCACAAATCCCACTTCCTTCATGGAAAACTAATTCATCAAAAAAAATCCTTGTCTTCGTGAAACTCCCATAACTCTAAATCATTAGCATCAGTTAAGACATAACTAGTATTTTTGTGATTCCCAATATCACATAGAATTCCAAATTCATGAATCTCCTAGCCTTCGTGAAATCATATTGATTCAGCCTTTTCTCCGAATCTTCTTGTGTAAAATGAAGTGGGTGTGGCCACCAATTTATAGTCCTAGCCTTTCATGAAGATACCATGCTCCCAGTGGCCATTTCACAAAACTCTTCATTCATTCTCATGAAGATCCTTCATTCATGAAGTGCCAGTGAAATTTAACCCATTCATAAAGCTTCTCATAGTTATGAAGATTTACCATCATTCCATCGCATGTTCCAGATGATTTTTCATGATGATCCACATCATCATGAAGATCAACCTTTACAAAACCTATTATTTTCAAAACTCATGCCTTTACCATATTTGAGAAGTGTCAATCCAAAAAAAAAACCTTTCATGAAGCTTTCTTCATCCTTTATATTTTGAGCCCAAAAATTTGTAAAACACTAGGAAATGATGCCACCTTCAACACTATAACCATCATGTACTATAAGATTAGTTACCTTGAAAACTCTCTGATCAAACTAGTTATTATTTAAAACAAAAACAAACAAGACTCATTTCCAGTTATGAAAGGCCTTGGTTCCAATAATATCCCCCTTTGGGTTTGTTGGCAATCTATAGATAAATTCAATAAAGAAAAATCCTTAAAAAATAACATGATATACATGAAATAACACATCCATAACTCTAATTCTATATAGGAAAATCTTGGCGTAGAAAACAAGAGTGGAAAAAGATAATTCCATGCCTCGATAGACAACTAACCAATCCAACAGACCAACAAATCCAGAAAACCAAGACTATCATTGAAATTCATTTATCCTCACCTTTGGAAATAAACCCAAAGAATCTATATTTGTACTTTTAATGCTAAAAAATCTCCCCATGGATCATATCTCCCCCCAAAACCTGCATCCATTCCAGAAAAAGATTAAAATAGTTAACAAAAATGGGGATAAGGGACTAACCAGAACCTCCTCATGCACTGGGAGGTGACTAAACAACAAGGTTCAATAGATGTTTCTCGAACATTTGTGCAACCAATGTCTTAGTCAGAATGTCATCCACTTGGTCATCGGTTCCATCATGATCCATTATGATCACACCTTGTTCAAATTTTTCTTTAATAAAGTGATATATAATCTCAATATGTTTGGTATGATAATGATAAAATGGATTCTTCATAAGACTGATTGCACTCTTTTTATCACAGTGAATCACTATTGGTCATTTCACATCCTCACCAATATCAGTAAGTTGTTTCTTCATCCAAAATAGCTAAGTGAAAGAATTTTTATTAGAGATATACTCTACTTTAGTCGTACTAAGAGAAGTGATTTCCTATTTCTTGCTCATCCATCACACACATTTTTTTCCTATAAATAAAGAACCACCACTTGTGGAATTTTGATCCACCACATATCTAGCCCAATCAGTATCAGAAAAGTCTTATAATTCATTATCTATTCCTACAAAAAATTATAAACTAAAATTGAGAGTTCCTTGAATATAACTCAAGATTTATTTAACTACTAAAAAATTCTCTTCCTTTAGATTACTTTGAAAGTGGGCTGTTAAGAGTGTTATAAATATGATATATAGCTATGTTACAGTCAAGTATAACAAGCTTTAATTGATTATTATGTATAGAGAAGGATCCAAAATGTCCCATCCTCATGCTTCCCAAGTTTTTTCCCAACCAAAATCAGAGTCTACATCGGTTTGGATTCATGAATGTAGAATTTATTCAGAATATCTCTTGTAAATTTTTCATGAGAAATAAAGGTGTAATCCTTAATTTGAATCACCCATATCCAAAAGAAGTATGTGAGTTCACCAATCATGGACATTTAAAATTCTGATTTCATGTGATTAGAAAATTATTCCACTGATACCTTCCTAATTACAACAAAAATAATATCATCCACATACACAAGAACTGTAAAATTATAATTATGAGAATTATTCACACAGAGATTATGGTTGAAAGATCCTATTTTAAACTCAATATTCTTGATATAAGTATTCGGTCAAGAATACCATGCTCATGGTGCCTACTTTATAACATAGACAACCTTCTTTAGTCCTCAAAACTTTTTATCATCATTTCCAATCATAAATCCCACTGGTTATTCAATATAGGCTTCTTCTTTAAGAAATCCATTTAATAATGCTGTTTTGAAATCCATATGATAAAATTAATACTCTCTTTGAATTTATATGGAAAGTAAAAGACTGATCGACTCTAGTATAGCTACCAAATATAATGTTTCTTCAACATAAATTCCTTAAATATTTTCACAACTATTACACACTAAGTGTACCTTGTTTTTGATCAAATTTCCATGATCATCAAATTTGTTTTTAAAGAACCACTTTGTTCAAATCAAAATATTATTTTCAGCTATCTTAATAAGATCCCATGTATAGTTCTTGGTAATTTGATCAAATTCTTCATTCATGAACTTAAACCATGATTTATACTTCACTACTTATTCAAATAAGGTTTGTTCTACAATTGATTGGAAGGAATAATGTGCTTTATTCATCATTTTATTTGTCTGTGTGGGTGAGGTACAATCCTCAATGATATTAGATTGATTGATTTTTTCTCTTATATTTCTTCTTTGAGGTTTTGAGGAAGTTTATTTAGAAACAGTTTCCTATTCTGATTCTTTATCTAAATCATCATCTTTTTGTGATCCCTAAATATTTTTGAATCCTTCCATTATTTCTACATTTGGATATATCCATTGTCCAGTTTCTTCTTCATCTTTAATCATATCAAAATATGAGGTCCTGAAGGTATTTATGGTTTTATCCTCAATGATATTGAAATCAATTCTTTCCAAAGTATTTCTAAGTTGAGTATTATAACATATGTAGGCTTTAAACTTCATTGAATATCCAAGGAATATTCCCTAATATGTAGCATCACCATACTTTCTTGATATACTTATTTGTTTTAGATGAAACATTTACTTCCAAAAACACAAAAATAATTATAAGGGAGATTCTTTCCATACCATATCTCATATGGTTTCTTGGTTTCTCTCATAAAAATCCTTGTATGATTTTGATTTTACACTACTACTTGAAAATCCTCTTTCTAGTAATGATGAAAAAAATGACTCTTAATCATCATAGTTCTATCCATATTTTTCACCTATTGATTTCTTCATTTAAAAAATCCATTTTTGAAGGGTTCTCACTACAGACACTTGAATCTTTATCCCATGTTTTTCTAGGTAATTCTCAAATTCAATAGATGCATATTCTCCTCCATTTTCTGATCATAGAATATTTTCTGTGAGACCAGTTTTATTCTCAGCTCTTCAATGATAACTCTTCATGTAATGAAGTACTCCCCATTTCCTCCACATAGTCATTATACAATCCATTCTACTGTAATCATAAAAAAATAATAAGGTTTCTATCTCTATTTTTTCTAGACATATTCATTGGAACACATATGTATGTGTGGATAAGGTCAAGTAGATTTGATTCCCTTTTATTCTTTGTTCTATATGAACTCCTGACCATATTTCCTCACATGAATACATCACATGTCTTTTATCAATCATGATTTATATTGGGAATGTTGATAACTATCTTAATCTTAGATATTTATTCCATGCTCTGATGATTAATGTGGCCAAACCTATAGTTCCACAAGTTATTTTATTATTCAAATGTTAAGTAACAAGTGTTCTATTTACTATCAACCAAGTATAAATTTCTATTTGTTCTATAACATTTCATGAGAGAATTTCCTGAATTTTCTTGTATAGTGAACCCCTTATGATTAAATTTCACTATCAGTCCCGATTCACATATTTTACTCACACATAAGAGATTGTGATACAAACTATCAACATAGATAACTTCAAGTTTCTTCAGTTTATTCATTTTTCAGTTCTTTATTTACACTTCCTTTGATCCATAAAGAACCTTCATTGTTGAATCTCATTGTTCCATCAAAAATTTTCTTAACATTCTTCAATGAATCTATATCTACCATCATGTGGGATGGGTATCCACTATCAATAATCTAGGATCTCATATTCTTCATATCTCTGAGAGTTATTTTTTCAAGGTGGGATATCTCAATTTTAATATTTTACTTCCATGAGAAAATTGATTGGGTATAGGAGAAAGATATCCTTTACAATATCTTTTCAATATTCATGGGTTCATCATACTCATATAATTCTTCTAAAGGAGAATACCTTTTAGAAAGAGTAAATTCTCCTGGTTGGTGGGTATTAACCTGTCTCTGAGTTCTATCAATATTGTTCCTACCTTTACTATGTCTATAATGAATAGATTTATAGCCATAATTTTAATAGTGAAAAAATATAGAAAGAATATATTTCTTCTATATGATTAAGGATATTGTCTCGTTCTCCTTTTTTATCTTTTAAGCACTTGCCCATTTAGATAACTTCTTACCTCTTCACATTAAGACATGGTAAGCCCCAAAAATCCACAAAATTAAAATTTCATAAGAGGATATGTCTTCTCACTTCCATTACTCCTCATGTACCCTTCTTTTTTTAAATTTATTTAACTAGAAATCCTCTTTGGAAACTTGAGGATAATTTTCATTTATCATTCCTATTTGATTTAATGATTTCTCTATTAGGACATCAAGAGCCTTTATAATATGTCAAACTTTCTGCTTCCCTTTATTTTGGATCGTCCCATTTCAACCATTTGATGTTTTTTCTTCACAAAGAATTCTAATTTTTCCCATAATTTTGGATCTCTTATTATTTAAGGCCTTTTTTACTCCTTCAGAACCACATTTATCTCTTTTAATCATCTCTGTATCTAAGAATTTTCCAAATTGTATTTTTTTTTATTTCCCTTGAATTTGATTCAATTTTAATTTTATTCCTTAGAGTAATAAATTATTATTCATGTACCACAACTATATTATCCATTTACTCTAGTATTTATGTTATGATATTAATGAATTTTTATTACTCTTAAATCCTAAGTTAAATTCCACAACCTCTTTCAAGATTTCAATAGTTATTACAAGCTTTTCTGCCTCTCCTTATATCCAATAAAGTTCCACAAAAAGATGATTAGTATACTGTGATGAATTTTTTAACACCACTCTAATTTTTCTGTTTCTCTTTCATTGATTCTCAAGCTCATCAAGTGCACCCTCAAGTTCCCTCTTGAGATCAACAACACCAAGAAACTGATTATCATCATCTTTTGTATTATATTCCTTTTCAACTGTAGCCATCAAGGATGCTTGATAAATTTAATTTTTTTTTATTTTCTTAATGTGTATTTCAATGATTTAATCCCATCCAATTAATCAATTTTAAGTAATTTTCAGTATTTTTGTATTTTTGGTGAATTGTGGGCTTAATTCTGAAGATTTCTTAATTCTGGAAATTTAGCGGTTTTTTGAAGCTTTTTTTTTTTTCAGGCATAAGTTTTAAAATTCAGATACAATTTAAGTTATTCATTTCTAGGATCCCTTTATTTGTGGGATTTGACTTTTTCTTCTAAACCCAGATCCAATTTGAAACAAAATGGCTGAGAAAAATTAATCAAGTGGTGAAATTATTCTGGACGACAGAATGGACCCCACCACAGTAATGAATACATATATCATCCTAGAGAATTCCAAATGACATTATTCCAATTGGATCAGAAGGATTAATCTTAGACTCATTTCCAAATTAAATTTAATGAATAATTTTAGTCATTAAGGAATCCAGTTAATGCGCCCTATCTGAGGGAGTTGAGGAGTCTCCTCAGGTTGAAAAATTTTCCTTTAGTAATTTAGGAATTAATTTTATGAAACTTGTCCAAATAATATGATATTTTTTTTTGATAATTCAAAATATATATGGGAAAAACTTTTATTTTGATATATTTCCTAGATTTTTCCATTTATGTTTCCAAATAAACTCAAACGTTCAAAAGAATTAATCCATAGGGACCCCCCAAACCCTATAAATATAAGTGTCCACTTCCATTTAAATGTGTTAAAGAAAGTTAAAGAGGGGATGTGATAAAGGATTTGAACCTTGAAGTTCTCTGGATTTTATCTTTTCTCTTCTATTAGTTTCATAATTCCATCTTCATCCCCTTCAACTCTCTTACCCTTCATATGGAGGGGTATATCTTTTGAGTGATTGGGGAAGCAAGAGTTTTCCTTTTTTAATATTAGAGCCTTGTGATTTCTTTTAAAAAACTCTATTTCTATTGAATGATTTATATTTTTTTGGTTTACAATTCTACTAATGAGATATTATTTTTGGTTTTGGTGTCATTCATTTTTTATCACTTTGGTTGAAGATCTTTGAACTCCCTCTGCTTAGTGTATTTTGTCTCAATTAAGTAGAATGTGTTAGGTGGTTAGTGTCTAGCGATCATTGGTACTTGTGTGAAATAAGAAAATTGTTTCTAGATTTATACAGAGAAACAATTCCCAATCATGCATTGCCTTAGTTTTGTGGGAATGGTTTTTGACCTTTCATGCACATAAGAGTGGTGTTTATTGCTTCCTTCATTTTAATTCAATCTTTTTTTAAAAATAAAATAATTTCAAAATAAACCCTAATTATTCCTCAAATTTCAAGTTAAAAATGTGATTTTTGTGAGATACTTTCTAGATAAAATTGAGGTTACCAACTTCATTACCTTTTTTAACGTAGGAAATATTTATTTTTGTCACACCCCATGACAATCATGTATCAAAACATGGAACCTTTTTCAGGGAGGTAGTTCCAATAATCAAATTGTAAATATTTGATTCATTTCAAATTATAAAAAATAGAAAAATATTTTTCCATTATTTTTTCAAATTATTATTTATTTAATTCATGGAAAAATTACCCAAAAGTTCAAGAACCAATGTTCTACTCACCTTTATCTATGTAATATAGTGTTTCTTTCTTTGATAAAAAGGTCAGAGGAGATTGAATCTAAATAATCAAGGAGGTTGAATTCAAGGATCTCCTTTAAGACCTTAAAAGAGAACCTCAAATACCCAATGTTGTAGGGATTGGAAAAACAATTAATTGAACTACAAGAGTATTTTATGGAATTTTATCAGGAAACAATCGAGGTACAAAAAGAGACATGTTTCTAAGAAATATTTATGAATAAATTCTATAGGTGAAATGAGATTAAATTCAAACAAAAGATTAGGTGTAAGGACTTAAGTAATAAATATTGGAACTAGAGAGAAACATTTAATGAATAATTGAATACGTTCTCACATCCCTAGAGAAAACTGAACCTAAACTTGATCCAGTGGAAGAATTGGATTCCCCACTCATCTTTGATGTTAGGAACTTGGGGAGACCATGATAAAATTCATTGAAGATCCATTTAGCCCTACCAAACCATTAATAAAGGAGAACAAGAAGGATGAATTTCCTACTTTACAAGATCAACAATATCTGGATGACTTCTAGAATGAGTGTTATGAACTAATTGATCACCCTATTCCTTATAAATTAGAATAGACATCACCAATAAAGGAAAACACCACCAAAGTGGTGAAATTTGAATAAAATATGGAGGATCTTAACTACCTACCTCTATCTAGTGAAATTCAACTATAATAGGCACCTCATACTGAAGAAGCAATTTAAGCTTAAAAATTTGGGATATAATCTTTTCATGACCTCATTATCTTCTAATTTTGTTGAAACATAATTGGGTATCACCTCTAATTATTTTCAAATTTCATATTCGGCCAACACTTATATTTACATGGGGGAAGAAGATGATGAAAAATAAATTGCACTTAATAAATAATATACGGAGCTCCCTAAACTTATTGAACACTTATTGGAGGGAGTTTATGAGGAAATCCAAGTGGATTTTACTAAGGAAACCAAGACAATAACTTCTTACTTTGAATGGAAATAATTTGATTTTTTTTCTTCATGTTTTAATTTTTTTCAAATATAATTACACTATGATAGTCCCTATGATTTTCTACATTGATGCAACATACCTTGATAAAACATTGGATAATGAAGAAGAAGTTGTACAAGTGGACACCAAGAAAGAAGACGACTAATTATTTGACCTACTCCAACTATTAAAGTTATATATCACTTTTATGGTGATTTATTGGGTATTCTACATCCATAGAGTCCTCAATAAAAATCAAAAAGTACAATCTATAAATAGGAAGTGCCGGTGGTCCATCCCAAAGAAGATCCACCCACCATCAAATTGGGGACAACCCACTGGAACTGCCCATATAGAGGAAGTCAAAACCTAGGGCCCACTTTGGGGATTAAACCAATATCAATCCTTATATTACCATTCTATTTATATTTTATTTTATTTTAATAAATTTCTTATGTTTTATTTTATACTTTTTATTGTTGGTTTTCAATGTGCATCACTTTGGAGCTTAAATAAAAATTGCACTACAAATAAGTCAGGTTGTACCTCTACTTAACAGTTGCTTGTTGTGATTAAATTAATAAATATGATTACATGTTAAATCCACTTGAATAAATTTAGGAAACTACATCATTTATGTGTGGGAGAGGGAACCTTTGTAGTTTAAAATTTTCATTTTTTTTTTCTATTTTCAAAAAATGTATTGTTTTTGAAATTTTTTATGTGGTTATTTTTAATTGTTTGTATATTTTTGAAAATTTTGAGCTAAAATGATTATAATTTCAATTTTTTTATACTCATTCCAATTAGTGAACTTATTATTAACATGAAATTGATCTTAAATAAATAATTAAAATGACTTTGTTTCAATTTTAAATCTTTGGTAATTTCCTAAAAATTACTCTATTTTTTGAATATCATGCAACATCTAACTATATTTATATTTCAAATCACTTTCTTTTGAGGCTTATGAACCATTTTTTCATATTATTTTCAATCACATCCATTCTTTAGAGAACAAAACCACGGTTTCTTTAACTATAATTTGATTTATTCCTGTAAAAACTTAAGGGTTTGAGGTACTTGTGTTTTAAATGATCAAGGAATTTCTTTTGTTTTAAAGCCTAATTTTCAAGATAATAATTTTAATTATATCATTCATTTTACATTTAATCCTTGTATCCCTTAGAACCATGAATATCCTATTTGGTTATCCATATTACATGAAAATATTTGTTATCCAACCTACTTTTGAAGTAAAATTGCATGATATAATTGAACTTAAGTGTGGGGGGAAGTTATCTTTTGTTGTGATTCATCATTCAGGGATACTTTGGGTGCAAAATAAATTGATCAATAGATGTTTTTTATAATAAAAAATATTTTGAAATATTTTACTTTCTGGATATTTGATGATAAGAGAAGCTATGCCTTTCTGGAGCTTCTAATGGAGAAAGAAAGTTGTGCCTATCTGAAGCTTTCAAGAAAAATTATGTTTGAGATGATTGAAATTTTTTATACTGAAATGCTAAATGGTGTTTAATTTCCTTTGTTTTTCATAATTATGTAATTTATTTTATACTAAGGGGAGGATTACGAGACCATACTTTAGTGAAAATTAGAATCTTTCAATTTTGCTTCTAAAAGAGCCAACCCCTCCTCATTCGGCCTAAGAATTTTTGGACTTCTAAATCCTATGAACTAGAGGCGAAATAACAAACCTAAAATATTTTCATGATAAATACAAGTCCTTAAATCACATAATGTGGGGATCTAAGAAGTTATCAAGCATATGGTGACCCTTTAATGAATTTGGATGTGAAAATATTTTTTAAAAATTTATATTTTTGAGATGAGAGAAAATCCATGTGAGGTAGGTGTCCTGTGTGCATGGGAGGAGAAATTAAATAGAAATACACTGAATTATATGAATGGAGAACTTTAAATAATGGTATTTTAGGAGGCATTATATATTTTTTTTCATGGTGTGGAATTGGTGGATCTCATGGGTATGTGTTTTGAATTTTCTATGATTTAATTTTGATGCTTAGTTATCTAGGATTATAAGTGTTAAGGATAAGGGAATTGATAGAGTTAATATTTTCATTATTTTTAATTTTATTTTAAATGATATTATACCTTAAAATTAATTAATTTAATGTTATTTTTATTATTTTACTATTTTTGGTGAATTATGGGCATAATTGTAAAAATTACTTAATTCTAGAAATTTTGCATTTTTCTAGAGCTTATGTTTTTTGGGCACAAGTTTCTCAATTTTGATCCAGGTTAAGTGATTATTTTTTTAGGATTTCTTGTTTTTGTGTATTTTACTTTTTCTCATATACCTAGCTCCAATTTGAAACACAATGTCATAGAAAAATTAATCAAGTGTAGAAAATGTTCTGGCAGATGGAATAGATCCCACCTCAGTAATGGAGGCATATCTCATCCTAGAGACATCCAAATGAGGTTATTCTAGCTCTATTGGAAATATTACTCCTATAATCATTTCTAAATTAAATTAAATTTATAATTTAGGTCATTAAGTAATCTTGTTAATTCACCTAAGTTGAGGGAGTTGAAGAGTCTCCTCAGACAGAAAACATATGCTTTAGTAATTCAGGAATAACATTTATGAAATTTATCCAAATAATCTGATATTTTTTGGGATAATTCAAAATGGATATGGGAAAAATATTTATTAAGACACCATCATGATATTTGGTCACTTATCATGATAAATAAACTCAAACCTTCAGATGAATGAATATATAAGGAAACTTTTCCACCCCTCAACCCTATAAATATGAGTGTCCACTTCAATTAAAAGGTGTTGAAAAAGGTGAAAGAGGGGATATGCTAGTGGATTTTAACCTTTATGTGATTTTTATTTTATCTTTTCTATTTTATTAGTTTCATAATGATATATTCTTCCCCTTTAATCTCTTTTACCCTTCACATGGGTGGGTAAATCTTTTGAGTGATTGAGGAAGAGGGACTTTTCCTTTTGTAATGTTAGAGTCTTGTGATTTAATTTAAAAGTATCTATTTATATTGAATTATTTAAATTCTCTATGTTGAGAAATTATATTAATGAAATATTATTTTGGATTTTGGTGCCATTCATTATTTATAGCTTTGTTTGAATATTTTTGAACTCCCTTTGCCTAGTGTAGTTTGTCTCGATCGAGCATATTGTGTTAGGTGGTGAGAGTCTAGTGATCATTGGAATATGTGTGAAATAATAAAATTAGTTATAGATTGATAAGTGAAAAAAAATCTTGATCAAGGATTTCCTTAGTTGTTTGGTAATGGTTTATGAACTTTCATGCACATAGGAGTGGTTTCCATTACTTCCTTCAACCAAGTGTGATTTACAACTCAATTGAGGAATCATTCATTTACCTTTCAATAGGAAGATAGGGGACTGATTTTTTACAACCATGATGAAATTATAAAATGTGATCCTACCCTGAATCCATAACCCCCTTCATAAACTTGTGTCCAAAATTCTTTTTAATTCCTTTATTTCTTTTTAAAATCAAAAAATTTTAAAAACAACCTCCACTCCTTTCACAAATTTCAAGTGAAAAACATGATTATAGCGAGATAACATCTAGGAAAAACCTAGGTTACACAATTTATTACATTTTTAACTTAGGAAATATTTTTTTTTCACACCCCGCAATAAGAATGTTTCAATGCTTTAGGTCTAGATTTAAACTCTGGTTCCACATCCTCAAAAAATTCAATATCATCTTTTTCATCATTGAAGACGAAGAACTTTCTCTAAAATTTAATTTTTTTTAATTTGAAGTATCATTTTTTAGAGATCGTATTCTGATACTTCTTTGTGATTTCAACTTTACATTCTACATCATCAAATTTCTTTGTGCATTGAGAGGAAATATACCCTACTTTACCACCCTGAAAATAAGACAACAAAAGTTTTCATTCAAATATAACATGTCCTCTTTTGAATTTATTATTAAAAAGATAAATAAATTATTCTTCCTCATCATCAATTACTCTGAAAACCTAATTTTTTCCTATGGATTTGAATTCCATTTCCTTTATTACTATAGTGGAAGCATCTTCTGGTTTGACTCTCATTTTATAATCCACCAGATTTCCTTGCAGATTATAAAGATAAATCTTAGAAAAATCCCTTTTCCCAAGGGATGACACTTTTGGATTATACAGAGGTGTAATCCTTATCAAAATTTTGTTTACAATTTCAATATCATGAATTTCTTTACCATGTCATCAAATTTCTCTAACAACTTCAGTAATTCAATTTAAAAATATATCTGTATTTTCATCTAGATGCATTTTCAGGTCATTAAAATTGTTATGAAAAACTTGGAGTTTGAGCTCCTTCACTTTTTTATTGCCTTCATATATATTTTATAGTTTCTCCATAATATACTTGGATGAAGTGAAACTAATCACTTTCAAATATATTTGATCAGATAGAGCTGTATTAAGGGAATGATTTTCCTTAGGAATCTATATCAAATATTTTTCTATCTGTTTCAATCATAGAGATACCTATCACATTAGTGACCTGAATCCACTATATAGTGGAAAAAAGAGCTTCCACACCAAGGGATCTCATATGATATCTCATCATTCTCTTCAAAATCTAGAATTTTCTTCCATAAAATAGTGGTACTCCCCTAACATTCACTTAATTCTTCATGAAAACTAAAGAGAACATATTTAACTCCAATAACCTGTACAATCTAATACCACTTATATGACCCCAGAATACCTTGATATGGGAGGTGTAAATTAGGGTGTAAAAATTTACTTTTAAAGTGATGGATATTATTCCCAAATTTGTAGGAACTTGTTAAACATGTATGATGAATCAGTTAGTATTCAAACCCTCACAAGTAGAGAGACAACACACAGTTTACATGGTTCACAACTAAGGCCTAGTCCAAGGAGTATACGACTACATTGTTTTAGTCATACCGAAATCCAATAATCTTCACTAGTTATTATGGAATATATAATTTTAGACATAGTCACTCAGTATCAGGAACATTGCCTTTACAATATTTTAGGGACAATGCACCACCTCCCTCAAAATACTTCCATCAACTACCTCTAGCTCACTGATTTGGGTGAATTATTACTCAATTTAATGACTTGATGTTCAATTTAGTAGATTAGAAATTTATCCTTTGTTCCTAACTATGATGAGACTCTTCTACCACCGTAGTTCTGAGTTGATTCACTTGAAATCACTGTTCACTAGAACAAAATCTTCAACACTACTGTTCATGAAGCTCCTAGCCTTTAAAAAACCCACTTTATGTTTCAAATAAATACCATACTTCATGTAACCACACATTTTTTCAAAGCTCCCAACCTTCATGAAGATCACAACCTTCTTGGAACAAACTTCCTTCGCGAAGCCCACTGCCTTTGTGGAACACTAAGTATTTACAACACTCATAATCTTATAGAAACACCCATAACTCAAATACATGGGAATAGATTAAGTATTGACAAGTATTTTCATGATTCTCAAGCATGTATATAATTCTATATTCCTATATCTCATATCCTTTATAAAATAAGAGTGATTTGACATTTTCTCCAAATCATTTCATTTCAAATGAAGTGGGTTTGGACACCTATTTATAGGTGCAACCTTTCATGAATATCCCACAATATTAGTGGAATTTTCATGAACCTCTTCATTCATTCATGTGAATCTACTTTATTTTAAAGGGTATAGTGAAATTTAACCTTTTTGTAAATCTTCTCATAGTCATGAAGATTTAACATCATTCCATTGCATGTTTATGATGTTTTTTGAGATTCTCAACATATTCGAAAATATCAACCTTCATGAAACCAAATATTCATAAAAAGCATGCCTTTACCATATTTGAGAAGAGTCTTTCCAAGAAAACCACCTTTCATGAAGATTTATCCTTCCTCTATATTTTGATCCCAAAAATTTGGAAAACAATTTGAAATGATGACACATTCAACACTGAATCTATCTTGTATTATAAGATAACTTTCCTTGAAAACTCCCTGAACAACCCAGTGTGGATTAACAACAAACACAAACTAGACTCTGTTTCCAGTTATGAAAGTCCTTTGTTACACACACCATATTGTGTGATAAATTTCCATGTTTACATGTAATTATTTTTAAGAGATACCATGACTTGAGAAATTTATGGTATATGTTTGGTTGAATGAAATGTCTGTATCAACCAAAAATGTGTTTTCACATATAGATTTATGGTGGAATTATATTTCACTATAAGATTATGAAATTTTTGAGTCATGGATCAGTGGTTGAATGTATTGAAACATGAATGGTTTCAATTAATTGGGTGTCAATTTTTCAATTTATAAAGTGTATGGGCACCTTATAAATTTGGTGTGTAAATCAATATAAATGAATTATTATAAATGATGGGTAATAGTAACATGAATTCCAATTGAATATTATAAAGGTATGTAACATTTTAATTTAGGAATGACGATTCATCTAACTAGACCATTAAATAATTATAAATGTAAACTGTGAACTATAAATAATGTTGTCACTTATGGGTTATATGCTTGATTTGACCCATGAAGGCCAGTCTTAGCCTATGATTTCTATGAGATAGAGTGTCAAAAACAACTTATATGGGTTTCATATAAATTTATGGTGGAACCTTATTGAACGAGTTCCCTTAAAATTATCAAGAACTTATAGTTTTATTTATATATTTATTATATGATGCTTTAGTTAATTTAAATTCCAATTACAACCAAAAGGGAGTTTTCATCCATAGCTTTCTAATGACATTTTATTTAACGAATCCCAATTGTGATATCCATATAGATAAATAAAATTGAAAAAATAGAACTTATATGGAATATTTCCTAATTATGATAGTGTTTCAGATAAATAATAATTCTTAAAATGATGTTTGATATAACTTTCCCGAGTTTCATTGTATCTTTAGCCAATAAAGCACCTAGTATCGTTGTCTTTTATAATAGGAACTATAAGTTCTTAAAATAATCCATTTAAATGGTTAAGAATAAAATTTGATCTTGTATAAAAGCTTAAATAAAACCTTAATGTGGTTTTATTAGTTTCAAGCATCATTTAAGGATTAATACTAATGTTTCCTTGTTATTTGTCTTGGAATGGGATCACAAGTTTTGCCTGTAGATTTATTCTTTTATCGCTTGATCCTTGATGATAGGTGATAGATCTTGTTGAACTTTTCAACATGACCTATCTATGGGGTAGAAAATTTATGCTTTATCATGAGTATATACAGGTTTTGGTAGTACAATCTGAGATAATTTAACATTAGTAAATAATGCTTTCAGTTATCGGAAGAGAGGTGTCGTTCGGGTAACATTTTTCCCAAGTAGGGATTTTAGTATTGAAACAACACCCTAGGTATATAGGTGACCATTCAGTTAGTTAAACCTTTTTAAGGGCATGAAAATAATTTAATACTTGGATTTAGTGGGTTAGACCTTTCTAGGGAATGTTCGACTACTTAGTAGGTTATGTGACCCTTCTTTCTATTCAAAGATATGATGAATCGGTATGTCGTCATCCGAGTTAGTAGTCATATGGGGTAATATGACTATGGAATTAAATATTTTGAATGGGAAATAATATAATAGGATTATTAGGGATGATATGCCTATGGATAATGTCAAATGGTATGAATTTATTCTAATGAAACCTCATGGTAGTATATATTGATACACACGATACTCATAGTGTTAGTAAAATAGTAAAATTAACTATATAATTTTGGTGGTAATCATTAAAAACTTGAGATATTATGATAAATTATTGGGTCATCTCCAAAGTATAGTGACTGGTTCATTAGAGGAGTTTGATTTTCCCAGTTCTTGAGATAACATTACAAAAGGATCAGGTGTTGTGAGACACCTGTCAGTTTGGTTTTGGCTTTCATGCCTTATGCTAGTGATTTGTATGCACATGGATTGAAGGAGAATCACACATATATCTAAATTAAATCTAACCAATCTTGATTTTAATTGGATATTTTCCTCTCATTTCAACTGGATCTTGGTAAATGAATTTTATCCACATCTATAACCAGTGTTCAGTGGGGGATGGAGCATACACCATGCGATTGGTTCCCATTATTAGTAAATGAAGACTTGTAAAATAATAAGGTGTGGAGAATAATGTACAATGTTTTTTATAATGTCCTTAAAAATATAGGGAGCACAATTGAGAAAGGTAATGTCTCAAATCATGTTAGTTCTTGAAAGGAAACATGATGATAAAATGATTCGATATGTACACAACCTTTTAAGACTTCATTAGTCAGGTTGGACTTATTTGGTTATGGTTAAATAATAATAGGATGAATTAGGTGGAAAAGGAATCATGGGAAGGTAATAATGATGCATTTTTAGGTGAATTTCATATCTTTTAATATAAGTTGTCCAATAGTGGTTTTTTCTGCTCTTCTTTTTAGTTTTTGGATATGGTTGGTTGGAAGCCATGATAGGTACTTCATCTTGGATATGATGGGAGTGTGGCATGTATTATTTGAAATCATTAATATCCTATTAGTGTAATATTGTATTAGTTATGATCATATTAATTATCTTTACATCATCTATGCTACACTAATAGAACATATTTTATATGTTGAGTTGATGAAATAATTAAATGCCTTGATGGCTTGATAAATTGACGCTTTTTAGATTTTTCTCTCGAATCATGGAAAATATTATAGGTGTGGATTAACCTAAGTGATACTAGTATTACAATATAGTAAATATTTATATAAATTCATGTACACCATCCAATTCTTTTACTTGGTCTCTAGGTGAGATACCACTGCTGGTCTTAGTCAGTGTTCTTGATATGTGGAAGTATTGACCATGTATCGAAGTTTCACAAATACAATTTGGAGTATGTTTTACCTTATATTAGATCCTTTGACTCTATTAGTTGATTACGAGGTTACCCTATAATAAGTTCAGGCTTGGATGATATGTTTTAAGGGTAAAAACCTAGTTTTCTAGATTGAGTATGCACCTATGTTCGTGTAGTGGAACGATAACATAAATGAATGTTTTGGATTAGAGATGTCACCAGAAGTCAGTTATGTGATTTATTGATTGTTTTTGAAATAATCCCACTCTAACTTGGAATAAATTAATTATAATCAAGTTTGGATACATTACCTATTAAATTTGAGTTTTTCTAGAGATAGTCATTCGGCAATGGATTGATTTCCTTTTCTCTTGTTTCATTGATTACGGTTGGTGAGGAACCAATTCTGGGACATCATTGGGATGATACGAATTTATGTTACCCAATAAATAGTTCATGAACTGAGTAGGTTAGGTTTTATTTTCATTTTTACCCAATTATTCTTAAGGATGAGATGTTATAAGGTCGGGAGATTGTAGCATCCCATGTTTTTGGACCATTGAAAAACTCTATGGGAGTTTGAAATTTTCGTCTGGTGGATGGTCTATATCTTGAATTTATATTTGGAATGTAAATAAAAGCATAAGAATAATTAAAAGTGTCATTTTTAGATGAGGTTTAAGGATTGATTTGTGTCTTAGGAGTTCAAATGAGTTTCAGAGGTACCAGGAACCAAAAAAATGATTTTCTGGGAGAGACAGATAGGGGTGCACGGTTTGTTTAAACAATGTGACCATCTTTACAAAACCATGTGGTCCTTAAGGGATGTCTCATGGTTTGTTAAACCATGAAATGTGGGGTGGACAACCATAAAAAATTTATTCAATAAATTGAAGAGGTGGGCGCATAGTCTGTGAATGGTTTTCCAAACCGTGCACCTAGACCTAATGGTTAGTTCCTCTTAAGAAATTTCACTACATGGTGGGCACATAGGTAGACCTAACTATTTAACCAAACCGTGTGGGGGTGTGGATCTTGGGTATTGTGAGATTTATGTTTGGATCACTATTAGATAAACCGTACAACTCATTAAAAAGGAAAAATGACCAATTTTTCTTATGACCCTTAAAGGATTTTAATCCTTTTTCTTCCTTCATACACCCAAGGTGTTCACCATGAGTGAAACTCCTCCCTCCCTCTTCCCTTGGTTGATCTCCTTCATATGGTATTTTAATCGAGCAATATTTTATTTCCTGAAATTATATCAGTAATTATATAACTCCCCCAATTCATTTCTTCTTTTATCTCACCATCTATGGTTTTATCTTCATGCAAGAAAATTCACCTTATTTTATTGGACTTTTCTATTTATCCAATTTATCTCATTCCAAATTGAATCAAATCCAAATACTAGATGAGTGGACCATCCTAATAATAAGTTAGGTTGTATATATTTTTAATTACTGTCTCACCATTTTATAAAACATACCCTTGTGTAATGAGCCAGAGTTTCCATGCATTTCCCTTTAAATGTGTAATTAATATGTAAAACCAAAATACTTGAAGTAATTTTCCATTATTCACTAAATTTAACCTTTGAAGGTTACCAACATAAGCTCAGACCACCCCTTCTCGGGTGTGACTCTTTTATTTCATGATCTATGCTTTCTTAAGCAATTTAATCACCCATTATGGATAATCATTTTAAAATTCTATACCTAAGATTTAATCACCGTTATGGTTTTTTGAATTAACTCTCATGTAAGAGTTATTTAAATTATAATAAATTATTTGATACTTCATACATGGACCATTTCATATTGAAACAACCTATAAGGTGAAATTTCTTCCCTATTAAAAAGGTGTATTTAAATAATGATATTTGGATGGTAGGTGAAATGATTACGGGATATCCCTATTTATTTATACTTGTTTTGTGATAAATGGAATGATTACATATATGAACTTATTAATTAAATTAAACTTGGATTATATTATAAAAATGAAATTATATAATAAGGAAGAAAATTAGTTATAATACTTGAAATTGGAATGGATGAAATCAATTGCCTATGACTAAATACTAATATGAAACATGTAAAAAGAAAATTACATTACTCCTTGAATAATAATCAAGTCCTGTATCATAGAACACCTAGGTTAGGTTCATAGGATATTTGAGACTATAAATACCATGAGAGGTACAAGTTTTATCATTACAAAATATCCAGGATGGGATCATAGGTTTCTTGAATTATATCATTCCTTGAGTAATACTTGGATTTCCCTTTTATGGAACACCTTGTACATGCTCATAGGCTAGCTGAATTTCCTCATGCTCTAAGCGATACTTGGGGCTCCTTTTTACAAAACACCTTGGGAGGGATAATAGAGAAATTATAAGTTACGAGTGGTACTTGGGTTTCCTCATTACAAAATTCCATGGACAGGCTCATAGAATAAACAAGATTACATTACTCCATGGGTGATACCAGGGTCCTTAATTGTGGAATGTTTTGGATGGGGTTATAGGAAAAATGTATTATATCATGATTATTTATTAATACATATAACTAGTAGTATATCCTTATGATTATTACTATACTAGGACACCTTGAATTGTACCTTGGACCCTTAACCAACTAATGGTATTATGTTCATATTCATGTGACTACCCATAATTTCTCCATGGTTTATAGAGAATCTTTATACATGGATTCCATGGGTTTACCCTTGGTCGTATATAATTGTTATACTTTTATAACCTTGGTTATGTTCCTTGGTTAGGATGTTTTGGATGATTTCCTTAATTAAATGAATGATCCTTGTGCCACTATTATGTGGAAACCTTGTACACCTACCTCAGGTCCTCACTGATGCATGTATATAATTGTATATATAAACATTTAAATATATGAATATATATACATGATGGAATGTCAGAGATATTCCAGCTTAGGCCAAAGTAGACTTGGTCAGCCGGGTTTCCTTGGCAGACTCGATCTGATTTATTTACATTTTTTTACTTCTTTATTTGATATAATTGCACACTAATATATTTTATATTAACAGAATAGATAGAATTAGACACTGTTGGTGGTTACCTAATGAGTACATAACACACCCTATTCCGAATACAATTTTACTAGGGTACCCAAACATACCTCATGACTGCATGTTATGATAATTTAGTATTCTTGTACTGTTACTCTTGTACATTGGGGATAGGATCATAGAACCGAGATGAAGCTCAGAATTCTCATGGGGATATCCTTTAGGGATTTTATATTTTCTTTTTTATATTTTCTATTCCTTAAATGATGTATTAATAATACTTTAATATTGTAGCATATCACGACCATGCAAGGATGTTTACTTGGGGTTTTCCATTTTATCAGTTATTATTATATTTAATTTCCTTTCATTTATACTTCTTCCATTTTTTATTGATTCATTATGTTATACCAATGTTTATTTCATAGCCTTTGGAATAGGAGAACATGTGCTTGAGTCCATGTGACTGACCAAATTGAGGCTCCTTCTCAATGGTTCTTGGGTTAA
This sequence comes from Viscum album, assembly GCA_963277665.1. Taxonomy (NCBI): domain Eukaryota; kingdom Viridiplantae; phylum Streptophyta; class Magnoliopsida; order Santalales; family Viscaceae; genus Viscum; species Viscum album. The sequence goes on along the minus strand of OY728139.1, from coordinate 1,490,310,685 downwards.
GTTGTCACAATATCATGCTTATTCCATTACTAGGTTTTTTTATCTCACCCCTTTTGTTTATGTATTACCTAAGTTATCCTATGTAGTTTTAGGGTCTCAAATGGATTTAGGAACTCATTATAGGGAATAAAATAAATATGTTTTATTGTAGTTTCATTTTGATGTATTATGATCTTAGTATTCCAAATACACTAAGACTCTTGATATTTGGGTTGTATTTATTGGATATTTATGTTAAAGATCATGTAATAATATGTATAAAGGCTTGGTTCCCTGTATAAATTTTATAATCTAATATTCTATCTGTATGAAATTAAACTGAACATCCACCCAAGAAGTCCCAACCACATGACTTTAAACTATATAACACACCATTCTTAGTGAAAAACGTTAAACCGTATTGCCATAGTTCTCATCAAACCACAACAAAATAAAAAAAACATATCCATAGGAATTACTTTGGATAATTTCATGATAGTTCACAACATCCCTGATATACGATGTTAAAATAAACAGTGTAAATATGATTTATAAGACCTTAAACTACATAACACCATTTTCCTTGTTGCATGATATTAAACTGCATGACATATGGTCACTTTGTATGGATATCCCTCTATTTTACATATAATATAAATCTTTATAGAGGGTTTCTAGTGTATGGGTTTACTAAATAATTCTACATTTTTTTAGTAAGAATTTACTAGGAAAAATTTATCTCATGTAATCCTAGAATTGAGACCTCATCCACATCAAGTTTCATTACTTCTCAATCTCAAATTCTTTTCCATTTCATTATCCATTCACTACACATGATCTAAACATGCATAGAAAATGGAATTCCCTTATACCTATGAATTTATCTAATTTGTATAGGGACCAAGTTATAAGAACTAAATATGTATTTATTCCTATACTTATAGTATATGTAGTGACGTCAAGGTATCCTACCTTGGAAACAACCACCAAATTCCATTACAGATTCTCTTATAGTGGCCATTATGACCTTCCAACAATGCCCCATCCATCCCTATGAATAGTTCTCTAATCTCCCCTTATTTCTTACACTGAGCATGAATCATGCAGCCTTAGGGGCTATGGTTGATTTTCTTGATTAGAGTGATTGAGATGTTTCACAATAAATTACAAAGATTCAATGTCCTAGTGGTATGGTGTTAACCTAGATAACAAATTTGGTCAATATTACATGACCTTAAATTTTTTAGAGAGGTCTAGTCTATATGACCCAAAATTGAAAATTACCTAATCCCCCTTACATGATATTGATCTTTATAGGGGAAATACTATGTTCATTATAAATATAAGGGTTTTGAACATCCTAGGTAGACCTTATGTTAGGGTCCACTTGGCCAACCGATGTATGGACTTCATATACCAGACTCAAACAAAAGTTCCAATTCCATCTTAATGATTCTATCCAATAAAACACCACAAATCCATTTCCATATTATGATCTATAATCAAAATAAGATAATTACCTCTCTCTACATATGAGATCAATTAGTCCAGGGACCTTACAAGAACTATGTGTGACTTGATTCCCTTACCATGGGGTACATAGTGACACCAAAAATTCCTAAACTGGGTCCAAATAAAAAAAATTAAAATAAGAATAACCATTCACTCATTTATATTGGTTATTTTTTTACTCATCACTAGTATATTATTTTACACATTGTGTTTGAATAAAATCCATGAAAAACTAATCACATATCCTTTCTGTATGACTATAAACTACATAACATGTTCACCATCATCGCATAATGCTAAAATTTATAGTTAACATTAATACCTATTATTAATTGATGAATAATATGAGTAATTTTTCAAATAACCCATTGTTTCTCACACTAAGAATGACTCATATGATCTTAGAGGTATTGGTTGATTAATTTGATTAGAACAATTTATATGCATCATACCCAAATGTAGGGAGACCCAAGTCCTTACTAGATGGATATAAACTGCACAACATGTATGGTCCATCATATAAGACCTTAAAACACCTATATTTTCATACTCTACATGCCATAATATCCATATGAAATATCCAAAATCCATGTAAAATACATTATAACACATGGGTATTTCCTATAACTTCATGGTGTAATGTGAAAATGCCCTTTCGATTTGACTTCCATGATCATGCTAGGTTCTTACCTTCATGGATCAATGCTAAGACACAACCATTTCACCACTACCAAATATGAGATAGATCTATATAGGATTTATATCTAAAAATAAATGTGGCTTGATTACCATATCTTTGGATACATAATGAAGCTCAAAATTCTTATTATGGGTCTATCCATAAATTTTTTGATTTTACTCTTAGTGTACAAGATCATATCAATTCACATGGGTTTCAAAAAGGTCCATTCCACATGAATTTAAATTTTTTCATAAAGGACCTAATTGTATGAAACAACATGTAATATTAACCCTTAGTGTATGTTGTTAAACTATATAACACAATTCCTTTTTTTATGACCTTAGGACCTATCCACATGACATTTAAACTATGCAGTGTAAGGTCTATCCTGCATAACTGTAAATAGATCAGAGAGTTTAATCATAGATGGTCTTAATAAATGGAAAATATACCCATAATATATCTTGATTCCTCACTCCACTTATTTTGAGGTTTAATTCACCCTCCATTCTATTTAAGCTTCATTCCTCCTACCCAAATAGCAAATCAATCACATGATGGTGTTTCCATAGACGATTCCAAAACCTTTTGGAAATTCCCTCTTCCACCAACCTAATACATACATTTTTATGTATGAATCAACCAAATAATTGAGTAGAGATAATCCTATTGGAATCCTAAAACCTTGAGATAATCCTCTTGGTTCCCCTTTCATATAAATATTGGTAATAAGGATTTATTTATTTGAATGGAACCCTATAAGATTTGATAATGAAGAAAATATATTCCTTTGAGGTTATAAGTAACCCCTAGGGAATGTTTTTGTTTAAAAGGAAAGGTAAACCTTAGCTACATGAGATATTATTTGATGATACACCACTGGTTTCCATCATTACTAATGGTTAACTTAATACCACAAATAATCATTCCATTATCATTGATTCTAACATTTAAATATGTGATTTAATTCATCCATTTTCCTATGTTCAAAGGGATCAAGAATATTTCTTATTTTTATTCCATTATACTGTATATATTGCATTAAGCAGGCCCTAAATTACAAGACAATAAATTGTGTAATGATTTGACAAAACCTACAAACCCTTAAACTTCATAGAATGGTCTAGTCTTTGAGACTCAACTTAATTACTTATAAGTTAGATCTATGTAAGAATCCCCAACATATGATCCTCTATCCATAATATTATGGAAGGATAAAAATTCCCCCTATATTCAAACACCCCCGCTAATAAAATGTTTTTCTAAAGATACATTTCCAAATATTTACATAGGTTTAAAACATCATAGTCAAACAACAATAAATTGTATGACATTTTCCCAAGATTTATGAAATTAAACTATATAGAATAAGGTCCTTGTTGCATGAACCTAAAGCATTTAACATTTGAGTCCTTGTCACATAACATTAAACTTCATGATATACGGTCCATCTTGCACAACCCTAAACTACTTAGAGTTGTCCAACCTATATAACCCATTCCCTATATACAATCCAAATACATGTATGGGTGCCTATAACATGGTTCACATATGATCTATGATATAGATAAATACTCCGTTTCCAAAGGTAACCTATTCATCTTATCCAAGGTACAAGCTATGGAGATTCTCCTAGTCCAGATCCTATGGAAGGATAAATTATAAAAAAACCCCTTTGTTGCATATGATATAGATTTATACATAAAGGATCACCATACGAACTATGTTTGTGTTTATTACTATCCTCTTAGGACACATAGTGACTCTAGGATCTCCCATCCTAGGACCAACATAAAACTCGGTCTAAATATCATGAAATTAAAATATCATACATCTCTTCGTGAGGTAATCTATATTATTAATGAGCCCTTTATTCATGTCAGGTTTTGTATTACCTTTTCTAGATGGAATATTCCACCATTTGGTCAAATCTGCAAGTCTTTAAACTCAATCCCTATATGGCCCAAATTGAAATACTTTAAACTAAAAATATAAAAAGATACAAAAATGATTGTCATATTGAAAACCCATAATTGGAAACTAGAGAACAATTCAAGTCTTTTATCATTAATCCATTACCTCCAAAATTTTAGTGTAAATTTAGAGCATAAAAGGAAAAAGGAACAAATATTTTGGGTCCCCCCATATATCCCTAGAAAAATTCATTCTATGCTCACTAGACCCCATGATCTAGGAAAACATCAAATGTTTCTCCCATATACAGAGTGGGTTTAAACTATTTCAGGGGTATATTATCATTTATGATAGGACCAAATTTTCACATTGATTAGATCACCACTTTGAGTGATTGTGTACTCAATAATCTCATGTTAAATATCTTATCCATGAGAATGTGTTCAATGCATGATGGTGTAACCTTTGGTTTTCTCAAAATCTTCTTTGATATATCATTCTCCATGAACCAAATTCATTTCTTTCAAGTTTGAATTGAACACCAACTAACATGATTTGAGTTGACATAATACTCTTTTCATATCACAACCTTGATTTAATTAATCATCTTGGTTATCCATTTCATAGAAATATTAGTTACAATTATTGATTTATTTAAAGGTTCCATATTAGGATTTGATAGCGAATAACACAGGCTTCTTTTTGAACATGTGTGGTAACCCCTAAGATATGTTTTTTTCCTAGAGGTAAGTTCTACCTTAACCCCATGAAAAATATCTAGATTGTGTGTGGAACCAATTTTCACTATTACTAATGGTCAATATAATCCCACTAGTCTCTATTTTCCATTGACTCAAACAATTTATATTATGACTTACACTTTCCATAACCCAACAATTAAAGTGAATTTAAAAACCATAAATGTTAAAAACTTGTTCATAATATCCATTTTCAATGAAATATTATGACATCCTATTCTTGTTCCCCTTTACAAATGGGAATTCATATCCTATGTGGGCCAAAATTAATTGTGTTTATATTCTCCTCCTAGAATTCCCAAAATCCTAGAGTAGAGATTCTCCTTTTAGAACATACCTATTGGATTCTTGGTCCTCATTGTGTAACCTTAAATCACATGATACCATGGTCAAATCTTCACGACCATAAAATAAATGCATTTTTTTGGGATAGTCTATATCGGAATTGGGCACTCTATTAACATCATCTTTCTCCATTCCCTCACTCATTTAACTGTCTAACCCACATTTTAGTCAAAACTATGTGACTTTAAAATATAATGGTTTGTCGTCAAATCTATTTATACTTAAACATCATCAACCTTTGGATCTTATCACTACATACTTAATATAAATTTAACATCCCTTGAGGCTATCTGTATTCATAACAATGATCTCTCCATTAACATAGAGTTTTCCTAACATAATTTTCCATGTAGACTCCCTCACTTTTCTATAGTAAAATATTTCTAAACATAAATGTTAGATCACATTAGTCTGACTTTAAAGACTTTAAAAAAACAATGGAAGGACACATTGTTCTTTCTTATTTGAAAACCCAAAAAGGGTGTCCTGAAAAAAAATTCAAGTATCCACTCTCCCAGAAGGAACTATTCATAGCCCAAGAAATATTTATTGGTTAAAAAAGTAAAATTTATAAAATTTATTAGTTTTAAATCCCAAAAAGGGAGTCATGAAAAAAATTCAAATTCCTACCCAATAAGTATTTCCATTAATGGATTATAAAAAATTGAGGGTGAAAATAAGAAGATTAAAATCTGATAGGGACCATCATTTTTCCCTAGAAAAAAACAAATCTTTGCTCGCTAAGTCAATCAATATAGGAAAATTCTAGAGAAAAGTTATATTCTGAGGGTGTAAAGTCCTTACCGTAGGAATAAAAATTGCATGATATATATCATGCATGAACCTTAATATTATTATAGAGGTCAATGTTATATGACCAAGTATTCCCACACAAGAGATAGATCCATGTCAGAATTCAGTAGTGCGTGGACCCTTATCCATGGTCCTGCATTAAATAAAAATTATCCCTATCCTAATTATGAACCAGGTCTACATAGGATCCCTCATTATAGAGTTATTTATGAAAAAACCTTTACTGAAATAATATACCAATATAGAAGGGATAGATCTATATATAGGCCCCTTTATAATAACTATGTGTGGATTGGTTCCCATTATGACAAGATACATAGTGATATATTGATCTCCTATCTTAGATCCATCCATAAATCCACTTTCATTACACTCACTTTTACATCCTAGTATTTGGACCTTTACTAATTCAGTATATATATGACTTGAGTAATGATTAATCCTTTTATAAACCCAAATTACCTGACTAGATTATTCCTCTTGGTGACCTAAATTCCTTAAGTAGGCATCCTCCTCTTGGCGACACCCAAAAGCCTTGAATTGAAACTCTCTTCTAGGTAAAAACTCTCATTGGTAAAATAACTATATAATCCCACCAAGTATTAAATAATATAGAATATTTCCCTATATTTACCTTACAATTAGATTATTTTCATTATAAATGAATCCAATTCAAAGGGGATTATTTTTTTGACACCTTTGAACTCATGCCACATAATTTTCCACAAGAACCATGAGATGGCCCTCACTCAAACAACATAAGATGAGTTTGAAGGAAAAGTATCTCCATTCCCAAATAATTAGAAAATGGTATTTAAAAGTGTTTCATGACTAATAACCTACTAAGGGGTGGAGACCCTATAAAAACATCACTAAATCTATGGACATGGTGTCGAGAACCCCCTTATGAGAGTTAGCCATGGATTTAATGTGTTACTAACAAAGAGAGTGTTGATGCCTTGAAAAGAATTTTTAAGTGTCTTCTAGAAACTTGGAACTATAAATAATATTACTTGTGTGTATACACCATAGAAAGGGGTTTAGGTTTTTTTAGACTTCACTTTGGCTGGTCTTAGAGCCTAAGAAAATACACACATCAAAACTTAAGAACTTAGGTATTATTTTAGCATAGAAGAAAGTGGAAAAGAAAAATGAACCACAAATAAAATGAAGGGATCAATAAAAAATTAAATTAATTTTCAAATAAAACATCACAAGAATAACTTCACATAGTTCATATAAAATTTTAATAAGTTCACATTGCACTTAAATCTCTATGTGAACCTTTTTTTCATGGATTGAAGATGGTAATTTTGTACCCACCATGTAACATTTTTCTTTATTTGAGTAACACTTCTATAACTATGATAAACCTTTTTAATTTATAACATGAAGGTAATAATTTTATACCCACCATATATCATTTTACTCCATTCATGTAGCTCTTCAATCACTATATGGTTATCTATTTTGGGAAGGTGGTTACCAACTACTGCCTATAAATATTGACACACACTAAAATAAAGGAACTCACTTTTTGAAATTACTCTCCCTAAACCATTCAGGTAAATTCATGAATTTTTAATTAAGGAGAGGTTAGGGCCTCCATGAAGCACATTTACAAAGTCTCTTAAAAAATCACTCCATTCAAGTTTCTTTACCTAGAAAGCTATGTGTAATTCTATGTGGAAACCCCTTCATGATGAAAATTTACAATGTACCTTCACAAAGTACTCCAGTTATTTTGTTTTATGGTTAAATTTATGTAAAATTCTATGTATAAACTCCTTCATGAAGCATATTATGAGAATTTCTTTAAAAAATAACTCTATCCAAGTTCATTCATGAAGAAAACTATACAACAATACTATACTGAAACCTATTTGTGAGTAATGCTATGCGAATGACCTTTAAGAAGAACTATATAAATAGTATTTTGTGGACCACTTCATGATGTTATATATAGTCATCCCAATATATACACCCTTACACATCCATCCACAATGGTCCATATCACAGGGTATCTATCACTACACCCCTAATCAGGACCAATTATGGGGTATAGAATTGGTCCATCATCTTGGTCCCTTTTCTTCTATCTATAACCCCTATGAAAAATCAAGAGTTGCACCATGTAGTTTTTTGGCCTAGTCAGACACATTTTCTGGTTTCAACACTTGAAACATGAAACTTGATCCAAAGAAAACCTAGATTCAAGATACTCCTTGAGGATTCTCAAAAAGGACTTGAGTTAATGTCTTCCCCTTGGTTTCATAAAATACCTCAATTCAATATATTACTCATAGTTTTCTTATATATGGGAATCCTCTTAGGTGTAATACTTTAGATCTCCTTACCTTCACCTAAATCATTGACTATGTTTGGTACTTAAAGGAAACACCTATATTCAATCCCCACACATTCTTCTTCATTCGATATAATCCCCCCAGTATCATCATTTCCATGATTCTATATACTCATTCTGGTTATCATTATTCACTAAGAGTCAATATACTTCACCCAATTTCTTTATTAACCTCAATTTGATATATTTCTCTTGGTTATCAAGTATGGGCCCTATCCAATTTTTACCTCTTTAATGGCATATGAATCCTCAATGGGAATCCTAAATAGTTTAATCCTTAATCATACCTTCACTAGAGTCATTAACCAAGTTAGTTACTTCAGGGAAGAATCTATGCATATTCACTACACAATCACCATAAGTTGATATACTGCTCCTGGTTATCATATGTGGGCTTCCTCTTAGGTGTATTCCTAAACCCTACCTCATAGGTTATATCATGCATAATCCCCACTAAGTATCCTATTTTATCCCATTTTATGACACATGTGTACTTATATGGGACTCCCACTAGGTGTAAGACCCAATCCTCCTTGCCTTCACTTGAGTTACTTATCAGTTTAGGAACCCCAAAGTGCAGCTTAGGAATAAGCCCATTCAATCCCCTTTTATGCACTCCAATGAAATAGTCATAATTTTATGTCTCTTATTTTTCACACCAATCCTGAACCATGTGTGATTTGAGGTTTAGTTGAGAATTACATTAGCATACTTGAGTTCATCCTAGGAATGACCATCAAGTATGAGATACATGAATTTAAATTCCCTAGAGCATGTCCTTACAACATGACATCAAACTAAATAGACCAGTATTCATATATGAACTTAAACTATGTCACTTGAAATACATGAGATTTTATTGCTATTAATAAGTATACATAATATTCCTATCTGAGGTTCAATACCAATATTCACAAAACATTCTTTTTCTATTATGTTACAAGCATAAGATGACCTATTACACCTTGATTCAAGATAATATTTTTGGTTTCCCTATATATATTCTGATTTGAGATTCACCTCTGAATGTCTAAATATACCTCAATTCAATGTAATCCTCATTGTCTCCCCATACATAGAACTCCTATTTTTTTGTAATCTATAACCTGGTCTTGATACATCGTATATGATGAGTATACAACCTCGTTAGGATGATGAGTGTACGGAGAATCATCCTTCTCTGGTGATGAGATAGGAATTCCTTTGGTGATGATCCAAAGAGGATCTATACCTTCTTTTTTTTTATTTACCCATATATAGGTAAAAATAAAAAGGGCCACTCATGTATACGTCCCACACCAATCATTTATGGGAACCATTCACCAGGTAGTCCTTACAGTATGATGTAAAACTATGTGGACATGTCTTTTTCACTTAACCTTAAATGTTATGACCTGAATTGTTATGTGGAATAAAACTAGAAGGGTTTTTATTTCCTTCATAGAGATACGTTGTAACCCCTCTCAAATTCCTTATTCCAACTCCGAAACACCCAACACTGCCCCAAATGATGATAAAATCTAGAGATCCTATCTATATAGATTTAAACAAAATAATCCCAAACAAATAAGAGAAAAATGGAAAACATCTAATACACATAGGTTTTAATATATCTACATGATTTAAATTAGATTATTGGAACATGGTTAACTAGTACCACTCTATGATTTACAAGGGATTCATGAAAACATATTAAATCTATAAGAGATCCTAGAAGTAGGCAAGAATCCCCTCAAAGAAGTGCAACGAGCCTGACCTACCACCCTCTTGACCAATGTGAATTCCAAAAAATCACTTACAAAATTACCTATTTCATACCTAAACTTGAAATACTAATTAATTTAATTATCTAATTATTATTAGCCTCAATCATGAGTTCTGGTAGTTGGAATACTATAATTTAAATTTTTAGAGGTTTTCTAGCTGCTGCACGATAACCCCACATGATAGTAGTAACTGTGAGGTGCCTTTGTAGGAGATGAGGTGGACCTATTATGTGGCACACAACTCGAACACAATTTATTAAACCACATGGAAAGAATGCGGTTTGGATTTGTGAGTTGGAATTATCGAGTGACATGGTTTGAGAATGGTTTTCTCGATTGTGTGTCAGTTTAGGGGTAACTGTGTAAGGGTTTCTAGCCTACATAGTGGCCAGTTCATGGTTGGTGAATGGTTTGGTAAACCATACAAAAACTGTGTTGATTTCCTAGTTTTTAAAAAAAATTAGTTATTATTATTATATTCTTCTATCTAATTTTCTTATTTCTCCCTTTTTATTTTTATTTCCCCCTTCTCCCATATGTATCGTGTGATTCCATCCCTCTCTTCCTATCCAGATGTGCGTGTCACCCCCTCTTCCAAACCCTCTTATCCATGACGTTTCACTGTATTTCATTTGGTTTTGTGTTTGATCCTTTAATGTAATAACTCTAACTCCTTCTTACTTCCTTGGTTCAACATTTTTCTTCTCCCCATAACCCCATAAAAATGGGAAAAACCTTAGGTCAATGGTTAACAAAATTATTTCAATTTCCTTTCATTTTTAGGGCTTGTAGAAAGTCTCTTAGGTCAACTTCATGAGTGTTCCAAAATCTTCCATTGAAGGTAAGGCATTTAGGTCCATTTCAGTTTTTCTTCTACTATTTGATGTTGGTTTATCCTACTGTTTTGTTTAGAACAATTTTATTTTGGGGATTTTGGTGATTTTTGGATTATTTCTTAGTTGTTTAGCATGCTTTGCAGTATATTGGAGGACACCCAAACATGTGCACATATTTAGGTACATATGAATACATATATGTATATATGTATGAGTTCCCCCATTTTTAGACATTCTCCTATGGCCATGTTAATATGTGAAAAGGGTATAGGTGTTCTCATATGAATATACATATATGTATAAAGGAATATGCATTAAATTGTGAAGGTGTATTCTGGAATCTTACCCATATATGAAAGTTTAGACATATATATAAGGATAACCTTATACATATTCATGGGCTCAAAAATATGTATATTGGGTATAGGTTTCTTTATATATATGTGAAGGTGTATATGCACAGAAGTTAGAAATGGAAGCTTCGAGTAGTAATTAATGGAAGCATCGAGTGACAAGATGTTTCAGCTTGGTCATCTTCTCTTTGATATATGTTCCCTAAGACCAATCCTTTAATTTGAATTCCTTGAATTCTTGAGCTTTCCTAATTGATTTCTAAATTCGTTTCTCATGATTGTGATGTGTTTTTTTGAATTGTTTTGGTGTTTCTTTGTTGGAAAATTGATGAATAATGGGTCTTTCAAGGGTTCTCCTTGGTTATCCTTATATGTATGTATGTAAAGTGTTTGATAAAATTGACATTGAAATTTAAATATGATATTGGGTATTTTGGTTTGTTTTTGGCCTAGGTTATATTTTTGAAACTTGGTTTTCATTGATAATTGAGCTTTGTGTGTGTTTGTAATACCTTGTTGTGGTTTAGTGCTCTAGTGTGTGTAGTTGTGGTTAGAGGCAATGTTAGTGGTGAATCTTAAAAATGATTTTTAAGTGTTTTATGGTTTACCAGATATGTTCCATTATATGTGGTCATATTCATATGTGCATGGGGTTCACATATCGATACACACACAAATGATAATGGCTTCCCAAAATGATATTCACCATTAACCCTGATTTTTAAAACACCTTTCCCTCTTCTCTTTTTTCATTCTTCCACCCCAATTCTTCAAATGGTTCTTCTATAGTGAAATTTCATTATAAATGTTTCCCTAATCCCTAAATGGAAACTTGGTTTTAAAATAATTCAAATGGAGGTTTCAAATGTATTTCCTAAGGCTTGGCCTATTTGGAACTTTTGGGTGTGGTTTGTTAACTAAAGAATATAAATTCCCATTTGGAACCTTTCAAGCATGTTTTATGTTTTCCAAATTGATTTGGAAATGTTTTTGGAAATTAATTTGGTTTTGTAAATGTAAAGGATCAGTTGGTATTTTCTGGTGTTTTGGAAATTGGTTTAAAAAATCACATGATGTGAATGACCAGTTGGCACTTGTGTATAATTTTATGTGCGATGGGAACCTCTATGGTAGTCCCTGTGAAGAGAGGTTCATCACATAGGTGGTGTTAGAATTTGGGCTAGGTATGCATGGTGGAATCTATGTGTTATGGTTAATTCCACATGTGTGATGAGATTCTCATTCTCCATGTACTATTATCATGGGATTCCTAGGAATCATCTAGAGGGTTGAGTGATAGTTTCATATCAACCCCAATTATATTGGTTGGTACCATTGGATGTGTGAGAGTCTAGGTAGGATGTGCCACCAGTGAGGCTTGTTTAGAGCATACAAGTTGGTGATTGACTATGGAGTTGCACCATATTCCGATAGGTGTGTCCAAACCGAGTACATCCAAGGATTGCTTCTCGATATGTTTAGTAAATTCCCATGATTACATATTTATATGTTTCTTTTTTATTTTGGGGAACCTTTGATTTCTTAATCCCATGACACCCTTGCTTTGCATTTCATATTAAGATACCTATTCCAACATTGTTTGTATTATAAAGGAATTTATTTAAATGACTTTTAAATATTTGGAAATTATTTTTGGGAAAATGTAATAAAAATGGTATTTTAATTAAAAAATGGAATCATATTACTAGTTTTTATAAAATAATGGAAAACTAAATTTTTATATGTAAAATTTTCAAAATGGAATGACCTTGTTTTATTTTTAAAATTAAGGCAAAGGGACTAGTTTATTTCAGTCATGCCTACTAAGTTTTAATAATCATACCTATAGTTTCATCTTTGTTTTTAGCTTTGGGTGCTTCTTCCAGCTCAGATTCAGTCATCATGGTACGAAGTTGGTTTAGTAGTTGGTGGTGACCCGTAGGGTCACATAAAGGTTTGTGAATTTTATTTTCATTTCTTTTTAATTTTTTATTTTTATTGTTCAGTTTATTTTATTTTTTTTGTTTTTTAGTGAGCTTGTTTAGTTATTATACCTTCCCAGACTCCGAGTGGAGTGGTGAGATCAAGTTCTTCCTGACTGTTGCCCATTTTTTTACGGTGATTAAGGCCCATAAAATGATGTGGATTGGCTTGATAAAGTCGATGGTGTCCTTGGTCCTTTGGTAACTCCTGAATCCATGAGATTTCATGATGTTTTGTGATTTTTTGAAGGTTTAAGTTTTATTGCTGGAAGGTGATTTTTCCATCATCATTGCAAGATGGGATGTCTTGGGAAATGTATAAGACCACTTTCATCTGATGACTCATACTAGAGGAGGTAAATGTTAGGAGAGTGGTAGTTAGTGAACTAGATTCTATTAGAATTCGTGAGGGTTCCCTATCTAATGAGATGTGTGTTCTAGAGGAACTCATTCCTAAGAAGTATCTTTTATTGAATCCAGTTTTATGTTCCACATGCCATTCGTTCATGTACTTATAGTGTGGTCGGTTTGGGCATTCAAAGCTATCTTATTGTAGTCCTTTGAAGGCTTGTCATTATTGTGACTTTTTGGGTCATCTGGAGAAGTTATGAAAGCAACATGGATAGAAGAGGGAGTCTCATATGGGGTTTTCATCCATTGACTATGGAAAAAATGATGCTTCAAGACATCAAGGCTCTATCAATAGGCCCCAGAGTGATGTTTTTCATACATCCAGGAATAATTGGGTATGAGGTTGTTTATCCAGTTATTGTATCTACCGTCAGAGTGGGGATAATAAAAATGTACATATTGTTGTTTTCTCTATTATTGTAAATTTCTCTCTTTATTATAAAAATCATGGTGGTTTCTTTATCTCATAGTTTGTGTTTGTGGCTCAAGGATGTGAATATTTAAATAGTTCTTCTCCTTGGGGGTCATTTTAAGTCTTGGGTTTTGGGTTGTGCTCATTTTGGATATTCTCATGTCTTGTGGAAAGGATGAATAGAGGTTTTTATCAGTTCTTAGGTTGAGTTCCTTCCGTGGGTTTTACCTTGAGTTAGGGGTTTTTGGTTTGGGTCTGGAGTTCTAGGTATTTGGGTTGTTTGGTATGTACTGGGAGTTCCAGGGTTGGTCAAATTTGGTCAGTTCTTAAATGGTGGGGAGACCCACCATGGATCTTGTTGTGGTATCTTTCTGTGTTGGTCAGTTCTAGCTGATTTATTATGGTGGGTAGAATCATTTCTTTTCTTTTACCATGGTTATACTTTTTGTGTTTTTCTGTAGTGCTGGTCAGGTGCGACATGTGGAGTAAAAGTCACCCTGAGGTTCATGGTTATGTCTGGTTTCTTTTTTTTTTTATAGTTTTTGTTTTTTTCCTCATTTGGATGTGTGATTTTTTGGTGGAATAAAGTGTTAATGGTGGGGATTATTTTCCCACCCTGACATTGAAATATAAATTATTTCAATTATTTAATTATTTTTAGCCTCTCTTTTGAGTTTTGGTAGTTTTCGGGCTAGAGTTTAATTATTTAGAGGTTTTATATCTATTTCATTGTTATCTTGAATGGTTATTAGTAACCATTCAGTGTCCTTATCGGTTCCCAAGTGGGTTTTTGATGTGGTACATGACTTGCATATAGTTTATTAAACCACACGACAAGCGTATGGTTTGACTTTATGAGTTGGTAGTGCCGAGTGGCATGGTTTGAGTATAGTTTTCTCAATTATGAATTTACCTAGGGGTAACTGTGTGAGGGTACCTGACCTAGGTAGTACCCAACACACGGTTGGTGCATAGTTTGGTAAACCATGCACAAATAGTGCGGGTTTCTTGGTTTTTAAAATTTTGGGTTTTTGTTTTTATTTTTTTTCTCTTATTTATTTTTATTTCTCCCTTTTTATTTTTATTTCCCCCTTCTCCCCTATTTATTTCATGATTCCCTCTTCCTCATCCTCTCTATCCATATATATATCACCCCATATTCTTAGACCTCTCCTCTATAGTGTTTCACTAGATTTCTTTTGGTTTTGTGGTCGAACCTTAGAGGTAAGTACTCCAGCTCCGTCTTCCTTCATTAATTCGAAAATTTTGTTCTCCCCATCACCCCATCAAAATTGGAAGAACCGTAGATCAAGATTTAACCTGGTTATTTCAATTTTCTTTTTTTATTAGGGATTTCTATGAGTATATCAGATCTACATCAGGCATGTTTCGAAATCCACTACTAAAGGAGAGGTCTTTCTGTCCATTTTGGTTTGTTTTTCACTATTTTAGGTTGGTTTCTTCTACCATTTTGTTTAGTCCAATTTTATTTTGGGGATTTTAGTCATTGTTTAGGATGCTTTGTGTTCCGTTGGAGGAAAACCACACATGTACACATATGTTGGTACTTGGATACATATATGTATATATTTATGAGCTCCCCTGTTTTTGGATATTGACCTATGGCCATGTTAATAAGTTCATACGGTCTAGGTGTGCTCATATAAATATACATATATGTATGAAGGCATATGTGTGCTAGTGTGAAGGTGGATTTCATAGGCTTACCAATATATGAATGTTTATACATATATAAGGATACCCTTGTGCATATTTGAGTACATTTGAATATATATATATATATATATATTAGGGATACGTGTACTTATATATATGTGAAGGTTTATATGTGTAGTTGTGGGAAAGTGTGGCTTCAAGTGGTCATCAATGGAAGTGTTGAATACTGAGATGTTTCGGATTGTTCCTCTTCTCTTTGAGGCAGGTTCCCTATGGACAAGATTTTAATTTGAATTCCTTGAATGCTAAATCTTTCTTAAATGATTTCTAAATGTGTTTCTCCTGATTGTGATGTGTTTATGTGAATTTTTTTTGTGTTTCTTTTTATAAAATTGACTAAGAATGGGTCTTTAAAATGTTTTACATGGTTATGCTTATATGTATGTATGAAAAGTGTTTGATAAAATTCCAATTTTTTTAAAGAAGAAATTGGGTGTTTTGGTTTGTGTTTGTCCTAGGTTGGATATTGGAAACTTGGTTTTCATTGAGAATTAATCTTTGTGTGTGTTTGTAATGCCCTATTGTGGTTGAGTTATCTAGTTTTCATAGTAGTGGTTGGATGAAATGATAGTTGTGAGTCTAAAAAATGTGTTTTGGGTGTTTTTATGGTTTAAAAGATATGTTACATTGTATGTTAACATATCCATAAATGCACAAGGTGAACATATGGGTAGTCACACAAATGATAATAAATTCCCCAAATGATTTTCACCATTAACCCTTGTTTTTAAAACACCTTTTCCTATTCTATCTTTTCCCTATTCCATCCCAACTCTTAAAATGGTTCTTCTAAAACACCATTTCATTATAAATGGTTCTATAGACCCTAAATAGACACTTGGTTTTCAATGAATTCAAAATTTGGTTTTAAATGTATTTCTTAAGTCTTGGCTCATTTGGCACTTTGGGGTGTGGTTTAATAACTAAATTATATAAAGTCCCATTTTGAACCTTTCGATAATGCTGTACGTCTTCTCTTTGTATTTGGAAATAATTTTGTAAATGAATTTGAATTTTAAAATGTAAAGGCTCGGTTGGTATTTTCTGAAATTTTCTTAATTGTATTAAAAAATCTTGTGATGTGAAGGCTAATTTGTAACTTTTGTATGATTTGATGTGGGATGGGAACCTCTATGTTAGTACCTCTAAGAGAGGTTCATCACATATGTGGTGTCAGAGTTTGGGCTAGGCATGTATAATGGAATTTTTGGGTTGTGTATTCCACTTGTGTGATGACCTCCTCATTATCCATGTACTATTATTATGGAATTCTTGGGATTCATATATAGGTTAGAGAGAAAGTTACTTGTACACCCTAATTAGATCGGTTGGTACCCCCGAGATGTGTGAGAGGCCAGGTGGTATGTGCCACTAGCGAGGCTAGTTTAGAGTAATTAGGTTAGTGATTGAATATGGAGCTACACCATACACTGACATGTGATTCTGAACCATGTACAACTAAGGAGTTCTTCTTGAGATGTTTAGGAAGATACCATTATTACATATTTGTATGTTACTATTTAAATTTGTGGAACTTTTCATTTATTGACCCCATGACACCCTTGATTTACATTTCATATTAAAATACCTGTTATAACACTATTTTCCTTTAACAAAATTTATTGAATTGACTTTCCATTCTTTTGAAATTATTTTTGGAACAAGTAATGAAAATGGCATTTTCTTAAAAATGGAAGAATGTTACTTGTTTTTATAAAATAATGGAAAACTTATTTTTTATGTCTTATTTTTAAACTGGATTGATGTGGTTTTATTTTAAAAAATAAGGCATAAGGGATAGTTTATTTTGGGCACACCTTCTATGTTTTAATACTCATATATATAGTGTCATCTTTTTTTATCTTTGGGAGATACATCCATCTTATATTTGGTCACTATGGTGTGAAGTTGTTTTAGTGTTCGGTGGTGACCTGTAGGATCATATGGAGGAATGCGTGTTTTCTTTTCTTTCATCTATTAGTGTTTATTTTTATTTTTTAGTTTTTTTTTGGTTTATTTGTCTACTGTTTTTTAGGACAAATCGGTCCTAATGGTTTTATTTAGATGTACGACACTAGTTTCCAGCCCCGAAGGATCCAGAGCGGCTCTCGGGCCTTGTCGTTGGACGACTCTGGTGACTAGTCCAGGGTTGACTTGGGATAGTTTGTGACAACCTAAGAAACCAACTTTCTTTGGAAAGTAGGTCTACTGTGATTTTCACACTAAATATTCATAGATATTGGAACTATCATATTTTCCATAAAAAACACCCTCTTTAATTTATAACCCCCTGGATGATATATTCACGACTGCCAGATTTGTGTAGTGGGTGAACCAAGAGTCTGACTAATTATTGTTTTTCTTTGGGGTGTCTAAGTCTATCAGTAGATAAGGAACATAATAAGGAAGGAAGTTTTACATTGAAAACCTTTGATTATGCACATATATTACCTATGTGAAGTTAGAAAAATGTGGGATATATTGATTGACTTATTTTAATTAATTATCTTGGTCCAGGTAGGCAATGTGGGTTGTGGATTCTATGTCAATAATAGTGTTATACAATTTGACCATTTCCTAAAAATAAATTTAGTAGGGTTAATTCCATTGTAATACAAAAAAATGAGAAATATGTGAGAGGATAGAGAATAAGTAATTGGAAAAAATGTTTTTGGGATAAAATTTCATTAATTTTTTTTACCCACATCCTTAAGCTCATGTCACAAAACCAAGATCACAAATCCAAGTTGCTTGTACCTAGATGTTCCTAACTAGGTCTCTACACCCATCATTCCATGATCATATCACTCACAAGTTTAACATATGTTCATCCATGACCTTATTTATTGATCCCTACTCCCACACTTTATCAACCATTCTTGGTGCTACGAAAGATTAGTTCCCAGGACTTACCAAGATCTTAACATATGAATTGAGTGAGAAGAAATATCTTTGTATATAGTTTTTTCTAATTTTGAAAGTACACAGAGATAGAGGTGGTATACTCATATATATAGTCATTGAACACATCCCACATTGGACCCGTACACCATAAAAAGTTCACACCATCTTAGTGTGCTGGATAGAGCGTGTGTAATCTTAGCGCACTAGACTGAGTACATAGAACTTGAGTGTGAAACTAATCAAAACACTTGACCATTTACATTGAGACCATCCCATTCCCAGATCATATTTATCTAAAAATATGGAAAACGTTTTTATGATTAAATCCAATTCTAAGGTCAAGAGTATTTTTTAAACCTCAAATTTTAGAAAAGGATGAGTTACATCAATAATTTAGGAAATTTGAAGCTAAAGGGAGAAGAAGAAGTTTGGGTGGCCATTTTTATATGCCTATCCCCATGTATCACACATGCACCCAACTCAGCCACAACACCTATACACCTTGTACTCCTTAGTACTATGTGGCCTCACATTCATAGACTTTCGTACACCCACATCTCCTGCCCTACTCGAAGGAGTTGGGAACCCCAAGTGGTTACCAATGATTACTTATGTGCCTAGATCCAAATTACATTATAACAACCTAAAAATCTATAATTTTGGAAAAAATTATGAAGTAGTATAAGTTGAGTGGAAAGGAGAATACCCAAAAACTAATGAGTGCCCAAATTTTGTGCTTGAATCATCTTATTTCCCCTTTATGTGATTTTTAACTCCAATAAAAATGAAAAAAGATATAAGTAGAGGGTATTTATATATTTTAATGTTTAAACCATGAAAATAACACTTTGACAAAGTCACCACAAAGACTAGGGTGAAGGAAAAAAGTATATATAAGAGAACAAAGAGACATAATCTTGTGACCAGGTTTCCCTAAGTGGAGTCACATCCATATACTCAAATAGGCCACACTCAAGTCCTTTTTAGGAATATGTTCCCAGGTCCTTCTAATAAGGAACCATATTTACCCAGGTCTACATACCTAGGTTCTACTTTTCCCAGGCCCCCATCCTAGGGAACCACATTTTCTTTAATCCTATGGCTTGGTGTACCTTCACCCAAATCACATATCTAGGAACTATATTCATCAAATTAACCCATTTCACATACCTAGGTTCCCTATTACTCTAGGCCACCTACATGGGAGCCTACTCACTTAGGAATCCTATATGACTTATAGAGACATTGAATAAAGTGAACATGAATGCCAAAGTGATATAACTCAATCTTGTACTCATTTCAAAATGAGAATCATGCATTTTTCAATGTTTTCTCATAGGTGTTAACAATCATGAACTATCCTAATAATTGAGGATTATATCATTTGGTGATTGATGAAACCCCCTATCCCATGATGATCATCATGAATTCCCAAGTATCCAGTTGGCCTCCCTAGACCCTCAATGATCTATTTACCTTAAAATTGTCTCCAAATTAGTGTAATACCTAACTATACCATCTACCTTTTAGTTAATAACAAACATTATGAACATTAAAGGGCCACTCATATGTAACTCCCACACCAAACAATTTCTAGGTACCTTTCACCAAGTTGTCCACTATGTATGAATTTAAACTGATTAGAAGAGGTAATGGATACATAAAATTAAAATAAACCATCATTTTCCTTATACCATGACCTTAAAAGGTACAATGTGTCTCTACACTGAACAATGTGGGTTCTAATTCCCTTCATAGGGATATATAGGAATCCCCTTTCATTGGCCCAATCCTAACTCCAAAATACCTCCCTCATCCTTTCATAGGATCCTAATTCATCCCTAGATGGAAATAAACTATATAGTTACTAAATATTTTGATCTAAGATACATCTTTACAAAATACATGGATACAATATGAGATTATATAATTAACATGTGTAATTTCCTCTTAAATTCATATTTCTTGTAATTTCATTTCATAAGGGAAACTAATGTTCTTACTGGAAAGGATTTATGAACATGTCTTAAATATATAAAAGAGTATTGGACTAGGAATAAAGAACCCTTTAGGGATGATCCATCCTCCCATTCTCTTGACCAATGTTGAACCAAAAGTATCTATTGTATTTCCTAGTGATTACCCACCTTTAGAAAGTAGGTCCACCCCAACTCAAAATAAGTGGGTGATGGGGTGTGTCAAAAACACACATTTTATGTTAAAATAATATATTGTATGAATAAAAGTATTTTTACTTTAAAAAATAATTAATATTAAACATGATTTTATTTTCAACTATTTTCCTTGAAAATTTCATTTACATGTATTTACTGTTCTGATCTTTAATGAACTAATTTTTTTATTGGAGTGAATAAATCTAATTTTACATTGGTGTGTTATATATTGATTTTTCACTGAAGTGTGGAAACCGAACATTATTACAAATTATATTATAGATGATGAAAAAGTATATTATGATACATGAGAAATATAAAATCGATTATGTTTGATGTTAATGCCAATGAGAATCACAAGTAACATTTATTTAGCCTTCCCCAAAACTAAAAGTACTAAGTAATTTATGAAACTTTTGTGAGACTGATCTCAAATAATTTAAAATTATCCCACAAAAATATTAATTAGAACTCTAGTTAGTATGAAATTTTATGGTTTTCCTATTATACATGAGCATGTATATGAAATGAAAAATATTTCATCAAGACTAAAGTCATTAGGAATCAAAGTGGATATAAGATTTATAATAAAATTTATACTAAAATAATTACTATTTAACTATGAACTATTTCAAATAAACTACAATACCATGAAATAAAAATAGATTGTACATAAATTTCACAATATGCTAGTTTAAGAGAATACAAAATTGAATAGTAAAATAATTCACTTCATCCATTATTTTCATCATCGAGAAGGCACAAAGTTTTGTATAAAGTATCATAAAAGTGGAAAAAGACTATTAAAATATAACAATTTATTAATTATTAACCAAATTAATGAAAATGAATACAATTATCATTTCTATGAGAAAATTTTGATATTTACAGAAATATTTTTTGGAATTGAAGGTGTAGTTTGTAAATAATGTTAGAAAAAATGATTATATATGTTTTGGATAAAAATTATCTAATGTTACACATAATACATGATGGATTGATCCTGGTTGTACATATCATTTTTCTAATAAAAAATATTTCTTATAACCATAATCATAAATTGAATTAAAAAGTGAATTTTCATGAGGAATAGAGTGAATCTTCAAGTAGAAGTGGTTGAGAGATATAATTTAATATATGACATTTGGATTTATGTAAAAAATTTCATATACCTATTATATCTAGAAATTTGGTTTATTTGTTAAAACATTATATTGTTGTGTACTCATTTAATTTTGGGAATAGATGTTTTAGTTTATTTATACATATTTTCAATATTTAATCTAATATATTATTTGATTGATTATATAAATCGAATCTGGATAATGTAAATTTTAAAACTCTTGTAATTGTGTATTATTATGTTGATACCAAATGTGGTTTAATAAATGGATTATTTAATTATTTCTCATATAAATGTTTAATCCATATTTCTATAGAATGATTATAGGGATTTGTTAAGATCAAAATACTTCAATATTTAAAATTCAATAACCTAAACATTTATATAAATTATATTAATGAAAGGAAAACAAAACATACAAATAAAGTTTCTACTAGAAGTACCCAAATCCTTGAGATCATACATATTAAAATATATAGAAATTTTGATGTTAAATATTTTGGTAAGAAAAAAAAACTCATCACCTTTATGGATTATTGTTTACTTTAATGGTATTTATTTTTATTTCATAAGAAATACTAGAAAATAAATGGCTTGTATGTTTATATAAATGAAGCTAAAATAAAATTAGATAGTGTTGTGACCAATAGTATGTTTGAGGAGTGTTTTGTGCCAAATTAAATTATTTATTTATAAGGGGGATGTTTTTGGTAAAAATTATTTTAAGTTGATTATTTTTTGGAATATTAGTGAATAATTTTTTATTAACCCATAAAACAATAAATTAGATGATTCATACTAGCTGAAGTGTTTGGAATACTTTAATAACATCTTGAAGCTGGTTATAATGAATTTTTATGACTGTTTATATGATTTAAATAATTTTTTAGATAAGTCTATGAGATTCATAAAAAGTTAAATTTCAATATTTGGTGTCATTCCATAATGGCTCTCATGCATTTATATAAAAAAAATAAAAATAAGATAATTATGCAACAAAATTTACATACTATAATGTAATTTTTTTCCTAGATGTGATTATATGTATACCAGTTTTCACAACATATGTTTCCTTGAACAATGAATATTTCATGATTATTATGCATCCAAGATGGTTATTATGGGAATTATATTAAACCACAAAATAAGTGGTTACACCATGAGCCTTATTATTACACCATAATTTAATGTTGTAAAAAAGTGATGATCTCCTAGCCCTTATGATTTTTTACCGTTCTATAATATGACTTTGTTACACTACAACACTTCTTTTTAGGGATTCAGTTTGAGAATCAATTAAGATAAACTACTTGGTGATTTTTTTTATTAAACTATAATAGAGAAGATTGCATCATGATATAGGTAAGTTGTTTGTATTATATTGTTTTGGTAATGTGGGTTGGTGTATTCCATAAGGATTCATTATTTCTTAACCCTCCTTTAATATATGAATGGTTATTTTGAAGTCAATATTAATTTAAAAACTAAAAATATGTGGAGTAAGGTAGTAGTTAATATAAATATCGGTTTTTTAATTTGAAATTAAAAATTTATAGAAAGACATTGAGTAGTGTGGAATCAGTTATTGTAGAAGGATTGGATGTTATGGTAGAGAGAATAAGAGAGAATAAAGGAAGAGAAATATCCCTAAGAGAGTGAGTTTTGATGATTAATTTTCATTTAACATATTTATTGAAGTGTAATCCTTATAAACTGAATATTAAATACATACTTAAATAGAAGATGGAATATTATTCTCATGTATCATGATAATGAGTTTATATTTTTTGATAATTAAATATTTTTCTATATATTAATATCTCTCAGTGGAAGAAGAAGGAATATGCGAGGTTCATTGAAGAGAAATTCCTTCACTAAATTTTTGAGTTTCAGTATTTGAAAAGATAATTATATTTTATTCTATATTGATATAGTTTTTATAAATTCTTATTGGTGATAGAATATCCTAATTATTTTATATCACTGAAGAGATATCTTTGTTTTTCTGGGAGATTTTTTTATATTTTTTGATAGAAATTTACATTTTTAGAAGACATTATATTTACATGAGTTTAAGGAAATTCCATTGTCATTATAAAGCATTGTACAATACTAGTGAATCAAATGACTATGGATGATACTATTCCATACTAAGGATAGGGAAATTTATTTTGAGTTGAAAACATTATAAATTATTTTGTTCACTTTTATTTGTGTGGATTTTAAAAATTGGTCACTAAATTAAATTGGTTAACTATAAAAAATTTACTATTGAGAATAATATATTGTAAGAAAACTTGGTTCTAATCAGCATAACTAATGATGTTGGCTGATTGGTAAATAATCATAAAATATTTATATCCATTGGTTCATCACCCACTTAGTGAATACTTTGTATGGGACCTTACTGTAATTGGGTGTAGTGTTTTAAAAATTGGAATCAGAAAACCGTTTGGATTTACTTTGAAGGCATCCAGACTATTTGAAGTAGAAGGTTTTGTATACTCTATATTTTTTTGTTAAAGTTTCATTATGAATTTTTATATCCTCCAATGATTATATTAATTTAGTTAATAACAAATGATTTATTTCTTTTGAAATAAAATATTTTAATGATCGGGAGTAAATAATTATACTATATTTTTCTCATTTGGTATGGATGTACTTGACATTATAACTGATGATTTTACTCCATTCATGAAAGATGCAGTGATGAATCCTACTAATAAAAATAATTTTTTTATTTATAGACTTGAAAATAATTCTATATTAACCTAAATTTTAGAGAAGTAATACATAATGGTATAGGGATCAAGAAAAAAATGAATTTAAGAGAATCTATAAAATATTAAAGAAGGTAATTTTAGAATGAATAAAGTAAAACATAAAAATTGTAATACCCAATTTGAATATATGTGTATTCTTTATAGAGATATTTTGGATGATTTATTTACTAGAGTTAATTAAATCACTATCTTTATAAGTTATTTTAGAGAAAATATAAAATATTTTATAACTATCAAGGAGTTTCTATAAATCTTACCAGATTGGTTTGATATGAACGTTTTATCTCTTAAAGATCATTAATTGAATATATTTTCACTTAATTTCTTTCAAATTGTGTTGGTTGTGTGTGAGATAAGAAAAGTTTATAATTTTATGAAAAGAAGTAAAGGAAAGAATGAACTATCTTTTAAATCCCTAAAGAATTAAAAGAATTTTATGAGGTTAGGGATGATGAAAAAATCATAAATTTATATGTATATTTTGACGTGAAGGTTAAGAATCTCATGTAAATTATCTCAAGTAATTTATAAAAGGAAAATATGGATATAATGGTAAATTTACTTTGAAGTGTTTAAGTTATGGTTTTTATTGTACATTAGATTTAAAATAATCTAAAATTAAAGGAAGAGGAGAGTGAAATTGAAGATAGTTTATCAAATAAGATCTATTAGAAGAAGAATTCAAAATCCAGTAAGATGAAATTTCCATCTAAGGGGAAGGAATAAAAATTTTATAAATTTAAGAAGAAAAATATTTTTTTTGTATATAGAGTAATAAGAATGAAATGACAATGAAATTAAATAAGCTTCATAATCAAGTGATCATGGTGAAAAATACTGATTTTAAAGATGAATGAAAATGATTTATCTAGTGAAGGAAATAAAGAATAAAAATACATGGGATTCATGATTAAGTGATTATTGAATGAGTTTATAATAATGATATTTAAATCAGGGAAGGAAAATAATGAATTGGGAAAGGTACCTCAAATATAAAATGTGTCTGAGAAAGTACAATGTGAAAGAGATATGTAGTAGATGAAATAAGTATAAAGTTAAAATATAAAACTTATGGAAGAGAAGAAGATGAATGAAGTAATAGTAGAAAAAAATAAAGAAAAAAATAAATAGCTTATATATTGTTACAAAAAGGTGTCATAATCTAAAGATCAATTTAATAAGATCAAGTTTGATTTTGAAAAATTAGTTCATAAAGTTATTGGAAGTTCAAATAATAATGATAAGACGGAAGAAATATTCATGAATATTGGTGATCACTATAACAATTAAAAATATAATTCTATGGATTAAAAAAATTATTAATTTAAGTTTAGGATGGTAGAAGGTAAAGTAAAGAAAAATAAAATGAATAATGTTTACTCATAATTATAGAATTGTTGAAAATTTAGAGATAGTTACTTGATGATAAAACCTACTAAAAATAGTAATGGGGAAAATTTAAGGAAAATGTCTGAAATGAATGAAAACTTGTTTGTAAAAACAAATAATTTTGGTTCATAACTTTTTTTGAGATCAATGGTTAGAAAGGCGAAGGAGAGTAGGTATCATAGTATGAACATCAAACAATTTTTCAATATGTTTATTTATTTATTTCATATTATTAATGTTATGATGGATATGGACATATGGAAATTAATTTTCTATAAAATAAAAGGGATTTTAAAAATTCAAGAAGATCAATAAGTAAGGATTTTAGGGGAATAAAAACTTCTAAAAGAAGGAAATTTTAGAAAGAGCATTAAAACTAATAATTTCATGTTAAAAATTAGTTTCATTTTCCTGATAATTTTTTTGGAAAACACGATCAACCACAACACTTATCTAGGGAATCACTAAAATAATTTCTATCATAATTGAGTATTAATACTATAACAACCATGGTCTTTATTACACCTTAATTCATTATTTATTAAATAAAAGTACACATAATACAACCTCTAAGATCATGAAGTCTAGTGTCTTTATGATTTAGGTAAATTACATAGAAATTTAATACATTAAAAATAACATCTTTATTGAAAACTTCCTTAACATTCCCACACTTAAATTTCATGGGACAATCTGAGGACATACATAAGAAAGGGTTGAGATATAAATCCTAGTAAGAGAATAAAAATAGACTAATGTGAAGAATGTAATAAATTTTGGAAAATAGACATAGAAATGGGGAATAAATGGATTTAGAATCATAAACATGAACAATGAGACATGATATAACATGATAACATAAAGGTAATATGGGAAATGTGGCAACATCTTAAAAAAATGCATCATAAACATAGGTCAAGGAAAAATCTAAATAAATCATGATGGATAAATTACTATAAAGTAATTTGGTTTACTCTCTCTTCAAACATGATGTATCATGAGACTAAATATTACCCAATACATTGAAGCACAATATAATTTCGGGTGTTCCCATCACTTTCATTTCATTATCATAATTAAGTGTTCCACATAAATTATAAAACATGGATTCATTCATCATCATATTTTATTCCATGATCAAGGAGTGTGTAATAAATACATGTAAGTCTCAATTCAAATATTTATAAGATAATAAAGGTTAACACCCTTAACAGGGAATGGGTATGGTATTCACTAAATGATTTTTGGCATAAAAAACGACGGTGAAATTTCAGCCACGTAATGACATCACATAAAAATTCATAAAATTGGTTGATGAGAGAGAAAGGGGTTTCTAATAATTTTTAAATAGAATGGGAATTAATAGGGACATGTAAATATATATCATAACATTATTAATTGGAAATAGAAGGTATAATATAATAAATAAAATTGAATAATGATGAGAAGGTAAAGATCCCTTACTTGAGTGTGTGACTCAAAATTCTTGGTAAAAGCTTTTTAAGAGATTAGGGGTGCCTTGGGAGGTCTCTAGAGGGGGGGGGGGATTAAGGACATGATAAAAATATTTTGAGTTAAGTAACTTGGGTGGGCTTATATATGATATGGGTAGGGATTTATTTAATATTTCTCAAACTTAGGTTTTGGACTCTATATAATAAAATAACCAAAACTACAAATTGTCCCATAGTTTTTGGCTCATGGTTTCTACCCAATGGGAGTGGTTTTCACTTTTTTATAAGGAAAATGGACTAAATTTATAAAATAATACCCTTGATGATGTGGAAGTGAGTTATACTATTAAAGAAATGATATTAAAACCTTAAAATATATTAAAGGTTTTGGAGGATTCATAATATCCTTATAAAATTGATCAAATAAAATTAAAATAACAAAATTTTAAATTTGAAACATATATATGATCATGTATACATTTTATATTATTTATTATATCACTTTTTGGTCATTATGATTTTATAATACACACCGTATACTTATACAGTATTTAGTGTTTACCAAAAAATTCGATTGTCTCGGAAAATTTTGTAAAATTAATTGTTGGATAATTTTGACGTTATGATTCTGAAAATAATATTCATTTTACCTAATAATTTTTAAAATATACGCATTTACACTTTCAAAATAAGAATCAACTTTTATTGAGAAATGATGGTTTTTTTGACAATAAAAGTTTTCAAACCCTTATAAAAATTACATTTGTCTTCATAAAAATTATATGATCATTAATATATGATAAAATTATAAAAAAATAAAATATTATTAAAATATTATTTATTTCAAAAATCCATTAATTCATCAAAATAAAATCCTTAATTGAATTTGAATATTACCAAAAAATAAATTTTTGTTTTATTATATTAAAAAAATCATTTATAAAATAACAATAAATAGATGAAAATATATTCATTATTATATAAATAATAATTAAAATCCTCATAGTTATAGGGTCTTGATACATTTAAATTAATATATCAGAAAATTCCAAACGGTTAAGGTGTGAGAACATGTTTTGGGCAGTGGTCTCGATGAGATTGAACTTCTCCCATAAATAGTTTAGCTAATTCTTAAGTTATTGGATCTTATATTGGGATTGGTCATGGGAAAATCCCAATGATTCTATCTCCCTTGGAAGCTATAATAATTGGGCTTCATAGGGTTGATCCTACTAGTTGAGGCCATCACTTCCTTTTCCTATGTCGATTGGTTTTGTTAAAACCCTATATTTTTACTCATCATGTGATCAATGTTCAAAAAATATATTATCAGTGGTAAAGATGCCTAATGGAATTTTAAATATGATATAATAAAACCAAATAAGTTCATGTGTTTTCTATAACCATATTACATAATATGAAATTTAATTAAATTGAAAGGGAAATTTTATTTTTAAAAGTTCTGGTCGTTACAATATTTAACCCTTTATAAATTTCACCCTCAAAATTTTTATTTCCCATGCTAAAATAAACGAGGGTAACTCTATTTCATCACATCCTTTTGTTCCCATGTTGCGTCTTTAAACTTATGGTTTCTCCATAGTACTTTGACCAGGTGAATTGTCTTATTTCATAGAACTTTACCTCTATAATCTAAGATCATCATTGGCTACTCCTTATATGATAGATCATTCTTAAATGGTACCACCTCTAGATTTATTACATGTAAGGGGTTTGGTTTTTACTTCCTCAATAGGGATCTATGGAACACATAATTTACTTGTGATAGGTTAGGTTGGAGTGATAGTTGATAGTCCACCGTTCCAATGTGATCAAGGTTCTCAAATGGGCTGATGTATCTTGGACTAAGATTTCCATTCATCTAAAATATCATCATTTTTTCCATTGAGATATGTAGAGAAATACCATATATGAAAATCAAACTCTAGGTCTCATATATAATTTATAGTATAACTCTTATGTCGACTTTGATCATCCTTGATGTGCTGCTAAATGGTATTTACATTTTCCATAATTTCCTCAACCATTTTAGGAACTAGTAGTTTTTGTTCCCCAACTTAATCCCAACATGTAAGTGTTCTGCACAAACTCCAATAAAAGGTCATCATAAGGGGATATTTGGATTGTTTAGTAGAAACTATTATTGTATGATAACTCAACCATAGGAAAATGTTTATCCCGTCCTCCTTTGAATTCAATTGAGCATACTCTCAACATGTCATCGAGTGTCTAGATAGTCCGCTCAAATTGGTCATCAGTTTGAGGGTTATAATCCATTATGAATTTCAACTCAATATTTATAGCATTTTGGAGGCTCTTCCTGAACATGAATGTAAATATTGGGTCTCAATCAGATACAATCGATTGTGGTGTTCCATGTATCCTCACCACTTCTCTAATGTATATCCATGCATGTCGATCGAGTGAGAAATAATTTTAAATCATAGTAAAGTGAGAAGTCTTTGTAATATGATCCAACACAACCCATATAACATTATTTCCTCCTGATTTCTTTGGAAGAATAGTGATAAGGTCTGTGGTTATGTTTTCCCATTTCTATATAGGTATGGGTATTGGTTGCATCATCCCCTTGGTTTTTTGCCTTCCCTCCTTCACTTGATGAAATAAAATACATATTGATGTATATTACATGATCTCCTTCTCCATATTATCCCACCAATAGATCTCTATTAGATCTTGATATGTCTTTGTGCTTCCTAGTAGGATGGAGAATGTTGAGCTATGCGCGTTATCCAATAGTTCTTTCTTTAACTCAAAATTTGATGGTACACATAGTCATGACCCAAATCTTTTAACTCATTCTTTAATAAAATTAGAGTCTGAATATTTCCCTTTTCTTATATCTTCCACTTTATTCTGATTTCCCATATCAACTCATTGATAATCTTTCATCCTCTCTAGAAGGGATGGATGAGAAATCATTTGTGAAAGGATTGATGATTTTCCTTCCTTTATTATTCACATGCATATCATTTTCTAATCTAGGAAGACCTGATCCGTATCAATTCTCATCAATGATATAATTATTATATCCTTTATACTAAGACCATCTTTAACTTTATTCCCTTTCCCAAGATGGTAATGAATCGAGTAGTCATAGTCCTTGATCAGCTCTATCCATCTTCATTGGCACATATTCAACTCTTTCTATATGAATATATAATTAAAGATTTTGTGATCCATATATATTTCACACTTCTCCCCAAAGAGATAATGTCACTAAATTTAAAAAGAGAATATCACTGTAGTAACTCTAGATCATGAGTTGGGTACTTATGTTCATGAAAATTAAACTACCCTGAAGCATAGACTATCACTTTTTCAGTTTTCATTAACACACATCCCTAGCCCTTCTTCAAAGCATCATTTAATACCATGAAAAGTTATCCACTCGTGGGTAGTGTGAGCATAGTTGCAATGATAAGAATATTTTTCATCTCATTGAATATCTCTTCTCATTCACCATTCTAATGAAAATTGACTCCCTTAAAAGTTATCTTGGTAAGAGGGTTTGTCAATCATGTGAAATGCTTCAAAAATTGATGATAGTACCCATATAATTCAAGTAAACTACAGATATCTATCACAAATTTAGGACTCAACCATCCTTTAATTGCTTCTGTCATTGAAGGGTCCTCATATATCCCATTGATTATGATGATATGCCCTAAGAATGAGGCTTACTTCAACCAAAACTCAAATTTACTATACTTTTCATATAGATTCTCCTTTAATAGGGTCTTTAACACATTTCTCAGATTCTCATTATAATCCTCCTTGGTTTATGAGGATATTTGGATATCATCTATAAAGACTACAACAAATTTGTCGAGGTAATCTCTAACGAATCTATTAATCAAGTACATGATTACTTTTAGAGCATTAGTGATTATAAATAGAATAAATATGAAATCATAGTTCCCATACCTTGTATAAAAAGTAGTCTTCGAGATAAATTCCTTCTTTACCCTAACTTATTAATACCCCAACCTCAGATTCACCTTGGAGAAGTATTGTGCTCCACCTAAATGATCAAACAAGTTATCAATCCATGGAATAAGATACTTGTTATTTATCATGATCTTGTTGAGATCATGATAATAATTGAAAAGTATCATTAACCCGTCCCTTTTCTTTATACAAAGGACTAGTGCACCCCATGGTGAAGCACTTGGGCATATAAACCCTTTAATTTTTACTCAAAAATTTTAATGTCTTCAAAAAATTATGAAAAATTGTCCATTCAATAATTTAGATATCCTAATTCGAAAAATAATATTTATTTTATATAAATAATTTTCTAAATATGTTCATTTAAAATTTTAAAATAATAATCGACATTTATTAATAAATTTGCGTTTTTTTGACAATAACCATTTTTGAACCCCTATGAAAATTACATTTGAATTCATAAAAATTATATGATCATTTATATTTTATAAAAATGATTAAATAAAAATATTTTTTAAATATATTATTTATTTAAAAAATCCATTAATTAATAACATTAAATTCCATAATTTAATTTTAATATTGCCCAAAAATAAAATTTATGTTTTATTATATCAAAATAAAATTCATTTATAAAGTAATAATAACATGATGAAAATATATATATTCATTATTATGTAAAAAATAATATATATACTCATATTTCTATGTTCTTGATACATATATCTTTAATACACTAGAAAATTCCCTAAGAGTAAGGTGTGCGACTGTTAGACTTTCATGGGGTGGTTCGGTGAACATTGTTTGGACCATGATCTCAATTAGATTAAACTTATTCTATAAACAGTTTCAATCATGCTTAAGTTGTTGGATCTAATATTAGGCTTGTTCAAGGGAAAATCCTAATGATTCTATCTCCATCGAAAGCTCTGATAAATGGGCTTCATAGGGTATGATCCTACAAGTTGAGTCTATCACTTTCTTTTTTCATGTCGAATGGATTTGTTAAAACCTTATATATATACTAATCATGTGATTAGTATTAAATGACTTTATTATCAACTGTAAATATGCATAAATGGTATTTTAAATTTAATATAATAAAACCAAATAAATTTACATGTTTTATATAACCACAGTACATAGTAAAACATTTAATTAAATTTCAAGGTTAATTTTATATTTAAAAATTTGGCTTTTCACAAATACTTCTCAAATATTTCAAAAGAATACAGAAATAGAAA
Organism: Viscum album; assembly: GCA_963277665.1. Taxonomy (NCBI): domain Eukaryota; kingdom Viridiplantae; phylum Streptophyta; class Magnoliopsida; order Santalales; family Viscaceae; genus Viscum; species Viscum album. The sequence goes on along the minus strand of OY728139.1, from coordinate 1,490,277,753 downwards.
TAGAGAAATCTCTTGTGGTGGAATTATCTTTGACAGAATCTTAAAGGAATCATTCATGAATACCTGTAAGTGGGCGTTCATCATATATGAGAAGTGAAAAAAAAACTGATTAAAGGATTTGATAAGTGTATATTTGGATTAGTTACATTTGGAAATGGTGTATCACTCAAAATAAATGTATTTAATTCAATATAAATTAGAGACAAGAAGTTGAATCCAAAGGGTAATCTTTTTTTGATGGTTTAAAACACATTTTTATGAGTATTTCATAACTACATAATGAAGGAAATTTGGTGATCTTTGAAAAATGTGTTTTTAGTGAAAATTTTAAAAAGTGGCGTGTGTTATGAATTTAATGAAAAAACTAAAGGTAAATTATTTCAAGAAGTAGAATTCTAAAATTAATGATACTTGAGTATGAAATTTTAAAGGATTAATGGAATAGACATCATGGACACATTGGTCAAAATAGAATCGTGATATTCCATTTCTAAAGAGGGAATGTAAATCTTAATTCTATACATGTCAAAAGGGAAATATTTTTAATTTTTCACATATAATGGAATATATTTAAACAAATTATCCTATGGAACATAGCCATTTGGATATTTTTGGATTTATGAAGATTAGAATAATATATGGTGATAGATACTTAATCCCATTCATTAATGATTGTACTTGAATTATATTCATTGTGCTAATGAGGAACCTATTTTAATCAATTCATAGATTCAAGAGTTTTAAGATAAGTATACAAAAAATGTTATTCCATAATTTGGTTCCATTCATTTAATAGAAATGATTATAGAAGTAAAAATTTTGATTCATATTTAGAGAAGCATGATATTCATTATGAGTACAGTGTATCATATACTACACAAAATAAATAGTGTGGTTGAGGGGAAGAATCAAAGTTTTATTGAGATAACTCAAACCACATTATTAGAACACAGAAATTCTCATTTCTTTTGGTGGAAAGTTTCTAGGATGAATGTACACTTTTAAAATTGATGTTTATATCATCTGAACTTTTATATGTCTTCTTATGGTATTTATTATAAGGAAACCATTTTATTGAAGTTTTTAAGTCCATTTTTCATCCCTTGTATCATTTAAATGAAGTTTTTAAATTTGATAAAGTTTGAGAAAAGATAATTTGATGCAATATTCCATGAATATCTGTCAAATAGAAAGAGATACAATTGATTAAAAAATGAATTAAGGAGTATTTTTTATAGTTATAATATTAAGGTTTTAGAACACTCATTTAATGGGTATAAAAAACTTTATAAAGTTAATACTGAAGATTTAGAATAAGTTGGAAATATAAATAATTTTTTTAAATGATAAAGATTAAAGTGATGAGAATGAAGAAATGTTGGCTCAACTTTATCCAGTGATAGGGGATGACAAAAACCACTTTACACAAGGTTGAATAAGTAGGTAGTGGTTTAGAACATATTTAGTGATCTTGGAAAATCAGTTTAAACAAGGAGATACTTGAGAATAATGTATTACACCTCATTTATTTATCAATTTGAACCAAGGAGTATAAATAAAAAATTTAAGTATCAAGAGTTGATTTTTCCATGAAAAATGAAATAGATCAGATTGAGAGGGAAAAAACTTTAGAGTTTGTTCCTAATTTTATAAAGAAAAATTTTATTTTGATGAATTCAATATTCCATAACAATTTTAATGGGAAAATAGAACTGATGAGGAATAAATAAATGTTTTAATGAATAAGTTATTATTAGGTCTAATGAATTTACATCAATGAGAAATTTACATTAGTTTCTATGCATGAAACCATAATGGTTTTTGTAACACCCCGAGATTTTATGAAAAACATTCTTTTTAATTTCATTAATGTCTTGTGTTTTACGCTACACCAAAAGGAGCTTTCAAAACACACATCCTTGACTTTCCTTGCATTACACACAATCACGACCTTCCTCGATAGCATGTGTAGTACGCAATAACGAGTTTCACTAAACAACAATATGCTATTAAAATATTATTAAAACTAGACATTATGAATAGTAATAACCACTTTTTGAAATTTTGTAAATTTTATTTTTCAAAATAGACTTCATTTTTGGATTCGGAATATCGAAATTAGCTTAGGGTGAAATTTTGGTACTTTTCTGATAACTTTCATTTTCTGATGAATAGTGAAAATAACTAAATTTTAATTAAAAACAACCTTTTTAAAAGAAATAATTAATAGTGATAAATTATTAATTTGAGTGGTTTTAAAGTATATTTAGAATATATTTTTACAATTTAATACAATTTTATTCATTGGATGTAATTTCAAATTTAAACCAGACATAAACAAGTGTCAATCTTTTGATAGTTATTATCTCTTAAGAACACGCTATTAGTTTTGACGACGGGAATTAATTTTTAAATTAATTAATTAAAATGATATGTTTTGAATTTGGTAAAATAGACATCATTTTTCAGTTCATAATATCAAATATAGCTTAGGCCTAATTTTTGGTATTTTTCTGGAAACTTTCATCTTTTGATGAATAGTGAAACCACTAAGTGGTAGTTAAAAGAATGAATTTTTCATAAAACTTAATTTTACCGCTTCTGTGAGTGGAATTTCAAAAATCCGAGAGACACAGTTGATGTCAGTAAGTAAAATGTGGTTCAATGAGATGAAAATAATTTTTGGTGAATAGTAATATTTTAATTTTTTTTACCACGGTTAAAAGTAAATAGGGTAATTAAGGGTAAAAATGATATTATTATTACCCTAACACATGTCATAATTCTATTGAATAAGTTTAATTCGACCAAAAACAACCTTAGGAATAAAATATGACCATTTCGGCCCACTTGGATAAGATTAGGACATTTATTATTAATTTATTTAAAGAAGGGTTAAAATAGTTAAAATCAAAGTTTAATAAGTATATCATTTTTAATATAGGGTTATACATAAGATAAATTCGACTATAAATATTAATTAGAAAGATAAAAAGATTTCCTAGATAATCGTATTTTATTTTTAATTTTTAGACATTAAATAATTTAATTTATTTATGACACACAGATGATGCAGTAATTATCTTATTAATGAAATATTGAAATAATTGATGTTATAAATACTCAAATAAATGTAATTTGAGACTTTTTATGAATTCCACTAATTTTATAGGTTAATATGACATGTTATTATGAATTGAATTAACGTTTTTCTAACTAATAATTCTGTTATGATTTTCAAAAAAATCAATTACTAAATAGTGTCAAAATTGACATAAAATAGTTTTTAAAACAAATATTATATTATTAATTGTTATTTTATTCCTAAAAATATATTGTTCGGCCTAATGACTTAGATACGGTTATATATATTAATAATAAAAAACTTGGGGTTCGTTTGGCTGATTATAGTAAGTCTATTAACCTTATAGTATAAGAACACAAGAAGACACGGTAAAAGTAAAATTATTTAACTTAATGTTAAATCTAAATGATAAGGTTAAAATAGGAACCTAAACTTGTCTAAATTCTATTGGATTAGAGGCTTTCGACCCATACCCACATTATCTTCAAAATATATCAATTTTGAACTATTAAAAACCGAATTTGACTTTATAATAAAATAATATTTTTCGTTAATCCAAAGGTGCCCCTCTCCTCCCTTATAAAAGGGCACCTCCTCCCTCTCTTCCTCACACCACTTTGAGCCTTCAAGATCAGCCAAAACCTTCCAAATTCTTTTCTCCACTTCTATAACTAGATCCTAGAGGTTCTGGTCTTCCTCAAAGACCAATTTTAGTGCCCTAAAAGGAGATCTCAAAGAGGCTCTTCAAAGAAGAGGTAATGTCCGTTACCGATTCTTTCAACTTTATTTGCTCTTACACTTATTCTTCTTAGTTTGTTTCATTTTGAAGTAATAACATCAGTATCACTCATATACTGATATGTTATTATAATTATGAAACAACCCAATTTCACCATCTATCCATCCTTCGGAAAACTAAATCACCACGCGTGCGTACGTACGGAATACCGTCTCCACACCGTGGTGTAATCTATTTTCCACCACCACCTTACATGGATGGGTATAATGGTGAAAATAAACAACTATATATGATTATTTTAGAGTGGTATTAATTCTGAAATAGTATTCATACACTCCAATACAATTCCATGATCATGAGAACGATATCATCGCTCGTGCGTACGTATGGACTACCGTCTCCACGACGTGATGAGATTCATTCTCCACGTTAACCATTCATGAATGATTATAAAGTATATATAATAAGTAATCATGAAATATATTACATAATAATGATACTGGATTTATGTGTATATATATGTATGTCATCTACTTAATTCCATTCAACTCAATAAGGAAACGAAAACAACGTTCATGCGTACGTACGACCTACTGTCTCCATGAACGGTGTATTTATTTCAATTTACTAATCTATTATATATATGTATATTCTGAATATATATTATATAAATCATGTTTTATATTCTGTAATTAAGTAATCATGATTTAAGTAATCATATGAATAATTACAAGTCAAAACACGGACGAAAAATGAAACGATTTTACCCAAAACACTCTTTAACATGGAATTTACAAAAGAACGGGTAAAATAAAGTAATAAGTGAACCATATATGATATCATAACAATAATTATGATTCTGGAATAAGTTAATGACATTATTTAAATCATTATACAGGAGGTTCGGACACTTACGAAGAAAATCGGACCTAAGGTAAGGGAAAATATCACAATCTCATTTTTATCCGAGATTGTTTATACTTTGGTATTTACTGGGGTGTATTTTATCATCCACGTACATGTTCCCTCAATATGTAATATTGTTTCCATCCACCTACAATTGTTTAAATCCAATTTTACCCTTCGGTGAGTTTTTAGTAAAGTATATGAAATAAATCTTTTGCCATTTTTCGTACGAGGTACTTTTTGACTTTTCTGGAAAAAGTACGAGAAAAATGTTTTTTTTAACTTATACGGCATGAACAGATTTTTACAGTTTTATAAATACTTATTTTCATGATTCTTCCTAAAAATATTTCATGACTATTTTCAAAAAAATCTCTTTCTTTTAAAATAGCATGACGTTTTGTGAAAAGAAATTGATTTTGAAGAAAAAAGGATATTTTCCTCAAGAATTCATTTCAAGTGTTTTATCAAAACCTTTTTCCATATAAGATGACATTATTTCATATGTGTATGTTTCAAGTATAAAGTATCTATTATTTACATGGTTTCACTTTTCTTAGTATGAAACTATATCCATTTCTTTTATATGGATTATGTGATTATGGGATGATGTTTATGAAACCCATTTTATTTATTGGGTTACTATGAATGATGTATGTTTATTTTTTGGCACAAGTAAGAATGATTTCATTATGAGATGGGTGGGACCTATATCTCTATCCAATGCATTGGGTAAAGATTTTATATCTCATGAGATAGACATGGATGGAACGGCAGGTTAAACCGGTTCAGTGAAACAGGACTGAAACGAGGAGTGAACTCGGTTCAGAAATGGAATTTGTCCACTAAGATAGTCTTGGAAATGATCCTTGACTAATAAGAAATGATTCTCTATGATTATGTGTGTATGACAAAAAGTTTCATGTTTTAAGTTATGATTATTGGGATTACATTTCACTACTATGATTTATCCCATGTTATGATATTATGATCTGTTTTGCAGGTTAAGATTTCCAAAATGTTATGTTCTTATGAATATGATGTGATTGATATTTCTTTTTTTTTACCCTTATTGAGCATTTGAGCTCACCCTTTTATGTTTTATTTTCCCCAGGATATAAAGAAAGGTTTTAGGTAAGAAAAAAAGGGAAGATCTTTATGGGAGATGTTGAAGATCTTTCACCACGATTAGAAGATTATATTCCGAGTTTCCAAAGACACTAAACTGTTACGGTCCTTGTGTGTGTGTTTTTGTAATGTACTAAGTATTCCGCAAAAGTAATGTAATTTCCATGTACGTCAAGCTTGGGGTCTCTACAGTTGGTATCAGAGGAAAGTATTAGTCAACCTTTGGAAACTAGGATGCGAGAAATTTAGTGAGATCCCTAGAGATATTTCTAAGGTATGTCTAGGTATGTCCCTAAGGTTAAGTATAAGTATAGGTTATAGTACTAAAATTACGGTAACCTAAGATGTTAGATATTTAAGGTACTCCCCATTTAGTATGTTGTTTTCCCTATCATGATTTTTTCCTGTCACACTATTCTTTTTTGGGTTTTAGACAATGGTTGGAACCCGAAGGAACCGTGTTGATCAATGTAATGGACAATGCAATGATTGTACTCCTGAACAAACAAATTTTATGGGAGATGGAGTGAAAAATCTTATTGCTATACTTACACAAGATATGAATCATTCTGGACTTCCAAATGAGCAGAGAAGGGAACAAGATTCTATTGAGTCCTTCATGAGGCAACGCCCACCTTCTTTCAGTGGGTCTTCGGATCCACTTGTTGCTGAATAATGGATCAGTACCACTGAAAAGATATTTTCAGTTCTTCAATGTTCTGAACATGATAAAGTCATCTTAGTAGTATATCGTTTGGAAGGTGAAGCTGATCAATGGTGGAATCTTATCAAGAATACGAGGCCAAGAGATGAAATTGAGTCCATGGAATGGGATGAGTTCAAGAACTTATTTTTCAATAAGTACTTCCCTCGTATTTTTCGAACAAAGATGGAGAAGGAGTTTCTTGAACTAAAGAAAAAGGATGATGAATATGTTGGTGTATACGAAGCGAATTTTACAAGGCTTGTAAGGTATGAATCTGGCTTTATCATCCAACCTGAAAGTAAAGTTGATCGATTCTTCAGTGTCTTAAAACCAAATCTTCGAAGGGAATTAGCTATAAGAGACTTCAGTAGCTATGAAGAAATTGTGCATTGTGCTATTAAGGTAGAAATGGAAGTTGGTGTTACATATTCATCTCATGGTTTTGAAAAGAAACGAAAGATGGAGTTCAAGGAGAAATCTTAGAATAATGGTGAAAATAAGATGAATGTTTCCTTATGCTCAAAGTGTGGAAAGAAGCATGGTGGAGATTGTCTTAAAGGGACTAGAAAATGTTTTAAGTGTGGAAAATAAGGTCATCGAGCAGTTGAGTGTCGAAGTAATGTAAAAAGGGTTGCTAATGGTGTGAATAAAGAAAAGACTATAGAGAACGCACCAACAACACTTCAATGCTTCAAGTGCAATGAAATGGGGCATTATTCTAATCAATTCCCTAATCCAAGGGTTAATGATGATCGACATGAGCAACCACTTAAGGCAAAAGACAAAGGGAAGTCACATGCGATCACTATTGGCGATGTTGAATATGACAACGATGTGGTGGAATGATTAAGTGTTTATGTAATAGGATTCCAAAATAATGTTGTATATAGTATCGTGGAATATTGGAATATTTATGTATTGGTCTATTGTGGTTTTCAATAATTTTATGGTACCGGTAACCATGTAAAGTGATTGCGATATTTTTGGTAAGAAGATGATATGCGCATAATGAAGGGATAAGAAGATAATGATATGTTTGATTGTATTCATGAGCTCATGATTGATATAAGGACTAAGTGATATCATGGTTTGAGTATAAATAATTTTTAGGATTTTGGTTTGTGGAAAGTGTTAACTTTTAACTGCATTCATGTTTTCACTAAGGTTTAATGGGTATACATGATTAAGGTATTGACATGTTTGTAATTTTACCAACAAGATATATCTTATGATATATAGGGGATAAATGATGGCATTCACGTGATTTTTATGTGACATTTCAAGTAATCATTTTTATACTATGAGCTTGGACCGAAGTATTTTGGATAAGCCTAAAGATTGGGATGGATTATGTTGGACATAAGTTAGTATTGTTTAAGGATAGAAGTTTTTTCGATATTATTTATTGGATGTTATAGTAATTTAGTTTTAGAAAAAGGACAACCTGCAGGATGGGCGACATCCCATCGCATCGGACAAGGCTGTGGGAATCGAACCCACAACCGAAGTGCGACTGGCCTTTACCGCCTACCACTGGCCTACAAGAAGTCCCTGTTTAGTAGAAACTAGTTTTATTATATTAAACAGTATGATATAAGAAGTATAAGTCCATTTTAGGAACCATATATGATTAATCTCACTATAGATGGACTTATGTATTTTTTGATAACTTTTCTAACCTTTTGTTTGAGACAGATGGAATGACCCATCATTGTATCACATGATCTACTAAAACATCACAAATGATAAATTCAACTTCATTTCATTAAGAGATGAAGTGGAAATTTTCCAAAGAATGACCAACGGTGAGACTATACCAAAATCACAAAAGTATTTCTTCTAATTCCAATTTCATCAACTTTAGGGAAATGATCTTGAAAACCAAAAATGTTGTCCTAGTGCTCTTATATATGATGAATCAGATGGTACCTTAGATCGTCACAAATTTATGGCTTTGTGATTGCTGGATTTTCCATATCTATGTTTTCTACCACTCTCCATCAGAACATGATGATTAGATTTCTCTTCCATATACATATTTTCACCTAGGTGGAAACCCAGTGATTAGTTTACTTGGGTAACCGTTACGTTTCATACTTTTGTTTTTAAAGATTGGGTTTGGTATTCCTTTTTACGATGTGAGTTTCTATTAAAGAAACTTTCGAGTAGTAAACCATTTATAACCCCGACGAATTTGGAGGGCGAAATTCATTTTAAGGGGGGTAGAATGTAACACCCCAAGATTTTATGAAAAATATTCTTTTTAATTTCATTAATGTCTTCTGTTGAACGCTACACCAAAAGGATCTTTCACAACACGCATCCTTGACTTGCCTTGGATTACACGCAATCACGGCCTTCCTCGATAGCGTGTGTAGTACGCAATAACGAGTTTCACTAAACAACAATATGCTATTAAAATATTATTAAAACTAGCCGTTATGAATAGTAATAACCACTTTTTGAAATTTTGTAAATTTTATTTTTCAAAATGAACTTCATTTTTGGATTCGGAATATCGAAATTAGCTTAGGGTGAAATTTTGGTACTTTTCGGATAACTTTCATTTTCGGATGAATAGTGAAAATTACTAAATTTTAATTAAAAACAACCTTTTTAATCGAAATAATTAATAGTAATAAATTATTAATTTGAGTGGTTTTAAAGTATATTTAGAATATATCTTTAAAATTTAATACAATTTTGTTCATTGGATGTAATTTCACATTTAAACCAAACATAAACAAGTGTCAATATTTTGATAGTTATTATCTCTTAAGAACACGCTATTTGTTTTAACGATGGGAATTAATTTTTAAATTAATTAATGCAACTGATATGTTTTGAATTTGGTAAAATAGACATAATTTTTCAGTTCATAATATCAAATATATATTAGGCCTAATTTTTGGTATTTTTCTGGAAACTTTCATTTGTTGATGAATAGTGAAACCACTAAGTGGTAGTTAAAAAAATGAATTTTTCATAAAACTTAATTTTACCGCTTCTGTGAGTGGAATTTCAAAAATCCGAGATACACGATTGATGTTAGTAAGTAAAATGTGGTTCAATGAGATGAAAATAATTTTTGATGAATAGTAACTTTTTACTTTTTTTTACCACGGTAAAAAGTAAATAGGTTAATTAAGGGTAAAAATGATATTATTATTACCCTAACACATGTCCTAATTCTATTGGATAAGTGTAATTCTACCAAAAACAACCTTAGGAATAAAATATGACCATTTAGGCCCACTTGGATTAGATTAGGACATTTATTATTAATTTATTTAAAGAAGGGTTAAAATAGTTAAAATCAAAGTTTAATAAGTTTATCATTTTTAATATAAGGTTATACATAAGATAAATTCTACTATAAATATTCATTATAAAGATAAAACGATTTCCTACATAATGGTATTTTATTTTTAATTTTTAGACATTAAATAAATTAATTTATGTATGACACAAAGATGATGCAGTAATTATCTTATTAATGAAATATTGACATAATTGATGTTATAAATACCAAAATAAATGTAATTTGAAACTTTTTAGAAATTAAACTAATTTTATAGGTTAAAATGACATGTTAGTATTGATTTAATTAAATTATTTATAACTAATAATTTTGTTATGAGTTTCACAAAAATCAATTACTAAATAGTGTCAAAATTGACATAAAATAGTTTTTAAAACAAATATTATATTATTAATTGTTATCTTATTTATAAAAATCTAATGTTCGGCCAAATGAATTAGATAAGGTTATATATATTAATAATAAACAACTTGGGGTTCGTTTGGCTGATTATAGTAAGTTTATTAACCTTATAGTATAAGAACACAAGAATACACAATAAAAGTAAAATTATTTAACTTAAGGTTAAATCTAAATGATAAGTTTAAAATAGGAACCTAAACTTGTCTAAATTCTATTGTATGAGAGGATTTCGACCCATCCCCACCTTAGATTAGAAATATATCAATTTTGAACTATTAAAAACCGAATTTTACTTTATAATAAAATAATATTTTTTGTTATTCCAAAGGTGCCCCTCTCCTCGCTTATAAAAGGGCACCTCCTCCCTCTCTTCCTCACACCACTTTGAGCCATCAAGCTCGGACAAACCCTACCAAATTATTTTCTCCACTTCCATATCTACATCTTAGAGGTTCTGGTCTTCCTGAAAGACCAATTTTAGTGCCCTAAAAGGAGATCTCAAAGAGGCGCTTCAAAGAAGAGGTAATGTCCGTTACCGATTCTTTCAACTTTATTTCCTCCTCCACTTCTTCTTCTTAGGTTGTTTCATTTTGAAGTAATAACATCAGTATCAATAATATACTTATATGTTATTATATGTATGAAACAACCCTATTTCACCATCTATCCATCCTACGGAAAACGAAATCACCGCGCGTGCGTACGTACGAAATACCATCTCCACGTCGTGGTGTAATCTATTTTCCACCACCACCTTACATGGATGGGTATAATGGTGAAAATAAAAAACTATATATGATTATTGTAAAGTGGTATTAATTCTGAAATAGTATTCATACACTCCAATACAATTCCAAGATCATGAGAACGATATCATCGCTCGTGCATACGTACGGACTACCGTCTCCACGACGTGATGAGATTCATTCTCCACGTTAACCATTCATGAATGATTATAAAGTATATATAATAAGTAATAATGAAATATATGACATAATAATGATACTAGATTTATGTGTATATATATTTATGTCATCTACTTAATTCCATTCAACTCAATAAGGAAACGAAAACAGCGTTCATGCGTACATACGGCCTACCGTCTCCATGAACGGTGTATTTCTTTCCATTTAATAATATATTATATATATGTATATTCTGAATATATATTATATAAATCATGTTTTATATTCTGTAATTTAGTAATCATGATCTATGTAATAATATGAATAATTACAAGTCAAAACACGGACGACAAATGAAACGATTTTACCCAAAACGCTCTTTAACATGGAATTTACAAAAGAACGGGTAAAATAAAGTCATAAGTGAACCATATATGATATCATAACAATGAGTATGATTATGTAATAATTTAATGACATTATTTAAATTATTATAGAGGAGGTTCGGACACTTAAAAAGAAAATCAGACCTAAGGTAAGGGAAAATATCACAATCTCATTTTTATCCGAGATTGTTTATACTTTGGTATTTACTAGGGTGTATTTTATCATCCGCGTCCATGTTCCCTCAATATATAATATTGTTTCCATCCAACTACAATTTTTTAAATCCAATTTTACCCTTCTGTGAGTTTTTAGTAAAGTATATGAAAGGAATCTTTTGTCGTTTTTCGTACGAGGTACTTTTTGACTTTTCTTGCAAAAGTACGAGAAGAATGTTTTTTTAACTTATACGGAACAAAAATATTTTTACAGTTTTATAAAGACTTATTTTCATGATGCTTCCTAAAAATATTTCATGACTATTTTCAACAAAATCACTTTCTTTTAAAATAGCATGACGTTTTGTGAAAAAAAAATTGATTTTGAAGAAGAAAGGATATTTTCCTCAAGAATTCATTTCAAGTGTTTTATCAAAACCTTTTTCCATCTAAGATGAAATTATTTCATATGTGTATGTTTCAAGTATAAAGTCTCTATGATTTACATGGTTTCACTTTTCTTATTATGAAATGATATCCATTTCTTTTATATGGATTATGTGATTATGGGATGATGTTTATGAAACCCATTTTATTTATTGGGTTACTATGAATGATGTATGTTTATTTTGTGGCAAAAGTAAGAATGATTTCATTATGAGATGGGTGGGACCTATATCTCCCTCCAATTAATTGGGTAAAGATTTTATATCTCATGAGATAGACATGGCTGGAATGGCAGGTTAAACCGGTTCAGTGAAACAGAACTAAAACGAGGAGTGAACTCGGTTCAGAAATAGACTTTTTCTACTAAGATAGTCTTGGCAATGAGCCTTGAATAATAAGAAATGATTCTCTATGATTATGTGTGTATGCCACAAAGTTTCATTTTTTAATTTATGATTATTGGGATTACATTACACTACTATGATTTATCCCATGTTATGATATTATGATCTGTTTTGCAGGTTAAGATTTCCAAAATGTTATGTTCTTATGAATATGATGTGATTGATATTTCTTTTGTTTACCCTTACTGAGCATTTGAGCTCATCCTTTTATGTTTTCTTTTCCCCAGGATATAAAGAATGGTTTTAGGTAAGAAAAAAAATGGAAGATCTTTATGGGAGATGTTGAAGATCTTTCACCATGATTAGAATATTATATTCTGAGTTTCCAAAGACACTAAACTATTACGGTCCTTGTGTGTTTGTTTTTGTAATGTACTAAGTATTCCACAAAAATAATGTAATGTCCATGTACGTCAAGATTAGGGTCTCTACAGTTTTTCTTGACATCACTACACAAAAAAGATATATGATTTTACAAATGGATTTAAAATATTACTTTCTCAATGGATAACTTGATGAGGATGTGTACATTGAGTAACCCAAAGGATTTTTTCGTGGAGATGATGTGATATGTGTTTTTAGGTTGAAGAATGAACTATATAGGTTAAAATAGTATTCAAGAGCATGATATTTGAAGAAATAAAAATTCATTTAGTCAATGTTATCTTAGGACGGTTTAGTGTATAACAACCTCTATATAAAATAAACTAAAGAGATATATCTTATTGGTATCATTCTTGTTGATGATATCATATTGGATGAAAATGAAGAAGTTTTTTACAAGTTATTTTCCACTGAGATGAAAGAGATACTTTAAATGTTGATGTGGAGAGTTGAAGTAATGATTAGGACACTAAATTTATTAAGATAAGGATAAGGTTTTTATTTCTCTAGAGAAATATACTTTGTAATTTTTGAAAAAGTTTATAATAGAGTATGTAAATATAATTTGTACAAAAAACTTTTGTGGGAACCAAACTTTGAAATGGAAGAGATAAAAAGTGTATTGATCAAAAAGAGTTTTGAAAAATAATTAAGTGTTTACTTCAAGACCACATATAGTTTATTCTATTAAATTATTTTCATGTTATCAATGTGTCCCAAGGGAATATTATTTCATATCAATTAAGATAATCCAATGGTATGTCAAGACTTCTACAAATTATGTTTTGGAATATAACAATAAAAGAAATCATGATTTGTTTGAATACGCTAATGTGGGTTGGGATATAACTACCTATAACTTGAAGTATATATCTTGTGGAGTGTTTTTGGGAAGATAAATATGTTACATAGAAAAAAATAAGTATAATTATGTTACATTAAGCATAGTGATATAATAATATGTTCCTCACTCGACTACAAAATTCTATTTTTTTAGAAAAACTAGTTTTATGGGGTTATGTGGGAACCCACCAAAATAAATGAACAAGAAAATAAATCCAACCAAAAAAAAATATAATATTTTTCTACTAACTAAGAAACAAATACATTGATTTGGATGAATACACAAGTTTATGTCCATAATGTGGAAGTTAAGTTTCCCTTATCAATGAGCCATGATGATTAAAGTGTCTTAAATCTATTAAGGAATCATGTTAAACATTATTGATTAAATAAAATCGATACCAAGAACCATTTATCAAGGAGAAGGTTGAAGAAGGATTTATAAAGGTGGAGTATGTTTTTAGTATGGATAAATTTATGGATATGTTTATGAAACTATTTCTTAAGGCTGTGTTTGAAAGACTATGGTCAATAATGGGAGTTCAACCTCAATATTTTCATGGATAAGGTATAGTCATGTCATACCATGACACTTGTTCTTTGTATTATTTTTCTCAAAGGGGTGGGAGGTAATAACATAAACTCAAAGATATATTTTTCCCTAATGGGGGATATTTTTCATATTAAGGTGGGGGATATATATATAGAGGTATTTTTTCAAAAAGGGAAAGTTGTCAGTTCAATGTACAAATGTGGTATTTGTACGTAAATATATGATTTCAAAGTATGTGTATGGGTTAGTATATGACTATTTTAATATGTTTTTTAAGTAAATGTTAAATAATAAGTGTGACACATATATAGGGATTGTTCTAAAGAAAATATTTGATAAGAATTATTTGAGAGTATACTTAGAAATGAATGTGAGTTACTCTTATAAAAAACTTTGAAATTATTATTGAATGTTCATGGTTCCTATACTATGTTTTCTTATATAGGATTATATTGATTAAGTAATGAATAATTGATATGTTTGATGGTTATTTATGTTCATTGGTTGAAAATAAAATTCAAAGGGAGAGATTGTAGTGTCCAAGTATATGTTTAAGAAAATTTTCTCCTTGGATATTTTTTATTTATAAAGGGGAGAGTTTTTGTTGAAAGTGTTTAAAGATGAAATGTTTTTGGAATAATAGAGTTGGATTTTTTTCTAACCAATTAAAAAATATATCATGTGATTCAAATTATTTTAGGTGTTTGAATTACTTTAAAAACGTATTGATAATGATCCTATAGAATATTGGGACTATTTAGAAGAATTGAAAAAGGTTCGGGAGAAATTTTCATGTTGTAGAAGAAATCACACCACATCATATGGTGTTACTTCCTAATGGTTATCATGGATTTCTATAGAAAATGGAAATAAAGAAGATTATTTCAAGATATATATATATATATATATATATATATATATTTCCCAATGAATGTTTTAGAGGTGGTGATTATTGTATTGGTTTTCATGAAATATGTGTCATGTTTTAATAAAGAGGTTGAAATTCACATGTGTCCCAAAAGGTTTTTATAGGAGGTTAAATACACCGTGAAGTAAGTGGTTACACTATGATCCTTAATATAATGCTTCAATTTAATGGTGTAAGGAAATGATTAATGTATGGAAATTATGAGTTATTGATTACACTATAATATGATTCTATCAAGCTACAAAACTTCATTTGAATAAGTTTGTTTGAAATGTAGTTGAGAGAAAATTCATGGTAATTTCATTCATTACACCATAGTTGATATGATTATTCTATGATTTATTTAAGGTGATTATGTGAGGTATTTTTTTTCATGAAATCCTGAGAAATATTTTATCACTGAGGAATAAAATATAATGCCCGTCAAGTTTGTCTCTTAAATAGGGTATAGGGTAAGTTCAAAATCGTCACTTTTATTTTTTTAGAGAAGAATAAAATTAGGGATTTGTTTTAGTTGAAAAATAAATAAATAAAAATAAAAAATAAATGAAAATTAAATTACAATTATTTTCTTAAAATGAAAGTAAAATTAGATTGAAAAAGAGTGTGAAATTAGATTTTAAACAAAAACATGGAACAAGATTCAACCTTTGAACACATTGTTCTTCCTTTTTAAATAGTATCTCTTAATTAAATTTCTCAATGATTGAACAAAGAAATACGAATGAACAACTAATTATTCCTTAATATCATATCAAAACCTTAGTGTGACTGTTTTTCCTCTTATAGAAGTGATTTGACTACTCAAATATCTCTATGTATTTAAACCTAATTTAAAACATTTTAATCCAAAGAAAGACTAATATTATGAAATTTAAACAATGAAATTAGTTATTTTAATTCATAGAATTTACAACTATTAAAAAAATATAAAATTATTATATTCTATAAAAAAACAACTAGATTTATTAGAGAATATAATTTCTAAAAAAATTAAATAGGATACAATAATTGAATAATAAGCATCATAAGGGACTTTTCCATATGTCTCTATTGCTCAAAATTGATAATAAGTTTATCTGGATATTCCTAAACTATTTTTAGTCTCATTTCATTACTATGATATACCTTGGTCTAACTCATGTGTTTGTCTAATGATGATTGAGAGTTATCCAATCTAAAATACCCACACCCAGTCCATTCATGGATGTATTTATTTATTTTTCTACAGAGGAGGGAAAATAATTTGAAAATGGTATAAAATTTAATTATCTCAGGGGGAACACACTCCTCTCATTGATCATCTTTTATCAAATTTAATTTTATGTGGAAACATCATCCTTTAAGGATGATTGGAATGATAGCCCCACCTAGGGTATTCTTGAGGTTATATAGCTATTATTACTATTTTAAACTCCCCATTAATTACAACCACTTAATATTCCCCTTAAATAAAATCATGTATTTATCCTTAATAAAAATTTCACAAAGAAATATTCCATGAAACACCAAACATAATATAATTGATACATGTGAAAATTCACATTGAAAAATTCTAGTTTTCACAATATGTATGAAATTACCTTTATATGCAACAAATTATACCTCTCTTACTGATGCAAAATATTTTTTATTGGGAAAATATATTATGTATCCAAAATATTTAATACATAAGATTTTTCTTTTATTCCATTTGATACATAACATTTTTTACTTGGAAAATATATATTGTATTAGAATTCCCATTCAAAAATATATTACACATCATCCAAAAATGTTACATAAGTTCCAAAATGTTATTATTTTCAAAAAAATATGTTATGTGTGAATATATATGGAAATTATATTACGTATCATATTTGGTTATCAAAATATTATGTAACATATCATTTTTAGGGAAAATTAGATGACGTATCACCTCTCCTAATATAAAAATAAGATGTGTATCATCAGTATTCTTTGAAATTATGTTATGATTTTACCTTTTCTCTATAAAAATGTGCTTTGTATCAATTTTATAATAAAACATATGATATGTGTGCTTCCCTTTTTGAATTTCTCAATCATCTGAAACAGAAATAATTATGTATCAATATTAAAAAACCATATAAAATCAAGACTTAAACAAAATTATACCAATTGAAGTTGAAAATAAATTTTTTCTAAGAATTCATAAAAACAAAAACAAAAACAAAACTTCTTAAAATAATTAAAAATATTATTAAGAAAACATAAAAACCATGAATTGAGAAATATTCACAATAATTTTGAAAATTCCCAAAATTATAGAAAATTTTCAATTTACCTTAAATTTAAAAATGGTGGGCAATTAATCCTTTAAATACAAAGTAAATTTTTTGAAAATAAGAGCTCTATAAATTGACACACAATTTAGACTTGGTCTTTTGGACAAATAAACATCAAAAGTATTACCAAAGTAAATTCAAAATAGAAACCCATTAGAATCACTAATTTCAACATATAAGGCACCCCAAAATATCTTACCTCCTAAATAAATTTTATTACAAATTATCTATTAGGTACACCCAATCTATTCCCACTTATTTTATCATCCCATGTAAGAAAGAATTTAACACACCAAAATTTTCTCTCATCGCAAAAATTTGAATTTTTCAAAATTATTTTCTCATCTAAACACATGAATGAGTGACCATAAAAATTATGAGTTCCTAAATATCTAGACTATTGTGTAAAAAATTGTGTTAATAATGAGTAATTCTCAGTGATGTTCAATCATTGAGTGTTGGTAGGCTTCAAATATTAAAAATTATGAGGTATAGTAAGTAGTTTTGGATATTTTTAAGAAAAATGCACAATTCTAGTTTATACTGAATTATGGAATCCTAATTACTCTTATAAAAATGATACATATTATCATAATTTAAAAATTATCATGGAAAATTCACACTATCATCATTTTAGTAGAACAATTTATCTACTCAATTGCCTTCAATATATTTACACTTATATTTTATTTTCAAATCCTATACAAAATTGTAAGTTGAAGGTGTAGAGGATTTATTTAAACTTAAAATAATGATATAAACTTTATATAACCACATTTAATGATAAATATCACTTCAATATTTCCTAAACATATATTTTTTTTATTTTATAATCAATTTTACACAAACACTACTTGAAAACATTTATGCTCTCAAAATTCTTCTCTATGTAGCTTTAGTTAACATGGCCTAAAAAAGAATTTTTATCCTCTAACTGTCTTTCTAAAGTATCCTCAATTGATGTATAAACCACAATACAACACCCTACCCCACATTTGAGTTCAACTAAGATCATGCAATTTACTTCCAGAGTAGATTGGATACGAATTTGGGTTTATAATGTGGTTTCTTAAAGGGTTTTTCCTATATACTAAGGGCTCAAAAAGGTTAAATGTAAAATTTATGTTAGAATAAGGGGTTATTTATGAAAATTGGGTTTTGAATACAAAATAACTACCTCAATAATCTTCAATATAGGTACATAATGATATAATTTTTTTGATAGGAATCCAAAAAATTATGGTTAAATCATTCATGGTTTAGTTAACCAAACAAGTGAAGTTATTGAAAAGAAGAAGAAAAAAGGGTTTAGAATCAAAAAATTTAGCGATTTTAAAATTTTTATAGAAATTCTTGGCATGAGATTCAAAATTATAAAGGTATTTTCATGAATTTCTCAAAACATTGAATCTGAAACAAAGTTCATTTTAGCATTCATTTTATTTAAGTTCCATGGTTCAAATAAATTCACATATTCAGATAGGTTTTAAAAATTACATTGGTCTTCATTTTTGTGTCACATGTTTAGAAAATATTCATAAATGAAAAAAGAAACAAATAAAAAAATGAAAGAATATAAAAAAAATAAAAAAATAAAAAATAAAAACACAAAATTCTAATCTAGTAAATGATATCCCCCAATTATTTTTAGAAATTTCCTCATCATACAATGGTTTATATAATAAATAAAATACATAATTATAATAATGAAAAACAATTGGGTCTTTGAATCTTTTTCAATCCTTATTTTGAAAACCAGAATACATTTCATGTAAATTTGATTTAATTTAATGTTTTTAATTTTAAGTGTTTTTAGTGTTATGGGTGAAAATATATTAACCTTAATTATAGAAGATTTTTTCACGGAAATCCATAGATTTGAGACTTCATTCCAGATTATATTCACCAGATGTATGGTCATTGTTTTGGTGTAGGGAATACTTTATTAGAAGATGAGAATCTATGTCAATTTCACCAGAATATGGAAAAAACACTTCTAATATAGTTATAAATAACCCCGAAGAATGCATATTTTGACAACTAGAGGTTTTCCTTGGAAAAGGTCAACAAATTTATAGTTTAGAAGAATTAATATTGAACATTCTGAAATTCCTTCTTCATTTTGAAGTTGTGAATCTTCTTGCTTCTTAGAGAACTTTTGGTAAGTGTAACAATTTTATTTTTGAGTGTTTTTGGAAAGTGATACTACTATGTGAGGTTTTTCTATTATAAATATATCTAATAATTTAATATTGTAATAATTGTGTTTCTGATATTTTGATATCAGTAGATTTTATAAGGAAGAAAAAGTTGAGTTTTTGATAATTGAGATCATGGGATAACGGGTTGTGGAAGCGTGCTATTTCCAGTCATCTGGTTCGAGGGATTATAGGTTTTACGGACATAGTGTCTGGGGTTATGATACTGATACCTTCTAATAGGTTTATATTATAGGGATTCTAGGGAATAAGAAGATAAAGATACCTACTTATGGGTTTACGGTCGAGTATGTTTTAGTGTTTGGAATGAGGATACCATGAATCAGGTTTAAATACTCTCCTTACACTTTGGTAAAAGTATGATTTTATAATATCCTTAAAAGGGTGATTTGTTTATTAACCAATAATCCATGTTTCATTATATTTCTACAATGCATTTAATTATTTAGAATTTGATAAATTTACATTGGATTAATTTCCACTGCGCATATATGTCTTACATTAATATTCTATTGGTTGGTCAAAGGATCATATTTTTTAACGATGTTAAACATAAGTTGGAAACCAATTGTAGTTAGCCTTTTAAACTACAATTCAAACTCTATTATATTTAAACAATATTTTTTATCTTGGACAACATTTTGTATCACAGAAAATTTATATGTTGATAATGATCTTAATTTTATTTTTGTGTTTATATTATTTTATTAGAAGTTACTAAGTTTACATACACTAAAATTATAGTAGAGAAATGATCTAATTTTTTTAAATGGAAGGAGTTATATCCATTGAATATTTTAATAATATAATTCCAAAAATTCCACCATTTTTTTATATTAATGATTATGAATACTATAATTATTTAATGGTGACATATATGATTAACCCTTTTGTTTATATTTTTTAATTCTTACTGGTTGTTACAAGATTTTAAATAAATAAGTCACTTGTTTTATAGAGAAGAGAAAAATTAGTTTTAGTAGATTTTATTTATTCTAAATACTCTTTTGTGTTCAATTAAAAGGAACATATACAGTTAAGTTTCTTTATACAGAACAACATGTGATATATGAGAAAAGTTTTAAGTAACACATTTTGGAACTTTTAATGTTATATAAACTAAAAAAGATATGTTAAGAGAATAATATCAAGTCTTTTATTTTTGAACTAGTGAAAGTGTTTCTTATATTCACTAAAGACTAATGAAAATTGTTAATAGTCCAAAATATTTTTGAGAAAATATTTTATCAGATGATCAATTGGATAAAATATTTATCAATATTTTACCTAAGGAGTGGGAATAAAAAATGACTTCTATTGATGATGAAAATCATATCACTAAGTTGAGTTTTGATGGTCTTATCAAAACTATCATCCCTTGTGTGAGTAGATTAAATGGATTTTCTGAAAAAGAAAGGAGAAATGGTTTAACTTTCACTTTAACTTCCAAAGGTTTAAATTTTGGATTTTATAATTCTAATCCATGTACATTCAATGTAAATATCTTTGCCGAGTTAAATGAAGGTGAAATTTCTCATTTTTCTAGAAGAATGAATAAGTGTAGAGTCAAAATAATTTCAGGATATATTATTGGGAATAAAAAAGACATAATAATTGAAAAAATATTCATTTTAGACTATATGTTATGAATTCAGGAAGCCTATACATATTTGGATAGATTGTAATAATTTGAAGAGGAAATATAATAAGCTTTCAAAGAAATAATCTAACAAGGTTGATATGAAAAGTCCAAAACAACTAGACACTTTGAGTGTTAGTGGCGGTGATACTACTACTTCCTACAGTTCTTCGTAATATAATGAAAATATTCAGAAGATTTTGGGGTTTTATAACAAATTTATAGAGAATGAGAAATAATTCATGGGTAAGATGACTAGTGACACACTTACAAATTTTACTATAGGTGAAAATTATCCATAGTAAATAGAAGTTGAAGGTGAAAGTGAGGATGAGGTTGATTCCCCAACTCTAGAATAAGTGTTATTATATGTAATAAGACATGATAAGAGAGAGATGATAATGCAAAAAGAATGTTATAGAGATGATTAAGGATCACATTCAGTGGGTTGTTGGATGTGGCGATATTATCTTTTGGAATGATAACTAGGTTGGAAATGCATTGTTTTTTCCAGGGTGTCCAGCACTGGATTCCCCTTTCGTGAAATCCTGCAGGTGGTCCGACACTATCAAATCCATGCTTAGTGTGGATCAGAAGACGGTTTTTGGGGCTATCACTTTGACAACTGAACCCGATAGAAGTGTTTTATCGTAGACGTCAAACGAAGTCTTCAATAGTCGGGATTTTTGTAAATGGATTCATATAGACTACACACAAGATGTTTGGGAAGGCATTCTATGGTTTAAGGAGATTCTAAAAAAACTCATTTTTCCGATCTGGTGTGTTAAAAACAAGGCACTACCCACTGATGATAATATTCAAAGAAAGGGGATCTCCTTGGCCTCATGATGCATGTGCTGTGAGTCTACTAACATCAAATCTGTATGGAATATCTTCTTTGCAGAAGAATGGGTGATAATTATATAGGGTTTTATAAGTTGGTGAATAGGAGTTTCAGTGAATGGGGAGTCGTTGATGGATTTCTTGGAGGTGTGGTTTCACAGGGCTATCTTGGTTGACCAAGAAATGTACAATATTTTCTGCTACCAATTGGGTTATCTGGGATGCTAGAAATAGAGTTAGGAATGGTGGTATATGTTGTGACTATTTCATCTTGGTTCGTACAAGGATTCTGATTGCAGATCTTGTGTATATCATTCCTGATGGGATTTCCTCACTATAAAGCAGGGGTTGCTACTAAGGATGGCTCGGCTGAGTGAAGATATGGGTTTGAATCTACAATGGAGATGGGTTCATTGGAATCCTCCCACCACAGGTCTAAAGATGAAAATTGATGGATCCCGTTTTTCCATGGAGATGCAGGGAGGTGGTCTTGTTAGGGATGAAAGGGGATTACTGGTCATTTCTTTTAGTTTGTTTTATGGTGAGAGGAATTCTATTGAATAATAGGCTCGATCTATGTATAGTGGGCTTACCTTATGTAATAAACATGACATTTGTCTTTCTATTTGGAATATTATTCTAAAAATCTAGTTGATATCATCTAAGTGGAAACTAGCACATCATGGGATCCAAATTACTTTACCAGGAAGTACATGATGATGTTGAATCAATTCAATGAAGTGAGACACACTTCGAGGGGAGGGAATTTCATACCAGACAGTTTATCCAAAAACTGGAGTTCTTCCAATAGATTAATTATTTATAATTGCACTGGTTCACTTCCTCATGACCATAATCTTTTCATTATAGGGGGTGACTTCAGTCATCACCATTTCCATCCACCATGAGTATTTTGTAGTCTTATCATCCATTTGAATAAAAAGTTAAATTTGAATGAACGAGGAAAGAATGTGAGAAGGATAATTTTGATCTTTGTAAACTTACTATAAATTATAATTAACTCAAAGTTATATGAGTCAAATTAAATTAAGGTTTCAAAAAGTCTATGAATGATTTGTATTAAATTAAGAGTTAAACTCTGATTTGGAATAGAATAAGTATAACGTTTCAAAGATTGTTACAGATAAATAAGGTAAAGGAATAGTTAAATCATTAGAAAATAATCTTAAGTAAAATGGTTAAAAGGTAATAAATTTTGAGTAATAAGTTAAGTTTATGGAAGATATAAATGATATTATAAAGAAAAAGTCATAAATTGATTATCTGAAGAAGCTATTGACCAACTTTACTATAAGCATAAAGAATTTTGAAAATATGTATAGGCAGTTGAGACAAAAAGGGTAAACTTCTAAACCTAGGAATAAATCATCCAGGAGATGAACATATCAGTCGAACTATTTTATTCCAAGTGAAACACTATTTTGTATGATATGTTATAGAGGACACTATAATAAAAGTTGTTCCTTGAATAGTATTATTTTGAAACTCATCATGATTTTATTTGAAAAAAACTAGTTTATTTTGAGCATCAATGACCAATGTAAATGTTGATATCAAAGATCTTATTTGATAATTCTACGAGATCCAAAAAGCTTTTTATTTTGAATAAATAATTTTTGAATATTTGAAGTCACTTTGTACTGGACGCTATGTTTTATATATTCAATTCCTGGTAACTTTCTTTTTAAGATTATAAAAGGTAATATCTATCTTAAATAGGTCAATTATTGAAGTTATAAAGTTTTTATTAATATTTAGAGTTAAATCCCTTTATTTAGGGGGATTTTTTTTATTTTTCTAGGGAATTTTTCAAATAGTAAAATTTTAATTTCTAAAGAGCTTAATTTTAAGATAGAATTTATCTAGAACCATCATATATGGAATAATGTCAAGTCGGCACACTAGAAGATAACTTCCAAGGAACTTTATATTTTTTTTACACCTATTAATTTTTTAAATAAATTTTATTTTTATTTACATTGAGTTTGATATCATTGTATTTTGTGATTTTTTTGATTTCAGCATATGTTAACAGATAATAATGATGAAATTGATGTTTTTAAACCACATATTTAAGAAATTAAAATTTTAATTATTTTAAGAATTTATTTAGTCGTACATTTTGATGGTAAATAATCTTGATCATTCAATAAAATAAAATCAATTATTGTTGTTAGCCCCCTATAACACCTATATAAAGGTGTAGAAATGATGTTGTTTAGAAATATTAAATACAAATTTTATCCCAAAGTGTTGTTTTTCTAAATTTCTAGATCACTATTCATTTTTTTATTGAGTTATAAAATCTCCAAGAGACATTTATTATAGAAAGATTATTCATTATAGGATGATCTATCAAGAATTTTATTCTAATCATGAGATTCATTTGAAATAAGGGATTATGTTTCAAGGATATGAATTTTTGTTGTTCAAAAAGAATGTTATGAGTTTTTTTATACTCCTATAATTTGTGAGTTATATAAAAATAATTTTTTTTATCTAATATGGAGATGAGAAGAGGTTTTTGTTTACTATCTTGGAAAATATATTAAGTTTAATTATGGAGAGGCTTGTTGGGTTTCTAAAACATCCATTAGAGGGGAAGTCACTCTTTACATCTCAAAAGATTCTAGAAGTTTATATTTTTTTTAAAAGAAAATCATAAGAAATTATTTTCATTATTAAATAGAAACTTCATAAAATGAATCATATGGAACAAGAAGTTAGAATTGTTTTTCATTTTTCAAAATCCTTTTTGTTGATATGGAAGGTTGTCAAGGACATTGTGAGAATCCATGCTTTTTATCTACTATATTTCCTTGTGAATATGTGGAATATAAATATTACTATTTTTATAGTCTTACATTGAATAAATTCTCACACGTATGGTTAAGTTGATGAATTTTTTATTCTCCTAGATGTGAAACATAGTTCTTATAAATTTATTATAAGTTAAAGAAAGTGAAAATGTATCTCATCTTTAAAGGATTAATTAAAATCCAATCAACATGGAAACTATCTCTTAGATGTTATAGATGTATGAATTCAATGGGAAGAAGTTTGTAGAGATGTAATTAGAAGTTGTATAAATAGATATTCAAGAATCTGTGAGGAGAAAATCTCTTGATGTTTATTCTAATAAGTCTCCACCTATAAATAATAAGAAGAACTATGAAGGTGAGGTTCATAAGAAGAAAGTTTTATGATAAAGGTTAAATTATTTTAATGAAGAGTTTCATAAGTTATTAAAACTCATAGTTGTTGGTCAGAGTGGATACTCAAGAGGGGGTGAATTGAGTTCCTATTAAAAATATCTGTTTAAAATATTTATATTGAAATCCTCCAATTTATAAAACAAGTTTAACTGTAGTGAATTTATAAATATTGTAAGTGTTCAATTAGTTTCTCAAAGATTGATTATTTCTCAGTTAACTTAATATGAAGATTAAGTTAGCTTTTTATAATAACTTACTGGGTAGCAATAATTAAAAATACTTTCTAGTTTTACAATTAGAGTTACTTTAAAACAGATTTGAATTTCAAAGTAAGTAGCAGCAGAATATTGAAAATAGTTTAAACTGAAATAAGATGTAAAATAGTTTTAACCAAGAGGTTCATTCTCAAGCTGAGAATTATTCTTCTCAAATAGTTTATATAAAACTTTGATCCACACCCAGGATTGGGGTTTACAATAGTACTCAGACTATCTAGGTCCTTAGACCTCTACCACAGTTCTATGTGGGAAAGCAATAACAACCGCACACAGGCTATCTAGGTCCTCAGACCTCTACCACAGTTCTATGTGGGATACACAAAGGTATAAGGAGTTTGGTGTGAGGATTTCAGTATCCTACCATTCAGATTAGAAGTCAGTGTGTGTCTAAACAGACAGAAGCACACACTACTTGTAATGTAAAGAAAAGGATGATCACATCAGAGAAAGAATATAGAGATGAGTTTAGAATGCTCTTGTGTGATGTCAATGCAGCTCTGGACTCCTTTGGATTGAAACAGATGAAGCTTTGAGTCCTTCTCTAGAAGTTTTCTGAAAAAAAGAGTGTCGTGGTTCTGTTTATTTACTTCCAGTATAGGTGTTTAGATTGAATGTGAGAGTATTCTTTACAGCACATGAACCTCCTCTTGAACTTCTGTTCTTGATGTGTATGAGTGTTCTTCTATTTCTTCATGCATTATTCTTATATGTGTCACGTTTTTCATTCTCTATTTCACACCTTGATACACAGCTTTGATCTTCCTTTTATAGCTCACGCAGTGGTTCGACATAAGTCATGATTACTTCTGCAGGTATGAAGTACGGTTTCCTGACATTCAAAAAACATCAATAATTAATTTCAGACATAAGACGTGATTACTTATGCAGGTATGAGGTAGGGTTTCTTGACATCCAAAAAACATCATTAATTAATTTCAGTTGCATTAAAATCACAAAATATGACCATTTATAATAAAAAAACAGAGAGATAGAGTTTAGAGAAACATTGACTGGTTTCCATCGGTAGCACTTTGTATCAGTGAACTTGTAGCGGTGGACTTGTAACGGTAGGTCTTGCATCGGTAGCTGTTACTCTATGTAACAGTATATTGCTTGTATCAGTAGCTGTCTATGTAGCAGTATCTCCTTGTATCAGTAGCTCCATCTATTGGTAGCTCTTCCTTGCTATCAGTAGCTGTTAACATCGGTAGCGGTAGCTCTCTGTAATGGTAGCTCCATTCTATCGGTAGCTTGTATCAGTGACCTTGTCTATCAGTAGAATTAGTCTATCGGTGACCTTTGTTTATCGGTAGCTCTGTCTATATCAGTGACTTTAAAAATCAGATGCTTATTAAGTATCTTTTCTAAGCATTTCATTTCCAGATTGAGTTAGTATCAGGATTAATCATCGTTAAACATTTATAATCATAAATAAACATTGAATAACATATTCCAATGATATGATATGATCATTTTGATATTCATATTAACTCATTAGTTTTGATGTCATAATTATAAAGTATAATTAATATATAGATAGACATTATTTGGGATTATCAAAGCTTATCTGAACATAATTGAGATTTTCAAAATAGGTGAGTCCAACAATCTCCCCCTTTTTGATAATCACAAATTATGGCATTATAATCTAGAATAAACTTTAATGAATTAGATTAAAATAAATCTAATAGAATTTCTCAGTGTGTTCAGATCATAATTCTCAAATGTATCAGAGTTAAACTATGGACAAACACAATATTAAAAATAAATAGAATATATATATTTTCCCCAAAGATACATATTGTAATTTTCTCCTTATTAGTGTAATTTCTCACCATATTATAATTTTTCTCCCCCTTTGTGATTAGAAAAAATAGAAAAACAATTGTTCAGAGCATAAAAGAAGAAGAGAGAAAACATACGTTTTCATTTCACATGACAAAGGTACATGAGATAATACAAAAGAGATATAATAAGTACAAAGATTCCAATCAAATTTCCTATACACTAATCAATCAACCTACTAAATAGGTAATTTGGATTTGGATTTGGGATTAGAAGAGGATTCAGGATTGGTAGGTGTAGGTGAAAGCTTGGGAACACTAGTGATGATCAAAGGTGGTTGAGCTACTGAAACACTACTGGGCCTGTAGTGGGTACTCCATTGTGTGATCATAGGAGTAAGACTTCTGATAGCTTGAGATGGAGTCAACTGAGGTGTGGAAGGAGACTGACCAGAGGCAGGCAGGGATGGAGGTACAATAATAGGGGTACTGTCTACATGCATAAATTGCAGTAAGAGATTCCTGAAATACATAATGATACCTCCCCCTCTCTCCATAGTA
The DNA here is from genome assembly GCA_963277665.1 of Viscum album. NCBI lineage: Eukaryota > Viridiplantae > Streptophyta > Magnoliopsida > Santalales > Viscaceae > Viscum > Viscum album. The sequence continues at coordinate 1,490,249,593 of OY728139.1, read as the reverse complement.
GAGATAAACTCATACTTGTTCTCTATAAATTTTTCCAAGGTAGGAGTCAACTCTATGTGCTTACTGAATTGTTCTTTGAAGTCTTGAGTAGTTGGGGTAGTTTCAGATTTTCTAACAGCAGCTTGAAATGATTGGTTAACTGATGCTTAGTGTACACTCTCTAAAAATAGTAATCAATTTTGTCTTTGATTTCCTTCTGGACTGCAGTAGCATATCTCATATAGTCCTGAACGATCTTTCTGATATCCCTTGTGGTATTAATCACCTGAGATTCATATGAGCTACTAGTACTAACTTGACCAAGTTCTTCCTTCATCATAGATCTAAACTATTCCATATCAATTGAGACTCTGGAGGTACCAAGAGGTTTTACAGTGAAAGATACTATTTATTTGAAGGATTGTGTCAAACTATTTATAAAATTCATCACAATAAAATCCTGAGTACTGACATGCATTTTTATGGTCTTCTTAAAATCTTCAAACACATACACAAACTATTTCACTACACCTCGAATGTAGTGGACGTCAGTATCAACTTGAGATTTAGAACTCATGAAGATATCAAATGAAGCAACAGATTGCTTCAAAGAGTCAACAGCCTATGTCAAAATCCCAATATGATTTCGACACACTTTCACTTTATCCATAACTTATGTCACAACACTCGAAAAAAAATTTCTCAGAGAATATACCAAAGAACTTTCCATATTACTTATCTCTTCAACAAAACAGGTTTTTAATTCAGATTTCAGTGCCTCATGATCTCCTTTTCTCACAATGTCTTCAGGCAGAGCTAGAGGAGCTACTGGTTGAGCAGTACCTTCCTCTAAGAAAATATTATAAGACACAATATACCTTTTAATTGGTTTCTCATCATCAAAATCAGTATATTCTAGTTCCAATACAATAAATCCTAGATCCACATGCCAATCTTCCACTTCATAGGTCACAGAAACTGATCCTATCCTTACAAGTTGCTCCCCCTAAACCCGAGCTTCCATCAATATATCTTTAGCAGCAACAGCCTAACTGGGTACTTCCTCTTCATAAGAGTCATCTACAATCATAGTCATATCCAAACCAGGTTGCATAGGCTGGGGTATGTCAGCAATAGGAACTGGTTTGTCTACATCAAGAATCTCCTCAACAGACATAATAGAGTTCTCAATCAGAGGACTGAAACTCAAATAGGTACTTCCATTCTTAGATACTGCTTCCTCTTCATCATCACTATTATTGGAATCTGGACCAGTCTCCCTATGATATGATCTATGTGGGTCTTTCTCATTTATATATATTTCTTCAACACTTTCTCCTTGAACTTCTTCCTTTCAAGGTTGGGTTAGAGGTTGACCTGCCTTTCCATAAGATACCTTTTCAGTAGCTGGTCTTGGAGGCAAATCAAAATCCCCTCCTTCTTCTATAGTGGTATCCTCCTCATCATCATCATCACTATATTGAGGTTCCTCCTCATCAGGTCCTAGACCTGGATCTCTATTATCTCTTGGCCAATTGGGATTCTCAAGAGGGTAAGATTTATCATAAATTTTCTCATCATCATTTACCCATTCTCTTTTCCATGGGTTCCAGCCAATCTTCATGTACTTACAAAACTGTCTTTGTAATACAAAAGTTGTCTCTTACAACCACTGTCTCCTCTTAAGACTTAGCCACACCTTTTACCTTGATCATTAAAGAGATAAACTTTTCAAAGAATAGAGCATTTGTTTTTGATTTTTTCCTGGTCATATCTTCAATTTGAATCATCAGAAGCCTACACAAATTCACTTTGACACCATGCCTTAGCAGATACATCAAGAATATATCTAGGAATATGAGGTTTGCAAAGTCCCCTCTTCTTAGACTTAATACATGCCAGATAAATTTGAATAGTAACCGGTTTTCTCCATCCATTTCTATAGAAACAACTTTTCTTGGTGTGCCATCTCTAGTGAGCTCTTCCAAAGCAGCTTCATACTAAAAAATGTCACTAGTAGGAGGTAATGACTTTGAGAAATATTTAAATTCACCCTCGTGTGGAACTTTCAAGCACTCAACCCATTAAATGAAAGAAAAAGATATTATTTTGTCATTTACTACTGATACCATTCTGTTCTCACATTCAGATTTCTCAAAACGAACAAACTTATAGAATTACTTTACCAATTTCGGATAATAAGGACCATTGTTATTTGAAAAAGATTCAATCCACCCTTGTTCCTCAAAAATCATTAGAATCAAGGATTTTCTAAGAAAGATCCATTCTGCACAGTGTTCCTTCTATATTAGTATTTCCCTTTTCATGAGATGTGGGTTTACCGGTTTCTTCACTTCATTAACACCACTAGACTCTTCATTGAGTCTCTTGACATTCATCTCATAACCCTCTTTACTGAAAGTTGATCTCTTCACTCGTGCCATTCTGCGAATCGCGAGGTTTAGGGTTTGTGAGAAACGAAGGTTTGGGAAATAAGTTTTGAAGCTAAAGGGTTCAAGATGGATTGAAAAGAGGTTAAGACTAATGTTTTATCATTTAGGAATCAAGAAATAAATAAATAAAACATAATAAATATAATACAAATGATACAGATTCCGGCAACCAAAAATAAATGAAATTTAAAACAGTACAAACTATCGGTAACATATACCGGTGGGGATTTCTAACGGTGAGGTCCACTAACAGTGAGGTTATAACGGTGAGTTACATACCAGTGAGGTTATAACGGTGAGGTCCATACCAGTGATGAATAATGGTGAGGTTCATACCAGTGAGGTATAACGGTGAGGTTTATACCAGTGAGGTAAAACAGTGAGGTTCATACCAGTGAGGTATAATGGTGAGGTTCATACCAGTGAGGTATAATGGTGATGTTCATACCAGTGAGGTATAACGGAGATGTTAATACTAGTGAGGTATAACAGTGATGATTTTCTATCGGTGAGGTTTATACAATAGCGAGGTTTAATGAAAGTTTATCATTCCTAACTCATGTCTAATGTAATTTAACCTATCTAAACTTAATGGCTTGGTGAATATATCATCTAATTGATGTTCAATGACTATAAAATCAAGAGTAATATCACCCTTTTGATAATGATCCCATAAAAAGTGATGTCTTACATCAATGTGCTCAGTCCTAGAGTGAGATACAGGATTCTTGGAAATTTTGATCACACTAGTGTTATCACAGTTTATAGATACATGTCTAAATTTATATCCATAGTCCAATTAAGTGTGTTTAATCTACATAATTTGTGCAGAACAACTACTAGTAGCTATGTACTCTACTTCAGTAGTAGACAATGCAACCGAATTCTGCTTTTTACTAAACCATGATACTAAGTACTTACCTAGAAAATGACATGTTCCAGAAGTTCTCTTCCTATATAACTAGAAAACAGTAATGTCAGCATCTGAATAAATTGTTAAATCGAATGATTGTCCTTTTGGATAGAATAATCCTAAATTAGTCGTATGTTTAATATATTTTAAAATCCTGTTAACAACAATCAAGTGTGACTCTTTTGGATTAGCTTGAAATCTTGCACACATACACACACTAAGCATAATATCTGATTGACTAGCATTAAGATAAAGCAAACTCCCAATCATTCCTCTATAATTGGTTTGATCCACTGGTTTCCTAGTTTCATCTACATCCAATTTATAAGTGGTACTCATAGGTGTATCACTTTCCTTATTACTATCCAAACAAAAACGTTTTATGAGATCCTTTGTATATATACTTTGATTTAAAATAATACCATTTTCATTTTGAAAAACTTGAAATCCAAGAAAAAATTTGAGTTCTCCCATTAAACTCATTTCAAATTCACTTTGCATACTCTTTGAAAAATCAATACATAAAGCATTTTTAGAAGATCTGAAAATAATATCATCAAAATAGATTTTTACTATCAACGCATCTTTGGAAATCCTTTTGATAAAAAGAGTTGGATCAGCAATCCCTTTAACAAAACCTTTTGAAATAAGAAAATTACTAATTCTATCATACCAAGCTCGTGGAGCTTGTTTTAAACCATACAAAGCCTTAGAAAGTTTAAAAACTCAATTTGGAAAATGAGGATTAGTAAATCCAGGTGGTTGTTCAACAAAAACATCTTCACTTATAAAACCATTTAGAAAATCACTTTTAACATCCATTTGATATAACTTGAAATTCAGATGAGCAGTATAAGCAAGTAGAATTCTAATAGCTTCTAACCTAGATACAGGTGAAAAGGTTTCCTTATAGTCTATTCCTTCTTCTTGACTATATACTTGTGAAACTAACCAAGCTTTGTTTCTAACTATATTTCTAGACTCATCAACTTTATTTCTAAAAACCCATTTAGTTCCTATGGTCAAAGTGTCCTTAGGTCTGTCTACTAATTCCCAAAATTTGTTTCTTTCAAATTGATTTAACTCTTCTTGCATAACCATTACCCAGAATTCATCATCGATAGAATCATTGATATTTTTAGGTTCTGAATGTGAAAGAAAGGCTTGATATTCAACCTGATTTCTTAGATAAGATCTAGTTTCTTTTCCTCTATCTAAATCTCCTAAAACAACATCTAAAGGATTATTTTTAAGGGTACTAGTTGGTCTAGAAAAAGTAGGGCTAGAAATTTCCGTTTCATTTATTGGTTCGGGTTCAACAGAAATAGGTTCTGGAAAATTTCTAGAACTGGTTGTCATAACAACAGGTTCGCTGTTCTTGTCATTAAGGTTTAGAATGGACATGTATTCTTCAATATTTTCAAGAGGGGTCTTAGGTTCATGTGGATCAGTTTCATCAAATTTGATGTGTACAGATTCTTTCACACATTTTGTTCTCTTATTGAATACTCTAAAAGCTTTACTAGATATAGAATAACATAGAAAGATTCCTTCATCGATTTTGGATGAAAACTTATCAAGATTATCTTTAGTATTGAGAATAAATACTTTGCAACCAAAAACTATAAAGTAACTAACTTTAGCCTTTTTATTTTACCACAGCTCATAAGGGGTATTTTGAAGAACAAGTCTAATCAAGAATCTATTTATAATATAACAAGCTGTATTTATAGATTCATCCCAGAAGTAAACCGGTAAGTCATACTCATTGAGCATAGTTTTTTCAGTTTCTTGAAGTGTTCTATTCCTTCTTTCTACTATACCTTTCTATTGAGGTGTCCTAGGGGTAGAGAAATTGTGACTATATCCATTATGTGAGCAATAGGTTTCAAAGTCATTATTTTCAAACTCACAGCCATGATCACTTCTTAGGGTCTTAATCTTAAGTCCACTAAGGTTCTCTATAGACTTGTATTATTTTATAAAATAAGAAAAAGCTTCACTTTTGTGAATAATAAAGTATACCCAAGTGTATCTAGAAAATTCATCTTCTAGAACATAGACATAGTGCTTCCCATTTAAACTATAAAATCTTGATGGTCCAAATAAATCCATATGAACCAACTCGAGAGGTTGAGAAGTTGAAACATCTATCTTTAATTTAAAAGAAACCTTATTTTTCTTTCCCTTTTGACAGGGATTACAAACATTGTCTGTTGGGAATTTTAGTTTGGGTGGGACTCTAACTAAATTTTTCTTAGTCAGTTTATTAAGTGAATGATCATTGCAATGTCCTAATCTCCTATCCCATACCCAATATTCTTTATGAAAATCATTTAAAAAATTAATATTTTTTTCTAGCTAAAGAATTTAAATCTACATAATATACATTTTCATTTCTTAATGTAGTAAATACCAAAACATTTTTATAATTATATACATTTCAAGCATCATTCTAAAATTTACCATTGAAACCATCATCACACAGCTGAGAAATACTTAACAGATTGTATTTTAATCCATCAACAAATATTACTTTAGAAATTAAAATTGAATCAGTGTTACCAATCTAGCCTAATCTGATGATCTTTCCTTTTGAGTTATCACCAAAGGTGATATGTCATCCATAAACATTGATTAAGATCTTAAAGCATGCGTAGTCTCCTGTCATATGTCTTGAACATCCACTGTCCAAGTACCATATCTTCCGATAAGAACTTTTCAAGGAATTTTCCTACAAAACAGATTTAGATAGAAGATAATTTTGGTACCCAGATTTTCTTGGGTCCAGAAAGGTTAGCAAGTAAAACGTTAGGCACCCATATTTGTCTAATGGGTTTCCTGTGATTAACAAATTCAAACGATTTTGATAAATAAACATTGTTTGGTCTATAAGAATTTGAATAGGTAGATAAATCATAAGAGTTTCTAGAACATGAACTAGTAGCATACTGTCCAGATTTTGGAATAAATTTATTCTTAACAATTTATCTCTGTCCTGGTTGGTATCCTAAACCAGTAGTATAATTTGGTGAAACTTGTTTTCCAAGAATTTGAGTTAGAGTATTCTTTCCATTTTTGAACTTCTGTATGTTTTTTCTAAGTTTCTCATTAGACAATTTGAGTTCAGTATTATCCTTTAACAGTTGATCATTCTTTTTATTTTCTATACTAAGATCAGATTTAACAGTACTGGTCAAGGAATATTGTTTCTTCAGTGATTTGAACTTATATTTTATCTCATTACAAGTATCTTCTAACATATTACAGTATTCAAATAATTTAGTTTTAGACATATTATCATCATTATTTTAATCACTTTCATTCCTATAATAATAATCACTGTGCATAGGGGAATTAAGTGTTACCTCAGATGTTTCAGTCATGAAACACATGTTGGCATGATTCTTTTCTTCAGAATCCGAAGATTTAGATCCACTTGAGCTATATTCAAAAGCACTCCATGTAACTTTCATGTATTTCTTGAATTTATTATCCTTATAGTTATACTTTTTCTTAAATTTCAATTTTGGATAGTCAGCTTTAACATGTCCTTTCCTTTTACATTCATAATAGACTATCTCATCATCTTTGTTAGCTTTCTTCCAATCTCTCTTCCAATTACCTCATTGGACATACTTACCCTTATAATTTGATTTTCTGAAAAATTTCTTCTTTTTATAGAATTTCATGAATCTCATGGTTATATGAGCCATATCTTCATCACTATCTGAATCTGAACCTTCACTTTTTGAGCTTTCAAAAGGTATGTGAACTTTCTTCTTGTCCTTGGTCTTTGAGGCAGTAGACTTAAATTCCACTGACCTCTTATTTGTTTTATCATCTTACTATTTGTGTACCTTCATATCTTATTCATACATCATAAATTTTCCAATCAACTTCTTGACATGTAGCCTGCCAATGTCACATGATTCTCATGTAGAGACAGAGGTTACTCTCCATCTGTCTGGTAGGCATCTCAGTGTCCTCATGATTTTCTCTTTTGCTGGAACAACTTTTCCCAGTGAGCTCATTGTATTAACTATCTCATTAAACCTAAGATACATATCAGAAATAGATTAATCAGATTTCATTTTAAAATTATCATACTTAATAGTGTATGTATTTAGTATCATTTCCCTAACATTGGTTGTTTCCTCATGGGAAATAGCCAAAGTATCCCAAATTTCATAAGCAGTCTTACAAGAAGATATTCGATTAAATTCTTTATCTCCTAAATCATAATATGAAGAATTCATTGCTTTACAATTACTATTGTAAGCAGCTTTCGTAGGTTCATCCTAAGTAGTTATAACAGTTTCTGGAATCTTATACTGAGTTTCTATAGCAGTCCATATGTCAAATCCCATACTTTCTAAATGAATTTTAATTTTGATTTTCCATTGGGCATAATTTACACCATTAAAGAAGGGTGGCGTGTTGGTATCTACACCTTATAATCTATTATCCATTATAACCAAGTTTTAAAAAAAGGATATATAAAGATATAAAAATTTAGAATTAACAGAAATTTTGAGATCTTTGAGATACAACTAAAATCATAGTTGAAAAATTTCCACAAAAAAGTGTAAAAAACACTTATCTACTACCTTTGATACCAAATTTTTGTCGGAGTGGATACTCAAGAGGGGGGTGAATTGAGTTCCTATTAAAAATTTCTGTTTAAAATATTTATACTGAAATCCCCCAATTCATAAAACAAGTTAAACTATAGTGAATTTATAAAGATTTTAAGTGTTCAATTAGTTTCTCAAAGATTGATTATTTCTTAGATAAATTAATCTGATGATTAAGTTAGATTTTGAAACTAACTTAGTAGCTTGAAATAATTACAAACACTTTCTAGTTCTACTATTAGAGTTACTTTAAAATAGATTTGAATTTCAAAGTAATTAGCAGTGAAATATTGAAAATAGTCTGAAATGAAATAAGATGTACAATAGTTTTAACCAAGTGCTTCGGTCTCAAGATAATACTTAGTCCTCTCAAACAGTTTATATAAAACATTGATCCACACTCTGGATCGGGGTTTAAAATAGTACCCAGACTGTCCAGGTCCTCATACCTCTACCACAGTTCTACGTGGGAAAGGAATAACAACAGCACACAGGCTGTCTAGGTCCTTAGACCTCTACAACAGTTCTACGTGGGATAGGCAAAGGTATACGGATTTTGGTGTGAGTATTTCAGTATCCTCCAGTTCAGCTTAGGAGTCAGTGTGTGTCCAAACATATAGAAGCACACACTGCTTGTAATGTAAATAAAAGGATGATCACAGCATAGAAAGAATATAGAGATGAGTTTAGAATGCTCTTGTGTGATGTCAATGTAGCTCTGGACTCCTTTGGATTGAAAAAGATGAAGCTTTGAGTCCTTATATATAAGTTTTCTGGAAAACAGAGTGTTGTGGTTCTTTTTCATTAATTCTAGTATAGGTGTTTATCTTGAATGTTAGAGTATTCCTTACAGCACTTGAACCTCCTCTTGAACTTATTCTCTTGATGTGTATAAGTGTTCTTAGAGTTCTTCGTGTGTTCTTCTTGTATGTGTCACTTTTTTCATTCTCTATTTCACACCATGATACACAGCTTTGATCTTCCTTTTATAGCTCATGGAGTGGTTCGACATAAGTCATGATTACTTCTACAGGTATGAAGTAAGGTTCCCTGAAATTTAATTAACATCATTAATTAATTTCAGACATAAGACATAATTAGTTCTGCAGGTACGAGGTACGGTTTCCTAACATCCAACAAACATCATTAATTAATTTCAGTTGCATTAAAAGCACAAAATATGACCATTTCTAATAAAAAAATAGAGAGACAGAGTTTAGAAAAACATTGACTGGTTTCCATCAGTAGCTCTTTGTACCAGCGAACTTGTAGCGGTGAACTTATAACGGTAGTTCTTGCATCGGTAGGTGTTACTCTCTGTAACGGTAGCTTGCTCGTATCGGTAGCTATCAGTGTAGCGTTATCTCCTTGTATCGATAGCTCCTTCTGTCAGTATCACTTCCTCTTTATCAATATCTATTAATATCGGTAGTGATATCTCTCTGTAAAAGTAGCTCCATTCTATCGGTAGCTTGTATCAGTGACCTTGTCTATCATTATACTTATTATATCGGTGACCTTTGTTTATCTGTAGCTCTGTCTGTATCAGTGATTTTAAAACTCGGATGCTTATTAAGTATCTGTTCTATGCATTTCATTTCCATATTGAGTTAGTATTGGGATTAATCATAGTTAAACATTTTTAATGATAAATAAACATTGAATAACATATTCCAATGATATGATATGATCATTTTTATATTCATATTAACTCATTAGTATGATGTCATAATTAGAAAGTATAATTAATATATAGATATACATTATTTGGTATTATAAAAGCATATCAAAACATAATTGATATTATCAAAACAGGTGAGTCCAACAATAGTAAATCCTGGAAAGAGAATACTGAATATTTAAGAAAAAATAAGATATATCTATAGGAAATCTATATTTAATTTGGATTAGGTGGAGGCCAAATATTTGAAATAAGATGTTCATTGGAAATTATCTAAGGAAAAAAATAATTAAATATACTCATAAAACATGAAATCTTCTCAAGTTATAAGAGTCTTCTTACATTAAATTATAACAATTGTTTATTTTTTTGAATTATAACCTATCTAGAGGATGTTTTATTATTACAAAAAGGTTAGGAAACAATGATATAAGATTAGGAAACACCCTCATATATATCCTCCCCTCATCGAGAATTAAGTGAAGATTCTGAGATAATAATTGAGGAATTAATTTCAAAAACATTTATTCTATCATATGTTCATTCTATGGAATCTTATTCAGTTGAAGTTTCCTTAGTTAAGGAATATGTCAAAATGGGAAAATAATTTGAAAAAAATGTTGAGAAATAGAAAGAAAATTTAAAGTCGGCCTTTTTCAAAACGAATCCATAGTTTATTCATCTGAAGTGCATACTTTAATATCCCATATAGAAATCAGTTTATCAGAAGTATCAGGATCAAGATCAAGGGAATCCTCTTCTAGTTCAACAAAAAGTGATAAAATAAGTTCATAGGAAGAAAAAAGTGGTCTGAATGGAATAGTTATTGAAAAATAAAATGTAGATGTCAATGTTTTTTTATTTATAGAATGAAAATAAATTTCAAAACGATCACCCTAAAGTTCAACCTAACAATGTAAGGAATAAAGAATAAAAATGTGATAGTTTATAGAAATCCATATCATGGACTAGATTATAGAGGATTAAAAAAAAGATATATTAACAAAAACACTTACTGGTTAAATATTGTATCCAAAAATATGAAAAATTTTAATGTCATATTTAATCATATGGAAGATCAGATTATCAAAACTCAAATTTTAAAGTGATATATATTACATATAAAATCAGTGGTAAAAGTTAAATTAAGTATAAGTAATATTAAGTATGATTGTGAATTTTATAACAAGAATATGTAGGACTTATCAAAATATGTGAAATATTATGACAGTGATATCAAGTCCATAGATGAGTAGATTTATTCATTATATGAAATTATTTAACCTTTGTGTAATAATATAGAATATATTGGGGATGTTTTCAAGGAAAAAGGTGTAAACATTGATGAGAATTATAAAAAACTCATGGACTAGTTGGTGTTTTATCATAATTATTTATTATAGGAGAAGGATTAGAAATAAGAAATCTAGGAAGAAAAGAAATCCAAACAGGATCAGAAGTCAGTTTCTTAAGAAGTGAAGTTGACTGAACCAGAAAAGTAGATAAAAAATATCAAATATATGATTGAAAAAATTATCAACAAGGACCAAATTGTTAACTTCTAATGTTATATCTCAATTGATGTTGGTTTTAAAAATAAACCTTAATCTAGAATATTTTAAGGGTAATTCTTTGCAAAATGATCCAACTTCTAATGAATTTATGTTTATGATGTTTTGTTCCATGGACATTTCATTTTCTATTACTTGGATGTTTAGTTTTTCATTACATAGATATATTTTTTTTAATTTTCAGATTCATTAATTATTTTATGAATATTTTACTTTTTGAAAAATGATTTAAATGAAATCCTCCTTATCCAAAATGAAATAAAGTTGTTTTCTTCTTATTTGAGGGTTTTATATCAAAATGTTCAGGGGGAGAAGTTACTTAATTATTATATTTGAATAAAAATGTACACTACTAGAAAATGGGCCTATACCCACGGTTTTTGAAGAAACCATGGGTATAGGGATAATATGGGGACCTATACCCACGGTTTTTCCTAAAACCATGGGTAGAGATATTTTTTAAAGACATATACCCACGGTTTGGAAAAACCGTGGGTATAAGTGTTTTTTACAAGACGTATACCCACCGTTTTAGTCAAACCATGGGTATAGGGTTTTTTCGGAAGACCTATACCAATGGTTTTTCAAACCCGTGGGCATTGTGGGTTTTATTTTGAAGACCTATACCCACGATTTGGACAAATCATGGGTATAGCTTTCCCAATGGAAAAAAAATTACGCAGGACAACAAAAATATTTTGGCGGGAACACAGTTTGGATTAATATAATTACAAATATACACATAAAAATACAATTAATATCTATAGGTTGGTTGGTCGGGTATTCCTTGTTTTTGAAGGTGGTCCCATGTTTGAAACTTGGCAAGTTTTTTTTTCTAATAAATGAGTTCTAATTTATATAAGTAAATAGTTGTATCGATATATTCACAAAAGTTACACAGCTTAGTTGGTCTGGCAACTTATTCTCCTCCAACCGGTCTTGGGTTCGATTCTCGTCATCCTAACTTTTAGATAAGCGACTATATTAATATATATATATATATATATATATATTGTAACACCCCGAGCTTCCATGATACGCTTCTCATTCAATAATGAAATAGCTTGCATTGTACGCAACTTTGAGTTCTAACACACCGCAACTAATCAAAGTAGCCGTTATGAATAGTAATACCCACCTTTTGAAATTATATAAATTTTATATTTCAAAATGGAATTCATTTTTGGATTCGGAATATCGAAATTATCCTATGTTGAATTTTTGGTATTTTTCTGAGAACATCCAATTTTTTTATGAATAGTGAAAAATACTTAAAAACAAATTTTTTAATCAAAATAATTGATAGTAAAAAATTATAATATTGACTGGTTTTAAAGAATAATTAGAATATATTTTTACCATTTTATCCAATGGTGGTCATTATAATTAATTTCACTTTGAAATTAGACATAAACAATTGTCAATCTTTTGATATATATTGTTTCTTAAAAACACACAATTTGTTGTGACAACGGGAATTAATTATGAAATTAATTAATGCAAATTATATGTTTGGAATTTTTTAAAATAGACATAATATTTTAATTTGTAATATCAATTATAGCTTAGGGTGAAATTTTGGCATTGTTCTGAAAAACTTCAATTTTTGATGAATAGTGAAACCACTAAGTGGTAGTTAAAAAACTGATTTTTCATTTAAATGAAACATTACCACTTCTGTGATTTGATTTTCAAAAATCCGACATACATGGTTGTCATTAAGAAGAAAAATTTGGTTCAATGGGATTAAAATAATTTTTTTGGTGAATAGTAACTTTTAAGTTTAATTAATCGCGATTAAAGGTAATTAGTGAAATTTAAGGTAAAAATGATATTATAAAAATATGAAAATACCTTTACAATTGCCCTAAACCTATTGGATGTGTCATGGCCGACCAATAAAATCCATGGGTCAACTTGGGGACCCCATGGAGCCACTTTGGTAGGAAAATGACATAAAAAACTTTTATTTAAAGTTAAAATAAAAATGTCACAAACATAAGTTGTTTTACTAAAAAAATTTTAAATGGGGTTATAAAAGTCCTATTTTTGACTATAAATATTCATTATAAATATAAAAATATTTCCTACGTCATGATAGTTTTTTAATAATTTTTAGACATTAAATAAATTAAATTATTTATGACACCATGATGATGCAGCGATTACCTCATTAATTAATGATTTAAATAAAATGAAAAGATAATGTAAAATCCAAGGCTTACACTTGTCAAAAACCTATTGGATGAATATATTTAGAACCCTTATCACCTTATAATATAATTATATAAGTGTGAGATTTTTAAAATCCGAAACTCATTATATAATAAAGCAACATTTCCTTTCTTTCCAAGAGTTCCCCTCCTCTCCACTTATAAAAGTCCCCCACCACTACCACCTTACTCACACTTTCAAAGCCTTTTGGCTCGGCCAAACTCTTCCCAAATACTCTCCCAACTTCCCTCCCTTACTCCTAGAAGCCTCACTTTGGGAATAATTCTTCCCAAGGAAGCCTTTGGCTCAAATGAAAAGAGTTACCTGATTTTAAGGTAATGTCTTCTCTTATGTTATTTTGTTTTATTTTGCTTATCCAACCCCCTAAACTCTTTTTATTCATTTGTTTTGTAACAAAATCAGTATCCTCAATATACTAGGATGTTATTATAATAATTATTCGAGCTACACTTACACACACCTACATCTAATGGTTAAAGAACATACTGTTTCTGTGGATGAAGAATTTTTGCCTCACGAAACGATGATTGTTCAACACTCATATAACACCTCTAATGGTGGCCATTTTGATGAAACTATTTTCATATATGATATATATATTATGTTTATGTTTTCATTATGCTTCTGAATTTCTCATTTGTGGCATACTTTATGATTTCCATTATGGGTAAACGCGATAATTTCATTTTAGGAAGTGCGGACTACCGCCCCCTCAAAGTGATTTGAATCATTAATGCCATATGTGGGATGTATAAAGGATGGAGTAAATGGTATTATACATTATATTATACTGGAATTATATTATACCTTTATATAATTATAACTTCATTCTATTAAATATGAAATAGAAATGAAAGTAGCGTTCATGCATACGTACGGCTTACCGTCTCCATGAACGGTGCATTTCATTTCTTACCTCTAAACGTTATGGAATATTATAAATGCATGTATATACTGAATATATATGAGATATATTATATAAATATCATGAATATAATTCTGGATATAATGGATATATCACCACATGAACAACTTGTAATTATAAGAAGTTTATTTTTGACTCAAGTACCAAAGATCGACAAAACGACCGTTATTAACTTAAATAATTACATAATGTTCATAACATGGTAATAAGTGATATAAAAGGAATGAGAAACTTGAAAAAGGTTCTTAAGAAATTATAAATTAACTCTAGTTTATTATTCAGGAGGTTAAAGAACAGTCGAGTCAAGACATGACGCAAGGTAAGGGAACTTCTTAACCCAATTTCTATTCTTTGGGTTAATCTCCTACTTTCAAATTATGTAATGATATTTTTATATCATATCTTGTATTTGTAATTTCATTATGTTTACTTATATTGAATACACATAATATATCTATTTTACTTAAAAAAAATGATCTTTGTAAGGTACTTTGTCTCAATCTCCATTCATTGAGGCATATTTTGTTTTATACACAAATTTCTTTTATACGGTGTATAAACCCCTTTGAGTTTTACGTTTATTCAAAAGGAATCTTTTTATATGAAGCGTTTTACTAAACGACAAAAATGAATGTTTTTCTTGTCATACTTATGCGGTGACAACGAATTCTCCGCCACCGTAACCATTATTTGAGTTTCGGCTTCCTCTACAAGCCATAACTTTTTTTTAAATGAAAAATAAATACCAAGTTTTAATTTTCTTTTATTTTGGTATTGAAAATGGTTTTGATAAGGTTTTATTATATCAATGTGTTGTATTGATATCTTGTAATTAAAATGTGGAAATGTTATGTTTCCTTTTTACACGTTTTATGTGATACGATTATGTTATGGTTTATGATATGTTTAAACCTGTTCATACGAGGAATGCATTGGACTTAATAAGTGACGGGTGGAGCCTGCTATAGCTCCTCGATGCATCGGTAGGTCTCATGAGAAAAACTAGTGTCTTGGAACGAGGCCTTGACAAAATCTTATTTGTGGTCTTGGCACGAGGCCTTGACTACGTGGTTATGATAGTCTGGAATTATGCATTCCATCATTATGAAAGTGGTTATTGATATTACATGTGATTATTCGACCAGTAGAATATCCATGTGAATAAGTAAATGGCATTATTTCATTTTACTTTTTCCATATTATGTTTATGTTCAAGTTTAAAAGGCTTTTGTTTTATTTATACATTGCCTTAAATGTTTATGTTAATTTATGAAAGCTTCCTCTATATTGTTATCCTTACAGAGCATCTGAGCTCACCCCTTTCAATGTTTTAATATTTTCCAGGATGTGAAGAATTATTTTTTGAATGACCTACAGGGATAGTCAGAAGAGGATATAAGTGTGGACTATGGAGACTATGTTATTGTGATTTTTCACTTTATGATGTAATGTAACATTTATAAATGTATCTAGTGTTTCCAAGGCTACTAAACTAATCGGTCTTTAGAGACTTGATCTTTTGTGATCATGTCAATGTTACGAAGTAATGCACCGAATCTGGGTAGCTGGGGTCGGGGCATTACAGTTGGTATCAGAGGAAGTTTAGTACTAACCTTGGAAGCTAGATTTAGATAAACTCTGATTAGAGCACATATCCCGAAGATAGACTTTGAGGATTAGTATAGAAGAACTTCCTAGAATTTTGGTATTATAGAGATTTTGTGAGTTTTCCAAGAAATACATCCCTGTATGGATACGAGTAGGTAGAGGCGGCTCTAGGACAGATGTACCTAGGGGTAAAACCAGAAAACACCGCTTTGAGCTAAACTCGAACGGTAACTGGTGCACGACAACAAGACTTGCTGCACTCTTGGTTACGACACTCCCGGGGGATATGCTTTGGATAATTCTCATTTTCTTTACAAACCACTATGAAAGCTTATGAGTATATAATTCCTCAAAGAAAACTTTTTTATGATTATGGATTATATCCATAAATAGTTCAATATATGTTAAGTATTTTACAAGTATGGAATTATGTATTTTGATTCATAAACTAATCTAGTTTATGCCATTGTTTAGAAATGGCACATAGTGGAAGGAATGAAAACTGTATCAATGCACACACTCCGTGTAGGGATTTCCCTCCTGCTCAAGATAATTATTGTGGATATGGAGATACAACTGGTGCTGGTCAACTTATTACCATACTGTGAAAACTCACTTAGGTTATGAATAATAACCTTACTCGTATAGAGAAACCTGATCCGCAATGTGGAGGATCAATGTTAGACCGCTTCATGAGGCAACAACCAGAAACATTTAATGGGGGTACAAATCCATTAGTAGCTGAGCAAAGGATAAACTCCTTAGAGAAAATATTCCACGTCTTGGGGAGTACCGAAAGGGAGAAGGTTATCATGGCAGTTTACTGCCTCACTGGAGATGCCGATCAATGGTGGTCATTGATTCAAAATATAAAGGAAGATGAAGAAGTATCAAGTATAGAATGGAGAGAGTTCAAAGATCTTTTCATAGAAAAACACTTTCCACATAACCATCGAGCAGATATGGAAAGGCAATTTCTGAGTCTGAGGTAGAAGGAGGATGAGAATGTCGCAAAGTATGAGGCTAAATTTACAAGTTTAGCGAGGCATGCTGTAGATTATATACGTAACCCAAGAAGTAAGATTGATCGTTTCTTTGATTTGTTAAAACCATTTCTCCGTCGAGCTTTAGTATCACAATCTTTCTCAACATACGAAGATATAGTCTCGTGTGCTATCAAGACAGAAAAGGAATTCTCTAAATCTTATGACAATAAAGTAAAGCAAGAAAAGAAGAGAATGGTGGAACAAGAGACATATAAAGGGAAAAAGGAAAAGAAGGATTTTCCATTATGCAATAATTTTGGGAAGAATCACCCTGGTACTTGCCTAAAAGGAATGGGAGTTTGTTTTAAATGTGGAGAAAAAGGTCACCAGGCTCATGATTGCAAGGGAAAGAAAGAGGATATCAATGTTGAATTCTACAATTGTAGGGAAATGAGGCATTATTCAAATGAATGTCCTAATATACAGGGAAAATTACCTTAGAAAATGCCAAGGGATGAAGGCCAATCTTATGCTGTGACTACAGTCGAAGCAGAATAATTAATGTATTGGTGCTTTTGGACTCATGGATTATATTCTGGTTATTAGAATAATGTGATATATATATAATGATTGTACTACAGTACTTGTTGATTTCATTAAGGTTTTAATATGATGAAGGAAATCATATTTTTTAGTATGTGACAATAAGATAAACTTTACTTTGTTTAGGGAATCTAATGTTACAATTGATTTTGGAATTTAAGGACCTTTTAGAGAAAGTCTGGATGAAGGTATTTTGGATAACTATAAAGGTTAGAATGGATTAAGTTGAACTTTGGATAGTATTGTTTACGGTTAAAACATTTATGAAGATTATTTTTGGAATATTATAATACTATAGTTTTAGGAAAAGGACAACCTGCAGGTTGGGGGATAACCCGTCGCGTCGGACAAAGCTGCAGGAATCGAACCCACAACCATAGTGCGACATGCCTTTATTACCTACCACTAGCCTATAAAAAGTCCCTGGTTATTAAAAAATAGTTTTACTAATCTAAATGGTATGTGTTAATATTTTGAACCTTATAAAATTAGGATAAATAGAATATTTTTTAGTTCTATTACCTTTTAGAGTGAAAGATGGGTTTGTGGTAAAAATTTATTAAAGAATGAAAGTCTACATGAAAAGTATGTATATTCTCTTACATTCTTTGTAAATCTCCTAAATAAATTCCTCAACTTTATAAAAGGTAACTTAAAACAAAAACGTTGTCAGTTAACTTTTCCAACTAGGGATTCAATGACTATTTAACCAATCACAAGTTTGTGATTTTCTTATGGTTAACTTTATCCTAATCCAGTTTTCTACGACTCTCAATCACACCTTGATGGTTTGTTTTTCTTACATATCCATATTTTCATAGAATCCTAGTATAGGCTATCTCGGGTGACCTTTGTACTTATCTTTCTATCTTTTAAAGTTATATTTTTTTTAACCTTATTTCCGATGTGGGTTTTCCACAAAGGTATTTTCTATTTTCAACCTTTTATTTTCAAAGAAAAATTTCAAATTGCGAGGACGCAATTTATTGAAGGAGGGGAGAATGTAACACTCCGAGCTTCCATGATACGCTTCTCAATCAATAATGCAATAGCTTGCATTGTACGCAACTTCGAGTTCTAACACACCGCAACTAATCAAAGTAGCCGTTATGAATAGTAATACCCACCTTTTGAAATTATATAAATTTTATATTTCAAAATGGACTTCATTTTTGGATTTGGAATATTGAAATTAGCCTATGTTTAATTTTTGGTATTTTTCTGAGAACTTCCAATTTTTTATGAATAGTGAAAAATACTTAAAAACAACTTTTTTAATCAAAATAATTTATAGTGATAAATTATACTATTGAGTGGTTTTAAAGTATAATTATAATATATTTTTACCATTTTATCCAATGGTGGTCATTAGAATTAATTTCACTTTGAAATTAGACATAAACAATTGTCAATCTTTTGATATATATTGTTTCTTAAAAACACACTATTTGTTGTGACAATGGGAATTAATTATGAAATTAATTAATGCAACTTATATGTTTGGAATTTTTTAAAATAGACATCATTTTTTAATTCGAAATATCAATTATAGCTTAGGGTGAAATTTTGGCATTGTTCTGAAAAACTTCAATTTTTGATGAATAGTGAAACCACTAAGTGGTAGTTAAAAAACCGATTTTTCGTTTAAATGAAATATTACCACTTCTGTGATTTTATTTTCAAAAATCCAATATACATGGTTGTCATTAGGAAGTAAAATGTGGTTCAATGGGATTAAAATAATTTTTTTTGTGAATAGTAACTTTTAAGTTTAATTAATCGCGATTAAAGGTAATTTTGTGAAATTTAAGGTAAAAATGATATTACAAAAATATGAAAATACATTTACACTTGTCCCACCCCTATTGGATGTGTCATGGACGACCAAGAAAATCCATGGGTCAACTTGGGGACCCCAAGGAGCCACTTTGGTAGGAAAATGACATAAATAACTTTTATTTAAAGTTAAAATAAAAATGTCACAAACATAAGTTGTTTTACTAAAACAATTTTAAAATCGGTTTATACAAGTCATATTTTTGACTATAAATATTAATTATAAATATAAAAAGATTTCATACATCATGATATTTTTTTTATAATTTTTAGACATTAAATAAATTAAATTATTTATGACACCATGATGATGCAGCGATTACCTCATTAATTAACGATTTAAATAAAATGAAAAGATAATGTAAAATCCAAGTCTTAAAATTTTCAAAAACCTATTGTATGAGTAGATTTCTAACCCTTATCACCTTATCCTCGAATTATATAAGTGTGGGACCTTTAAAATCTGAAACTCATTATATAATAAAGTAAAATTTCATTACTTTCCAAGAGTGCCCCTCCTCTCCACTTATAAAAGGCCCCCACCACTACCACCTTAATCATACTTTAAAATCCTTTTGACTCATCCAAAATCTACCCAAATACTCTCCCAACTTCCCTCCCTTACTCCTAGAAGCCTCACTTTGGGCAGAATTCTTCCCAAGGAAGCCTTTGGCTCAAATCAAAAGAGTTACCCGATTTTAAGGTAATGTCTTCTCTTATGTTATTTTGTTTTATTTTGCTTATCCAACCCCCTAAAATCTTTTTATTAATTTATTTTGTAACAATAGAAGTATCCTAAATATACTATTATTTTTTATAAGAATTATTCAAGCTACACTTACACACACCTACATCTAATGGTTAAAGAACATACTGTTTCTGTGGATGGTGAATTTCTGCCTCACGAAACGATGATTGTTCAACACTCTTATAACACCTCTAATGGTGGCCATTTTGATGACACTATTTTCATATATGATATATATATATTATGTTTATGTTTTCCTTATGCTTTTGTATTTCTCATTTTTGGCATAATTTATGATTTCCATTATGGGTAAACGCGATAATTTCATTTTAGGAAGTGCGGACTACCGCCCTATCAAAGTGATTTGGATCGTTAATGCCATATGTGGGATGTATAAAGGATGGAGTAAATGGTATTATACATTATATTATACTGGAATTATATTATACCTTTATATAATTATAACTTCATTCCATTAAATATGAAATAGAAATGAAAGTAGCGTTCATGCGTGCGTACGGCTTACCGTCTCCATGAACGGTGCATTTCATTTCTTACCTCTAAACGTTATGGAATATTATAAATGAATTTATATACAGGATATATATGAGATATATGATATCAATATCATGAATATAATTCTGGATATAATGGATATATTACCACATGAACAACTTGTAATTATAAGAAGTTTATTTTTGACTCAAGTACCAAAGATCGACAAAACGACCGTTATTAACTTAAATAATTAAATAATGTTCATAACACGGTAATAAGTGATATAAAAGGAATAAAAAACTTGAAAAAGGTTCTTAAGCAATTATAAATTAACTCTAGTTTATTATTCATGAGGTTAAACAATGGTCGAGTCAAGACAGGACGCAAGGTAAGGGAACTTCTTAACCCAATTTCTATTCTTTGGGTTAATCTCCTACTTTCCAATTATGTCATGATATTATTATATCCAATCTTGTATTTTTAATTTCATTATGTTTACTTATAGTGAATACACATAATATATCTATTTTATTTAAAAAAAATGATCTTTGTAAGGTACTTTGTCTCAATCTCCATTCATTGAGACATATTTTGTTTTATACACAAATATCTTTTATACAGTGTATAAACCCCTTTGACTTTTACGTTTATTCAAAAGGAATATTTTTATACGAAGTGTTTTACTAAATGACAAAAAGGAATATTTTTCTTGTCGTACGTATGCGGTGACAACGACTTCTCCACCGCTGTAACCATTATTTGAGTTTCGGCTTCCTCTACAAGCCATAACTTTTTTTTAAATGAAAAATAAATACCAAGTTTTAATTTTATTTTATTTTGGTATTGAAAATGGTTTTGATAAGGTTTTATTATATCAATGTGTTGTATTAATATCTTGTAATTGAAACGTGGAAATTTTATGTTTCCTTTATGCACGTTTTATGTGATACGATTATGTTATGGTTTATGATATGTTTAAACCTGTTCATGTGAGGAATGAATTGGACTTAATAAGTGACGGGTGGAGCCCGCTATAGCTACTCGATGCATCGGTAAGTCTCATGAGATAAACTAGTGTCTTAGCACGAGGCCTTGACAAAATCTTATTGGTGGTCTTGGCACGAGGCCTTGACTATGTGGTTATGATAGTATGGAATTATGCATTCCATCATTATGAAAGTGGTTATTGATATTTCATGTGATTATTCGACCAGTAGAATATCCATGTGAATAAGTAAATGACATTATTTCATTTTACTTTTTCCATATTATGTTTATGTTCAAGTTTAAAAGGCTTTTTTTTAGTTATACATTGCCTTAAATGTTTATGTTTATTTATGAAATCTTTCACTATATTGTTATCCTTACTGAGCATCTGAGCTCACCCCTTTCAATTTTTTAATATTTTCCAGGATGTGAAGAATTATTTTATGAATGACCTACATGGATAGTCAGAAGAGGATAGAAGTGTGGACTATGTAGACTATGTTATTGTGATTTTTCACTTTCTGATGTAATGTAACATATATGAATGTATCTAGTGTTTCCAAGGCTACTAAACTAATCGGTCTTTCGAGACTTGATCTTTTGTGATCATTTCAATGTTACTAAGTAATGCACCGACTCTGGGTAGCTGGGGTCGGGGCATTACAGTTGGTATCAGAGGCAGTTTAGTACTAACCTTGGAAGCTAGATTTAGATAAAATTTGATTAGAGCACATAGCCCGAAGATAGACTTTGAGGATTAGTATAGAAGAACTTCCTAGAATTTTGGTATTATAGAGATTTTATGAGATTTCCAAGCAATACATCCCTGTCTGGATATGAGAAGGTAGAGGCGGATCTGGCACAGATGTACCTAGGGGTAAAAACCAAAAACACCGCTTTGAGATAGACTCGAACGGGAACGGGTGCACGACAACGGGCCTTGCTGCACTCTTGTTTACGACACTCCCGTGGGATATGCTTAGGATAATTCTCATTTTCTTTACAAACCACTATGAAGGGTTATGAGTATATAATTACTCAAAGAAAACATTTTTATGATTATGGATTATATCCATAAATAGTTCAATTTATGTTAAGTATTTTACAAGTATGGAATTATGTATTTTGATTCATAAACTAATCTAGTTTATGCCATTTTTTAGAAATGGCGCCTAGTGGAAGGAATAGAAACTGTATCAATGCACGCACTCCATGTAGGGATTGCCCTCCTGCTCAAGATAATTATTGTGGATCTGGAGATACAACTGGTGATGATCAACTTATTACCATACTGGGACAACTCACTCAGGTTATGAATAATAACCTTACTCGTATGGAGCACCCTGATCCGCAACGCGAAGTATCAATGTTAGACCGCTTCATGAGGCAACAACCAACAACATTTAATGGGGGTACAAATACATTAGTATCTGATCAATGGATAAACTCCTTAGAGAAAATATTCCACGCCTTGGGGAGTAGCGAAAGGGAGAAGGTTATCATGGCAGTTTACCGCCTCACTGGAGATGCCGATCAATGGTGGTCATTAATTAAAAATACAAAGGTAGATGAAGAAGTATCAAGTATGGAATGAAGGGAGTTCAAATATATTTTCTTAGAAAAATACTTTCCACATGACCATCGAGCAGATATGGAAAGGAAATTTCTGAGTCTGAGGCAGAAGGAGGATGAGAATGTCGCAAAGTATGAGGCTAACTTTACAATGTTAGCGAGGCATGCTGCAGATTATATACGTAACCCAAAAAGTAATATTGATCGTTTCTTTGATGGGTTAAAACCATTTCTATATCGATCTTTAGTATCGCAATCTTTCTCAACATATGAAGATATAGTCTCGTGTGCTATCAAGACAGAAAAAGAATTCTCTAAATCTTATGACATTAAATTAAAGCAAGATAAAAAGAGAATGGTGAAACAAGAGACAGATAAAGGGAAAATGGAAAATAAGGATTTTCTATTATGCGATAATTGTGGGAAGAATCACCCTTGTACTTTCCTAAAAGGAATGAGAGTTTGTTTTAAATGTGGAGAAAAAGGTCACCAGGCTCATGATTTCAAGGGAAAGAAAGAGGCTATCAATGTTGAATGCTACAATTGTAGGGAAATGGGGAATTATGCAAATGAATGTCCTAAGCGTCAGGGAAAATTACCTTAGAAAAGGCCAAGGGATCAAGGCCAATCTTATGCTGTGACTATAGTGGAAGCGGAATAATTAATGTATTGGTTCTTTTGGACTCATGGATTATATTCTGGTTATTAGAATAATGTGATATATATATAAAGATTGTACTGCAGTACTTGTTGATTTCATTAAGTTTTTAATATGATGAAGGAAATCATATTTTTAGTATGTGACAATAAGAGAAACTTTACTTTGTTTAGGAAATCTAATGTTACAATTGATTTTGGAATTTAAGGACCTTTTAGAGAAAGTCTGGACGAAGGTATTTTGGATAACTATAAAGGTTGGAATGGATTAAGTTGAACTTTGGATCGTATTGTTTACGGTTAAAACATTTATGAAGATTAGTTTTGGAATATTATAATACTATAGTTTTAGGAAAAGGACAACCTGCAGGTTGGGGGATAACCCGTCGCGTCGGACAAAGCTGTAGGAATCGAACCCACAACCATAGTGCGACAAGCCTTTATTACCTACCACTATCCTACATGAAGTCCCTGGTTATTACAAAATAGTTTTACTAATCTAAATGGTATGTGTTAATATTTGGAAGCTTATACAATTAGGATAAATAGAATATTTTTGAGTTCAATTACCTTTTAGTGTGAAAGATGGGTTTGTGGTAAACATTTATTAAAGAATGAAAGTCTACATGAAAAGTATGTATTTTCCCTTACATTCTTAGTAAATCTCCTAAATAAATTCCTCAACTTTATAAAAGGTAACTTAAAACAAAAACGTTGCCGGTTAACTTTTCCAACTGGGGATTCAATGACTATTTAACCAATCACAAGTTTGTGATTTTCGTATGGTTAACTTTCTCCTAATCCAGTTTTCTACGACTCTCCATCAGACCTTGATGGTTTGTTTTTCTTCCATATCCATATTTTCATAGAATCCTAGTATGGGCTATCTCGGGTGACCTTTGTACTTATCTTTCTATCTTTTAAAGTTATATTTTTATTAACATTATTTCCGATGTGGGTTTTCCACAAAGGTATTTTCTATTTTCAACATTTTATTTTCAAAGAAAAATTTCAAATTGCGAGGATTCAATTTATTTAAGGAGGGGATAATGTAACACCCCGAGCTTCCATGATATGCTTCTCATTCAATAATGAAATATCTGGCATTGTACGCAACTTCGAGTTCTAACACACCGCAACTAATCAAAGTAGCCGTTATGAATAGTAATACCCACTTTTTGAAATTATATAAATTTTATATTTCAAAATGGACTTCATTTTTGGATTCGGAATATCGAAATTAGCCTATGTTGATTTTTTGGTATTTTTCTGAGAACTTCCATTTTTTTATGAATAGTGAAAAATACTTAAAAACAACTTTTTTAATCAAAATAATTTATAGTGATAAATTATACTATTGAGTTGTTTTAAAGTATAATTAGAATATATTTTTATCATTTTATCCAATGGTGGTCATTAGAATTAATTTCACTTTGAAATTAGACATAAACAATTGTCAATCTTTTGATATATATTGTTTCTTAAAAACATGCTATTTGTTGTGACAACAGGAATTAATTATGAAATTAATTAATGCAACTTATATGTTTGGAATTTTTTAAAATAGAAATAATTTTTGAATTTGGAATATCAATTATAGCTTAGGGTGAAATTTTGGCATTGTTCTGAAAAACTTCATTTTTTGATGAATAGTGAAACCACTAAGTGGTAGTTAAAAAACTAATTTTTCATTTAAATGAAACATTAACACTTATGTGATTTGATTTTCAAAAATACAACATACATGGTTGTCTTTAGGAAGTAAAATGTGGTTCAATGGTATTAAAATAATTTTTTGGTGAATAGTAACTTTTAAGTTTAATTAATCGCGATTAAAGGTAATTAGTGAAATTTAAGGTAAAAATGATATTATAAAAATATGAAAATACCTTTACACTTGTCCTAACCCTATTTGATGTGTCATGGAAGACCATGAAAATCCATGGGTCAACTTGGGGACCCCATGGAGCCACTTTGGTAGGAAAATGACATAAATAACTTTTATTTAAAGTTAAAATAAAAATGTCACAAACATAAGTTGTTTTACTAAAACAATTTTTAAATGAGGTTATACAAGTAATATTTTTGACTATAAATATTCATTATAAAGATAAGAGTATTCAATACATCATGATATTTTTTTATAATTTTTAGACATTAAATAAATTAAATTATTTATGACACTATGATGATGCAACGATTACCTCAATAATTAACGATTTAAATAAAATGAAATGATATTGTACAATCCAAGGCTTAAACTTGTAAAAAACCTATTGGATAAGTATATTTAGAACCCTTATCACCTTTTCCTTGAATTATATAAGTCTGGGACCTTTAAAATCCGAAACTCATTATATAATAATGTAACATTTCATTACTTTCCAAGAGTGCCCCTCCTCTCCACTTATAAAAGGCCCCCACCACTACCACCTTACTCACACTTTATAAGCCTTTTGACTCAGCCAACCTCTGCCCAAATAATCTCCCAACTTACCTCCCTTACTTCTAGAAGCCTCACTTTGGGCAGAGTTCTTCCCAAGTAAGCCTTTGGCTCAAATCAAAAGAGTTACCTGATTTTAAGGTAATGTCTTCTCTTATGTTATTTTGTTTTATTTTGCTTATCCAACTCCCTAAAATCTTTTTATTAATTTCTTTTGTAACACCCCCAGTATCCTCAATGTACTAGTATGTTTTTATAAGAATTATTCTAGCTACACTTACACACACCTACATCTAATGGTTAAAAAACATACTGTTTCTGTGGATGTCGAATTTCTGCCTCACGAAACGATGATTGTTCAACACTCATATAACACCTCTAATGGTGGCCATTTTGATGACAATATTTTAATATATGATATATATATTATGTTTATGTTTTCATTATGATTCTATATTTCTCATTTTTGGCATACTTTATGATTTCCATTATGGGTAAAAGCGATAATTTCATTTTAGGAAGTGCGGACTACCGCCCCCTCAAAGTGATTTGTATCGTTAATGACATATGTGGGATGTATAAAGGATGGAGTAAATGGTATTATACATTATATTATACTGGAATTATATTATACCTTTATATAATAATAACTTCATTCCATTAAAAATGAAATAGAAATGAAAGTAGCGTTCATGCGTACGTACGGCTTACCGTCTCCATGAACGGTGCATTTCATTTCTTACCTCTAATCGTTATGGAATATTATAAATGAATGTATATAATGGATATATATTAGATATATGATATCAATATCATGAATATAATTCTTGATATAATGGATATATCACCACATGAACAACTTGTAATTATAAGAAGTTTATTTTTGACTCAAGTACCAAAGATCGACAAAACGACCGTTATTAACTTAAATAATTACATAATGTTCATAACATGGTAATAAGTGATATAAAAGGAATAAAAAACTTGAAAAAGGTTCTTAAGAAATTATAAATTAACTCTAGTTTATTATTCAGGAGGTTAAAGGACGGTCGAGTTAAGACAGGACGCAAGGTAAGGGAACTTCTTAACCCAATTTCTATTCTTTGGGTTAATCTCCTACTTTCAAATTATGTCATGATATTATTATATCCTATCTTGTATTTGTAATTTCATTATGTTTAATTATAGTGAATACACATAATATGTCTATTTTATTTAAAAAAAATGATCTTTTTAAGGTACTTTGTCTCAATCTCCATTCATTGAGGCATATTTTGTTTTATACACAAAATTATTTTATACGGTGTATAAACCCCTTTGACTTTTACGTTTATTCAAAAGGAATATTTTTATACAAAGAATTTTACTAAATGACAAAAAGGAATGTTTTTCCTGTCGTACGTATGCGGCGACAATGACTTCTTCGCCGCCGTAACCATTATTTGAGTTTCGGCTTCCTCTACAAGCCATAACTTTTTTTAAATGAAAAATAAATACCAATTTTTAATTTTCTTTTATTTTGGTATTGAAAATGGTTTTGATAAGGTTTTATTATATCAATGTGTGGTATTGATATCTTGTAATTGAAACTTGGAAATTTTATGTTTCCTTTATGCACGTTTTATGTGATACGATTATGTTATGGTTTATCATATGTTTAAACCTGTTCATATAAGGAATGAATTGGACTTAATAAGTGACGGGTGGAGCCCGATATAGTTCCTCGATGCATCGGTAGGTCTCATGAGACAAACTAGTGTCTTGGCACAAGGCCTTGACAAAATCTTATTTGTGATCTTTGCACGAGGCCTTGACTACGTGGTTATGATAGTATGGAATTATGCATTCCATCATTATGAAAGTGGTTATTGATATTGAATGTGATTATTCGACCAGTAGAATATCCATGTGAATAAGTAAATGGAATTATTTCATTTTAATTTTTCCAAATTATGTTTATGTTGAAGTTCAAAAGGCTTTTGTTTTAGTTACACATTGCCTTAAATGTTTTTGTTTATTTATGAAAGCTTCTGCTATATTGTTATCCTTACTGAGCATCTGAGCTCACCCCTTTCAATGTTTTAATATTTTCCATGATGTGAATAATTATTTTATGAATGACCTGCATGGATAGTCAGAAGAGGATAGAAGTGTAGACTATGGAGACTATGTTATTGTGATTTTTCACTTTATGATGTAATGTAACATTTTTGAATGTATCTGGTGTTTCCAAGGCAACTAAAATAATCGGTCTTTCGAGACTTGATCTTTTGTGATCATGTCAATGTTATGAAGTAATGCACCGACTCTGGGTAGCTGGGGTCGGGGCGTTACATATATTGAACATGAGGTTGGCTCGGTTGGTCAGATAGGGCGGCATTCTTGTGGGGCGTCCTGTGTTTGAATCCCATCATTGCCATTTTTTCAATATAAATCCTTATGGATATATATATATATATATATATATATATATATATATATATATATATATATTGAACATGAGGTTGGCTCGGTTGGTCAGAGAGGGTGGAATTCTTGTGGGGCGTCCTGTGTTCGAATCCCAGCTTCTCTGTTTTTTCAATATAAATCCTTACAACTATATTAATATATATATATATATATATTGAACATGAAGTTGGCTCGGTTGGTCAGAGAGGGCGACATTCTTGCGGGGCGTCCCGTGTTCGAATCTCAGCGTCTCCTTTTTTTCAATATAAATCATTACGGTTTGAAAACCGTGGCGGCAGTGTGTGCCACATTGTATAGAGGGTTGCAATACTGTGACACCCCTATACCCACGGTTCTGCAAAACCATGTGTATTGGCTCAAACCCCTATTGCGACGCCTCTCATCCCCACGGTTCCCAAAACCGTTGGTATAGCCTATTCCCACAGTTTTTGGTGCTATACCCACGGTTTTGAACCGTGGGTATTGGTCTTCTTTCCAGTAGTGGTATTTATTATTTAAAATCAAAGAGATTTAGTTTTCAAGTGGAATTTATATTAAAATTTCAAAAGATTACTATTTTCTATTTTTGTTCATTATTTTTCTTTTTCTAATTTTGTTTAAAAATCACAAAGGGGGAGATATTTAAGAAAAATTATATTTATATAATATATTTTTCTATAAAGGGAGGTATATTTAACTAAAATTTATTTTTCATTATATTTTCATATTTATAAATGGGAAGGGTTTTGTGAAAAATTGTATGATCGTTATTATAAATTGTGTGAATTTAAAATTTGTTTATTTTTCAATGGGGAAGAATTTATTTTTTAATAAAGGGTTTTTTTTCTATTTTTCTTTGTGTCATTTGGTCTAAAAAAAGTGTGATATTTTTGGGTATATGACTCCTTTGTAATCACTTTTTTTAAAAACACAATGCAATTCATGTAAATTTGATTTAACATGAAGTTGTTGTTTTAAGTGTTTGTGGTGTGCTAGATTAAAACATGGTAAGCTTACCTAAAAAGTATATTAGTGATAAAATCAAGAAATATGATATTTTATTCAAGATTAAATTCACTATAAGTATGAGCATTGAAGTGGTGAAGTATTGAGTTTATCACATGATGTAAAACTATGTTGAGTTTATTGGAATATGATGAAGCTACATTTGATATATTTAGAACGAACCCTGATGAGTGCATATTCTAATCATAGGTGGTTTTCCTATAATAAGGACTGTATCTTCATGGATTGGAATAAAGAGTATTGAGAATTCGAAATGTATATGGCCATTTTAATGATGTGAAAATTATTATTGTTGAGAGAAATTCTGATTAGTGTAATAGTTTTTAATGTTTTTTTACTATGGGTTACCACCGAGTAAGGTTTTACATTATAAATCTATCTAAAAAATTCTTATTGTAATTTTTATGTTTTTGATCTTTTGAGATCAAGGGATTCTATAATTAAGTAAGTTTTTTATTGTTGAGATCATGAGATTCCATTCTATGGTAGTGAGCTACTTTTGATTACCTAGATTAAGGGCTTCCAGGTTTTAAAGGGAATGTTTACGGGGTTAGGACACTGATAACTTATGAAAGGATAATAGTTGAGCATTTCTAGAGGATAAAGAAAATAGAGATACCTACCAATAGTTTTATAGTCAAAGATGTTTTAGTGCTTCAAATTATCATACCTTGAATAAGGTTTAAAGTTTCTTTATATACTTTGGGTAAAAGAGTGATTTTAGAATATTATTTCAGGTTTTATTTATTTTTTAACAAAGACTCTATTTTTTGTTATATTTCATCTATACACATACTTTTGATTGAAGTTGATAAAGTTTCTGTGATTTAATTTTAAATAATAAATTATGTTTCCCTAAAATTTTGTGGGTTGATCGGGAGATCATATAGTTTTGTAGTTTTAAACACTAGGTAGAGAAAAATTATAGTTATATTTTTAAACTACTACTCACCCCTCTTTTTGTTAACATGTCTTATTTGTCTGGGATAGTGAAAACAAATGAAAAGGAAGGAAACAACATGAGATCAATTTTAGTTATCTTCTTAAAGAATAATACCATCCTCTAGAGCCTCTTTAAAATTTTATATAAATAGATTCAACCTATGACCATTGACTATAAATAGTTATTCTTTCCTTTTTCATTTAATATACATAAAACCAAATAGAAAATCCTAAGTAATGATAAAGGGTCTAGACCATTTGTAATGAAATTTACCTAGAAATAGATTGAGTCGAGATTCAAAATGTATAATTTTATCTCTTTTAAATTCCTTTTTGAGAATTGATTCATCACATAAATATTTAGTTTTCTACTTTTACATCTCAGAGTTTTTATAATAATTAGTTATTGTTTCTTTCATCTCAATTAAACAAAATTTTCTCCCTTTTATAGCTTCAAATATATTCATGTTTCAATTTTTGACAACCTAAAAAGCTTTATGTTATAACTCCACAAACAAATGAAAAGATTTTCCATGCACTAATATAAAATGTGAAATTCCAATAGGAATTTAAAAATAAGTTCTTTAAGCCCAAAGAACGTCGTCCAATATAAAATACCAATATTTTCTATTTGGGTGGGAAATTATTTTGAAAACATGTTTGATTTCTATGTTTTAAAACTCATCCATTACATTTTTTTGATGATGGTGGGGTGTAGAAACCCTATAACCAATTATTTACTTCATCAAGATATATTTTAAGGTTTTATTGTACAAATGGTTTCCTAGATTAGCGATTATAAACTTTGGTATTTCAAACCTACAAAACATATTTCTTCTCACAAAATTGGATTTTTTTACCAACATCAAGTCTAGTGGTAAAATCTTTTATCGACATGGACACATAATTTATAGTAATTAATATGTATAGGTAAATATAAGAATTTGTAAAGGATCACATGAAATCTATACCAAAAAAAGAAAATACATCACAAAATAAAATGGGTTATTGATGAATTTTATATCTCTTAGAAATATTACCATGAAACTGGAAATGTTTCTAGGTTCTATAAAATTCAAAAGAATATTTAAAAATGGTGGTCCAAAATAAACCTATGTCAAGCACTTTATTATCTATTAATTTAGGTCTAAATTTACCACCATAACTCAAATTATGTAAATTTCATTAAATTAATTTAATATTCTAGAATGAATCTTCTGATTATTTGGTTACTTCCAAAATTCCATAAATAAGGATAGTCCCAAATGTATTTCCTTGACTTAAACACCATCCTAAAAAAATTCTTAGAAAACTAGTGGGGAAATCTATTAGTAGATAAATAATTCAAAATGCTAGGAAACCATGTTCTAAAAATTATAATAGTTTTAAATTATTTATTAGGAATTGATTTTGTGATTTGTAGAAAGATCTGAAATTTATCACATAAAACAGTGGGTAGTATGATTAAATGGAAAACCACTAAATTTTCACAACCCTTATTATATTTCATATTAATATAAAATTCTCACAACTAAAAAATTAATCTTATAAACCATGATTTGTCATCATTATGATTCATTAAAAATATGATATTAGAATGGTTAGTGAAGAAATTTACTTTAGAGTCAAATAAGTGGTATTTAAATTTTTCCAAGTTAAAACAACAGCCAGTAGCTCCATATCAGTGGTATTTGTTAGCTCTTTATAGAACATACTTATTTGAAAGATCCGAAATATTTTTTATATTTTATTAATAAATTTCATATTTTCTATTAGTAAATTAATTTTTGGACAAACTTGAAAAAATGTACAAGTTTGAAACTTACCGTGACACCTTATTGTGTGATGACTTTGAACTTACCATGAAGGTAAAGTGACCATGTCACCTTATCTCATGTTATATATCACCTTAAATAATGTACAATCAACATAATGTGAAACAGAGATGTACCTACTATGTACTAGATCATGAAAATCAGTGTAGTGACTATGTAAAGGGAACTACCTACGATATGAAGAAATCAAGTTACTTTGGCATGGTATGTATATTGTTTTCCTAAAGTAATATAATATTAGTTTATATTATTGTATTGAAAACATGGGGAAAAAACTTTCCATATGATGTTATAAACTTATTGCATGATTAAATAAAATTATTATTCCATGCCTTTAGTAAATCATCTATGTGAAAAAGGCCTATGTGAGTATTAAACTACTTCACAGAATCGACTACATGGAAATATTTCATGACCCAACCTAATAGAATCAACCCAAAACTAACCTAATCCCACCTCCATAGTCCAGGGGATGGTGATAAGCACCTAAAGGCATAAATAATACGAGATAATTTTTTTCATAAATTACCTATATGAGCACACCCAACCATATAAATGCAGAAGTGAAGATGAATAATAATATTAGACAAAACATCTAGAGAATAAAACATGAATTTAAAACCTATACGGAATACAAGAGTGTGAAAACATAATAAGAAAAGTAAAAGGTAAAAAATACTTGTCCAACCAAAAAGATGCGCCAACTTGAAAAAACCATAAAAGTAACTTTGAGAGAGCCTAGCTCTGAATCTCTAAGCTATGACCACCGTATTCATTCAAATGCACCAGGCTATCCCTATTTTCCAATATAATCACTACCGAATTTTCTTTCATCAGCATAGGACATGAAACATTAGGAAAAATTCCATGTATGGGTGAGTATATACATACCCATTAGGATTTCATGAAAGATAAAGGGGTAGCAGTAAGAGACACGATAGGAATAGAAAACTAAACCCACAACAAGAGAGCAAAAAAAATCCAAAAACCTGGACACACACACACACATATATATAGTCAACAAAAGAAACCCAAATGAGAGAGAAAGAGGATCACTATCTCAAAACCCAACGCATGAAAAGATTCTACCATTAGTTCCAAGGGTCCATCAATGATGCCTAATATATCATCCATCTACCTAAAGAAGAATCCAGGTAGAGACTCACCTCACCACTGTTACACACATTCAAGGGGACAAAATATCTAGGTATAGGATCCATGACATAGTACAACATTTGGGTTTCAATAAGTAGATAGATTGAGGACCCATGGCATGCCCCAACAGGAGTTTTCCACTCAGCAGATAGATAAAGGACGCATTCCCCATCCCAATAGGAGGGTTCCACTCTGGTTGTAGAAGACCCATGTGATAAAACTATAGGAGGGTTCCACTCTAGTGGTATATATAGTACATATTCCCTTACACCACAGGAGGGTTCCAGTCAATAGATAGATATATGATATATTCCCTCTCCCAACGGGAGGGTTCCAATCTAGTGGTAGATAGATGATCCGTTACCTATACCAATATGAGGGTTCCACTTACCAGATATATAGAGGACCCATTATCTATCCCAATAGGAGATTTCCACTATAGTGGTAGATACCCTATCCCAATAATAGGGTTCCACTCAGTGTATATAAATATGATCCATGCTATATCCCAACCAGAGGGTTAAAATCTATAGGTAGAGGACCCATTCCCTGAAATAAAAATATTTTTCTACTATAGTAGTAAAGGACCCATTTCTTAACACCACACGAGGGTTCCGATCAAGTGGTGGATGATCCATGCGATGACACTATAAGAGGGTTCCACTCTGATGATACTGTCTGATCACTACGATCACTGAGTTTCACCTAAAGAAGCATTACGCTCATAAAATATCACATCATATCTAAAAATACACTAACAAGTCCACCATCATTTTCTACAAGGTAAAAAGTCAAGATAGGCTACCTATGAGCCAACATATGATTATAAATGAAGGATATATGAGAAGTATAAGTTTTATAAAAAAGGTGGGTATACAAGGTGTAAGGGGACCCACACAACGTGTGGTTCTAGCTTTCTTCTTGGATATGTCCTTGCTAGTATAAAAATCTATTCCCATGTTGTCATAAATGATCTATAAATAGAATATATAGTGTGCCTCAGCTACCCTGGGTTCTACCCATTTTGCTAGTAGTGCCGATGTAATCTTTACCATGCTAATGTACTCTAATTCATAGCATGTCCTCATGTATAGGGTCTTACATGTTTACTTTGGGATATGTCCATACACCTTAGTTGTGTTCTAGTATAAGGAATGTGCATGGCCATCCCTATGTATATGTACAACTAGAGTACACATTGGGTTTCTAGCACCGAGTCACATAACATGTGGGGGTCCCACACAACTTGTAATATTTTTATCTTGAGGAAAACCTATCTTCCACATCCAACTGCTACACGTTGTGTGTTCTTTAGACTAAAGGACATGTAGTTAGGTTTTTTCACAAAAATATAGATCCATTATATGAAATCCGATTCTTCCTCCTCCACCACAAATCCCACTATTTAGCCACCTGGGATAGGTGGTAACCTCCTCAAGACACTGTTTATAGACCTTTGATGGCTGAAAATCAGATGTTCAGTTTTTTGTTTGAAGTCACATGCATCACCATCATCTTTGGAACCTCCCACTTCCATAACAGGTCTTCAAATACATGGTTGAATCACTCACATCCCATAACACTCCTTGATCCATATAACGACCCATACTTTACATACATTGTTATTAATTCAAAATTGAAGCACACTTATTACAACATATAACAAAACCATGAAAGGACCATATAGGTATAGTGTCTTTAGAAACTAGAAAGCATAAAAAACTGGTTCATAAAGCATCTACTTTGCCTCCCATTTATTTCATCACATCTAGAGTCCCTTTTTGACATATTCTACATAATAACCTTCTTCCTGACCTGGGGAAATAAAACATACAAAAGGGTGAGCTCAAATTCTCAGTAAGAGTAAACAAAAGAAATATCAATCACATAATATACATAATCACATAACTTTTGGAAATCTTAACCTGCAAAAGAGATCATAATTTCATAACATGGAATAAATCATAGTAGTGAAATGTAATCCCAATAATCATAACTTAAAACATGAAACTTTGTGTCATACACACATAATCATTTAGAATCATTTCTTGTTAGTCAAGACTCATTTCCAATACTATCTTAGTGGACAAAGTCCACTTCTGAA
Organism: Viscum album; assembly: GCA_963277665.1. Lineage (NCBI taxonomy): Eukaryota > Viridiplantae > Streptophyta > Magnoliopsida > Santalales > Viscaceae > Viscum > Viscum album. Next base: position 1,490,213,751 of record OY728139.1, on the reverse strand, counting down.
CCGAGTTCACTCCTCGTTTCAGTCCTGTTTCACTGAACCGGTTTAACCTGCTGTTCCAGCCATGTCTATCTCATGAGATATAAAATCATTACCCAATGCATTGGAGGGAGATATAAGTCCCACCCATCTCATAATGATACCATTCTTATGTGTGCCACAAAATCAGAAAACCATACATCATAGCATAACCCATGTAATAAAAATGGAAATCTTAAACATCGTGACATCATAAAACAATTCATATAAGATAAAGGAATTCATAAAAATATAATTTCATCACAACATAATCAAATCAATGTAATAATAGGGATAAAAATAGAACCCTTTATTATCTTAGATGGAAAATAATTTTGATAAAACACTTGAACTCCATTCCTGAGGAAAATATCCTTTCTACTTCAAAAAAACTTTTCCTTTCTTAACATGTCGTACAATTATAAAATAAAAGAAGTTGATTAAAAATAAACTTGAAAACTTGTAAAGGAAGCTTCTTGGAAATAATGTTTTAAAAATCCATTCATGCTGTATAAGTTAAAAAAACATTCTTCGTACTTTTGTCGAAAAGGTCAAAAAGTACCTCGTACGAAAAACGACAAAAGATTCCTTTCATATCCTTTACTAAAAACTCACTGAAGGGTAAAATTGGATTTAAACAATTGTAGGTGGATGGAAATAATATTACATATTGAGGAAACATGGATGTGGATGATAAAATACACCCCAGTAAATGCCAAAGTATAAACAATCTCGGATAAAAATGAGATTGTGATATTTCCCTTACCTTATGTCCGATTAGCCTCGTAAGTGTCCGAACCTCCTGTATACTGATTTAAATAATGTTATTGACTTATTCCAGAATCATAATTATTGCTATGATATCATATATGGTCATATTCTTAGCTTCTTATTAGTAATATTTCATTACAACTTGTTATTCGGGTGTTTATTACTTTTTGTTCTTATGTGTGTTTTATCGAATAAATTCTTATTATTCTCTTTAGGTTATAGATACCTCATTTCCATAATCTTATTAGTGTAATATATATCATATTAATTCATTCAATTCATTTATATAATCATTATGAAATGAAGATCATGTAGAACGAGTCGCATCACATCGTGGAGACGGTATTCCGTACGTACGCACGAGCGATGATATCATTCCCATGATCATGGAATTGTATTGGAGTGTATGTATACTATTTTAGAATCAATATCACTTTACAATAATCATATATAGTCATTATTTACACCATTATACACATCCAAGTAAGGTGGTGGTGGAAAGTAGATTACACCATGGCGTTGAGACGGTATTCCGTACGTACGCACGCGCGGTGATTTCATTTTCTGTATGATGGATAGATGGTGAAATAGGGTTGTTTCATACTTATAATAAAATATTGGTATATTAGTGATACTGATGTTATTACTTCATAATGAAACAACTAAATAAGAAGAAGTGGAAGAAGAAATAAATATGAAAGAATCGGTAACGGACATTACCTCTTCTTTGAAGTGCTTCTTTGAGACCTCCTTTTAGGGCACTAAAATTGGTCTTTGAAGAAGACCAGGACCTCTAGGATGTCTCTAGGGAAGTGGAGAGGAGAACGTGGCAGGGTTTGGACAATCTTGATGTCTCGAAGTGGTGTGAGGAAGAGAGGGAGGAGGTGCCCTTTTATAAGGAAGGAGAGGGGTACCTTTGGAATAACTAAAAATATTATTTTATTATAAAGCCAAATTCAGTTTTAAATAGCTCCAATTTGATTTATTTCGAAGATAAGGTGGGTATGGGTCGAAATAATCTCATCCAATAGAATTTAGACAAGTTTAGGTTCCTATTTTGACCTTATCATTTAGATTTAACATTAAGTTAAATAATTTTACTTTTACCGTGTCTTCTTGTGTTCTTACACTATAAGGTTAATAAACTTACTATAACAATCCAAACGAACCCAAAGTTGTTTATTATTAATATATATAATCTTATCTAAGTCATTTGGCCGAACCTTAGATTTTTAGGAATAAAATAACAAATAATAATATAATATTTGTTTTAAAAACTATTTTATGTCAATTTTGACACTATTTAGTAATTGATTTTTGTGAAAATCATGACAGAATGATTAGTCCGAAAAAATTTAATTAAATAAATAATAACATGTCATATTAACCTATAAAAGTATTGTAATTCATAAAAAGTCTCAAATTACATTTATTTGGGTATTTATAACATCAATTATGTCAATATTTCATTAATAAGATAATTACTGCATCATCTTTGTGTCATAAATAAATTAAATTATTTAATGTATAAAAATTAAAAATAAAATACCATTATGTATGAAATCATTTTTTCTTTCTAAGGAATATTTATAGTCTAATTTATCTTATATATTACCTTATATTAAAAATTATTTACTTATTAAACATTGATTTTAACTATTTTAACCCTTCTTTAAATAAATTAATAATAAATGTCCTAATCTAATCCAAGTGGGCCTAAATGGTCATATTTTATTCCTATGTTTGTTTTTGGTCGAATTACACTTATCCAATAGAATTAGGACATGTTTTAGGGTAATAATAATATCATTTTTACCCTTAATTACCCTATTTACTTTTAACTGTGGTAAATAAATTAAAAAGTTACTATTCAACAAAAAATATTTTCATCTCATTGAACCAAATTTTACTTACTGACATCAACCGTGTCTCTTGGATTTTTGAAATTACACTCACAGAAGTGGTAAAATTATGTTTTATGAAAAATCCAGTTTTTTAACTACCACTTGGTGGTTTCACTATTCATCAAAAATTGAAAGTTTTCAGAAAAATACCAAAATTTCACCCTAGGATAATTTCGATATTCCGAATCAAAAAATGAAGTCCATTTTGAAAAATAAAATTTATAAAATTTCAAAAAGTGGTTATTACTATTCATAACGGCTAGTTTTAATAATATTTTATTAGCATATCATTGTTTAGTGAAACTCGGTATTGCGTACGATGCAAGCTATCGAGGAAGGTCGTGATTTTGTGTAAAGAAATCCAAGCAAGTGTTGTGTGTAGAAAAAGATTCCTCTGATGATTTATATAACATAAAAGTCTCGGGTGTTACATTCTACCCCCCTTAAAATGAATTTCGCCCTCGAAATTCATCACTTTGTAACAAACAGATGAGGATACCTCTCCCTCATCATATCCTCAAGCTCTCATGTAGCTTCTTCTAATTGGTGGTTACTCTATAAAACTTTCACCAATCGAGTGGTCTTGTTTCGTAGGACATTTTCGCTATGATCCAGAATCTCTATCGGCTGTTCTTCATAAGAAAGATCCTGCTCCAGCGGTACAACTTCTGAGCTGAGTACTTGTGAAGGATCAGGTATGTACTTTCTCAGGAGAGATACATGAAACACATCGTGAACTTGAGAGAGATTAGGTGGAAGCATCAATTGGTAAGCTACCTTCCCAACACGATCCAGTATTTTGAAAGGACCGATATATCTAGGGCTCAACTTTCCCTTATTTCCAAATCTCATGACCCTCTTCGAGGGAGATATTCGTAAGAACACTTTATCACCTACTTTAAAATCTAGGTCTTTTCTTCGGTTGTCGACATAAATTTTATGTCGACTCTGAGCTGCTCTTATGTGTTGTTGAATAGATCTGACCTTTTCTGCCATTTCATCAATGAGATCGGGTCCTAATAGCTTTCTTTCCCCAACTTTATCCCAGCAAGTTTGAGTCCTGCATTTCTTTCCATAGAGAGCTTCATAAGGGGCCATCTGAATACTGGAGTGAAAGATTTTATTATAAGAAAATTACACCAAAGGTAGGTGTTGATCCCAACCACCTTTGAAATCCATAGAGCAAGCTCTCAACATATCTTCTAGAGTTTGAATTGTTCTCTCAGACTGACCATCTGTATGAGGATGATAAGCAGTGCTAAAACTCAACTCTGTATCCAGAGTATGCTGAAGACTTTGCCAGAACTTCGAGGTAAATCTCGGATCCCGATCAGATATAATAGAAAGTGGTACTCCATGAAATCTTACCACTTCCTTTCCATATATTCTGGCAATCCGATCAAGAGAGAAATCCTCTCTAATAGTATTGAAGTGTGCAGACTTTGTAAGATGATCCACTATGACCCAGATAGCATTATTGCCTTTGGATGTATTAGGAAGTCCTATGACAAAGTCCATAGTGATGTTTTCCCATTTCCATTCGGGTATGGTTAATGGTTGTAACAACCCCTTAGACTTATGTCTCTCAGCTTTAACTTTTTGACAGACCAAGCATCGAGAGACATATTCAGCAACATCTCTTTTCATGCCATCCCACCAGAAGTACTCTTTCAGGTCCCTATACATCTTCGTGCTTCCAGGATGAATATATAATGAAGAACTATGATCCTCATCTAACAGCTCCTTCTTTAATTCGGGGATGGGAGGAACACAAACCCGATTCATGAACTTTATTATCCCATCATAATCAAGGTTGAATTCAGGAACATTTCTCTCCTTCTTTTGTAACTCGACATCTTCTTTCTATGCCTCTTTAATCTTCACATGTATAGATGGTTGAACATTCATTTGATAAAGATATGATTTTCCCCTTTCATTATAATTCCAAGATCCATCATTTGTAAATACATAAATATTGGATCTTTTGTGATCCTCATCATGGATAAACTAGCATGGTCTTGTCGACTTAATTCATCTTCCACCTTGTTTGCTTTCCCAGGGTGGTAATGAATTGAGCAGTCGTAATCCTTAATCAGTTCCAACCATATTTTTTGGCGCATATTCAGCTCCTTTTGTGTGAAAATATACTTTAAACTTTTATGTTCAGTATAAATATCACACCTCTCACCATAAAGGTAATGCCTCCAAATCTTTAATGCAAAGATTGCCACAGCTAACTCCAAATCATGAGTTGGGTAATTTTGCTCATGTATTTTCAAATGTCGTGAGGCATAAGCTATCACCATATCATTTTACATAAGAACACACCCCAAACCCTTCTTGGATGCATCACTGTAGATCAAAAACCTTTCTCCACTATAAGGCAGTGTGAGCACAGGTGCACTGGATAACCTTCTTTTCAACTCCTTGAAATTCTCTTCACATTCCCTCTTCCAAACAAACTTAACTCCTTTCCGAGTCAACTAGGTGAGTGGATTAGATAATCGTGAAAAATATTTCACAAAACATCGATAATATCCAGCCAAACCAAGAAAACTTCAGATCTCAGTTACTGTTGTTGGTCTCGACCATCTTTTGATAACCTCTGTTTTTGCTAGATCCACAGATATCCCCTCTTTTGAGATTATGTGACCCAAAAATGAAACTTTTTGAAGCCAAAATTCACACTTGGTAAATTTGGCATAAAGCTTCTCCTTTCTCAGGGTCTTCAATATAATTCTCAAGTGATCTTCATGTTCTTCTTTTCTCTTTGAATAGACAAGAATATCGTCTATAAAGACTACCACAAATTGATCAAGATAGTCTCTAAAGACTCTATTAATTAGATCCATGAAGATAGAAGGGGAATTAGTAAGACCAAATGGCATCACTATAAATTCATAGTGTCCATACCTTGTATGGAAATCCATCTATGGTATATCCTCCCTTTTGACCCTTAATTGATGATACCCTGAACGAAGATCAATATTGGAAAAGTATTGAGCTCCGCGTAGTTGTTCAAATCGGTCATCAATGCACGGGAGAGGATATTTGTTCTTGATAGTGATCTTGTTAAGTTCTCGATAATCAATGCAGAGTCTCATTGATCCATATTTCTTCTTAACAAACAGAATAGGTGCTCCCCAAGGTGACACAGTAGGGAGTATGAACCCCTTATCAAGATTCTCTTGGAGTTGCTTCTTCAATTCGTGCAACTCAATTGGGGCCATTCTATAAGGTGTCTTTGAAATAGGCAAAGCATCCAGTACGAGTTTTATTGAAAACTCAACTTCACGATTCAGAGGAAGACCCGGTAATTACTTTGGAAAGACATCATCAAACTCCCATACAATGGGAATATTCTTAATCGTGAGTTTCTCACCAACCATTTGAGATAAATAACCTTCATTTAGTGGAATCAATACCCATAAAATGGAAGAAATTCCCACTGGAAGGTTATGTTCATCCTTGCATCGATAGATGATCATAGATTGATCTGGAATATGAAATGTGACTTCCCTTCTTTGGCAATTGATATGAGCTCCATGTATAGAAAGCCAATCCATGCCAAGAATCACATCAAATTCCACTATAGGAAGGATCACAAGATTTGCAGGAAGCACTTTCCCACAAACTTCAATCGAAGAAGAATTATAAACTTTTGATGCGACTGTTGTGCCATTAAGGGTTGTCATAGCTAAATCAACATCTAACTATTGAGGTAATACGGTGATATCCTTAGAAAATTCATCAGAAATAAATGAGTGGGTGGATCCAGAATCAAATAAAACATTTTCTAATTTAGAGTGGATGGTAAGTGTACCTTTCACCACATCGTTATCGTACTCCACATCACTGATAGAAATTGCATGTGACTTTCCTTTGTCTTTAGCCTTAATAGTTTGTTGATGTCGACCATCATCATCAACCCTTGGATTTGGGAATTTATTGGCATAATGCCCCATCTACTTGCACTTGAAACATTGAAATGTAGTATGGTCATTCTGTGTATCCCTTCCTTGGTTTTCATCATTAGACATATTCTTCCCATCATTGCGGCATTCAAATGCCCGATGACCTTCCTTTCCACAATTGAAACATTTACTTGTCCCTTTAAGATAACTCCCTCCATGTTTCTTTCCACACTTTGAGCATAAGGGAAAGCTCATCTTCTTTTCAGTGTGCTCTTTAGATTTTCCTTTGAATTCCATTTTCCTCTTCTTATCAAACCCATATGACTGATGGGTTACTCCAATATCCATCTCGACTTTGAGAGCACATCGAACGATTTCCTCATATCTATTGAAGTCCCTTATGGATAACGCCCTTCAAAGACTTGGTTTTAAGCCACTAAAGAATCGATCGATCTTAATCTCAGGTTGGATAATAATACCAGAAGCGTACCTTGCAAGTCTTGTAAAAGTTTCTTCATAAGTACCAACCGATTCATCATCCTTTTGCTTCAGTTCAAGAAACACTTTCTCCATCTTTGTTTCGAGAATACGAGGGAAGTACTTATTGAAAAATAAGTTCTTGAACTCGTCCCATTCTATGGACTCAATTTAATCCCTTTGCCTCGTATTCTTAATAAGATTCCACCATTGATCAGCATATCCTTCCAAACGATACACTGCTAGGATGAATTTATCATGTTCAGAACATTGAAGAACTGAAAATATCTTTTCAGTAGTACTGATCCATTGTTCAGCAACTAATGGATCAGTAGACCTGCTGAAATAAGGTGGGCGCTTCCTCACGAAGGATTAAACAGAATGTTTCTCCTTTGTTTGCTCGTTTGGAAGTCTTGCATGATTCATATCCGGAGAAGGTTGTGTGAGCATGGCTATAATATTTTGAATTCCGGCTCCCATAACGTTTGGTTTCTCCGGGAGACAATCATTGCATTGCCCGTCTCATTCCGCATTAACACGGTTCCTTCAGGTTCCAACCATTGACTAAAACCAAGAAGAATAGTGTGAGCAACACTAATTATAATAGGAAAACCACATAATCAAGAATAAAATTTCACAATTAAGGTCTTATCCTAGGTTATTCATGGTCATTTCTAAAACACTAATATTGTGTTCTATGCTTAGAATTATCCTTGGGGTTCTTACTAAGGCTTTCACATCCTAGTTTCCAAAGCTTGACTATACCTTTCCTCTGATACCAACTATAATGACCCATACTTTACATACATTGTTATTATTTCAAAATTTAAGCACACTTATTACAACATATAACAAAACCATGAAAGTACCGTATAGGTATAGCGTCTTTAGAAAGTGGAAAGCATAAACAACTGGTTCATAAATCATCTACTTTGCCTCCCATTTATTAAATCATATCTAGGGTCCCTTTTGGCATATTCTACTCAATAACCTTCTTCCTGACCTGGGGAAATAAAACATACAAAAGGGTGAACTCAAATGCTCAGTAAGAGTAAACAAAAGAAATATCAATCACATAATATACATAAGCACATAACTTTTGGAAATCTTAACCTGCAAAAGAGATCATAATTTCATAACATGGGATAAATCATAGTAGTGAAATGTAATCTCAATAATCATAACTTAAAACATGAAACTTTGTGGAATACACACATAATCATTGAGAATCATTTCTTGTTAGTCAAGACTCATTTCCAAGACTATCTTAGTGGACAAATTCCACTTCTGAACAGAGTTCACTCCTCGTTTTAGTCCGGTTTCACTGAACCGGTTTAACCTGTCATTCCAGCCATGTCTATCTCATGAGATATAAAATCTTTACCCAATGCATTTGAGGGAGATATAGGTCCCACCCATCTCATAATGATACCATTCTTATGTGTGCCACAAAATCATAAAACCATACATCATAGCATAACCCATGTAATAAAAATGGAAATCTTAAACATCGTGACATCATAAAAAAATTCATATAAGATAAAGAAATTCATAAAAATATAATTCCATCACAACATAATCAAATCAATGTAATAATAGGGATAAAAACATAACCCTTTATTATCTTATATGGAAAATAATTTTGATAAAACGCTTGAACTCCATTCTTGAGGAAAATATCCTTTCTGCTTCAAAAACACTTTTCTTTCTTAACATGTCGTACAATTATAAACTAAAAGAAGTTGATTAAAAATAAACTTGAAAACTTGTAAAGGAAGCTTCTTGGAAATAATTTTTTAAAAATCCATTCATGCCGTATAAGTTAAAAAAAACATTCTTCGTACTTTTGTCGGAAAGGTCAAAAAGTACCTCGTACGAAAAACGACAAAAGATTCCTTTCATATCCTTTTCTAAAAACTCACCGAAGGGTAAAATTGGATTTAATCAATTGTAGGTGGATGGAAATAATATTACATATTTAGGAAACATGGATGTGGATGATAAAATACACCCCAGTAAATGCCAAAGTATAAACAATCTCAGATAAAAATGAGATTGTGATATTTCCCTTACCTTTGGTCTGATTTGCCTCGTAAGTGTCCAAACCTCCTGTATAATTATTTATATAATGTTATTGACTTATTCTAGAATCATAATTATTGTTATTATATCATATATGGTCATATTCTTAGCTTCTTATTAGTAATATTTCATTACAACTTGTTATTCGGGTGTTTATTACTTTTTGTTCTTATGCGTGTTTTTTCCAATAAATTCTTATTATTCTGTTTAGGTTATAGATACCTTATTTCAAGAATGTTATTAGTGTAATATATATCATATTCATTCATTCAATTCATTTATATAATCATTATACAATGAAGATCATGTAGAATGAGTCGCATCACATCGTGGAGACGGTATTCCGTACGTACGCACGAGCGATGATATCGTTCCCATGATCATGGAATTGTATTGGAGTGCATGTATACTATTTCAGAATCAATATCACTTTACGATAATCATATATAGTCATTATTTACACCATTATACCCATCCAAGTAAGGTGGTGGGGGAAAGTAGATTACACCGCGGCGTGGAGACGGTATTCCGTACGTACGCACGCGCGGTGATTTCATTTTCCGTAGGATGGATAGATGGTGAAATAGGTTTGTTTAATACTTATGAAAACATATCAGTATATGAGTGATACTGAGGTTATTACTTCATAATGAAACAACTAAAGAAGAAGAAGTGGAAGAAGAAATAAAGATGAAAGAATCGGTAACAGACATTACTTCTTCTTTGAAGTGCTTCTTTGAGACCTCATTTTAGGGCACTAAAATTGGTATTTTAAGAAGAACAGGACCTCTAGGATGTCTCTAGGGAAGTGGAGAGGAGAAAGTGGAAGTTTTGGGCCGATCCTCAAGGCTCAAAGTGGTGTGAGGAAGAGAGGGAGGAGGTTCCCTTTTATAAGGGAGGAGAGGGGCACCTTTGGAATAACTAAAACTATTATTTTATTATAAAGCCAAATTCGGTTTTAAATAGCTCCAAATTGATTTATTTAGAATCTAAGGTGAGTATGGGTAGAAATAATCTCATCCAATAGAATTTATACAAGTTTAGATTCCTATTTGGACCTTATCCTTTAGATTTAACATTAAGTTAAATAATTTTACTTTTACCGTGTCTTCTTGTGTTCTTACACTATAAGGTTAATAAACTTACAATAACAATCCAAACGAACCCCAAGTTGTTTATTATTAATATATATAACCTTATCTAAGTAATTTGGCCGAACCTTAGATTTTTAGGAATAAAATAACAATTAATAATATAATATTTGTTTTAAAAACTATTTTATGTCAATTTTGACACTATTTAGTAATTGATTTTTGTGAAAATCATAACAGAATGATTAGTTCTAAAAAATTTAATTAAATAAATAATAACATGTCATATTAACCTATAAAATTAGTGGAATTCATAAAAAGTCTCAAATTAAATTTATTTGGGTATTTGTAACATCAATTATGTCAATATTTCATTAATAAGATAATTACTGCATCATATTTGTGTCATAAATAAATTAAATTATTTAATGTCTAAAAATTACAAATAATATACCATTATGTAGGAAATCTTTTTAGATTTCTAATGAATATTTTTAGTCGAATTTATCTTATATATAACCTTATATTAAAAATTATTTACTTATTAAACTTTGATTTTAACTATTTTAACTCTTCTTTAAATAAATTAATAATAAATGTCCTAATCTAATCCAAGTGAGCCTAAATGGTCATATTTTATTCCTAAGTTTGTTTTTGGTCGAATTAAACTTATCCAATAGAATTAGGACATGTTTTAGGGTAATAATAATATCATTTTTACCCTTAATTACCCTATTTACTTTTAACCGTGGTAAATAAAAGTAAAAAGTTACTATTCACCAAAAATTAGTTTCATCTCATTGAACCACATTTTACTTACTGACATCAACTGTGTCTCTCGGATTTTTGAAATTCCACTCACAGAAGCGTTGAAATTAAGTTTTATGAAAAATTCAGTTTTTTAACTACCACTTAGTGGTTTCACTATTCATTAGAAATTGAAAGTTTTCAGAAAAATACCAAAATTTTACCCTAGGATAATTTCGATATTCCGAATCAAAAAATGAAGTCCATTTTGAAAAATAAAATTTATAAAATTTCAAAAAGTGGTTATTACTATTCATAACGGCTAGTTTTAATAATATTTTATTAGCATATCATTGTTTAGTGAAACTCAGTATTGCGTACGACGCATGCTATCGAGGAAGTTCGCGATTTCTTGTAAAGAAAGCCAAGAAAGTGTTGTGTGTTGAAAAATATTCCTTTGATGATTTATATAACACAAAAGTCTCGGGTGTTACAATCCATACTCAAATTATTGATCTGTTCATTGAATGTGAATCTTTTAGGAATTACGTGGTTTGATTGCACTCAGTCTTGACCGACAAACGTTGAATCGTGAACCCGAGTTCTAGTGATGATGAACATGATGAATAGTAGGGAAAATCACAAGAAACAAGGGTGAAACAATTTTTGGAAGGACATTTTTTTCCAACGAATACAAATTGGGGATCATTGGGAGAGACACATGGAACAAGAGGTTAAATATAATTAATAAATTAATTTTGATACATGGGCATATGAAAATGATAAAAATGAATGAAAATCAAAGGAAATTAATTGATCATGCTTACTTAATTAATCACAAGGGTATATATCCACATATGACGAGTACATACTCAAAATTGGATCATTCGAGGATGAAGAACCCACTCACCAATGAGGGAGAAATATCCATTGTGTTCACCAGACTTTGATTTTCCTTGATCCAATTGATTGATTTCATATGACCTTGATTAACCAATGAGAGGTGGTGAAAATATACTCTTAATGATCATAGGGTTATGTGAATAACCCTAGTGATCTTCTATAATAGCTTATTTATATAGGTTTAAGAATAAATTCATTCAAATTAAATTATTAAGTTAGTAAATTAATTTAGTTTAAACACACCTTCCAACTATTGATATATCTAAATTCCCCACACTAACCATATTTAGTTCATTATTTGGGTAAATATCACATTACAAATTCAACTGTGATCTCATATTTTCAATCTGATACTCTATCTAAGAGTTATCCCATTTTTCTTGAAAAAAGTGTGGGTGCAATATATAATATATCTAATATTTTTATAAAATTAATTCTGGTCACACCATGCCTCATAATCATGCATTTGGATCAAAAAATATTTCTACATATATTTCAATGTATTATAAGGAAAAAGGGTCCCTACATTATTCCCTCATTTAATCCTTTTTTCCTCGAAAAGAAAAAATAAAAATATGGTTGGGATACTGAGCCCTGATCTATCTCTACTACTCTCATGAGATATATTACATGCTCTAGTGATATCATAGCATTCTAAGAAATGGGATGGTCCATCCATTTAATATCCTCTCATGAAAATCCGAGATCACTACTAGGTTCTCCACAAAATTGGCTCCATCCTTGATGTCCAACTCACCCTAGTCAATAACATGCGTGGGTTCATGCATTTATATTCTCAACTGCAACACATGGAAGATGTTGTGAACCCATTCCAACTATGGGGAAAGGTGATTCGATAAGAAACAGTTCTAACCCTCTATAAGATCTTGAATGGCCTGATGAACCTCATTGATAGTTTACCTCTCTAGCTAAATATTCATAATCCTCATCATAGAAAAACTCCCAGGAAAATGTTGTATCCCTACATGAACTCTAAGGGACTAAACCATCAATCTATATATTATTTTTATATTCTCTAAGCTATCCTCATATTCTTGTAGATGGCCCAAAATTTCTCTATCATTGCATGCTCCATCTCTATCCCAAAAATTGACGAATTACTAATCTTAGTCCAGTACAAGGTCGAACTATAGCATGTCATTTAAAAGGACTCAGAAGGTTCCATGATGATAGTAGAGTGGTAGCTATTATTTCACATAAAAAATACCAATGTAAATTGATTATAATATCTTTTACTGAAGTCTAACATGAATTCCCTCTGCATATCCTCCAGCACCGGGATAGTGCAATTGGTTTCCCCATCTTTTTTGGGGAGAAAGGCTATACTTGTCCTCATCTGAGTTCTGCATGCCTCTTGCATGACTTTCCAAAATTGTGATGTGAACCACTCATCATAATTGGAGGAAATAGTCAATTTCACCCCATAAAGGAAAATATTCCCCTATTTTTACAACTACCCCAATATATCTATCAAAATATGATCCTATATAGTATGGAATTTCTCTGACTTCATAATCTGGTCGATAATCACCCAGATGACATCATTTCTTCTCGTTATTTGTAGAAGACTTATTATAAAGTCTAGGTATATTCTATCCCATTTCTAATTTAGGATCTCAAAAGGATGAAACAAACCTACTAGGACATTGTGTTCATCCATCACCTATTGACATGTGAGGCACCAAGAGAGGAAATCATCCTTACTCTTTCTCATTCTAGCCTAAAAAACATTTTTTATGGTATCTATACATTTTAACCTCACTAAGATGTGTAACTAAAGGGTATGTATGAAACTCACTTAGTAACTCCTCCCACATCATGACTAGGCCCAAAGTTTGTACCTATAAAATAATGACATGATTCCATCCTTCAAAAAATCTATATGGTGAATATCTGGTGTAACATCCCGAGTTTTAAGAAAGAAATATTATGTTCAATAGAGTACATGATACACTACATCAAGCTTAAACAAACAACTAAATATTATTATATAAATTCTACCATTTTAACCTAGCCATTGTAATGGTGGGAATAAATAATATCAACTAAATTATAAAAATATGGTTTACACATGTTTAAATAATGATTCATTGGTTACCAAATTTATTAGAAATGGAAATAAAAACCAATTGAATATAAAGGACGTGTTTTAATAAAAACCTATTTAAAAGAGAATAATTGTGTTTATAAAATCATCACTATTTATGGATTTTATTGGTTATATATTAAATTTATTTCTTAAAAATCATCTTATATGTTTTTTAGATATGATATAAGAATAAATCCAATTTTTTCAGATTAAGGAAGTATTTTCCAAAAAAATACAGTTTCACCACCTTTTAATAGAGAACCCTTTTTAAATTGATTTTTTTTTAATTTTATATATTTAATTTTGAAAAAAATAAACTTCTTATTTAGAAGCGGTAAATCAAAATTTACTTTAGTTGATTTTTTTTTGTTTTTCTGATAAAATCTATTTTTTAATGAATAGTGAAAAATACTCAATTTTAATTCAAAAATGTCTTTTCATCTAATTATTTTATATATTTATATTGTCCTTTAGACTGGTTTTAAAGTTTAATAGGATTAAGCTTTTATAATTTAATCCAATTTTGGCCATTGGAAGTAATTTTTCATTGAAATTAGATATAAATTCACATCAATCTTTTCATGGTTATTACTTTTTAAAAACCCGTTATATCGTTTTGAAAACAAGAATTAATTTTAAATTAATTAATTTAACTTATATGTCTTGTATTTAGAAAATTTATTCCATATTTTAAATCATAAGGTCCAAATTGTGTAAATCAACACCTTTTATTTTTGGACATTATGGATAGTAACTTCAGTAATTATATTTATTTACCATGGTAAATGGAAAATCAGGTAAATAAGGGTAAGAAATAATATTATAATAATATAAAACGACCCTCAAACATATACTAATCCTATTTGATGAGATATGGCCGAACATGGGTATAATTGGGTAGATTTTAGGACCCCATGAAGCCACTTGAATGTGATAATGACATGATATAATAATTAATTTAAAGTAAAGATAAATATAACATAAACATGTATCTTTTATTAAAAAAAATTTAAAATAGGGTTTTATAACTAATATCTTTGAATATAAATAGTAATTATAAATATAAAAATGTTTTCTACATCATGGTATTTTATTTATAATTTTAATACATTAAATAAATAAATTTATTTGTGACACAATGATGATACAATGATTACCTTATTAATGAAAGATTCAAATAAATGATATTATAAATATTAAAATAAATGTAATTTGAACATTTTTATGACATAAAGTTTTTTATGGGTTATTATGACATGTTATATTTTAGGTAATGTAGTTTTTTCGAATGAATCAAGTTGTTATGACATTAGAAAAAATCAATTACTAAATAGTGTCAAAATTGACATAAATGAGTTTAAAAAAAAAATACTATTTTATTAAATGATATAATAGTCATAAAAAATATTATATTAATTAAAATGACATAGATAATTCTAAATATATCACTAATTATCCACTTTAGGTTTTCATGGTATTTTATTGTAACCATATTAACCATATAGTGTAACAATACAAGAAAACTTGGTAAGAGTTAATTTATTTAACAAAGGGTTAAATCCAAAAGATAAGGTAACATTTGTGACCTAAACCTATATAAAAACTATTTTTTAAGATTATATAGACTCATACTCATTTTATCCTCAAACTATTTAACTTATTAACTATTATAATTCCAAAATCAATTTATTATAAAATAATATTTCAAGACATTCCTAAAGTTCCCCTCCTCCCTCTTATAAAAGACCACCATCTCTACTTACTTACTCAAAACTCTCAAGCCCCTTGAATAATACAAATTCTACTCAAATAATCTCCCAAAGTACCTCATTTTCTCATATAATCCTTACCTTGGGCATAAGGAAACACAAGGAAGCCTTTTGGCTAAAATCAAAAGGTGTTACTCGATTTAGAGGTAACATCTTCTCTCAAGATCATTTCACATATTTTAATTCTCCAACACCCTAACCTATATTTTTTACATTATTTTATAAAACACTTATCCTCAATATACCAGGATGTTTTTATTCAATCGGTTCTACCTAGACTTACACATTCCTCCTTCTAATGGATATAGAACATACTATTTCTGTGTACAATGAACTACTTCCTCACAAAAAGATGATTATTCAATTTTATATTAACACATATAATGGTGGAAATTATGATGGAACCATATTTATATATGATATATATTATATATTATATTTATATTGTATCTATTCTTTAATATTTTTTATTTACAATATACCTTTATGCTCTCCAGAATGTGTAAATACGATAATTTCATTTTAGGAAGTGTGGACTACCACCCCCTCAAAGTGATATGACTCATTAATTCCATTCATGAAACATATAAAGGATGGATTTAATGAAATTATGTAACATATAACATATATATTATTCTTTAATTACAATATATTGATGTATTATTTAGTTTTCTTTCCTTTAATATGACAAAGAAATTAAAGTAGCATTCATGCGTACGTACGACCTACCGTCTCCATAAAAGGTGCATTTCCTTTATTATCTATAAATGTTATGAACTATTATAAATACATATATACTACATATATATGATATTTAAATCATTAATATTATTCTGGATATAGTGTACTTTTGGCCACAAGGACACTTTACATCAAAACGAGTTCATTTTCGACTCAAGTACCAAATGGCGAAAAAACCACCAATATAAACTTAAATAATTATATAATTTTTATAACATGGTAATAAGTGATATAAAAGGAATAATAAAATTGAAATTTTTTATCAAGAAAGTAGAAATTAACCTAATTTTATTATTAGAGAACATAATGATTGTACTTGATAAATCAGACTCAAGGTAAGGGACATCTTCTCAATCTCCTTTTATTGATGCATATTTTGGTGTTATACACCACATTATTTTATACAGTGTATAATAAACCCCTTTTACTTTTAATTTCATTCAAAGGTAATCTTCTTTCTTTGGCGCATTTTACTAAATGAAAAAAAGGAATGTTTTAAATGTATGCAGTGACAAAAAATCCTCCTCCGCTATAAGCATTATATGATATTTGGATTCCTCTATACGCCTTAATGTTTTTAAAAGGAAAAGAAATACCTTATTCTATTTTTGATATTTTCTTATTGCTTTTTTTTGAAAGCGAATTTACTATTTCAATATCTTTAAATGATTTCTTGTGATTTCAAATGAAATTTTATGAGTAAAGTGTTGATAATAGACATTTTTATGTGTTATTATTATATAATGGTACTTGGACATTTGGCAGGTGGTTACATGATAAACCAAAGACATGTGGTTATGTGATAAACCAAAGATGGGTGGTTCCATGATAAACCAAGGATGGGTGGTTATGTTATAACCTCCAATGCATTAGGTATGGAAGTCGGCCATATGGCTATTCTATTTAGTGATATGTGTGGAAGTCGACCATATGGTTATTCCATTTAAGCATGTTTATGTCCCAAGTTACCTTTATATGTTATATGATGTTTTATAGGAGTTTATGGTTATATTTTGATTGTAAAAAGGGTAAGTAATGAGCTTATATTAGGAGAAGTTTATTTACTACTTCTTAAAGGTAAAAAGTATTACTTTCTGATTAAGTATTCAAGGTTTTTATGTTATTTTAAGACTAACCATTTTACTTCCTTGTATATCCCTTACGAATATTGTTATTCTCATCACAAGATTTGAAATTATTTTCACATGACTTAAAGAAGAATACAGTAAAGTATGGGATCAAAGAAAATTCTTGTTGTTTAAACATGGAAAGAACCATGTTTCTTTTTTAAAAAGTTTTTTTTTGTTTTATAAAAAATTGGATAGTGAGTAGAAGTGTTTAATTTGTAATAATCAAGTTGATATGTACGAGTTATGGTCTAATTCTATAAATATATAAACCATAAAAGTTCCTCGAAGTGAATTAAAATCAAATTATCGAGTTAAATCATGATTATGTAATGTTTAAGGTTTTAGACTTATATATTCTCATGTAAGACCTCACAATTGATTTCTTTTAGCTAGGACTCTCTCACATTCTGGAGAAACAAAGGACTCAACACCATCTATTAAAAAAAATCCGCACCCTCTTGCTCCACTAGGGTCAATAGCAAGGAATCCAACTACTCTAACACCTCCTAAACTAAACGATCCTATGACTTCATACTAAGGGAATATACAACCACGTTTCCCTTCCCTGAATTATAGAATATCTCAAAGTCATATTCCTAGAGGAACTCCAACCAGTGCCTATATCTCAAGTTTAGGTCTCTATTTCTGAAGAAATACCTGAGAATCTGATTTTCTGAGTTAACAACTAAGATTTATCCTATAAGCGAGTTCATGAACATACTCATAGAGAAGTCTACCCCCAAAAAATCTAGGTAGTGAGTTGTGCATTTCTACTCATGGGGTATCAACTACCTTGGTCCATATATGATAACTACCTACCTCTGTATCATCACATAGCCAGTCCTAGCTCACAAGGCATCACATCACACTATGCACTCCATGTTCTCATCTGGTAGTCTCAAAATAGGATCACTCATCTGCCTCAACCTCAACTCCTCAAAGGATCTCTAGCATTGACCGGTCCTAGTAAATGGATCCCCTTTCGATATCAGGGAAGTCCAAGGGGATGAAATCCTTGAGAATTCTTCTAAAAACCTCTTGCAGTACCTCACCAAGCCAAGAAAACTACACACCTATGACACTCTCTTGGCTGGCTCCTAGGAAATCACTACATTGACATTTTTTTCTCTAAAATAGTCCATGATAAATAATGAAGTTCCCCAAAAAGTGAACCTAATGGATCCAGAACTGGAACTTCAAGAGTTTACCATAAAGATAGTTCCCAAAAGAAAATATTGGTCTATCCTTAGGTACACTATTTTCTACCCCTATGACATAGATTATATGAGTATGTCATTAATGAATACAATTAAAAACCTATCTATGTATAGATGAAAGATCATGTTCATAAAATCCATAATCAAAGCAGGGGAACTCATCACACCAAAAGGTATCACCAAGAACTCATAGTGTACATAGTAATATCATAATTACATCTTCATAGTATCAGCCTAATGAACTCTAAACTAGTGGTATCTAGACTATAGATTGATATTATAGAATCATCATGTGCCTCAAAACTCATCAAATATGTCATTAATCCTTAGAAAGGGATATTTTTTCTTTATCATGGTCTGATTAAGTTTATGATAATCCAAATAAATCCTCAATATCCCATCTAATTTTTTTAAGAAAAAAACTTGGGATTCCCATGGGGACACATTTTGTATGATAAAACCCCTCTCTAGAAGTTCCTCAAATTACAATCATAACTCCTAGAGCTTAGTAGTGAAAATATGATATGCCATAGAGGGTATCAGAGTGATCATGAGGTGTAAGTTGATGAAACTCTCCATCTACCTCCTCAAAGGTAGTCCCAAAACATAATTGATAAATATTTTGATATAATCCTCCATGACTAATGAAATCCAAATGCCTAATGATCCAACTGTTCTAAGGGATACACTCATTAACTGAAGGGTAATGTGCTACATTGAAAAACCCACTCATCCCACTATGAGATATCTATCTCACACAGAGGAGAATAATATTCCATCAATATGAAGGAATATGACTCATATGTGGTGACATTAAATTTGGTCTTAGACCATGGGAAACCAATCCATACCCAATATGATGTAATAAGGTTCTATCATGATGACTAGAAGGACCCGTGATAGACTCTCTCCATTAATAGATAACTCTCATTTGCAGTAGATAAAATATATAAAATAATCATTCATCATTTGGACCTCAAGAAAAAACCATGGGGATAAAGACTAAATTGGGAACTTCAGCTCTTGCACTGAGAGTAAATATATGAAGTAATGACTTGCACCCATATCTATTAATATGAAGTAATAGTAGAATAAACACAAATCGTACCTATGATCATCTCATAATCTATTAGTCCACATGCCTCCATAGCCAACAACATCCCACAAACCTGATTTCTGACTCTCTAAGGCTAACATGGGCTGCTTGGTGGTGGTGGTAGAAACAACTCACAACATAGTCCACTACCCATAGCTCCGCCTCTGGGATTCGCACCCTCTCATCTTCTAGATTTGCCTCACTAGGGGTTATCCTTCCCTTGCTAATAAGATATGTTGTGGTGTTGCCTCTGTTATGGTGGTCCATCTGCTACACTCTTCCCTCATCAGTACGTTAAGCTAAGAATTCATGTGATATGTGACTTCTCACATCACATGTATAGCACTGCCCCTCTCTGGGATTAACTTGTCCCATGCACAGTCCATGTGGCACATGACCAAACATCCAAATCTGATCATTATAAGAACTCCTACACCAATATCCCACTAAATTTCACCTAAAAGATATTTTATATGACTTATTCCCATGAAAACCACTGTTATATACTAGTACATGGAGTCCCTATGATTGGAATCTCTCTATCACCAATGCCCGATCCATCACTCTAGAATATGTGAGAATGCACAAGAGTACTACACTAGAAATTATATCATTGCAGATACCCTGATAAAACTTATATTTCTAGAAGTATCCATCTCAAATCATATTGATGGAGTACTATGTAAGGTTTTTGAGCCTTTTAGTATACTTAGCCACTGTCATGCGTCCCTATTACTACTCCAAAATCCCATTAATATAAATTGATCACAAGAATTAGGGGTAATACTACTCAAAAAACAACTTCTTGAAATTTTTCAATGAGAGTGTAGAATCATCATCAATCTACATAACTAGACTTAACTAGTTCCTAGTTTATCCAAGGTTGAATACCAGTTTAACCACCTGATTAGTCTATGTCTAAATAATCCTACAAACTTGGATCACTAACTCTAGCCAATCCTCCAATACCTGGGGATATAGATCACTATGGAAACTCAGCTTCCTTTGTCATTAGAACTCGTGGAGTGTGATAAGACTATGTGAATCCTCACCCTTCTATATTGGAATAATAAATTTCTAAACAGGTGGGGGTGATTCAACCTTTCTATCTAGAGGAAGGATCTCACGAGATAACCCCTGAACTAAGGCCTCATCACTAATTGGATCATCATCATGATGTAGAATTTGTAACCTGGCTAGCTGTCTTCATAGATGCATCCTAAAAATTTAATCAAGATTTACCATGGTTAGATGAGCATATATATATAGGGAGATAAATTAATAAGTATATTCAAAGACCCAATCCTATACGATTCATGTACCATTGATCACTTCAACTAATCTATTAGTATTAATAATTGACAAGAAGGTAGTTAGAGTCTTAGTGAATGGATACATCCACTGCCACACCAACACTTGATTCTATGGCCTAAAATCCACACTCAAAACAATTTGATACTATTTCCCCAAATCCCAACAAAATCCGTGTAATGGGAACACTCTAAACATTATCCCATAAAATGAACTTATATGATACCAATATTCCACAACCCAACCCAACCCAATGGGACTCATTCCAAAACTACCCTAAACCTAACACCATAGTCCAAGGGATAGAGAGAAACACCTAAATACATAAATTATAAGAGAGGCATTTTCTTAAAGTGCCTGTGCGCACACACCCACCCATCTATATACTGAACTAAAAAGGAATAAAAATAAAATATGAAACATCTATAAAATAAACCACACATATAAAACCTCTAGGGAATACAAGTGTACAACAAAATAATATGAAAATGTTAAAGGATAAAAATACACACCCAACCAGAATGATGTACCAACATAAAAAAACTTTAAAAGTAATGATGAGAGATCCCAACACCAAATCTCCAAGCTCCAGCCACCATACGTGGTCAAATGCACAAGGGTATCCCTATGATCCTCTATAATATATGTTGAACTATCCATCACCAATATAAGACACAAAACATGTGGGAAAATACCATGATGAGTTGAGTATATTTAAACTGATTTGGATGCTCCAAAAGATGATGGGGGAGAAGTAAGAGTCATGATATGAATAAATAGATCAACCCATAACAAGAGAATAAAAAAATATAACAACTTAGATATATTTAAATAAGTAAATATTTATGCTCAATAAAATAAATCCAAATGAGAGAGAAATGAGATCTCCAACTCATATCCTAGCCCAGGAAAAGATTCTTCCATAAGTTCCAAGGGTTCATCAACAATTATCAATATCTCACATATCTTTCTAAAGAAGAATCCTTATGGAACCACACCTCACCACCGTGCCACATAGTCATGAGTACATAATATATATGTATAAGAACCATGTCGTGGTGTATCAGGAGGGATCAACTTAGTATATAGATATAGTACCCATGCCCTATCCCAACAGGAGAGTTCAACTTAGTAGATAGATAGAGCTCCCATGCCCCTCCCAATAGATGGGTTCCAATCTAGTTGTATATGACCCATGCCCTGACATCGTAGGAGGGTTACACTCTAGTGGTAGATAGAGAACCCATGACTTGTGTTGACCTCACCTGTTTTGATAATCCCAATTATGTTTTCACATGCTTTGATAATCCCAATTATGTTTTCACATGATTTGAAAATCCCAATTAATGTTCATCTATCTTCTAATTCTATCAATATATGATACTCTATTATCAAGATGATAATAATATTAAAATAATCATTGAGATATGTTAATCAATGTTTATCTATGTTTATATGAGTTATGAAGTAATTCTAACCCAATCAGATGTGTTGTGCATAAAACAGATAAGTGTTAAGCCACTGATCTGCGTATAGCTACTGATATAGAGTTACCGGTACTCGGTCTACTGAAAGAATTATTCTACCAATAGACATAGTCACCAATACACTAAGGTCACTGATATGTACAGAGCTACTGGTAAGCATAGAAAAAGTATTTTGTTAGTACAGAATGGAGCTACCGATGTGCATAAGTCTACCGGTAGTTACCGACAGAGTAAGTCTACTGATACAAGTACAGACAGTCACCAATAACAAGAGCTACCGATAGACTGAGATACCGATAGAACAAGTCTACTGAGCTACCAATAGAACAAGTCTACCGAGCTACCGATAGAAAAAGTTTACTAAGATACCAATAGAGTAAGTCTACCGATTAAAAGTGCCACCTATATGTTAAGAGCTACTGATACCAAGAGCTACCGATGAAAAGAGCTACCGATGCAAGTTCAAAGAGCTACCGATGGAAGGTCCTGCTACACAAAGTCCACCGTACACATCTACCAACAGAAGGCTACTAATGAATGACCAACCAGTCAAACTCTATACCCTCAATACTATTTATTTATTAAGCTAACAGTTACATTTGATGGTTTTAATGCAGTTAATGTTATTTAATGAATTCGATTGCCATGTCAGGGAACCATACCTAGTACCCATGAAAAAGAAGGTGATCATTCCTTTTTCCTAAGCTAAAATCTATAAAGGGAAGGAAATTGAATACTGGACGCATACATGAAAATATAGAACAACAATAGTTCATACGAGCGTGAAATAGAGGACAATTAAAAAGTAACCAAGAAGTTGCTTGGAGTGTGAAGCAAGAACTGAAAAGTGGAGCATATAGAAAGACTACATCCGTACTCCAAGAACACTGAACATAATCGAATATTTTTTTTGCTAGAGGAGAACACAAGTTGTATCTTGAGTGAAGAACTACAATAAACACTCCATGCACTCAGGCTGACAAGATGAACCTGGAACCAAGGAAGAAAATGATAATCTGTTTTTCAGAACAAAAACCAGAGAAGGACTCAGAAGCTCTTCTGACCAACCAAATGAGTCCAGAGATGCACTACCAATCCCTAAAGCTCTTCTAAACTCATTCTCAATTACTTTAGTGATTCTTTCATTTACATTTCGAGCAGTGTGTGTACCCTGTTTATTTTGCACACACACTGTCTCCTGTGCTAAGCTGGAGGACTCTCAAATCCTCATTCAAACTCTATAACTATATTGTTTCCCACTGTGGATAGTGGTAGAGGTCGAGTAATACCTGAAAAGATGTGAGATTTGGTTTGTTTTCCCATGTATAACTGTGGTAGAGGTCTTTGGACCTGGATAGTATTGTACTGTTGTTAAACCTGATCTATGGTGTTGATCAATTTATGTAAATTGTTGAGAGGACTATGTCTCAGCTTGAGACTGAACCTCTTGGTTACATCTGCTATGATTTTCAGTTTAAGTCTCAAGTATACTATATATATTTCATATTCCGGTGCTATTACTTTGAAATACATAAATATTTTAAAGATACTTTGATAGTTAAATTAGAAAGTGTTTATATTTTTTGTAAACCAGTAAGTTAGTTTCAAAAGTTAATTTAATCTTCAGATTAAGTTAACTAAGACCTAATCAATCTTTGAGAAATTGATTGAACATTTACACTATGTATAAATTCACTATAGTTTAACATTGTTTTTAAATTGGGGTCTTTTAAGAGAAATATATTTAACAGAAATTTTTATTGGAACTCAATTCACCCCCCTCTTGAGTATCCACTCTAACCAACATTTGGTATCAAAGGTTTGTTTATGTTAAAGGATTTCTGAAATAATCTTTTTCTCAACTGTGACTTTAGTTTCATCTTTAAAGATCTTAAATTTCAGTTTGTTCTAAATTTTTTCTCTTTAAAACTATTTTCTAAAATCTAGTTATGGACAATAGACTAGAGGGTGCTGCTACTAACTGGACACATTTCTTCAATGGCACCAACTATGCCCAGTGCAAACTTAAGATGAAAGTTTATTTGGAAAGTATGGGTTTTGATATCTGGACTACTATAGAATCACAATATAAAATTTCAGAAACTAAAATAACTACTTGGGATGAACCTACAAAAAATGCTTAAAATAATAATTGTAACAATATGAATGCCCTGTACTGTGCTCTAGGAGATGAAGAGTTTAATAGAATTTCTACTTGCAAAACTGCTTATGAAATTTGGGATACTTTTGGTGTTTCTCATGAAGGAAAAACCAATGTTAAAGAAATGAGATTAAATACTTATACTATTAAATATGATAATTTTAAAATGAAAACTGATGAACCTATTTCTGATATGTATCTGAGGTTCAATGATATAGTCAATACAATGAGTTCACTCAGAAAGGTTGTTCCAGTAAAGGAACAAATCATGAGAATCTTGAGATGTCTACCAGACCGATGGAGGGGCACTTCTATTTCAATAAGAGAATCATGTGACATTGGAGCTCTCCCTGTTAAAGATCTTATTGGTAAGATTATGATGTATGAGGAAGAACTCAAGGTGAATAAGGAGGGATATGATGAAACCAAAAGAAAATTCGTAGCTTTTAAGTCTACTTCTTCTAAGAGAAAAGACAAGGAGAAAATGAAAATACAAACTGAAAGTTCAACAAGTGAAGATTCAGACTCTGAAAGTGATACTGAGATGGCTCAAATAGCCAATAGATTCAAGAAGTTATATAGAAAAAAGAAAAATTCTTCAGAAAATCAAACTACAAAGGAAAGTATGACAATAAGGGACATTGGAAAAAGGATTGGAAAAATCCTGACAAGGAGGATGATATAGTCTGATATGAATGCAAAAGGAAAGGACACATCAAGGCTGACTGTCCAAAATTAAAATTCAAAAATAAACATGATTATAAGGACAAGAAGTAAAAAAAATCCATGAAAGCTACCTGGAGTACTTCAGAGGACATCACAAGTGAATCTGAAGTTTTTGATTCGGAAAAGAATCATGCCAACATGTGCTTCATGACCAATACCTTTGAGGTACCTGTTTCCCCTATGCTAAATGATTACTATTTGGGAAATAAAAGTGATTCAGATAATGATGAAAATATGTCTAAGGTTGAACTGTTTGAATACTGCAATATGCTGGAAGAAACATGTAATGAACTTAAGGACAAATATAAGTCATTAAAGAAACAATATGCTCTCACTGGCATTGTTAAATATGCCTTGGTATAGAAAAAGAAAAGAATTCTCAACTGTTAAAGGAACATACTGAACTGAAAATGTCTAATGATAAACATATAAAGGACTTAGAAAAGTTCACAAAGGTAAAAGATACACTTACTCAAATGTTAGGTAAGCAAGTTGCACCTATATACACTACTGGTTTGGGATACAAACCTGGATAGAGACAATTCACTAAAACTCGATTTATTCCTAAGTCTGGACAAAATTCTGCTTATTCCAGTTCTAGAAATTCGTATGCTTCAACTAGTTATTCATATGGTTATAGATCCAATAAAGTTTATCTTTCAAAATATATTGATTCTGTAAATTATGTGAGACCCATAAGACAAATTCGGGTACCCAAAGCTTTGATCACTAACCTTTATGGACCCAAGAAGATCTGGGTACCAAAGTCATTATCTGTCTAAATCTATTTTGTAGGAGACCTTCTTAAAGAGTTCTCAAAAGAAGGTATGGTACTTGGAAAGTGGATGTTCAAGGCAAATCTCTGGATATTATTCATACTTCAAAATCTTAATAATGGTTTATGGAGGTCATGTCACCTTTGGTGATAATTCTAAAGGAAAAATCATCGGCCTAGGCCAGATTGGTAACACTGATTCAATTTTAATTTCTAAAGTTTTATTTGTTGATGGACTTAAGTATAATCTATTAAGTATTTCTCAGTTATGTGATGATGGATTTAATGTTAAGTTGGAAAATGATTCCTGTGATGTTTTTAACTATAAAAATGTTTTAGTATTTTCACCCTTAATAAATGAAAATGTTTATGGTGTTGATTTGAATTCTTTAGCTAAGAAAAATGTTACTTGTTTAAATGATTTTCCTAAAAAATCTTGGCTTTGGCATAGAATATTAGGTCACTACAACATCCACTCACTTAGAAAGTTGACTAGGAATAACTTGGTTAGAGACCTACCTAAACTTGAATTCCCATCAGACAAAGTTTGTAATCTCTTTCAAAAGGGAAAGAAACATAAAGTTTCTTTTAAATCAAATAAAGAAGTTTGAACTTCTCAACCTCTCGAGTTGGTTCACATGGACTTGTTTGGACCTTCAAGAGTTTCTAGTTTAAATGGGAAGAACTATGTCTATGTCTTAGTAGATGACTTTTCTTGGTATACTTGGGTATAATTCTTAGCTCACAAAAGTGAAGCTTGTTCTTAATTTGTTAAATACTCCAAATCTATAGAAAACCTTAGTGGACTTAGGATTAAAATCCTGAGAAGTGATCATGGAAGTGAGTTTGAAAATCATGAGTTTGAATCTTACTGCTCACACAATGGTTATAGTC
This sequence comes from Viscum album, assembly GCA_963277665.1. NCBI lineage: Eukaryota > Viridiplantae > Streptophyta > Magnoliopsida > Santalales > Viscaceae > Viscum > Viscum album. The sequence goes on along the minus strand of OY728139.1, from coordinate 1,490,186,430 downwards.
AAAACTTTTCTGCTCCTAGGACACCTCAGCAAAATGATGTAGTAGAAAGAAGAAATATAACCCTTCAATAAATAGCAGGAAATATGCTTAATGAATATGACATGCCTATTTACTTTTGGGCTAAAGCAGTAAATACAGCCTGTTATATTATTAATATAGTCTTAATAAGACCAGTTCTTAAGAAGAACCCATATGAGTTATGGAACAATAGAAAACCCAAAGTTAGTTACTTCAGAGTCTTTGGCTGCAATGTTTTTATTCTTATTACAAAGGATAATCTGGACAAGTTCGCTTCTAAGAGTGATGAAGGAATTTTTCATGGTTATTATTTAACAAGAAAATCCTATAGAGTATTTAATAAAAGAACCAAATGTGTGGAAAAATATGTTCACATCAAGTTTGATGAAACTAATCCACATGAGCCTAAAACATCTCTTGAAAGTCTTACAGAAGATTTGAGTGTTATGTACCTTAATGATAAATATAAAGAACCTGCTATAAAAACATCCATTTCAGGACATATTCCAGAATCTGCTTCTGTTGAACCCGAACCTATAGATGAACCCGAAATTTCTAGTCCTACCTTTAGTATATCAACTAGGATTCTAAAGAATCATCCTTTAGATGTTGTTGTTGGTAATATTGATAAAGGGACACATACTATAGATTATCTAAGAAATAAGGTTGAACATCAAGCCTTTCTTTCACAGCTAGAACCTAAAAATATCAATGATGATATTAATGATGAATTTTGGGTAATGGCTATGTAAGAAGAATTAAATAAATTTGAAAGAAACAAAGTTTGGGAATTAGTTGACAGACCCAAGGACACTTTAACAATAGGCACTAAATGGGTTTTTAGAAATAATGTTGATGAATCTGGAAACATAGTTAGAAACAAATCTAGACTAGTTGCACAAGGATATAGTCAAGAGGAAGGTATAGACTATGAGGAAACCATTTCACCTGTAGCCAGATTAGAATCCCTTAGGATCTTACTTGCCTATGCTAATCATCTTAATTTCAATCTATATCAAATGGATGTCAAAAGTTATTTTCTAAATGGTTTTATAATTGAAGATGTTTTTGTTGAACAACCACCAGGATTTACTAATCCTCATTTTCCAAATCAAGTTTTCAAACTTTCTAAAGATTTATATGGTTTAAAACAATCTCCAAGAGCTTGGTATAATAGACTTAGTAATTTTCTTATTTCAAAAAGTTTTACTAAAGAGATTACTTATCCAACCCTTTTTATTAAAAAAATTTCTAAAGATGTTTTAATAGTACAAATCTATGTTGATGATATTATTTTTGGATCTTCTAAACACTCCTTATGTACTAAATTTTCAAAGAGTATGCAACATGAATTTGAAATGAGTTTAATGGGAGAACATAAATATTTTCTTGGATTTCAAGTTTTTCAAAATGAAAATGGTATTATTTTGAATCAAAGTAAATATACAAAGGAACTTTTAAAATGTTTTGGTTTGTATAGTATTAAGGACAGTGATATTACTATGAGTACAGTCTGTAAATTGGATACAGATGAAACTGGGAAACCAGTGTATCAAACCAATTACAGAGGTATGATTGGAAGCTTACTTTACCTCACTTCTAGTTGACCCGATATTATGGTTAGTGTATGTATGTGTGAAAGATTTCAAGCTAATCCAAAGGAATCCTATTTTCTTGCTGTTAAAGGAATTTTTAAGTATCTTAAATGAACTGTAAAATTAGGCTTGTTTTATCCAAAAAGACAATCTTTTTAGCTAATGAGTTATTCAGATGTTGACTTTGCCGGTTCCAAGTTGGATAGAAAAATCACATCTGGAACATGTCATTTATTGGGGAAATCCTTAATATCTTGGTGTAGTAAAAAACAGAATTTTGTAGATTTTTCCACTGCCAAAGCAGAGTATATAGCTTCTGGTAGTTGTTGTGCACAAATTATGTGGATGAAACACACTCTCTTGGACTATGGATATGACTTTAAGCATGTTTTAATCAACTGTGATAACACTAGTGAAATAAACATTTCAAAGAATCATGGATCTTACTCTAGGACCAAACAAACTAATGTAAGGCACCACTTCTTGAGAGATCATTATCAAAAGGGTGATATTACTCTTGAATTTATTGGAACTGAACATCAATTAGCTGACATTTTCACCAAACCTTTAAGTTAAGATAGGTTAAGTTATATTATACCTGAGTTAGGAATGATTAACATTGATCGGTAGCTACCTCACCGATGTAACCTCACCGATGTGAATCCTCATCGATGTAACCTCACCGATGTGAATCCTCACCGATGTAAATCCTCACCGATGTGAGTACCTCACCGATGTAACCTCACTGATGTGAAACCTCACCGATGAAACCTCATTGATAGAAATTATCACCGACAAACCCTACCAATGAGTGCGCTATTTTAAACTTCTGTCTTCCTCCAGAATCTGAATCGTTTTTACTTTATTTCATTTCATTTATTTATTTTATGATTCCTAAATGATAAAAACAATGTCTTAGATAATTCTCAATCCACCGAGGCTCAAACCCTTTTCCCTCAAACCATAGCTCCCGAATCTCTCGAGAACCCTAAAAACCTCGAACCAGTGATGGAAAAAACCAGACTTCCTACCATCAAAGATGAAGCTGATGAGACGAATGCAAAAAAGCATAAGTCCGAGCCGGAAGCAAGTGGTAGTGTTGGTAGAACTATGTCGGGTAAGCGACCAGTGAATCCTAATTTACATAATAAAGTTATTGTGATTAAAAAATAGTTGTGCATAGAATGGTTGCTGCCTAGCAAGTCATTAGTACTCGAAGTGCTAGAAGATCAAAAGTGGGTAGATTTCTTTTCGAATAACAATGGCCCCTACTATCTGAAGCTAGTGAAGCAATTTTATGAGTTTTTAAGCTTTGATAAATTTGAAGATGAGAACTGAGTAACTTATTATGTGAATGGAAATGAGATATCTTTCTCATCCGTTGAATGGGATGAATGCTTGAAGGTTCCGCATAAATGTGTATCTAGATATGTCTCGAAAGATATGCCACATAGTAGTGATATTTTTGATTATGAGACTACTTTGGAAGAGCTTATCGGTGATAGAAATGAAAGACAAGTAGTGGCTGTTGAAATGGATGGAGAGAATAGATTGTTGTTCAAGATTGTTCAGCATGTCTTAATACCAAAGAGAGGAGACTTTTCGAATTTAAGATATCAAGATATCTATCTTCTGCATCTCTTGAGACATTGTGTGAAGGTGAATCTTTGTATATTGTTGATGATCCAAATAGAAGACATGTCAAGGCCAAAATCTAAGACTAATGCCCTATTCTTTGCCAAGTTTATCTCAGTGATGATCAAAGTGAAAGGGGTAGCTAACTCTCAAGATGATACAGTGGTAGTAAGGAACAACTTCTGTATCATAAGAACAGTGTGCAAATACATGAAGATAAATTGGAACCCACGGATAGGAGGGTGGGTTAATGATGACCAGAAGGTCTATGATAAATATAATTCGGTGGATCATCCTTCAAGACCTAAGTATGTGAGGGATCCAGGTCTAGGACCTGATGAAGAAGAACCTGAATACAGTGATGAGACTAAAGAAGAAGAAACTCCTATGGATGATGGGAGAGATCCGAACTTGCCTCCAAGTCCTGCTGTTGAAATTGTATCTTCTAGAAAGGAAGCCTTAATAGAAGAAGAGACACCTACTGATAAGGAAGACCAGCCATCCCCTGAGCATAAAGAAGAAAAGTAGAATGAATCAGAAGCCTTTGATTTTGTGTGTTTAAGTCTGAGTCCATTAATTGGAAGCTCAGTTGTGCCTACTGAGGATATGGAAGGAGAAATGGAAGAATCTATACCTAATCCAGAGGAACCTCCTGTTGTTTCAGAGATGGAAATGATAGTATAATATTAACCTCAGGAAGAAAGAGCTGTTGATAATTCCTTTCCTGTACAAGAGAATGCATCCATTGAGGGGGAGCATCAAACCAAGTTAGGAAGTGTTGCAGTGGCTGTTGATATTGAGGATTGGGTAGAAGACCCTGGTTTTGTGGTATATGGTTTAGACTATCTTGATTAAGATAATGAGGAATCTCTAAATAGACCAAATATTATTTATGATGTTGAGACTGAGTTATTACATGAATATGTGGTCAGAATGCATGACCTGGATAAGTTAAAAAAATATTAAGGAATGTTTTGTGGAAGAGACAAGGAAGATAGAAGATTCACTAGTTTCATCAATCCAATCGATTATGACTGACTCGGTAGCCATTATAGCCTCTAAAAGAGTATCTGTTGTAGTTGCACCTTCTGATTTGATCACCAAGGCTGACCTTAAATCCTTAAAGGATGAGCTGAAAGAGTCTTTTAGTGTTTCTGTTGCTGAGTTGAAACACTGTTTTGTTGAAGAGATGAGTATGTTGGAAAGATATTTTGAACTCTCTCTCAGTTGTAATTTTTCAACCTTTATGGCTGAAATAGTGGAAGAAGTTAAAGATTTCCAGACTCAAGTGTCTAGATTGGAATCAGATCTTGAAGCTATAAAGAAATCAGTTATCTCTTTGGAATCTTACATGAGCTCAAAATCCCAAGCAGACAAGGACTTAGCCTATGCCAAAAGTGTTGTGAGACAGATGGTTTTACTGTTTGAAGGTTTTAAAACATCCATGAAAGATCATGTTAAAACCCAGTATTCCCAAGTTCAAAATATTATTAGTGGGTTGACAAAAAACTTCAAGGAAATAGTAACCTTCTCTATTGGTTTTGTTGCATCTAAACCCTCTGTGGATTTGAATCAGATTAGAGCTGTGATAAAGGAGGAGCTTGGTTCAGCATCAACCAGTGGCTCTGTGGACTCATCTGATCTGAGAAAAGTTGTGCTTTCTACTAGATATTCATCTAGAGAAATAATGAAGATAGTCAAAGACTTTTTGAGATAAGCTTCTGCCTCTCAGAAAGAAGTGAAAGACAAAGTGGACTCCTATTTCCAAAATATTTACACGAAGAACCAAATGACCAACCACTTCAAGCTTCTGATAGAGAATATGAAGCTGCCTCCTGTCAATCAAGCCTTCAAAGAATAAGTTAACAAGATAAGGGAATTGACTCCCGCCTTGGACAAATCCATGGATAACAAGGTTGAATTCATATCTGCTATGGAGAGAGGAAGAGGAATAATTATGGATTTCAGAAATCTTTTGCTGCCTTTTCTGCATGTTGATGCTAGGCCAGTGATTATACCTATAGCCTTACCAGCCTCTGCCTCTACTGGTTCTCCAATTCAGATGACTCTAACCCAAGCCATTCGAATCCTCACACCTATGATCACTCAAAGAATGCCTCAGTACAGGCCATGCACAGTTTCTGTGGCTCAGCCTCCTGTGATCATTTTCGGAATTCCTAAGCCTTCACCTGTATCCACACCACCTCAATCCTCTCCTGATCCAAAGGAAAAATCTCACATTAAGGATGTGGATTGAACATGTGGCTAAGCTATTTGATAGGAATCCCTTGTATTTTGTTTTTCTTTCTCTGTACCTTTTTGTAACATTTAATACCAGTGGATTTCTTTTATTTCTCATTTTGTTCCTCTTCTCTTTGTTGTTTCCCAGTTTTTGATTATCACAAAGGGGGATAAATATTCTACAAATATTCTATAAAGGGGGAGAGATATTCAAAGTACCAAAGAGAGGGAAATATTCACCTAGGGGGAGAAGTATTAAAGGGATATATTAAAAGGGGGAGAATGAATATTGGGGAGAAAGTATCAAAGGGAGATAAATTTTATCTAAGGAAGAGCTATCATGCTTTGCCCCTCTGATACCATTGCATTTAATTCTCTGATACCATTACATTTAATTCTATCTCTGATACTTTATGGTCTGTAATATACTGTTTTCTCTGATACAATTGAATTTAATGATATATCCTCTGATACAACTAATCAATATTTTAAAATGATAATATCATAAGTTGTGATTATCAAAAAGGGGGAGATTGTTGACCTCAACTGTTTTGATAATCCCAATTATGTTTTCACATGCTTTGATAATCCCAATTATGTTTTCACATGCTTTGATAATCCCAATTATGTTTTCACATGCTTTGATAATCCCAATTAATGATCATCTATATTCTAATTCTTTCAATCTATGATACTCTATTATCAAGATGATAATAATATTAAAATAATCATTGAGATATGTTAATCAATGTTTATCTATGTTTATATGAGTTTTGAAGTAATTCTAACCCAATCGGATGTGTTGTGCATAAAAAAGAAAAGTGTTAAGCCACTGATTTTCATATAGATACTGATATAGAGCTACCAGTACTCATTCTACCGATAGACTTAGTCTATCGATAGACAGAGTCACCGATACACTAAGGTCACTGATATGTACAGAGCTACCGATATGAACAGAGCTACCGGTAAGCATAGAACAAGTCTTCCGTTAGTACAGAATGGAGATACCGATGTGCATAAGTCTATCGGCAGTTACTGATAGAGTAAGTCTACTGATACAAGTACAGATAGTCACCAATAACAAGAGCTACCGATAGACCAAGCTACCGATAGAACAAGTCTACCGAGCTACCAATAGAACAAGTCTACAGAGATACTGATAGAACAAGTCTACCAAGCTATCGATAGAGTAAGTCTACCAATAGAAGGACCTACCGATATGTTAAGAGCTACTGATACCAAGAGCTACTGATGCAAAGAGCTACCGATGAAAGTTTAAAGATCTACCGATGGAAGGTCCTGCTACAAAAAGTCCACTGTACACATCTACCAATAGAAGGCTACTAATGATTGACTAACCAGTCAAACTCTATACTCTCAATACAATTTTTTATTAAGCTAACAGTTACATTTGATGGATTTAATGCAGTTAATGTTATTTAATGAATTCTGTTTCCATGTTAGGGAATTGTACCTAGTACCCATGCAAAAAGGTGATCATTCCTTTTTCCAGAGCTAAAATCTATAAAGGGAAGGAAAGTGAACACTGCACGCATATACAAAAATATAGAACAAGAAGAGTTCATACGGGAATGAAAGAGAGGATTATTAAAAAGTAACCAAGAAGGCACTTGAAGTGTGAAGGAAGAACTGGAAAGTGGAGCATACAGAAAGAATACATCCATACTCCAAGAACACTGAACATACACGAAGCAATTCTTTACTAGAGGAGAACACAAGTTGCATCTTGAGTGAAGAACTACAACAAACACTTCATGCACTCAAGCTGATAAGATGAACCTGGAACCAAGGAAGAAAACAATACTCTATTTTTCAGAACAAAAACCAGAGAAGGACTCAGAAGCTCTTCTGAACAACCAAACAAGTCCAGAGCTGCACTGCCAATCACTAAAGCTCTTCTAAACTCAATCCCATATAATTTAGTGATTCTTTCATTTACATTTCGAGCAGTGTGTGTACCCTGTTTATTTTACACACACACTATCTTATGTGTTAAGATAGAAGATTCTCAAATCCTAATTCAAACTCTATAACTTTCTTGTTTCCCACTATAGATAGTGGTAGAGGTTGAATAAGACCTGAACAGCTGTGAGCTGTTGTTTTTTTTCCCACGTAGAACTATGGTAGAGGTCTTTGGACCTGGACAGTATTGTACTGTTGTTAACCCCGATCCAGGGTGTGGATCAATTTATGTAAATTGATCAGAGGACTAAGTCTCGGCTTGAGACTGAACCTCTTGGTTACATCTGCTGTGCTTTTCAGTTTAAGTCATAAGTATACTATATATATTTCATATTCTGGTGCTATTACTTTGAAATACAAAAATATTTTAAAGCTACTTTGATAGTTAAATTAGAAAGTGTTTATACTTATTTTAAACCAGTAAGTTAGTTTCAAAAGTTAATTTAATCTTCAGATTAAGTTAACTGAGACCTAATAAATCATTGAGAAATTGATTGAACATTTACACTCTATATAAATTCAATACAGTTTAACTTTGTTTTTTAAATTTGGGGCTTTTAAGAGAAATATTTTTAACAGAAATTTTTATTAGAACTCAATTCACCCCCTCTTGAGTATCCACTCCGACCAACACCTTGAAACTATAAGAGGGTTCCAATAAATAGATAGATAGAAGAATCTTGAACTATCCCAATAGAAGGGTTCACTACTGGAAATTCCATCTTTCCCAACACTTTTTTCCCAACGGTTTATTAAAACCGTTGGGAAAATGACCCTATGCCAATGGTTCATATGAATTATTGGGATATAGGTCCTATGGACCGGTTTTTCCCAACGGTTCAAATGAACTGTTGGGATATATCTATCTAAAATCACTTCCTCCGTCGGGATACTTATCCTATCCCTAATACGCACTTCTCCAAACCCTCGGTGCCACTCACATACTCCTCCCGTCCTCACCGAGGCTCCCATACTGACCACCCCTCACGGATCGCCGCTCGCCGATCACCGCTCGCCGCTCGCCACTCGCCACTCGCTGCTCCCTGCTCATCGGCACTCACACATCCCCCTTCAAGACACATTTATCCAAACCCTACAGGACCGCTCCGCTCCTCCCATCATTGCTGCTGCTCTCACCCCCTTGAGTTTCCATCCTCCCATCCTGACTCCCACTCGCCGCTCGCAGCTTCCCGCTCATGGTCGCTCACGAATCCCCCTTCTGCTGTGTAAGCATCAATTCTAACTCTCCGTAAGTTTGAATTCAGGTTAATTATGAGTTATTATTAGTATTTATATGATTCATTCAGGCTATATACCAGTCATTTACAATGTTTTATATGATTTATTTTATCTATGTTGATGATTCATTCCTTTACAAAATTATCCAAAGGAGGGTGATTCAATAATACATCATTGAGTTCACCTGTACATTGAATCAATGTTTTTTGATTCCACATTTTCATACGTGAAACCCAATAACTACAGAACATGTGTATTATAATCAGTATCCCAATTTGTTTAAGGGATGATTTTCCTTATTTAGATTCTTCTCTTTTTTCCTTTCTGTTGATACAATGTGTTTGACTTTATACTATTTTATGAGATCGTTTCTCTTCTTCGATGTGATGTTTCTTAATGGATTTTCCCTTTTTGAGAGGCATCTCACACGAGAGCGTTTTTTTGGTTATTTAATGATGTTGCATGGTTATGAACCTTGTTCATCTTATATGAAGCTATGTTCTTTATATAATGAGATCCTTGGGAGTCATCTCATAGGGTGGATGTTCAGGCCCCTTTCTCTCCTTTTCAAGTTTGTTTTAAATTCTAAAAGAAATTAATTGTTTGAGAGATATCTATTATAGGGTCACAAATTTATAAAAACCTTGGTGTTTTATGAGGTTTGGAGGTTTCAAGAGTTTTATTAGAGCCTTTTACATTTTCAAATTATAATTTTATTCATGGCGTCACTTATTTGATCATGCATTTTATTTTTTGTCCATGTGGTAACTTGTTTGATTATGCAGTTAGTAGTTTGTTTTTTCCACCCCTTATTTGACTATGAAATCTCTTTTTTTCTTATGGTCAATTGGTGAGGTTTCTCACTTGTTTTTGTGAGGAAACATTGGAAGCTAGAGTAGCCTTCGGGTCTTCCATGAGATGGATTTGTTTTTCTAAAACATTATGTGAGAACATTTCCGAAGTATGTTGAAATAACCCCAAATGTCTCCATGAGATAGCATAAATAACCCCAAGTGTCTCCATACATCGTATCCTCCTCGCATGGGTTGGCCACTCACCCAAACATATCAAACATATCATATTCTAGCCTCTCAGTCACATAGTATAGACTCATCTCTCGCAGTTTATCCCATAATCCTCATCCCACACACTATAGTCTTATCTCAGTATGTTGACCATTCCTTAATTATATTCTCAACAATCCGGTTAAGAACCCCATTAAAATCATGTGTTATAACCCATCCCCACTAACACACCATGCCTCTTGGTATTATAATTCCAATATATCCGACAATACCCAATACTCACAGTAGCATATCATCCTTCATCTCCTTAGTTGAACTTCTAAATCATTAAATAGAGTAAAACCTTTCATAATACATTTTATTGACTCTGAGGGACCATCCCACTCTTATAACCCACCAAGATTCCAATCCATCCTCATAAGTATTTCCTCATCAAACACTAGATGTACAATTGCCACATTTATCACCATAAGGCCCAATCCTCTTAGTAATATTTTACTTGATCTAAACCCTCATCCAGTCCATACACATATCATCCAAATTATAAGAAATATGTTAGACCACTCATATCCCAATCTATATCTTATCCACTTGGAGACCTAGTGACAGGGTGATTTCATTTCCATAAAATCACTAAAGAATTTTATCTAAACCTAGGCAGCTTGTGAACACCATATATATAGGTCTACTATGTTAATATATTTAATTTCATTTACCATCCTTAGACTCCAAGACTCCCATAGAACATAGTTATAATCAATCCCTTTCCAATCTATGATCGAATAATCAATTTAGTGTTTAAGGGTCTATCAAGGCTATTAATACTGTCTTTATATACATAAGAATTCTTATTTAAAGAAACAATTAATTTAAGTAATGGTTGATCACCCATGGAGGTGATTATACTTCATCTTCTAACTGCTAAATGATATATTCCCTCCACCTGAATGAGGAATTAAATAACTCCCCTTCCATGTTCATATAAAACCAATATTTTCCCAAGAAATAATACTAACCACAAATATATAGGTGAGAAAAATCAGAAGACTGGTCCATGATCACATCATTAGTTATAGATTCATCACAAATCTTCATTCCTTAAGCCTTATATTAATCATATGATTTGACATATACTTACCACCAGATTAGTGAATGTTGATTCATATTCAATCACTAACAATGTTTCCTACTCAATATATATGAGATCTCATGATCTAGCTTCTTTAAGATCATCTAGGAAGTTTTGGTCATTAAATATTAGTTGGAATCACTTCTAATAATGTTTTTATCCTTCCATTCCACAATAACTTTACACCACAACCTATCTTGACCCTTTAGTAATGGTGTAGCCATGTAATTTCCCAAACAAACTTGTATTGAACAAAACCAAACTAAGCTGAAACTCAAGCCAAACTAATTATATACCATTTATAGGAAGATTAATTATTAATTAATAGAAATGTACTTTTTGATAGTATCATTTTGAAACATGGATTTGTTTCCCCCTTGCTTGCAGGAACATGATTTGACCCATGTGTCATTGTGGTTCTTATATATTGGGCGGTGACATGTATAGTCACATGAGATAGGTATGTTTTAGTTTATTTTTTATTTTATTTTCTTTATTTCATTATCCACTTAGGTATTTTACTGGTTTCTATGGACATGGAGTAGTTATATTCTATGAAGGAGGACAGAAGGTGTTCATATTGTTTCAGTCCACCGGCATTGATTTGAGCTAAGATTCTATGATTACTACTTGTCTCGCACCTCATATATTTTGGGGATTTCAATTCTTTTGACTCCATATTATGTTTTTGGCAGGGTGTTGGATCGTTTTGTGTTGGTTCGGGTGGATTTGGTTCTCGCAAATGGAGGTAAGGCTTTAATGTTGTTGGTTGTTTTTTCACTGGTTATGTAGGGTCCTTTATGTGTTTTAAGGTTCTTAATATCCTTTGTGTAGTGCGTTGATCCCTGCTCGTTGGTTTCGAGTCACCAAGTTAAGGGTGACTCGCCTGCGTGTGCATAGGTAAGTAAGTATATGTATGTGGGTTCCCCCGTTACGTGTATAGTCAACCATGACAATGATTATGCACAGATGGGGCTAGGTGTGCCCATGTATATATATAAAAATGCATACACAGGTGAGTGAAGATTGGTATATGCATTTAAGCATATGTGTTAGGATCCCCTTGCACATGCTCATGGCCATGCGGGTGTGTGCATAGGGGCTAGGTGTCCTTGTATGTGTGTGAAGGTGTGTATACTCAGTGGGGGAGCATAAGCTTTTAGTTAGAAAGCTCCAAGAGCCGAAGTGGACGGCTTGGTTCTACCTTAAGGTAGGGTCCCTCTTCTAGTCTCTTTAATTCAAGAATGATTCAAATTGTATTACCTTCTTTCTTAATTATGCTTAATTATATTGAATTGCGTATCTTGAATAAGTGTTCTTTTATATAATCGTTTCATTTGATAAATAAAGTCATGTTTTTATAATAAAACCCCTCCAACGTAGGTGCGCTGTCTGCGAAAACTCACAGTGATAGTTATGTTGATCTAGTTGCTTAACTTATTTCATTTTATTTGCACTGAATGAGTTATAGAATAAATGTTAAATATAATTAAATGAATTGTGTGATAAATAAATTCTATGATTTTATAATAAAACCCCTCCAATGGAGGTGCGCTGTCTTCTAATCCAAAGAGTTGTGATAGTTATTTTCTGTCATTTTGTTTCCCTTTAGAAGTTGCGTCATTGTGTCGCTCGCTACAACCTTCTATGGAGATCCCTTGTTATAGCCTATTAAATAGTTGATCTTTTCTATCATTTGGTGGTAGGGCAACGACCATAATGTTTTCTCGCATCCTCCCGCTCCATTTTCTCCTGGCCGGAAGATGCTGCCCTATGGATGTCGCTGGACCGGGACAACACATCACAGTCACGCTGTGGTCACGCCGCATTCACGCCGCGGTCACGCCACGGTCACTCCACGGTCACGCCGCAGTCACACCGTGATTTGGACCTGCTCCAGCGACATCCAGCCCACACCAGCCCCCTTCCACCTTCATTTCAGACCGCTGCCACCAACATTCCAGCCCACAACAGCCCTCCCTGCCACCTTCGAATCAGCCCGCACTGTCCCCCCAGCACTTGAAACCAACCCCCTTCCACCAGCATTCCAGCCTCCTCCTACTCCCTTCGCTCCTGGCTGGAAGATGCTACCTCACAGATGTTGCTGGACCGGGTCAACACTTCGCGGTTACACCACGGTCACTCCACAGTAATGCCGTGATTTGGCCCTACTCCAGTGACATACAGCCCACACCATCCCCCTTCCACCTTCATTTCAGCCTGCTGCCACCAGCATTCCCACCCGCAACAGCCCCCCTTCCACCTTCAAATCAGCCCGCACCATCCCCCCAACACCTGTAACCAGCCCCCTTCCACCAGCATTCCAACCTCCTCCCGCTCCCTTAGCTCCTGGCTAGAAGATGCTGCCCCGCAGATGTCACTGGACCGAGCCAACACGCCGCAGTCACGCCGCGGTCACGCCGTGATTTAGCCCTGCTCCAGCAACATCCATCCCACACCAACCCCCTTCCACCTTCATTTCAGCCCACTTCCACCAGCATTCCAGCCCGCAACAACCCTCCTTACCACCTTCGAATCAGCCAGCACCATCCCCCCAACACCTGCAACCAGCCCCCTTCCACCAGCATTCTAGTCTCCTCTTGCTCCCTTCACTCCTGGCCAGAAGATGCTGCCCCACAGATGTCGTTGGACTGGGCCAACACACCGGGGTCACGCCGTGGTCACGCTGCTGTCACGCCGTGGTGACGCCGCGGTAATGCCGTGATTTGGCCCTGCTCCAGTGACATCCAGCCCACACCAGCCCCCTTCCACCTTCATTTCATCCCGCTTCCACCAGCATTCCAGCCCACAATAGCCCCCTTCCACCTTCGAATCAGCCCGCACCATCCCCCAACACCTGCAACCAGCCCCCTTCCACCAGCATTCCAGCATCCTCCTGCTCCCTTCGCTCCTGGCCGGAAGATGCTGCCCCGCAGATGTCGCTGGACCGAGCCAACACGCCGCAGTCACGCCGCAGTCACACCGCAGTCATGCCGCAGTCATGCAGTGATTTGGCCCTACTCTAGGACGACACCCTGTGGTGGTTCGTAGTCCTGTCGGGATACTTCTCCTATCCGTAAGCTGCACTTCTCCAAACCCTCAGCGCCAATCCCATATTCCTCCCGTCCTCGCCACCTCTCCCATACCGACCACCCCTCGACACCGCTCTCATCCCAACCACCCCTCTCCGCTCGCCGATCGCCGCTCCCCGCTCACCGCTCATCAGCGCTCACGCTTTTTTTACAAAATATCTATGCGAACCCATAACCCTTCTCGTTTTACCCTAAACCATAGCTCAATGCACCCATATGGATGATTTTTCCCAATAGCACAACATGAATCCTACTTCCCAACCGACTCTCGACGCGAACCCTACTTCCCAGCACGACAGGTCTGGTTTTCCAACGCTCTATTCTTCTGCATTAAATGGGTACGTGTTATGATCCCCTTACGATTTTAGGTTGTGTTTAGAACCCTGCTTCCCTACCTTCTCTAGAGGGTTCTAACTCTACTTTCCAACCGGTCATCTTATCTTCGATTCAAGTAATTTTTGTTCATTCAATTTAAATCAGTATTTATGCCTTCATTTATTTTCGATTTTTTGGTTCTATTTCACTGCAATGTACTGTCTGTTATGATCCCCTTATGAACACAAGAAATATATCATTTTAGGTTGCAGATTTGTTGTAATTTACATGTATAGAATCATTTTTATTGATATTGAAGAGGTCAAAATGAGGTGGGGAGGAGGGGGGATGTGCTGGAGGGGGGGGGGGATGGGCAGGGGTGAGGTGAGGAGGAGGGGGGCTGGACAGAGGGTTGGAGGTGGCTGTGTAGGTGGGGGAGAGGGGGAGGGGGATGTTCTGGGGGTGAGAAAAGACAATATATGGGGATGGAATCACCAATACATCAACGACTTGAAAAACCAGATCATCGATCAACAATGTCTCCAACTGATCATCTATCAACAATGCCTATCTATGTACCTCGCACTAGACATAGCTTTATACCCTACATGGTCATCTTCCACTAGCACACCCCAAGTCACCACTACATGGCGTGTAACCCACCCCCATGTATAAATATTTTAGTTCCCAAAACCCATCTTTCCCAAGTAGGAAGAACACATGATGTGTGTTCTCAAAACTACACATCATGTACATGAGTTCTCCCAAACTAAACCCCCCAAAAATATCCCAAAACCCCTAATTTCTCTAAAGTATCCATAGATTGAATCCTGAATGGATCACCAAAAACCCCAAAAATATGATTAAAACATAAAATCAACTACTCTAAGGGAATTTGTGGGGGAGGCGGGGGTTCTTGGTGGGGGTGAGGTGGGGAAGAGGGGGGCTGTGTAGGGGGTTTGGTGCGGAGGGGGTGGGTTGGGAAGGGGGTGGGGGTGGGGCGTAGGCTGGGCAGGGGGGAGGGGGGTTATGCAGGTGTGTGGGGGGGTGACTGTGTAGGTGGGGGGCTGGGAAGATGGGGGAGGGGGGATGGACAGGGGGGTTGTGCAGGTGGGGGGGGGGGGGTTGTGCAGGTGGGGGTGGGGGGCTGTGCAGGTGGGGGAGAGGGTGGGATGTGCAGGGGGTTAGGCTAGGTAGGGGGGAGGGGGCTGGGCTGGGGGGTGCTGTCCAGGTGGGGTGGTGGCTGTGCAGGTGGGGTAGTGGGGGGGGGGGGGTTGGGCTGGTGGATGAGTATGGAGATGAACTTGAGTTCCTTGAACCCAATTAGGGAACCGCAAAACGATTTTATAGGACCCGAGTATATCGGATAAGGCACATTCGTGGAAGAATATATAATTCTAGCCGTGTCCCTACTTAGACTATCAATGTTGTAGAAACCGTGGAAGACCCATTTAGTGAGTCTAATTGGATAAGGAAAATCCCCATGCATAATCCAACCAAGTACAATTACTATGGAATGTAATAATGTTATATCCATCA
This sequence comes from Viscum album, assembly GCA_963277665.1. NCBI lineage: Eukaryota > Viridiplantae > Streptophyta > Magnoliopsida > Santalales > Viscaceae > Viscum > Viscum album. Next base: position 1,490,170,616 of record OY728139.1, on the reverse strand, counting down.
TAGATCAAGAATAATATGTCATTATGTTGAGAATCATCAGACCCTTGTACTTGTATTTAATGATAAATGTTATCAATATTTCATAATATTACATTGATTATGATTTTTTATTTAATATCATTCCAATGTTGACACATTCTCATATGTGATAAGATGAGGACAATATATAACCTTCCACATAGATACTACAGCTCTGTGTGCAATGCAAGAAATGTTCATAAGTCAAATTCAAGCTCGGGGATCAATTTGGAGACCACATTTCTAAATCATAATTTATATTAATTCAGTAGGATCAAAACTTCATTGACTTTTTAGGAAGGCCTCTTTAAACTTTTCTGACCACTCAAACATAACTACATTCTTATTAGTCCTAGTCATAGGCACTTCTAAAGGGGAAAAGATTTAAATGAACCATATGTAAAACCCGAATAAACAAAGGAAACCCACAATCTCAAACATGTTTCGTATGCCTTCTCATGATACCACAACCTATACATTCTTTGGGTCCAAATAAATTCCCACATTATAGATTATGCGCCTAAGAAAACATACTTTATGGAAGCATAAGTGACACTTTGAGATCTTATAAAACATATAATGTGGTCAAAGTGTACACAAAAAATCTATAGGTGTCTAATGTGTATATAAATGGTCGATGAGTATATAAGGATATCATCAATAAGCACCACAATGAATGAGTTGAGATATGTATGGAAGATCTCATTCATGAGATCCATAAACACCATTGGATTAATTTTAAACATGAATGGAAAGTCAAGATAAGTATGGAAGATCCCAAAATCTTCCATACTACTAAAGGTAGTGTATCATATAACTATATATCACATACCAACCTTCTCACTCAAAAAACATCCATGTTAATACATTATGATCAATGTAAATCCATTTTCTAAAATAATACCATATTAACCATGGTAGGTATAATATCATATTCCAAATGCTCCATTATCGCTCAGGGTTGGGTTCATCTAGAACCTTATCATTCAAGGTGAGGCCATTATATTGACCACTACCTTATAAATCATGGTAGGGTTAGATATCATGTTATAATATGATAAATTCATTATCACTCAAGTAAGGGTCCTTCTAGTACCTTATCACTCAAGGTGTTGTCATTCCTTGTTATATATCACTATATTTGTTAGAATTTCTCACCCAACATGTATATTAAATAACAAAAAGGGAATTTGGTCCATATCACAGATCACCAGATAGGTACAAGGTTCTAGTCACTCGGGACCTATTCCCCCTACCTTATCAATCATGTTAGTGTTAGATATCATTTTATAATAAGATAGTATCATTATCACTCAAGTAAGGGTCCTTCCAACACCTAATCACTCAAGGTGTTTTCATTACTTAAGATATTTCACTATACTTGTTAGAATTTGTCACACAACATGTGTATGAAATAACATGGGAATTTGGTCCATATCATAGCTCACCAGATGGTGTACCACCATGAGGACCATGATCCCATGTGATAAATGGTTAATTTTTATGATTCTCCCTATGGATCATCATTCAAATTTCAATGGATACAAAAATCATATAAGGAAGGTATATACTAAAATTCATGTAGTAATCTACTGGATTGTCATGGAGGATTATCTGAATGTTTTCATTACAGATTGGGGATAGAATATTACCTTGTAATCTTATCGTTTTAGAATATGATAGAAAATTTCCAAAGTGAGACCAACAGATGATGTAAATGATTCATAACCACTGACAAAAACCATGTTGGATGTCATCATAGCAGATCAACTTGAAAATTAGGCATGTGATATCTCTCATGAATCAAGTAAATATCTATCCCCATAGAATCTATGTGTCACAGAAGCCTGACCAATATCCCTCTCTTAAACACAAAACAATACCTTGATAAATGTAACAATATAACTAAATCTATTGACATTATAGAAGTCATTTCCCCATAGTATATGATTCCCCCATCATTATACTCTAGGAACCAAAGGGTTATAATGGTCATAATGTAAATATCCTTCTAGGTTAGTATATTGAATGATTAAATTCATCTAAAAAATATCAAATTTATCCTGGAGTAATAAAAACCAATAACCCTTATCTGATAGATCAGGATTGAGGTAGGGGATTCTTCATATATGAGTTATAAACTTGAATTTCCAATATCCCCCTTCCTATTTGATCAACAAGACAACATTTTGTTGGTTCTTGGTCTCTCTACCACATCAATATGTGAACTATTCAAGGAGAAGGGATGTGAGTAAGCCTTCAAAAATGAGATGATTATTTCTATGTGTTTCTTTTGTGTTTTTTGTATGATTGCAGGTTATTGAAGTGAGTTTTTGTGAGTTTTCTATGTGTGCAGTGTGTTTTCTGTGTCTGCAGGTTGCAGTGTTCCTAAACACACAAAATGAGTGTTTTTTTTGTGACTGCAGGATGTAGTGTGTTTTTTTATTGCAAGCTGTAGTGTTTTTTTTGTGATTGCTGCCTACAGTTGATTGCATGTTTCAGTGTTCCTAAACATGCAAAATGAGTGTTTTTTTCTGTGTTTGTAGGTTGCAGTGTGTTTTTTGTGAGATGGAACATTTTTTCACACAGATTTTTCATTGCAACCTGCAGTTGATTGTAGGGTGTTTCATTTTAAATTAATGGGGGTCTAAGCCAACGGTTTCAAAACTGTTGGGTTATATGCGTGCTGCTGCATTTTCCAACGGTTTCAAAACCTTTGGGTTATACTGCTGTTGCATTTCCTTCATTTCCCAATGGTTCAAAACCGTTGGGTTATACCCCCCCTATATGTTTATGCCAATGGTTTTAAAACCGTTGGCATTCCCCTGTGCGCTGATGTTCCCAACGGTTCAGCTGAACCGTTGGTATAACAGAAATCTAAACAGCCTTCCCCAACGGTTCAACGTGAACCCTTGGTATAAGTCTTTCCCGACGCCTCACATCCCAACAGTTTCTAAAACCGTTGGGATAAGATTTCCCAACGGTTTGAGGGCCTTTCCCAACGGTTTAAAACTGTTGGGAGAACATGGATTCCCAGTAGTGGTTCAACTCAAGTGGTAGATAGCGGACCCATGCCTTATCCCAACATGAGGGTTCCACTCAGTAGATAAATCGAGGACCCATGCCCTATCCCAATAAGAAGGTTCAACTCTAGTGGTAGATAGAGGACCCATGACCTATCCCATAATGTGGGATCTACTCAGTAGATAGATAGAGGACCCATGCCCCACCCTAAAAGGAGGTTTCTACTCTAGTGGTAGAGGACTAATACTATGACACTGCTGGAGGGTTACACTCTAGTGGTAGAGAACCCATTCATTGACACCACATGAGTGTTCGACTGTAGTGGTAGTGGACCCATGCACTAAAACCATAGTATGGTTCAACTCTAATGATCATGTTAGATCACTATCACCATCGAGTGTCGTCTAATGAAGCATTACACTCGGAAAATCTTTCATAGTTTCTCAAAATCCACTATAAAGGCTACCATCTTGTTCTAGTTAAAAAAAACTTAGGATAGGATACTCAAGGGATAAAGTTAAAGTCGAAATTAAGGATATAAAAGAGGTATAAGTTTCTTAAAAAAGGATGGTACACGATGTGTAAGGGGTCCCACATGACATGTGGTCCCAACCTGCAGCATTTCCATGTCCCTTCTAGTACATGGATCTCTACCCATGTAGCCCTTCATGGTGTGTATGGCGACTACATGATGTGAATCATCCACTCTGGGTCCTTAGAAATGTCTGTGTAATCTTTCCCATACCTATGTACTCTGATACAAAGCGTGTCCTCCCACATGTGGTCATGCCTGTGTCCTTCGGGTCAGGTCTATGTACCATATCTATGTACTGGTACATGGCATTTCCTGGCTATTCCCATGTCCATTTACTCCCAGAGTACATGTTGAGTCGCCATCACCAAGTCACATGGCATGTGGGGGGTCCAACATGCTGTGTGATATTTTTCTCTCATGGAAACCCTAGCCTCCATAGCTAGGGGCTACACGCCATGTGTCCTTTAGACTACACAACGTGTAGTCCAGTTTTTCATAAAAATCTCGATCCATTCCACACAATCGAAATCTACCTCCCATTCCACAAATCCAACTATTTGACCACTTGGGATCGGTGGTAACCTCCCCCACCTATAATTATTAGTCCTTAAATGGAAAATAACCAGATCTTTTGTTCATAGTTCGAAGTCGCACACACCATCGTCACTCGTGGAACCTCTCGATTCCATACCAGGTCTCCAAATCCATGGAAAAATCACCCACATCTTGTAAAACCACTCGATTCATCCTAAAATTTCTAATAAATTTGTTTCACATGAATCTACCATAAATTCTGGTGCCCAATCATGCATGGTACCATCCGACAATAGTTGAATCATGGACCTATGGTCTAATGACGAAGAACATGAATAACTATGGGGTAAAATCAAAAGAAACAAGTTTTAATCATTCATTGTCTAATAATTCTTGGCCAATGAATACAAATTGGGGGTATTTGGGTGAAAAACATGGTATAATGGGGTAAATCAAATAAATAAATTAAATCTGATACATGGGCACATGCAAAGGCTCCAAATGAATGTAGATCAAAGATAAGAAATTGATCATGTCCAATCATTTAATCATAAGGGAATAAATAATTATATGATGAGTCCTAAATCAAAATTGTTTCACTTGATGATGAAGAGCATGCTCGAAAATGAAGGAAGAAGATCCGTTTCATTCTTCACACTTTCATTTTCTTTGATCTTGTTACTCATTGTCATCTAACCCTGATTCTCCAGCGAAAGGTTGTGGAACCCTCCTGTCAACGATTACAAGGTTATACAGCTAACCCCAGTGATCCACCATAATATATTTTTTATAGAGGTTTTAGAATAAGTTCATTTAAATTAAATGATTTAATTAATTAATTAATTTTATTTAAACACACCCACCAACAATCTTTATTTCCAAACGCCCCGCACAGACCCACGTTAGGTCATGGATGGGGTAAACCTTGCGTTCTGAATTCAACTATGATCATAGATTTTTTATTTGAGACTATATTATAATTTTCCCATTTTTATTCTAAAATTGTGAGTACGTAATATAAAATATATGTAATATTTTTATAAAATTAATTTTGGGAACACATAACCTTAGAATGAAACTCTGTCTTTGCGCCTGGCTCTAAAAACATTACTATATATATTTCAAAGCCTTACAATATAAAAAAATTTTCTCTATAAAATCACTTATACCAATGAGATATCTTACTTAGAAAATAACTATGTGAATAAACTGACTATATAATATCCTCAATTTTTGATAATACTAAAACCCTCTTTGTTTATAATTTATGAGCGTTTTATTGAAAAAATTTAAATTTTCCATAACATTCAACTAATAAATGATTTAATGGATTTAAGTAGGGGTAGAAACTATATAATTTTTTTTAGTATTTTATGGAATATTTCCATTTCCATTTTTTCAGTTAGAATGAGGTTCTATGGACCGTAGAGAATCGGTACAAATAGAATAAAAATATAAAATATATTATACTATGCACACATTATTTTTTCAAAAAAAAAACTTAAATATCTCCATAACAATGTCTCATATGAGAAATATAAAACCACCGTTAGATCCGGGATAAGGGGTTTACCCTTGGTGTAAAATGAAATTTGTTCACGTCGGGAATTTGGTAACATCACATGTGAGGCTTATTTATTTAATATTTTCAATACATATTTTTTTTTAAAATAATGAAATATATCCAAAACAATGTATCGTATGAGAAATATGGGACCACCCTTTAGTCCAGGATGCAAGGTTTACCCCAGGCATGACATAGCATTTATGCATATAAAGTGTATTATTATTATTGTCATTAATATTGTTATTATTATTTTCATCATCATCATCATAATCATCATGAATATTATTATTATTATCCAATTTTTTTTATTCATAAATTTTGGAAAGGAAAAGAAAATGGTTGATTTTGAAATAAAAAGATAAAAACTAAATTATTTAGGGATAATTTTGAAAATTTTCAAATGATCACTGTGTGATATTATTAAACATAATTGAAAGATTTTATAAATAGATATGTTCACAAAAATTATCATGGATCGTTGTAAATAATTATCAAAATGATAATTACATTCAATGGTCATTTGTAATCTATAAAAATTATCAAACGATATTTTTTTTATGAATTTACCAAATGATAATTATAAATAATTATCGATCGATAATTACAGTGAATTATAAAGTGATAAGTGTCTTAGATTAACATAGATAATTATAATAGGAATATTTATAATACATTATCAAGAAATAATTGAAAAAAGTATAATTTATGAAAAATTATCAAGAGATAATTATAAAAGGATAACTTATAAGAAATTATCATAAGATAATTATAAAAGGATAATTTATGAGAGATTATCAAAAGATAACATTGAAAAGAAAATTTATAAGATGTTATAAAAATATAATTATAGAGAATAATTTATGAGAAATTATCAAATGATAATTATAAAATGATAATTTATGAGAAATTAACAAAAGATAATTATAAAAGGATAATTTATAATATATTATCAAAATATATTTATTAAGGATAATTTATAAGAAATTAAAAAAATATAATTATAAAAGGATAATTTATAATAAATTATTAAAAAGTAATTATAATAGGATAAGTTTTGAGAAATTATAAAAATATAATTATAAAAGTAAAATGCATAATAAATTATCAAAATATAATCAGAAAAGTCTAATTTATCTGAAATCGTCAAAATTTAATTATAAAATTATAATTTATAATATATTCTTGAAATATAATTATAAAAGGATAATTTGTGAGAAATTATCAAAAGATAATTATTAGAGGATAATTTATGAGAAATTATAAAAATATAAATATTAAATGATAATTTATGAGAAATTATAAAGAGATAATTATGAAAGGATAAATTATAACAAATTATCAAGGGATAATTATTGAATGATAATTTATAAGAAATTATCAAAAGATAATTATTCTTGAGTGAAAAATTATGAGCACATGTATTGGCCTAAAAAAATAATTTCGAAATTATTTAGGGGAGAAAAAGTATCATCACATGGGATATTTTAATTCTTTTTGTAATAAAGTAGCTAGTTTTGGTTCTAGAAACCCTTCATGATCCTCAAGCATTGACATGCTGAATACTATGATAATAAGGCCTAGGATAACATGTTCTAGACTGTTTTAGATTCCAATATAGACTTCAAACCACAAAGGGTGGTTTATCCTCATTATTGACATTGATTATTTTGAGGTAGGAATTTCATTACCTTCTTGGGATCTCATTACACATTGTTGTCATGGAATGATGATAGTGTTAAAATATTGAAATTCAATATTGAATTGTGATCACATGTGGGTGTGTGTATCCCATGATATGATATGATTTGATCCCATGATATTGATGTTATAACTAGATTCCATGATGATGCTTGATTCACATGTTGATGTATATGATGCAGCTATATTTCTCATGATGTGTTCTATATCTGTTATCATGATATAAATTGTCATTTTTTTTACTTTGGATGATGGGTTTGTGTATCCATGAAAGGCGACCATTGAGGTATGATTACACCTTACGGGGTAAATGCATAGAGTCACAATGATGATGAAAGTGGTGCATGGTAGCTTTATCACCTATCCTCTACTTGATGGCTTGTGGATTTATGAGTAGATGCTGACACTCGATGCCTTGTGGATTTCTGAGTGTTTCCCAATTCCTTGTGGATTCAGGAGAGGTTATTGATACTCAATGCCTTGTAGACTTTCAAGTATTACACGATGAATTGTAGATTCTAGGTAGGTTAGTCAATTGATGCCTTGTGGATTTTTGTGCGACACACCAATAACCTTATGGCTGGTTAAGATATCTTACCGACACACTGTACATATTCTAGCATGTAACTAAAGCTGGTATGGCTAGGGTTTATAGAGTCTTGGTTAGAACATGACCACACATTTTTTTATTGTGAGATTATGAATTTTTTACATTTATTATCATTATTGGAATACACTTCTTACAATTGATCACATCCGGTCAGGACACATTGGTGGTATCCTATTGATTCTTGTGCTCACACCCTACTGAGGAATTTTTGTGTGCATGTAGATTTCAAGATTGATCAGCAAAGGGAATGGTCCATGTGGTGGAAAACTGAGCATATGATGATGGAGATAGAAGTTGGTTAGAGATGACTCCAGTGGCACAAAATTTATTTATTGGATTATTTATCTACATTATTACTATATAAAAAATTTCCACATTTGGATATATTTTTCTTTCTATGACATGTATTTTATTAATTCAATTTTTCATTATTACTATGATGTTTTATTATATTCTTTGTTGTTGTTATTGATCATATGACATTATATAGAGGGTATATTCTCCCAATTAGTGGACTTATACCATCACTTATAGTTGGAGCCCTCTTGCACATGGGTAAGTATATATAAGGTCATGCGACGTTCCAACTCAGTCCTGGTGGTTTGTATTGGGATGTTACAAGATATGAAGCTTTCCCTTGAAAATCACCTATATATCAATCAAATACATGAATATTCATTTGGGTACTCGAACAATCTGTTATATAATTCTCATGGAGAATTTTAAATATCCAAAGAACTAGTTTCTAAAATATAAATGAAGAATCAAATAATTTAGTATTTCATTGATTGTTCTCTAATGAATACTTTGAGATGAAGGTTATTTTAAGTAGAAAATCCATTCATATGAAAAAAACATGACACTGAGCAATATACGATCCTATAGAGAATAATAGAGAACCCTATACATGCACTTTTTCTATAGAGAAGCCTCTATGAAACTTTTTTTCTTGAACTTATTTTGAAACTTATCTGAACTTCTTTCAAATAATAATTCGAAGGACTCTGTAAAATAAAATGTTTTTTAATCGAGCAACATCAAATTTTATCATCCTTAATATCCTTCTATATTTTGTTTATGCATAACAATAATGCTATGTTTTTACTATATTTTTAAAACACAGTCTCTTGTGCTAAATTAGAGAGTACTTGATACTCTCTCAATTATTTTACTTGTATTCCCATGAATAACTATAGAAGAGGCTGTAACAACCGAGACTTTAATGTTATATAAATCATCAAAGGAATCCTTTTCTACACACAACACTTTCTTGGCTTGCTTGACATGAAATCACGACCTTCCTCGATAGCTCGCGTCGTACACAATACCGAGTTTCACTAAACAATGATATGCTAATAAAATATTATTAAAACTAGCCGTTATGAATAGTAATAACCACTTTTTGAAATTTTATAAATTTTATTTTTCAAAATGGACATCATTTTTGGATTCGGAATATCGAAATTATCCTAGGGTGAAATTTGGGTATTTTTCTGAAAACTTTCAATTTTTGATGAATAGTGAAACCACTAAGTGGTAGTTAAAAAAACTGAATTTTTTATAAAACTTAATTTTACCGCTTCTGTGAGTGGAATTTCAAAACTCCCAGAGACACGGTTGATGTCAGTAAGTAAAATGTGGTTCAATGAGATGAAAATAATTTTTGGTGAATAGTGACTTTTTACTTTTATTTACCACGGTTAAAAGTAAATAGGGTAATTAAGGGTAAAAATGATATTATTATTACCCTAACACATGTCCTAATTCTATTGGATAAGTGTAATTCGACCGAAAATAAACTTAGGAATAAAATATGACCATTTAGGCCCACTTGGATTAGATTAGGACATTTATTATTAATTTATTTAAAGAAGGGTTAAAATAGTTAAAATCAAAGTTTAATAAGTAAATAATTTTTAATATATGGTTATATATAAGATAAATTAGACTATAAATATTAATTAGAAAGATAAAAAGATTTAATAAATAATGGTATTTTATTTGTAATTTTTAGACATTAAATGATTTAATTTATTTATGACACAAAGATGATGCAGTAATTATCTTATTAATGAAATATTGACATAATTGATGTTATAAATACCCAAATAAATGTAAGTTGTGACTTTTTGTGAATTACACTAATTTTATAGGTTAATATGACAGGTTATTATCGATTTAATTAACTTTTTTCTAACAAATCATTCTGTTATGATTTTCACAAAAATCAATTACTAAATAGTGTCAAAATTGACATAAAATAGTTTTTAAAACAAATATTATATTATTAATTGTTATTTTATTCCTAAAAATCTAAGGTTCGGCCAAATGACTTATATAAGGTTATATATATTAATAATAAACAACTTGGGGTTCGTTTGGATTGTTATAGTAAGTTTATTAACCTTATAGTGTAAGAACACAAGAAGACACGGTAAAAGTAAAATTATTTAACTTAATGTTAAATCTAAATGATAAGGTCCAAATTGGAACCTAGACTTGTCTAAATTCTATTGGATGATAGGATTTCGACCCATCCCCACCCTATCTTCGAAATAAATCAATTTTGAGCAATTTAAAACCGAATTTGGCTTTATAATAAAATAATATTTTTTGTTATTCCAAAGGTGCCCCTCTCCTCCCTTATAAAAGGGAACCTCCTCCATCTCTTCCTCACACCACTTTGAGCCTTCAAGCTCGGCCAACCCCTGAAACTTTCTCCTCTCCACCTCCCTAGAGACATCCTTGATTTCCTGGTCTTCTTCAAAGACCAATTTTAGTTCCCTAAAAGGAGGTCTCAAAGAAGCACTTCAAAGAAGAGGTAATGTCTGTTACCGATTCTTTCATCTTTATTTCTTCTTCCACTTATTCTTCTTTAGTTGTTTCATTATTAAGTAATAACATCAGTATCAATCATATATTTATATGTTATAATAAGTATGAAACAACCCTATTTCACCATCTATCCATCCTACGGAAAATGAAATCACCGCGCGTGCGTACGTACGGAATACCGTCTCCACGCTGTGGTGTAATCTACTTTCCACCACCACCTTACTTGGACGGGTATAATGGTGTAAATAATAACTATATATGATTATTTTAAAGTGATATTGATTCTAAAATAGTATACATACACTCCAATACAATTCCATGATCATGGGAACGATATCATCGCTCGTGCGTACGTACGGAATACCGTCTCCACGATGTGATGCGACTCGTTCCACATGATCTTCATTGCATAATGATTATATAAATTAATTGAATGAATTAATATGATATATATTACACTAATAAAATTCTGGAAATGAGGTATCTATAACCTAAAGAGAAGAATAAGAATTTATTCGACAAAACACGCATAAGAACAAAAAGTAATAAACACCCGAATAACAAGTTGTAATGAAATATTACTAATAAGAAGGTAAAAATATGACCATATATGATATAATAACAATAATTATGATTCTATAATAAGTCAATAACATTATTTAAATCATTATACCGGAGGTTTGGACACTTACGAGGCAAATCAGACCTAAGGTAAGGGAAATATCACAATCTCATTTTTATCCGAGATTGTATATACATTGGCTTTTATTGGGGTGTATTTTATCATCCACATCCATGTTTCCTCAATATGTAATATTATTTCCATCCACCTACAATTGTTTAAATCCAATTTTACCCTTCGGTGAGTTTTTAGTAAAGGATATGAAAGGAATCTTTTGTCGTTTTTTGTACGAGGTACTTTTTGACCTTTCCGACAAAAGTACGAAGAATGTTTTTTTAACTTATACGGCATGAATGGATTTTTAAAACATTATTTCCAAGAAGATTACTTTACAAGTTTTCAAGTTTATTTTTAATCAACTTATTTTAGTTTATAATTTTACATCATGTTAAGAAAGGAAAAGTGTTTTTTGAAGCAGAAAGGATATTTTCCTCAAGAATGGAGTTCAAGCGTTTTATCAAAATTATTTTCCATCTAAGATAATAAAGGGTTCTGTTTTTATCCCTATTATTACATTGATTTGATTATGTTGTGATGGAATTATATTTTTATGAATTCCTTTATCTTATATAAATTGTTTTATGATGTCACGATGTTTAAGATTTCCATTTTTATTACATGGGTTATGCTATGATGTATGGTTTTCTGATTTTTTGGCACACATAAGAATGGTATCATTATGAGATGGGTGGGACATATATCTCCCTCCAATTCATTGGGTAAAGATTTTATATCTCATGAGATAGACATAGATGGAACGACAGGTTAAACCGGTTCAGTGAAACAGGACTGAAACGAGGAGTGAACTCGGTTCAGAAGTGGACTTTGTCCACTAAGATAGTCTTGGCAATGATTCTTGACTAACAAGAAATGATTCTCAATGATTATGTGTGTATGCCACAAAGTTTCATGTTTTAAGTTATGATTATTGGGATTACATTTCACTACTATGATTTATCCCATGTTATGAAATTATGATCTCTTTTGAAGGTTAAGATTTCAAAAAGTTATGTGATTATGTGTATTATGTGATTGATATTTCTTTTGTTTACTATTACTGAGCATTTGATCTCACCCTTTTGTATGTTTTATTTCCCCAGGTCAGGAAGAAGGGTATTAAGTAGAATATGTCAAAAAGGGACTCTAGATATGATGAAAGAAATGGGAGCCAAAGTAGATGCTTTATGAACCAGTTGTTTATTCTTTCCAGTTTCTAAAGACACTATAACTATACGGTCATTTCATGGTTTTGTTATATGTTGTAATAAGTGTGCTTCAATTTTTAAGTAATAACAATGTATGTAAAGTATGGGTCGTTATAGTTGGTATCAGAGGAAAGGTATAGTCAAGCTTTGGAAACTAGGATATGAAAGCCTTAGTAAGAACCCTAAGGATAATTCTAAGCATAGAACACAATCTTAGTGTATTAGAAATGACCATGAATAACCTAGGATAAGACATTAAGTGTGAAATTTTATTCTTGATTATGTGGTTTTTCTATTATAATTAGTGTTTCTCACACTATTCTTCTTGGTTTTAGTCAATGGTTGGAACCCGAAGGAACCGTGTTAATGAGGAATGCGACGGTCAATGAAATGATTGTCCCCCAGAGCAACCAAACGTTATGGGAGCTGGAATGAAAAATCTTGTAGCCATGCTCACACAACTTTCTCAAGCTATGAATCATGCAGGACTTCCAAACGAGCAAAGCGAGGAGCATCATTTTGTTGAATCCTTCATGAGGCAGCGTCCACCTTCTTTCAGCGGGTCTACTGATCCATTAGTTTTTGAACAATGGATTAGTACTACTGAAAATATATTTTTAGTTCTTCAATGTTCTGAACATGATAAAGTCATCCTAGCAGTGTATCGTTTGGAAGGATATGCTGATCAATGGTGGAATATTATTAATAATATGAGGAAAAGGGATGAAATTGAGTCCATGGAATGGAACGTGTTCAAGAACTTATTTTTCAATAAGTACTTCCCTCGTATTCTACGAACAAAGATGGAGAAAGAGTTTCTTGAACTGAAGAAAAAGGATGATGAATCTGTTGGTACTTATGAAGCAAATTTTATAAGACTTTCAAGGTACGCTTCTGGTATTATTATCCAACCTGAGAGTAAGATCGATCGATTCTTTAGTGGCTTAAAACCAAGTCTTCGAAGGGCGTTATCCATAAGGGACTTCAATAGCTATGAGGAAATCGTTCGATGTGCTCTCAAAGTCGAGATGGAGATTGGAGTAACCCATCAGTCATATGGGTTTGATAAGAAGAGGAAAATTGAATTCAAAGGAAAATCTAAAGAGTACACTGAAAAGAAGATGATCTTTCCCTTATTCTCAAAGTGTGGAAAGAAACATGGAGGGAGTTGTCTTAAAGGGACAAGTAAATGTTTCAAATGTGTAAAGGAAGTTCATCGGGCATTTGAATGCCGTAATCATGGGAAGAAGATTTTTATTGATGAAAAAAAGGAAGGGATACACAGAATGACCCTACTACACTTCAATGTTTCAAGTGCAAGGATATGGGGCATTATTCCAATCAATGCCCAAATCCAAGGGTTGATGATGATGGTCGACGTCAACAAACTCTTAAGGCTAAAGACAATGGAAAGTCACATGCAATTTCTATCAGCGATGTGGAGTAAGATAACGATGTGGTGAAAGGTACACTTACCATCCACTCTAAAGTAGAAAATGTTTTATTTGATTCTGGATCCACCCACTCCTTTATTTCTGAAGAATTTTCTAAGGATATCACAGTATTACCTCAACAGTTAGATGTTGAGTTAGCTGTGACAACCCCTAATGGTACAACAGTCACATCAAAAGTTTATAATTCTTCTCTGATTGAATTTTGTGGGAAAGTGATTCCTACAAATCACGTGATCCTTCCTATAGTGGAATTTGATGTGATTCTTGGCATGGATTTGCTTTCTCTACATGGATCTCATATCAATTTCCAAAGAAGGGAAGTCACATTTCATATTCCAGATCAATCTATGATCGTCTATCGATGCAAGGATGAACATAACCTTCCAGTAGAAATTTATTCCCTTTTATGGGTATTGATTCCACTAAATGAAGGTTATTTATCTCAAATGGTTGGTGAGAAACTCATGATTAAAAATATTCCCATTGTACGGGTGTTTGATGATGTCTTTCCGGAGGAATTACCGGGTCTTCCACCGAATCGTGAAGTTGAGTTTTCAATATAACTCGTACCAGATGCTTTGCCTATTTCAAAGACACCTTATAGAATGGCCCCAATCAAGTTGCACGAATTGAAGAAGCAACTCCAAGAGAATCTTGATAAGGGGTTCATACTCCCTAGTGCGTCACCTTGGGGAGCACCTGTTCTGTTTGTTAAGAAGAAATATGGATCAATGAGACTCTGCATTGATTATCGAGAACTTAACAAGATCACTATCAAGACCAAATATCCTCTCCCGCGCATTGATGACCTATTTGACCAACTACACGGAGCTCAATACTTTTCCAAGATTGATCTTCGTTCAGGGTATCATCAATTAAGGGTCAAAAGGGAGGATATACCAAAGACGGCTTTCCGTACAAGGTATGGACACTATGAATTTATAGTGATTCCATTTGGTCTTACTAATTCCCCTGCTAGCTTCATGGATCTATGAATAGAGTCTTTAGAGACTATCTTGATCAATTTGTGGTAGTCTTTATAGACGATATTCTTGTCTATTCAAAGAGCAAGGAAGAACATGAAGATCACTTGAGAATTATATTGAAGACCCTCAGAAAGGAGAAGCTTTATGCCAAATTTACCAAGTGTGAATTTTGGCTTCAAAAAGTTACATTTTTGGGTCACATAATCTCAAAAGAGGGGATATCTGTGGATCCAGCAAAAACAAAGGTTATCAAAAGATGGTCGAGACCAACAACAGTAACTGAGATCTGAAGTTTTCTTTGTTTTTATGGATATTATTGAAGTTTTGTGAATGATTTTTCACGATTATCTAATCCACTCACCTAGTTTACTCGGAAAGGAGTTACGTTTTTTTGGATGAGGGAATGTGAAGAGAATTTCAAGGAGTTGAAAAGAAGGTTATCCAGTGCACCTGTGCTCACACCGCCTTGTAGTGGAGAAAGGTTTGTGATCTATAGTGATGCATCCAAGAAGGGTTTGGGGTGTGTTTTTATGCCAAATGATATGGTGATAGCTTATGCCTCACGACAGTTGAAAATTCATGAGCAAAATTACCCAACCCATGATTTGGAGTTAGCTGCAGTTATCTTTTCATTAAAGATTTGGAGGCATTACCTTTATGGTGAGAGATGTGATATTTATACTGAACATAAAAGTTTAAAGTATATTTTCACACAAAAGGAGCTGAATATGCGCCAAAGAAGATGGTTGGAGCTGATTAAGGATTGCGACTTCTCAATTCATTACCACCGTGGGAAAGCAAACAAGGTGGCAGATGCAGTAAGTAGACAAGACCATGCTAGTTTATCCATGATGAGGATCACAAAAGATCCAATATTTATGGATTTACAAAGGATGGATCTTGGAATTATAATTAAAGGGGAAAAATCGTGTCTTTCTCAAATGAATGTTCAACCATCTATACATGTGAAGATTAAAGAGGCACAGAAAGAAGATGTCGAGTTACAAAAGAAGGTGAGAAATGTTCCTGAATTCAACCTTGATTGTGATGGGATAATAAAGTTCAGGAATCGGGTTTGTGTTCCTCCCATCCCCGAATTAAAGAAGGAGCTGCTGGATGAGGCTCATAGTTCTTCATTCTCTATTTATCCTGGAAGCATGAAGATGTATAGGGACCTGAAAGAGTACTTCTGGTGGGATGGCATGAAAAGAGATGTTGCTGAATATGTCTCTCGATGATTGGTTTTTCAATAAGTTAAAGATGAGAGACAGAAGTCTAAGGGGATGTTACAACCATTACCCATACCCAAATGGTAATGGGAAAACATCACTATGGACTTTGTCACATGACTTCCTAAAACGTCCAAAGGCAATAATGCTATCTGGGTCATAGTGGATCGTCTTAAAAAGTTTGCACACTTCATTACTATTAGAGATGATTTCTCTCTGGATCAGCTTGCCAGAATATATGTAAAGGAAGTGGTAAGATTGCATGGAGTACCACTTTCTATTATATCTGACCGGGATCCGAGATTTACCTCGAAGTTCTGGCGAAGTCTTCAGCATACTCTGGATACAGAGCTGAGTTTCAGCACTGCTTATCATCCTCAGACAGACAGTTAGTCTGAGAGAACAATTCAAAATCTAGAAGATATGTTGAGAGCTTTCTCTATGGATTTCAAAGGTGGTTGGGGTCAACACCTACCTTTGGTGGAATTTTCTTATAATAATATCTTTCACTCCAGTATTCAGATGGCCCCTTATGAAGCTCTCTATGGAAAGAAATGTAGGACTCCAACTTGCTGGTATGAAGTTGGGGAAAGAAAGCTATTAGGACCCGATCTCGTTGATGAAATGGCAGAAAAGGTGAAATCTATTCAACAACACATAAGAGCAGCTCAGAGTCGACATAAAATTTATGTCGACAACCGAAGAAAAGACCTATAGTTTGAAGTAGGTGATAAAGTGTTCTTACGAATATCTCCCTGGAAGAGGGTCATGAGATTTGGAAAGAAGGGAAAGTTGAGCCCTAGATATATCGGTCCTTTTGAAATACTGGATCGTGTTGGGAAGGTAGCTTACTGATTGGTTCTTCCACCGAATCTCTCTCAAGTTCACGATGTTTTCCATGTATCTCTCCTGAGAAAGTACATACCTGATCCTTCACATGTACTCAGCTCAGAAGTTGTACCGCTGGAGAAGGATCTTTCTTATGAAGAACAACTGATAGAGATTCTGAATCATAGAGAAAAATTCCTACGAAACAAGACCACTCGATTGGTGAAAGTTTTATAGAGGAACCACCAATTAGAAGAACCT
This sequence comes from Viscum album, assembly GCA_963277665.1. NCBI lineage: Eukaryota > Viridiplantae > Streptophyta > Magnoliopsida > Santalales > Viscaceae > Viscum > Viscum album. The sequence goes on along the minus strand of OY728139.1, from coordinate 1,490,153,150 downwards.
ACATGAGAGCTTGAGGATATGATGAGGGAGAGGTATCCTCATCTGTTTGTTACAAAGTGACGAATTTTGAGGGCGAAATTCATTTTAAGGGGGGTAGAATGTAACACCCGAGAATTTTATGTTATATAAATCATCAAAGGAATCTTTTTCTACACACAACACTTTCTTGGCTTGCATTACACGAAATCACGACCTTCCTCGATAGCTTGCATCGTACGCAATACCGAGTTTCACTAAACAATGATATGCTAATAAAATATTATTAAAACTACCCGTTATGAATAGTAATAACCACTTTTTGAAATTTTATAAATTTTATTTTTCAAAATGGACTTCATTTTTGGATTCGGAATATCGAAATTATCCTAGGGGGAAATTTTGGTATTTTTCTGAAAACATTCAATTTTTGATGAATAGTGAAACCACTAAGTGGTAGTTAAAAAACTGATTTTTTCATAAAACTTAATTTTACCGCTTCTGTGAGTGGAATTTCACAAATCCGAGAGACACGGTTGATGTCAGTAAGTAAAATGTGGTTCAATGAGATGAAAATAATTTTTGGTGAATAGTAACTTTTTACTTTTATTTACCACAGTTAAAAATAAATAGGGTAATTAAGGGTAAAAATTATATTATTATTACCCTAAAACATGTCCTAATTCTATTGGATAAGTGTAATTCGACCAAAAACAAACTTAGGAATAAACTATGACCATTTAGGTTCACTTGGATTAGATTAGGACATTTATTATTAATTTATTTAAAGAAGGGTTAAAATAGTTAAAATCAAAGTTTAATAAGTAAATAATTTTTAATATAAGGTAATATATAAGATAAATTCGACTATAAAAATTCATTAGAAAGCTAAAACAATTTCCTAAATAATGGTACTTTATTTGTAATTTTTAGTCATTAAATAATTTAATTTATTTATGACACAAAGTTGATGCAGTAATTATCTTATTAATGAAATATTGACATAATTGATGTTATAAATACCCAAATAAATGTAATTTGAGACTTTTTATGAATTCCAACAGTTTTATAGGTTACTATGACATGTTATTATTTATTTAATTAACTTTTTTAGAACTAATCATTCTGTTATGATTTTCACAAAAATCAATTACTAAATAGTGTCAAAATTGACATAAAATAGTTTTTAAAACAAATATTATATTATTAATTGTTATTTTATTCCTAAAAATCTAAGGTTTGTCCAAATGACTTAGATAAGGTTATATATATTAATAATAAACAACTTGGGGTTCGTTTGGATTGTTATAGTAAATTTATTAACCTTATAGTGTAAGAACACAAGAAGACACGGTAAAAGTAAAATTATTTAACATAATGTTAAATCTAAATGATAAGGTCAAAACAGGAACCTAAACTTTTCTAAATTATATTGGATGAAGTTATTTCGACCCATAACCACCTTAGATTCTAAATAAATCAATTTGGATCTATTTAAAACCTAATATGTCTTTATAATAAAATAATATTTTTAGTTATTCCAAAGGTGACCCTCTCCTCCCTTATAAAAGGGAACCTCCTCCCTCTCTTCCTCACACCACTTTGAGACATCACGATCGGCCAAACCATGCCAATTTCTCCTCTACACTTCCCTAGAGACATCCTAGAGGTCCTGGTCTTCTTCAAAGACCAATTTTAGTGCCCTAAAAGGAGGTCTCAAAGAAGCACATCAAAGAAGAGGTAATGTCTGTTACCGATTCTTTCATCTTTATTTCTTCTTCCACTTCTTCTTCTTTAGTTGTTTCATTATGAAGTAATAACAATAGTATCACTCATATACTGATATGTTATTATAAGTATGAAATAACCCTATTTCACCATCTATCCATCCTACGGAAAATGAAATCACCGCGCGTTCGTACGTACGGAATATCGTCTCCACGCCGTGGTGTAATCTACTTTCCACCACCACATTACTGGGATGGGTATAATGTTATAAATAATGACTATATATGATTATTGTAAAGTGATATTGATTCTTAAATAGTATACATACACTCCAATACAATTCCATGATCATGGGAACGATATAATCGCTCGTGCGTACGTACGGAATACCGTCTCCACGATGTGATGTGACTCGTTCTACATGATCTTCATTGAATAATGATTATATAAATGAATTGAATGAATGAATATGATATATATTACACTAATAACATTCTGTAAATTAGGTATCTATAACATAAAGAGAATAATAAGAATTTATTCGACAAAACACGCATAAGAACAAAATGTATTAAACACCCGAATAACAAGTTGTAATGAAATATTACTAATAAGAAGCTAAGAATATGACCATATATGATATCATAACAATAATTATGATTCTGTAATAAGTCAATAACATTATTTAAATCATTATACATGAGTTTCGGACACTTACGAGGCAAATCGGACCTAAGGAAAGGGAAATATCACAATCTCATTTTTATCCGAGATTGTTTATACTTTGGCATTTACTGGGGTGTATTTTATCATCCACATCCATGTTTCCTCAATATGTAATATTATTTCCATCCACCTACAATTGTTTAAATCCAATTTTACCCTTCTGTGAGTTTTTATTAAAGGATATGAAAGGAATCTTTTGTCATTTTTCATACGAGGTACTTTTTGACCTTTCTGACAAAAGTACGAAGAATGTTTTTTTAACTTATACGGCATGAATGAATTTTTAAAACATTATTTCCAAGAAGCTTCCATTACAAGTTTTCAAGTTTATTTTTAATCAAATTCTTTTAGTTTATAATTGTATGACTGGTTAAGAAAGGAAAAGTGTTTTTGAAGCAGAAAGGATATTTTCCTCAAGAATGGAGTTTAAGTGTTTTATCAAAATTATTTTCCATATAAGATAATAAAGGGTTATGTTTTTATCCCTATTATTACATTGATTTGGTTATGTTGTTATGGAATTATATTTTTATGAATTCCTTTATCTTATATAAATTGTTTTATGATGTCACGATGTTTATGATTTCCATTTTTATTACATGGGTTATGCTATGATGTATGGTTTTCTGATTTTGTGGCACACATAAGAATGGTATCATTATGAGATGGGTGGGACCTATATCTCCCTCCAATGCATTGGGTAAAGATTTTATATCTCATGAGATAGACATGGATGGAACGACAGGTTAAACCGGTTCCGTGAAACAGGACTGAAACGAGGAGTGAACTCGGTTCAGAAGTGGACTTTGTCCACTAATATAGTCTTGGAAATAAGTCCTGACTAACAAGAAATGATTCCCAATGATTATGTGTGTATGCCACAAAGTTTCATGTTTTAAGTTATTATTATTGGGATTACATTTCACTACTATGATTTATCCCATGTTATGAAATTATGATCTCTTTTGTAGGTTAAGATTTCCAAAAGTTATGTGCTTATGTATATTATGTGATTGATATTTCTTTTGTTTACTCTTACTAAGAATTTGAGCTCACCCTTTTGTATGTTTTATTTCCCCAGTCCAGGAATAAGGTTATTAAGTAGAATATGTTAAAAAGGGACTCTAGATATGATGAAATAAATGGGAGGAAAAGTAGATGCTTTATGAACCAGTTTTTTATGCTTTCCAGTTTCTAAAGACACTGTACCTATACGATTGATATTTCTTTTGTTTACTCTTAAATGGGTACGTGTTATGATCCCCTTACGATTTTTGGTAGTGTTTAGAACCCTACTTCTCTACCTGCTCTCGAGGGTTCTAACTCTACTTTCCAACCGGTCATCTTATCTTTGATTTAAGTAATTTTTTTTCATTCAATTTAAATCAGTATTTATGCCTTCATTTATTTTCGATTTTTTGGTTCCATTTCACTGCAATGTACTGTCTATTATGATCCCCTTATGAACACAAGAAATATATCATTTTAGGTTGCAGCTTTGTTGTAATTTACCTATATAGAATCATTTTGATTGATATTGAAGAGGTCAAAATGAGGTGGGGAGGAGGGGCGATGTGCTGGGGGGGGATGGGCAGGGGTTAGGTGAGGAGGAGGGGGCTGGACAAAGGGTTGGAGGTGGCTGTGTAGGTGGGGGAGAGGGGGAGGGGGATGTTCTAGGGGTGAGAAAAGATAAGATATGGGGGTGAAAGAACATCCATGTTGATGGCATCACCAATACATCAACGACTAGAAAAACCTGATAATCGATCAATAATGTCTCCAACTGATCATCTATCAACAATGACTATCTATGTACCTCGCACTAGACATAGCTTTATACCCTACATGGTCATCTGCCACTAGCACACCCCGAGTCACCACTACATGGCGTGTAACCCACCCCCTTGTATAAATATTTTAGTTCCCAAAACCCATCTTTCCCAAGTACGAAGAACACATGATGTGTGTTCTCAAAACTACACATCATGTACATGAGTTCTCCCAAACTAAACCCCCCAAAAATATCCCAAAACCCCTAATTTCTCCAAAGTATCCACAGATTGAATCCTGAATGGATCACCAAAAACCCAAAAAATACGATTAAAACTTAAAATCAACTACCCTAAGGGAATTTGTGGGGGGGGGGGGGGGGGTTCTTGGTGGGGGTGAGGTATGGAGGAGGGGGGATGTGTAGGGGGTTTGGTGCGGAAGGGGTGGGTTGGGCAGGGTGTGGGGGTGGGGCGTAGGCTGGGCAGGGGGGAGGGGGGTTGTGCAGGTGTGGGTGGGTGACTGTGTAGGTGGGGGGCTGGGAAGATGGGGGAGGGGGGATAGACAGGGGGGTTGTGCAGGTGGGGGGGGGGGGGGGGGGTTGTGCAGGTGGGGGTGGGGGGATGGGCAGGTGGGGGAGGGGTTGGGATGTGTAGGGGGTTAGGCTATGTAGGGGTGAGGGGGGCTGGGATGGGGGGTGCTGTGCAGGTGGGGTGGTGGCTATGCAGGTGGGGTAGTGGGGGGGGGGGTGGGCTGGTGGATGAGTATGGAGATGAACTTGAGTTCCTTGAACCTAATTAGGGAACCGAAGAACGATTTTATAGGACCCGAGTATATCGGATAAGGCACATTCGTGGAAGAATCTATAATTCTAGTCGTGTCCCTACTTAGACTATCAATGTTGTAGAAACTATGGAAGACCCATTTAGTGAGTCTAGTAGGATAAGGAAAATCCCCATGCATAATCCAACCAGGTACAATTACTATGGAATGTAATAATGTTATATCCATCATAGATCAAGAATAATATGTCATTATGTTGAGAATCATCAGACCCTTGTAGTTGTATTTAATGATAAATGTTATCAATATTTGAAAATATTACATTGATTATGATTTTTGATTTAATATCATTCCAATGTTGACACATTCTCATATGTTATAAGATGAGGACAATATATAACCTTCCACATAGATACTATAGCTCTGTGCGCAATGCAAGAAATGTCCATAAGTCAAATTCATGCTCGGGGATCAATTTGGAGACCACATTTCTGAATCATAATTTATATTAATTAAGTAGGATCAAAACTTCATTGACTTTTTAGGAAGGCCTCTTTAAACTTTTCTGACCACTCAAACATAACTACATTCTTAGTAATCCTAGTCATAGGCACTTCTAAAGGGCCAAAGATTTAAATGAACCATATGTAAAACCCGAATAAACAAAGGAAACCCACAATCTCAAACATGTTTCGTATGCCTTCTCATGATACCACAACCTATACATTCTTTGGATCCACATAAATTCCCACATTATAGATTATGTGCCTAAGAAAACATACTTTATGGAAGCATAAGTGACACTTTGAGATCTTATAAAACATATAATGTGGTCAAAGTGTACAAAAAAAATCTATAGGTGTCTAATGTGTATATCAATGGTCGATGAGTATATATGGATATCATCAATAAGCACCACAATGAATGAGTTGAGATATGTATGGAAGATCTCATTCATGAGATCCATAAACACCATTGGATTAATTTTAAACATGAAAGGAAAGTCAAGATATGTATAGAAGATCCCAACATCTTCCATACTACTAAAGGTAGTGTCTCATAAAACTATATATCACATACCAACCTTCTCACTCAAAAAACATCCATGCTAATACATTATGATCAATGTAAATCCATTTTCTGAAATAATACCATATTAAACATGGTAGGTCTAATATCACATTCCAAATGCTCCATTATCACTCAGGGTTGGGTTCATCTAGAACCTTATCACTCAAGGTGAGGCCATTATATTGACCACTACCTTATCAATCATGGTAGGGTTAGATATCATGTTATAATATGATAACTTCATTATCACTCAAGTAAGGGTCCTTCTAGAACCTTATCACTCAAGGTGTTGTTATTCCTTATTATATATCACTATATTTGTTAGACTTTCTCACCCAACATGTGTATTAAATAAAAAAAAGGGAATTTGGTCCATATCATAGATCACCAGATAGGTACAAGGTTCTAGTCACTCGGGACCTATTCCCCCTACCTTATAAATCATGTTAGTGTTAGATATCATTTTATAATAAGATAGTATCATTATCACTCAAGTAAGGGTCCTTCCAACTCCTAATCACTCAAGGTGTTTTCATTACTTAAGATATTTCACTATACTTGTTAGAATTTGTCACACAACATGTGTATGAAATAACATGGGAATTTGGTCCATATCATAGCTCACCAGCTAGTGTACCACCATGAGGACCATGATCCCATGTGATAAATGGTTAATTTTTATGATTCTCCCTATGGATCATCATTCAAATTTCAATGGATACAAAAAATACTATATGGAAGGTATATACTAAAATTCATGTAGTAATCTACTATATTGTCATGGAGGATTATCTGAATGTTTTCATTATAGATTGGGGATAGAATATTACCTTGTAATCTTATGCTCTTAGAATATGATAGAAAATTTCCAAATTGAGACCAACAGATGATGTAAATGATTCATAACCACTGACAAACACCATGTTGGATGTCATCATAGCAGATCCCCTTGAAAATTAGGCATGTGATATCTCTCATGAATCAAGTAAATATCTATCCCCATAGAATCTATGTGTCACAGAAGCCTGACCAATATCCCTATCTTAAACACAAACCAATACCTTGATAAATGCAACAATATAACTAAATATATTGACATTATATAAGTCATTGCCCCATGGTATATGATTCCCCCATCATTATACTCTAGGAAAAAAGGGTTATAATGGTCATAGTGTAAATATCCTTCTAGGTTAGTATATTTAATTATTAAATTCATCGAAAAAATATCAAATTTATCCTGGAGTAATCAAAACCAATAACCCTTATCTGATAGATCAGGATTGAGGTAGGGGATTCTTCATATATGAGTGATAAACTTTAATTTCCAATATCCCCCTTCCTATTTGATCAACAAGACAACATTTTGTTGGTTCTTGGTCTTTCTACCACATCAATATGTGAACTATTCAAGGATAAGGGATGTGAGTAAGCCTTAAAAAATGAGATTATTATTTCTATGTGTTTATTTTGTGTTTTTTGTATGATTGCAGGTGATTGAAGTGAGTTTTTGTGAGTTTTCTATGTGTGCAGTGTGTTTTCTGTGTTTTCAGGTTACATTGTTCCTAAACACACAAAATGAGTGTTTTTTTGTGATTGGAGGATGTAGTGTGTTTTTTTATTGCAGGCTGCAATGTGTTTTTTTTATTGCAGCCTGCAGTTGATTGCAGGTTGCAGTGTTCCTAAAAACGCAAAATGAGTGTTTTTTTCTGTGTTTGTAGGTTGCAGTGTGTTTTTTGTGAGATGGAACATTTTATTCACACAGAGTTTTCATTGCAACCTGTAGTTGATTACAGGCTGTTTCATTTTAAATTAATGGGGGTCTAAGCCAACAGTTTCAAAACTGTTGGGTTATATGTGTTCTGCTGCATTTCCCAACGGTTTCAAAACCGTTGGGTTATACTGCTGCTGCATTTCCTGCATTTCTCAATGGTTCAAAACCGTTGGGTTATACCCCCCTATATGTTTATGCTAATGGTTTTAAAACCATTGGCATTCCCCTGTGCGCTGATGTTCCCAACGGTTCAGATGAACCGTTGGTATAACAGAAATACTAAACAGCCTTCCCCAACGGTTCAACGTGAACCGTTGGTATAAGGCTTTCCCGACGCCTCACAACCCAATAGTTTCTAAAACCGTTGGGATAAGATTTCCCAACTGTTTGAGGGCCTTTCCCAACGGTTTAAAACTGTTGGGAAAACATGGATTCCTAGTAGTGGTTCAACTCAAGTAGTAGATAGCGGACCCATGCCTTATCCCAACATGAGGGTTCCACTCAGTAGATAAATCGAGGACCCATGCCCTATCCCAATAATAAGGTTCCACTCTAGTGGTAGATAGAGGACCCATAACCTATCCAATAATGTGGGATCTACTCAGTAGATAGATAGAGGACCCATGCCCCACCCTAAAATGAGGTTTATACTCTAGTGGTAGAGGACTAATACTATGCCACTGCTGGAGGGTTACACTCTAGTGGTAGAGAACCCATTCATTGACACCACATGAGGGTTCGGCTCAAGTGGTAGTGGACCCATGCACTAAAACCATAGGATGGTTCAACTCTAATGATCATGTTAGATCACTATCACCATCGAGTGTCATCTAATGAAGCATTACACTTGAAAAATCTTTCATAGTTTCTCAAAATCCACTATAAAGGCCACCATCTTGTTCTAGTTAGAAAAAACATAGGATAGGATACTCAAGGGATAAAGTTAAAGTCCAAATTAAGGATATAAAAGAGGTATATGTTTCTTAAAAAAGGAAGGTACACGACGTGTAAAGGGTCCCACATGACATGTGGTCCCAACCTGCAGCATTTCCATGTCCCTTCTAGTACATGGATCTCTACCCATGTAGCCCTTCATGGTGTGTATGGCGACTACATGATGTGACTCATCCACTCTGGGTCCTTAGAAATGTCTGTGTAATATTTCCCATACCTATGTACTCTAATACATAGCGTGTACCCCCACATGTGGTCATGCCTGTGTCCTTCGGGTCATGTCTATGTACCATATCTATGTACTGGTACATGGCATGTTCCTAGCTATTCCCATGTCCATTTACTCCCAGAGTACATGTTGAGTCGCCATCACCAAGTCACATGGCATGTGGGGGTCCCACATGCTATGTGATATTTTTCTCTCATGGAAACCCTAGCCTCCATAGCTAGGGGCTACACGCTATGTGTCCTTTAGACTACACATCGTGTAGTCCAGTTTTTCATTGAAATCTCGATCCATTCCACACAATCCAAATCTACCTCCCATTCCACAAATCCAACTATTTGACCACTTGGGATCAGTGGTAACCTCCCCCACCTATCAGTTTTAGTCCTTAAATGGAAAAGAATCAGATCTTCTGTTCATAGTTCAAAGTCGCACACACCATCATCACTCGTGGAACCTCTCGATTCCATACCAGGTCTCCAAATCCATGGAAAAATCACCCACATCTTGTAAAACCACTCGATTCATCCTAAAATTTGTAATAAATTTATTTCACATGAATCTACCATAAATTCTGGTGTCCAATCATGCATGGTACCATCCGAAAATAGTTGAATCATGAACCTATGGTCTAATGATGAAGAACATGAATAACTATGGGGTAAAATCAAAAGAAACAAGATTTCATCATTCATTGTTTAATAATTCTTGGCCAATGAATACAAATTGGGGGTAGTTGAGTGAAAAACATGGTATAATGGGGTAAATCAAATAAATAAATTAAATCTGATACATGGGCACATGCAAAGGCTCCAAATGAATGTAGATCAAAGATAAAGAATTGATCATGTCCAATCATTTAATCATAAGGGAATAAATACTTATATGATGAGTCCTAAATCAAAATTGAGTCACTTGATGATGAAGAGCATGCTCGAAAATGAAGGAAGAAGATCCGTTTCATTCTTCACACTTTCCTTTTCTTTAATCTTGTTACTCATTGTCATCTAACCCCGATTCTCCAGCGAAAGGTTGTAGAACCCTCCTCTCAACAATCACAAGGTTATACAGCTAACCCCAGTGATCCACCATAATATATTATTTATAGAGGTTTTAGAATTAGTTCATTTAAATTAAATAATTTAAATAATTAATTAATTTTATTTAAACACACCCACCAACAATCTTTATTTCCAAACGCCCCGCACAGACCAACGTTAGGTCATGGATAGGGTAAACCTTGCGTTCTGAAATCAACTATGATCATAGATTTTTTATTTGAGACTATATTAGAATTTTCCCATTTTTATTCTAAAATTGTGAGTACGTAATATAAAATATATTTAATATTTTTAGAAAATTAATTTTGGGAACACATAACCTTAGAATCAAACTCTGTCTTAGCGCTTGGCTCTAAAAACATTACTATATATATTTCAAAGCCTTACAATATAAATAAATTTTCTCTATAAAATCACTTATAACAATGAGATATCTTACATAGAAAATAACTATGTGAATAAACTGACTATGTAATATCCTCAATTTTTGATAATAACAAAACCCTATTTGTTTATAATTTATGAGCGTTTTAATGAAAAAAATGTAAATTTTCCATAACATTCAACCAATAAATGATTTAATGGATTTAGGTAGGGGTAGAAACTATATTAAAATGCTTTTAGTATTTTATGGAATATTTTCATAGCCATTTTTTCAGTTAGAATGAGGTTCTAAGGCCCTTAGAGAATAGGTATAAATAGAATAAAAATATAAAATATATTATACTATGCACACATTATTTTTTCCAAAAAAAACATAAATATCTCCATAACAATGTCTCATATGAGAAATATAAAACCACCGTTAGATCCGGGATAAGGGGTTTACCCTTGGTGTAAAATAAATTTTGTTCATATCAGGCATTTGGTAACATCACATGTGAGGCTTATTTATTTAATATTTTCAATACATATTTTTTTAAAATAATGAAATATATCCAAAACAATGTATTGTATGAGAAATATGGGACCACCCTTTAGTCCAAGATGCAAGGTTTACCCCAGGAATGACATAGCATTTATGCACATAAAGTGTATTATTATTATTGTCATTAATAATATTATTATTATTTTCATCATCATCATCATCATCATCAATATTATTATTATTATACAATTTTTTTATTCATAAATTTTGGAAAGGAAAAAAAAGGTTGATTTCGAAATAAAAAGATAAAAACTAAATTATTTAGGGATAATTTTGAAAATTATCAAATGATCACTGTGTGATATTATTAAACATAATTGAAAGATTTTATAAATAGATATGTTCACAAAAATTATCATGGATCGTCGTAAATAATTATCAAAATGATAATTACATTCAATGGTCATTGGTAATCTATAAAAATTATCAAACGATATTTTTTTATGAAATTACCAAATGATAATTATAAATAAGTATCGATCGATAATTACAGTGAATTATAAAGTGATAAGTGTCTTAGATTATCATAGATAATTATAAAAGGAATATTTATAATAAATTATCAAGAAATAATTGAAAAAAGTATAATTTATGAAAAATTATCAAGAGATAATTATAAAAGGATAACTTATAAGAAATTATCATAAGATAATTATAAAAGGATAATTTATGAGAGATTATCAAAAGATAACATTGAAAAGAAAATTTATAAGATGTTATAAAAATATAATTATAGAGAATAATTTATGAGAAATTATCAAATGATAATTATAAAATGATAATTTATGAGAAATTATCAAAATATAATTATAAAAGGTTAATTTATAATATATTATCAATATATATTTATTAAGGATAATTTATAAGAAATTAAAAAAATATAATTATAAAAGGATAATTTATAAGAAATTATTAAAATGTAATTATAACTGGATAAGTTTTGAGAAATTATAAAAATATAATTATAAAAGTAAAATGCATAATAAATTATCAAAATATAATCAGAAAAGTATAATTTATCTGAAATCATCAAAATTTAATTATAAAATTATAATTTATAATATATTCTCGAAATATAATTATAAAAGGATAATTTGTGAGAAATTATCAAAAGATAATTATTAGAGGATAATTTATGAGAAATTATAAAAATATAATTATTAAATGATAATTTATGAGAAATTATAAAGAGATAATTTTGAAAGGATAAATTATAACAAATTATCAAGGGATAATTATTGAAGGATAATTTGTAAGAAATTATCAAAAGATAATTATTCTTGAGTGAAAAATTGTGAGCACATGTATTGGCCTAAAAAAATAATTTAGAAATTATTTAGGGGAGAAAAAGTATCATCACATGGGATATTTTAATTCTTTTTGTAATAAAGTAGCTAGTTTTGGTTCTAGAAACCCTTCATGATCCTCAAGCATTGACATGATGAATACTATGATAATAAGGCCTAGGATAACATGTTCTATACTATTTTAGATTCCAGTCTAGACTTCAAACCACAAAGGGTGGTTTATCCTCATTATTGACATTGATTATTTTGAGGTAGGAATTTCATTACCTTCTTGGGATCTCATTACACATTGTTGTCATAGAATGATGATAGTGTTAAAATATTGAAATTCATTATTGAATTATGATCACATGTGGGTGTGTGTATCCCATGATATGATATGATTTTATCCCATGATATTGATGTGATAAATAGATTCCATGATGATGTTTGATTCACATGTTTATGTATATGATGCATATATATTTCTCATGATGTGTGCTATAGCTGTTATCATGATATTTATTGTCATTTTTTTTACTTTGGATGATGGGCTTGTGTATCCATGAAAGGCGACCATTGAGGTATGATTACACCTTACGGGGTACATGCATAGATTCACAATGATGATGAAAGTGGTGCATGGTAGCTTTATCACCTATCCTCTACTCGATGGCTTGTGGATTTATGAGTAGATGCTGACACTCGATGCCTTGTGGATTTTTGAGTGTTTCCCAATGCCTTGTGGATTCAGGAGAGGTTATTGATACTCAATTCCTTATATACTTTCAAGTATTACATGATGAATTGTAGATTCTAGGTAGGTTAGTCAATTGATTCCTTGTGGATTTTTGTGCGACACACCAATAACCTTATGGCTGGTTAAGATATCTTACCGACACACTGTACATATTCTAGCATGTAACTGAAGCTGGTATGGATAGGGTTTATAGAGTCTTGGTCAGAACATGACCACACATTTTTTTATTGTGAGCTTATGAATTTTTTACATTTATTATCATTATTGGAATACACTTCTTACAATTGATCACATCAGGTCAGGACACATAGGTGGTATCCTATTGAGTCTTGTGCTCACACCCTACTGAGTAATTTTTGTGTGCATGTAGATTTCAAGATTGATCAGCAAAGGGAATGGTCCATGTGGTGGAAAACTGAGCATATGATGATGGAGATAGAAGTTGGTTAGAGATGACTCCAGTGGCACAAAATTTATTTATTGGATTATTTATCTACATTATTACTATATAAAAACTTTCCACATTTGGATATATTTTTCTTTCTATGACATGTATTTTATTAATTCAATTTTTCATTATTACTATGATGTTTTATTATATTCTTGATTGTTGTTATTGATCCTATGACATTATATAGAGGGTATATTCTCCCAATTAGTGTACTTATACCATCACTTATAGTTGGATCCCTCTTGCACATGGGTAAGTATATATAAGGTCATGCGACGTTCCAACTCAGTCCTGGTGGTTTGTATTGGAATGTTACAAGATATGAATCTTGACCTTGAAAATCACCAATATATCAATCAGATACATGAATATGCATTTGGGTACTCAAACAATCTGTTATATAATTCTCATGGATAATTTTAAATATCTAAAGAACTAGTTTCTAAAATATAAATGAAGAATCAAATAATTTAGTATTTCATTGATTGTTCTCTAATGAATACTTTGAGGTGAAGGTTATTTTAAGAAGAAAATCCATTCATATGAAAAAAACATTAACCTGAGCAATATACTATCCTAAAGAGAATAATAGAGAACCCTATACATGCACTTTTTCTATAGAGAAGCCTCTATGAAACTTTTTTTCTTGAACTTATTTTGAAACTTATCTGAGCTTCATTCAAATAATAATTCGAAGGACTCTGTAAAATAAAATGTTTTTTAATCAAGCAACATCAAATTTTATCATCCTTAATATCCTTCTATTTTTTGTTTATGCATAACAATAATGCTATGTTTTTACTCTATTTTTAAAACACAGTCTCTTGTGCTAAATTAGAGAGTACTTGATACTCTCTCAATTATTTTACTTGTATTCCCATGAATAACTATAGAAGAGGCTGTAACAACCGAGAGTTTAATGTTATATAAATCATCAAAGGAGTCTTTTTATACACACAACACTTGCTTGACTTGCTTTACACGAAATCACGACCTTCCTCGATAGCTCGCGTCGTACGCAATACCGAGTTTCACTAAACAGTGATATGCTAATAAAATATTATTAAAACTAGCCGTTATGAATAGTAATAACCACTTTTTGAAATTTTATAAATTTTATTTTTCAAAATGGACTTCATTTTTGGATTCGGAATATCGAAATTATCCTAGGGTGAAATTTTGGTATTTTTCTGAAAACTTTCAATTTTTGATGAATAGTGAAACCACAAAGTGGTAGTTAAAAAACTGAATTTTTCATAAAACTTAATTTTACCGCTTCTGTGAGTGGAATTTAAAAAATCCGAGAGACACGGTTGATGTCAGTAAGTAAAATGTGGTTCAATGAGATGAAAATAATTTTTGGTGAATAGTAACTTTTTTACTTTTATTTACCACGGTTAAAAGTAAATAGGGTAATTAAGGGTAAAAATGATATTATTATTACCCTAACACATGTCCTAATTCTATTGGATAAGTTTAATTCGGCCAAAAATAAACTTAGGAATAAAATATGACCATTTAGGCCCACTTGGAGTAGATTAGGACATTTATTATTAATTTATTTAATGAAGGGTTAAAATAGCTAAAATCAAAGTTTAATAAGTAAATAATTTTTAATATAAGGTTATATATAAGATAAATTCGACTATAAAAGATTCATTAGAAATATAAAATTATTTTCTACATAATGGTATTTTATTTGTAATTTTTAGACATTAAATAATTTAATTTATTTATGACACAAAGATGATGCAGTAATTATCTTATAAATGAAATATTGACATAATTGATGTTATAAATACCCAAATAAATGTAATTTGAGACTTTTTATGAATTCCACTAATTTTATAGGTTAATATTACATGTTATTAATGATTTAATTAACTTTTTTCGAACTAATCATTCTGTTATGATTTTCACAAAAATCAATTACTAAATAGTGTCAAAATTGACATAAAATAGTTTTTAAAACAAATATTATATTATTAATTGTTATTTTATTCCTAAAAATCTAAGTTTAGTCCAGATGACTTAGATACGGTTATATATATTAATAATAAACAACTTGGGGTTCGTTTGGATTTTTATAGTAAGTTTATTAACTTTATAGTGTAAGAACACAATAAGACACGGTAAAAGTAAAATTATTTAACTAAATGTTAAATCTAAATGATAAGGTCAAAATAGGAATCTAAACTTGTCTAATTTCTATTATATGAGAGTATTTCGACCCATCCCCACCTTAGCTTCTAAATAAATCAATTTGGAGCTATTTAAAACTGAATTTGGCTTTATAATAAAATAATTTGTTTAGTTATTCCAAAGGTGCCCCTCTCCTCCCTTATAAAAGGGCACCTCCTCCATCTCTTCCTCACACCACTTTGAGCCTTCAATCTCAGCCAAACCCTGCCACTTTCTCCTCTCCACTTCCCTAGAGACATCCTAGAGGTCTTGGTCTTCTTCAAAGACCAATTTTAGTGCCCTAAAAGGAGGTCTCAAAGAAGCACTTCAAAGAAGAGCTAATGTCCGTTACCGATTCTTTCATCTTTATTTCTTCTTCCACTTATTCTTCTTTAGTTGTTTCATTATGAAGTAATAACATCAGTATCACTCATATACTTATATGTTATAATAAGTATGAAACAACCATATTTCACAATCTATCTATCCTACGGAAAATGAAATCACCGCGCGTGCGTACGTATGGAATACCGTCTCCACGCCATGGTGTAATCTACTTTCCACCACCACCTTACTTGGATGGGTATAATGGTGTAAATAATGACTATATATGATTATTGTAAAGTGATATTGATTCTGAAATATTATACATACACTCCAATACAATTCCATGATCATGGGAACGATATCATCGCTCGTGCGTACGTACGGAATACCATCTCCACGATGTGATGCGACTCGTTCTACATGATCTTCATTGCATAATGATTATATAAATGAATTGAATGAATGAATATGATATATATTACACTAATAACATTCTGGAAATGAGGTATCTATAACCTAAAGAGAAGAATAAGAATTTATTCGACAAAACACGCATAAGAACAAAAAGTAATAAACACCCGAATAACAAGTTGTAATGAAATATTACTAATAAGAAGCTAAGAATATGACCATATATGATATCATAACAATAATTATGATTCTGGAATAAGTCAATAACATTATTTAAATCATTATACAGGAGGTTCAGACACTTACGAGGAAAATCAGACCTAAGGTAAGGGAAATATCACAATCTCATTTTTATCCGAGATTGTTTATACTTTGGCATTTACTGGGGTGTATTTTATCATCCACATCCATGTTTCCTCAATATGTAATATTATTTCCATCCACCTACAATTGTTTAAATCCAATTTTACCCTTAGGTGAGTTTTTAGTAAAGGATATGAAAGGAATCTTTTGTCGTTTTTCGTACGAGGTACTTTTTGACTTTTCCGACAAAAGTACGAAGAATGTTTTTTTAACTTATACGGCATGAATGGATTTTTAAAACATTATTTCCAAGAAGCTTCCTTTAAAAGTTTTAAAGTTTATTTTTAATCAAATTATTTTAGTTTATAATTGTACGACTTGTTAAGAAAGGAAAAGTGTTTTTGAAGCAGAAAGGATATTTTCCTCAAGAATGGAGTTCAAGTGTTTTATCAAAATTATTTTTCATCTAAGATAATAAAGGGTTATGTTTTTATCCCTATTATTACATTTATTTGATTATGTTGTGATGCAATTATATTTTTATGAATTTCTTTATCTTATATGAATTTTTTATGATGTCACGATGTTTAAGATTTCCATTTTTATTACATGGGTTATGCTATGATGTACGGTTTTCTGATTTTGTGGTACACATAAGAATGGTATCATTATGAGATGGGTGGGACCTATATCTCCCTCCAATTAATTGGGTAAAGATTTTATATATCATGAGATAGACATGGCTGGAACGGCAGGTTAAACCGGTTCAGTGAAACAGGACTGAAACGAGGAGTGAACTCGGTTCAGAAGTGGATTTTGTCCACTAAGACAGTCTTGGCAATGAGTCTTGACTAACAAGAAATTATTATCAATGATTATGTGTATATTAAACAAAGTTCTATGTTTTAAGTTATGATTATTGGGATTACACTTCACTACTATGATTTATCCCATGTTATGAAATTATGATATCTTTTGCAGGTTAAGATTTCCAAAAGTTATGTGCTTATGTATATTATGTGATTGATATTTCTTTTGTTTACTCTTACTGAGAATTTGAGATCACCCTTTTGTATGCTTTATTTCCCCAAGTCAGGAAGAAGGTTATTAAGTAGAATATGCCAAAAAGGGACTCTAGATATGATGAAATAAATGGGAGGCAAAGTAGATGCTTTATGAACCAGTTGTTTATGCTTTCTAGTTTCTAAAGACACTATACCTATACAGTCCTTTCATGGTTTTGTTATATGTTGTAATAAGTGTTCTTTAATTTTGAAGTAATAACAATGTATGTAAAGTATGGGTCGTTATAGTTGGTATCAGAGGAGAGGTATAGTCAACCTTTGGATACTAGGATGTGAAAGCCTTAGTAAGAACCCTAAGGATAATTCTAATCATAGAACACAATATTAGTGTTTTAGAAATGACCTTGAATAACCTAGTATAAGACATTAAGTGTGAAATTTTATTCTTGATTATGTGGTTTTCCTATTATAATTAGTGTTGCTCACACTATTCTTCTTGGTTTTAGTCAATGGCTGGAACCCGAAGGAACCGTGTTAATGCGGAATGCGACGGGAAATGAAATGATTGTCCCCCGGAGCAACCAAACGTTATGGGATCCGGAATGAAAAATCTTGTAGCCATGCTCACACAACATTCTCAAGCTATGAATCATGCAGGACTTCCAAACGATCAAAGGAAGGAGCAACATTCTGTTGAATCCTTCATGAGGTAGCGTCCACCTTCTTGCAGCGGGTCTATTGATCCATTAGTTGCTGAACAATGGATTAGTACTACTGAAAAGATATTTTCAGTTATTCAATGTTCTAAACATGATAAAGTTATCCTAGCAGTGTATCATTTGGAAGGAGATGCTGATCAATGGTGGTATCTTATTAAGAATACGAGGTGAAGGGATGAAATTGAGTCCATGGAATGGGACGAGTTCAAGAACTTATTTTTCATAAGTACTTCCCTCGTATTCTCCGAACAAAGATGGAGAAAGAGTTTCTTGAACTGAAGAAAAAGGATGGTGAATATTTTGGTACTTATGAAGAAATTTTACAATACTTTCAAGGTACGATTCTGGTATTATTATCCAACCTGAGAGTAAGATCGATCGATTCTTTAGTGGGTTAAAACCAAGTCTTCAAAGGGAGTTAGCCATATGGGACTTCAATAGCTACGAGGAAATTGTTCGATGTGCTCTCAAAGTCGAGATGGAGATTGGAGTAACCCATCAGTCATATGGGTTTGATAAGAAGAGGAAAATGGAATTCAAAGGAAAATCTAAAGAGCAGACTGAAAAGAAGATGAGATTTCCCTTATACTCAAAGTGTGGAAAGAAACATGGAGGGAGTTGTCTTAAAGGGACAAGTAAATGTTTCAAATGTGGAAAGGAAGGTCATCAGGCATTTGAATGCCGCAATGATGGGAAGAAGATGTCTAATGATGAAAACAAATAAAGGGATACACAGAATGACCCTACTACACTTCAATGTTTCAAGTGCAAGGAGATGAGGCATTATGCCAATCAATGACCAAATCCAAGGGTTGATGATGATGGTCGACGTCAAAAAACTCTTAAGGCTAAAGACAAAGGAATGTCACATGAAATTTCTATCAGCGATGTGGAGTACGATAACGATGTGGTGAAAGGTACACTTACCATCCACTCTAAAGTAGAAAATGTTTTATTTGATTCTGGATCCACCCACTCCTTTATTTCTGAAGAAGTTTCTAAGGATATCACCGTATTACCTCAACATTTAGATGTTGAGTTATCTTTGACAACCCCTAATGGCACAACAGTTGCATCGAAAGTTTATAATTCTTCTCCGATTGAAGTTTGTTGGAAAGTGCTTCCTGTAAATCTTGTGATCCTTCATATAGTGGAATTTGATGTGATTCTTGGCATGGATTGGCTTTCTCTACATGGAGCTCATATCAATTGCCAAAGAAGGGAAGTCACATTTCATATTACAGATCAATCTATGATCGTCTATCGATGCAAGGATGAACATAACCTTCTAGTGGAAATTTCTTCCATTTTATGGTTATTGATTCCACTAAATGAAGGTTATTTATCTCAAATGGTTGGTGAGAAACTCATGATTAAGAATATGCCCATTGTACGAGAGTTTGATGATGTCTTTCCGGAGGAATTACCGGGTCTTCCACCGAATCGTGAAGTTGAGTTTTCAATAGAACTCATAACGGATGCTTTTCCAATTTCAAAGACACCTTATAGAATGGCCCCAATTGAGTTGCAGGAATTGAAGAAGCAACTCCAAGAGAATCTTGATAAGGGGTTCATACGCCCTAGTGCGTCACCTTGGGGAGCACCTGTTCTGTTTGTTAAGAAGAAATATGGATCAATGAGGCTCTGCATTGATTATAGAGAACTTAACGAGATCACTATCAAGAAAAAATATCCTCTCCCGTGCATTGATGACCTATTTGACCAACTACGCGGAGATCAATACTTTTCCGAGATTGATCTTCGTTCAGGGTATCATCAATTAAGGGTCAAAAGGGAGGATATACCAAAGACGACTTTTCGTACAAGGTATGGACACTGTGAATTTATAGTGATTCCATTTGGTCTTACTAATTCCCCTTCTATCTTCATGGATCTAATGAATAGAGTATTTAGAGACTATCTTGATCAATTTGTGGTAGTCTTTATAGAGGATATTATTGTCTATTCAAAGAGCAAGGAAGAACATGAAGATCACTTGAGAATTATATTGAAGACCCTGAGGAAGGAGATGCTTTATGCCAAATTTACCAAGTGTGAATTTTGGCTTCAAAAAGTTTCATTTTTGGGTCACATAATCTCAAAAGAGGGGATATCTGTGGATCCAGCAAAAACAGAGGTTATCGAAAGATGGTCGAGACCAACAACAGTAACTGAGATCCGAAGTTTTCTTGGTTTGGCTGGATATTATCGATGTTTAGTGAATGATTTTTCACGATTATCTAATCCACTCACCAAGTTGACTAGGAAAGGAGTTAAGTTTGTTTGGACGGAGGAATGTGAAGAGAATTTCAAGGAGTTGAAAAAAAAGGTTATCCAGTGCACCTGTGCTCACACTGCCTTGTAGTGGAGAAAGGTTTGTGATCTACAGTGATGCATCCAAGAAGGGTTTGGTGTGTGTTCTTATGAAAAATGATATGGTGATAGCTTATGCCTCACGACAGTTGAAAATACATGAGCAAAATTACCCAACTCATGATTTGGAGTTAGCTGCGGTAATCTTTGCATTAAAGATTTAGAGGCATTACCTTTATGGTGAGAGGTGTGATATTTATACTGATCATAAAAGTTTAAAGTATATTTTCACACAAAAGGAGATGAATATGCGCCAAAGAAGATGGTTGGATGTGATTAAGGATTACGACTGCTCAATTCATTACCACCATGGGAAAGAAAACAAGGTGGCAGATGCATTAATTCGACAAGACCATGCTAGTTTATCCATGATGAGGATCACAAAAGATCCAATATTTATGGATTTACAAAGGATGGATCTTGGAATTATAATGAAAAGGGAAAAATCGTATCTTTCTCAAATGAATGTTCAACTATCTATACATGTGAAGATTAAAGAGGCACAAAAAGAAGATGTCGAGTTACAAAAGAAGGTGAGAAATGTTCCTGAATTCAACCTTGATTGTGATGGGATAATAAAGTTCAGGAATCGGGTTTGTGTTCCTCCCATCCCCGAATTAAAGAAGGAGCTGCTGGATGAGGATCATAGTTATTAATTCTCTATTCATCCTGGAAGCACGAAGATGTATAGGGACCTGATAG
This sequence comes from Viscum album, assembly GCA_963277665.1. Lineage (NCBI taxonomy): Eukaryota > Viridiplantae > Streptophyta > Magnoliopsida > Santalales > Viscaceae > Viscum > Viscum album. The sequence continues at coordinate 1,490,131,618 of OY728139.1, read as the reverse complement.
AGTACTTCTGGTGGGATGGCATGAAAAGAGATGTTGCTGAATATGTCTCTCGATGCTTGGTTGGTCAAAAAGTTAAAGTTTAGAAACAGAAGTCTAAGAGGATGTTACAACCATTACCCATACCCGAATGGAAATGGGAAAACATCACTATGGACTTTGTCACAGGACTTCCTAAAACGTCCGAAGGCAATAATTCTATCTGGGTCATAGTGGATCGTCTTACAAAGTCTGCACACTTCATTGCTATTAGAGAGGATTTCTCTCTAGATCAGCTTGCCAGGATATATGTAAAGGAAGTGGTAAAATTGCATGGAGTACCACTTTCTATTATATCGGATCGGGATCTGAGATTTACCTCGAAGTTCTGGAGAAGTCTTCAGCATACTCTGGATACAGAGTTTAGTTTCAGCACTGCTTATCATCCTCAGACAGACGGTCAGTCTGAGAGAACAATTCAAACTCTATAAGATATGTTGAGAGCTTGCTCTATGGGTTTCAAAGGTGGTTGGGATCAACACCTACCTTTGGTGGAATTTTCTTATAATAATAGCTTTCACTCTAGTATTCAGATGGCCCCTTAGGAAGCTCTCTATGGAAAGAAATGCAGGACTCCAACTTGCTGGGATGAAGTTGGGGAAAGAAAGCTATTAGGACCCGATCTCGTTGATGAAATGACAGAAAAGGTCAGATCTATTTAACAACACATAAGAGCAGCTCAGAGTCGACAGAAAAGTTATGTAGACAACCGAAGAAAAGACTTAGAGTTTGAAGTAGGTGATAAAGTGTTCTTACGAATATCTCCCTGGAAAAGGGTCATGAGATTTGGAAAGAAGGGAAAGTTGAGCCCTAGATATATCGGTCCTTTCGAAATACTGGATCGTGTTGGGAAGGTAGCTTACCGATTGGAGCTTCCACTGAATCTCTCTCAAGTTCACGATGTGTTCCATGTATCTCTCCTGAGAAAGTACATACCTGATCCTGCACATGTACTCAGCTCAGAAGTTGTACCACTAGAGCATGATCTTTCTTATGAAGAACAGCCGATAGAGATTCTGGATCATAGTGAAAAAGTCCTACGAAACAAGACCACTCGATTGGTGAAATTTTTATGGAGGAACCACCAATTAGAAGAAGCTACATGGGAGCTTGAGGATATGATGAGGGAGAGGTGTCCTCATCTGTTTGTTACAAAGTGACGAATTTCGAGGGTGAAATTCATTTTAAGGGGGGTAGAATGTAACACCCGATACTTTTATGTTATATAAATCATCAAAGGAATATTTTTCTACACACAACACTTTCTTGGCTTGCTTTACACGAAATCAAGACCTTCCTCGATAGCTTGCATCGTACGCAATACCGAGTTTCACTAAACAATGATATGCTAATAAAATATTATTAAAACTAGCCGTTATGAATAGTAATAACCACTTTTTGAAATTTTATAAATTTTATTTTTCAAAATGGACTTCATTTTTGGATTCGGAATATCAAAATTATCCTAGGGTAAAATTTTGGTGTTTTTCTGAAAACTTTCAATTTTTGATGAATAGTGAAACCACTAAGTGGTAGTTAAAAAACTGAATTTTTCATAAAACTTAATTTTACAGCTTCTGTGAGTGGAATTTCAAAAATCCGAGAGCCACGGTTGATCTCAGTAAGTAAAATGTGGTTCAATGAGATTAAAATAATTTTTGGTGAATAGTAACTTTTTACTTTTATTTACCACGGTTAAAAGTAAATAGGGTAATTAAGGGTAAAAAAGATATTATTATTACCCTAACACATGTTTTAATTCTATTGGATAAGTTTAATTAGACCAAAAACAAACTTAGGAATAAAATATGACCATTTAGGCCCACTTGGATTAGATTAGGACATTTACTATTAATTTATTTAAAGAAGGGTTAAAATAGTTAAAATCAAAGTTTAATAAGTAAATAATTTTTAATATAAGGTTATATATAAGATAAATTCGACTATATATATTCCTTAGAAAGATAAAAATATTTCCTATATAATTGTATTTTATTTGTAAATTTTAGACATTAAATAATTTAATTTAATTATGACACAAAGATGATGCAGTAATTATCTTATTAATGAAATATTGACATAATTGATGTTATAAATACACAAATAAATGTAATTTGAGACTTTTTATGACTTAGACTAATTTTATAGGTTAATATGACATGTTATTATTGATTTAATTAACTTTTTTAGAACTAATAATTCTGTTATGATTTTCACAAAAATCAATTTCTAAATAGTGTCAAAATTGACATAAAATAGTTTTTAAAACAAATATTATATTATTAATTGTTATTTTATTCCTAAAAATATAAGATTCGTCCAAATGACTTAGATAAGGTTATATATATTAATAATAAACAACTTGGGGTTCTTTTGGATTGTTATAGTATGTTTATTAACCTTATAGTGTAAGAACACAAGAAGACACGTTAAAAGTAAAATTATTTAACTTAATGTTAAATCTAAATGATAAGGTCAAAATAGGAAACTAAATTTGTTAAAATTATATTGGATGAGAGTATTTCTACCCATACCCACCTTATATTTTAAATAAATCAATTTGGAGCTTTTTAAAACCGAATTGGTCTTTATAATAAAATAATATTTTTTGTTATTCCAAAGGTGCCCCTCTCCTCCCTTATAAAAGGGCACCTCCTCCCTCTCTTCCTCACACCACTTTGAGCCTTCAAGATCGGCCAAACCCTTCCCCTTTCTCATCTCCACTTCCCTAGAGACATCCTAGTGGTCTTGGTCTTCTTCAAAGACCAATGTTAGTGCCCTAAAAGGAGGTCTCAAAGAAGCACTTCAAAGAAGAGGTAATGTCTGTTACCGATTCTTTCATCTTTATTTCTTCTTCCACTTCTTCTTCTTTAGTTGTTTCATTATGAAGTAATAACATCAGTATAACTCATATACGGATATGTTATTATAATTATTAGACAACCATATTTCACCATCTATCCATCCTACGGAAAATGAAGTCACCTCGCGTGCGTATGTACAGAATACCGTTTCCAAGCCGTGGTGTAATCTACTTTCCACCACCACCTTACTTGGAAGGGTATAATGGTGTAAATAATGAATATATATGATTATTGTAAAGTGATATTTATTCTACAATAGTATACATACACTCCAATACAATCCCTTGATCATGGGAACGATATCATCGCTCGTGCGTACGTACGGAATACCGTCTCCATGATGTGATGCGACTCGTTCTACATGATCTTAATTACATAATGATTATATAAATGAATTGAATGAATGAGTATGATATATATTACACTAATAACATTCTTTAAATGAGGTATCTATAACCTAAAGATAAGTATTAGAATTTATTCGACAAAACACGCATAAGAACAAAAAGTAATAAACACCCGAATAACAAGTTGTAATGAAATATTACTAATAAGAAGCTTGGAATATGACCATATATGATATCATAACAATAATTATGATTCTTTAATATGTCAATAACATTATTTAAATCATTATATAGGAGGTTCGGACACTTACAAGGCAAATCAGACCTAAGGTAAGGGAAATAACACAATCTCATTTTTATCCAAGATTGTTTATACTTTGGCATTTATTGGGGTGTATTTTATCATCCACATCCATGTTTCCTCAATATTTAATATTATTTACATCCACCTACAATTGTTTAAATCCAATTTTACCCTTCATTGAGTTTTTAGTAAAGGATATGAAAGGAATCTTTTGTCGTTTTTCGTACGAGGTACTTTTTGACTTTTCCGACAAAAGTACGAAGAATGTTTTTTTAACTTATACGGCATGAATGGATTTTTAAAAAATTATTTCCAAGAAACTTCCTTTAAAAGTTTTCAAGTTTATTTTTAATAAACTTCTTTTAGTTTATAATTGTATGACATGTTAAGAACGGAAAAGTGTTTTTGAAGCAGAAAGGATATTTTCCTCAAGAATGGAGTTCAAGTGTTTTATCAAAATTATTTTCCATCTAAGATAATAAAGGGTTATGTTTTTATCACTATTATTACATTTATTTTATTATGTTGTGTCGGAATTATATTTTTATTAATTCCGTTATCTTATATGAATTGTTTTATGATGTCACGATGTTTAAGATTTCCATTTTTATTACGTGGGTTATGCTATGATGTATGGTTTTTTGATTTTATGGCACACATAAGAATGATATCATTATGAGATGGGTGGGACCTATATCCCCCTATAATGCATTGGGTAAAGATTTTATATCTCATGAGATAGACATGGCTGGAATGGCAGGTTAAACCGGTTCAGTGAAACAGGACTGAAACGAGGAGTGAACTCAGTTCAGAAGTGGACTTTGTCCACTAAGATAGTCTTGGAAATGAGTCTTGACTAACAAGAAATTATTCTCAATGATTATGTGTGTATGACACAAAGTTTCATGTTTTAAGTTATGATTATTGGGATTACATTTCACTACTATGATTTATCCCATGTTATGAAATTATGATCTCTTTTGCAGCTTAAGATTTCCAAAAGTTATGTGCTTATGTATATTATGTGATTGATATTTCTTTTGTTTACTCTTACTGAATATTTGAGCTCACCCTTTTGTATGTTTTATTTCCCCAGGTCAGGAAGAAGGTTATTAAGTAGAATATTCCAAAAAGGGACTCTAGATATGATGAAATAAATGGGAGGCAAAGTAGATGCTTTATGAACCAGTTTTTTATGCTTTCCAGTTTCTAAAGACGCTATACCTATACGGTCCTTTCATGGTTTTGTTATATGTTGTAATAAGTGTGCTTCAATTTTTAAGTAATAACAATGTATATAAAGTATGGGTCGTTATAGAGGCTCTATTCGTAGATATTATTGGGTACTATGTTTTTTTAAATCTAATCTTGGTTGTGGATTTGTTTGTTTAATAATAAACTACTTGGCTATAGGTTATTGTGAAGTAGAGGGGATTAAATCTCAGATTGAGACCTAACCACTTGGAAATTTCCACTATGCTATATATTCTATAACTTGATTACTACTCTTTACGTGTTTCGTTTTGTTTATTTTAAATCAATCTTATTTTGATTGTATAAACTATTAAACAAAATATAAATTTGATTGTTAAATTAAACTACTATTTTATATACTATTTTTATATGAGTAGATTCATTTATAAAGATAGAATATTTTTAAACATATTTTAACTGAGTTGTGATTATTCTTTTGAGAAACTTTTCAAAAGATAAAATTTTATATTTCTACTATTTTTGTTAACCAAATATTTTATTAAATTGGGTGATTCAGGTTTTTATTTTTTAAAATTAAAATTTTATTGGAAACTCAATTCACCCCCTATTTAGTTGTCTACTCTAACCAACATTTTGTATCAGAGGAGTTTTAAAAATATATTTTTAATGTGATCTAGTTATACTAAAATATGTTAAATTTCTATTTTCTAAAAATTTAATTCTTTATGGATAAAAATTGAAAATAACGAACTACAACTAATCCAACACCTTATTTTAATGGAAATAATTATTCTCAATGGAAAATATAAATGAAAATTCACTTTTAAAGTATGGGATTTGATATTTGGACTATCATTAAAGATAAATATGAAACAACTCAAGATACTAGAGATTCTTTGAATGATGCTACTAATGCAGTATATGAATGTAATTATAAAGCTATGAATTAATTGTACTATTCATTGGGAGATAATGAATTTAAAAGAATATCTGCTTGTGCTAATGTTTTTAAAATCTGGGATAACCTTACTATATCTCATGAAGGAACTTATAATGTTAAAGGAATGTGTTTAAAAACATATACTATTAAATATGATACTATTAAGATGAAGCCCAAAAAATCTATATGTGACATGTATCTCATATTCAATGAGATAGTTAATACAATGAACTCACTAGGAAAGACAATTACTCGCAAGAATAAAGTCATGTTACTTCTCAAATGACCTCTAAAAAGATAGAGAGGAACATATGTGTATATATGATAATGTTGAAACATTTGAAAACTACCAATAGAAGAGATAATTGGAAATCCCATGATGTATGAAGAATAATTAAATGTAAACAAAGAGGAAGTGTATGAACAAAAAATAAAATTAGTAGCTTGTAATATGTCTGAATCTAAACAAAAGGATAAGATAATATGAAAGGTCAAGTTATTAAGAATCACCATCTTAAATTTATGAATAAATAGTACATATGCGAAAACATTTTTAGAATTTTTATAGAGAGAAAAATTCCTTAATAAATATAATTATAGAAAAAATTATGAAATATGGGAATTGGAAAAAATATTTGCAAAAGGATGCTTCTGCCAATGAAGTAATATTCTATGAATGTAAGAGAAAAGGACACATCAAAGAAGATTTTCCCAAGTTGATGTATAAGAAGAATTATGGGGATCAGAGAAAAAATTATAAATTCCATGAAATCCACTTGGAGTTCTTCTGAAGATAGATCAAGTGACTTAGACTCAAGAAGAGAAGAAATAAATGAAAGTGTTACTATTTATTTTATGAAAAATACATCAGATGTTCTTAATAATTTTCCTGAATCTCTTTTACATACTTTTATTCCTAAAAAATTGAAAATGATAATGAGAGTATGTCCAATGATGAATTCATTGAATATTTTAATATGCCGGAAGACACATTTAATGAATTAAAAGATAAATAAAAAATTTTAAAGAAGAATCAAGATTTTTCTGCTCACTTTAAAACACATATTATAGTGGAAAATAAATAAAATACTCAATTTCATAAAGATAATAATGAAACTAAAGTATCTAATAATAAACTAAATAAATATATAAAATTTTTACTAATTGAATAAAAAATCGTACCTAGATTCTTGGAAAAAAGAATACTATTAATGACACTACTGGAATAGGATACCAACTTAGATAGGGGAAGATGTATGAAAATAGATTTTCCCAAGTTATAGTTCTATATGTTCTTCTAGTAGTTATTTTGATAATGGATCTAATAAATTCATTATTTATAAATTTATAAGATCTAATTATAGGAATTCAGTAATAAAATTATGGATTCCAGAAGCACTTATTACTAATAGCTATAGACCCAAGGAAATATGGGTACCAAAATAATTTTTGGTTTAAATATATTTTATAGAAAACTAGATTAAAGAGTTCCCATAAAAAATATCATACCTAGATAGTGGATGTTCTAGAAATATGAACAAAGACTACTCAATATTCAAAAAATTGATCAAAGTGTATGGTGAACATTTCAATTTTGGTGATAATGCTAAAGGAAAGATAATTGATCTCATCCAAATAGGCAAATCTAGTACAATTTTAAAATCTAAAGTTTTATATGTAAATGAATTAAAATATAATATTCTTTGTATTGAGTGATGATTTTTTTCATGTTATGTTTTAAAATAGTGATTTTAATGTTTTTTATTCCAAACATGATTAATTTTTTACTACTATGAGAAATGAAATTTTTTATTCTGTAGATTTAAATTCTTTATTTTCATAGAATGTTTCTTGTTGAGTACCTTTAAAAATAATCATGGATTTTACATAATAGTATAAAAAAATTTAATATTTTATCTCCTATAAAGCTAAATATTAATGGTTTAGTCAAGGATCTACCCAAAATATAATCCCTAAATGACAAAGTATGTAATCCTTATCAAAAGGGAAAACAACATAAAATATATTTCAAATAAAAGAAAAAAGGTTCAACTTCTCAACCTTTAGAGTTGGCTGAAATGGATTTATTTTGACCTTATAGATTTTCTATCTTTGTATTAAAACAATATGAATATGTTATAGTTGATCATTATTCATGATATACATGGGTGTTTTTCCTTGATCATAAAATAGAATATATTTCCTATTTTTTAGATATTCTAGAACTATATAAAATCGTAGTGGAATTATAATTATGTCCTTAAGAAGTGATATTGTCCATGAGTTTGAAAACAAAGAGTTTGAATTTCTATTCTCACAACATGGAAATAGTCACAACTTTTCTTCTCCTAGTACCCCATAATAGAATGGTGTAGTGAAGAGAATAAAATATAACCCTTCAAGAAATTTCCCAAAGCATGCTCAATGAGTATGATTTAACTTTTTATTTTTTAAAAGAAGCTATGAACAGAAATTTCTATATAATTAATAGAGTTTTAATTAGACATATTTTAAAGAATACCCCTTATGAATTATGGAATGGTATAAATCAAAAGGTTAATTACTTTAGATTTTTTGGTTGTAAAATATTTATACTCAGCACAAAAGTGAATTTATTAAAGTTTACATCCAAGAGTGATGAATGAATTATAATTTGATATTATACAACCAGTAAATCATATGGAGTTTACAATAAAATTATTAAGATTTTGGAAGAATATATACATGTAAAGTTTTATAAAAGTTTTCCAAATGAACCTAATACCTATTTTGAAAACTTATAAGATGATCCTTCAATTCTGGACATTAATTATTCTATAAATCTTGTAAATAATTCTCATATTTCTGATGAAAAACCTGAAACCAAACTAGTAGATAAGAATGAGGTGTTGGATACTTATATTTCTGGAGCTATTAGGAATCGTAGATATCACCCCTCAGATATAGTTTTAGGTGACCTTGATAAAGAAGATAAAACTAGACATTCTCTTAGAAACCATGTTGAACATCAATATTTCTTGTCACATATAGAACCTAAGAACATTAAAGATGTAATTAACAATGAATTATAGGTAATGGAAATATAGGAAGTGTTAAATAAGTTTGAATGAAATCAAGTTTGGGAATTAGTTGAGAGTGAGAGACTACCTAAATGTTAGCACTAAATGGGTGTTTAGAAACAAAGTTGATGATTTGAGTATAATAATTAGAATCAAAGATATATTGGTTTCATAAGGATATAATCAAGACTATGGTATTGAATATAAGGAAACCTTTAATCTAGTATATAGACTTGAAACCATCAAAATGTTTCTTACATATGGACCACATTTTAATTTAATATTATATCAAATAGATGTCAAGAGTTCATTCTTAAATGTTTATATAGCTGAGGATGTTTTTTAGAGGAACCCAAAAGATTTAAAACCCCTCAATTTTTAAATTATTTTTTAAATTTAAAAATCTTTATATGGTTTAAAACAAGTTCCTACAGCTTGGTATGATAATCTCATCTCATTTTTTATTTTAAAAGGTTTTAATAAAGGAATAGATGAATCTAATTTATTTACTAAATTAATTTCAAAAGATGTTTTAGTTGGATAAATATATGTTGATAATATTATTTTTGGATATTTAAGAAATTATTTGTGTACTAAGTTGTACAAAATTATGCAAAATGAATTTGAAATGAGTTTGATGGGGGAGTATAAATTCTTTATTGGTTTTTAGATTTTTCAAAATAAAGAATGAATTGATTTTTTTAAAAAATTATAGTAAATAACATTAAATATTTTTTTAAATGATAGTAATAAAGGTAGTGACACTTCCATGAGTATTAGTAAAAATATTGATATTGATGAAACCAGTAAACCAGTTGATCAAACCACTTATAGAGTTATAATCGGATGTTTAATATAATTAACTGATAGCCAACCAAATATAAGGTTCATTTAGTATATACGTTATTTTTTATAATGAAATAAGAAATAATCACACTTAATTTCTATTAAAATAATTTTAAATACCTCAAAAATACTACCAAATTTGGATTTTTTTACTCTAGAGAGAGAGAATTTAACTTAGTGAGTTATTGTAATGCGTATTTTGGTGGACTTCTGTTAGATAGAAAAATTTTTTTTAGAACATATCACTTTTAGGGAAATATATATTGTTATGCTATAGTAGGAAATTGAATTATATTTCATTATATAATACTAATGTTTAGTACCTAACTACATATAGTTATTATACAAAAAAGTCTCTAGATGAAACATACATTAATAGACCATGGATATCAATTTTGGTAGGTCCCAATAAACTGTGATAATAAAAGTTTGAAAATATTTTTAAGAATCCAATATCACATTAATCATGATCATTTTGAGTTTCATAATGTTTTGGATGAACTAACTAAGAATGAACCCCCTGAAGACCATTAGATATTGTGTTAAATGGAGAATGTAGGTTATTGGTCAAGTTTATCCAGCACTTAATTTTTCCAAAAAGTGGATTTCCGAATCGTGAGAACTCATGGGTTGTTTTTCTTATTTTTGGAGAAGAATTATTTTCAAATTAGTCTTTTCATATATGTCATGACATATATGGTTATGTTATGTAATATAGATTCATGGTTCAGTTATTTACTTTATCCTAATCTCATTTCATCCTTGCTATAATAAAAAAGTATTAGTTTCTTAGGAGGGGAGAAACAATAAATTCATTTAATAGATTTTGTATTACTCAAATAATTTATAAGAAAATGTGATTAAACTGGAAACCATGGAAATATGAATGGATTGATAACTTAAAAAATCTATATGAGTTGTTTAATCTAATGAAGTTCCCTATTAGACTAAGTGATATGATGGATCCAGGTCTTGAACATGATGATGTTGTGGAATATTCAAATGATGATGTATCTCTTTATAAATAATAAAAAGAGGATGTAGATGTTTAAGAAGAGGAGATAAAAGAACAAAGAGAAGATATGGACCTTAATTAAGAAGCAATATCAACTCATGGGGATGATCCAAAATGGGATAATTCAATTGAATCTGAGGAATTTGGTCACATATCAGAAGGATCACCAATTATTGGGAGTACTATTAGATACCATATACCATGTGAGCTTTCTATGAGGGATAAGTCCCCTGTATATATTATTTGGGCTTAGACTATTAAGATTATGATGACGATAATCATAGGGGTAGTACAGTTGGAAAATATCGGACATGTTATTCTCTCTATTAAAATAACTTTAAATGGAGTACTGATTACTAAGGTTGATAGTGATGAGATAATTAAGATGTCTCCTACGATACCTTCTGTTGATCAGACCATTCAAGATATCTTTGGTCCTAATCATTCCAAAGTAGGTGATGGATCTCATCTTGTTACTCATGAAGATATAGTTAAATATTCATATATTTATGAAGTTGATTCTTTTAATATAACCGAGAATATATTATAAGAGATATATCAGTAGAGGATGCACTAGAGATAGATAGAAGGAATCAGGCAAGTGATCTATATCCCTCTACTCCTACACCCTCTATTACTTATAATTTATATGTCTCTATAGTTTACTTGGATATGTTGAAATAAAAAAAATGATGGATATGTTCAAGTAGTTGTTTTTTAATTTTCAAAAATCCTTGTTACAAGTGAGAAGTGTTGAAATTCTAAAGTGGTTAATTTGGTGATCAATCTCCTCCAACCAAAACTTATTTTCAGATTTGGGGTGATGTAGAATGAGGTTACAGATTTGATAGCTTATGTTGTTTCTCTTTAGGATTATCTATATGAAATAATGGGTTTGTTACACCAATGGTTTATGAATGATATGTTTTAGCTTGCTATTGTGCCTTCTCCTGCTCCTCTTATTTAGTTAGTTTTTGTGGAAGAGATGGTTAGAACACACATTTGAGATGAGTTTAAGGTTATGTTTTATGAGTATAGAATGATCCTAGAATATATGTTTGATTGGTTTAAAACCCATGCTACCAAGACCTTGGAAGTTGTTCTTGAGGATACCAAACAAGATGGTCAAGATAGAGAAACCATCAAAAGAATAAAATACTATTACCTAAGCAGGATATTCATAAAGTTAGATGTAAATGGTTATTTATAACTTGTTCTTTGGACAAGAAGATCCCACCTCTGAATTAATATTTTAAGTCTCAAATTGATAGGAATAGAGCTATGTACCTTGTTTTGGAAGCTCTCATGTAGAAAAGAGATGATTTCCTTCAGGATTTAAAGCATGGTTCTTGAGTAGTTAGTTATTTTACTCAGTTGATGGAACCCTATCTATATACTTATCAGACATCTATGCACAATCCTTTATCCATTTCTTTATCCCTAACTTCTACCTCTTATACCATTAATCTGTTTTGTACCAAATCATGATTAAGTCTCTCAAAAACATATAATTGTATCTAGATGTGTAGTTCTTGTAGAGCCTAATTCTTTGGCTCCTTAGACTAACTCTGATCCTACTTCTACATCATAATTAAAAGACCATCTCTTTCATACAGATACCATATATTTCCCCCATTTAGATTCAAATTAGGATCTCTAATAGGGACCTTTTTAACACTTTATCAAATGTTGTTCTAATATTTTTTGATATATTAATGGAATTCTATATTTTTTATCTCATTTTAAATTTTTTTATTGATTTTACGTTTTTTTACTTCATTGAATTTTTGATAATCCCAAAAGGGGGAGAAAAAAAGTAATCAATGAGTTATAAATTAAAATTCTTTGAATTCACTGAAACAATTTTCATGATTTCAAGAACTTATTGAAAAATTATTTTAATCATATGTAAACATACTTTTGTTATATTTACATAATTTTAATTTTAATTTCATGATTTTTTATCACAAAAAATCGGTAGATTCTTAGCTTCATCCAACAATTATTTATTTAAATAATCCCAAATCATGTTTATATTGTTATTAATGAATTCCATGTTTTCTGTTAGTAAATGATTTTCTTTCCAATCTTTCAAAAATGGCTATGTTTGGAATATACTATGCCACCTTATCATGTGATTACATTGAACTTACCATAATGGTCAAGTGATAGTTTCACGTTACTACACATTATATTTTACCTTACCGCATGTAAAATCAACCTACCATGAAACAAATATGTACCTACCATGTACAATAAAATCCAAATCAGTGTAGTGACTACATAAAAGGATCTAACTACCACATGAAAAAAATAATGTTACCGTACCATTTTGTTTATAATTTCTCTTAATGTTATATATTAACCAATTCAATTATTATAAGGACCTCATAAAGAAATAGCTTATCAAATGAATTCATGAAACCACCGTAAGATCGAATGAACTAATCATGCCACATCTTCAATAAATTATCTACATGAAAAAGTCATATGTGGGAATTCAACTACATCACATAATCACCTATGAAGAAATAAACTACATAAATGAGACCTCTTATGTATTAATCAACCACATTAATAAACCAAATATGTGGATTACCCTTTCTAAATCACCTATGTATCAATCATATTCATGAATCTACATTTGTGTATATTACCAATTGAATATGTCATTCTCTTTGAGCATTTAAAATCTCCAATGACTAGTTTTTGAAGAATTAAATGAAGCATCAATGAATTTAATATTGAATTGATTTTCTCCAATGGATACATTTATATAATGATCATTTTAAGAGGAATATCCATTAATTTTAAGAATAACATGATTCAAAGGAATATGTTCTCTTATGTATAATAACAGAGGATCCTACACATACACATGTTCGATAGATAAGACTCTATAGAACTCATTTTTCTTAAATTAAATATGAAACTTGTCTGAGATTATTCCAAAGATGAATTAAAAGGAATCTAGAAAACTAAATCTTTTCCAATCAAGTTATATCACATTTTATCATCCTTAATCTATTTATCTTTTATTTTTTTTATTAAATCATGAGATGTGTTTCATTTTAATATATTTATTTATAAAACACAATATCTTACACAAATTGGAAGAGTAATTAATACTCTCTCAATCCTATCCCTTGTAATTCTATGAATAACTATAGAAAAAGATATCTTTCTAGATAGACTTGTGTATTTTTATTTTTAAAACATGATCCAGGGATTGGATCAGTTTATTTAATAATAAACTTCTTGGAAATAGGTGATTTTCATGTGGAGGGGTTTAAGTCTCATCTTGGGACCAAACCTCTTATTAATTTTTACCATGAAATATTTTTTGTAACTTGTTTACTGCTCTTTACTTATTTTTTCATTATTTTAAATCAAACCATTTTTTATTTTCATAACTAATAAAAAAACACAACTTTGATATTTATCATAAACTAGGGTTGCATATACTGTGTTTGATATGATTATATTAGTTTCAAAAATTTTGAATATTTTCAATCATATAATTATTAATATATGATCGAGCCTTTGAGAAACTTTTGAAAAGGTAAAATTATATATTTATACTATTTTTCTTAACTAGGTGTTTTTATTAAATTTAGGGATTTAAGATTTAAATTATTTCTTAATATAAATTTGATTGGAAACTGAATTCAACCCCACTTTAGTTTTCCACTGTGACCAATATTAGTATAGTTAGATTGTTCTTTATCTAGAGTTATAAATGAAATAACTATGACATGATATTTCTTATCCACTATTTGTCTCAAAACCAACCCCAGAGAAAATTTTAATGCATTTTCCATAAATTAAAAACGAAAAATCCCATTTTAGTTATTGGATAATGGATGAGAATACAAAATTTTGTTTTATCTCATTAAATTAATGTTTATTAATATCATAAAACTAAATTTGTCATTATTTTTAATGTAATTTGGAAAAAGAAAAAAAATTGTATTTCTATAATCATTTATGAATATCCTATAATAACTACATGTCAAAGAAAATATCTTATATTAATAACTATTTTCAGGTTGGGGAGTGAATAAATTATTTCAATATTATATTCATCCACTCGAATTCAATCTTTGGAAACTACATGGCTAATAAAAATTCCCTTTTCTACCATAAAATAAAAATTTTCACAGTTGAGAACATGATTTTAATCAGTGTAGGTTTTAAGGATAGATTCTAAAATTTTTAAATATCACTAAAAATAATATATATAAACCATAAAATCATCCATGAAAACTTCCATACATTTTCTTAAAAATTTAACAAATTTTCTCATCTCACACCATTGAAAAATACCTAAAGAATTAAAAAAACCAAAAGGAATTAATTTTTATGAAAAAGTTCCATATAAAAAAGAAAATGTAAATTTTTATTGATCCCTAGAAGTAATTTGAATTTTAAAGTGACCAAAAATTCCACTAGGAAAACAATAGTAAGATTATCCTACCTGCCATTCAAGAACTTAGTAAAGAAATGGTAGATTAAAGTAATCCTTCCAAGTCACTAGGATGAGTTTTCTATAATAAATAAACATATTCTATTTGTTGGAATTTCTATCTGGAATCAATTCTTTAAATCCATTCTTTTAAAAGGTACAAATACTTTTTAAGAATAATTTGGATAATATTAACCCATTATCTATTACAAATTGAGAAATTTATTCCAACTTCAATCAAGATAATCAATTATTTTTTGAAAACTTTTAGCAGATTTGGATTTAATATCCTTTGAAATTTTATCAGAATTATTCAATTTTCCTCTAAAAAGAATCTATGAATTAAAATTAAAAGGCTAATTCTAGTCAAACATGCTAAATCCCATCCTATATATTTCATTTTTTCTTTAAGAACTCCAAAATATTGATATTCCTAATGTATCGGTAACTATTTATAAAAGAAGATAGAAAATTTATAATTCTAAACCAAGATATATTATTTGAGGATCTCAATAAATGGGCTAAATTCTAAATAAAGGGGGTTATTTTCACATGAAAAGGAGTTTTTAAATGACCCAAAACATCTAATTTATCTCTTAATTCATTCCAAGAATAATTAGATTTTAAATATAAAAAAACACTAACAAATATTTCATCAATAGTTTTATAAGTTTCTTATTTATATGAATTCAAGATTCAATTGAATATGAAAGATATAAAGTTCAAATATCAAGGTTATTAGTTTTGAATAACTCAAAAATTCTTTGACATGAAAACATATCCACTTATTCACAAAAATAATAAACAAGTTCATCATAGTAAATATTTTTTATAGTTTCAATGATACATGATGTAACATTTCCAAAATTGGTAGGTTTACATGTAGTAGATTCAGTATTCAAACTCCATTCACATGAAATTTTTTCACTCTCATATAAATTCGTTTTAGAAGTAATCAAAGTATTATTTCTATAAATTGTAATTGGTGGTCCATTCTAGTAAAATTAGTGAATAAATTAGTGGAAATCCAATCAATAATGTTCAGTTGAGGTGATGAATAATATTAAATTAGGCATTTAATGGATTAAAAAATATTAAATTAAACACTTTTTCCTCCAAATTATAGTGGTAATGTTCCTTTGTGAACATTTATAATTACTTTTATAGTTTTTAGAAAATAACTTCCAATAATTAAAGGTTCATAGGTTCTAAATATATTATCCTCCATATCCAAAACATATAAATTAGTAGGAAAAATCGTATCTATAAATTTTAATAAAACATATTCAATGATGCGAGTAGGTTTGGTTGTAATTTTATGGGAAAATTGAATTAAAATCCAAGAAATTTTCATCTATGAAACCTATGAAGTAGCGTAAACAAAATGAGCTATCATATTTATTAAATATCTTAAATATAGTATCACATATTTTAATTCACACTCCCCTATTGTGTAGGAAATGTAAAAAAGTACCTATATATTTATAATTGATAGTTAATACATTTTGAATCATTGAGGAAACATTCCCCCCTAGGTTTAATTTTTAACCTCCATTGAATTTTATTTTATAAAACAATATTTGGTTTAATAACTTTACATACCTATGAATTTATTTCATAGAATCTAGTAAAGTAATATTGACTTAAAATTTCTTAAAAGTCTCTAAAATATCCATATTCGAGTCACTATAAACATTTTTTTTCAATGCAAGTCTACCCCTAGGATAATGTTGTGGTGATTTAGTAATTTCTTGATCATTTTGAGCACTATTTTTGAGAAACATAATGTCTTACAATCCTTATTCTATCATTCTTGGATATTCAAGGGAAATATTAATCATTTGAAAAATATTTCTCTATCAAAATAGATTATAAACTTTTAATAAGTTTATTATTAGTTAAATTTTATTAAATAGGGTTTAAATTAGGCAAGAAAGGTTTAGAATTATCTTGAACATGTATAGGCTTAGAATCATATTGAGGGTTATTCCACATAATTCCACTCCTAAATTTTATAACAGTAATATTTTCCTTTCATTTATTATTGGGATTCATTAGATCCTGAAAATGAAAACCTATATTAATCTAGTTTATTATATTACTAATATAAATTTCCATTTTACCCATTATTGTAATAAAAGTGTTCATCATGTTTTTTGGTTGTTTCCTATTTCTTTAAGGTTATTTTTAGATCTTTGAGTAAGTTCTATTTTTAGGTGTTATTTTATTTAAATACATTGATTTTAATTCCTTATATGATCATTTTTTTATTTTATATATCTCAAGTGTTTTATTATTTTCACTCACCTCACAAGGACATACTTATTTTATTTATGTTAATGTGATCTTATTATATATTTAAATATTTGAAAAAACAACATTTTTGTGTGTTATATTAGATATATTTATCATTTTTTGCGAAAAAATAACATTTTAATGTTTCAAATGATCTATTTGAGTTATATTTTTATCTTTTGTTAGCTAATTGTTTTTTCTTTTGTTATTTCAAATTTTTTGGTTCAGTTAGTTTAAAATTTATTCTTTTACTAGTTCAAAATGTCTGCTTTTGTTAGTTCATTTTTTTTGGTTCCATGAGTTAAAAATTTCTACATCTGTTAGTTTAAAATTTATACTTCCATTAGTTAAAAATTGTTAATTTTGTAAGTTAAAAATTTCTTCTTCCATTAGTCAATTGTTTTATTCCATTGTTCAAAATTTATACTTTTGTTAGTTAAAAACTTCTACTTTTGTTAATTCAAAATTTTTACTTTTATTAGTTCAAAATTTATGCTTTTTTAGTTCAAAATTTCTGCTTATGTTCAAAATTTATTCTTAAGTCAGTTCAAAATTTGTACATCTATTCAAATATTTTTCCTCTATTAGTTCAAAATTTCTTTTTTCATTAGTTCAAAATTTATACTTCTATCAGTTCAAAATTTCTATTACCTTTAGTTCAAAATTTTATTTACCACCAATTATAAATTGTGTGTCTATTAGGAATGATACTTCTCATGGTACCCCACATACCATGTTATTTAATTTTTTCTACCATATCTAAGTCTAAATTATTTTTATTTCAAAAATAATTTTACTTATATTTTTTTATATTTTTAATATTTTATTACTCTTTAAATTAATTATAAATTATTTTTGATTCTATAAAAATTTATTTTATAGTGTTATAATTTATATTTAGCGATGTTTTAATAGATATTTTTATATTTATAGAAAATACTCACAACATTTTTCATGTACATTTGAATATAAATTTTATTATGTGTTTTATTTATTTGAAATTTTATAGAATTAATATTAAATGTATATGAACATATTAAATGTGTTTTTAATGTCTTAAAACTATATTTATTATTTCAATATTTAATTCATAAATTTAAGACATATTTTTACATAGTTAACTTGTTTTTATATTCATGGATTTATTTGACTTGGTATTATAGAATTAGTTTGAACATTTAAATTTAAAATGGTTTAACATATTTAATATTATTCGAATTATATATTTAAATTACATTGAATTCATTGGATATTTCTATAATCTATTTTATCATTGATAAAAATGGATAAATCTATTATTATTATTCTAATGGTTTTTATAAGTTCTCTAGTTGTTGTAAGCTTTGAAAAAATTTATATAATGGAAATATAGGATGTGGGGAAAGATAAAATTATTACATACAAATACATATGATTAAATATGATGATAAAATCCATTGACTTTGTTAGGACCAAGTTGTGTTTTGGTGGTATTTTTTTTCAATAGACGACGTAAGCTTGATGTTAATAAAATAAGATGTTTTTTGGTTTTCAGACCCAAGCCATCAGTATAAATAATTATAACCAGATCATATACATGAGTAATTGAATACAATCCACGATATTGGAATTTTGATAGAAATGAATAAGCTATTGGAAATCATATTAATTCTATAATGAATGTGGTGATTGTAATGAGGAAGTGTTCCGAAGGCTGAATGGATCTGATGTAAAAATATGATGATGGTATGTTGATCATAAACATAATCAAAGTCATTAGGAAATTGTTATATAAACATATATTTTTGAATGAAGAAAGTTGATTAAGCCAAGACATTCCGATCTCAGTCCATCAGTATGAGATCACCAGATATAGAAATGTTTTTTGGATAATAAGGTTAATCAGAAGATGAACTTATGAAGATCATGGTTTTTAGTTAGAACAATAATCCATGAGAAAACAATATTCAGAGAAATAAGTGGTGTGAATAATAATCAATAAAGAGAAGAAGTTATTGAAGCCGAAGCTGCTGACACTGGTCCATCAGATGCGGCATTCCACGGATCCATCGTAATGGATTCTGAAACCAATTTGTTTTATGTATTATTGGTATCTTTAATAAATTAGATACAAATTAATATCAGAGGTAGAATTATTGAGGATGTTTTAGTTGTATTTTAATTTGGATAAGAAAAATATTATGTCTTACTTTGGTCTCTTACATTTGGGTCAAGAGAAAAAGAAAAAAGTATTGATTGTTTCTTCTGAAGCGTTTAATACTCATATGGTTGGAACTAATAATTCTCATCATAGTGAAGTAGAGACCAATCCCTCAAGCATATAATAACACCAAAAAATACATCATACATGGGATCATCAGTCTGAGGAATTAAATAAAAGGATAAATAATTTGAATAAATTTTAGATGTAAAGAGTTGATATGGAATATTTATATATGATAAGACATTCAGTGTTTACAATAGGTCATTGTAATGATCCCTATCCAGTTTTTCATATGTCTTCATCATAATGAAGAATAGAATTGAAGAATCAGACTAAAGAAAAGTTTGTAAACATGAATAGGACTAAAGTTTTGAGAAGATTCAAGAAGCTCCCAGGAGTAATGAGAATAGTTGAAGAAGTAAAATATGAAGACATAAATGATTGGGAAATTTAGAATCATGAATTTCTTTAAGAAGGAAGTGAAATTGGTTTTCCTGCCTTTTTTATTATGGGTTTCTTATAAAAGGAGAGATCAATATATTTTTAAATTATGCGAAACATGAATTGTTAACATGTGCTGAGAGATATGAGATTTTTTTTCTTTAGTATTGAGTTTACAAAAGATTGTTTTAGGTTGATACTAAGGAATTTCCATCAAAATAAGTCCATCATAGTGAGGTTTAATACAATCATCATAAAATGTTCCAACAAATTACACTTCATTGGAAAAATTCTATCAGAGTAATACCATCAGAGTGACATCCATCGGAGGAAGGTTCATCAGACCAGGTTCCATAAAATAGAGGAATTGTGACCTTTCTATTGAGTTCCTAAACAATTTAAGAAGGAAGAGAAGAAGGACAATCATACTAAATCCAATTATATGGAGACCATAAGAAAAATGTTACCAGAATCAGCAGATCAAATTCAATTTTTCTAAGGAAGTTTTTTGAACTGAGTTTTTGGGAGATGTTTCAAGCCCAAAAAGTTTCTTATAGAATTTTTTAAGTTATTGAATATTTTATGCAGGTAAAGTTTAATTTAGATTACATGTGGTGGAAGTGAAGACTTTATAAAGTGGATCAAAAAACAAGATGAAAAGTGGATCCTGTGGATACTTACCAGTTGATTAAAAGAATTGATTATTTTTCGGGGGTATATAACTAGCTATAGGAAATTGGACACTGAAAAGGATAGTTTGGGGGTATTACCAACTATAGAAGGAATGTTTCTACTATGATTATAAAATTGTTCACTGTTTGTGTCATTATATTGCAGATAAAAGATAGTGAAAGAATCCATTTTGGAAGGACTATAAAACATGGAAATGATTAATAATTTGTACCAAACCTTCTAAATATAATATTATATTCCATATTTATATTTTTACATAAGAAATAGTGAGGCTATGAGTTTTATTTGAGTGGATCATAAGTTTAGCAATTTTCAAAGGCTTAGAAAGTTTTTTTAAGGAGTTAAGAAACATTGTTATAAAAGAAAAAGTAATAACTTCTTCTACCCATTCTTAGTGATATAAATCCTATTTGGGAAGAAGAATTGGTATTAGAGGAGGATTGATATGAAAGATCCATCTTTGATAATGAAGAATTTGAATTCTTTGAACTATGAGAGGATTCCAATTTTTAATAGTAAGAACTATCACTGGAAAGATAGAATGATTCGATATCTTATGTATCTCAGATATAATGTTTTGGAAGCTACAATAAATTGATTTCCTCCTTATATTGAGAATGATCTACTTTCTTTTTCTGATAAGAGAAATCTTGAGAATGATGGAAGAGATAAAAATGTTTTACTCTCCTCACTAACAGAAAGTGAGTTTCTTAGATTAAAGAGACTCCGAACTTCCATAGGCATCTGGGATAATTTGAAAATTATATATGAAGAAAATAAAAAGGTATAGATGGAAAAGTTAAAAATTTTGAGGATGAAGTATGAATATATAAAAATTGATGAGTATCAATCTACTGGTGACTTATTTACAAGGTTAAACGATATTGTTAGCACCATAATATATATTGGTGATAAACTAGAAGACTCGACTATTGTTGACAAGATCCTAGGAATTATTCATGATATGTTTCATACCAAAGATTCATCTTTGAAAGATATAGTTCCTAAAATACCATCTTTGGATGATCATCACTATACTCTTATTACTTATGAAATGAGAAGAGAGAAGGTAATCAAAAGTAAATAAAATTTTGATCAAGTAATGGCCTTAAAATATTTGTTAAAAGGGAAAAATATAAAGAAGTTAAAGAATAATCAAGTGATTTATAATCATATGAATAAGATAAAGATTTCAAATAAAATATTTTCACTTCTTTATAAGAAACAAAATAAATGAAAATGGAAAATAAAACCCCTCAAATGTTGGAATTGTGAAGGGAAGGGGCATTTTTTTACAGAATTTTCCTAGGAAGAAAGTTGAAAAGTATGTGCCTAAGGAAAATGATGAAAAATATTGGATACAAAAGTGGAAGTAACATAAAGAAATATTTCATTATGACAACAAGAAGAAAATTTTTCTGAGAACAAGAGAGAAGGACAATTCCTCACCCACTAATGAACATGATTATAAACTCAACATTTTTTCTCAAGTTAGAAAAGGAATTAATTCTCCAGAGAGTGATATTGATGATAAAGATTTTAAAGAAATAGAATGGATTCCCAAAGATAAGTTAGAAAAAAATTGATCAGAATACTCAAATCAAGAAATAAAGAAAAAATCTAAATAAGTTGAAAGAATAAATTTTGAGAACAATGTCAAGATTAGAAAAATACTAGTCAAATCTCAATGTTATCGGCTCTTAGAAAATAATATTAATGATTTTGAAAGAAAAATTAAAATATATTAAGAAATATTAACTAGTAATGACAATATCTACAAGAAAGAATCCATATTTGATGAAGAAAATAAGTATCAAAATGAAGATAGATGAATCCAAAAAAAAGATAGATTTTATAAAAGTTAGTCTAGCTGAGAAGGAATAGGGTTTTTAAAAACACAATATATTATTCATACATTATAAAGTGAGATAATAAATATGAGAGAAAACTTCACCAAGGAATTTGATGTTAAAAGTAAAACTTTTAAAGAATGTGGATAGAAATATTTACAAAAGTAGGTTTTTGAGAAAAACTATTACACCAATAAAGATAGGAATACTTCAAGGAAGTATCTTCTTGAGAAAGGTGGTGCACAATTTGGGAATAAATGAATTTTTTTTGAACAAGTTCACCATCAATCAAAAAAGTCAAGATTCAAAGGTCACTATTGGTGTTGTGGATTTTTTAGAGACAGAGCGTATTCATACTGATATAACATGTCCATACTAAGAAACATGTTTTAATCAAGGAATATATATGATGAGAAAATAATATCAAATGTTCCTAAACCAACTCAGACATCAAAAATGAACGATCAATGTCCTAAGGACACATATGCTTGACTAAGTACACAATACCCATGTGGATCTACATATTTTACCCACAAAAAGGACCGTCAACTAGGGAAAAATTCATCCTTAATAGAGGATGTTCCAACCTCTATAGCCCTAATGAATTACATGAATCATATCATTTTTCTTAATCTAAGAATACCCATAATCATGGTTTACACTTTCATGCCCTCTCATGTTTGAGGCATGTCAGTACATCCCAACTTGATTATGCTTCATTTAATTATGGAATGTATAATAAGTGGTCCAAACTCTATGAACTTAAACAGTGAGTTATCGTCCTGAACACAAGATGTTAAACTGTATGGTGTCAGTCCCTACAACACGACATTAAAATTTGATTCCATCATCCAAGATATATGACTTTAAACTATAGTATACCAGGTGATTTTAGATCTTTATAAACCTTCTAGGCCATAAAAAATGGATGGTTAGTGTCCTAAGGACACCTCTTCTTGACTATACGGATAATTCCCTGGCAGCTCTACATATGTTTCCTACAAAATACCTATCAACTAGAGACATATTCGTCCTTAGGAGAGGATTTTCCTACCTCTATACACCATAATGGATTCCATGCCTCGTATCATTTCTCTGGATATGATATCCTATAGAATCATGGTTTATACTTTCATTCTCTCTCATGTTCAAGGCATGCTAGAATATTCCAACATAATTATACTCGATTTATTAATTGTCAAATCTATATGGATTTTAACTGTAGTATACCCCATGTGATGCTCAATAGGGAACTCCCACTGAGGTAAGCCCCTATCCTTTCTTGTAGGAGGTTGCCTCAGTTATCCGCTTTGCCTCTGCCTAGGGTCTACCTGGATATATTTATCTGAAAATGTACTAGACCATCCAAATCAGTGCAGTGACTAAATAAAAGGATCTAACTACCACATGAAAAAATAATGTTACCGTACCATATTGTATATAATTTCTATTAATGTTATATATTAACCATTTCTATTATTATAAGGACCTCATATAGAAATATCTTATCAAATGAATTCATGAAACCACCGTAAGATCGAATGAACTAATCATTCCACATCTTCAATAAATTATCTACATGAAAATTCATATGTGGGAATTCAACTACATCACATAATCACCTATGTAGAAATCAATTACATCAATGAGATCTCTTATGTATTAATCAACCACATTAATAAACAAAATATGTGGCCTGCCCTTTATAAATCACCTATGTATCAATCAGATTCATGAATCTACATTTGGAAATATTACAAATTGGATAAGTCATTCTCTTTGAGCATTTAAAATCTCCAATGACTATTTTTTCAAGAATTAAATGAAAAATCAATGAATTTAATATTTCATTGATTTTCTGCAATGGATACATTTCGATAAAGATCATTTTAAGAGGAATATCAATTCATTTTAAGAATAGCATGATTCAAAGGAATATGATCTCTTATGTATAATAATAGAGGATCCTACACATGCACATGTTCGATAGATAAGACTCTATAGAACTCATTTTTCTTAAACTAAATATGAAACTTGTCTGAGCTTCTTTCAAATATGAATTAAATAGACTCTAGATAACTAAATCTATTCTAATAAAGTTATATCACATTTTATCATCCTTAATATATTTATCTTTTAATTTTTTCTTAAATCATGGGATGTGTTTCATTTTAATATATTTATTTATAAAATACAATATCTTACACAAATTTGAAGAGTAATTAATACTCTCTCAATCATGTCCCTTGCAATTATTTAAATAACAATAGAAAAATATATCTTTCTAGATAGACTTGTGTATTTTTATTTTTAAAACATGATCAAGGGATTGGATCAGTTTATTTAATAATAAAATTGTTGGAAACAGGTGATTTCCATGTGGAGGGGTTTAAGTCTCATCTTGGGACCAAACCTCTTATTAATTTTTACCATGAAATATTTTTTGTAACTTATCTACTGCTATTTTCTTGTTTTTTCTATATTTTAAATCAAACCATTTTTATTTTCATAACTATTAAAAAAACTTAACTTTGATAGTTATCATAAACTAGGGTTTCATATACTGTGTTTGATTTGATTATATTAGTTTAAAAAATTTAGAATATTTTCAATCATATTTTTATTAATCTATGATCGATCCTTTGATAAACTTTTCAAAAGGTCAATTTATATATTTCTACTATTTTTCTTAACTAGGTGTTTTTATTTAATTGAGGGATTTAAGATTTAAATTATTTCTTAATAGAAATTTGATTGGAAACTCAATTCATCCCCACTTTATTTTTCCACTGTGACCAATATTAGTGTAGTTAGATTGTTATTTATCTAGAGTTATGAATGAAATAACTATGACACGATATTTCTTATCCACTCTTTGTCTCAAAACCAACCCAAGAAAAACCTTTAATGCATTGTCCATCAATTAAAAAGGAAAATCCCATTTTAGTTATTGGATAATGGATGAGAATACCAAATTTTGTTTTATCTCATTAAATTAATGTTTATTAATATCATAAAACTAAATTAGTGATTATTTTTAATGTAATTTGGAAAAAGAAAAAAAATTATATTTCTATAATAATTTATGAATATCCTATAATAACTACATGTCAATGAAAATATCTCATATTAATAACTATTTTCAGGTTAGGGATTGAATAAATTATTTCAATATTATATTAATCCAATCGAATTCAATCTTTGGATACTACATGGCTAAGAAAAATTCCCTTTTCTACAATAAAATGAAAATTTTCATAGTTGAGAACATGATTTTTATCAGTGTAGGTTTTAAGGATAGATTATAAAATTTTTAAATGTCACCAAAAATCAGATATTTAAACCATAAAATCATCCATGAAAACTTCCATACATTTTCTAAAATTTTTAACAAATTTGCTCATCTCACACCTTTGAAAAATACCTAATGAAATAAAAAAACCAAAACGAATTCATTTTTATGAAAAGGTTCCATATAGAAAAGAAAATGTTAATTTTTATTGATCCCTAGAAGTAATTTGAATTTAAAAGTGACCAAAAAATCCACCAGGAAAACAATAGTAAGATTATCCTGCCTGCCTTTCAAGAACTTAATCAAGAAATGGAAGAGTAAAGTAATCCTTCCAAGTCACTAGGATGAGTTTTCAATAATAAAGAAACATATTCTATTTGTTGGAATGTCTATCTGGAATCAATTCATTAAATCCATTCTTTTAAAAGGTACAAAGACTTTTTTAATAATAATTTGGATAACATTCACCCATTATCTATTAGAAATTGAGAAAATTATACCAACTTCAATCAAGATAATCACTTTTTTTTGAAAAATTTTTCTATTTTGGATTTAATATCCTTTGAAATTTCATCAAAAGTATGCAATTTTCCTCTAAAAAGAATCTATGAATTAAAATTAAAAGACTAATTCTAGTCAAGCATGCAAAATCCCATCCTATATATTTCTTTTGTTCTTTAAGAACTCTAAAATATTGATTTTCCTAATGTATTGATAACTATTTAGAAATGATGAAAGTAAATTTATCATTCTAAACAAAGATAAATTATTTGAGGTTCTCAAGAAATGGGCTAAATTATAAATAAAGGGGGTTATTTTCACATGAAAAGGAATTTTTAAATGACTCAAAAGATCTAATTTATCACTTAATTCATTCCCAGAATAATTATATTTTAAATATAAAAAAAACACTAACAAATATTTCATCAATATTTTTATATGTTTCTTCTTCACAATAATTCATGATTCAATAGAATATGAAAGATATAAAGTTCAAATATCAAGGTTATCAGTTTTGAAGAACTCAAAACTCCTTTGACATTAAAACGTATCTACTTATTCACAAAAATAATAAACAAGTTCGTCATAGTAAATATTTTTTATAGTTTAAATGATACTTTATGTAACATTTCCAAAATTGGTAGGTTTACATGTAGTAGTATCAGTATTCAAACACTATTCACATGAAATTTTTTCACTCTCATATAAATTATTTTTAGAAGTAATCAAAGTATTATTTCTATAAATTTTAATTTGTGGACCATTCTAGTAAAATTAGTGAATAAATTAGTCGAAATACAATCAATAATTTTCATTTGAGGTGATGAATAATATTACATCAGACATTTAATGGATTTAAAAATATTTAATTGAACAAGTTTTCCTCCAAATTCAAATGATAATGTTCCTTTGTGAACATTTATTATTACTTTTATAGTTTTTAGAAAATACCTTCCAATAATTAAAGGTTCATAGTTTCTAAATATATTACCCTCCATATCCAAAACATATAAATTAGTAGGAAAAATCATATCTATCAATTTTACCAAAACATATTCAATGATACCAGTAGGTTTGGTTGTACTTTTATAGGACAATTGAATTAAAATCCAAGAAATTTTCATCTATGAAACCTATGAAGTAGAGTAAACAAAATGAACTATCATATTTAATAAATATCTTAAATACAATATCACATATTTTAATTCAAACTCCCCCATTGTGTAGGGAATGTAAAAAAGTACCTAGATATTTATAATTGATAGTTAATACATTTTGAATCATTGAGGAAACATTCCTCCCTAGGTTTACTTTTATACTTCCATTGAATTTTCTTTTATAAAAGAATATTTGTTTTAATAACTTTACATACCTATGAATCTATTTCATAGAATCTAGTAAAGGAATATTGACTTAAAATATCTTAAAAGTCTCTAAAATATCCATATCTAAGTCGCTCTAAACATTTTTGTTCAATGCAAGTCTACCCCTAGGATAATGCTGTGGTGATTAGGTAATTTATTGATCATTTTGAGCACTATTTTTGAGAAACATAATGTCTTATAATCCTTATTCGATCATTCTTGGATATTCAAAGGAAATATTAATCATTTGAAAAATATTTCTCTATTAAAATAGATTATAAACTTTTAATAAGTTTATTATTAGTTAAATTTTATTCAATAGGGTTTAAATTAGGTGAGAAAGGTTTAGAATTATCTTGAACATGTCTAGGCTTAGAATTAGATTGAGGGTTATTCAATATAGTGCCACTCCTACATTTTATAACAGTAATACATTCCTTTAATTTATTATTGGGATTCATTTGATCCTTAAAATGAAAACCTATATTAATCTCGTTTATTATACTACTAATATAAATTTCCATTTTCTCCATTATAGTAATGAAAGTTTTCATCATGTTTTTTTGTTGTTTCCTGGTTTCTTTAAGGTTATTTTTAGATATTTGAGTAAGTTCCATTTTTAGGTGTAATTTTATTTGAATACATTGATTTTAATTCCTTATATGATAATTTTTTTTATTTTATATATCTCAAGTGTTTGATTACATTCACTCACCTCACATGCACGTACTTGTTTTATTTATTTTAATGTGATCTTATTATATATTTATATATTTGAAGAAACAACATGTTTGTGTGTTATATCAAATATATTTATTATTAGTTTTTGTAAAAATAACATGTTAATGTTTCAAATGATCTATTTGAGTTATATATTTTTTTTTCTTTTGTTAGTTAATTTTTTTTCTTTTGTTATTTAAATTTTTTTGGTTCAGTTAGTTTAAAATTTATTATTTTGCTAGTTCAAAATGTCTGCTTTTGTTAGTTCATTTTTTTGGTTCCATGAGTTAAAAATTTCTACGTCTGTCTGTTTAAAATTTATACTTCCATTAGTTAAAAATTGTTACTTCTGTAAGTTCAAAATTTCTTCTTCCATTAGTCAATTTTTTTATTCCATTGTTCAAAATTTCTACTTTTGTTAGTTCAAAACTTCTACTTTTGTTAATTCAAAATTTTTACTTTTATTAGTTCAAATTTTATGCTTTTTTAGTTCAAAATTTATGCTTATGTTCAAAATTTATTCTTAAGTCAGTTCAAAATTTGTACATTTATTCAAATATTTTTCTTCTATTAGTTCAAAATTTCTTCTCTCATTAGTTCAAAATTTATACTTCTATCAGTTAAAAATTTCTATTCCCTTCAATTCAAAATTTTATTTACCACCAATTATAAATTGTGTGTCTATTAGGCATGAGACTACTCATGGTACCCCAAATACCATGTTATTTAATTTTATCTACCATATCAAAGTCTAAATTATTTTTATTTCAAAAATAATTTTACATATATGTTTTCATATTTTTAATATTTTATTAGTCTTTAAATTAATTATAATTTTTTTAAGTCTATAAAAATTTATTTTATAGTGTTCTAATTTATATTTAGGGATGGTTTAATACATATTTTTATATTTATAGAAAATACTCACTACATTTTTCATGTACATTTGAAAATAATTTTTATTATGTGTTTTATTTATTTGAAATTTTCTAGAATTAATATTAAATGTGTTTTTAATATATTAAAAGTATATTTATTATTTCAATATTTAATGCATAAATTTAAGACATATTTTTACATAGTTAACTTGTTATGATATTTATGGATTTATTTGACTTGGTATTATAGAATTAGTTTGTAAATTTAAATTTAAAATGGTTTAACATATTTAAAATTATTCGAATTATATATTTAAATTACTTTGAATTCATTGGGTATTTCTATAATCTATTTTATCATTGATAAAACTTTCTAAATCTGTTATTAATATTCTAATGGTTTTTATAAATTCTCTAGTTTTTGTAAGCTTTGAAAAAATTTATATAATGGAAATGTAGGATGTGGGGAAAGATACAATTATTACATACAAATAAATATGATTAAATATGATGATACAACCCGTTTACTTTGTTAGGACCATGTTGTGTTTATTTGGTATTTGTTTTCAATAGATGATGAATGCTTGATGTTATGAAAATAAGATGTTTTTTGGTTTTCAGACCCAAGCCATTGGTATAAATAATTAGAACCAGATCATAGAAATTAGTCATTGAATACAACCAATCATATTGGAATGTTGATAGAAATGCATAATCTACTAGAAATCAAATTAATTATATAATGAATGTGGTGATTGTAATGAGGAAGTGTTCTAAAGACTGAATGGATCTGATGTAAAATATGATGATGGTATTCTGATCATAAACATAATCAAATTCATTAGGAAATTGTAATATAAACATATATTTTTTAATAAAGAAAGTTCATTAATCCAAGACATTCTGATCTCAATCCATCAGTATGAGATCACCAGATATAGAAATTTTTTTTGGACGAGAAGGTTAATCAGAACATGTACTTATGAAGATTATGGTTTTTAGTTAGAAAAATAATCCATGAGAAAATAATATTCATAGAAAGAAGTGGTGTGAATCATAATCAAGGAAGAGAAGAAGTTATTAAAGCTGAAGCTGGTGACACTGGTCCATCGGATGCGGCATTCCACCGATCCATCGTAATGGATTCAGAAACCAATTTGTTTTATGTATTATTGGTATCTTTACAACATTAGATACAGAGTAATATCAGAGGTAGAATTACTGAAGATGTTTTAATTGTATTTTAATTTGAATAAGAAAAATATTATGTCTTACTTTGGTCTTACATTTGGGTCAAGAGAAAAAGAAGAAAGTATTGATTATTTGTTAAGAAGAGTTTAATACTCATTCAGTTGGAACTGAAAATGCCCATCATAGTGAGGTAGAGACCAATACCTCAGGAATAGAATAACACCAATAAAGACATCATACGTGGGATCATCAGTCTGAGGAATTAAATAAAATGATAAATACTTTGAATAAATTTTTTATTTAAAGAGTTGATATGGAATATTTATATATGATAAGATATTCAGTGTTTACAATAGGTCACTGTAATGATCCCTATCCATTTTTGCATATGTCTTCATCATAATGAAGAATAGAATTGAAGAATCAGACTAAAGAAACGTTTTTAAACATGAATAAGTCTAAAGTTTTGAGAAGATTTGAGAAGCTCCCAGGAGTAATGAGAATAGTTGAAGAAGTAAAATATGAAGACATAAATGATTGAGAAATTCAAAATCATGAATTTCTTTGAGCAATAAGTGAAATTGGTTTTCCTACCATTGTTATTATGGGTTTCTTATAAAAGGAGAGATCAATATATTTTTTCATTGTGAGAAACATGAATTGTTAACATGTGCTGAGAGATCTGAGATTTTTTTTCTTTGGTATTGAGTTTACAAAGGATTTTTTTAGGTTGATACTAAGGAAGTTCCATCAAAATGATTTGATCATAGTGAGGTTCAATACAATCATCAAAACATGTTCCAACAAATTACACTTCATTGGAGAAATTCTATCAGAGTAATACCATCAGAGTGACATCCATCGGAGGAAGGTTCATCAGACCAGGTTCCATAAAATATAGGAATTGTGACCTGTCTATTTAGTTCCTAAACAATTTAAGATGGAAGAGAAGAAGGAAAATCATACAGAATCCAATTATATGGAGACCATAAGACAAATGTTACCAGACTCAGTAGATAAGATTCAATTTTTCTAAGGAAGTTTTCATAACTGAGTTTTTGGGAGATGTTTCAAGACCCAAAAGTTCCTTATATAATTTTTCAAGTTCTTGAATATTTTATGTAGGTAAAGTTTAATTTAGATTACTTTTGGTGAAAGTGAAGACTTTCTGAAGTGGATTAAAAAAAAAGATGAAAAGTGGATCTTGTGGATACTTACCAGTTGATTAAAAGGATTGATTGTTTTTCTGGGGTGTATAACCAGCTATAGGAAATTGGACACTGAAAAGGATTTTTTGGGGGTATTAACAACTATATAAGGAGTATTTCTACTATGATTATAAAATTGTTCACTGTTTTTGTCATTATATTCCTGATAGAATATTCTGAAAGAATCTATTTTGTAAGGACTATAAAACATGGAAAGGAGTAATAATTTGTACCTAAACCTGTAAATATAATTTTCTATTCCATATTTATATTTATACATAATAAATAGTGAGGCTATGAGTTGTATTTGAGTGGATCATAACTCTATCAATTTTCAAAGGCTCAGAAAGTTTTTTTAAGGAATTAAGAAACATTCTTATAAATGAAAAAGTAATAATTGATTCACCCCCTTCTCAATGATATAAATTCTATTTGGGAAGAAGAATTGGTATTAGATGAGGTTCGATATGAAATATCCATTTTTGATAATGGATAATTTGAATTATATGAACTATGATAGGATTACAATTTTTAATAGTAAGAACTATCATATCTGGAAAGATAGAATGATTCCATATATTATGTATCTCAGATATAATTTTTTGGAAGCTACAATAAATGAATTTCTTCCTTATTTTGAGAATGATCTACTTTATTTTTCTGATAAGAGAAATCTTGAGAATGATGGAAGAGATAAAAATGTTTTACTCTCCTCACTAACAGAAAGTGAGTTTCTTAGAGTAAAGAGACTCAGAAATTTCATAGGCATCTTGGATAATTTGAAAATCATGTATAAAGGAAATACGATAGTATAGAAGGAAAAGTTAAAAATTTTGAGGGTAAAGTATGAATATATAATAATTTATGAGTATGAATATATTGGTGACTTATTTACAAGGGTAAACGATATTGTTAGCGCCATAATATATATTGTTGAGAAACTGGAAGACTCAACCGTTTTTGACAAGATCCTAGGAATTCTTCATGATATGTTTGATACCAAAGCGTCATCTTTGGAAGATATAGATCCCAAAATACAATCTTTGGATGATCATCACTATACTCTTGTTACTTATGAAATGAGAAGAGATAAGGTACTGAAAAGTAAATAAAATGTTGATCAAGTAATGGAATTAAAATATTTGTTAAAAGGGAAAAAAGATAAAGAAGTTAAAGAATAACCAAGTTATTTAGAATCATATGAATAAGATGAAGATTTCAAAAAAATATTTTCACTTCTTTATAAGAAACAAAATAAATGAAAATTGAAAATAAAACCCCTCAAATGTTGGAATTGTGAAGGGAAGGGGCATTTTTTTACAGAATTTTCCTATGAAGAAAGTTGAAGAGTATGTGCCTAAGGAAAATGATGAAAAATATTGGATACAAAAGTGGAATTAACGTAAAGAAATATTTCATTATGACAACAAGAAGAAAAGTTTTCTGAGAACAAGAGAGAAGGACAATTCCTCACCCACTAATAAAGATGATTATAAACTCAACATTTTTTCTCAAGTTAGAAAGGGAATTAATTCTCGA
The DNA here is from genome assembly GCA_963277665.1 of Viscum album. Lineage (NCBI taxonomy): Eukaryota > Viridiplantae > Streptophyta > Magnoliopsida > Santalales > Viscaceae > Viscum > Viscum album. The sequence continues at coordinate 1,490,098,352 of OY728139.1, read as the reverse complement.
GAGAGTGATATTGATGATGAAGATTTTAAAGAAATGGAATGGATTCCCAAAGATAAGTTGGAAAAAAAATTGATCAGAATACTCAAATCAAGAAATAAAGAAAAAATCTAAATAAGTTGAAAGAATAACTTTTGAGAACATTGTCAATATTAGAAAAATAAGAGTCATATCTCAATGTTATCGGCTCTTAGAAAATTAATATTAATGATTTTAAAAGAAAAATTAAAATATATTAAGAAATATTAACTAGTAATGAGAATATCTACAAGAAAGAATCCATATTTGATGAAGAAAGTAATTATCAAAATGAATATAGATGAAGAAAAAAAAAGATAGATTTTATAAAAGTTATTCTAGCTGAGAAGGAATAGGGTTTTTAAAAACACAATATATTATTTATACATTATAAAGTGAGATAAGAAATATGAGAGAAAACTTCACCAAGGAATTTGATGTTAAAAGTGAAACTTTTAAAGAATGTGTAAAGAAATATTTACAAAAGTTTGTTTTTGAGAAAACATATTTCACCAATAAAGATAGGAATACTTCAAGGAAGTATCTTCTTGAGAAAAGTGGTGCAGAATTTGGGAATAAATGACAATTTTTTTGAACAAGTTCACCATTAGTAAAAAAAGTCAATATTCAAAGGTCACTATTGGTGTTGTGGATTTTTTGGACACAGAGCATATTCATACTGATATAACATGTCCATATTAAGGAACATGTTTGAATCAAGGAAGAGATATGATGAGAAAAGAAAATCAAATGTTCCTAAACCAAATCAGAATTCAGAAATGTACGATCAGTGTTCTAAGGACACCTCTGTTTGACTAAGCACACAATACCCATGTGGATATGCAAATTTTACCCCGAAAAAGGACTGTCAACCAAGGAAAAATTCATCCTTAAGAGAGTATTTTCCAACCTCTATATGCCCTAATGTATTACATGAATCATATCATTTTTCTTAATCTAATAATACCCAGAATCATGGTTTACACTTTCATTCCCTCCCATGTTTGAGGCATGTCAGTACATCCCAAATTGATTATGATATAGTTAATCATGGAATCTATAATAAGTGGTACAAACTCTATGAACTTAAACTATGATTTATCATCCTGAACACAAGACGTTAAACTGTATGGTGTCAGTCCCTACAACACGACATTAAAATTTGATTCCATCATCCAAGATATATGACTTTAAACTGTAGTATACCAGGTGATTTTAGATCTTCATAAACCTCCTACGCCATCAAAAATGGATGGTTAGTGTCCTAAGGACATCTCTTCTTGACTATACGCATAACTCCCTGGCAGCTCTACATATGTTTCCTACAAAATGCCTATCAACTAGAGACATATTCGTCCTTAGGAGAGGATTTTCCTACCTCTATACACCATAATGGATTCCATGCCTTGTATCATTTCTTTGAATATGATATCCTCTAGAATCATGTTTTATACTTTCATTCTCTCTCATGTTCGAGGCATGTTTGAATATTCCAACATAATTATACTCGATTTAATCATTACCGAATCTCTATGACTTTTAACTGTAGTATACCCCATGTGATGCTCAATAGGGAACTCCCACTGAGGTAAGCCACTAACCTTTCTTGTAGGAGGTTACATCAGTGCTCCTCTTTGACTCTGCCTAGGGTGTACCTGGATTTGTTTATCTGACAATCAAGGGTATGAAAACAAAGGAGGGATATTGGAATGTTCATATCCCCCCTCTCTCGTTGGGCATCAGTACCATCTATCAGCAGGTGATGTTATATGTGTTATCTTCAGATCCACTGCCTCCTCTTATTTTTAACATCGGGTATGACTCGTGTGGTCTTAGAGGTGGGTGGTGATAATGACATCCATATAAACCCAAAGCATGAGCCTCTTAGAAGGTGTAAGACCTAATTTCAATGAATTATGAGAACTTTGATTCCTGATCAAACCAGGATATGTAGGATACCTATCTAAAGGCACAATCTTAGTGGGAAATCGCATCATGAGTATGACACGTACACACCCACCCAAACACATCGAGAAACCATAATACATAAGACCTCATAATGAACTATGAGAACTATGATTCCTTCTCTTATCAGGATATATAGGACACCTGCCTAAGGCCCGAGCTCAAGGGACATTCTACTTAGAAGTCACCCCCAATAAAATTCCCTCAAACTCTATAGGGTATCCTCTCTATGAGTAAGCCCCTATTTGTTTCTCATAAATGGGAATCTCCCATGCGTAAGCCGCAATCATGCCCACACAAACAGGGACTCCTCAAGGGTGTAAGTCCCAACTCAAACTGAACTACGAGGGTTTTGATTCCCAAATAACTGTGATACGTAGGAAGCCTCTATGAGGTCCAAACATGATCCCCAAATTACCCTAGTGTTTCCTGATCCATATTCCTTATAGGGTTATATATACCAAGGACACCACCTCTCTTTTGGGCATATTGCGCCGCTTTGGCATAAGTCCATCATGAAATATTGACTAGGAATCTTCCACCTAGACGTCCTTATCACATGACATTATACTCCATGGATGGGTCCTTGTCACCCGACCTTAAATGTTGATGTGTCCACTGAAGCGACACTGAACTACATGGAATCTGATTCCACTCACGAGGATATGTAATAAGAAAATCTTATCGGTTCGATCCCAACATTAAAACAATATTCATCCCCCCCAGGATGAAGATAATATCCATAGCGCCTTATCATATGGATTAAATCATCGTTGTCTCGACAAAAGGCCAAAGAAATATTAATGTGTACATAAAAGGGTAACATCGATAAAGAACTTCATATACATACATATGTATTCATTAGTAGAGAACCTGGAATATATACAGATGATTATGAACCAATGCATATTTCTGATTGATCTTGTAACCTAGGGGTAATCCACGAACACATGCTTGGGAATGAACCAAGGATCAATGAACATATGAAAATTGATTAAATCTATAAAATAGACATAGAATAAGTAATAATCCCCCCAAAAATGGTGTGATGAGACTGACCTCCCATAGTCTCGACCAATGGAGTCCATAAGATTCATTGCCCAAATCATCCAACAAGCAACTTCCTTTGGAAAGCAGGTATACAAATAATGGATAAAAGGGTTGTTGGGTGTTTCTAGATCCACAAATAAATTCACTAAAGGCCATCCGAGGAAATCATACCTACAGTGGTTTGATTGTACAAACACTAAACACCATATAATTACACATAGGGACCAGTCAACTATGTCACCTCCTTAACAACACAAGAAGTATATATTACCCAGTTCAAGTGGGACCATCTCACCCACCAAAAAGGGTCATGACACAAATCAGTTCAAAAAAAATTCTAAACATAACATGAAACTCTATATAATAGAAGGAAATTAGTTTTTATATATCGAGAATTTTTTTTCTCCCACACACATGCACCTCATGCCGAAACAGTCTCTCCCCTACTTATAGAAGGACACCCCTAATATCTCTAATTGACACCACATTGATCCATCTAGATTGACCAGACCCTACCAAATTATCCTCCTAACTTCCATATCCATGAATTATAGGTTTTAGTCTTATTAAAACACCATTATAAGGGAATTTTTTGATGGATATAAAGGAGGTCTTCCGAATAAGTGTTAATAATCATTGTCGACTATTGTAAAATTATTTATTCCTCTACCTCCTCTAAATCTTTGATATCTATTGAAAAGTAATGAAATCGGAATATTAATGGAGTTTGGGATCAATACCATCCATTTTTGGACTTTTCATACTACAATAGCTTTTACATAGGCATTTAGATAAGCCCTTAAGAAGACTTCTATATCAAGAAGTTAAGAACACCAATGTGTTAGGAGAAAGTCATTGAAATAAAGATATTGGGAATTTATCTGGTTAAGAAAATGGTGGAGAAGGTTGTCTCCATTAAACTTCACATAAGGGACTCTTTGTATCAGAAAAAAATTATTCAAACGATTTTTAGTAAGTTCTAGAGTGTGAAATCGGTTAAAATTTATTCTTATGAATATCTCCTTGGAATGATGTTACGAGATTTGAAATGAAGGTCAAGTTGAGACCTAGATATATTGGTTCCTTTAAAATTATAGATCATATTAGGATGATATCTTATCACATGGTCCTTCCACTGAATATCTCTCAAGTTTGTGATGTCTTCCATGTATATCTCCTAAGGAAGTACACACCTGATCTTTCATATGTATTGAAATCATTGGTTAAACCCATTGAGAAAAATCTAACATAATAAGAACAACAAGTAGTGATTCTGGATCATTGATAAAAGGTTGTACTAAACAAGACCTCTCCCCATCACAATGTTTTGTGGAAAACCCATAAGTTTGAGGATACAATATGGGGACCCAAATTTTTGATGAGTAATAATTATATACATTTGTTTTAATAGTAGTGATATATTTTTAGTGGTGAAATTCTTATAATTGGATATAATTTAACAAAATGATATTCTATTATTTTTCCCTCTTTAATTAAATTATATTTCTATTACATATTTTTTATACGAATCCCTGAGTCTAAATGAATCGATATTTTATATACCTTTATAACTAATCCATTGGATTGATGGGTATGAAGAGTATTAACTAAATTATAAAAAATAGGCCTATAATTTTTATTTAATGAAAATTTATGGATTAATTAATAATAAATATGTACTCAATTTTTAGTAAATTAATTTTATGATTCAAGTAGATATTTTTAGGTTGATGTTGAGGAGTTTCCATAAGAATGAGTTCCTCAGAGTGAGGTTCAATCTGAACATCAAAACAAGTTACAATAAAAAAAACTTTATCGGAGAAAGTCCATCAGAGTGATCCCATCAGAGTGACATCCATCTGAGGAAGGTCCATAATACCAAGTTCTATTAGACAGAGGAATTTTGATCTACTAATTGAGTTCCTACTCAATTAAATAAGGAAGAGGAGAAGGAGAATCAGACTGAAGCCAATCAGATAGAGACCATCAGATTGATGGTACCAAACTGAGAATATTAGATTGAATTTGGATAAAAAAGTTTTCAAAACTGAGTTTCTGGAAGGCATTTCTAGAAAAAAAAAGTTCTTATAGAATTTTTGAGTTTATTGAATATTGTATACTAGTAATGTTTTATTTAGCTTACTTATGGTGGAAGTGAATACTTTCTTAAGTGGATGAGAAAAAAAGAAGAAAAGTGAAGCTTATGGATACTTACCAGTTATTGAAAAGGCTTTATTTTTTTTGCTGGGGTGTATAACCAGTTGTGGGAAATTGGATACTAAAAAGGATTTTTGGGGGTATTTCCAACTATAGTAAGAAAGTTTCTATTGGGATTGTAAAAATTTTCACCGCTTGTTCCTTTGAATTCCAGATAGAAGATAGTGAAATAATCCAATTTGGTGGGACTATCCAATGTGGAAAAGGTAGTTCTTCATACCAAACCTTGTAAATATTATGTTGCATTCCATATTTAGATATGTTTCATATGAAAGAGTGAGTTTGTGAGTTATATTTGAGTGGATCACAACTCTAACAAGTTTTGAAGGTTAAGAATGTTTTTTAAGGAGTTAAAAAACTTTCTTATAAAAGAAAAAGTAACCACTTATTCACCCCCTCTATGTGATATCAATACTATTTGGGAAGAAAAATTTGTATTATTTAAGGATATCTATGAAAGATCTATATCTGAGAATAGAGAATTTGAATTCTATTAACTATAATTAGATTCCATTTTTAATGGTAAGAACTATAATATCTTGAATGATATAATTATTCCATATCTTTTGTCTCTTGGATATGATATTTTGAAAGCTACAACAAATGATTTTTTTCTTTTATTGAGAATAGTCCTCTTACATTTGTTGATAAGAGAAATCTTGAAAATGATATAAGAGATAAAAATGCTTTACCCTCATCACTAACTAAAAGTAGGTTTCTTAGATTAAATGGAGTTATAACTTCCAAAGGTATCCGGTATAATTTGAAAAATATTTATGAAGGAGATAAAAATGCGTATAATGAAAAGATAAAAAAATTAGGCTGAAGTATGAAGATATAAAAATTGATGAGTATGAATCTGTTGGTGACCTATTTACAAGAGTAAACTATATTGTTATCACCCTAAGATGGCTTGGTGAGAAAAAAAAGACTCAACTGTAGTTGAAAATATATTAGGAATTATTAATTATATATTTGATACTAAAGATTCAACTTTTTAATATAGAGATCCTAAAACTCTATCTTTGGATGATCTTCACTATACACTTATTACATATGAAATGATAAGAGAAAAATCTAAAAAAATTAAAGAAAATTTTGATCAAGAAATGGAATTCAAATCATTGCTAAAAAGAAAAAAAATATAAAGAAGTTAAAGAAGAATCAAGTGATTTAGAGTCATATAAATAAGAGAAATATTTCAACAAAATAGTTTACCTTATTTATAAGAAATAAAATTAAGAAAAATGGAAAAGAAAAACTGTTAAATGTTGGAATTTTGAAGGGAAGGTTCATTTTGCACAAAAGTTTCCATGGAAAAAAGTTCAAGAGTATGAGTCTAAGTAAGATGATGATAAATCTTGGAAAAAAAGAGGAAGAACATAAGAAACGAATTTCCTTATAATAAAATAAAGAAAATTTTTTTGGGAAGAAGAAAGAAGGATGATTCCTCATCTAGTGATGAACATGATTATCAACTGAACATTTTTTCTCAAGTTAAAAATTTAATTAATTCTTCAGAGAGTGATATTGATGATGAAGATTTTATAGAAATGGAATGGATTATTAATGATAATTTGGAAAATAGAATTGATCAGAATACTCATCTCAAGAAATAATGAAATAATCTAAATAAGTTGAAAGAATAACTTTTGAGAACAATGTTCAGATGAATAAATAAGAGAGAAATATCAATGTTATCATATCTTAGAATATTAAGATTAATGATCTTAAAAGAAAAATGAAAATATATTGATAAATATAAACTAGAAATGATAACCTCTACAAGAAAGAATCCAGATTTGTTGAATAAAATAAGTAGAAAAAATTAAGATATATGAATCAAAAAAAATGATAGATTTTATGAAAGTTATTTTGAGTAAGAAGGAAGATTATTTTTTAGAAACATAATCAATTATTCTTAAAACACAAAGTGAGATAAGATAGTTGATATAAAACTTCGCCAAGGAAGTTGATGTTAACATTGAAACTTCTAAATAAGGTTAACAGAAAGTTTTAAAAAAGAAGGTTTATGAGAAAATATATTTCACCAATAATGATAGGAATACTTTAAGAAGTATCCTCTTAAAAATAGTGGTCCATAATTTGTGAATAATTGGAAATTTTATTTTGAACAAGTTCACTATCAGTCCGAAAAATAAAGATTTAGAGGTCATTTTGGTTGTGAGGAGTTTTTTTTACACAAATCATATTCATGATGATATAATATGTCTATACCAAGAAACATGTACGAATCAAAGGAGGTCCATAATGAGAAAATAATATCTAATGTTCCAGAAAAATATGTGGAACTGGAAAAGGAAATTCATAAGATAAATAATGTCGAGTATGTTAATAAGTTGGAGAAAAATAAGCATGATGAGTTTTAAAAGAAGGAGTTCTTAGTTGTTGTTTTTTTGAAAAAATTAACATGGAAAAAAATATAAGAAGCACAAAAATAAGATTAAGAAAAGGCAAAGACAACTTTTTGTTGAATATGTGAGAAGAGATGAAAAAAATATATCAAAAGATTATAGTTCAAAAATTCAGAAATGATGTAAGATATGTTAGAAATAAGGTAATGTTACTAAATGTTATTTGACTATCCTTTGAAAATAAGAGGTATTCATGAAAGAATTATTAAAAACTCATTATAACATAAAGGCTGCTAAAGAAAAAAATAAGTTGAAAACCTTATCAGAAAAATCATTATATGAAAAAAAACTTGTTATCAAATATGAGAAGGATGAACTAAAGGAAGAACCTACAGCCAATGAACAATACAAGCAGATAATGAAAAAAAAATAACTAGAGGATAATATCTATCAAAAATTTACTTATATCAAACTATGTGGTTCCCCATTATTCCCAAAATATTTGTATTTGTACTAACTTGAAGGGAATTTAAGGAGATTAAGTAAGAAAGATGATATTTTTGAGTCTCTTAATATTCGTGAAAAAGAAAGTAATGAGTTTACAAAATATGAGATCTTGAAAGTTGGGTTTATACACCTAAACATTATAATATGTTTTTTTGATATGGGTGTAGGTTAATTTTATATTAAACAAATCCTTTCAAGATTTCCCTAGAAATGATAATGTTGAAAGAAACATGAAAAAAGTTTTACATGAAAGTTGTGAAGTAGAAAACATTGACAACCTTGATTTTTCATTCTTTTTTTCTACACCAGGTTCACCCATTTTGGCTTAATGTTTTCTATTTAAAGGTAATTTTTAAGAAACTCATGTGATTATTATGTTCTATTGAAAGAGAGCTTCATGATTTTGAGATGAAAAGTTACAACCCTTTCTAATAAGATCATTTTTTAATATGGGGAAACTTCTAATGATGTCCCATTGAATTTGATTGTCATTAAGGGGGAGAGATAAGAAAAAGGGGGATATATAAAATAGGGGGAAATAAATGAATTAAGTGATGAAAAAGAGATAAAATAAAAGAAATAAGTGGTATTATTTTTAAAGTGGTTGAAGTGGGTATTGACAATAAACAAAAAGTGGAGATTGGTTGGAAAAAGTTGTGTTTTGGTTTTATTTATTTCCAATATATGATTCATGTTTGAAGTTGAGAAAATAAGAAGTTTTGGTTTTTTGATCTAGGCCATTGGTATGAATAATTAGACCTCAATCATCAACAGGAGTCCTTGAATGCGATCCATTAGATTGGAATGTTGATAGAAAAATAGAAGCTACTAGAAATTGTATTAAGTCTGGAATGAAAGTGGTGATGAAAATGAGGAGGTGTTCTGAATTATGAATGGATTTGATTCTAAATCTAATTATGTTATGCTGATCTTAAACATAATCAAATTCCTGAGGACATCATAATACAAACATAGGTTTTTAAAATAAGAAAGTTAATGAAGCCAAGACATTCTGATCTCTGTCCATCAGTATGAAATCATCTGACAAAGAATTTATTTTTGGCTGAGAAGGTTGACCATAATTTGAAGTTATGAAGATGACGGTTTTCATTTAGGACAATAATCCTAGATAAAAAAAATTCAGAGAAATAAGTTGTGTGAATCATAATCAAGAAAGAGAAGAACTTGTTGAAGCTAAAGCTGCTAACAATGGTCCATCAGACATGGCATGCCACTGATCCATCATAATGAATTATAAAACCTATTGTTTTTATTAATTATTGGTATCTTTATGAAATAGGATGAATATTAATATCATATGTATAATATTGTAGAATTTTTTAATTTTATATTAATTTGGAAAAGAAAAATACGATGTATTACTTTGTTCTCTTACATTTGGGTCAAGTGAAAAAGAACAAAAGTATTTACTATTTAGTAAGAAGAGGTGAAGACTCACAGGGATGAAATTGACAATACTCATTAGAGTGAATAAGAGACCTATCCATTAGACATAGGCTGACACTAATAAAGTCATCAAACATGGGATAATCGGTATGGGGAATTAAATAAAAGGAGAAATACTTTGAATAAATTTCAGATGTAAGGATTTTATATGGAACATATATATGATAAGTTTTTTAGTGTTTACAAGAGGTCATCATAATGATCCATATTTAGTTTTTCATATATATTTGTCGTAATAATTAATTAGAATAAAAAATTAGATTAAAGAGTCAGACTGAATAAAAATGTGTAAACTTGAATAAGTCTAAAGTTTTGAGATGATTTTAGAATCTACCAGGAGTAATAATAAGAGTTTAAGAAGTAAATGAGGAAGTATTAAATGAGAAATAAATCCATAATGATTAATTTCATTAATTATGAAGTGAAATTTGTTTTCCCACCTTTGTCATTAGGGGTTTCCTAGAAAAGGAGAGCTCAGTGCCTTTTTAAAATGTATAAAACTTGAATTGTTAACATGCACTAAGATTTATGGTATTTTTTTTAGGTATTGAGTTTCTGACCATAGTATGTTTTCATGTTGATGCTGAGGAAGATCTATCAAAATGATTCCATCAATGTTAGGTTCAATATGATCATTGGAGAAAGTTTTAACAATCGATGTTTCATTGGAGAAAGTCTATTAGAGTGATTCCATCATAGAGACATCCATCGGAGTAATTTTCAATGAACTGAGTTCCATTGGATGGTGGAATTTAGAGCTAACTATTGAGTTCATAATCAATTGAAGAAGGAATAAAAAAAGGAGAATTATACTGAAGCCAATCAGATAGAGATAATTAGAGTGAGGTTACCAGAATAAGATAGATCAGATTGAGTTTTTTGAAGGAAGATTTCTGGATTGAGTTTTTGGAAGAAGTATCAAGACCAAATAGTTCCTTAAATAATTGTGTAATTTGTTAAAGATTTTATGTAGGTAACGTTTTATTCATATTAATTATGGAGGATGTGAAGCATTTATGAAGTGGATCACAAAACAAGATGGAAAATGAAGCTTGTAACTGTTGATAATTACCAATTGATGAAAAGGATTTATTTTTTTACAGGGGTGTATAACCATATATTGGAAAGTGGATACTAAAAAGGATAGTTGTGGGGTATAACCAACTATAGAAGGAATGTTTCTACAAGGATTGTAGAATTTTTTATTTCTAGTGCCTTTGTCTTCTCGGAAGAAGATAGTGAAAGAATCCATGTTGGTGGGACTATCCAACATAAAAAGTAGTAGGTCTTTGTGTTTAACCTTGTAAATTTAGTGTGATGTTTTATATTTATATTTTTTCATAAAAAATATTGAGTTTGTGAGTTATATTTGAGTGGATCATTACTCTAACCTGTTTAAGAGGTTATGAATTTTTTTTAAGAAGTTAAAAAACATTCTTTGAAAATAAAAAAGAAACCACTCATTCACCCCCTCCTAGTGGGTCGATCATATTTGGGAACAAAAAACTTAAATTAATACAAATCCCTCACACTATAAAATTGATTAAGTGATACTATACACATTTTTTACCATTTACAAAAATCTATCAAGGTTTTTACTTAAACTACTTCAACTTATACTACATTGACAAGATGAGTTGATCCAATACTCAAGAACCAATTCATGTTATTATTTATTTTCTCTATCTATTGATGGTATATTGTTTCTATAGAACTACGTATAATCTCCCAATAATGATTTCCATATTATTTTATTCTTTTCCAATGCAATATAATTCTCTTTTTTTTTGGGTTTTGACTCATGTATTCTAAATTCAGGTCATTCAAGTTGTGACTTGTAGATTTTAAAATTTGGGATAGGTTTGTGCTTCCTTAAAAATTTTGTAAATGTTTTGAATCCCCATGAAAAAGTTGATTTGTATTTTTGGTTATAAATCCACTATAAAAGGCGTTCATTGTTTCAGGTTAGGGTTCCCCTTAAAAATATTATTGTGAAAACACATATCTCGTAGAGTAAATAGGTGTAAGAGTGGATGAGGTCCAATTTGGACTGAACCATAATAAAACTTCAATACACTTTATATCAATTTAATTTCCACTAATTTATCACTTTAATTTTTTTAAAGTCTTATTAACCACCTCATGTCCTTATACCATTCTGTATGACACAATAATTGGTATCAAGGTTTGACCAATTTAGTAGTTTTTAGTTTATCTCTCTTTTTATTTTTGTGCTAACCTATTGTTAGACCTCACAGACTAAGGACACATATTCTTTAATATATGAAGAATAAATCCTAATGATCAGTAGATTACTTTGAAACCTCCTCATTTTGATACTAAAAATTATGGATACTGGATATAAAAAATAGAATCTTACTTAAAACAATTGAGCATTGATTACTAGATGAAAATGAAAAAACTATAAAAATTTCTTGATTCTAATCTTTACACAATTACATGAAACAATATAGAATAATATGTTATGAATTATATAATTATGAATATTTTATACTATTATATTATTAGAATTGTTTTTACACATGTATCTAATTGTAAAATAGGTCATGAGATCTGGAAGATTTTACAAGGGACACATATTGGATCCGACAAGATGATTAGAACCAAACTTTGAATTATATGAGTTAAGAACCAAGATTTAAAAATAGGTGAAGAAAAGATAGTAAGAAAATGTTCCACTAGTTCACTATCACGTTTAATGGAGTGAATTCACTTTGAGAAATCTTAGAGAACACATTACTTGACAAAATACTTAAATGAGCACTAACAAGGAAGTGGCGTGAAAAGAAGGTAACTATTGATGAAAGCAAGAATTTAAAATAACAAACATTGGATCATTTTTTCAATACAAACATTAGTTGAATAATATTGTGGAAGAATATACTTTGAATAAGAAATGTATTTATTTCAAATCTCATGTAAATGTTTCTCTTAACTTTTCTAATTATAATTCATAGGAAAGAGATAAAGGATAAATCAAAAATATAATCCAAGATATTTAAAACATTATAAAGTTAAATAAAATGTAAAATAAGTGACCAAGTAAATATAAAATAAGTAATCGAAAACAAAATTAGGGTACAACATATGAACTAGATTAAACCAATTATGAATTTAGATAGAAGTTGTCCAAATTTTAAGCAAGAAGGGAGAGATAAGAAATACAAGAATCAAATGAAATGTGCTTATCGTGATGGATGAATTTATACCAAATAATCCTATTCAAGTGATGAATTAAAAAGTTAGAAAGAGTGATCCAACCTATGTTTGATGAAAAAATATAAATGAGTTATGAAATGGATCATATTCTATTTATTATTCTAATAGTGATGGTGGTAGCACTGATGAGTTGTATGAAGAAAATGAATATCTTCAAATAGTTTTTAAGAGTTACTTAGTTGTATATGGAATCTAAAGAAGAAAATAAGAGGCTTATATAGGGAAGAAATAAATTAAATAAGGACAATTATGTTTTAAAAGAGGAAATAATAAAATTTTCCTCAGGTTTTAAATGTAAGATCTATAATTATTTTGGGTCTATTCAAAAGGAGAATGATTATCATAGAAAAGAAGTTGTTAGCTTAAAAGAAACGCTATCTAATTTTGTTCAATGAAAAAAATTTGAAAATATAGTATCTATGATGAAACCAAATAATTACAAATATGGATTTTGGTATAATACACATATTCATAAGTTATACAACATTACTTTTGTTAAATGTTATTCTGGAAATATTTCCTATGTTACATGCTTTAAGAGTAGGTTAAAAGGAAATTATTATAATGAATGTTATATTATATTTCCTTAATATCTTGTATGTAGTATATTTTTTATGTAAAAATATTTATCTATTAGATAACCTTATAATAAATGTTATAGTTTTTTTTGGGCACTAAATAATTCTATTCATAACCTAATAGGACCCAAAATAGCATGAGTACCAAAATTTAACTCTGAATACCTTATCTTTTCAGTATAAACACCTTATGAATATCTGGGAAACATGATATGTTTAATGTTGATATTCATGGAACATGAATTCTCACCTATCAAATTTTCTCACTTACACCAAATGTGATGGAGGCTCTGTCACTTTTGGAGATAATTTTCAAGGCAAGGTTAAATGTTTTAGTGAAGTTGGTGTTTATTATGATATTTTAATTTATAAAGCTCTATAGATAGAAGGTATCAAACATAATTTCATTATAATATCTTATATTTTTGATGATATTATGACTATCATGTTTGAAGATGGTAAATGTTTAGTTTTTAAAGATAATAATATTTTGTTTCATGCATATAGAAAGGATAATATTTATTCTTTTAATTTAATTGATATATCTAACAAAACTTTTAAGTACCTTAATGGTATAGAAATAGATTATGTTATCTAGAATATAAATATTTTACACATTCATTTATGAATGATATATAAATTTTCCAATAATGGACATATTCTAGATTTAGCCAAGTTAAAGGAAAAAAATATTTTATTTGTGATCCATGCGAAAATGGTAAATAACACAAGGAGTATTTTTATTATATCAATCATTTTTTTCTTTTATACATCTTTTATTGTTTCATATTGATTTATTTTTTAATATAAAAACTTATATTTTGTATGATAAGAAATATTTTTTTTTTATTTTTGATGATCTCATCAAATTTACATGGGTTTATTTATTGTCACATAAAAATCAAAACTTATCTAGATTTAATTCATGTTATAAGATATTTATAAATATGAAAGTTTTTTTAATTGTTTCCAGTTAAATTGAAAAAAGTAGTGAGTTTTCTTTAATTTTGAGTTTGATATTTTTTGTGCATATAAAGATTATTCTCATTAATTTTCTATTCATAGAACCCCACAGCAAAATGGTGTTGTAGAAAGTGAAAATAAAACTATTAAAAATATTGCTCAAACTATGCATAATGAATATAGTTTTTCAAAGTATTTTTGGGTAGAATATATAAATATTGATTTATTTGTCTTTAATATAGTTTACATTATAACTTTTGGAAGAAAACCCCTTCTGAAATTTTTAATAATATAAATATAAAGTCTGGATATTTTAATGTTTTTGGTTGTAATGTTTTTATCATGAATATAAAGGATAATTCATATCAGTTTTATGATAAAAGTGTTGAAGGTATATTTTTTTTGGATATTATAGAAACTATAAATATAATAGATTTTATAATAAACATATCATGATTATTGAATAATTTTTACATATAAAGTTTAATGAATCATATGATGTTCATAAATCTTCTTTTGAAATTATTAAAGATGATTTAAGGGATTTTAATTTCTGTAAAGAGAAAAATATAGATAATATATCTAAATAGGGGGAGAAAAATGTTTCCCAATCTGGTAATACATATTAGAGGATTCACAAAGATCATCCTTTTGACAATGTGATTGGTAGTGTTAGTTTTGGTATGAAAACTAGAAGCTTTGTTTTGAACTTCTTTTTAACTATGCATTTTATCATGTTTCCAATAATGTTATTGATGCCTTGAAAGATCCAAAAAGGATTTTTTCTATAAAATATGATCTTAATAAAATTTTTAGGAAGAATGTTTATTATTAAGTGGAATTTCCTTGAGATAAACAAGTAACTATAACTAAATGGATAATTAGAGGGAAAATGGATGAATCCAGATAGATTGTAAAAACTAAATCCAAAATTTTTAACCAAGGATACTCTCAAGAATAAGGTGTATATTTTGATGATTCATTTTCAATTATTTTTAGGTTAGAGGCTATTATAATCTTGTTATATTTTAGTTGTTTTCAAGGTTTTAATTTTATCAAATTGATGTTAAAAGTTATTTCTTAATTGGTTTTATTTATAAATATGTTTTCGTTAATTAACCCTATGATTTTTATGTTGTTAAATTTCCTAATCATGTTTTTAAGGAATATTATTATTTCTATGGTCTCAATCACACATCTAAGAATTTATATAAGAGGATTTATTTGTTTTCATTGAATAATGGATTAATAAAAGGTAATTATGATCTTAAACAATTAATTAAAATAATTTCTAATGATATTTTTATTGCTCATATATGTTTTTATGATATATTGTTTTGGCTATTCGATGAATTAATTTGTCATAATTTATCCAATTTGATGTCATCTAAGTTCAACATGAGCTTAATGAGAGAATTAAAGTAATTTATTGGATTTCAAATTTCACAAAGGAAATATGGGATCCTTCTTAATCAATCCATGGATGTTAAATAATCAGTTAAAAGTTTTGGGTACGATTCTTATAAATCTCTAAAAACTCTAATGAGTTGTATTTGTAAATAAGATTTTTATGCTATTGGAAAATCTATCTATAATAAAGTTTATAGAGGAATGATAACAAGCTTGATTTATTTTACAACATACAAACATCATATAATGTTCAGTGTTTATTCATGTAAAAGGTTTCAATATCATCCTAAATTGATTCAAATGAAACCAATAAAAATAATAATTAGATAAGTTAAAGAAATTGTTACCTCTTGTTTGTTTTATCATAAGAATTTTTTGATTTAATATTGTATTCTGACTATGATTTTGGAGGCTGCTGAATTGATAGAAAAAGTAAATTAGGTATGTTTAATTTTCTTGGGAAAAGATTAATTTCATGGTCTTATAAGAAGCAATCATCGGTTTCTTTATCTATTATTGAAGTTGAGTATATTTCTACTACTAGCTATTGTGATCAATGTTCGTGTAATTATCAAAAATTATGTGATTTTGGTATTTATCTTGATAAATTTAATATTTATTTTGATAATACATATGCAATTTATATTTTTAAAAATACATTATCACATTCTAGAAAAACATATATCGATGTGATATTTGATTTTATTAGAGATCATTTGAATAAAGGAGATGTTGTTTTAGATTTTATTCCTTCTAATAATCAGTTTATATATATTTTTACGAAGTATTTAGAATTTTCATAGTTTGAAAAAACTAAATTTGATCTTGGAATATTGGAAGTGTAACTTTATTATATCTGCATGTGTATAGGTGGAGTTTCTATTTCAGTTTGTTTACATAAAAAAGGGGGATAAAATAAAATGTTTTTTGTTTTTACATGTTTGGGTTGGTATTCAAAAAAGGGGAGATTATTTGTATGTGTTTTACTTTTTTTTATTTTGTTGATTTAAATTCCTCATATGATTTATTTGTTTTG
This sequence comes from Viscum album, assembly GCA_963277665.1. Lineage (NCBI taxonomy): Eukaryota > Viridiplantae > Streptophyta > Magnoliopsida > Santalales > Viscaceae > Viscum > Viscum album. The sequence goes on along the minus strand of OY728139.1, from coordinate 1,490,081,529 downwards.
TTTTATTTATCTCATTTTTTTTATTACAACTAAATACCTCAATTCCCTTTCTTGTTTTATTTTTTTATGAGATATTATCATATCTATATTTAAAAATAATAATATGGTCATGTGTTATATCACATATATTTATCAAGTGTTTTTTTGTGAAAAAACAATCTTTTAATGTTTAAAATGATACATTAGAGTTATTATTTATTTCTTATATTAGTTACAATTGTTCACTAATGTTAGTTCAAATATTTTACTTATGATAGTTTATTTATTTTCTTCTAGTAGTTCAATATTTTTGATTTTTTATTTGATTTTTTTATTCAATTAGATCAAAATTTATACTTCCATCAGTTCAAAATTTCTTCTTCCGTTAGTTCAAAATTTCTAATTATACTGGTTAAAAAATTCTACTTCCATTATTTTAAAATTCCAGCTTCCGTCAATTCAAGTTTTTTGTTTATATCAATTCAAAATTTAAACTTCCTTGACATTAAAACTTATATTTCCATCAGTTAAATAATTCTTCTTCCATTAATTCAAAAGACATTCTTCCATTATTTTAAAATTTCTTTTTTCCATCAGTTCAAAATTTCTACTACTATCAGATAAGAATTATACAACCATCATGAATTTGATATCTAATTGTATAATAAATACCAATTAATATAGATTATTATATTTTTCCAAAGAATAAATTATTTTTATTTCATTTTGTTTATAATTTTTCATAATTTAAATATTTTATTGGTTTTAAATTAATTATAACTTATTTGGAGACTATGTTGATTTATTTTAGTGTGTTGAAATTTATATATAGTGATTCCTTAATAGCTATTTTTTCTCAAAAGAAAATTATCACAAGTTTTTTGTAAATTTGAATTTAATTTTTTATGCATGTTTTGTTTACTTGAAATTTTCTAGAATTAATGTTTAACGTCTGAGAACATGTTCAATGTGTTTTAATGTTTTAAAAGTATATTTATTATATTAATTTCAATGCATGGATTTAGGAAGAAGTTTTAGACAGTCACATTTCTTGTTATATTTATAGACTCATTTAACCTGATTTATTGAATTTGTTTAATCCTTTAAAATTCGAATTGTTTGACCTATTTTAAATTGGTCAAATGATAATTTTATTTTTTTGGATTATTCTGACATTTATGGAATATTTTTTATCTTTGATAAAATTGGTTGACTATGTTATTATTAATATAACTAATTAAATGAGTTATCTAGATATTGTAATATTTTTAGAATTTATATAAAGGACTTAAAAGATACATGGAATGATACAATAATTATATACAAGTACATATGATTTCATAAAATGATACACTATTTTTTACATGAAGAAATAGAAAGTGATCACACTCTAAAAACCTTCCAGTGGTCTTGTATACCTCTTTTATCATTATTGATGATATATCAATGGATCTACCAAAATTTATTCGATTTCTAATACCTTAATGAGATGAGATAATCCTATACTCAATAACCAATGTTGTGCTTATTTGTATTATCTATCTATTTCATCCCAATATTTATTTATGCAATACTACTTCCCATATCACACTTGCGATTTCTCTATTGGTTTCTATTTTTTTCATACAAAATAATTATCTTGTTTTGGGTTGTGACACCCAAATTACATAGTCAGACCATTCCAGTTGCGACTGTTAGATTCTAAAATTCAAGATAAGCTACAACTTCCCCAAAAAAATTTTCAAGGGCTGTGAGTCCCTATAAAATATTCAGTGTGTGTTTCTGATTATAACTCCTCTAAAAAGGTACAAATTTTATTAGATTAAGATTAACCTTATAAAATAATTCATGAAAATGAATCTCTCCCTAAGAAGAGTGTTATAAGAGTGGACTAGGTCAAATCTCGGCTAAAAAATTATAAAAATTCTTACTGATTTCTCTCTTTTTAATTTTTTCATCTTTATCAATTTTAATTTTTTAAAGTCCTACACACCCCCTAGTGATTATCCAATTCTTTATGACCTGACCATTTTGTAGGTTGTAAACTTCATCTATCTTGATAATTGGATTTCTCATTGAAGTATATTGGTTGTGAATTACTTTATTGGCTTTGGAAAAATATTTCATGTGGTTAAAGTTGGATAAATATTTCATTAGACTGATTATTCCATCCTCAGTTGAAATTTTGGTTGGTTTGAAAAGGTCTTTTGTGGGTTTATTGAAATTATAACCTTATAAAAATAGAATTTTATGCTTTATAATATTATTTCATTTGTGGAAATTGATCACTAAATTTTTCATTTATAGTAACAATTACACAAAGAAATTATAGTTCAAAGATTATTTCAGATTTGATTCAGGTTGTTTAAGTGTTAGGGAACATCATGAACCTCAACATAGTAGTAAAAACACCGATTAGACTCACAGTCATGATATTTTTAGAACTAGAATTCATAATTTCCTTAGAATATTTTACATGAAGAATACAACTTATTCAAAAGTGCTGAAGATTTTGGTCTATGTTGTAAATAAGATTCCTAACAATAATAGGGGTTTTATAAACTAAATATCCTCCTATAATAACATCTATCATGCATCTATTAGTGAGAAAAATTCCCAGATGGAAATATTTAATATAAATATTCCACTGATATGATGATAGGGGAAATTAAATAACAATCTTTTAAATACATCCCAAAACTTATACAAAGTCTATCCTTGAGTTTTTATAGTTCCAAAAATTTCTTCTTAATTTAAGTAGTTATCGAAGTATAATTGTTTTCAATAAAAATATTCCTTAATTTATTTAAATCTCTAATGAAAGTAAAGTGTGAATATAAAATCCATCCATTACCACCCATTCTAATAAAAAATTAAATTCCCTAGGATTTATTTGATCTACATTATTCTTATTGGTTTTAAGTTAACATTAATATAATCAAATTCATAAAGATGATTTTGTGGATCCTACCCTAGAAGTCCATTAAATATTAGAAATTGATGAATTAAACTAGATTTGATTTCAAAAACTTTAGGTTCATCTCAGTATTCCATATGGTTTTATTAATTACCTTCACAGGATGAAGCAATTTATTCAATAATTATATTATCATCCATTGTGATTTTAGGTTCCAAATTTTATTTTGTTGGTGAGTTGGTGGAAGTAGTTGAATCCTAAAGTCAGTCTACTAGATTCTTCATACTCACAATAAAAACAACATGGTGTTTTTTCTATAGTTATAAAATGAGTAGCTCTAGAGTGATATATCCTACTAATTTCAGGGTATAATGGATGTAAATAAATGTTTTAAATTTTGTACATATAAAAAAAATTAAATCATCTTAGGAACCCTCCCCGATAATAGTTCCAAATTGTTGTGACATATTTTTGTCCTGAAATACCTATCAATATTTTATCCATTTAAAATGAAATACAGTATCCCCCAAGGATGAATCTCAAGGAAGTTGTATAATAAGTTCAAATCTATCACTTTTTTATTGTTTTTGTAGAGAATATGACAATTAGGTATTTTTTCATTGAGTAAAATTTAAATCATACGAAAATATATTTTAAAAAGAAATTAAAGTGAATATTTTCTATGAAAACCTTGTTTTGAAAAGAAGTATGAAATCAAACATAAAATAATAACTATAAATAATCATCAATTTTTGGACACACTCTTATTCATTATCAAATAGTACTTCCTAGTAAAATTTACCAATGCTGACTCACCTAGAAATGAACACCCAATTCTACCAGAACTACATACGAAGATCTCAATAAAATTATTGTTCCAGATTTATAATTGATTTAACTAATCAAATTCCTTGAAGTAGTTAAAATTAATTGAAACCATTATACTCCTAAGCATGGCCTCAATTAAGAAATTGAAATAGTGAAATAAATTATTTTAATTTAGAGATTGGATAACCATTCAAAAAATATTAGAAGTGAATTGTATTCCATAAAAAACCCCACTATATTCAAGAATTTAATTTATATAAAAATTCAATAGGATACCAGAATTGAAGAAAAAGAATCAGAAGATAAATGTTTGAGGGTATCCACTACTCAATTACTCTAATTATTTTTTTCTGATACAACTAAAATAGTTGCATTATCATTTATTTACTATTCTAGCCCTAGGTTTAGTTTATGTAATTTTTTTATGATGACTAAGACTTTGTTAATCTCTGATCCCCACTCATAGTCGAATCATGGATTTTTTTTAATTTTTTTGAAAGTGGAGGGGAAAAAATTTGAAAATAGAATTGGATTCAATTTTCTCCATGGGAATAGGCTCTTTTCATGCAACAAATTTTCTCTATTTCAATTCTATATGGAAACAAAAATTCTCAAATCTTATTATAATTGAAGCCATACATGGGGTATTCAAATGGGAAACTATATTTTATTCCAATTTTAATCTCCCCATTACTCACTGGCTCTTCATATTCCCTTCCAATTAAACCATGTGAGCATATTTGATACAAATTTAGAAAAGTAAAATATCCCACACAATCCTAAATGAAATATAATTAATACATATTAAAATTCCCTTTGAAAAATTCTAGTTTTTATGATTCATAATAAATTCAATTCATACATTAATTTTTTTTTCAAACCATTACACAATATTTTTGAGTTGGAATATTACATATTAAAAATACATCAAACATAATAGTATTCATTTATTCGAGTTGATATATAAAAATTTTGAATTAAAAAAGTATATTATGTATCAAAATCCCCCTTAAAAAATACGTTATAAATTATTAAAATAGGGTTTCAAAGTTTCAAAATTATATTCGTGGAATAAAAATATAGTACACAAGATATTTTACGGAAATTATATTACATATCAACTTTGGTTCTCCAAAAATTATGTTACATATAATTTTTCCTATGGAAAATTATATTATACATTATCTTTACTTTAGAAGAAATATGATACATACTATTATACTTCTAGAAAATTATGTTACATATTACTCTTTTCAAATAAAAAATATGTTACATATCAATTTTTCTAGAAAAATATGATATGTATGATTTCATTTGTGAATTTCTCAATCAACCCAAAAAAAATCTTGTATCAACGTTAGGCAATATATGAATTCATAACATAACCAAAATTATTCCCAATCAATTTCAAAATGAAAATATTCTAATAATTCAAATAAATATATATAAAACAATATATTTTTCAAACAATTATAGAAATGATTAATAATTCTTAAAAACCATGAATTGATACAATTTTACTAAAATTCCCAAAATGTCCCAAATTTATAGAAATGTTTTAATTTCCCTTAAAATAAAAATATAGTGGGAATATATTCCTTGAAATATAAATTAAAATTTATAAAAATATGAGAACTATTTGGTTCCAATTTTATATTATTTTGGTAATGTGGTTTGGTGTGTACCACTTGGATTTTTTATTACTCCAGCATCAATCCCTTTAACATGTTAAAGATTTTTTATATGTCAAGATTTATGTGAGAGTTGAGAAAGAATTCAGAGAGGGTTATGTTGGGTATGAAAGTTTTTTTTTCAAATATGAAAGTAAAAAATCAAAGAAAGTGAATGAGTAGTGTGAAAATAGTTATGGTTTCACAAATGGAAGTGTAAGCAGAGAGAAGATAAAATAATGAAATAAGAAGACACATTAGGATGAAAATTTTGACAATTTATTTTTATTTAAAATTATTATTTAGTATGAATTTTTATAAAGTGGCATTTAAATATTAACTTGAAGAGAAGGCCAGCTGTTATTTATGTGATGTATGGTATTGTGTTTTTTTTAAATGTTTTTTGTTGACTAAGGATTAATTTACACATTAAGATATATTATTAACAGAAAAATGAAGAGGTTTAGTGTTCTTGAAGATGTTTTAATTTACTAAATTTATATTTTTGATGTTTTAAGAGAGGACTTGATTGGATACATTGTTAAAAAAATTGGAAATTATTAATTTTTGATACACCAATAACAAAAAAAGTTGAAATTATTTTTAGAGATAAAGTTTTATGATTGTTTTACATCAATGAGGACTTATTTTTGTGTAGACAAGAGAAATATTTATTTTTCAAGAGAAATTTACATTTATCAAGAGACATTATATTCACATGGGTTCAAGGATATTCCCAAACCATTGTATACCATTGGATAATACTCATAAATCTTATGGTTATGGATGATACCATGACATACCAAGTATTTCATCATTAATTTTGAGTGGTGGAACATTTAAAATATCTTTGCTCACACTTATTAATATGAAAAAGTGGGAGGATATTACTGCTAGAATACCCACATCATCTCTGCCATAGACAGGGTAGGATGCAGTGCTCCCTAAAAAGTCTATAACATCCTTAAAAATTCTTAACAAAATTGTGCATCAGCACCTGTGTCCGGTATAATAGCTAGTGCCTAGATGGGATTGACAGGAGGATCTGTTGGTAGTCCCTGATCTACCATTTCTGGTGTCTGATCATCACCATGCACCTAGCGTACAATTGGAGGATATCTCCTTGGCCTGACTCTACAAGGTCAAACTCACACCTCAGTTCAAGATTATCATGTACTGAAACATAGAAGTGAGAAAACAAAACATGAGAAGAAAACATTCAAGTTTTACATAATGTAGTTACACAACCTGTATAACCTCTACAAGGCATGTGCCCTTAAGCTTTTAACATGGAATTTAACTCTTCCAAACCTATCCATGTAACACCCATACACATGGAGTGTTCCTCAAATGACATGGTGTGTACATAAATTTTCCCTCCTGCCCGATTTCCTTTTACATGACTTGAACCACATAGTTCTCTCCTAGGTAACACTATATGGTGTGTTCACATTAGACATGGAATGTAGTACTTATGTTCAAACCACCCGTGTCTTTAGTCACATGGTCAAAGACATGGTCGACTGTACATAGAGTGAAAGAATGGGACACGCCGTGTACAACCTAAGTTTCATCCACCTGTGTCGTTGGTCACACGACTGAACACACAGTGCTTACGACACAATGTGTACTCTAAATACAAAACATATTCTACCAAAGTTTCCCAACCCTATGTCTCTACTCACACAGTCAATCACATGGTTAAAGACTACATGGAGTGTACATATAGTACATGGTGTGTACTTAAGAAAAACTGTTTCTTCTAGAACAGAAGAACACATAGCATGTGTTTACAATACCACACATCGTTTTGTCTGGGTTTCCAGATAGTAGGCCTTTGAAACTCCTCTGTAACCCTTAAAACTCAAATTTTGTCTAATTCATGACAAATTCTGACCAGTGAGAGCCCATAATCCCACGATTCTATGTTTTTCATCCCTATTTATATCATAACTTGAAATGATTCCAGTAATGTTCTGACACGATCCACCAAATTCTGATCCAAGAGGGCCCATAACACCTCAATGCCAGAGATTGGAATCCATCCAAATTAAACATTACATATATAAATACCCTATAAAAATAGTAGGCATTCTATCATGACATCTATCACAACAATATTCATATCTAGCACAACATCTATCACAAAATCATGCAATCAATAATGCACCCTATATGGAATGATGAAAATGTATGAAATGTAATATCTAGAAAGTGCCTATATGATGCATGAGATGGAATAACCTTATCTACTTGAGTTTTAATAGAAGTATAACAACATGTATATCAATAATAATATCAAAAAACAAGTGTTTCACCCAACGGTGTAATCAAATCAATTGTAACAATTGAAAAAACCCAAAAAATTGCAAAATTCGAGGTAAATTGGATTTCCCAATACACAGATTAGCTACTCCTAGGAATATCTTATTTCCAACTAACCATTACTTCATATACCTATCTATAGGCTCCAAATAGTATTACAAATCAGAAAATAACTCCTCTAATACCACTTTGTAATGTACCGGTTCCGGGTGCCGCCCAATGGTGTGCTGAACCCGGTTGATCACATAACCTCAAGAGAATTTCCCCAAACACCAGAGGCTACTGTCTAGAAGTGAGAGACAAGGTAAGAAATTGGGGAAAATATTCCCTAATTTGTAGATTAAACACAACAAAATACAAATAGTAAACATTAGTGGAAGTAGTAATACCATACAACAGAAGTAAATAGCAGGAGACTGATAGTATAAACAACTGTAACATATGTAAATAAATTATTCATGTAACATGTATCTAGGAATGAATCCAAACAATTAAAAATGATGGAAATACAATACTGAAAACCAAGTACAGAAAATAGTAAACTCTAACAGCATCTCAAGCCTTAGCTTTGTCTCACGCTCTCCAGCTCCAACAATAATCAAGTACGTGATGAAGAAGGAAACTTTACCTTATCTATATCTGCAACCATATAATCTACTTGGGTCAAAAAGCATGGCCTAAATAGGGTGTGATATGAATCCCAGTAGGAAACGAAAAAACGTTATGTGCTAACTGTCAGTGAATATATATAACAGGTAATGTACAGAAATGAATCAATAAAGTAGGAAGTACTTATAAGTAAACAATGATATAGTTTTCAATTACATTCATTTACATTTATTAACTATTAAATCCATTGAATAATGTAACCTTAGAATATAGCTTAAGCTTTCTATCCACCTGTATAATATAACAAATAGAAGTCTCATAATACCATCTAACAATCAAGAAAGACTGAGTCCAAGCTTGTGCTTTGGCTTGTAAAACTTATCACAATCATTCAAAAACAACCCTCTAGGAAAGTTCTCACAGTCTAACCCCTTTTGTTTAGCATATCATCAAGAAATAAACAATGACACTCTGGGAAATATTGCACAGTCTATCCTCTTTGGTCCCACATGACACTAATCATTTACAAACAAACACCTAGGTAGTTCTCTCAGTCAATACCCCTTGGTCCGCATAGAAAAAATAAAATATAATGACCTATGGAATCCCTCACAGTCAATTCCCTATGGTCCAACATTCATTTAATAATGACCATATAGGTAGCCCTCATAGTATAACCCCTATGATCAATGAACCTATGGGAACTCTCACATTTAATACCTCTAGTCAACCATAACAACAATTCATTATAAAAATACCCTACCTCGGGAAGCTCTCATAGTCAATTATCGTTGGTTATACTTTCATTATGCGAAACACATACATCTCATATAAACAACAAATCCATCACACTAGGCATGGAAAACAAATCATCCAAACATGTTTCCAAAACCCAACGACCATAATCAATCAAACATGGGAAAACTCATCTATAATCCAGATATAAAATCTTATGCATAACTAAATACCCTTTCGTAATCAAACACATCATTAAAGGTCTTAAAAATTGTTAAATCCAAAATAAGGAATACCCCAAAATGGGTATTCGACACTTTAAGCATATATAATCCAAATACAATAGAAGGAAAGACACAAACCACCTACCTCGATGTTGTATGATGAACAATCTTGAACTTTAGCACTTGAATCAGCCTAGAACATCATATATCTATGAAAAGGGTAAACATAATCAACCCTCAATAACTCATGAGAGAGGATAAAGTAGGAAGAGAGGCTCTAGGGAATGGGATAACACACCGGTGGGAATCCAACACACCTGGTAGCTTCTCAATCGGAGCTCAGGCGAAGAAATGGGAGGAGCTCGAAGATCTTTGGTCATACATTACTCTCCTGCATGAGACAAAGGAATAAGAATATGGTTATAGTGATGAGACATGACCCCGATCTGATTAATCAAATAAAAGAAAAGTCCACAAAGTGTTCATATAATGTACATGCCATGTTCTAGCCTCAATTATCTCCTTCTTTATCTAGTATACTAGGTCACCCACACGACCATGTACTCGGCCGTTACAGGGCCAGTACACAACTACACATAGAAACTTAGTACATGGAGTGCACTCAAAAGTACATGTCATGTACTTAGGAAATTTCCAATTTCATCATTTTTCCTAAAAAAAACCCGAAATAAATATCCATACATAAAATAAAGAATGGAGTTCTTAAAAACATCCCCCCTTAAAGCAATTCATCCTCGAATTTCCCTTCCAAGGGTGGTGAAAAAACTTCAAATAACTCTAGCCAATGTGATCGTACGCCGACCTCCCTCTCCCTAGTCTTATCCTATACTCTCCAGTGCCTCTATAGTACCCGTACCAGAGGAACAAACCAGCCACGGAGAACCTTCATGCTATGATCCACAATCCGAATAGGGTTCTCCTCATAGGATGAATCCATCTCCAACTCAACCTCCTCAAGTTGAAAAATGTGAGATTGGTCTGAAAAGTAATGCCATAACTAAGAAACATGGAAGATGACATGCATATCCTGGTAACTCTGACATAACTACAACCAATATGCAACCATCCTGACTCTCTCAAGAACCTCAAATGGCCCGAAATATCATGGTGAAAGATTCCCCTATCTCTTCATCCTTATGTGTCCCAACCTCAGTGTGACATGTAATAAAATCTGATCTCTGACCTCAAACTCCAAAGGTCATCTCTATCGATCAACATAAGATTTTTGGAGATACTGCATAGTATCCATCCTCTTCCAAATCAACTCCACCTGATTAGTGATCTACTGGACAAGGTGAGGTCCCAGCATAGCTGCCTCTCCTGCCTCCAGCTAATATAGGGGTGATCAGCATGACCTATCTTACAAAGCATCATAATGTTCCATCTGAATCATTGCTAAAAAACTATTATTTTAGGAAAACTACACTAGGGGTATATTTCCCTCCCAATATCTCCAGAAATCTAGGATGCATGCTCAAATCATGTCCTATAAAACCTGTATCGTGTGCTCAGATGGGCCAACTGTCTGTGGATGGTAAGCTATACATAGAAGTAGCTATGTACCCAAATCCCTCATTAGTCCCTTTAATACATAGGAAGTAAACCGAATATCCAGGTATTAAAGGATATAGTGTGGATCCCCATGAATAAAAACAATCACTCAGATGTACAACCTTCCAAGATCATCAACACAAAAGGTTTCCTTGATCGGTATGAAATGTGAAACCTTCATGAGTCTGTCAAAAACGACCCATACTGCATCATTCCCTCAAGGCGTCCTCAGTAAACCCATCAAAAAGTCTATTGGGACATCATTCCACTTCCAATTGAGAATGGGTAATTGATCTAAAATCCATACCGGTTGCTGATGCTCCACCTTCACCTGCTGATAGGTGGAACATCTCATAACAAAACCAGCTACATCCTTCTTCATACCTGGACACAAATATTGATGATGTAGATCTAGATACCTCTTGGTAACACCAGGATAAACTTCCCAAGATGAGGAATTAAAATCCCACATCAACTCCTCATGTATGTATGCTGACACCCATACGCACCCATGAAAATGCAAGACCTCATCCTTGCCTACAGTCCTTCTAGGAGTATGGACCTCTCCTGACACAATCTCTCGTAGGACTAGGCCTTCTAAATCTGATAGCTACCTCACTCTCACTTGATCCCAAAGAGTATAAGTAACATCTATAGAAGAAGAAAACATCTACCCCTATCTATCGTGCACCTCCAAATGCATCTCGAAGAATAGATCCATAAGCTTCCACTCACTACTGGGCTCTTGAACTTCTTGTATTTGAGTACTTCTTCTCAACGCCTCAGCCACTATGTTTCTTTTCCTAGGTGATTAGGCTAGCTCAAAGTCAAAATAATAAAGGTACTCAACCCACCTTCACTGTCTCAAATTCAGGTCACATTGAGTAAAGATATACTTGAGGCTTTTGTGGTCAGTGAACACCACAAAATGCTCTCCCAAAAGATAATTTCTCTAACAACGCAAAGTATGAACGACTGCAGCCAACTAGAGATTGTGCATCGGGTAATTCCTCTCATGTGGCCTCAGCTGCTGAGACCCGTACTCAATGACTCCTTCCCCTTTCGTAAGTACTTCTCCCAACCCGATACCTAATACATCACAGTAAATGGTTTACCTCTTGCTAAAATTTTAAAAATAAGTATCTATGACTAATTCAACCTCCCTTTCATCCCCTAAAAGGTTGAATTGTAGGAATTTGTTCACAAGTAATTCACAACCTTCTTAGTTAGGCCCTTTAGTGGCACCACTATGCGTGAAAAGTTCTGTATAAAGTGATTGTAATAACCAGTCATCCCCATAAAACTCAACACCTAAAAGTAGTTCTTTGGATACTCCTAGAAAACTATTTCTCTCACTTTCTCTAGGTCTATTGATACTCTTGTCTCTGAGATAACATGATCCAAAAAGTGAATCTAATCCATCAAAAATTTGCATTTTGAGATCTTAGCATATAACTGATGCTCTCTCAGTGTACTCAAGATGATTTCAAGATGGGTTTCATGGTCATGTAGAGTGTAAGAGTACCCCAAGATATCAACCATGAAAACTACCACAAAATAATCCAAGTAAGGATGGAATACTCGGTTCATCAGTTCTATGAAAATTGTTGGTGAATTAGTGAGACTGAACGACATAAATTAATACTCTTATAGACTATACCTGCTTCGAAAGACTATAAGAGGTATATTAGATGGTCTAACACGCAACTGATGATAACTAGATCTCAATTCAATCTTCAAGAACACCCAGGCTCCTCGAAGGTGATCAATGATATTAGCAGTCCTCGGCAATGGTTATCGGTTCTTAACCATCAATTGGTTTAGCTTTCAATAATCCATGAAAATACTGAGGGTACTGTCTTCCTTATTCGCAAAAAGCATAGGCGAACCCCAATGAGAATTACTGGGTATGATTAAACCCTTTTTCCTGTAACTCCTCTAATTGATTCTTGAGATCCTATAACTCTATTGTTTCCATCCTATAATGAGGAATGGACACTGGTGCCTCTCTTAGAGCAAGATCAAAAGAGAAATCTACCTCACACTCTGTAGGTAAACCTGAAAAGTCATTTGGAAAGACATATCTAAAACGATCCACCACTGGAGGAAAGTCCATCTGTGAAGTCCCCTGGTCATGTAAATATAAACTACCAATCTAAGTTATATTTCCTCCCAACCCATGATGCTCTGGTCCAACTCTTCTCGCCTAAACATACCATTCACCCTTGTGTAGAAAAGACCTACCATTTGATGAAGTTAAACTCACCCTAAAGTGATAGAAGTCCAACAAATGCCTTAAAGGAGACCAACCAGTCCATTCTGTGAATGAAATCGAAGCCTGTCATCTCTAAGACATAGAGGTCCCATGATAAGTAACACCCGCACACCTTAAGAGGGAACTCCTTGAACTGACGTACACTATCCATCATAATCTCCAACAGAGTTTCTAGTATCATAACATCCTTATAAGTAAAGATATAGATCCCATGGCTCTCCATAATGACAACAAATATGAAACTATGGGAATCCCCTGTACCAAAAATAGAAGAAGCTAAAACTAAGACAACTAGAATCATACCTCTAATCGTAGAGGGTTCGGGATCCTGATCCTAATTGGTATGCTCCACTACAAAATTCTAACCTGTACTACAACCCTGTGACCTTCCCTGACTACCATGAGCTGATCCACCCTACTGTCTCTAAAATCGTGTTGTCTGGCTACCACAATCATGACCACCTCCTCAGACTAAACGACCTGAAGAACTCAAGTTACCTAAATGAGAAGAAATTGGTGGTCCGGATTCTAAATGTGGAATCATAACAGAACCCCTATCATGTTTTGTTGTGGAAAACACCTGGAAAAAATGATGAAGATGGACCATCTTGCCGGAATATCGGAACTTGACTAGTTCCTTCAAGAAATGTGGTCTCTTATGCATTCTCTTCCAACAATGGTATAATAACACCTAGATACCTAAAGTAACATCACATGAAATATCCCTACGACGCTTCTTTCTATCATTCAAAGGAGTAGTAGCCCTGGATGCTAAACTACCCTAGCTCATAACTCCCAACTCCCTCAGATTGTGCTCAGTAATCAGCCCCTGATTCACTATAGCCATCACCGAAGCCATCCTGAATACATTCACCTACAATAAAATGTCATACTTGAGACCATCCTCAAATCACCAAGACAAAGATAAATTATCACATCTTAGAATAGTAATGAAGTGTTGGATCTCTGTAAAATGGGACAAGTAATCCATCAATCAAAGAACACCCAGTTCCAAATGCATGAACTCTCAGGCTTGACCGGCCTTCAACATTTCGGGATAGAAGTAGTCATAGAATGTACTTTTAAACTCTTCCCAATCCATATCCCGATGATGTCCCGCCTGTGAGATAACATCCCACCATCTCTTGGTGGAATCACATAGCACGTACGTAGAAAGCTTCACCCTCCTCTCCAGAGGTGTCTCTAGATGCTCAATGATAGAAAGCATGGCCTATAACCATCACTCTGCAACCTATAGTTCTCCATCCCCAGAACAAGTGGGAGGATGCTACTGTTGGAACACATGTCCCAGATCTTCCATAGATGTTTAAATATGCAGTGCTTCCAGAAAAGTTTTTAACATCCTCAAAAATCCCTCACTAAACTGTGTATCATCACCTGTGTATGGTATAACAACTAGTGCCATGACGGGAACGATAGGAGGATATGGTGGTATTCCCCGATCTACCATTTTTGATGTCTGATCATCACCCTGCACCTGACGTACAACCATAAGATGTCTCGGTGGAATGACTCTGCAAGGTCAAACACACACCTCAGTTCAAGATTATCAAGGACTGAAACATAGAAGTGCAAGAATGGAATAGGAGAAGAAAACATTCATGTTTTACAAAACATAGTTACATGGCGTGTATAACCTCTACATGACATGTCCCATTAAGCTTTTAACATGTCGTGTACCTCTTGCAAACCTGGTCATGTAACACCCATACATACGGCATGTTCCTAAAATGACACAACATGTACTTGAATTTTCCCTCCATGCCCGAGTTCCTTGTACACAGCTCGAACCACATGATTCTCTCATGGTTAAAACTACACAATGTGTTCAAATTAGACACAACATGTACTACTTATGTTCTAAACAGCTGTGTCGTTAGTCACATATTCGGAGACATGGTCGGCTCTACATGGTTTGATACAACGGGACATGGTGTGTACAACCAAAGTTTCACCCACACGTGTCATTAGTCCCACGACCGGACACATGATCCTTACAATATGACGTGTACTCTCTGTACACGACGTGTTCTACCAAATTTACCCAACCCCATGTGTATTCTCCTATAGTCAATCACATGGTTAAAGACTACATGGAGTGTACATATATTACATGGTGTGTACTTAAGAAAATTTGTTTCTTCTAGAACAGAAGAACACATGGCATGTGTTCATAATACCAAACGCCGTGTTGTCTGGGTTTTTGGATGGTAGGCCTCTGAAAATCATCCAAAACCCTTAAAAACTCAATCTTTTGTCCAAGGCATGATAAATTCTGACCTATGAGAGCTCATACTCCCGCGAATCAAAGTTTTACATCCTTATTCATATCATAACTTGACGGAATTCAATTAAATTTCCAACATGATTCACCAAATTACTATCCAAGAGGGCCCATAACACCTCAGGGAACAGAGTTTGGTGTCCATCCAAATTAAAATTTACATATATCAATACACTATACAAAATAGTAGGTATTCTATCATGGAATCTATCACAATAGCATGCATACCTAGCACAACATCTATCACAACAATATGCAATCAATAATGCACCCTAAATGGAATGACAAAAATGTATAACATGTGATCTCTATAAAGTGCCTATATGATGCATGAGATGGAATACCCTCATCTCATAGGGTTTCAATAGAGATAGAACAACATAAGGATCAATAATAACAACACAAAACAAGTGTGTCACCCAATAGTGAAATCCAATCAACTATAACAATTGAAAAAAGAAGAAAAACTGCAATAGTTGAGTTAAATTGCCTTTCCCCTATACACAGGTCAACTACTCCTAGGTACAGTTTATTACCAACTACCCATTACTTCTTATCCCTATATATATGCTCTAAATAGTAAGACAAAGAAGAAGGGAACTACTCTGATACCCCTTTTCAATGTTCCGGTTCCGAGTGCCGCCCAAAGGTGCCCCAAACCCTGTTGGTAACAAAACCTCAAGTGCATTTCCCCAAATGTTGGTGGGTGCTAACTAGAAGCGAGGGCCAAGGTAAGACATTGGGGAAACTATTCCCTCATTGGAAGATTAAACACAAAAGAATATAAATAGTAAATAGTAGAGGAAGCATTAATACCATACAAATGAAGTAAACAATGGAAGACTGATAGTATAAACAACTGAAGCTTACGTAAATCAATGACTCATGTCACATATATCTAGGAAAGAAGAAAAACAAGTCACAATGATGGAAATATAATACTTAAACCTAATTATAGAAAACAGTAAACTCCAAAAACATCGCAAGCCTTAGCTTAGTATCATTCTCCCCATCTCTAACACCAATCAAGTACCTGATGAAGAAGGGCACTTGAACTTATCTATACCTGCAACCATATAATCTTTTTGTTTCAAAAATCATGACCCAAATAGGGTGAGAGATGAATCCCAGTACGCAATCACCAAAAGATCTATGCCTAACTATCAGTTAATATATATAGTAGGTAATATGTAGAAATGAAGAAATAAACTAGAAAGTACTCAAAAGTAAACAATACTACAATTTTCAATTTCATTCATTTACATTTATCAAATATTAAATATATTAAATAATGTAACATATAAATCCAGCCTAATCTCTTTATATCCCTATATAATATAACAAATAAACGTCTCATAATACCATCTAAAAATCAAGCAAGACTAAGTCCAAGATTGTGCTTTAGCTTGGCAGACTCGTCACAATAATTCCAAAACAACCCTTTGGAAAATTTCACATAGTCTAACCCCTATGGTTTAGAATATAATCAACCAAAAAATAATTACCCTCTAGGAAAGCTCACACAGTCTAACCCCTTTGGTACCACATGACACAAATCATTTACAAAAGACCACCTGGGCAGCTCTCTCGGTTAATACCCCTTGGTCTGCATAGCAACAATAAAATATAATGACCTCTAGCAGCTGATGAGGGAGGTTTGTCCCAGATCCCCACCAGTAAATTTTTATTACCTATGAGTGTAGAATAGTGGCACAACCTAGGGTCAATCTCGAGGAGGCCGCTCACAACACACCAAATTTCTATTGTCACTATTTATAAGAAAAATAATATAAAAGTATTTATATACAAATATAATTCGGGGGTTGATTCTAAAAATACATAAAATATAATATATATTAATAATAAAATTAAAAACAAAAATAAAATAAAGAAGAGACAAAGAAGTGAGTGAATAATCATTTTCGTTCTTGGGAGATCCTGGTGATAAAATCATTGTTCTTTAAAAATATTGATTCTCAATACTCTAATCAATGTTGAGATCAAACCTATCACTCAAAACATTCCCGTGAATTTTTATTATCCTACAATGACCCTCTATATGAAAGATAATACTCACTCACATCATAACCACAATGCTACTCCTCCCAGGATAGAATATTATGATAATGGAGAGGAAAATTTCAAAACGGGAAGCAGAACTCTATAGCAATGAAAGTGGGTTGAACCCTACACCAAAAACATTTTTGTAGTATTTAAATTCTTAGAATAAAATAAAGAGAAACATTTAAGCACAAATAACTCAAGAAAAACCACTTCCCCAACGAACAACAATGATAGTTTGTTCGCCACTTGCATGGAAATTAGAATGATCATTGTGGGGAAACACAAAATTAAAAATGAAAGAGAAGATAAATTAACAGAAGAAGAAGTAAAACTAGGCTAAAATATAATTAAAATACAAATAAATATTTCATATACAAAACTCCACCATGCCCCCTTGAAAATGGATATCTTATAAGAGGTAGAAAAGCCGAAATTTTATAGAGAAAATAGGTGAGAAAATTTGTCTCCCAATCTGTCCTCCTGATTGATTTGCACTTTATCCTGAATAAATGGAAGAATATTGGAACATTTCCTTCATAAATTTTGTCACATTATTTTTCCCGCGTCCACCCTCTAAATCGAATCTTTAAGGAAGATTTTTGTAGATAGTTATGACTGTTTTAGTCTGGAAAAGTCAATCTAGTTAGTTGACTTTTCATATTCTACTTTTCCAACTTCCCACACAATTATGACCTTTAATAAAGATGAATATAACATAGACTCCAGTATTAAATTTTATCCCCATATTACTTTATATCTTTATGCTCAATTTGAGCTTCATTCGACAAGTCCATAAAGAGATATAATATCAATAGTAAAAGTGTCCAGATCTATACATAGTTTTCGAGGCCGATTTTTGATCTAGATTTGAGACTAAAAATTAATGATTGTAATTTTACTCAAGAAGGATAAAATGGGCTACATGATGTATGGAAACAAAAAAAATAAATTTCACAATTGTATTCATTGTATAAAAAGTTCTGTATGAAATACAGAATACAAATAAAATAATTAAATCCCAAAATTAGGCTATTTAGAAATTCTGCTCTAAATTCATCTAAAAATAAACAATGTGACAATTTCACATAAAATATTACTATGGTGGGATTTAAAAATTTTCATTCCATTATAAAATATGTGAAAATGTTTTCTTCATATCTCCCCCACACTTAACCATTTCACTCTCAAGAAATTATCATATATTCAAATCATAATCCACACAACAATCAATCATAAGAAAACATCAATGATCATTTTTCAAAGTATAATTCCATCATTACTTATCTATGAAAAACAATTAAATCTAATTTTTATTCCTGAAATTTAAATTTGTTCAACCTCATAAATTATTCCATGGACCAATCACAACTTACCTCTCATTTAATTTTATGTCACTCTTCCATCAAAAGAAATTAAATCTGATGTTATGATCATACTTGGAAATTGCATGTATCACTATATTATTGTGATAATTCCTGTTTTTATATAGCGTGACACTTGAAATTATTTTCAATCATGAGGTCTTTTCTAGGTTAATTATTTGTCTTAGTGTCTGTAATAAAATGATTGAATATTTAAGGCTGAAAATAGGTGGTTATGACTCTTAAGTACAATACATGAATATTCAAGTGAAAACACATGATGAACCTCACTAAAATACCCTAAAAAGTTTGAAAATAACTCCAAACCCCCTTTCATGACATGTAACATGAGGCAATAGGTGATTAAAATTAATTATATCATCCAAATTTCCCCCTTTTTCTCATTTTTTAAATCTCCAGAAAGGAACAACTTTATTTTCTTTTATTTTGTTTTTTTCATGGAGAATAAGCTGAAAATTGAATAAAATGAATGTTTAAAAATCAAAAACTTTTTTTAAAAAGTAACATGTGCCATAAAAATAGGTATAATGAAATATTCTATCTCATATCCACTTTTTTCATCATTTTTTTTAATATTTTTTGAAGGAGAACTGGATGAATGAAATAAAGCACAATGAAATGATTACTCAAGTCAAATTATCTCATTATCCACTACCCATAATATTTACACAAATGTCATTACACAAAAAAGTGAATCACATCCCAAAAAAACACAAACTAAAGGCCCTTACCCCACACTCAAACTCAAAATATCCATGAAAATTTACCAAGAGTGCTGGTAGGTAAGGAAAAATCAGATTTTAATGTGGCTTAAACCTATTATGAAATTCATAGAATCTAAGGGATAATGAAGGATAGATTTAAGGGTGGGAATAAAGATAAAAACGTGTCTATCCAAATATATACCTCAATCATATCAAAAATATTCCATGGAATACAAAGTTTCGAAAGAGAAAAATCACAAATTTTGGTTCTCACACAAAATCCATGTTTCCCTGAAGAATGTGTGGGTATTAGGAAAAATATTTCAAAGGGATTCAAAATACCTCACAGGAGTGGAAAAAATATTTGAGTTAGTGTTTCATAGTCATGGATTTCAAAAATTGTTCAAACTCATAAAAGTTCATGAAAATCCAATTCTAGGAGAAAATTTTCACATCAACAACCATTTAAAATCCATTTTTTAAACAATTATTTCATTTTCATAAAATCAATTCATGTCTAAAAAATGATCAGAATTTAAATTGAAGCACAATAATCCTAAAAAGATAAAAAACAAAAAGGAAAAAAAACACATGAACAACTAAAAAGGTTGATGCTCCCCCCCACACTTAGATTTAACTACCCTTAATTTTAGAATAATAAAAATAAATGTAAGGGAAGAAAAAAAGGAAAGATACAACCTGAAATTATTTTCTAGTGGCAGCTTTGAGATAAGCTCCTAGCTATTACCACTTCTTGATGGAAAGAAGGAAATAAAGAAATTTATAATAAAAATAAATAAATAAAGAGGTAAAGAAAATTGGATATAACATGGTTTAGACCCGCATGAGGGTGATAGGATTTTACTGCCCCTAATCAGGTAGTTTTAATGGTTTAACTCCAATCGAATGGTGTGTGTGGTTTCATTGAGATGAACAACCACATGTGACTCTTCCTAGTGTCCATGCGTATACACAAAAAATGGAGAACCCCAAAAAGGATAGGAAAATTCCCAACCCCCAATAATGTATAAAGAGATAAATTAAGGTCTAGTGTGGGATGAAAAAAAGATAGGGGTACTCCCTGATGACTTTCGTGATGTCCTCCTCTATACTGTATGCAATTTGTTGTATAGGAGGTAGTCAAATCACATGGTTCTCTATCTATTCTTCTTCTTTGACCACCACCACTTGGGTTTTTCCTTCCTTAACATCGAAGGTCTGATCTATTTGTTCTCTATAATAAATTCTAGTAAAGAAAAATTCTACAAATATTTTAGCATGAATAATATTAAACATGAAAAATCAATAAAGAAATATTCCCTTTCAAGAAAGTCATCTTAGAAATTTATCTCTTCGGGGAAGGCCATTGAAAACTCTATATCAATAGGTATATCTTCTATATGATCTTATAAAGAAATATAGAGGTATAATGGTTCTGATTTATCATTATCAAATATTAGATAATTGCATACGTTTTCAGCTTCAACAAAATCATCCCAATATTCATCCAATTCACCTTGATCTCCCACATGTGCATCAACTGTAAAGTCTTCTTCTTCAACCTTATATAGAAATTATATGAATAGTTTTAAGGATAATTCCTTTATAATTTCATCCTCACCAGGGTCTTCAATTTAGAATTTTGTAAAAGTAATCTTTGATTCCTCTTTTTCCTGAGCCTCATTTTGAGCTGTCAATTCCTTCAAAGAAGACAAAATAAATTCCATTTGATTCCTCAACTCTTCTATCATATTTTCATTATCATCCAACTGACTATTCTTTGATACTTGTTTTATAGCCTCAAAAATATTTTTATCATGAAAATAATATAAAAAATTACCTTGAAATTTCATCATTGAACAAAGAAAATAAATATATACAATGAAGTTCAATTTTTTTGGTTTCTAAAATTTATGTTTTGTTTTGTTTTTTTTTCTGAAAAATTGTATGAATAAGCACTTGAAGTCCCCAAAAATGGTGCCAAATTTATTAGTGGGGGTTTTTTCTATATCCCTCACCAATAAATTTCTATTACCAAAGAGTGTACCATAGTGGTACAACCTAGGATCGATCTCGAGGAGGCCCCCCACAACACACCAAATTTCTATTGTCACTATTTATAATATAACTAATATAAAAATACTTATATACTAATATAAACGGGGGTTGATTCAGAAAAAAAATAAAATATAATATATATTCATAATAAAATTAAAAAAACGAAGGAAATAAATAAGACACAAAGAAGTTAGTGAAGAATAATTGTCGTTATTGCGAGATCATGGTGATAAAATAATTATTCTGTAAAACTAATTATTTTCAATACTATACTCAATGTTGAGATCAGAAATATCACTCAACACCTTCCTGTGAATTATCATTATCCCAAATAGACCCTTATCATGAAATATAATACTCATTTACATCATCACCACAATGCTAATCCACCCTGGATACAATATTATGATGATGGAGAGGAAACTTTTAAAACGGGAAAGAGAACTCAATAACAATAAAAGTGGGTTGAAACCTACACCAAAAACTTTTAAGTACTATTGAAAATTTTAAAATGAAATAAAGAGAAAAATTTAAGCACAAATAACTCAAGAACCACAACTCCCCCCTCGAACAAAAATGAGGGTTAGTTCTCCACTTGCATAGAGATTAGAAATATCATTATGGGGGAGCACAAAATAGAAAATGTAAGAGAAGATAAATACATAGAAGAAGAAGAATAACTAAGATAAAATATAATTAAAATATAACTAACTATTATTGATACCAAAATACACTTTCCCCCCTTGAAAATGGATATCCTCTATGAGGTAGAAGAGGTGGAAATTTATATAGAAAATGGGTGAAAACTTTTGGCTCCCAATCTATCCTCATGATTGATCCACCCTTTATCCTCATTACATTGTCGAATCATGGAACATTTCCTTAATAAATGTTGTTCCATATTTTCTCCCTAGTCCCCCATTCATATTTATGATTTAACGGATATATTTTTAGATAGTTATGACTATTTTAGTCCGGAACATTTAATCTGGTCATTTTACTTTCCATATTTTACTTTTTCAACTTCCCATGCAATTATGACCTTTAATAAATCTAAACTACTCACAGAATCATTTATTAAAGTTGATACTCATCATCGTTTCTATATCCATGAATAATTTTAGCTTCATCTAACCTGTCCACAAAGAGATATAATCTTAATAGTAAAGGTGTTCAGAACTGTACACATTTTTCAAGGCCCAAATTGTGAGCCAGATTTGAGCCTCCAAATGAATATTTGAGATTTGACTCCAGAAAGATGAAATGGGCCCCATGATGTATGGAAAACTAAAAAAATATAATTTAATAATTTAATTTATTGTAGAAAAAGTTATTCCCTAAATATAGAATACAAATAAATGAATTAAATCCCAAAATTAGTCCATTTAGCAATTATGCTATAAATTCATCTAAAAACTAACACTGTGAAAATTTCCCATAAAATAACACTATGGTGGGATTTAAAACATTTAATTATAGTTTAAAATATGTGAAAAAAAAATTCTTCATCACTATCTCTCATAGTAAATTCCCTATGGTCCAACATTCATTTAATAATGACCCTCTGGGTAGCTCTCACAGTCTAACCCCTCTGGTAAATGACCCCATGACAGCTGTCACAGTCAATACCTTTGGTCAACCATAACAATAATTCATAATTAAAAGGCCCTACCTCGGGAATCTCTCATAGTCAATTCCCCTTGGTCATACATTCAGAATGCGAAACACATGCAAATCATATAAACAGAAACTCCATCCTAACAACACTAGGCATGAAAAAAAGTAGCCTAACATGATTCCTAGAACCAATAGACATAATCAATCAAACATTGTAAAACACATCCATAATCAAGGTAAAAAACCTTATTCATAACCAAATACCATTTCTCAGTCAAACACACCATAAACAGACTTAAAAATGGTTAAATCCAAAAAATGCAATACCCCAAACATGGGTATTCGATACTTTAAGCATATATAATCCAAAGAGAATTGATGGAAAGGCACAAGACACCTACCTCATTGTTGTATGATGAACAATCTTGAACTTCAACTCTTGAATCAGACTTGAATGTCGTAGATCTACGAAAAGGGTAAAAACTATCAACCCTCAATAACTCATGAGAGAGGAGAAATCCGGAAGAGAGGCTCTAGGGAAAGGGATAAATCACTAGTGGGAATCCAACCCACATGGTAGGGTCTCAATCAGAGCTCAGATGAAGGAACAGGAGGATCTCGAAGATCTTCGGTCATATTTCACTCTCTTATATGAGACACGGGAATAAGAAGACGGTTCTAGTGATGAGACACGACCCCGCTCCAATTAATTAAATAAAAATAAAAGTACAAAACCTGTTCATTTAATGTACACGATGTGTACTATCCTCAACCAACTCCTCTTTTTGGTAGTCTTCCAGGTCACTCACACAACCATGTACTCAGTCATTACATGACTAGTACATGACTACCCACGACAACCGAGTACATGTCATGTACTTAGGAAATTTCCAATTTCTTCCTTTTTCCTAAAAAAACAACCTGAAATAAATATCCATACATGAAATGAAGATCCGGGTTCTTACAATAATAATTTTAGATAATATTTATTTAAATATAAAAGATAATATAATTTAATGAAGTCTAATTTAATTTTTATAAGGGTCAGAATGTTTTTAGTCTCATAAAAACTAGTATTTTTCATTAAATAAGGTTTTTATTTAAAAGTACAAATTACATTATTTAAGAAATTATTTTGATAAAATAAATATTAATCTTTCAGTCATCACATATAATTTATAAAATGGTTTTTTTCATAATTTCTCAATATTGTCAAAATTTTGTGTAAAAATTAAATTTTATATGAATATACAGCCTATATTATGAATCATAATAGCCAAAAAAGTAATATAATAAATGTTATAATGAGAATACAAGACCAAAATCATGTTTTTTCTATACAATAATGTATTTTTTAAGTTATTTGATTAATTTTATAATCCTTTAATGAATTCTCCAATACCTATATTATATTTTAAGGTTTTAAAATCAATTCCTTGCGAACATGACTCACTTTCACATCCCTAATGGTATTATTTAAAGTATTTTGGTTATTAACCTAAAACAATATTTAAAACCCCTCATCTTTGGTATAAACATTGGAAAAAACATGGGAAGGTTTGTGGTTTTGATTATTTTATCCTATAGATTCAAAAACCTATGTTTGGAAATTAATAAAAATTTCCCCACTCTTTTGCTATAAATACCCACCAATCCTCCCACTCCTATCATCTCAAAACCATTTATCATAAAGTTCTGTTTGTTCCACCTCTCTAAATCTCTCCCAATGTTTTCCCAATATATTAATAAGCTACTCTCAAGGTAAGGGATATTTTACTTTTCCTTTTTATTTCAAGTACATTATTTATAATAAGATTTTCAATTTCTACTTTTTCATGTTGTAATGTGTATTTACATATTGCTTTTACTATACTTATGATACCCATGTAAATATATAACACCTTTCACTCTCATTTATCCCATCTATTAACCTTTTTGTTCACCCATTTTTTCTTCCAAAATCATCCTGTGAGTTTCCATGTAAAAATTTAGAATCATGAATACCCATCCCAATTTGAGGATAAACTAAGCGATTAATCACTGTAGAAGGATCCTCAATCCTGAAAGACACCCTTCATGTTGTCGCCCCCAGAAATAAGTATTTTCATCCTTCAGGATTTGAATCCAAGACCTATTGAGTTAAATCTGTCAACTAAACTAACTCATTTAAACCAATTTTGATTATAAAAGTATATTATGCTATATTTATATATATATACTAATATATTTTGGTACTAAAAAATTAATAAATCATATATATATATATATATATTTATAATTTTATATATTAATATTTATATATCAATATATATATATATATCTGTGTGTGTGTGTTTATATATTTTTTATTATATATATATGTGTGTTTATATTATATATTTATATATATATATATATGTGTGTGTGTGTGTGTGTTTATATACATACATACATATATATATATCATTGTGTGTGTGTGTGTAAATATATATATGTATATTTATACATATTTATAATTATAATTATAATTTTTTATTTTTATATATATTTAAATTAATATAATTCTATTTTTATATATATAATTAGCCATGTTTTAAAACATTCGTAAAAATGCCTATACAATATCCATGTTTTCCTAAAATCGTGGTTAAATTTAAAAAATATATGTATTTTTATATATAAATATAGGTATCTATTTTTATTTATTTATATATGTATCTGTGTGTGTATTTATATATATGTATGTGTGTGCCTGTTTGTTTATATGTTTGTGTGTGTGCGTTTGTGTGTTTGTGTGTTTGTGTGTTTATATATTTTAATATATATGTCTTAATATATATTTACATCGATTTGGGGAAATGAACAACATTACCAATAAAAATATGTAGCACACAAATGCAGGGAAGAAACTGACAAGGCTCGAACTCAAGACCTTACCGAGACCCACTAGGTGGCTACCATTAATCTATACAATAATGGATATATATATATATATACACATTATGATATTTAAATAAATGTTAATGTATTTTTATATAAATATCAATATATATATACATAAATATATATAAATATAATTATAAAATTTTATTTATATATATGTGTAAATTAATAGAATTATACTTATATATAATTAGAAACATTTTAAAATAGTGGTAAAAATGTCACTAAAATATTCATATTTTCTTAAAAACGTTGCTAAATTTTAAAATTATACATTTCTTTAAGAGAATGGATACATTAACAACATTTTCTAAGAACATCACTAATTTAGAAAAAAATTTAAACATGGCTAAAATATGTTAGTAAATTTGAGTTTTTTTATAGTGTATGGTTATGATAAAAGATAATACCAAGGATATAATTGCAATTTTTTATGCCCATTGGCACTCATAAACGTGACATTATAGAGGCATTGAAAGAGAGTGATTTTTTAAGGGTCTGAGACCCTAATATGGGGAAACAATGTGAGTGCCTCCAATGTGCTTGCCTCAACAACATGAATGTGCTCCACCATAAAATCAATGATACCCCACCCACTTTTTTTATCAATTGATGATGTGGGTACAAAACTCTATATTTTACCTTCTAATGGACCAATGGGGTTCAATTAGGAATGAATCAAACAATTTAACCAGCTCAAGTCATGTCTCAGGCCCTAGGTCTATATATGCTACTTGGTCCATTCTATGAAATCTTGATAATCCTAAAATTGAAAAGGAATATACTTGGTGGGAATGATCCATTGATAGACTTCTTCATCATGATACAAAGAGGGTAAATTAGGTATCCTAACTAAGTAAAGTAAATCCTACAACCACAAAGAAACCCCAAAAAGTGATATGTTCTCACCCCAAATAAGCAATACATCTATCTGAGGCTAAAATAGAGGTCCAAGATTCTAAAAAGTCCATGATAAATACAACCATAGCAGTATTATAGGAGAAACTCTACCCATAAGGATTGGAGAATTTTTACCACCACCACCACCACCCGTAGTGTAACTAATTGAAAATTTCTTCTATGATAAATAGATGACCTATTTTTTGATAATGATTATTTTATTATATTGAATAATGTAAATTAATAGAAATAAGATTACAAAAATAATATTACATGCCAAGTAATAATTCTGATTACTACAACTAGGACCATTACATGGATATACAAAACAAATAATAGTGACCATACAATTATATACTCTATAGGATCAAACTCTTTAAGGAAGATTAAACCTTCCCTGAAAACTAATAATGAAAAAGAAGCATTGGGAATAGATTAGATATTATCAAAAGAATCGAAAAAATATAGGGAAAAAGTAGAAAATGTTGATATTTAGTGGAATATATATAGGATTTGATCAGAAATGTGACTATTAGAATATGAACATTACATTAATATTACATTACCATTGATCTATATGATTTTTGGGAATTAAAAAAATTGGTAATGTAGTTGTTATAAAGTTACCATCATTGTTAATTTATATTAAGTTTAATGAGAAGAGTTAATTGAATGAAGATGGAAAAAATGATGACCCCAACCTGTAGGATCATTCCTTTTTAATTCCATTTATCAAAACACGAGAGGGGGGGTAGTGTAACTTTGGCTCATCCTTGACCAATCCCAAGAAGTGCTTTAATAATTAAGGATAAAATATAATTGGATACACAAGAATTTCAAGTTAGAAGAGATCACCAGTAGGTAAATATTAGCTGAGCCTTGAAATGAAACTACCACAGCCTTAGGGAATATGATGGTGTAATAAGGGGTTATATATCTTGTACATAGTATCATAAAAGTGTAATTTCATTTTTATAAATGAAATAGTTATTTCTTCAATCCAATTTTTATTATTATCTTATTTAATAGAATACACAGTAATATAAGATGAATTTGATGAATGAATTTATCGATAAAAATAAAAAATAACTGTATTTTCAGAAAATATATACAATTTTATAATAAATTTAGTTATTCAAAACAAAATTTATTTTCATGAAATAGTCTTGTAATAAAATATTTATTTAATTATAAATGATAATATAATTTTATAATATACTTGGAAAATTTTATAAGTTTTAGTTAGTGGACTATGTCATAAAGACTATTATTTTTTAACAAAGATGTTGTTTACATTTAAAAATTAAATTTCACATATCTAATTTTTTTAAAACAATAAATAAAATTTCTGAAATTAGCATGTTGAAATTAGAAAATGGTGACTTTTTTTTTATAATTTTTGGATATAGTAAATTTTTTTGCGTAAAATATAAAATACAGAATAACATACAGAATATAGTATAACACCATAAATACATAAAAGTGATATAATAATTTTGTCAAAGGATTTTTCATCCAATTGTTAATATTATACATTTTAATGGATTTAAATCATTTTCCATAACTTTAAATCACTTCCCAACATCTAAAATCGAAATTAAGACTTTATAAACTATTTTTTTTCAAATATTTACTTTTCAATATCCAAAGTAATATTAACAAATGGATTTCGGTTCTAATGCATTAAAATATTATAAAATATGACTTAATGTTCTAAAACCATGAGATAAAACCAATTTTAAGACTATGGGTTTTCATTTCCCACAACCTATAATTCAAAGACCAATATTTAGAAATTATTAAACAATCTAGCATATTTTACTATAAATTCCAACCAATCCTCCCATTCCTCTCCACTCCAAATCTCTTAAGCATGAAATTATCATCATTTAACCTCTCTAAATATCCTTTAAGGTGTCTATAAGGTCCTAAGTATTCCCTCTTTGTACATTATAAAGTCACTTCCCAAGGTAAGGGAGTTCTATTCCACTTTCCTCCACTCTCAAGTAATTCCTTTATAGTAATGTATTTTCATCTTATTATGATTCCAATAATTTATATGATTCCACTATAGGACAAAGCATTTTACTTTAATGAGATACTTCACATCCTTTTTTATTAATATTATTTTCTAATACTTTTTGTATTCATGTTATATTGTATAAACCTTTTCTTAAATCTCTCTATTTTACATGAAATATTATTATATTATGAATACGAAAACCTCCTCCTTATTTATTGGTATTAAACATGATGTAAATTTAATTTATTTATTGGTAATTTATTGGTATAAAACCTACATTTCATTTTCATGGGTTCAAAATGGTGAAATGTTCAAGTATTTAAGAACTTATGTACTCAATGATTTTATACGAAACCCATTCTTTATTATCCTTAGGTTATTGAAGAAATGATTTATTATTATATATATAGATCACATGAGTGAAGACATATGAAGGGTGAAACCTTATAGAAGTCTAATGAATTGGTTAAATAATTAATATCTAAATATAAAATGTTTTATGATACCTTGGTGAATAACATTGGTAATTATGTTTTATGACACCTTGGTGATAAACCATGGTGATAAAACTTGGTGATATTCTTATGAATATCTCATTTTTATATTATATCCACATTTCCATGTTATTATTCATGACATTTCTATTATAATATGACTCATGTTCTTATGATCATACCCTATTATTAAGTGTTATGATAACATGTAACCCCCTGAGATTTTATAAAATATTTCTCTTTAAATAATTTAATTTCTTCGATAACATGTGTTAAATGTAAAACCATGTTTAAATGAACCACGATGTACTATTAAAATATTTTTATGTGGAAGTTATCTCCTAAAAAATAGATTTGTAGGTATGAATAAGACTAACTAAATTATCAAATATTTATGTCTAAAATATGTATAAAATGAATTCATTTAGTATCAATTAATTAAAAGTAAAAATAAAAATCATTTGAACTAAAAGTGATGTTTTTTTAATAAACTATTTTTATATGAACAATGCATTTTTATCTAAATAAATTAAATAAATAACTATTGTTGAATTATTATAATGGGATTTATATATTATATATTCAATAATGTTTTTTAATATTAATCTATTATTTTTTCTAGGAATGAGATAATAATATATCAATTTTTATGTTTAAAAATTTATTTTTCTAAAAAGTTTTTTTCATCATTTTTTAACCCTTATTTTGAAATTAATTTCTTCAACTTTTAGATATTAATTTTGGTAAAATTTATTCTATATTTATAATCATAATGTTAAAATTTTGTAAATAATACCCTTTTATTTTTTGTCCATATGAATATTAATCTTAGTAAAATATATTATCTCGGTAAAGGGTAAACCATGTTAAACTAGGTTAAAAATAAATGTTCATGAAAACATTTTTCATCATAATTTTTATTGGATAAAGATAATTAAATACTTATCAGCTTATTATCTAAATTTATTTTTTGAATGGACCCTTGCCCATAAAAATGACCAAAATAATATTTAAAGTAAATAAAAAAACAAAATTTCCCTTTCTAACTTTTAAATATCTATTTTGTGTCCACATAGAGACAAAAGAGAGTAATGAATGAATAAAAATTTATATTTTGAACAAAAATAAATTAATTTCAAATTGGAAATTTGTTTATAATTTTTAGTAATTATATAATGACCTTAAATTCTTATGAAACACTGATATAATATTTCTTCAATTTATAAAAAAATATAATAAATGATTTTAAAAATATTAAAATTAATACAGTTTGAATGGGTTAAAGTGAAACATGAAAATTATAGATGAATATGACATATAAGTGTTTTTATGTATTATATTCGAATCCCAAATATTTCTTTATGTCTTTTAAGTCCAATTAAATGAATATTATCAACATTGACATTAATTATATTTTATCAATATAATATTTTATTAAATGATTTAAAAATAATAAAAATATTGAAAGATGAAAATATAGATAATATATGGTCAAAAAATGTAACCCATTGTCATGAACTATCCCTTGGGGCCCGTGTCGTGACTACCCCAAGCCTGCCTTCCATAGGCCAAGGGCTGGTGACTAACATCAGAAAGGCATATCCCTAAAATTGAGAAGGCATTGCCTTTAAACCTGTAAACTCACAAAAACCAAGAACACAACCAGATACATGCACAAAGTAAACTATAAAGTAAACAAGGTTTGTACAGTAAGTAAGGGGATCCAGAATACAAGAACAACTAGAAAGTACAAGTAAAACTGAAAACAACTCCTATGAACACCCACCAAGGACCCTACCTGAAGGGTATGTACAACTCTCAAACGGTCGTCTCTGCAGTACGCCTCATCTAAGGTCCACCCCCGAGCAACCTACAGCCCTGGTACCCTCATCCTCGATCAATATTTTCTTTCTTATACACAAGACAAAACAAGGTGCGGGCATAGACCATGAAGGGGTGAGTATAACGATACTCAGTAAGGACCCAGAGACCCCTGAATGTCTCCTAGAATCCACAAAGGATAAACCACAAAGCAAGACCTCAATCTCAAATCACGAAGCAATAGTAATCAAAACTATATAGTTATATGACCATACATATACCTAAGTTATCCATATATATTCATCTCGCACGTGAGGGAAGAACACCACAAAGGTAACACCACAAAGGTAGGAGTACCACATAGGTAACACCATGAAGATAAGAGTATGAAATAGGTAACACCACAAAGATAAGAGTAACACAAAGGTAACACCATGATGTTAAGTACCACAAAGGTAACTCCACACAGAAGAATACCACGAAGTTATCACCACACTAAAGTTTACCAAAAAGGTAAATACTCATCTCACACTAGATATAACTTGAGTACGTATGTATAGTTGATTATCTGTATTGCTAGTTCAACATAATTCGTTGAGAAGCTCTGCTATTGACCCACACAGGATCGAAGATGACCCACACATGATCTAAAAATGACCAACATAGGATCTGGAGATGACCCACATAGGATCGATATGCGTTTACCCATGCAGGATCTCTGAGCGCTGACCCACACAAGATCTGAAGATGACCCACCTAGGATGTGAAGATTCTTTAAGTATAACCAGCCAGAAGGTTCCCGCACTAAGCATGCTTGATTCTGAGAGATTACTATTCTCATGCTATCAAACAATACTTTAACTATGAAAAATTCCCATGAAGAAGTATCATGAAGGTCCTTCATGTGAACAGGGTCCCAATGCGACTGACGACGTGTCAATTGGATGCCTGATCTGGAAGTTTTTAGCATTTCCGTTTCAGGGGTCTAGTCGGATTTAGGTTCGATCCAACCCAGTCATACTCCAAATTTATCTAAAACTCAAGTTGAGCATATCAAAAGTACCATCACAATCCATGGATCCCAGTGATGTAGACGGTTCGTCAAACTGACACTCGGTTCTCAAGATATGGCCAAAAAGGCGTCTTTGGGTCCAGTTGGGCCCAGGTCCGGTCCGACCCGGTCGGGCCGACCCGACCCAGTCGGGGTATGGTCTGGATGGGCTGGACCACGGTGGGCCCCACATTCTGGGCCATGGATTGGCCCCACCTGCAAAGGGGGAAGTCTGGCCCGCTGGGCGCGGCCCGTTCGACTGGTGTGGTCCGCCATGGTGGGGCCTGCCCTAGCCACTATCGGGGGGGGGGGGGGGTTCCCTCAGTATTCCGAACTGTTTGTGGATCATTCGACTAGTGCCTGCTAGCACATGAGACCCATCGGAGCGGTCCCGCTTAGCATGACGCAGCCGTTCGGGGCTTCGACCAGCTCTCCTGCCAGCGGCGCAGCAACACCGCTGTCCACCCACGACCAGCTGGGTGGCGTCCACCCTACGGGTGCACCACCGTGGCTAAGCAGTCACAACCTCGTCCTTGATAGGCAGCACAGACGCGTGCCGCCCCGCCTCCAGGAAGCTGGCCTGCAACCATCCCCATCTCTGCCATGGCCGACGAGTCGCGGCCTCCTCCGCTACCGGTGGCGCAGATGCGTGCCACCCTGGTTCGACACGGCCGAATAGCGTGCTGACTGTCATCATCCTCTGCCCATGGTCGACGGGCTACGACCTTCTCCGACAGCGCGGTTATTCCACTACCACCATCACAACCAGCTAGTGTGCTGGTTGTCGCTTGTGTCCCACCGGTGTCGGTCGATAGGATGTAGTTGGGTTCCACTCAACCCGTCGATCCACCGTGAAGATCACGTCGATCAATGAAGAATTATGGGGGGGATCAGGCTGTGTTTGTTTGGCCCACACCCTCTGCGTTAGACCGATAATAGGTGGTTCGAGAAGAATGATTCCACCAAAAACTGCAAAGAACAATCATAAACACACATATTCCTCATTTTCTCATTGGAGGTGGTGTGAAGAAGGAGATGAAGACGATGAAGTGCGGACGTCCATCGCTCCCGCAACACGCTCCAAAGACGGTTCCTTGTTCTTGATCCGGAGGATGTTCTTCATTGGAGGATGATCTTCCAAGGATCTCCCCAAGTTATCCCTTTTCCAAGTATTCCCCCACAAAGAGATGAGGTTCCAATATTAGTTAATTTAAGTTAATTAATTGAATTAATGTTGGCACATTATTTGGGGGAATTCCAAGGGTTCCCCACATTAAAGGTGAGTTTGGGTGGTCCCCACCACCAATATTCAAAATGATGGTTTCAAGAAAAATAAAATGATGTTATTTATTTTATTTTTGAATTCTCCAATGAAAATCCAAAAAAATATCTTCCACCCTCGACCTACTGTGGTCGGGGTGAAGGTCTATTTAAGCGAATATTGGCACTGCGAGTTCAACGGTGTGCTCAGATTTCAATTCCGAGCACCGGTTCAAAAGTTAAAAAACGTTGGTCACACGTTTACTGAATGTACCCGAAAAAAGACCTAAAATTCATTCTGGGCACACCGGGCCATAGAATCACGCACCATCAATTTTCACAGAATCGTAATATTTCCATATAATTAAAAAAAATTACATGGAAAATTATAGGTCTTTACATTATACCCACATCAGGGCTTTTCTTACCCAAAATCCACAACACCAACGTGGGAAATTCCAAAAATGTCACCCCATCATTGATTTCCATCTCACCCCAGTCAATGATATGCGAAGGATCATGTAGGTATCTCCTCAGCTAGGATACGTGGAAAATGTTGTGCACCTGGTGCAACTTTGGGGGAAGATCTAGGCGGTACGCCACCTCTCTAACTCTATTGAGGAACTGGAAGGGTCTGATGAACCTCATAGATAACTTGCCGCTCTGGCCAAATCTCCACAAAACTTGTCTAGGTGAGACCTATAGGAAGACATGGTCACCATAATCGAACTCAAGAGGTCTCCATCTTCTATCAACATACGACTTCTTCCTGCTCTGTACAGTCTTCATTTTCTCCTGGATGATCTGCACCTTCTCCATTGTAGCCCATACCATCTCTAGTCCCATGAGTGCTGACTCCCCTAGGTCAATCTAGAACAGAGGTGATCTATAAGTTCGCTCATATAATGACTCAAATGGTTCCATACCGATGGTGGAGTGATAGATGTTGTTTTACGTAAACTCCACCAAAGGAAAGTGATCCTCCCAGCTGTAGTTGAAATCAAGGACGCAAGCATGCAACACATTCTCAAGGGTCTGAATGGCACGCTATGTCCGACCATCCATCTTAGGATGGAAGGTGGTGCTCAACCGAAGCTGTGTCCTGAATGCCTCATGTGACCCCTTCCATAACCGGGAAGAAAAATTTGAATCAAGATCGAAGACAATCATAGATGTTACCCCATGAAGCGACACAATCTATTGCACGTAGAGGCATCACAATCCCTCTACTGTTCCCTGCTCTCTGATTGGTAGCAAGTGGGTTGACTTGGTGAGTCGATCAATGATCACCCAGATAGAATCATAACCCATGGACATGCGTGGAAGTCCTATCTTGAAGTCCATGGAAATTTCATCCCACTTCCACTCTGGAACCCCTAGTGGATGAACTAAGCCCACTAGAACCTGATGCTCTCACTTCACTTTCTGCCAAGTGAGGCACCATGAGACAAACTCTGCCACTAATTTCTTCATTCTTGGACACCAGTACTAATGCCGAAGGTCCTGGTACATCTTCTTAACTTATGTATGTACCTCTAGATGGGATGTATGGAACTCCCTCAACACTTCCTCTCATAGCACCATCAGTACCATAGTAGGCCCTCTGAAGAGGATGACGTGCTCCCCAAATTCAGAAAATCCTTTAAGGGCCTGTCCTATGGATATCTAAGCATGTCGAGCCTCACAGTCAGTGTCTCCAAGAGGTGCCTTAGTGACTCTTTGAAGGAGTGTGGGAGTAAATTTCAGAGACTGAAGATAAGATGCTTCATCAAGACTCACGTAGGATATCCGCAAAGCGATTAGTTGCTCTGTCGCCTCACTCAGAAACTGTATACTAGATCTTCTGCTGAGTGAATCTACTACTATGTTCCACTTCTCAGGTGTATATAATTTCTCAAAATCATATACCTGGAAGAAATCAAGCCAACGCTGCTATATCGGGTTCAGGTCCTTCTGAGAGAAGATATACCTGAGACTCTGGTGATTAGAGTAGACTGTAAAAAATTCGACCAACAAGTAATGTAACTATATATTCAAGGCTAAAACAAATCCTCCTAACTCTAGGTCATGGGTAGCATAGTTTTGCTCATTTTGTCTTAGCTGTCGAGAACCATACGCGATCACTGCTCTCTCCTAAATCAGAACATATCCAAGCCCAGTCCCTGATACGTTGTAGTAGACTACGTACCCAACGCCCTCCTATGATAACCTCAATATGGGGGCACTCATCAATCTCTACCTCAGCTCTTGGAAACTCCTTAGGCATCTCTCTGACCACACAAAAGGTTCCCCCCTTCTTCTTCAATGCTGATAAGGGTGACACAACTATGGAAAAGTCGGGCACAAACCTCTAGTAGTAACCGGCCAAACCCAAAAAACTTTTCACCTCCGTCACACTCCTGGGTGACTCCCAAGACAGAACAACCTCAATATTCACTGGATCCACTGAAAATCCAACCTTCGAGATGATATTTCATAGAAAGTGGACCTCTCATGTCCATTACTGGCACTTAGAGAGCCTACCATAAAGCTGTAGCTCTCAAAGTGTGTCCATAACTATCTGCATGTGATAGGCATGCTCCTCCTCTATAGCTGAGTATACCAGGATGTGGTCGATGAAAACTACCACAAACCGGTCGAGGTATTACTAGAAGATCCTATTCATGAGTCTCATGAACACTACTGGCGTGTTGGTCAAACCTAATGGAAGAACCAGGAACTCATAATGGCCATACCTACATCTGAAGGCCGTCTTCTGCATATCCTCGTCTTGTACCCTGAGTTGGTGATAGCCTGATCTGAGGTATATCTTTGAAAACCATTGTGCTCCATTTATCTGATTAAAGAGATAGTCAATCCTCGGGAGTGGTTACTTGTTCTTCACGGTCACCTGGTTAAGGCATCGATAGTCCACACAGAGTCTCAAACTCCCATCTTCCTTTTAGGTGATCAAAATCGGGGTTGCCCAAGGAGAAACACTGGACCTAATGAATCCCTTGCACTACAAGTCCTCGAGCTGTACTCGCAGCTCTCATAGCTCCATGGGAGCCATCCAATATGCTAGTGTAGATATCAGTGTCGTACCGGGGTACAAGTCAATGTAAAAGTCCACCTTTTTGTGAGGAGGTAGACCCATAACATCATCAGGGAAAACATCAGTGTACTGGTCCACCACTATAGGATAGCTCAGACTCTCAACATCAACCACTTTGAGGGTAAGGCTAGCCTACTGATGTGTGATCGACTGCACCCTCCTCCGGGTAAGTCCATCCTATGCTGCAAAGATTCCCTTCTCACTGGTGAAGGAAAACCTTATCTCATCCGTGAAGACACATCGCACTTTGCGCCCAATGAATGACCCCAGAACACCCTAAGTGGGGAGGGGTGAATCAGGGTGTCAACATTATCTTCTCAAAGTTATGGATCTTATTCCCACATTGGTAGGAACTTGTTAAATATATCAAACAAATGAGAGCACGAAATTGACCCATCACTTTTACTTGATTCACCACAAAGAGCTATGTCCAAGGAGCATATTCCAATAGTGTGTGGGTCGTACCAAAATCCACTAATATTCACAAGATTATTGATTACAAGTTTTGATGACAGTCACTTTGTGCCAGACATAATACCTTTACAAAGGTTCAGGGAACACTCACTACATCCCTAAGATCACTTCCGTCTACTCCCCCTAGCTCACTACCTTGAGAGAAGTCAAACACAGTTTATCAACTTGAAGGTCTCTTCAATAGATTTTCATTGAAGTATTTGTCTCTGTTCAGCATGAGACACTGCTTGCATCGAAGTCCGGAATTGATGCACTTGAAATAACTGAACCACTGAACCAGATATCCAGAACGTGCAAACAGGTTGTACTGATGATTTTTCGCAACACATATCTTTTGCATTAAATATTTCACTTTTTCCCGTAATACTTGATTTTCACGCTGAAAGTATTTTTCGCACCAACCCCCTTTACGTGCAACCTCCACTTTTACGCGCAACCTCCACTTTTATGCACAACCACAACTTTTACACGTGACTTCAAATTTTTCACAAAACATCAACTTTTACACGCACCCATTTACTTTTTTGCGCACATTAAACTTTTATGCGAAACACCAATTTTTACGCGCACCGTCAAAATTTTCGCTCAACATAAACTTTTTCGCGCAACACCCTTTACACGCACATTTTTCGCACACCAGAACTTAGATCTTCTTGAAGTCTTAATCTATATCAAATGAAGAGGGTCACTTAATATTTATAGGAAAAACCAACCCCTGCGTGAAAAACCCTCCTTGAGCGCGTAATTCACATCGAGCGCGAAAAACACATCTTCCACGCACAACAGTTTTTCGTGCACTGCTCCAATATTTCACGCACCTCATGCATTTTCCAAATTTCGAGTTTTGGATCTCAAATGACCTCTTGTGTGAAAAAAGAACCAATCCTCTATTTCATGCACCATGACAATATTTCGCACACCTCTCCAACATTTCGCGTACTTCTCAATGTTTTTGTGCACCTCATGCCTTTGCCGATTTTTGAGCTTCACATCTTGAAACACCTCTTGTGCAAAAAACCTTACTCCACTATTTCATGCACCACACTGTGTTTTGCGCACCATATAATTTTTCACGCACGATCAACCTATTTTGTGCACCACTTTATTTTTTTCATGCATCTCCTTTGGCCAAAAACACATGTTTTCATTTTCCGAATTTCAGGCCCAAAATTTGGAAAACACTTGGAAATGATGCCACCTTCAATACTGTTGTCACTGGAAAACATTTTGAACATCAAAAAAGGATTGAGAACAAAAAAAAACCGTACTCCAATTCTTGTTAATAATGGTCATGGTTCCAACACCTAGTGTTTAATCATCTAATCCTTTCAAGTAGAAGTCTCCAACCATAAGGATTGAGCCAACGACTCCACCAGAATCTCCGAGCTCCGAATGAGGGTCGTAGAAATAAAAGAGTGACTGACACCTGTGTCTATAAGAACTGCAGCTAAGTTGAAGTAGAAACCAATAATACCTCTAATAATCTCTAGAGTACCATGGTCATAGGCCTCAGCTGTATAGATCTAATCTTGTCCTTGTCCACCTAGTCCCTGTGGTCGGGGTGGACCACCAAGGGGTGGTGGTTGTAGAACCTCAAATCGCCATCCACTTCCTGCTTGACGGCCAGCTCCTTTACCACGTTCGCCTCCTACCTATAGACCTCCTCGATAAAATCTTCGCCTCTGCCCAAGTGGTCCTTCGACCATCTTCTGGTCGTTCGTATGGCGGGTCGTGCA
The DNA here is from genome assembly GCA_963277665.1 of Viscum album. NCBI lineage: Eukaryota > Viridiplantae > Streptophyta > Magnoliopsida > Santalales > Viscaceae > Viscum > Viscum album. The sequence continues at coordinate 1,490,042,490 of OY728139.1, read as the reverse complement.
GTTGTTAGCCATGTGACCTTACCCGCCACACTAGTTACACTGCCTACTCCTCGTCTGTCCTTCTCTATCTCGAGAGCCTCGCACAACCGACCATGTATCCTGATTTTGTCCACCTGTAGTTCTGGTCCTCTTGGACCTCTATTTCATCTGTCTTATATAAGTGTAGAAGCTTCGGTATACGCATTGAGCATAAGGTCGCTCGAAAAAACTCTACCCTGAAAAGGCTCTTGAAGTCCGCCCAGATGAGAGTGACCTCATTTTGAACCTGGAGCATCAAGATCGACCATATGCTCGCTGCCTCATGAAGAATGATGACATCAAGGATCACCATGAGATCATCTAGTGTCCCCACTAGTTGTAAAACTCTAAACACGGCCTCCAGCCAATCCTCAACCGCTTTTGGATCCGCCTCTCCCTGTATCCTCAGTGGCCCCTGGCACTGAAACTCGTGCAACGTGCTCAAGCGACGTTCACCCTCTGATGCTGGGACTGGTGGATTTAGTTTCCCAATGGGAGTGGTGTTGATGGTACACCACCTGCTGGTGTAATTTCCGAAAGGGGGCCCTACACCGAAGCCTCATCGCTCGGTGGGTTGTCATCGCATACTCTACCTAGAACCCTGGATGGATCTCTACATTGAGGCATCCTGAAAAGAAAAAGCTATGCCATGGTCATTAAGTTATACCTGGAGAGCGGAATCAAAGTGATCACACAAAAATATTTTCAAAAACACACATGCAATCAGTGTTTCCATTTTCTGAGTCAGAAATTATAAGTCAGGGTCCTGGTGTATGGATACGTCAGCTGCCGCACCAACACTGGATTCCAAAAATTGATAACCACACTCATAACACATAACACCATTTCCGATTAAAATATCAGAGTACAAGTTCTTTGGTAGAACCTCTATCTGATACCAATTTGTCACAACCCGTCCCCTGGGGCTCGTACTATGACTACCCCAAGCCCACCATCCATAGGCCAAGGGCTGAAGACTAGCATCGGAAAGGCATATCCCTAAAACCGGGAAAGGATTGCCTTTAAACCTGTAAACACACACAAACCAAGCACACAAAAAGATACAAGATCAAAGTAAACTATAAATTAGACATGGTGTGTACAGTAAGTAAGGGAGGCCAGAATACAAGCCAAACTGTAAAGTACAAGTAAAACTAAAAACATCTCCTGTGAACACCCACCAAGGACCCTACCAGAAGGGTATGTACAGCTATTGAATGGTCATCTCTATAGTACGCCTTGTCTAAGGTCCACCCCCGAGCAACCTCCATCCGTAGTACCATTGTCCTCAATCAACGTAGTTCGTCATCTGCACAAGACACAATAAGGTGTGGGCATAGCCCGTGTAGGGGTTAGAATAATGATACTCAGTAGGGACCCCAAGACTCCCAAAGGTATCCTAGAATCCAAAAAGGATAAACCACAAAGCAAGACCACAATCTCAAAGCATGAAGCAATAGTCATCAACACTACTTAGGTATATTCCCATACATATACCTAAGTTATCCATATATACTCATCTCACCCATGAGGGAAGAACACAATAATGGTATCACCACAAAGGTAGGAGTACCACACAGATAACACTGTGAAGATAAGAGTACCCCTTAGGTAACACCATGAAGATAGGAGTAGCACACCAGTAACACCACAAAGGTAAGTACCCCAAAGGTAACTCCACACAGAAGAATACCATAAAGGTATCAACATACATATGTGTAACAAAAAGTTATAGACTCATATCACACCAAGTATAACATGATTACGTATGTATAGTTGATTAGCTGTATTGCTAGATCAACTTACTTTGTTAAGAATCTTTGCTATTGACCCACACAGGATCGAAGATAACCCACACAGGATCTAAAAATGACCCACACAAGATTTGGAGATGACCCACATAGGATCAGTATGCGCTGAACCACATAGGAACATTGAGCAATGACCCACAAAGAATCCAAAGATGACCAACACAGGATCTGAAGATTCTTTAAGTACAGCCAGCCACAGGGTTCCCCCACTAAACATGCTTGATTTTGGGATATTTCTCTCCTTAAGCCACCATATGATTCTTAAACTTCCACATAGTCCATGAATAAGTATCATGAAGGTTCTTCACGTCAATAGGGTCCCAACACAACTGAAGGAGTGTCAATCAGACGCCGGGTCTGGAAGTTATTAGCATTTACGTTCTAAGGGCATGGTTGGATTCGTGTTCGATACAACCTGGTCGTACTCAAACATTATCCAAAACTCAAGTGGATCATACCAAAAATAATCTTCACGATCCAAGGATATCAGTGCTATAGAAAGTTTGCCTAACAGACACCTGGTTCTCATGATATGGCCAAAAAGACGTATCTCGGTCCAGATGGGTCCGGGTCCGGTCCGACCCGGCCCTAGCCGACCCGACCCGGATGGGCTGGACCGTGGTAGGCCCGACCCACTGGGGTGAGACCCGCTCAGCTGGTACGGTCCACCGTGGTGGGGCCCACCCTAGCCACTACCCGGGGTCCCGATATTCGGAATGGTCCGTGGACTATTCAGATGGCGCCAGCTGGCACACATGACCTGTCGGAGCGGTCCCGCTCAGCGTGACGCTGCCGGCTGGTGCTCTGACTAGCTCTTCTCCCAGCGGCCTGACGACATCTCTATACACCCACAGTCGGCCAGGTTCTAGCCACCCTCCAGGTGCACCGTCGCGGCTAAGGAGCTGCCACCTCTTCTTTGACCGGCGAGGCGAACGCGCGCTGCCCCACCTCCAAGTGGCCGATTGGCTTGCAAGCCACTGTCCCCTACTCCGCCGTGGCTGACGGGCCATAGCCTCTTCCGCTATCGGAAGCGCGGATGCACACCGCCCTATTCCATGCAGCCGGTCGGCATGCCGGATTCCATCCTCCTCCACCGTGGCCTTCTCCGGAGGAGTAGTTGTGCTGCCACCACCATCACGGCCAACCGGTGTGCCGGCCGCCTCTTGTATCCTGCTGGCGTCGGTCGCCAATGATGTGGTAGGGTTATGCTCAAACCGTCAATCCACCATGAAAATCACGTCAATTAATGAAGAATGGGGGGGGGGGGGGGGATCAGGCCATGTTTGTTTGGCCCAAACCCTCTGTGTTAGACCAATAACAGGTTGGTCAAGAAGAATGATTCAACAAAAAACCGCGATGAACAATCATAAACACATCCCTACCTTGTTGATCGTTGGAGGTGGAGTGAAGAAGGAGATGAAGATGATAAAGATCCCATGTCCATCACTCCTGCAACACGCTCCAAAGACAGTTCCTCATTCTTGATCTGGAGGATGTTCTTTGTTTGAGGATGATATTCCAATGCTCTCCCCATGTTCTCCCTTTGGAAACAATTCCCACACAAATAGATGAGGTGCCAATATTAATTAAGTTACATTAATTAATTCAATTAATGTTGGCACGTTAGTTGGGGGAATTCCAAGGGTTTCCCCACATTATAGGGGAGTTCGGGTGGTCCCCACCACCAAGATTCAAAATGGAAGTTTTAAGAAAAATATAATAAAGTTATTTATTTTATTTTTCAATTATCCCATGAAAATACTAAAAACTATCTTCCACCATTGACCAACTGCAGTCAGGGTGAAGGTCTCCTTAAGTGAATATCAGCACTGTGAGTTCAACGATGTCCTCAGATTTCAATTCTGAGCACCGGTTCAAAAGTTACAAAACACTGCTCACGCGTTTACTGAATGTACCTGAAGAAAAGTTTAGAAATTCATTTCGTACAAATCGGGCCTCAGATTCTCGCGCCGTCAATTTTCGCCGACTCGTAATATTTCCATATAATTAAAAATATTACATGGAAAATTCCAGGAATTTAAACCAATTGTCTTTTTATGAGTAAATATTCACCTTATATTTAGAATTATAACCCTTTAAGAATGAAGAATTCATCACGACAATTAATTTTATAATATGTAAACTAAGGGGTTAAACCAAAATGTATGGTTTATAACACAACTTAAACAAATAAAATTTTTATTGATTGATTGAATTTCAAACCTATACTATATTAAATTTGAATCCATGGCTTTTTGGAATAATCTGGTCAAGATAATGAATTTATTATATTTTAATATTTTTAGAAAATCCATGAGTGCCCCTTCCCTAAATTATAAAAGGGAAGCCCTTTTTATCTTCTTTATAGTACTTTGATCCTTCTATCAAACACTAAAAAATTATCTTTTAAAAATAGTATATAAAAATTATATAGGTATCTTAATTCCCAAAATACCAACAATAGGGCCTTAATAGGTGATTTAAAGGAGTTGTTTCAAAGAAGTGGTAATCTCCTAAACTGATCACATTCTTTTTAATTATTAGTTTTCATCTTATAAATATATTATATTCTTTATAAAATAAGAACATAATTATCATAAATATATTAAAATGTTATTATGATTATTAATAAACCTTTATTCACTATATTTCCATCAAATGAGAAGTTTAAGTATCGCTCGTGCATACGTACGAATTACAGTCTCCAAGTAGAAATACAATTCATTTTCCATCACAATCTTTGATGGATGGTTATTATGATGGATTTAAAGTTTATACATTATAATTAATACATAATTATACTTCTATAACGATAATATCATATCTATAATCTTACCTTCCAAACCATTGGAAAAAGATAATCTTGATCATTCATACATGTTGAGTACCACCTCTACAAAGCGATGCGATTTTATTTTCATTTCCATTTTAGTTGGATGGTAAAAAGGATGTATTTAATGAATATATATATAATATAATAATGATTATTTAAATTTGAATTTTCATCTTTATTTTTTTACCTTTATAAAAGTGAAAACCATGTTTATGGGTATGTATGCCCTGCTGTCTCCATGAAAGATGAAATTTATTTTTCTATATCTAACTTTTATAAATAATTATAAATATTAATATATTGAATATATATGATATATATTTTATGAATAAAATTCTAAATAATATTGAACCAAGATCAATGTAACACCCTTATAATTTAAAGTAATAACACTATGTTCGATAGGGCACACAACATATAACATTGAGTCTAAACAAATTCCAATATACTATAAAATATTAATATTTAATGTAACAATTATCACGTAGATGTTGAATTGAAAGGTATAAATAATATTAATGTAATTATGAAATAAAAACATAAAAACATATATATTTATATATATATATAAAGTAGATAATAAATATAAATTCTTTAATTAATAATTAAGAAACCAGTACTTAATTTTTTCTAATGTTATTTTATTCTTTAGAAATAAGGCTTCTTGAAATATTTTTTTACTAAGTTTTGTAAGAAAATTGTATAATTATTTTCTATAACATTTATAATTTTTTATAAAAATAATATCATTTTTTAAATTATCATTTCAAAAAAAATTAGGGTAAAATATTTGGATGTTTCTAAAAAGATTCATTTTCCAGTGAATAGTGAGAAATATTTATTTTTATTGAAAATAGTATTTTGGTTTCCAAAATCTAAAAAGTTAAATTTTATTTTAAAATGTTTTAAAAGTAAAAAAAATATTTCTATTATATTATTAATAATATAATTATGTTCTTTGGAATACATTATATATCTAAATTTGGTATAAATATATTTTTATACAAAGAATACAGTTTCCTGAAAGACTATGTTTATGTGTTCAACATGTTTTTATCCTAATCACTATTTTTGAATTATTTTAATGATATTTATATAATATATATTCAATATAACATTTTCACATTCATATTATATCTTTACTATGCATGGGATATGAATAAATCCACTTTATTCTTAAAAACTACATTATTTTAAAGGGTTATTTTCATTAAGGTTTTCTCAATTATTTTAAAATTAATTCATTCTAATTATTGGTATTGAATTAGATAAAATTAATTCCATATTTTCAATTAGGAGGATAAAATTTTACAAATAATTATATTTTATTTTTGTACTATAAGAATAGTTTCTATGGTAAAATTTATCACCTATATAAAGGGTAAAATTAGTTAATCTAGGTTAAATATAATTTATTAGGACAAAATGTTTCATATAAATTCTTATTGGATGAATATAATTATACTCTTATCACATTAGAATGAAAATTGAAATTTTTAATGGACACTTTTCCATGAAAATTACCCTTATAATTTTAAAATCAATGAAGGTTATAAAATGTCACTCTCTTAGTATTAAAATCTATTATGTTTCCACATAGGGAATCCATCAAGATATGAACGAACCTAAATATCTATTTTTCATTTGATGAAATTATTTTCATGATATAATTTTTTTTCTAATTTTTTTAAAAATATATAATTACCTTGAATTCTTGTGAAATACTAATACACCATTTAATTAATTAATAGAAAAATAAAAGTAATGATTTTAAAAAACATTAAAATTGATATAATATGAATGAGATAATGTGTCAATTTTTTTATAGATATATATGATATTTTATGGTAGTTTTATTGGATTATATTGGAGTCAAAAGTTTTTCTTGATGTATTTAAAGAAAAAATAAATGAATAGTTTAACAACTAAAATTAATGATATTTTTTCCAAATAATATTTTATTAAATTATTTAAAATTAATAAAAATATTATTTTAGACAATGTGAATATTAAATGGTTAAAAAATTATACATGATAAATTTATTAGTTATTATACAATTTATAGTAACATTGTTAACCCGTTGTGGTAAAAATAGGGGTTACCACAGTTAAAGTAAAAAAATTATCTAAGGGGTTAATAAAAACAAGAAGGTTTAAAATGATAAAAAAATTGTATAATTTTTTTATTGTTTTTTTCAACCATATAAACCATTTCTTCAAATTCATGACCATTTGGAATCATTTTGATCTTGAATTGTTTTATTATATTTTAATTTTTTTTAACAAATTCCAAAAGTGCTCCTCTCCTCAATTACAAAAGGGAATCCCTTCTATCACTTATTTAGACCACTATGAGAAATATTTATTCAAAAAAAAAACTACCAATTAATCTTATATACATCCTTATACATGTTCTTAAGGTGATGGTATCCCAAAAATACCTACCCTAGGTCCCTTAAAAAGATATATGGAGGACTTATACCGACGAAGAGGTAATCATTTTTTCTGAGTCCTTCAAGTTTATTTAATATTATACATAATATTAAAGTATTTTAAACATCCTAATATAATAAATATTTTTTCATAAATATACTGATATATTATTATCGTTATGGGAAAAACATTTTACTTCTCTTTTCTATCCTAAAAAAGCGAAAACATTTCCAGTATGTACGTATGACTTACTGTCTCCACATAGCGGTGTCATTAATTTTTAATCACCAATTTACTTGTATGGGTTTAAAGATGGGAATAATGAGTATTTATGATTTTTTTAAATGTTTTTTTTACTATAATATAATATATAAATCCTTACCTTCCAATCATATGGAAAATGATAACGTCGCTCATGCGTACGTGCGAACTACCACATCACCAAAGTAATGTGATTCGTTTTTCATTTACATTTCACATGGATGGAAATAAGGATGGATTAAACATATATATGATATATAATACATAATAATTATTCTATAATTATTAATTATTATTCACATTTCCTTCATTTTACCCATCAAAAAGTGAAAACAACATTCTTGCGTATGTACAACCTACCGTCTCCATAAATGGTGTAATTAATTTTTGTTTACCTAGATTTTTTATATTACTATATATATATATATATTATATATTATATTTAGACCATTAATAAAATTATTGAGATGATAGAACCATAATAAATGTAAAATTATCAGAACTATCATATCAAAACATACTTGAAAATCATTGTAGTTCACACCAAAAACAATGATAGTAATAACATGTTACTAACAAAAGGGTGGTAAAATGTTATAATTGGATCAAATATTAAATAATATATATTCAAATGGTTTTTTTATGTAATTATAATAAATATAAATTTATTATATAGTATGTTAGTGCACTTATGTGACAAGTCAGACCTAATGTAAGAGATTTTGTCTAAATTTTCACTCTATTGAGTCATATTTGTTAATATGAACCTGTTTATTTTTATTTGGTTTATATACTTCCCATTTTAGGTAATTAAAATTAATATATATTTATTCACGATGATTCAATTTCATTTCAGTTTTACTATCCTAAATAACTTCCAAATATTATTTTAACTTTTCCTCCTTTTGGAAATTGAATCAAGGAAAGAAATGTTTAAAAGAAAAATTGATCATATTTTTCTTTTGACCAGATATATTTTTATTCCATATACATATTTTCTATAAACTGCTTTAAATTTTTGTAAACTTATACAATGATTTACCTAAAGAAAATTTTCCAATGTTTTTTTATAAAATGGTATGAAATGAATCTTTTTTTTAGTTTTCTAAATGAGATACTTTGTGCATTTTATGAAAAAATAATGGAAAGATTTTGTTTAAATTATATAGAATGAGTTTATTTTTTTCATCATGACAAATATTTAATTTTAGAAATCCTTTACAAGTTTATAAGGTTATTTTATAGGAAAATATTTTATTATATGATTACACAATTCAAAAAAATAGTGATTTAATAAATGGAAAGGTTATTTTCCTCAAGAATATTTTTATGACATTTTAATGGAATTTATATTCATCAATTACAAAAAAGATTTATTTTACTTATTCACCATTAGGTATATGTTTTAATGATACCATACTTTGAAACATTTACTTAATTTTTTTCATTGAATATTACATTTCTATTAAATATCCATATTCATTATATTGTGGACCTGATTATTACATAAACCACACACCATTTATAAATAAAATGTTATAATTTGAAAGTATTTGATTTATTGGTGAATTATTAATAAATATTTAATATTTACTGCATATTGTTAATGAATTAAATTGATCATTCGATATATGAGGATTACATTGGATATGTAGTGATGGGTGGGCCCAAAAATTATATAGTCCCTTAATTAATTGATAGGTATCATGAGAAAAGTAAATAAGATAATATTAAATAGGTTCTTGGTGTAATTATACCCATAGTTTTATACTTTCTTATCGCATGAAATTGATGGTATAAATAACATGATGTATGAGATCATGGCATAAAATATTAAGCATTTAATTCATTAAGAATTCAGTTCTTATTATAATTAATGAGATTATTTCATTGATATTATCGATGGACTTATTTTGTGCTAAAGTTATTGATTTAATGGAATTAATTTTCTGTTATTTACCTTTCTATATTTATTATGACATATTTTTAGTCATGATAGTTTCAACTTTATATAACCCTTACTGAGCATCTCAAATCACCCTTTTATTTGTTTTATTTTCCTTAGGATATGAAGATGGATATAATGAATAATATCAAGTATGCAAGAATATTTTTTATGCTATATATTTCATACTAAAAATGAATTATGGGTATTATTTTTGTATCTAATTATTTAAGAATACGAAACTATTAGGTCCTTGGGGATGTGATTCCTTGCATCTAGTTCCAATGTAATAAAGTAACTACACAGCGTAGGCTATTGGGGTTGGGGTAGTTAGATTTGGTATCATATGAATTTTAATAGAAACTGTAGGAACTATATTTTGAATAAACATAGTTAACATGAGAATAATGACAATCCATTCTAGTTTTTGAGAACTCTTACCATTAGGATTTATTTTTTTAGCTTCATATTCATCATTATTATGAGCTAACTCAGCGTGCACCATTATTTAGTAATGATTCCTAATGGAAAAAAGGGAATCAATACCTGCATAAAATGGAGGTATTTACCTATTGTGAAAAAAATACAGATGGTGTTCTAACTAAGAATATCATGGATATATTAGGGTAGTTGAATCAAATTATGACAAATAATGTTTTCTATATGGAATAACATATTTTTCTAGTTCATAATTATCCTATATTGGATCGCTACATGAAACAAAAGGATCCATATTTTTGTGTATCCCCTAATACATATTTTAAAGTGAATTTATATGAGAAATACTTACCATATAAACAATGAGACGAAGTGGAGAGTAAGTTCCTGAATTTAAATAATAAGTAAGAAGAAAGTATGAAAGAGTTTGAGGATAAATTTACTATACTATCTAAGGATGCCTAAAACTATGTATATAATCTAGAAATAAATATTGACAATTTCTTTGAGGGTATTAAGCTGAGTCTATAAAGGGAATGGGTTTATCAAAATAAATATTTTATAATGATATAGTACCAAGTACTTTTAATATAGAGTAGAAATATTTTTTATCATATATTTTTAAAGGTAAATAATGATAAGAAGAGGTATACTGAGATAAATGAAATAAAAATCATAAAAAGATAAAAATAAATGAATAAATTTCCATTGTGTGAAAATTCTGAAAATAAACATCGAGGAAAATGATTAAAGGGTATGAGTGTTTATTATAAGTGTGGAGATAATGGTTATATATCTAATAAAACTAAGGAAATTAAAGAATATACTACAATCCAGTGCATAAACTATGAAGAGATGATGAATTATTAAAACATGTATCCCAAGCATTAAGGAAACTTACCATATCAAAATCTATGGGGAGATGGACAAGCTTATGTTATTACTACAATAGAATTGGGATGAATAAAGTTCTTGTGTATTTGGGTTCAATAATTATGTAAACTTATTTAATAAATGATATTTTGGATATAATAATCATGAAACAAATAAGGATTTTACTTCATTAGTTTTATTTGAGTATTTAAAGCATATGTTGAATGGTACTGATAATCAAGATAAGTTATTTTGTGGGAAATTGATATTTTTTGAGAATATATAAAATAAGGTAAATCTAACAATTAATAGATTTCTAATGTTTATTTAATAATTTTATTTGGGATAAATAATATATTGAAACCGATGAAGTAAATGTGAAAGTATTGGTGACCTTGAAAATGAGTAGTGATTTGATGGCAAAGTAATTTATGATGGATTTAACTGAGTTTTTAGATTTATGTTATATATGGAATAATGAAAATTTAATTATGATTTAGGTTATTAGTATATGTGATCAAGGTATTCATATGTTTTCAATTTGACATTATGAATTCCTTGATCAAATATTTCATTCTTTCAAGTTTTGAAATTTGTTAGAATGTTTATCAAAGGTTTTTAAGGTAAACTACATATGGGATATATTACGTTGAACTTTGGATATTATATTTTTCAGGTTAATGTATGATTTGTCAAATTGGATAACATGTCCTACCCATTTTAGTTTTTGGTATATATTGAGAGGCTGAAGGAATGAATTACAGATCATATGATTATTTAAAAGAGTTACTGGCATAAAAAAATTCATCTCAAATATCCATTTCCTTGTATAATAGATGAAGCATAAATTGATCAAAGAATAACCAAAGGATGATATTTAATAAAAAAATAGAAGTAAATCAAGTAAGATTATTTTATCAGGTCCTTTATCAAGTTTGTAAAATAATACCTTGACATTAATAAGAGATCTTCAAAATCAAAATGTTTTATTTTTTACATCTCTTTATTAAAAATAAGTGGAATTTTTACGCAACACATATTTATTGTTTTGGAAGAGTGAAATTTATCATGATCATGTTATCTATCACCATATATTAGTTCTTGGCTATTATTTTTCTCTTCCATGTCCATATTTTCAATTCCCACCAATGTTATCTTATTTGGAAACCTAGTTTTGTGGTAACCTTCTTACTTCTATTTTGATGTTTTCAAGAGGAAGTTTTTAACCCTTTTTATAATGTGGGTTCTAAAATTTCAAACCAATGATTACCATGTTTTAGTTAAAATTTAAATGAAACAATTTATTTATTGAGTGGGGATAATGTAACACCCTGATAATTTAACGTAAGAACACTATCTTCAATAATGTATACAACATGCAACACAGAGTCTAAACAAACCCCAATATACTGTTAAAATATTATTATTTAATATAAAAATTATCATCCATCCATTGTAATGGAGGGTATAAATAGTATTTACTGAATTATGAAATTTATATATAGGACTAACAAAATAAAAATTCATTGATTAATCCTTATAAAATCAGTACTCAATCTTCAATAAGGTTATTTTATACTTTATAAATAAGTTTTCTCTAAAAATGATTTTTTTATTTTTGTGAGAAAATATTATAATTAATTTCAAGATATTATACAAATTTTATTTTATAAAAATAATATAATTTTTAAAATCATAATATCAAAATTTTCTTAGGGTGATTTTTTGGTCTTTTCTGAAAAGATTCATTTTCAATTAAATAGTGAAAAATTCTGATTTTTATTGAAATATGCATATCTATTTCAAATATATGAACAATCAAGTTTAATTTTAAAATGGTGTAAAATTTAAAAAAAATGTTTTATTATATTACGATTTATCCAATTAGGTTTATTTAATTCAATTATTTATTTAAATTTTGTAAAAAAAAATTTATACATAAAAGGTATTTTTATGAAAAAAAATGTTTTTATACGGACTCCATGTTTTTCACATGATAAATATTATTGAATTATTTTAATTAAATTTATATATTATATATTCAATCAAATATTTTAGCAATTATATATTATTTTTACTATATATGAGATAGGAATAATTCTATTTTACGGTTAAAAAATATAATATTCTAAAAAATGATTTTCATCATGTTTGGTGAACATAATATAAAATCAATTCATAAATATAATTGAAATTGAATTTGATAAAATAGATTCAATATTTATAATCAATTGGTTCCAATTTTTTAAATAGGCCCTTTTTATTTTTTTTCAATATGAATAGTAACTTTTGTAAAATCTATCACCTTAGTAAAGGGTAAAGCCGATTAATCTAAGTTAAAAAAAGTGATAAGGCTACAATTTTTCATAATAATAATTATTTGTTGAATAAATATCTACCATTGTCATATTATTCTTGAAACTTACTTGTTTAATTGGTACTTTTCCCAAAAAATGACCCTTATAATATTTAAATCAATGAAAGTTACAAAATGTCACTCTCTCAGTTTTAAATATCAATTATGTGTCCACATAGGGATAAAATCAAGATATGAATGAACTTAAATGTATATTTTCAGATTAATGAAATTATTTTACTAATATAAATAGATTTATAATTTTATTAAATGATATAATTACCTTAAATTCTTGTTCAACACTAATATAATATTTATTTAATTAATAAGAAAAAATAATAAATGATTTTAAAAATAAGAAAATTGATATAATTAGATTGAGATAGTGTTATCAAGAATTTTCCTGATCCATATGACAAGTTAAGTTAGTTTTAAAGGATTCTATTATAATTACTCATTTTTATTGATGTATTTAAATCCAAATTAAATTAATAGTGTTAAAATTGACATTAATGATATTTTTTTCAAAATAATATTTTATTAAATTATTTAATATTCATAAAATATTATATTCAATCATTTTAATATAAAATTTCTGAATAAATCATACATGGTCCATTTATGAGTCACTTTACCATTTACAATAACATTATTTACCCTTTGTGATTAAATTAGTGGTTACAACAGTTAAGATAAAAATGATTAACCAAAGAGTTAATAAAAAAGATAATGATTAAAATGATATAAAATATTATATAAATTCCACTGGATGATGTTTTTTAATCCTATAAATTTTTTATTTGAATTAATTACCATTTTGAATAATTTGTATCTAGAATAGTCTTATCATATTTTATTTGTTTAATAAATTACAAAAGTGTACCTCACCTCAATTATAAAAGGGAACCCATTCTGTCACTTGTAAATGAAACATTGAACAATCTAGATCAAACAAACCCTACTTATGTATATTAAAAACATACTTATACATGTTATTTAGGTTTTGGTGTCTCCAAAAGGCCTACCCTATGTACCTTAGGAAGATATCTAAAGGACTTTTAATGAAGAAGAAGTAATCATCTTTATCGAGTCCTTAAAGTTTATTTCTTTTTATAATTCATCTTAAATTGTTTTAACCATTAGAAAATAATAAATCTTGTATCATAAATATAATGATATTCTATTATGATAATGGGAAAACAAAATTCCATCTCTTTTCCGTCGAGCAAAAAAGTGAAAACATCACCCGTGCGTATGTATGACTTACCGTCTCCACAGAATGGTGTAATTAATTTTTCATAACCACTTTACTTGTATGGTTATAAAGATGGACCTAATTATAATTTAATATATTTATTACATAACTATTATTCTAGAGCTATAATATCATATATAATTCCTTACCTTTCAATACTTTGGAAGATGATAACATCATTAATGCGTACGTGTGAACTACCTCCTCCCTGAAGCGATGCGATTAATTTTTCATTTATATTTTATGTGGATGGTAATAAGGATGTATTTCATGAATATATATGATATAATAATGATTCTAAAAATATTAATTACAATTCAACTTGCTTTCATTTTATCTGTTGAAAAGTGAAAACAAAATTCATGTGTACACAAGTCCTACTATCTCAATAAATGATGTAATTCATTTTTATATCTCTATATTTTATGGATGAATCTTAATATATATATATATATATTTAATTTATATGAAATTTATACAATTAATAAAAAAAATTATATTATATAAATAGAATAATTTTACAAGTACCAGAACAACTATGACAAAACATACCTGAAAAACAAATCAGATAACACCCAAAACAATGATTATAATAAATGATTATTGACAAACAGGTGATAAAATGTTATAAATGAATCATACATGATATCATAGATATTAATTTTTTATGTAATTATAATAAATTTAAATTTATTATACTAGAGGTTAGATCAACTACGTGACAAGTTATACGCGAGGTAATAGATTTTATCTCAATTTTCACTCAATTGTGAAATATTTTGTAATATGCATCAGTTTATATTTATATGGTGTATATACAACCCCTTTTAGGTAACTAATATGAATATATATTTATTATTGATTATTAAAGTTCATTTCAAGGCTACTCTCTTAAATAATATCTATATTTTCTTCTAATTTTTCTTCTCTTAGGAACATAACTCAAGGAAAGAAATTTTTAAAAGAAAAAAAATCTTATTTCTTAATTAATCAGATATATTTTCACTCCAAATAAATATTTCCATTTTTTTTTAAATTTTTTTTCTATGAATATAATTATCTTTCAAAATATTTTTTTACCCATGTTTTAAATTTTAAAAAATAGGTTGAACAAATATTTTTGTCATTTTCCAAATGAGGTAATTTGTTACTTTTGTGAAAAAACTATGGAAGGAATTATTTTTTAAAATAATAAATCATGAGCAGGTTTTCCCTTCTTCATAAATAATATTTTATTTCAATATTACTTTATAAGTTTACAAGTTTATTTTTAAAGAAAATTTTATAATTTATAATTGACTGTTTTTTAAAACATTGTTTTAAAATAATGGAAATTTCATTTTCTTGAAGAATGCTTTAATGACCATTTAATGGAATTTATATTCATCGATAACAAAAACCATTTATTTTACATCTTCCCCGTTAAATATATTTTATAATTATACCATAATTTTAAAATTACCTTACTTATGATCATTTTATAATATCTCTCTCTTAAATATCAATATTATTTGTATCAAGGATATGATTATTTCCTAAAACATTTACCATTAGTACCCATAGTGTTATAATTTTAAAGAATTTGATTTATAAGAGAATTATTGATAATTCCTTAGTATTTACTCAATACATATATTTTATTGATAAGGCATTTTTTCATGAATTAAATAGAACATTCGATATATAAATAATTCATTAAACATGTAGTGATGGGTGGGGCAATGAATTATATAGCACCTTGATGCATCGACAAGTCTCATGAGACAATTTATTAAACTAGAAATAAATTGGTTTTTTTGTGTATGCCTACCCATAGTTTTAAACTATCTTGGAACAAGGCCTTGACAGTATACATGACCTGATGTCTGAGATCATGGCTTCATATATAAATAATTTACTTCCTTGAGAATTTAGTTATTATTACCATTCACGAGGTTACTATATTTATATTCTCCATAAACCCATTTTTTCAATTTAATTATCAAATGGCATGTTTTTTCAGTTATTTACCTTTATTTATTGATTATGCCTTATTTACTCATGATATTTTCCACTGTATATGACCCATATTGAGTATATTATCTTACCATTTTAATTTTTTTCTTTTCCTTGGGATATGAATGTGGATATATTGAATATTATAAATGATGAAATTTTTCTCTTCTTTGTGTTTCATATATCCAATGTAATATGTCTATCTTGTATGTATCTAGTTATTTAATAATAACAAACTATTTGTTCATTCAGAATACAATTCCTTGTATCTAGTGATAATTTAATAAAGTAACCGCCGACTTTAGACTACTGTATTCGGGTTTATTTTATCATCAATATACAAGGAATAAAGAATCTAAACTAAAATTCTCATGATAAAAGAAGTTAACAACCAGAAATGATGATTTTAATGAAGTTTTATTAATAAATGGGTGTTAAATGTATATACGTGGATATTATATGATATTATATGTTTATACGTGACTCTTTTATATAATTATAATAATTTTATATTTATTATACATGAGGCTAGAGTACTTTCAAAGAAAGTCAAGTTTGAGGTAAGGGCCTGTCATATATTATTATATTATTTGAGACATATGTTATTTCATGAACCTATATTCTTTTATGTGGTCAATATAAAACCCTTTGATAAATTATATCAATATTATAATTTTTCTCATGATATTTAATGTTTTATTTGATGTTATTTTTTCAAGGGGCTTATAATTTAAATTTTACCAAATAGGTAAGAGTTTTATGTTATAATTTCATTAATTATCAGGATTTTGTGTGAATAAATTTTTTATGTTTAAATATTATGATCTACATCTCAAAAAAATCATTAATTTTATTCCCCTATTATTATTTCTAGAGATTACATGTTTCCCTTTAATCTTCTTCACTTTAAGTACTCAAGAGGCTAAAAGAATGTTTTTTTAAATGACTTTATTTCTATCTTCAATGAAAAAGCATTTCACCTCTCGGACCATGTTTTGTAAAAATGTTTTCAAGAGTTTTTTTAATATTATCCTAAGATTTTTTAAAATTAATTTTACCGATGATTGAATTTTTAAAAAATGCTTTATAAGGAATATTCTTCTTGTTTTCCTAATGTAACACTTTTCGAATTTTTACAAAAGTGTAAAAGTAATTTTTTCTTTTAACTTATATGAAATTAAAAAAAATTATATGATTATTATTTCTCTTTAATTTTAATCTTCCTTCATAATTTTTATTTTTTATTTTGAAATAAAATTTTTTATTTAATATTTGGAAAATTATTAGATTTTAAATAATTGATTTCAATGTAAAAAAATGATATTTTCCTCAAGAATTTGTCCAAGTGATATTTGAAAGAAAATTACATATAAGATTATATCCTTTGATGTTTCCTAACCTTTAATAGTGATATCATCCAATAATACCAATTTTATTATCTCTCTATATGGTTTATAATTATTCTATTCATGAAACCCATTCATTTTCCATCGGTTATGCTATGAAAAAATGATGAAATGTTTGTGGAACTTGTTTCTTTTCTATGGGGATTTTTTATAATGAAATATTTATGAAATATGTTTTTTCCATGGGTTATGATATGATGAATGTTTTATGATATTATGGACCACATTGTTTTTATTGTCATTATGTGATGGGTGGTCCTATAATTTTATATCCCTCCAATGCATTGGGTAAAATTTGATATCTCATGGGATAAAATGAACTATAATAGGGATTGAACATAGTTTAGTAAGGTACTCTATCCACTATGATAGTCTTGGGAGTGAACCTTGATTACTAGGTTGGTTTGTGGAATGAACTCATTCTACTATGATATTCTTGGCAATGAGACATGAATACTATGGAAATGATTTTCTATTATTATGTGTATTCCACAAACTTATGTCTTATTCCATTTTTTCTCTCTCATGGATCATGTTCTTTGATTCCTTTTTTATTCCTTCCTTTTGAACATCCTATATCAATACTAACACTCAATATTTTTATGTTTGATATCAAGGGTGTGGTTTTCAATGGTTAAGTTCATGTTATTATACCCGTATGACCATATTATTCCTATATGATCATTGATATCTCCCTTTTTAACCCATTATATGAATTTAAGTTTTCCATTTTTAGTTTTACTTTCCCCAGGTTATGATGAATGATTTTAAGTATGATATTCCTAAGAAGGGTGATAGTTATGAATAACTTAATCAGAGAATCTGATGAAAAAGTTATTTATGTGGCCAATTTTCAAAATATACTATAACAATATGATTTGGTCATGCATCCAAATGTAATATAATAAATATTCATCTAATAAGATGTAATACCCATGTATTTTAAAGTGAGGACGATTGTCTCTTATTGACCGTTCAAGGTTTTGATGCTCTGCTAATGGGTATAGCATCACTCGGGTCAAATCCTTGGCAATGATACTTTTTAATAGTTGATTGTTTTTATTTGATTGTATTTTTATTGGGGGGGTTTGTCTGTAGATATTATGAAATAATTTTTGGATGATGTTTGATTTACCAAATTTATAAAGATTGGGGTGAGTTAATTATTTGGGATTTAAGCTTATGGTATCCTTGAACTTTTATTTATATTGCATTCAATTATTACCCACTTCATAAGATGACTTTGATCGGAATTACCAAGTGTTAATGATTTAATCCAAGATGTAACATAAATAAGGGTTCTAATCATTACCATTACTTGTTTATGGGAGTGTATTTGTGGATCCAATAATCCATGGAATCCAAATTATAAACAAAACTTTTCATTAACCCATGATATATTAGGTTCAACATACATAATATTAATTTAAAGAATATTAATTTAGAAAAGGCCCTCAATAACTTAATATCTCCAAATTATAAATCACCCCAATGATAGATTTACTCATCAATTTTGGTGGTTAATAATCTGGTCAAAATTTTATGATGATGAATTAATAAGTGAAGAAAAATAAAGGTATAAGAAAAGAGTTGTGCACTGAACACACACACACAAACAGTGAAGGGAATTAACTACTGGATTTAGATTGAATGAGAAAGAAAAAGAAGGGAATGGGATTCAAATGTATTTAAACTATTTTAAGACCATTAATATTATTTAACATAAGTTTTATGGGAATAATATATTAAGAAGAAGAAACTTTCATTAAAATAGAATAACAAAAACAAACACTTTCACGATTATAAACCCAGAATAACACAAAGTAAATGAAAGGAAGTAAGGAGGAATGGTTTCTCAAGTAAAAACATGAGTATGGAAGATCTTACCAAGACTTTGGAATAGCCTTGGTCATGCCAGAATATCCTCCTTTTCTCTAAAATTCCAACCACATGCAAGGATAAGAGGGGGAAGTATTTATAGCCCATGGAAGTGGACTATTTTCATTCCAAAACTACCCCTCCATTTTCATCGCCAATTTGATATTTCAGACATATAAATCTAGAGATATATTCTTCTTAAAATTTGTAGATATTATAGTTTTAGGTCAAATATTAACATTTGTCGGCAGTTGGAATTATAGATCCAATTTTATAGCAGTTTTCATAAACAATGTTAAACTGTCCATTTCTATCCACACTTTTTAGATGACCTAAATATGAATGTATTTATGAATAGAAGGATGCCTTAAAATTCGAATTCTTTCTTCAAAAAAGTCTATGACCTATATCTCCTCTTCCACACTGAAAACGTTCAGCTCTAATTTATGTTTATATCAGAAGAAATTTCAATTTTGGTGTGTTTATGTCATTTCCCAGATAGAATGGTGGGATGGATTTAATAGAATAATTTGGGCGCCTCGTTATTGGAGTTGGGCCCTGAAAGTTTTATCCATGACACCATTAATTGTTCCCCAAACATTGTAGGATACTAAAATAATTTGAAATTTATGATTGAGCCAAGAAATTGAATCTTAATGGCTGGTCCAATTTCTTCACAGATTCTGTGGGCCTTCTTGTGTGGTCCATATGAACCTTAAAATGGTAGAACTGACCAATTATTCCTTATAATGATATGTGGGAAATTTAATAAGGAATACTAAAAAAACAGTAACCACACAATTTGGATCAGTAGTGTGATATTTATTATTAAAATAGTAAACTGACTTGAATCTGGATAAATTCAAATAAAGCTCAAAAATTATATTTAACATTTAAACATTAATATTTCACACAAATTATGCAAATTTCAAATAATATTAGTAAAGGGGGTATATAAAAAGTTATGAAAATATTAATAATATCAACTCCCCCACACTTAATCTTGTCCATTTCCTTATTTACAAAAAATATAAAACCATGACAAAATCTTTTTCAGTCACCAACAAATATTTAAAATTTCTCCCCAATCAGAGGAGGTTTAGACCATTTCACTCATCCATATTGAATTCCACCACAAATCTTTTCAGAAATAATATTTCAAAAAAAATTCTTTTTTTTCATGCTCAAATTTATAAATGGAAAATGTGGGCACTCGAAACATACTCCTCTCAAGATGATAAAAATTTATTTCTGGTGGTTCACTAATTGACCAACCAAAAGAAAAAAGCATAGAGTTTAAAAAATCTATCAACTTCCATTCCCTATCCTAAAGTGCACAAGAATAAAGAGGTCTTTTGAAGGGTTTTTTCTGTGGCTATGGGATGGTATGAATTCAGTATTGAAAAGATTAGAAAGATGGGTAAAATGCCAACATTGAAAAAGAAATGTACAATATTTTTAAATAAAACATGGAAAGAAATGAAAAAACATATTTACAAAGGAACAATTGTGTGAATAAAGTCACAAAAGTGTAAGAAAATTTGATGGGAATGAGAAGATGTAATATTTACAAAACACAAAACTTCTCCTAATGACAAAAGAATATATATGGAAAGTGTTCTTTTTTTATTTTCTTTTTTTTTTATTTTTTTTTGAAAGTTGAACTTAAACAAATTTCACACTCATCTCCCAACCCATGATTTATCTCCTCATTATAGTAATTGAAATAGTTATAATAAGATCAAAGGTTGAAGATGAGTGATTTTTGACCCTCTCAAGTCACAACCCATGTTTTTCATTTTTTTTTCATTTTTTCAATTTTTTTCAATTGTTTTAACACTTTACAATATCATTTTTACAATATGTGATAAACATATATACATTCCAAAACCTCAATAAATGACAACCTATACCCTATACTGAAATGAATTATTTCCCCCAAGTATATGATAGCACATTGAAAATCAATAAAAGGGAACCTAAAAATGAAATCCATTCCCCCCACAGTTAAATTTCAATAAAAAATTCAATGTAAATAAATGTTGATGTTGTGTGGGATAAGTTATTGTGTTTTGTAGTGTGGATATCAAATATAAGTTATTTATAGGATCATAGGGGATTTCAAAAATGGGATTAATGTAATGGAAATGGGAGACTATTTGGATATTGTGATTCCCACGTGGTTCAGAAAATGACTCTATCATATTAATTCATAGAAAAGTTGGAAATTCAACTTGAATTTCCACAAACATTAGATGAACAATCGGGGTTAAAAAACACACAAAATGAAAAGAGGAACATAGGTGAGCTTTGCATGAATGCTAAATTTATTCCTCACGGTTGGGGAAAATCATTTTCCAAATCTAAAACTGAGTATGAAAAATTTTTGGGTTTTTAAATAATATTCTTTATCCAAATTAATGATTAAAATACAAACTTTTTGAGATTAAAACATTTCTTTTGACTCCCCAAAATGGTTAGAAAAAATTTCAAAACTGGATGGTGAGTAAGTATGACTCTTTTTTTATTTTATTTATATATTTATTTAGTTGTTTTTAATTTTTTTTAAAATACACACCCAAATAAAATAGAAAGAGAGAAAAAATGTTTCACGATAAATGTGGTTAAAAATGAAAAAGGGGGGAAGAATAAAAATAAGGGAGAGAGAGAGAGGAGAAAGAAGAGATAAAGAGGGAGTTAAAGGGAAATAGGTTCCCCCTAGGTTGTATTTGGTGGATCTCCATCTCTATCCAATGGTGTGTTTACTGTAGAAGTTGTGGATCCAGTGGAAGTAGATGTTGTTACAGGATTGTGCATCCTCTTATGGTGATGCTTTAATCGAGGTCCATTAACCATGAATGTCCTTTTTTAAAAATGGGTCTTGGACATGCACTTCACAAAATGGGTAAACATTAGTAATCATAAAAAGACATTCCCAATGAGAATTAAGCTTACCTGGGTGAAGTCAAAATCGTTAATTGAAGAGGAATACCTTTTCAACTTCATTAAATACCTTTCTTATGATGTATTTTCCATGGAGAAACTTAGCCTTTTATTTGTAAAAAATGCAATTCTCATAAGAATAAAGTCAAAGCTCCTCCAGTTCCACCAATTGCAATAATATTTCTTCACCATATTTTTCAAAACAAAAATTACATGTTTTCGCATCCTAAAATGAATTATGTTGAATTTCAACTGCCAAATGACATGATTTACCAAACACTAGCCTAAAATGAGACATCCAAATGGGTGTTTTATAGGAATTTCAATAAGTCCAAAGTGTTTAACCACGTCTTTTAGGCCAGTCTTTTCTTGTGGGTTTTACAATTCTCTCAAGCACTCTTTTCACTTTCCTATTAGAAATTTCATCCATTCCATTTGTTTGGGGGTGATATGCCGTTGAAGTTTTATATACAACCCCATTCTTTTTCAAAATATATTCCATGGTTCTATTACAAAAATGTGTTTTTAAGTCACTTATCAAGGCATGTGGTGTGCCAAATCAATGGAAGATGTGTGTATTTAGGAACTCACTAATAGTATGTGAATCATTCTTTCTAGTGGGTTTGGCCTCGACCCACCTAGAATCATAATCAACCACAAGAAGAATGTATGAGAATCCATTGGAATGGGGGAATGGTCCCATGAAATTTGATGCCCCAAACATCAAAGATCTCACATAATATTAAAGGATTTTGGGGAATTTCATTTTGTTTGGAAATTGTGCCAAAATTTTGGAAAGTGGGACATGATTGATAGGACTCATGTGAGTCCTTTAAGAGTAAAGGCCAAAATAATCCAGAGTCTAAGACCTTTTGGGAGGTCCGTTGTGGTCCAAAGTGGCCACCTCTTAGATGTGAGTGATAGAATTATAAGATGGATGAATGTTCATCTTCATCAACACATCTCAAAATTACCATATCTTCCACAGATTTCTAGTATTTATTATATTACCAAAAATATAATTTTGAATCACTTTTTAGCTTCATTTTTTGTTCTTATTAAAAATTTTCTGGAAAAACACCAGAAACCAAGTAATTCACAATTGGGGAATACCACTGTATTTTTGGAGTGAGATATGAAAGCTTCTATGTTTGAAATTCATGATCAATTATTTAGAATGAGATGAATTAGAAATTTGACTCAAGTGATCAGCTACAAGGTTTTCTTTTCTAGGTCTATCTTTGATTTCAAGGTCAAACTATTGGATCATTTGGATCAATATTATTAGCCTTAGTTTAGAATCACTTTTTTTGAGTAAGAACTTTATAGAAGAATGGTCTGTGAAGATGATGATTTTGGCACCTAAGAGATAGTGATAGAATTTATCTAAGGAAAAAATCACTACTAAAAGTTCCTTTTCAGTCACTGTGTAGTGAGATTGAGTTTCATCCAATGTTTTTGAGGCATAATATATGACATGAGGATTTTTTCTCTTCTTTGACCAAGAACATCTCCAACGCCTCTATCAGAAGAATCACACATCAACTGAAAGGGAAAGGACCAATCTGGGGGTTGGATTATCGGGGTAGATGTAAGAGAAGTTTTGAGTTC
This sequence comes from Viscum album, assembly GCA_963277665.1. Taxonomy (NCBI): domain Eukaryota; kingdom Viridiplantae; phylum Streptophyta; class Magnoliopsida; order Santalales; family Viscaceae; genus Viscum; species Viscum album. Next base: position 1,490,018,434 of record OY728139.1, on the reverse strand, counting down.
AATGAAGGATCTATTGAAAACATCATTGAAATAAAAAGTGAAATAATTTTGGATCAACTGAGTGAGTGTGAGGGAAATCCTACCGAAGTTATGGATTAATCGATGATAGAAACCAGCCTAACCTAAGAAGGAATGGATGTCTCGAATAGATGTGGGTTCTGGAAGTGATTAGATCACTTCAATTTTAGCATGATCGACTTTAATACCGTCTTTTGAAACAATTTACCTAGAACAATCCCATTTTCAACCATAAAGTGAAATATTTAATAATGTAACAAAAGGATACAGTTGACACACTTTTGAAGGACTATAGAAAGTGAATTCAATAAAGATTCAAATGACTCGCCATAAATGGTAAATTCATGCTTGAATACTTCCATTCAATGCTCAATTAATTCAGAAAAGATACTCGTTATACACCTCTATAATTTTGTTGGATAATTGAAAAGGCCAAATGTAATTCTTCTATATGCATATGTTCTAATATGTCAAGTGAATGTAGTTTTTCTTGGTCTTGAGGTGCGATTGGAATTTGGAAGTAGCCAGTGTATCCATCAAGAAATCAATAATGTGACTTTGCAGCTAATATTTCTATCATTTGATCAAGGAATGGAAGAGGGATGTGATCTTTTCTTGTTTCAACATTCAATTTCCTATAGTCGATGCACACACTCCATTTTTTCTTCACTCGAGTTGGGAATACCTCCCCATGTTCATTTATGACAACAGTTATCTCATCCTTATTAGGTACAACATGAATTGGAATAACCCATTCACTATTAGAAGTTGGGTAGATAATACCATCTTGATGAAGCTTGGTGATTTCATCCCTAACTACCTCAATTATGAGTGGATTGAGTCTTCTTTGTGGTTTTCTAATAGGTTTGGATGATTTCTTAAGATGAATGTGATGCATAAAAGGAGCAGGGTTGATTTTGGGAATGTCATCTAGGGTCCAACCTATATACTTTTTTCCCTCTAACACCTGAAAAAGTCTGGACTCCTCAGTTTTAGTAAGTGAAGCAGAGATAATGGTAGGATAAGAGTGATCATGGAATAGGAATGAACATTTTAGGTGTTCATGAAGAGGTTTTAGATCAGTCTCATATTTCATTTGTGTGATAAACAACTGAGGAATGGAGGAAGGGACATCAATTTCTTCAGATTAATTTTCCTTAATACATTATAAGGTGGAGTAGTGGAGATTAGAGTTGATGTGGTATTCAATAGGGTTTTTAAGTTCCTCTAGATTAATGGAGACTATGAATGATAGGCCCACATCAACTTCCCCATTTATGACTTGGTTAATCATTGTTCAGATTTCACAAGATCCTCTCTCATTAGAACATGATGAACATGATGGAATGCGGTTAAAATGGCTCTCAGAAGTGTCCTCAGAAGCATGGATTGATAATGAAGAGTGATCCTCATATGGGTATCACATGGCTTGGAAAATGTTGAACTTGACCAGTTGGTCACCAAATTCCATGGATAAGATGCCTGGATGAACATCAATTTTGGTTCTCGGTATCATTCGGAATGGTATTCATAGAATTAGGGGAAATAAAGAAGAGTTTGTCTCACCTTCCTTGTTAAAGACATAGAAATCAGCAAGGAAGATAAGATCATTGACACAAACAAGGACATCCTCAATTATACCCTTAGGAATAATAGTACTTCGATTGGCCAGTTGAATGAAAACACTCGTTGGATGTAAGGGACCTAGATCAAAGTTAGAGAAGATGGATTTGGGCATGAAATTAATTGAAGCTCTTAGGTCTATGACTGCATCATCGAATTTGGTACTTCCAATTTGTCATGGAACCATAATGGTCCGTGGATATTTTCACTTTATGGGAATAGTATGAAGGGTGGAAAAAATTTCAAATGTCCTAAGTTTTCTCTTGTGGGTGAACAATTCCTTCAGAAACTTGGCATACATAGGGATTTGTTTTATAGAATCTAAGAGGGGTATGTTGACTTCAACACATCTAAACATGTCAACCATTTCATGATCGAGTTTAAAGGACTTCTTTGGATTAGAAATGTATTGAGGAAAATGAATTCAGTTCCTAAGTGGAATGGATGGAGGTGAGGGAATGGATTCAGATTCCTTTTCATGTTTATTTTTCTTTTCATTTTCTAGGTCAAAATTCAAAGGGGAGTTGGAGGAATCATCATGAGGCATAACAATTTCCTTTCCTGATCTAAGTGCTATTTCACTTACAATACCCTTGGGTTTGGTTAATGGTTGAGCTAGGAGTTGGGAAGAACTTTATTGTTGTTGCTGGATTAGGTGGGATGCAAGTTGACCAATCTGATTTTCAATATTTGTTTGGCTAGAATGGGTGAAGGAGGCAAGATCTTCCACTCTACATTACCATGGTTTCTTAGAAGAAGAGGCTTGTCCTGGATTGGTATTTCCTTGATTTTGATTTTTGGGAAAGTGATTTTATTGGTTTGGGAATTTGGAAGGCTCATTAGGATAGTGGAATCCAGGAGGAGGAAGAGGAGGATTTATCCTTCTAGGTTTATGATAAAAAGGGTAAGGTTGTTGTAAGTTACCAACACTTTGACCATATTGGAATTGGTTTGGGTTTTGAGGAAGAAATTGAGGGGGATGAGAAATGGAATTACCATACCTCTAGCCTTGGTTGAAGGTAGAAGAGAAGGGATCAGAGTTGAGTTGGTTAAAGTTTATAATGAATTGACCTGACTGTTTAGGGTTGGTGTTCCTCTAAGCATATGCTGCATTGATTTCCATTGGTATGGATGAATCAGAGGGATCCACTTGAAGTTGTGGACATGTGTTAGTTGGATGATATGGGGAGATACAGATTCCGTAGTTCTTGATAGGTCCAAGGAACATAGATTGTAGAGAAGATAAGGTTGGGGCTTTGGATGCCACAACTAGTTGTCTCACAAGACCTTTAATTTACTCATCCACTCTGTCATCTTGTTCAACTCTATCTATTAACTATCTTAGGATTTTTTTACTGGAGCATGTTCTTGAGTATCAAATTGTTTTGTGTTTTCATCCAGGTTACTTATGATATCTCTTGCAACTTCAGGAGTTTTATCAATGAAAGCACTGCCACTTATGACATTAATGAGAGTTCTCTCCATAGCCAATTACCCCTCATAGAAGTATTGGATAAAGATTTGGTCAAGGATTTGGTGGTGTGGATAGGTTGAAAAAACTCTTTGAACCACTCCCAGTATTCATGGAGCGATTCATTTGGGAATTGATGGATACCACTTATCTCCTTTCGGATAGAAGTAGTACGAGAAGCAAGAAACAAAATTTCTAAGAAAAGTCAGTTCATGTCATTCCATGTGGTTATGAAACCAGGAGGGAGGTAGTAAATCCATGACTTAGCAGTGTTATCTAGGGAGAAAGGGAATGCTCTAAGTTTTATTTGTTCCTCAGAAACCCCTTGAGGCTTCATGGTAGAGCACACCACTTGGTACTCTTTAAGGTGGAGATGTGGATCCCCACTAGTTAGCCCGTGGAAATGAGTGAGAAGATGAATCAAAACTGATTTGAGTTTAAATTAATCCTCTATGTCTGGATATTGAATACCAAGGGATTGGTAATTCATATTAGGGGATGCTATTTATTTAAGTGTTTTTTCCATAGGATTGGCCATTTCTAATTCAATTTGTTGGATGAGGAATGGTTCTTGAATTATTTGATTATCCCCCATGTTCCACCTAAGTTGGAAAAGTGTTCACTCAATTTCAGGGTCAAAAAAATTAAAGGGATTTTTTGGGAGCCTATGAGGAATTTAGAGATATTTTGGAAGAAATATGAAGATATGCTTTTCTTTGTGTTTTTTCCATTTATGATTTTTATGAGAAGGCGGGTTTTTCTTTGTGTTTTTTTAATTTTTTTTAAAATTTTGTCTTTTTTGTTTTTTTGTTTTTTTACAATAACCACAAACTAACGACTATTTAATTTTACCATCTATAAAATGAAACCATTTGAAAGTGCGACTGATTGTCACCTATCTACCGTTCAAGGTTTCAATGCTCTGCTAATGTGTATAGCAGCACTTGGGTCGAATCCTCGGTGATGATAATTTTTAATAGTTTATTTTATTTAGTTGATTGAATTTTTATTGGGGGGTTTTTTGGTAGAGATTATGAAATAAATTATGGATGAAGTTTGATTTAATAATTTGATAAATATTAGGGTGAGTTCATTATTGGGGATTTAATCTTATGATATCCTTGAACTTTTCTATATCTTGCATTAAATTTATACCCACTTCACAAGATGACTTTGATCAGAATTCCCAAGTGTTAAAACTTCAATCCAAGATATAACATAATTTAGGGTTCTAATCATTACCATTAATTATCTATAGTAGTCTATTTACAATTCTAATAATCTATGTAATTCACATGCTAATCAAAACATTTCATTAATCCAGGACATATTAAGTTCAACATACACAATATTAATTTAAAGAATATTCATTTAGAAAAGGCCCTCAATCACTTAATGTCCCAAATTATGAATCACCCAAATGAGAGATTTACACTTCCACATGGGTGTATAATATTTTGGTTATAATTTTATGATGATTAATTACTAAGTGAAGAAAAAAAAGGGATAAGAAAATAGTTTTGCGCCGAACACACACACACAAATAGTGAAGGGCATTAAATACTAAATTTAGATTGAATGAGAAAGAAGAATAACAGAAGGTGATTCAACTATATTTTAACTATTTTAGGACCATTAATATTATTTAACATAAGGTGTATGAGAATAATAGATGAATAATAAGAAAAATTCATTAAAATAGAATTACAAAAACAAACACTTTAACGATTATAAACGAAAAAACCACACAAAAGTAAATGAAAGGAAGTAAGAAGGAATGGTTTTTGAAGTAACAATTTGAGTATGTAAGATCCTCCCAAGCCTTTGGAAGAGGTTTGGTCAGGACAAACTATCCTCCTTTTCTCTAAAATTCCAACCACTTGCAAGAAGAAGAGGGGGGAGTATTTATAGCCCATGGAAGTGGACTGTTTGCTTTTGAAAACTACCCCTCCACTTGAATCGCCAATTTTATATTCCAGATAGCCGAATATTGAGAAATACTCTTCATAAATGTTTTATATATAATTGTTTTCAGTTGAATCTCAAATTTTTGAGGCATTTGAACTTATGGAGCCAAAGTTATGGCTGTTTTCATAAACAATGTTAAACTGTCCATTTCAATCCATGCATTTTTGATGGCCTAAATGTGAATGGATTTTTGAATAGAAATATTCCTTAAATCCGAATTATTTATTAATCAAGGTTGGAAACCTATATCTATTATTTCAAAATGAAAAATTTCATCTCTAATTGATGTTTATATCATGAGAAAAGACAATTCTGGTGTGCTGATTTCATTTCCATGACATAATGGTGGACTGGACTTAATAGAATCATTTGGCCCCATTTTTATTGGACTTAGGACCTAAAAGTTTATCCATGACTCATATAATAGTTCCCAAAATGTTTTAGGAGACTAAAGGAATTTTAACATCCTGATTGAGCCCAAAAATTCAATCTTCATGGCTGGTCAAAATTTTCACAGATTCTGTGGGCCTTCTTGTGTGCTCCATATTCCCCTTAAAATGGCATAATTGCCTAATTATTACTTCTAATGATATGTATTAAATTGAATAAGGAATTAGAAAAAACAAGAACCACACAATGTTTTATCAGAAGTGTGATAGTGATTATTAAAATAGAAAACAGACTTGAATCTGGACGAATTCAAATAGTGATAAAAAATTATATTTATCATTTAAACATTAATATTTCACACAAATTATGCACATTTCATATAAAATAAATAAAGATAGTATATAAAATCTTATGAAAATATTAATAACATCAACTGCCTCACACTTAGTCTTGTGTATGCCTTCATGTACAACAAATATAAAACCATGACAAAATCATTTTCACTCACCAAAAAAAATTTAAATTTTGTTTTCTCCATTCAGGGGAGGTTTAGACCATTTCACTAATCCATATTTAATTCTACCACAAATTTTTATAGGAATAATATTTCAAAAAAGAATTATTTTATTTCATGCTCAAATTTAAAAATGGAAGATGTGGGCACTCGAAACATACTCCTCTCAAGATGATAAAAATTTATTTATGGAGGTTCACTAATTCACAAAAAAAGTGAAAATCATAGAGTTTGAAAGATATCTCAGCTTCCATTACCTATCCTAAAGTTCACAAGAATCAATTGGTCTTTTTAAGGGGTTTTTCTGTGGCTATGGGATGGTAGGAATTCCGTATTCAAAATAGTATAAAAAGGGATAAAACAACAACATGGAAAAAATGCTTAATATTTTTAAACAAAACATGGAAAGAAATGGAAATACATATTTACATGGGAATAATTGTGTGAATAAAGACACAAAATTGGAAGAAAATTTGAGGTTAATGAGAATATTTAATGATTAAAAAACCTAAAAATTCTCCCAATGACACAAGAATATATATGTAAAGTGTTCTTTATTTTTTTTTTCGAAAGTTGAACTTGAAAAAAAACTCACACTCATCTCCCAACCCATGATTAATCTCCTAAAAATACTAATTGCAATAGTTATAATAAAATCAAATGTTTAAGAAGAGTTATTTTTGACCCTCTCAAGACACAACCCATCCTTTTCAATTTTCTGGATTTTTTTAAAACAATGTCAATTTTTTAACACTTTCCAAAATCATTGGTAGAAGATTAGATAAAAATATATGATGACATGTTAAAAATCATTAAAAGGGAACCTAAAAATGAAATCCATTTCCCCCACACTTAAACTTCAATAAATACTGTAATGTAAATCCATGTAGATGTTGGGTGGGATAAGGTATTGGGTTTGTAATGTGTCTATCAAAGAAAATGTGTTCATTGGCTCAGAGGGGCTTTCAAAAGTAGGATTAATGTAAGGGAAATAAAAGGCTATTTGGATATTCTGATTCCCATGTGGTTCAGAAAATGCCTTTATCATATTAATACACATAAAATTTGGAAATTCAACCCGAAGGTCCAAAAACTCAGGATGCAAAATCAGGGGTAAAAAACACACAAAATGAATAGAGGGTCATAGGTGACCTTAGCATGAAAGATAATTTTGTTCCTCAAGTTTGGGTAAAATCATTTTCTAAATCTAAAAATGTGTATTCAAAAGTTTTTTGTTTTGAAATAAGATTCTTTATTCAAATTAATAATTAAAATAAAAAACAATTTGAGATGAAAACATGTCTTTGACTCCCTAAAATGGTTTGACAAAATTTCAAAACATGATGGTGAGTATGTATGAATCTTTTGTTTTTTTTTCATTTATTTATTTTTTTTAGTTTTTTTAATTATTTTTTTAAAATACACACCCACATAAAATAGAAATATAGATACAAAATGTTGATGATGAAAGTGGTAAAAAATGAAAAAGAGAGGAAGAAGAAGAAGAAGAGATAGAGAGAGGAGGAATAAGAAGAGAGAAAGAAGGAGTTAAAGGAAAAGTGGTGCCCTAAGTTTGGATTTGGTGGGTATCCGTCTCCATCTAGTGGTGTGTTTACTGTAGATGTTATGGATTTGGTGGAAGTAGATGTTGTTATAGGATTGTGCATCCTCTCATGGTGATGCTTTAACTGATGTCCATTATCTTTGAATATCCTTTTTAAAGACGGGTCTTGGACTTTCACTACACCAAATGGGTAAACATTAGTAATAAGAAAAGGACCTTACCAACGAGAATTAAGCTTACCTAGGTGAAGTCAAAATTGTGAATTGAAGAGTATTACCTTTTCAACTTCATGAAATACGTTTTGTAGGATGTGTTTGTCATGGACTAACTTAGACTTATCTTTGTACAGATTATAATTCTCATAAGAATCAAGTCGAAGCTCCTCCAATTCAGCCAATTACAACAATCTTTCTTCACCAAATTTTTAAAAATCAAAATTACAAGATTTCATAGCCCAAAATGACTTATGTTGGATTTCAATAGAAAAATGGCATGCTCTACCAGAAACTATCCTAAAAGGAGATATCCCAATGGGTGTTTTATAGGTAGTTCAATAAGCCCAAAGTGCTTTAACAAGTCTTTAATGCCAGTCTTTTCTTGTGGGTTTTACAATTCTCTCAAATACTCGTTTCACTTCTCTATTAGAAAGTTCAGCCATGCCATTTGTTTGGGGGTGATATACAGTTGAAGTTTTATATACAACCCCATTATTTTTCAAAATAGATTTCATGTTTATATTACAAAAATGGTTTTATAAGTCACTTATCAAGGCACGTGGTGTGCCAAATCGGTGGAAGATGTCTGTCTTTTGGAACTCACTAATAGTATGTGAATCATTCTTTCTAGAGGGTTTGGCTTCGACCCACCTAGAAGCATAATCAACCGCAAGAAGAATGTATGAGAATCCATTGTAATGGGGGAATGGTCCCATGAAATTGATGCCCCACACATTGAAGAACTTACAAAATATTAAAGGCTTTTGGGGAATTTCATTTCGTTTGAAATTGTGCCAAAATTTGGGAAAGTGGGACATGATTGACATAACTCATGTGAGTCCTTGAAGAGTGAAGGGAAGAAGAATCTAGAGTCTAGGGCCTTTTGAGAGGTCCTTTTCGGTCCAATGTGGCCACCACCGGGAAGTGGGTGACAAAATTATAAGATGGAGGAATGTTCATCTTCATCAACACATATCCTAATTACCATGTCTTCCTCGGTTTTCTAAAGCTTATTATCTTCCAAAAAATAGAATTTTGAATCACTTTTCAGCTTCATTTTTTGTTCTTTTGAAACTTTTCAAGAAAAACACCATAAAAAAGTAATTTACAATTAGGGAATACCATGGTATTTTTGGAGTGAGAGATGAAAGGTTCTCAGTTGGAAATTCTGGATCAATTATTTCAGAATGAGATAAATTAGAAGTCATACTCAAGTGATTAGTCTTGGTTTGGAATCAATTTTCTTAAGTAAAAACTTTATAGTAGAATGTTCTGTGAAGATGATGATTTTGTAACCTAAGAGATAGGTCCAAAACTTATATAAGGAAAAAAACACTGCTAAATATTCCCTTTCAGTCACAGTGTATTGAGATTGAGTTTCATCCAATGTTTTTGAGGCATAATATATAACATGAGTAATTTTTTCTCTTCTTTGACCAAGAACATCCCCAATGGCTCTATCAAAATCATAAAACATCAACTCAAAGGGTTAGGACCAATCTGGGGGTTGGATTATTGGGCTAGATGTAAGGTCAGTTTTGAGTTCGATGAGGGCTCTCTTGCAAACCTCATAAAAATGGAAAGTGACATCATTTTGGAGCAACCATGTGAGTGGGAGGGAAATCCTACTGAATTTATTGATGAGTCGATGATAGAAACTAGCATGACCTAGGAAGGAACAAAAGTCTTAAATAGATGTGGGTTCTATAAGAGATTGGATCATTTCAATTTTGGTAGGATTGAATTCAATACCCTTTTTTGAAACTATATTCCATAGAATAATCCCATATTCAACCATAAAGTGGAATTTTTCAAAATTTAACAAAAGTTTACAAATGATACACTTTTGAAGTACTGGAGAGAGTGAATTTAAGAAAGATTTAAATGACTCACCATAAATAGTAAAGTCATTCATGAAGAGTTCCATGCAGTGTTCAATGAATTTAGAAAAGATACTCATAATACACCTCTGGAATTTTTTAGTAGCATTGAAAAGGCCAAATGGCATTCTCTTATATGCATATGTTCCCAAGGGGAATGTGAAATTAGACATTTCTTGGACCTGAGGTGTGATTGGGATTTGGAAGTAGCCAGTGTATCCACCAAGAAAGAAATGATGTGACTTTAAAGAAAACTATTCTAGAATTTGATCAAGGAATAGAAAAGGGTCGTGATCTTTTCTTGTTTCAACTATAAATATCTTATAGTCGATGCACAAACACCATTTGTTCTTCACTCGAGTTGTGACTACCTCCCCATGTTCATTTGTGACAACAATTATCCCACCGTTCTTAGGTACAACATGAATTAGACTAACCCATTAACTATTAGAAATTGGTTAGATAATACAAGCTTGAAGAATCATGGGGATATCATCCCTAACTACCTCAAGTATTATTTAATTGAGTCTTCTTTGTGGTTTTATAATTGGTTTGGATGATTCCTTAAGGTGGATGTGATTCATGCAAAGAGTAGGGTTGATTTCGAGTATATCATCTAGGGTCCAACCTAAGGCCATTTTGTTTTCATCTAACACCTGAACATGTTTGGAATCCTCAGTTTCAGTAATTGAAGTAGAGATAATTACATGATAAGAGTGATCATGGTAAAGGAATTCATATTTCAGGTGTTCAGGAAGAGGTTTCAGATCAGTCTCATATTTCATTTATGGGATAGATAAATCAATAATGGAGGAAGGGACTTCAGTTACTTCAAATTTATATTTCTTAATATTGTCCAAGGTGGAGTAGTAGAGATCATAGTTGACGCGTGAATCAAGTGAGTTTTCAATTTCCTCTATATTAAGGGTGTCGATGAATGATATGCCCACATCAACTTCCCCATTTATAACTTGGTTAATCATTGTGAAGATTTCACAAGATCCTCTCTGATTAGAACATTATGAACATGATGGAATGCAGTTCAATTAACTCTTATAAGTTTCCTCAAAAGCATGGATTGAGAATGCAGAGTGATCCTCATATGGGTAATTCATGGATTGGAAAATGTTTAACTTGACTAGTTGGTCACCAAATTCCACAGATAAGATGCCTGAATACACATCAATTTTGGTTCTCCCTATCATTAGGAATGGTCTTCCTAGAATTATGGGAGATGAATAAGATTTTTTCTCACCTTCCATGTGAAGAACATAGAAATCTGTAGGGAAGATAAGATAATTGACGCAGACAAGGACATCCTCGATTATACTCTTAAGACTAGCAGTTCTTCGATTGGCCAATTGAATGACAGCACCTGTGGGATGTAAGGGACCTAGACCAAGGATGGAGAATATGGATTTGGGCACGTCAATAATTGAGTCTCCTAGGTCTATGAGTGCATAATAAAAGTTGGATCTTCCAGTTTGGCATGGAACCATAAATATCCCTGGATATTTTCACTTTTTGGGAATATATTATTGGGTGGAAAAAATTTTGAATGTCCTAAGTTGCCTCTTGTAGGTTCCCAATTCCTTAATAAACATGTCTTACTTAGGGATTTTTTATGGCATCTAAGAGGGGTATGTTGACTTCAACATGTTTAAACATGTCAATGATTTTAGGATCGATTTCAAAGGACTTATTTGGCTTAAAAATGACTTGAGGAAAAGGAATTGGGTTCCTAAGTGGAATGAAAGGAGGTGAGGGAATGGATTCAGATTACTTTTCAAGTTACTTTTTCTTTTCATTTTCTAGGTCAACATTTAAATGGGAGTTTGAGGACTCATCATGAGGCATAGAAATTTTCATTCTTGATCTAAGTGAAATTACACTTACATTACCCCTGGGGTTGGTTAATGGTTGAGCTGGGAGTTGGGAATAATTTTATTATTGTTGCTGGTTTAGGTGGTATTCATGTTGAAAAATTTGAGTTTCAATATTTTTTAGGCTGGAATGGGTGAAGGAGGAAAGAAATTCCACTGCACTTTCCCATGATTTCTTTGAAGAAAAGGCTTTTCATGGACTAGTATTTCCTTGATTTTTTTCTTAGGGATATGATTGTATTGGTTTGGGAATTGGGAAGGCTCACTAAGATAGTGGAATCAAGGAGGAGGAAGAGGAGGATTGATCTTTTGAGGTTTAGAAACAAAAGGGTAAGGTTGTTGGAAGTTACCAACACTTTGACCATATGGGAATTGGTTTGGGTTTTGAGGAAGGAATTGAGGGGGATGAGAAATGGGATTACCATACCTCTATCCTTGGTTGAAGGTAGAAGAGAAGGGATCAGAATGGAGTTGGTTAAAGTTTCTAATGAATTGACCTGATTATTGAGGTTTGGTGTTCCTCTGAGAACATGATGCATTGAGCTCCATTGGTCCGGATGAATCAGAGAAATCCTATTGAAGTTGTGGACATGTGTCAATTAGATGAGATGAGGAGATGTGGATTCCACAGTTCTTGATAGGTCCAGTAAACATAGATTGTGGAGAAGATGTGGTTGGGGCTTTGGATTCCACAACTAGTTATCGCACAATACCTGTAAGTTCCCTCATCCACTATGTCATCATTTTCATCTCTATCGATTGACTATCTTGGTATTGTTTGACTTGATCATGTTCTCTATTACAGAATTGTTTTGTGTTTTCAGCCATGTTACTGAAGATATCTCTTGCATCTTTGGGTTTTTTATCAATAAGAGAACTTCCACTTGTGTCATCAATGAGAGTTCTCTCCATAGCCAATAACCCCTCATAGAATTATTGGATAAATAGTTCGTCATGGATTTAGTGGTGTGGAAAGGTTCCAAAAATCCTTTTGAACCTCTCCAAATATTCATGGAGTGATTCATTTCAGTATTGAAGGATACCACTTATCTCCTTTCAGATAGAAGTAGTATGAGAAGTACAAAATAATTTTTCTAAGAAAAGTCGCTTCATGTCATTTCATGTTGTTATGGAACTAGGAGGGAGGTAGTAAATCCATGACTTAACAGTGTCTGCAAGGGAGGAAGGGAATTCTTGAAGTTTGATTTGTTCCTCAGAAACCCCTTGAGGCTTCATGGTAGAGTACACCACTTAGAACTCTTTATGGAGAAGATGTGGATACTCACCAGCTTACCCGTGGAAATGAGGGAGAATATGAATCAAACCCGATTTGAGTTTGAAGTCATCCTCTAGTTTGGATATTGAATACAAGTGGTTGCTAATTCATTTAAGGGAAAGCGAGTTATTTTAGTGTGTTTTCCCTAGGATTGGCTATTTCTAATACAACTAGTTGGATGAGGACTGGTTCTTGAATTATTTGATTATCCCTAATGTTCCTCCTATGTTGGTAAAGTGTTCTCTCAATTTCAAGGTCAAACAAGTCTGATGGGTTTTTGGGAGGCTATTGGTCATTTAGAGAGATTTTAGAATAAATAGGAAGATTTATTTTTCTTTTTTTTTCATTTATTATTTTTATGAGAAGGTGGGTTATTCTTTGTGTTTTTTTAATTTTTTTAAAATTTTGTTTTTTTTTGTTTTTTTTATAATAATCATAAACTAACGACTATTTAATTTCCCCATCCCCAGTAATGACACAATTTGAAATTGTGGATGATTCTCACCTATCGAACATTCAAGGTTTTGATGCTCTACTAATTTTTATAGTAGCACTCAGGTCAAATCCATGATGATGATAAATTTTAATATTCGATTGTTTTTAGTTGATTGTATTTTGATTGGGGGGTTGTTTGCAGAGCTTATAAAATAATTTATGGATGATGTTTGATTTAAAAAATTGATAAATATTGGGGTGATTTTATTATTGTGGATTTAAGTATATTATATCCTCGAAATTTGCCTTATATTGCAATATATTAATAGCCACTTCACCAGATGACTTTGATCAGAATTCCCAAGTGTTAAAGCTTTAATCCAATCTGTAACATAACATAGGGTTCTAATAATTAACATTACTTATTTATGATAGTGTATTTATGGATCCAATAATCCATTGAATCCACATGCTAAAAAAACATTTCATTAATCCACGACATATTAAGTTCAACATACACAATATTAATTTAAAGAATTTTCATTTAGTGAAGGCCCTCAATCACTTAATATCCCCAAATTATGAAGCACAACAATGACATATTTACTCATCTATTTGGTTGGTTAATAATCTGGTTATAATTTTATGATTATGAATTAATAAGAGAGGAGAAACAAAGGGATAAGAAAAGATATGTGCACCGAACACACACACAAAAACATTGTAGGGAATTAAATACTAACTATAGATTGAATGAGAAAGAAAAAGAAGGGAAGGGGATTCAACTATATTTAAAATATTTTAAGACCATTATATTATTTAACAGAATATGGATAAGAATAATTGATTAAGAATAATAAAATTTCATTAAAATAGAATTACAAAAACAAACACTTTCATGATTATAAACGAAGAACAACACAAAAGTAGATAAAATGAATCAAGGGGGAATGGTTTCTCAAGTAAAAAATTGAGTATAGAAGATCCTACAAAGCCTTTTTCAGAGCCTTGGTCATTCCAACCAATCCTACTTTGCTCTAAAATTCCAACCATATGCAAGGAGAAGAAGGGGAGGTATTTATAGCCCATGGAAGTGGTACGTTTGCATTCCAAGACTACCCCTTTACTTTCATCGCCAATTTGATATTTTAGATAGCTGAATCTGGAGAAAAATTATTCTTCAAAGTTGTATATATTAATTTTTTTAGTCGACTCTCAACATTTGTATTCATTTTAACATATGATTCCAAAGTTATGGTGGTTTTGTAAACGATATTAAACTGCCCATTTATATCAATGCCTTTTTAATGGCCTAAACATGAATGGATTTTTGAACAGGAAGATTCCTTCAAATCTGAATTCATTCTTCAAAAAAGATTTCCACCTATATCTCCACTTTCACAATGCAAAATATAATATCTAATGGGTGCGTATATTCAGATAATAGTCTATTTTGGTGTGTTGATTTCATTTCCCAAATAGAATGGTGGACTAGAATTGAGAGAATCATTTGGACCCCTTATTATTGGAGTTGGGCCTTGAAATTTTTATCCATGACTCCTTGCATTGTTCCCCGAACATTGGAGGAGACTAATGTAAATTTTACTTCCTAATTGAGCCCAACAATTCAATATTCATGGTCGGTCCAATTTTTCTTAGATTCCATGGGCCTTCCTGTGTGGGTTTTATGACCCTTAAAATTGAAAAATTGGCCAATTATTATTTCTAATGATATGTGGGAAATTGAATAAGGAATCATAAAAAATAATAAATACACAATATGGGTATGTCTGGTGATAGTTATTATTAAAATAGTAAACTAACTTGAATCTAGATAAATTCAAATTGTGCTAAAAATTATATTTAATATTTAAAAATTAATATTTCACACAAATTATGAACATTTCCTATAAAATCACTAAAGGGGGTATATAAAAAGTTATTAAAATTTTAATAACATCAAATCCTTCACACTTAGTCTTGTTCATGTCATCATGTACAATAAATATAAAATCATTACAAAATCATTTTCACTCACTAATAAATATTTAAATTTTGTTTTCCCCAATCAAGGGAGGTTTAAACAATTTCACTCATCCATATTGAATTACCCAAAAAATTGTTACAGAAATAATATTTGAAAAACAATTATTTTTTTCATGCTCAAATTTAGAAATGGAAATTGTGGGCACTCGAAACTTACTCCTCTCAAGATGATAAAAATTTATTTCTGGATATTCACTCATTCACCAACAAAAAGTGAAAATCATAGTGTTTGAATGATCTCTCATCTTCCATTCCCTATCCAAAAGTGCACAAGAATCAAGAAGTAATTTTATGGTTTTTTTTATGTCTATGGGATGATAGGAATTTAGTATTCAAAAGAGTATAAATATGGGTAAAACACCAACATGGAAAAAGTAATGCACAATATTTTTGAAATAAAACATGGAAAGAAATGGAAACACATATTTTAAAGGGAAAAATTGTGTAAATAAATACACAAAAGTGGAAGAAAATAGAAAGGTAATGAGAAGATGTAATATTTTCAAAACACAAAACATCTCCCAATGACACAAGAATATATATAGAAAGTGTTCTTTTTTTCCCCATTTTTCTTGATTTTTTTTAAAGTTTAACTTGAAAAAATATCACACTCATCTCCCAACCCATGATTGATCTCCTTAAGACACTAATTTCAATAGTTATAATAATGTCAAAGGTTGAATAAGAGTTATTATTACCCTCTCAATACACAACCAATGTTTTTCATTTTTTTCAAAATTTTTCAAAATTTTAACACTTTCCAATAACATTTGTACAAGATGTGATAAACATATATACATTACCAAACCTCACTAAATGACAACCTCTCCCCCACACTAAAATGTATACTTTCTCTCAAGTATATGATAACACGTTGAAAATCAATAAAGGGGCACCCAAAAATGAAATCCATTCCCCCACACTTAAATTTAAATAAATAATTCATTGTAATTCCATGTAGATATTGGGTGGGATAAGGTATTGGGTTTATAATGTGGATATCAAATAAAATGTGTTCATAGGCTCAGAGAGGATTTCAAAAGGAGGATTAATGTAAGGGAAATGGGAGGCTATTTGGATATTTTTATTCTCATGTGGTTCAGAAAATGAATATATTATATTAATGCACAAAAAAGATATAAATTCAACTCGAAGTTCCACAAACTCAAGATGCACAATCATGGGTGAAGAACACACAAAATGAAAATAGGTTCATATATAACCTTGGCATGATAGCTAATTTTGTTCCTCACAGTTGGGGAAAATCATTTTCCAAATCTAAAACTGATTATTCAAAAGTTTTTGGTTTTGAAATTAGATTATTTATCAAAATTAATCATTAAAATACAAAATTTTGGAGATGAAATCATGTATTTTGACTCCCCAAAATGGTTGGACAAAATTTCAAAACTGGATGGTGAGCAAGTATGGCTCTTTTTTTTGTTTTTTTCATTTATTTATTTTTTTAGTTTTTTTAGTATTTCATTAAAATACACACCCACAAAAAATTGAAAGAGATAAAAAAAGTTTGATGATTAAATTGGTAAAAAAATGAAAAAGAGAGGAAGAAGAATAAGAAGGGAGAGAGAGGGGAGAAAGAAGAGAGAAAGAGGGAGTTAACGGGAAAGGGGTGCCCTTGGATTGGATTTTGGTGGGTCACCATTTTCATCCAGTGGTGTGTTTACTTTAGAAGTTGTGGATCCTGCGGAAGTAGATGTTGTTCCAGGATTCTGCGTCCTCTCATGGTGAGGCTTTAACCGATGTCCATTAACCGTGAATGTCCTTTTCAAAGATGGGTCTTGGACTTCCACTTCACCAAATGGGTAATCATAGTAATAAGAAAAGGACCTTCCCAACGATAATTAAGAATACCTATGTGAAGTTGAAATTGTGAATTGAATAACATTACCTTTTCAACTTCATGAAATACCTTTATTAGGATGTTTCATTCATGGATCACCATAGCCTTATCATTGTACAGATTGGAATTATCAAAAGAGTCAATTCAAGGATACTCTAGTTCATCCAATTGAAACAATCTTTCTTCACCAGATTTTTCAAAATCAAAATTACAAGTTTTGATAGCTTAAAATAACTGATGTTGTATTTAAACTAGAAAATTAAATGATTTACCAAAAACTAGCCTAAAATGAGACATCCCAATGAGTGTTTCATAGGCAGTTCTATAAGCCCAAAGTTCTTCACCAAGTCTTTCTAACCAGTCTTTTCTGCTGGGTTTTACAATTCTATTAAGCACTCATTTCACTTATATATTAGAAAGTTCATCCATGTCATTTTTTTGGGGGGGATATGCAGTTGAAGTTTTATGTACAACTCCATTCATTTTCAAAAGATATTCCATGGTTCTATTACCCAAATGTGTTCCTAAGTCACTTATCAAGGCACGTGATGTGCCAAATCGGTGGAAGATGTGTGTCTTTAGGAACTCACTAACAGTTTTTGAATCATCCATTCTAGTGGGTTTGGCCTTGAACCACCTAGAAACATAATCAACCGCAATAATAATGTATGAGAATCCATTGGAAGGGGGGAATGGTCCCATGAAATCGATTCCCCAAACATCAAAGAGCTCATAGAATATTAAAGGCTTTTGGGGAATTTAATTTCATTTAGAAATTATGCCAAATTTTTGAAACTGGGACATGATTGAAAGAACTCATGTGAGTCCTTGAAGAGTAATGGCTAAAAGAATCCAGAGTCTAGGAACATTCAGGAGGTCCTTTGTGGTCCAAAGTGGCCACCTCCGGGAAGGGAGTGACAGAATTCTAAGATGGAGGAATGTTCAGCTTCATCAACACATCTTCTAATTACCATGTCTTCCCTAGTTTTTCAAAGTTTATTATATTCCCAAAAATAGAATTTTGAATCACTTTTCATCTTTTTTTGTTCTTTAGAAAATTATTCAGGAAAAACACATGAAACCAATTAATTTATAATTGGGGAATACCATGGTATTTTTGGAGTGAGAGATGAAAGGTGCTCAGTTGGAAATTATGGATCAATTAGTTCAAAATGATAATAATTATAAATTCTAATCAAGGGATCAGCCACATGGTTTTCTTTTTGAGGTCTATCTTTTATTTCAAGGTCAAACTCTTAGACAATTAGGATCCATCTTATTAGCCTCGGTTTGTAATAACTTTTCTTGAGTAAGAAATTTATAGAAAAATGGTAAATGAAGATGATTATTTTGGAACCTAAGAGATAGGGTCTGAATTTATGTAAGGTATAAACCACTACTAAAAGTTCATTCTCATTCATAGTATTGTGAGATTGAGTTTCATTCAATGTTTTTAGGCATAATTGATGACATGAGGAATGTTTTCTGTTATTTTTACCGAGAAAACCCCAAAAAATATATCAGAAGCATCAGACATCAACTCAAAGGGTAAGGACCAATATGGGGTTGGATTATTGGGGTAGATGAAAGAGAAATTTTTAGTTCCATGAAGGATCTCTTGAAAACCACATCAAATTGGAAGTGACATCATTTTAGAGCAACTGAGTGAGTGGGAGGGAAATCCTACTAAAGTTATGGATGAATCAATGTTAGAAACAAGAATGACCTAGGAAGGAATGGATGCATCGAATAGATGTGGGTTCTGGAAGTGATTGGATCACATCAATTTTGGCAGGATCAACTTCAATACCCTCTTTTGAAACTATGTACCCTAGAAACATCCCATTTTCAACCATGAAGTGACATTTTTTAAAATTTAACACAAGGTTACACTTGAAAATTTTTTGAAGGACTTGACAGAGTGAATTAAAGCAAGATTCAAATAACTCACCATAAATGGTAAAGTCATCCATGAAGAATTCCATGCAATGTTCAATGAATTCCAAAACTATACTCATCATACACCTCTGGAATGTTGAAGGAGTTTTGAAAAGGCTAAATGGAATTACTCTATATTCATATGTTCTAACGGGGCTATTGAAAGTTCTCTTTTCTTGGTCTTGAGGTGAGATTGGGATTTGGAAGTAGCCAGTGTATCCATCAAGAAAGCAATAATGTGACTTTCCAACTAACCATTCTAGAATTTGATCAAGTAATGGAATAGGGTAGTGATCTATACTTGTTTCAACATTCAATTTCTTATAGTCGATGCACACATTCTATTTGTTCTTCACTCGAGTTGTGACTACCTCCCCATGTTCATTTGTGACAACAATTATCCCACCATTCTTAGGTACAAATTTAATTGGACTTACCCATTCACTATTATAAATTGGGTAGATAATACCAGCTTGAAGAATCTTGGTGATCTTGTCCCTAACTACCTAAAGTATGAGTGGATTGAGTCTTCTTTGTGGTCGTCTAATTGGTTTGGTTGATTCCTTAAGATGGATGTGATGCACGCAAAGAGAAGGGTTGATTATGGGTATGTCATATAAGGTCCAACCTAAGGCCTTTTTGTTTTCCTCTAAAACTTGAATAAGTTTGGACTCCTCAGTTACAGTAAGTGAAGCAGAGAAAATTACAGGATAAGAGTGATCAGGGAAAAGGAATTCCTATTTAAGTCATTAAGGAAGAGGTCTCAAATCAATCTCATCTTTCATTTATGGGCTATAAAACTTAGTATTGGAGGAAGAAACTTTAGTTGCTTTAGATTCATTTTCCTTAATAATGTCCAAGGTGGAGTAGTAGATATTAGAGTTGATGAGGGATTCAAGAGATTTGTCAAGTTCCTCTAGATTAATGGAATCTATGAATGATAGGCCCACATCACCATCCCAATTTATAACTCGGTTAATCATTGTGGAGATTCTAAAAAATCCTCTCTCACTAAAACATGATGAACATGATGGAATGTGGTTCAATTGAATCTCAGAAGTGTCCTCAAAATCATGGATTGAGAATGTAGAGTGATCCTCAGATGTTATCACATGTCTTGGAAAATGTTGAACTTGAACAGTTGGTCACCAAATTTCATTGTCAAGAATCTTGAATGGACATCAATTTTGGTTCTTACTATCATTAGGAATGGTATTCCTAGAATTAGGGGAGGTTGAGAAGATTTCGTCTCACCTTCCATGTCAAGGACATAGAAATCAGCAGGGAAGATAAGATCATTGTCACAAACAATGAAATTCCCGATTATACCCTCAGGACTAGCAGTTCTTAGATTCTCCAATTGAATGACAACACTCGTTAGATGTAAGGTACCTAGACCAAGTTTAAAGAAGATGTATTTGGGAATGCTATTAATTGAGGATTCTATGTCTATGAGTGCATCATCGAAGTTGGAACATCCTATTTAGTATGGAATCGTAAAGGTCCCCAGATCTTTGCACTTTATGGGAATAGAATATTGGGTGGAAACATTTTCAAAGGTCCCATGTTTCCTCTTATGGGTGGAAAATTACTTAAGAAACTTGGTATACTTATTGATTTTTATGGCATCTAAGAAAGGTATGTGGACTTCAACACGTCTAAACATGTCAACCATTTTAGGATCTGGTTCAAAGGACTTCTTTGGATTAGAAATGGCTTGAGGAAAAATAATTAAGTTCCTAAGTGGAATGGAAGGTGGTGAGTTAATGGATTTAGATTACTTTTTATTTTTATTTTTCTTTTCATTTTCTAGGTCAACATTTAATGGGGAGTTAGAGGATTCATCCTGAGGCATAGAAGTTTTCTTTCCCGATCTATGTGAAATTGCACTTATATTACCCTTTGGGTAGGGTAATGGTTGAGTTGGGAGTTGGAAATAATTTCATTGTTGTTGCTGGCTCAATTGGGATAAATGTTGACCAATTTGAGTTTCAACATTTTTAAGGCTGGAATGGGTAATTAGGCAAGATCTTCCACTGTACTTTCCCATGGTTGCTTGGAATAAGAGGCTTGTCCTGAATTGGGATTTCCTTTATTTTGGTTCTTGGGAAAGAGATTTTATTTGTTTCGGAATTGGGAAGACTCATTAGGATAGTGGAATCCAGGAGGAGGAAGACGAGGATTGATCATTTGAGGTTGAGGAAGAAAAGGGTAAGGTTGTTGGAAGTTACCAACACTTTGAACATATTGAAATTGGTTTAGGTTTTTGTTGACGGAACTAAGGGAGATGAGAAATGGGATTACCATACTTCTAGCCTTTATTGAAGGTAGAAGAGAATGTCTTATAGTGGAGTTGGTTGTAGTTTCTAATGAACAAACCTGATTGTTGAGGGTTGGTGTTCCTATAAGCATATGCTATATTGAGCTCCATTGGTCCAGATGAATCAGAGGGATCCTCTTAAAGTTGTGTACATGTGTTATTTGGATGAGATAGAGAGATACAGATTCCAAAGTTCTTGATAGGTACAGGGAACAGATATTGTGGATAAGATGAGGTTGGGGACTTAGACACCACACCTAGTTGTCGCACAAGAACTGTAAGTTCACTCATCCACCCTGTCACCTTGTTCGGCTCTATTGATTGACTATATTTGGATTTTTTGAATTGAGCATGTTATTGAGTATATAATTGTTGTGTGTTTTCAACCATTTTAATTATGATATCTCTTGCAGGTTTGGGAGTTTTATCAGCCAGAGAACTGCCACTTACGACATCAATGAGAGTTCTCTCCATATACAATAACCCCTCATAAAAGTATTGGATCAAGAGTTGGTCAGAGATTTGGTGGTCTGGATAGGTTACAAGAATCTTTTTGAACCTATATTAGTATGTATGGAGTAATTAATTTGAGAATTTATGGGTACCACTTATCTCTTTTCAGATAGAAGCTATATGAGAAGAAGGGAAAAAAATTCTAAGAAAAGTCACTTCATGTCATTCCATGTGCTTATGGAACCAGGAGGGAGGTAGTAAAGCCATGACTTAGCAGTGTTAGCTGGGGAGAAAGGGAATTCTAAAATTTTGATTTCTTCCTCAGAAACCCCTTGAGGATTCATGGTAGAGAACACCACTTGGAACTCTTTAAGGCGGAGATGTGGATCCTCACCGGCTAGCCTGTGGAAATGAGGGAGAAGATGAATGAAACCCGATTTGTATTAGAAGTCGACCTTTATGTTTGGATATTGAATACCAAGGGGTTAGTAATTCATATCAGGGAAATGAGTTATTTAAGTGTTTGTTCCATAGGGTTGGCCATTTATAATTCAACTGGTTGGTCGAAGACAGGTTCTTGAATTATTTGATTATCCCTAATGTTCCTCCTAAGTTGGTGAAGTGTTCACTCAATTTCAAGGTCTAAAAAATCTATGGGATTGTTTAGGCGGCTACAGGGTATTTAGAGAGATTTTGTACGAAAGATGAATATGGATTTTTCTTTGTGTTTTTTTTTTTCTGTTTATGATATTTATGAGAAGGTGGGGTTTTCTTGGTGTTTTTTTCAATTTTTTTAAAATGTTTCTTTTTTTCTGTTTTTTTACAATAACCAGAAACTAACGACTATTTAATTGCACCATCTCCTACAACGATGCCATTTGAAAGCACACCTGATTGTCACCTATCGACTATTCAAGGTTCTAATGCTCTGCTAATGTGTATAACAACACTCTAGTCGAATCCTCAGCAATGATACTTTTTAATAGGTGATTGTTTTTAGTTGATTGTATTTTAATTGGGGTGTTTGTTTTCAGAGCTTGTGAAATAATTTATGGATGATGCTTGATTTAACAAATTTATAAATATTTAGGTGATTTTATTATTGGGGATTTAATATTATGACATCCTTAAACTTTTTTTATATTGCATTAAATTAATACCCACTTCACAAGATGACTTTGATCAGAATTCCCAAGTGTTAAAGATTTAATCCATACCGTAACATAACCTAGGGTTCCAATCATTACCATTAATTATTTTTGGTAGTGTATTTATGGTTCCAATAATCCATCTAATCCACATACTAAACAAAAAAGTTCATTAATCTATGACATATTAAGTTCAACATACATAATATTAATTTAAAGAATATTCCTTTAGCGGATGCCCTTAATCACTTAATATACCCAAATTATGAATCACCCCAATGAGATATTTACTCATCCATTTGGGTTGTTAATAATCTGGTAATAATTTAATGATGATGAATTAATAAGTGAATAAAAAAAATGGATAAGAAAATAGTTCTGCGCCAAACACACACACACAAATAGTGAAAGGGAATTAAATACTGACTTTAGATTGAATGAGAAAGAAAAAGTAGGGAAGTGGATTAAACTATATTTAAACGATTTTAAGACCATTATATTATTTAACAAAAGGTTTGTGAGAATAATTAATGATGAATAATAAACTATAATTAAAATAGAACTACAAAAACAAACACTTTCACGATTATAAATGAAGAACAACACAAAAGTAAATGAAGGGATGTAAGGAGGAATGGTTTCTTAAGTAAAACATTGAGTATGGAAGACACTCCCAATCCTTTTCCAAATCCTTGTTCATAAAAACCTATCCTACTTTTCTCTGAAATTATGACCACATGCAAGGAGAAGAGGGGGAAGTATTTATAGCCCATGGAAGTGGTCTGTTTGCATTTCATAACTACCCCTCCACTTGCATCGAAAATTGGATATTTCAGACATCCAAATATGGAGAAATATTATTATTAAAATGTGTAGATATTATTTTTTGGAGTCGTCTCTCAAAATTATGAAGAATTTGGACTTATGGAGCCAAATTTATGGTGGTTTTCGTAAACAATGTTAAACTGTCCATTTCTATACATGATTTTTCGATGGCCTAAATGTGAATGGATGTTTGAATAGGAATATTCCTTCAAATATGAATTTTCTCTTCCAAAATGTCGGTCACCTATATCTCATCTTTCACATTGAAAAATATCATCTCGATTTGATGTGTATATTAGGAGAAAAGTCAATATTGGTGTGCTGATATCATTTCCCAAATAGAATGATGGAATGGACATAATATAATCATTTGGGCGCCTTGTTATTAGATTTGTGACCTCAAATATTTATCCATGACTCCTATAATTGTTCCCCAAACTTTGGAGGAGACTAAAGTAATTTGGACTTCCTTATTGAGCCCAGAAATTCAATCTTCATGGATGGTCCAATTTATTCAGAGATTCTATGGGCCTTCTTGTTTGGTCCATATGAACCTTCATATGGAATAATTGGCCAATTATTCCTTCTAATGATATGTGAACAAATGAATAAGGAATCTTAAAAACAGTTTTAGGGCCAATAGGGGCCTATATACCCTGAGAGGGGGGGGGGGTGAATCAGGGTATGGATATTCTTTTTCAAAGTTATTCTTGCCCCACTGGATCTTGACCTCTTTATTACAAGTGTCACTTTGTTTGCTCTTGTGTGTAAACTATGATCACTTCTTTACTTCTTTATCTAATGAAGATGCTTTGAATGCAATGCAGGGAAGCAAACAGATAGACACAGAGATTTTTAATTGGTTCACCCTCACTGGGCTACGTCCAAGGAGCATACACCGACAAGTTGCGGGTCGTACCAAATTCCACTAATCTTCACTAGCTGTGGATACAATGTTTGGGCTAGATCACTTCTATGCCCAGGCTCACTGCCTTTACAATGTTTAGGGTCAGCTCACTTCTTTCCCAAGGGTCACTCCCTGTTTCTCTCTCTCTGGCTCACTGCTGGTGGAGAGGATCACCTTCTTCCTCTTCCTAAGCTCACTACTCTGGAAGGGAATCCACTCACAGTTTATAGACCTGTAGGTCTCTTCATTTTCATGAATGAATGCATCTTCCTCTATGTGTAGATGCTCTTTTGAAGTACAACTTTCACCCGTAGATTAATATCTATTTTCACCAAAGGTATCGGGCAACATACCAGCTTCCACGCTGTCCGAGAAGCACCGCTGGAACAAAACCTTACTCGGCGCGCAAGTCAATCTTGGCGCGCAAGTATCGGCGCGCAAGTCACAACGGGCGCGCAAGTCCTCCTTAGAAACTTGTGCGACTCAAGCTTCCTCAACTTCAAACTTGCGCGACTCTCTTCCTTTTACGCCCAAACCAATTTTGGAGTGCAACTTCCAACCGGCGCGCAACTTCTAACACCGGTGCACAACTTCAACCACTGGCGCGCAACTTCACCTGCGCGACCCACACTCACCACTTGTGCGACCACCACACCTACGCAACGGGAGCTCTGATTTCTCATAGTGTTGAACTCCGTTCAAAATGAGGAGGGGTGGTCTAGTATTTATAGGCAATCTGACCACCCTGCGCGACGGCGCACAAGTCACCTGCGCGACCCAGTTTCAGCGCGCAAGTTCCCTGTCATTTTAGACACTTGCGCGACCAACTCCCAAACATGCGCGATCCTTTTCCTTAGCCATATTTTGATCTTATAAACTTGAAAAACATATGGTGCGCAAGTTCCCTATACTCCAAGTCCACGGCGCGCAAGTCCCTTTGCCAAAAACAATTTTCTTCATTTGCCGATTTTCAGGCCCTAAAATTTGGCAAACACTGGAAAACGGCGCCACCTTATATCTGTTCTTTTGTACCGCCTCCAGATCATCCATTCCTTTTATCTACTTTCTTGAATCAAACATGGATCGTTCACCTCATCTCTTGAACTCGACATTCCACCATGAAATCATCTTTGTCAACAAAGTTGTATGTCATCATTTTGCTTTGTCAACAATAACTACTCAGATGTCCACTTTTTCAACAAACACAATCACCTCAAAAATGATTCAATGATACCTTGAGGGATTTTTGCCCAACAAACAGGAACCACACAATATCAGTTATTAGGGTTATAAGTATTATTAAAATAGTAAACTAACTTGAATTTGGATGAATTCAAACAGTGCTCAAAATTTATATTTAATATTTAAACATTACTATTTCACACAAATTAAGAACATTTCATATAATATCAGTAATGAGAGTATATAAAAAGTTATGAAAATATTAATAACATCAGTATGAAAAGTATGGGTCTCTATAGTAGATAAGATAGAAAGGTTTTGTTAAAATGATGAAACTAGGAAGAGAAAATTTTAGTGATAACCCTAGGGATAGGTCTAAGTATAGGATAACATCCAAAAGTGTTGGTAATAATCATGAATAACCTAAGATAAACCTAAGGTTTCATAGATCAAAAATAAAGAGTCTTGATTTTGAAATCCAATAAATTATTTTTCATGATTATCTGGGTTTCCACTGTGATTATTTATTCTCACACTATAATTTTTGGTTTTAGTCAACGGATTAAACCTGAAGGAATCATGTTAATGCTAAATGTGATGGAAAATGAAAGTATTGTCTTCTTGAGAAACCAAATGTTATTGGATATGGAATTAAAAATACCATTACTATGATCACACAACATTCTCAAGCTAAGAACCCTGATGAACTTCCAAATGAGTAAAAAAGGGAACGAAGTTTTGTTGATTGCTTCAAAAGGAAACATCAACATTGTTTTAGTGGTTTCTCTAGTACACTAGTTTATAAGGAATGGGTCAATACCATTGCAATTATATTTTCCATTATCTAGTGTTTAGTGCATAAAAAATGTAATTTTGGATGTTTATTGTTTATAAGGAGAAGAAAATCAACTTTGGACCTCTTATGAAGAATATGAGGCAACATGAAGAAATTGAATCCATGGAGTGGGATGAGTTTAAGAGATTATTTTTTAATAATTAGTTTTCTAATATTCTTTTTATGAAAATAGAAAAGGAATTTATTCTGCTACATAAGAAGTATAATGAATCTATTGGTACCTATGAGGAAACGTTTATGAGACTTGTGGGGGTACACTCCTAGTATTATCATCCTACCTGAATGTTTGGTTGATTGATTCTTAATTGGATTAAAAATAAGTTTAGAAAGGGAGATTTATAGGAACCCTCAATTTTCATACATTAACATTACATAACTTTTATGGAATACTTAAAACATTATACAAACAGACACCCAAAGACGGTATTAGTATAGTGCCTTTGGAAACATAGAAACAATAACACTGTTATATAAGTGAGCTATATTATCTCCCACTATGTTCCTCTTGACAAGAACCCTTCTTATACACATCAAACATTATACATATCTTCATAACTTGTGGAAGGAAACATAAAAGGGGTTGACCTCAAATGCTCAGTAAGGGTAAATAATGGATATTTTAAGCATAATCCTTAGCATAAGGGTACGAAAACAAGATCATGAAAATAAAATATCACACCATACATATGAAATATCATAAACATGAATCGTGGAATAAATCATAGAAGTTCATAAGACATGAATCATAAGGAAATAAAGAACATAATCCATAAAAACATAACATAGGAATAAAACATGAAATTATGGAAAACACATAATCATATAATATGACTTCCATAATATCCAAGGAATCACTGTGAAGACCATATTGGTAGTACAAGTTCACTTCCCATACCATCTTGGTAGTCATGGTTCACTCCCATGACCATATTAATAGCATGAGTTCAATCCTCATACCACCTTGGTGGTCATGGTTCAATCCCATATCCATCTTAGTATTCAAGGTTCATTCCCAAGATAATATTAGTCTATCTTAAGAGATATAAATCTTTAACCAATACATTGGAGAGATATATAGGTCCCATCCATCTCATACTAAAATCATATATACATGTTCCAAAATATAAAAATAACAATATCATAACCCATGAAATGAAATGGGTATTTTAAAAATGTAATCATATCATAACATGTGTAAAAAGAAAGGTTTCATAATCATTTCATCATAAACATAACACGTGAAAATAAGTGGATTTAAAACACAGATAACTCATAAAAGAGAAACATTTTTCATAAACATCATGCCATCAAAACATAATCCATTCAGAGAAATAATATGAATGGAAGCATTGAAAAATTTCTCCATAAATGCATGAGTGACACCAAAAGATGTAATATTATATGGGTAATAATTTTTAATGATATTAAAAAAAATTATGGATGTAAATATCCGTTTTGCATTGAAAAAAAAATTTAAAAGATAAAATATTTTTGAGTAACATTTTTCATTGAAAATATATTTTAATACTTATAAAGAAATATTTGAAAATAATTATTTTTTTAAAATCATTTTTCCTATAAAATTATTTTCAAGGATCATTTGAAATCATTTTTGAAAACATGGGTTTCTAAATAAAATAGATTTCCAAACAAATAGAGAAATATGGTCATATTTTTTCTTAAAAACATTTTCATAATTATATTAAGTACCAAAGAGTGTAAAAATGGTACCAATACATTTATATATCTTGAATAAATATAGGATAAGTAAAAAAATGTGTTTTCTTGAGAGTTGTATCATAATATTCTATAAATGGAAGCATGGACATAAACAACCTCGAAAAGCGAATAGATTATTTAAATAAACTCTTATGACTTGGTAACTTGGGATCATTATCTACATAGAAGAAAATAAAATTACATTATTATTAAAATATATTTAAAATAATTATATTCATGATATATAATGTAAAATGGATGTATGTACACATTGAAAAAGAATTTAGGTGCATAATAAAACATGAGTCTCAAGAAGTAAAATTGAGACAAAACTATCTTACCGATTTGGAAGCTTTTGAAAACTAAAATACTTTAAAGAAATATAATAAAATGGATATGTAAATAATATTTAATTTATGAATAATATTCATATAATAAATTCATGGGAAGTATATACACCATGAAAATTTAAAGAGTGGAGAACATGACATGTATCTCATAAAAATAAAAAGTGAGATGAAATCCTCTTACCTTGTGTCTTGACTATCGTCGTACTCATTAAAAACACCAGTATAATCAATATAAATTTATTATAAATATTTTAATGAAATATATTCTTAAATATAATACCTTATATGTTTTTATTATGACAATATATTACCTGCTTGTTAACAATCTAATATTAATGTTTCACTTCAGGTAACATCCGAATATTTCTTTACATTTGTCTTAAATTATTATATCTTTGGTCATTATACTTATATAATGAATTATAGTATGTAAAACATGATATAAATATAATTTATATTTATTTTATTTGTGTCATAATAATCAATATAATATATAACTTTGAAATGGAATACACCATTCAAGGAGATGGTAAGCCGTACCTACGCATGAACGTTGTTTTCGTGTTTATTGTCATATTAAAAGAAAGTAAATGAAATATATGTAAATATATGTAAATATATCATTATTAAAGAAGTGATATTATATAATATATATCATATATATCCTATATATCATATAATTTCAATAAATCCATCCTTAATACATTCCATGTAGTGTGTGATTTAATCACATTACTTTGAGGGGGAGGTAATCCACACTTCCTCAAACGAAATTATCATATTTACAAAAAATGTAAGGTATAAATATATGTGTTGTAAATTTTTTAAATAAGATTAAATAAATAATAAATATAATATTTCACCTATTTAAATAGACTGTTTATCATAATTTCCACCCTGAGAGGCGGTATGGAAAATTGAACAATCATCGTTTTGTGAGGCGGTAGTTCACTGTACACATAAATAGTATCTTCGTTACCCGTTAGATGGAGGTGTGTGTAAGTGTAGGTAAAACAAATAGCATAAAAAAACTAGTATATTTAATTTACTGGTTTTATTATAAAATCATGCAATAAAGAGAGTTGAGGGCGTGGAAAATGAAAATAAAATAAATTAGGTAGGGAAAAGTCATTACCTCTTAATCGCGTAACTCCATTTGGTTTGTGACAAAAGGATTCTAGGATTTCTTTATTACAAAGGGGAAGATTCTATGAGGAATGGAGGGATTTTTGTAAGTGTATTTGGAATAATGTGGCTGAACCTAAGTGGTTTTATAGGTGTGAAGAATATGGAAAGGTGGTGGCCTTTTATATGGAAGGGAAAGGACACACTTGACATTTTTGAAAACAAGTTTGGTTTACCCTTGTTTTCAGATAACAAAATTAATAAAAAATAAACCAAACTTAACAATGGAAGTTTAATGTCTATATAATGGTCATACAATGGGTTTTTTAAAAGTTTTTTGGTCATTCTGAATCTTAAATTTATGGTTTAGTACTTTGTTAACCTAATTTTCTCTAAATCTTTGTAATTAATTATAATCAATTTCACTAATGGTTTTTGTAAAAAACGAATTTTAACTTATGATAAATTATAAATTATTCTTATTAAAAATATTTAATCCAAATTTCCAAATTAAAATCAAATAATTGGCTAAAATTAATTAAAAAATAATCCCACTAATGGGATTAAATTACAGGTTTTTATAGTAAAAACGTCCAAAAGATTTCTAAGTTTTGTATACCCAATTTCAAAGTGAAATTGATTCCAATAAACATAATTAGGTTTATTGATAACAATATTATCTAATTAAACTTTTAAACTAAATTAATATATATTTTATTATTATAAATAAATTAGATGAAAAAGTAGTGTTGAATCAAAATTTATTATTTTTCACTAATCATCCAAAAATGAAGTTTCTCATATTAATAAAAACAATTATCCCTAAGATAATTAAAAAATTATAAATAAAAAATAATAATTTTATTTTATAAAATAAATTTTATAAATGTGTCTAAAACTAATTTTATTAAATTTCACAGAAGGACATTAAAAGCTGTTCATTTGAGAAAATATACTTTTAAACATATAAGGACTTTACCAAAAATTATATCATTCATTATCAATGTGTTTTATTTATATAAAAACTTTGTAAAACATATTTTAAAATTAGTTATTACTATTCATTTTACTATGTTTAAAAGCTAGGTTACAATTAGCTTATTTAAATAATTATAACAATAAAATGTTGTTTCATAGAAACATCAGTGTTTCATGTAATATATACCATGTCTGTGTTACATGTAACATAATCCTAGTCAATGTTCCATGTAACATATTCAAAATCATTGTTGGATGTAATATATGCCAAGTAAATGTTCTATGTAATGTACTCCACGTTAATGCTTTTTGTAACGTATGCCAAGTAAGTGCCATGTGAAAGGAATGTATGAATTAGTGCATTAAAAGACAATAATGAAGATTAATTAATTCAATAATAAAGTTCTATAAAAACTCCAAGTGTTACATTATACCCCCACATAAAATGAATTTACCCTTCAAAATTCATCATTCATGTAAATAAAATGATGATTATTCTGCTTCATCGTATCCTCATGTTCACATGTAGCTTCCTCTAACTGGGGATTTCTCCACAAAACATTGACCAGGTGAGTGGTCTTGTTTTGTAGAACTTTCTCTGATTAGTCTGAAATTCAAAATAGTTTTCTTCATAAGAAGGAACCTAATCTAGTGGTATGAACTCTGAGTTCTATAAATGATAAGGTTTAGGAATTTACTTTCTCATGAGAGATATATGGAACACATCATGGACTTGAGAGAGATTTAGAGGAAGTGACAAGCGATAAGATACCACATTGATACAATCAATAATATCAAATGGAACAATATACCTAGGGATTAGTTTCCATTTATTTCAAAACCTCATAACTTTATTTCGGGGTGATATTTATAGAAACACCTTTTCACCAACTTCAAATTCTTGATAAAACTATTGGTTATCAGTATAACTTTTCTACCGACATTGAGAAACCTTGATATACTACTGAATGGTTCTAACCATCTACACCATTTATTTAGAGATCACAGGCCCTAATATATTTCTTTCTCCAAACTTATCTCAACACATTAGAGCTCTAAATTTCTTCCCATATAGTGATTCATAAGTTTTCATCTGAATGCTTGACTGAAAGCTATTATAGTAAGAAAACTAAACTAGAGGAAGGTATTGATCCCAACGACCTTAGAAATCCATATAATAATATCTCAACATATCCTCTAGGGTTTGAATTGTTCTTTCAAATTGACCATCCATATGAGTATTTTATGTAGTGATGAAACTCAATTTTTTATCAAGTGCTTGCTAAAGGCTTATCTAGAACATTGAGGAGCACCTCAGATTCCTATCAAATACAATGGAATGTGGTACTCTATGTAGCCTTACCACTTAATTTATATCCCAGAAAGATGATCTAGAGGGAAGTCTTCTCTAATAGTGATCAAGTATGCCAACTTAGTAAGGTTATTGACTACCACCAATATATCATTAAACCCATTAGAAGTTTTGGGTAGTCCAACAACAAAATCCAAAATGGTTCTCTCCCATTCCCATTCTGGTATGAGTATTGGTTGAAAAATCCCCTACGACATTTGTATTTTAGTTATAATTTGTTCACATAAAAAGCACTGAGATACAAACAATGTGATATCTCTCATCATACCATCCCACCAGGAGTATCCTTTCAGGTCCTTATACATATTTGTACTTATATGATGAATATAGATGAAGAACTATGTGCTTCCTCTAACAAATCCATCTTCAATTCTAATATGGAAGAAACACATACATAATTTCTAAACCATATCATTCCATCCTAATAAAGGTTAATCTCAATAACATTTCAAACTTTTTTTTTCACCTCTACATATTCCCTTTTCACCTTCTTAATTTTCTCATGGATATAGGGTTGAATACTCATTTTAGAAAGATAAGAATTTTCACCTTCCTTTAGGATTTCTATATCCAGTATTTGAAAATCCATAAATATTGGATCTTTTCTAATCCTCATCATGGATAAGCTAACATGATCCTTTCAACTCAAAGCATCATCCACCCTGTTCGCTTTCCCAGGGTGGTAATGTATTGAGAAACCATAATCCTTTATCAACTACAACCATCTTCTATGGAACATGTTCAACTCCTTCTGTGTGAATTTATATTTGATACATTTAGGATTGGCATATATATCAAACTTTTCTCCATAAATATAATGCCTATATATCTTTAAGGAAACAATTACCACTACTAACTCCAAATCATGAGTTGGGTAATTTTTCTCAGGAATCTTTAACTACCATGGGTCATAAGCGATAACCATGTTATTATCCATAAGAAGACATACCAAACCCTTATTAAATGCATCAATATAGATTAAAAACACATCTACACTTTAGTTTATTATAATCATAGGTACACTAATTAACCTTCTCTTTAGTTCCTTGAAATTTTCCTCACATTCATATATCCAGAGGAACTTGACACCCTTACTAGTTAATTTGGTTAGAGGATTATATAGTTGTGAGAAATTATCCACAAACGATCGATAATATCAAGCTAAACCAAGAAATATATGGATCTTAATTATTATGGTCGGTTTAGGATAGCATTAAATATACTCCCTCTTTGATTGATCTACTACTATACAATCTATTGATATTATGTGACCCAAAAATGAAACCTTTTGTAGCTAAAATTCACACTTTGTAAATTTCACATACATTTTCTCTTTACTTAGTGACTTTAGTAAAATTATTAAGTGATATTCATTCTCTTAATTTATTTTATAATATATAAGAATATCCTCTATAAAGACTACCACAAACTAATAAAGGTAATATTTAAAGGCTCTATTCATTAAATCCATGAAGATAGTAGGGGCATTAGTAAGACCAAAAGGCATTACTATATATTCCTAGTGTCCATACCTTTTATGGATTGTCGTCTTGGGTATATCCTCTTTCATGGCCCTCAACAGATGATATCTATAATTAAGGTCAATATTGAAAAAGTATTGAACTCTATGTAGTTGATCAAAAAATTCATCAATACAGAGAAGATGATACTTTTTCTTGATTATGATCTTGTTCAACTCCAAATAATCAATGTAGAGTTGCATTGATCGATGTTTCTTTTTCAAAAAAATATCAGGGCACCCCAAGGTGACACATTTGACAGAATGAATCCTTTATCAAGGTTTACTTGGATTTTCCTATTCAATTATTATAACTTAATCAAGGCTATTCTATAATATGTCTTTGAAATTGGTTTGGAATCACATATGAGTTCTATTTAGAATTCAACTTTATGTTTTGTTGGAAGGCTACGAAACTCTTTTGGAAAGACATCCACAAAATCCAAAATAATAGGTATATCTTCAATGTTGATTTTCTCCCCAACCATTTGAGATAAAAACCCCTTCTATATGGGAAAGATGACCCATACAATAGATGTAATCTACATGGGATGTTCATACTTATCATCACATGTATGCATGATCATATCAGAATTTGGAAAATAAAACATAACTTAGCTTACTTAAAAACTGATGTGGGATTTATGTAGAGAAATCCAATTCATGCCTAAGATAACATCAAATTCAACCAAAGGAAGAAAAAAAGATTTTCTAGAAGCATATTCCCAAAAACTTCAACCAGAGTGGAATCATATAATTAGGATGTAATCATCATAAAATTCGGTTATTTCACTACTAATTCCTTGGTGTAATCCTAAGACCCTTATAAAATTCTTTAGACATGAATGAGTGGGTAGATCTAGAATTAATATGACATTAGCAGTTCTAGAATGGATGGTAAGTATACATTTCATCTTTTCATTATCACACCCTTGTCAAAAATAGAAATTTCATGAGATTTACACTTGTACATTGGCTTAAGAAGTTATAGACATTGATCATCATCAGTGGCCCTTGGGTTTGGTAAGTGGTTAGAATAATTCCCATTCTCCTTAAACTTGTATCATTAAATCATAGGAGGTGAATTTTTTGATATTTTTTCTCTATTCTCATAGTTTGATAAATTATTCCCATCACATCGGAAATAAAATGTCTGATGGCCTTTCCTTCCACACATAAAACATTTATTATACCCCATCATTCAATTTACTCCATGATTCTTCCCACAATTAGGGAATTAAGGAAATCTCATCTTCTTCTCTTCATGGTTTTTAGATCTTCCTTTAAACACCATATTTCTTTTATTATCAACACTATGGAAATGATATGTGACATCAACCTCCATTTACACCTTGATTCCACAATGAAAAATCTCTTCATAGCTACTAAAGTCTCTTATGGTCAACACCCTTCTGAGACCTGTCTTTAAGACATTGAAGAACTTTTCAAGTTTACTTTTAGGTTAGATGATAATTCTAGAATTATACCTCACAAGTCTTGTGAAATTAGCCTCATAGGTACTAAAAGATTCATAATCCCTTTACTTCAACTCAAGGAAGTCCTTATTCATTGTGGTATGAAGAATCCACAAAAAATAATTATTGAAAAATAAGTTCTTAATCTCATCCCAATCCATGGATTGAATATCATATTACTGCCTCATATTCTTGATTATAGTCCACCACAGGTCTACTTAATCTTCTAAATGATTAAAAACGAGAATGATTTTATCTTTATCCGAGTACTGGAGAATAGATAATATCTTCTCAGTAGTACTGAACATTTTTTTCAGTAATAAGTGGATTAAAAGACCCTCTGAAATAATTGGGATGTTTCCTCACGAAATTCTCAACAAAATGTTGTTCCCTCCATTTCTTATTTGGAATTCCTCCATGATTCATAGCTTAAAAATACTGGGTGAGCATAGCAACATGGTATTTCATTCCAGCGCCCATAACATTCAACAACTCAGGAGGAGAATCATTTCATTTTCCATCACAATCACCATTAAATATGTTTCTTTGAGTTCCATCCATTGACTATAACCAAAAGCATAGAGTAGGAAAAAATTATCATACTGGGGAACCATGTAATCATGAAAATTAAACTATATGATGTCTAAATTATGGAACCTTCCATATTCTATGACACATTAGGTATATCCTAGTTTATTCATTGAAAATTTCTATTTGAATCCTTCATAATGGTTCATGAAGAGTTTGTGAATTTCAAAAGAATGTCCCCCAGGAGTGTCAAACCAGGTGTGTAACAAGACCCGTTATCGTATACTAGATTACCCCAATATATTCTTAAAACATCTTGTCATATTTATCACGCCTAGGTACATATGTTCCATATCCACATCCACTTCAACTATCTAAATAATAATTTATTACTAGGAAACCTCCCACTCTACCCTACAACAAAATTCCAAGACATTTTCCTATACATTTTGTTATCCTTAGACTTATCACTAGATTTTTCCTTAGGGTTCTCACTAAGGAATTATCATCTTAGAATCCAAAGGTTAAATAATTATTTTCTCTGATACCTAATATAGAGACCCTCACTTTTCATACATTAACATTACATAACTTTTTTGGAATAATTAAAACATTAAACAAAAGAATACCCAAAGACCATATTAGTCTAGTGCCTTAGCAAACATGGAATCATTAACACTAGTACATAAGTGAGATACATTATATACCAATAGTTTTATCTTGACTAGCACCCTTCTTAGAAATATTAAACATATTAAATATCTTCATAACATGGGGAAGGAAACATAAGAAGGGGTCATCTCAGAAGCATAGTATGGGTAAAAAAGGGAGATATATAAGCATAATCATGATCATAAGGGTATGATAACATGATCTTGAAAATATTATATCATAAATTTCATATCAAATATCATATACAAGAATCATGGCATAAATATTGATAGTTCATAAGATATGAATCATAAGGAAATAAAGAACATAATACATGAAAGAATAACATAGGGATAAAACTTGTAATTATGAAAAATACATAACCATATAGTATGATTTCCATAGTATCCAAGGAATAACTACTAAGTCTACCTTGGTAGTATGGGTTCACTCCCCATATCATCTTGGGAGTCATGTTTCACTCCCATGACCATCTCAGTAGCATGAGTTTACTCCTCCTACCGTCTAGGTAGTCATGGTACACTCTTATGGATAACTTAATAGTCAAGGTTGATTTCCAAGACATTTTAGACTGCCTCATGATATATTAATCTTTACCCAATGCATTATAGGGAGATATAGGTCCCACCCTTGTCATAGTGAAATCATACATACATATGACACAAGATCATAAATAATCATATCATAACCCACGAAATGAAATGGGTATTATAAACATGTAATCATATCATAACACGTTGAAAATGATAGGGTTCATAATCATTTCATCATAAATATAACCCAGGAAAAGAAGTGGATTTCTAAAGGATATAACTTGTGAATGAGAAATGAGTTTCATAAACATCATGTCATGAGAACACAATTCATTCAGAGAAATAATATGAATGGAAACAGGGAATAAATTCCCAAAAAATGAATGATTGATACCAACAGATGTCATCATTGATGAGAAATAATTTTTAAAGATATTTTGATATCATTTCTTTAGGAAAATATTCTTTCTACATTGAAAAATGATTTTTAAAACATGAAAAGTTTACAAAAAACCATTTTATTTGAAAACAGATTTGAAACCATATAAAGGAAACTTTGAAAAACAATTATTTTTTTAAAAAATATCTTTTCCTTGAAAATTATCTTTAATGATCATTTGAAAAAAATTCTTTTTTAAGGCATAGTATTTGAAATAAAACATATTTTTAACTGAAGAGATAAATATAGTCGATTTTTTATTAAAAATATTTTATTAATTATCATAATTACCAATGTGTAGAAATATGGTACCAATACATAAAAATTATTGAGTAAATAGAGGGTAAGTAAACTCATTAGTTTTCTTGAGATGTGTATCAGAATATTTCATTAAAGGAAGTATAAACATAAACAATCATGAGAAGTGAAGAGACTATTTTAATAAACTCTTATCACTTGGTAACTTTGGATGATACCCTAAATGTTAGAAAATGAAATTAAATAAAGCTTTAAAAATCATTAAAATAAGTAAATTCATGACATAACATGTAAAATGAAAGTATATAAACCTCTAAAATGAATTTAGGTTCATAACGAAACATGAGTCTTTTTTAGAGAATGGGGGAAGATACCCAAAAATAAAAAAAATTAAATCCTCTATTCAAGAATGGAAAAAGAGGAAACCCATTAAAGACACATTGAGAAAAAATCCAGACGAAACAACCCAAAGGGTGATAGAAACCCAAAGTGATCAATTATGAACAAAACATAAGTCTCAAATAAGGAAAATTGAGAAAAAATAATCCTTATGATATGGTAACTTTTGAAACTTAAACCCTATGAAAGAAAGTTAAAAAAATGGATATGTAAATACCCATAAATTTCTAAATAATAATCATATAATACATTCAGGGGTAGTATATACACTTTGAAAAAGTAAATAATGGTGAAAAAGGTATGTATCTCATGGAAATAAAAAGTGAGACGAAATCCCCTTACCTCGTGTCTTGACTCTTGTCGTGCTCATTCAAACCACCATTATAATAAATATAAATTGATTATAAATCATTTAAAGAAATATATTATTATATATAATAGATTATATGGTTTTATTATGACTTTATATTATACTCTTGTTAACAATTTTATGTTAAGGTTTCACTTTGGGGAATATCCACGTTTTTCTTCGCGTGTGTTTTAATTTGTTATATATTTGGTCCTTATAATTATATCAACAATTAAAGAATGAAAAAAATGATATAAATATCATTTATATTTATTATATGTGTGTTATAGTAATATCTATAATATAGATATATGAAATGGGATACACTATTCATGGAGACGGTAAGTCGTACGTATGCATGAACATTTTTTCCATTTTTATTTTCGTACTGAAACAAAGCAAGTAAATGAAACAAACAAACAAACACACACACGCACACAGATATATATATATATATATATTTATTAAATTAGAATTATTTTTATCATATATGTTCAATAAAACCATCCTTAATATATTACAGATAATTTGTGAATGAATCACACCACTTTAAGGGGGCGATAGTCCACACTTCCTCAAATGAAATTATCTTATTTAAAAAAATAGAAGGTATAAAGATATGTATTGTAAAAGTATTATATAATATTAAATAAATAATAAATATAATATATAAAATATATCAGTAGATTTTCCATCATAATTTACACCATGATAGGCGGTATGAAAAAATTAATAATCATCATTTTGTGAGGCGACAGTCCACCGCACACATAAACAGTATGTTTGTTCCTCATTATATGGAAGTGTGTATATGTTTAGATTGAAAACATAGCATAAAAACATTATATTATATTTAATATATTTATTTTATATAAAATCATTCAATAAAGAGTGTGTAGCTGGTGTAGAAAGAAAATAAAATAAAGGATCTTGAGAGAAGTCGTTACCACTTAATCTGGTAACTCCTTTTGGTTTGTGCCCAAGGGATTACTTGGATTGATTTATACCCAAAGGGAGACTCATAAGTGTATGGTAGGGATTTTGGTAAGTGTATTGGTTAGATATTGGGATAACCTATGTGTTTGGAGATGTGTGAAGAAGAGGGATATGTGATGGCCTTTTATAGGGAACGGAAAGGACCCACTTGGCATTTTTGAAAACAAGTTAAATTTACCCACATTTTGACATATAAAAGTCATAAAAACCAAAAAAACAGAATAATGTAATTTTCATGGACTATTAATGGATATAAAATAAGGTTTTACTAGCTTATAGGTCATTTTGGGTCTTAAATTTAAGGATCAGTACTTTGTTAACCTAATTTTTCTCTTAATCGTTGTAATTAATTTTAATCACATTTACAAATATTTTTAGTAAAAAACTAATTTGGAATTATTATAAATTATAAATTATTATAATTCCAAATATGGATTTTTTTTTTAAATTCCAATAACATAAGTGGCAGAAAATAATTTAAAAATAATCCCGCTGATGGGACGACATTGTGGGTTTTTAAAGTAAAAACATTCAAAAGCTTGCTAAGTTTTTATACCCAATTTCAAATATAAATTGTTTCTAATGAACTAAATTGGGTTGATTGATAAAAATATGATCTAATTAATCTTTAATACCAAAATAAAATATAATTTAAACTTATCAATAAGTTAGATGAAAAATCAGTTTTGAATTAAAATTCATTATTTTTCACTATTCATCCAAAAATGTGGTTTCTCAAACAAAATCCCAAAAACTCACCCAAAGATATTTTAGGAATTATAAAATAAAAAATTAATTTTATTTTATTAAATTAAATTTATAGAAGTGTCTAAAATGAATTTTATTATTTTTCAAAGAAGGACATTAAAAGAGGTTCATTAGAGAATGTAATATTTTGAAACATATATGTACTTTACCAAAAATTATATCTTTATTTATCAGTATGTTATATTTATTTATAACCATTTTGAACCATATTGGAAAATTAGTTATTATTAACTATTGAGGAAGTGTTGTTTTCAAAAAAACTCTATTTTATAAAGGGGAGATCGTTGAGAACAGTACTCTATCTCTTTGTGATGATTTTGATTTTCACAAATACCGCTATTTGTTATTCTAATGATTTTACTTTGAGTATATTTTAGGAAATTAATATTTTTTATTTATATATTTTAGAATAGTATTTAAGCGTTTAATCTATGTGGAATATTTAATAATGTATTTGTAAATCGTTTTATCGCATTAGCGTGTTCTGGAAACACTGTCCATTCTCTACGTGTTCGGAAATCACTTTAGCATGTTCTAGAAACATTGTTCATACCCTACGTTGAGGAGTATAACATAAGGATGGAATCTATTGCGTATGTATTATTAAAAAAGCATAGTTAAGAAACCATACATTATCAGAAAATTATGGTTAAGAAACCATACGTTATCAGAAAAGTTTGGAAAGAACCTTACGTTTAGAAAAGTTTGAAACGAACCTTACATTTGGAAAATATTAGAAGGAACCTTATGTTTGGAAATGTATGGAAGAATAACCCTATGTTGGTATGAAACTTCATGTTTATTTCTCAAAAGTATGGTTCACCAACCTTACTTTTGTAAACAACCTTACGTTGGATCATGTACCGTACGTTTTAAAGTTGAAGAGAAAAGTATGGATGCTCATCCATACCTTTGATATCAACCTTATGTTTGAAGAATGGATCATCAAATATTAATTTCCTAATTAACCTTACATTGTGAACCTTACGTTCAAAGAATGTATGCTATGCAGTTCAATGATACATTTGGCATTGGAGATTTAAAATACAACTTTATTGAGCAACGATATTTATGCAGATTATTAGGATGATTTTAAGACAGATTAAAATCCTGATTTTAAAATGTATGTTTGGCTTGTTCAAGGAAGTTTATTTTTGATTCAAAAAATTGATTTTAGAGGAGATTTTTATGCCAAACATTAATAGGAGTTACGAAAGTTCTATTATTCAAAATTTTGAATAGCGCGATTCTAAAGAAAATTTTGTGGATCTAAATTTGAAAGAATAAATGATTGTCTTTATTATATATATCTGTGTTTTTTTGAATTATAGTGTGCATGATGGGTCATTGTGAAAATATTAGAAGAAAAATTCCTTGATTGTTTTTTTACTATAGTTTTACAGAGATATACGAGTCACACAGATCTGGTTCTACCATGATATATCGAACTTTGTTTTCTAAAGAAGAAAAATCACTTTGATGATTTATCGCTTCTACATCGAAGATCTATTGTGAATCCATTATTGTTAGAGTTGATAAATTTATTTCTATATTTATTGCAACTGGATCGGCTCATAACTACTTCTACTTGTAGATAATTATTTTTGAAGACGACGATCTATTGACTGTCAGTTGCGTGCTTTTGCAACTTTGAAGAACAATGTGAATGTATTTTCAGAAAAATACACTTTTTATTTTGAGTAATCGGATTCTCGTATTAAGATGTATATTCGGTTCTGTGTATGAATTGGAAGGCTCTATTTTTAGCCTTAGCATATAAAGGTGTGAACTACCTACACTCAGTTATGGATGGTCTGTTGATAAGAGGACCAGATAGTGACAATCACCACGCTCATGGAGTAGAGCGTTGGTGGGGTGGACTAGGGGCCTTATGTTCCCCTAAACACTATACATTCTTGAGTTCATTAACTATTCATTTTCCACTTCATAATCTGAAAAATATAAAAGGACAGATATGTTCATCATCTCAATTCATGAATAATTTATAAAAGACACAATTCACCCCACTCTTGTGCGTATTTGGTATAACCCGCTCCAACAATTGGTATCATAGGTGGTTATTTTGGAAAATATATAACAAGATAAAAGTTTTTGGATTATACAGAGCACAATCGCTGATACATTATTGGGTATGTCAATGGTTCGTGCTCCATACTTCAACGGTGAAAATTATGGATGTTGGAAATCAAGGATGATCATGTATTTGAAGAACCTTGGATACATAGTCTACTCGAAATTCTAATTCCATATGTGATTCCAGAGAAACCTAAAACATGGAGTGCTGATACAGAAGCAGATTATGACATAAACTCGAAATCTATGAATTCCATCATCTGTGGTCTTAGACCAGATGAATTCAATAGAGTATCTCAGTGCCCGATGACTTATGAAATGTGGCAGATGATTGCAGTTGCCTATGAAAGAACTGACAATGTCAGATAGATAAGGTATGACACTGCTAAATTAAAATTTGACATATTAAGAATATTTGAAGGAGAAATCAACACCCAGATGAATAGAAGGCCTACCGAAATTGTTAATAACATCATTTCTTTGGGAGATCCTATCAAACAATTAGATCAGGCCCAGAAAGTTCTAAGAGTACTAACACCTAAGTGGAATGGAGTTCTGGCTGCTATTACGAAATCCTCACCAGTTAAAGATCTTACAATGAGAGAGTTAATTGGAACTCTTATGATGTATGAATCAGAGATGGAAGATAAAGAAAATGATTATAAAGTTTTAATCAAAAAAAATACTACTTTGAAGGTAACATCTCAAAAAAAAACAGAAAAATGAAGAATGCAATCAAAGTTAAATCAGAGAAATATGATTCATCTAATTCAGATGTGAAAATGGCTCAACTGGCCAGAAAGTTCAGTAAACTCTACAAAAAGAAGAAAGGATTCAAAAAATCCTTTAAAAAGGATGAAAAATAACCAAGGGAAGTTAGACTCTATGAATGTAAAAAATATGGGTCTCATTAGACCTGAATATCCTCAATTAGAAGGTGAAAAGAAGAATAAATCTTTCAAAAATAATGATTATGAGAAAAAAGACAAAAGAGAAATGAAAGCCACATAGAGTATTTCTGAAGACTCCAGCAGCTCAAAAAAGTCTGACTCCG
The DNA here is from genome assembly GCA_963277665.1 of Viscum album. NCBI lineage: Eukaryota > Viridiplantae > Streptophyta > Magnoliopsida > Santalales > Viscaceae > Viscum > Viscum album. Next base: position 1,489,975,033 of record OY728139.1, on the reverse strand, counting down.
AAAAGGAAGAATCAAATCTAAAAGTAAATATGTGCTTTATGGTAGAATCTGATGAGGTATAATCCTATTATTCATCTGAATTGGATTCTAGTTCTAGATGTTCAAATGATAAACATGCATCCGACTACAATATGCTGTAAGAGAAATATGATTCTAATATAAGACACATAAATCACTGAAAAATATCCACAATTCTGTTTTAGGAGAAAGAGACACTTTTCTAAAACAACATCAAGAGTTAATTGAAAAATATAAATCATCAAACACAAGCTGTATAGATAATTAAACTAAAAAAACACTACAAACAGAAGTATAAAAATAAAAAAGTGCATCTCTAATTTTTACAAAAGGAGAAAATATACAAAATGAAATACTTGGAAAGAATGTGATTAAAAAAAATATATGGAATAGGCAGCAAAGGTGAGAAACCTAAACTCTATAATTTTTTTTACCAAGTATAAAAGGTAAAATTTGAAACTACTGTGGAACAAAAGGTCACATATCTAAAAACTATTATTTAAGGATACTGCAAATAAGTGGGATTAAGAAAGCCTTTGTTTCAAGTAGTTTATATGATTTTATTGATTATAGAAAAAGAAAAAAAGTCTGGATTCCCAGGTCTTTGTTGGCTAACACTGCTGGACCCAAAATAATATGGGTACTAAAACAAACCATTGTTTACATGCCTTTTTAGGAATTAGGTCACAGAATCCAAACTATAATACGGTATATGGACAGTGGCTACTCTAGGCATATGATTGTAAATTCATCGAACTTTAAAACATTAACTCAAAAGGATGGTGGTCTAGTCAAATTTGGTGACAATACCAAAGGTAAGATTATTGGCATTGGAAATGTTGGTGATCGAGAAGCTGTCTCAGTCAATAAATTACTCTATGTACAAGGATTGAAACACAACTTGATAAGTATCTCTCAACTCTATGATGATGGTTATTTTTTTTATTTTTGTAACAAATGTTGTTTTGTATTTAAAGATAAATTGCTTAAATTTAGATCTCCCAGAACTGATAATGTTTACACCCTGGACTTAAATTCCTTATGTAAAAAAAGTAAAATTCTTAACTACTAATATAAATGAATCTTGGATATGGAATAAAAGACTTGGACATTGAAATATAGATGTGCTACATATGTTATCTAAGAAACAATTAGTTTTTGATTTTCCTAGTCTCAAATTTGAAAGTGATAGATTTTGTGATATATGTCAACATGGAAAGCAGCACAAATCATCCTTCAAATCTGTTAACAAAATTGCTACAACTAAACCTCTAGAACTTATCCATATGGATTTGTTTGGAACTTCAAAAATAGTAATCTTGGCTAGTAAATTCTATGTATATGTTTTAGTTGATGACTATTCTATATTTAATGGATTTATTTTATAAAATATAAAAATGAATATTTTACTATATTTGAAAGTTTTTGAAAAGCTGTTCAAAATGAAAAAGAATCTAAAATAATTTCATTAAGAAGTGATCATGGTGGAGAATTTTAGAATTTGGAATTTAATTTCTTTTGATCAAATATGGGTATTAAACACACCTTCTCTGCACCAAGAACACCTTAACAAAATGGAATTGTTGAAAGAAGAAATAAGACTATTATAGAAATGGGTAGGGCTATGCTAAATGAATATAATCTTCCTACCTATTTCTGGGAAGAAGCTTTAGGAACAAACTATTATATAATGAATAGAGTTTTAAACAAACCAATTTCTAAAAAGACACCATATGAACTCTAGAATAATAGAAAACCGAAAGAAAATCACTTTAAAGTTTTTGGATGTAAGGTTTACACCTTAAACAGCAAGGACAATCTTGGTAAGTTTGATCCAAAATTTGATGAAGGAATTTTCTTTGGATATTCTACTACTTCCAAATCTTATAGAGTTTTTAATAAAAAATAAAAGATTGTTGAAGAATCAGTTAATGTCAAATTTGATGAATCTGAACCCTTTGAAAAAAGAAAAGACCAAATTGATGAATCTGACTACAATGATAACATGAGACTTCAGAACATAAAATATGAGTTTGAAAAAGATTTAAATGAAATTCAGTCCAGTTCAGAAGGATATGAAATTGAAGAGCCTAACAACGTACTTCCTTGATAGTCTATAACCCTAAAGAATCACCCTTTATAAACTGTTATAGGAGACCTAGACACTGGAATAAAAACTAGAAGAAATGTAGGAAATATTGTTGAATTCTATGCATTTCTATCCCAATTAGAACCTAAGAAATTAGAAGAATGCTTAGCTAATGAAATTTGGATGATATCAATGCAAGAAGAACTAAACCAGTTCAAGAGAAATTAAGTTTGGAATTTAGTTGAAAGTCCTCAGAACTATCCAGCTATAGGAACTATATGGGTATTTATAAATAAACAAGATGATCAAGGAATAATAACTAGAAATATAGAAATACTAGTAGCTAAAGGATATAATCAGAAATAAGGTATAGATTATGATGAGACCTTTGCCCCCATATCTAAATTAGGATCTATTAGAATCCTTTAGCATTTGAATCTCATATGAACATTAAATTATTTCAGATGGATGTTAAGTCTGCCTTTTCAAATGGTTACTTATTGGAGGAAGTTTATCTTGGGAAACCTCCTAGTTTTGAAAATTTTACAAAAAAAATATTCTATTTTTAAACTTACTAAATCTCTTTATGGTCATAAAAAAGCACCTAGAGCATGTTATGAAAGATTAAGTTATTTTTTTTAAAAAAATAATCTTACTATTGGGATGGAAGATCTAACATTGTTCAAGAAAATTATCAACTCTAATATTTTATTGCTTCAAATTTTTGTTAATGATGTAATTTTTGGTTCAACAAAAAAAAATATTTGTCATGAGTTTTCAAATTTAATGAAAAATGAATTTGAAATAAGTATTATGGAAGAATTAAATTTCTTGTTAGGACTTCAAATTTATCAAAAAGATATTGGAAATGTTTTAAATCAAAGTAAATACATTTCTGATTTACTAAAAAAAATTGTACTTGAAAATAGAAAGACATATACAACTCCTATGTGTACTAATATAAAACTTGATTTGGATGAAACTAGAAAATTAGTTGACATCAAGTTATATAGAGGTATGATTGACAGTTTATTATATCTTAATTCTAGCAAGACAGATATAATGTATTCAGTATGTCTTTGTGCTAGATTTCAATCTGATCTTAAAGAATCTCACTTAATTGCTGTTAAAAAAAATTTAGATACTTAAAAGGAACTATTTTTTCAATCTCTTCTCTATCCAAAAACATCTGATTTTAATTTAATTTCATATTAATATGCTAACTTTGGAAGCTTTAGATTAGATAGAAAAAGTACCTCAAAGACTTGTCACTTTTTAGGAAAATCATTAGTGTGTCTTATAAGAAACAATAGTCAGTTTCCCTGTCAACAGAAGAAGAAGAATATGTATTTGCAGGAAGTTGTTGTGCACAAGTTTTGTAGATGGAAAACACTTTTATGGACTTTGGACTAAATTTTAATAACACACCTATTTTATGTCATAATACTTGTGCAATAAATATTTCAAAAAACCCTAATAATCATTATAGGACTAAGCATATTGATATCAGACATCATTTTCTAAGATATCATGTTCTTAAAAAGGATATATTATTAGAATTTGTATGAGCTGAAATTAAATTTGAAGATATTTTTACTAAACCACTTCCCACTGCGAGGTTTTATTTTATTAATGGGGAGCTGGGTTTATATATTTTTAAATGAAAATTTAAATTTAAATTAATTTTTTTAATTATTATTTTATTTTTTCTATTATTACTTGTTTTCAGAATAATTTAAAAAAGTCATCAGTTATACTTTAAACCTTTATCCTATAAGATTTTACATTAAAATAATGTAATAATTAATATGTGTGTAATGAAATGGGAATAAATAATATTAGAAATTGTTTCCAACTACAAACGCATTCATTTTTTCAAAACCTTTTGAATCACCAAATAACCCTTACCGCCTTCATCTACCTTCGACTAAACCTTCAAAACCCTAAACCTTCGAGCCTTCAAAAAATTGAAACAGAAATGGCCAAGACAAAGAGAATCGAGGAAGGGGAAGCTAGTAATGCCAAGCGTCAGTGCATGATAGGAAGAAAGATTTTATAGGGAAAAATAATCACCCTGGAATGGATGTATCAAATGGATCTCATGCTACGGAAAGCCCTCACTTTTCAGAATCTCAAGAAAAATTTCAGTGGAAAAAATGTAGAGTTTCTATATGAGGTAGAGCTTTGTCACTTTTTCAAAATTGTTCAGTTCATTCTTGGAGATACAGAGGACACCATATTTTTAAAAATTGAAGATCGTGAGTTTTCAATTTCATATGTTGAAATAGCTAGAATCCTAAACTACCCTCACAAGAGAGTTTAGAATTTTTATTTAGAGAATATTGGAGATAATGAACATAAGTCAGAAGACATTATGTCATTTTTATTTGGTTCTTCAAGTTTATGAAAATTGTTTGTGAAGGATCTAGAACTTAATTAAAAGATTCTTGCTAAGATTGTGAAAATAGGTATTGAACCTATGATGTCATAGATGGAGAAGATTTTGTTTCCTAACATGTATTTATTGTTTTTACTTATGAGTGAAATCAAGTTCAATTTTCTGAGATATATGGTCAGATATATCAACTACTACTGCAAGATAGAGGCTAGAATGAACTTTTATCTCTATGGAATGTTCATTTCAAAATTGCTGTTTAAGTTCTATATGGTGAGATTAATAGATTCCAGAGTTAGATGCCATCACAGCAACATTTTCAATGCTGGAACTCTAAGGAAGATTTTCTTCTTCTGGAGTACTGTGAAAGGAAAGCTTATGCCTGTTGAAGCTGAGGAAGGCTAGGAATTGGCTTAGGGGGAGCAACCTGCTAAATCTAAGGAAGGAATGAAAGAATATAGAGTAAGTGGAAACTCAATAAGATTGAGATTTGAGGCATTTGATACACCTGATGATGAGGAAAGTCAAGAAGGATTTCATAGGAGAAGACATAGAGTGGATCAAGCTGGTCAGGAACCTGTTCAAGAAAATTTTGGAGTAACTAAACCTCTTCTAAGATAAAAATTTATTAGAGAATCTACAGTACAAGAAATTTCACGACCAAATGTTTCTCAGATTAAGGTAACTCCTCAACTAGAAAAATAAATTGTGCATCCAACTATTGAAAATACTGGAGAAGTTGAAGTGGCTAGATCTGAAACTAAACAGCCTACTAAAATTGTTTAAGAGGAATTAGTTGAAGAGGAACATATATTAGAGGAAACTATATTGGTGGAAATCAATGAAGAAGATGCTCAGGACGAGCCAAAACCTTTGAATATGAATCAAGAAGAGAACCTTTTTGAAATTCAAACTGAAATTACTGGATAGGATTTTTCTATGGATGAATCAGGAAAGGACTCGACGGAAAAATCAGTAGAGAATCCAGTACAGAGGAATGATGAAGAGAAGAAAGATGCTATATACCTACCTATAGCTCTGATAAATCTAGTGGAATATTAGAATAAGAATAAATTAGAAGGTGCCTCTGATTTTGATAATGATCATGTGGAGGTGTTAATCTAAAAATTTAATAAAGTTCAAGATGAATATGCATCTTTGAGAAGAGCATTATAAAAAAAGAGGCAGAAGTTTCAGAACATCAAAGATAGTTTGGTTTTAGAAATGAAATTTGAAGTTTTTTAGAAGGAAATGTTAGCTGAAGTTGGAAAAATAAAATCTGAAATGGTAATGAAGTCAGATTTGGAAGATTTTATGATTTTCATGGAGAAATAGTTTGCAACTGTTAGGGATAGTCAAGCAGGTACCTCAGGTACATCCCCTGATATGATAAGAAGATTTCAGGCCATTACAGCAGCAATGAGCAATATGAATGACAGATTACAGGACTTAAAGTGTAAAATTTCTTTATTATATATTATCCTAGATAATAAAAAACTTCTTTTTGACCAACTTACCTCAGATGAACAAAGTATCAGAGTTTTTTTGAACAAATTCATAGAGAAATTCAATCAGTTTATAGAGAAGGAAGAGAGGTTACATGAATTTTTCAGATAAAATTTGATTAAAGACATCCATCTGACTCAGGAAGGAGGGGATCTCATAGTTCAGTTAGGTGATGGACTGATGAAAAGGTTGAGAATATAGATGTCAGAGCTCAAGAATATCATTCAGAGGCACTGAAACCCTTCTCTAACCTTTTTAGGCTAACCTTGATTCTCATTGTTCTTACTAAACATGTAATTATATTTTCTATAAAATATATTTGCATCCAATGCTTATGTGTTAATTATTTATGTTTTACTAAACTATCTATGTTAGAATTCCAGTAATCCAGATTCATATATTGATAAATAGTTTATTATAACATTTACTTAAGGTCATTGCTACATTAAAATGTGTTCTATTTCTTCTTCTATTATTCTTTTTGATAGCATAAAAAGAGGGAGAAATATAGATTAACACAGTAGATTTTTTTGGATAAATATGAATAAATAAAAAAATTCATTTAATTATAGTGTAATAGAAAATAATGTTTTTCATTTTAAGGGGAGAAATTTCTAAATTTTTTTTTTAGAAATTTTTTTGGATAAACACAATATTCATTATTTATAAAGGAGGAAATATTATTTTACATTATAAAGGAAAAAAATGTAAAACTTACGATTTTTTTTTAAAAATAAAATATTGTTTTTATCTTTGAAAAATTCTAAATTATAAGCAATTAATTTTGTAAGATAATTTCATTGGTTATTTCATGGGTTTTGTGATCATCAAAAAGGGGGAGATTATTGAGAAAGTGTTGTTTTCAACAACACTATATTTTAAAAAGGGGAGATCATTGAGAATAATACTCTATCTCTTTGTGAAGATTTTGATGTTCAAAAATACACTTATTTGTTATTATAATTATTTTACTTTGAGTATACTTAAGGAAATGAATATTATTTATTTCTATATTTTGGAATAATATTTAATCATTTAATCTACGTGGAATATTTCATAAAGTATTCGTAAATCATTTTAGCACATTAGCATGTTCTGGAAACACTATTCATGATCTATGTGTTCGAAAATCACTTTAGCATGTTCTAGAAACATTGTTCATACCCTATGTTGAGGAGCGTACCATAAGTATGGAATCTTCCACTTACGTGTTATTAGAAATGAATGGTTAAGCAACCACACGTTATCAGAAAAGTATGGTTAAGAAACCATATGTTATCAAAAAAAATGGAAGGAACCTTACATTTGGAAAAGTTTGGAAGGAACCATACGTTTGGAAATGTTTGGAAGAATAACCCTATGTTAGTATGGAAAGTCATGTTTATTTCTCAAAATTATGGTTCACCAACATTACTTTTATAAACAACCTTACGTTGGATCATGTACCTTATGTTTAAAAGTTGAAGAGCAAAGTACGGATGATCAACCTTACATTTGAGATCAACCTTATGTTTGAGGAATGGATTATCAAATCTTACTTTTTTGATCAAGATCACATTGTAAACCTTATGTTCATAGATTGTATGCTATGACGTTCAACCCTACGTTTTTCATTGGAGATTTAAAATACAAATTTATAGAGCAACGATTTTTATGTAGATTATTAGGCTGATTTCAAACCAGAATAAAATCCCGATTTTAAAGTGCATCTTTGACTGGTTCAAGTCCATTTATTTTTGATTCAAAGGATCGATGTAAGAGGATCTTTATATGCCGAATATTAAGGGGAGTTACGACTGCTCTGTTATTCAAACTTTTGAATATATTGATTCTAAAGGTGACTTTTTTGGATCTAAATTTGAACAAAAAATGATTGTCTTTATTATATATATCTGGGGTTTTTTTTGAATTATAGTGTGCATGATGGATCATTGTGAAAATATTAGAAGAAAAATTCCTTGAGTTTTTCACTACAGTTTTACAGAGATATACGAGTCACATAGATCTATTGTTTTCGTGATCTATCAAAATCTGTTTTCTAAAGATGAAGAAACACTTTAACGATTCATCGTTTCTACATCAAAGATCTATTGTCAATCCATTTTTGTTAGAGTTTCTAAATTTATTTCTATATCTATTGAAACTGCATTGGCTCAGAACTACTTCTTCCTGAAGATCATTCTTTCTAAAGACGATAATCTGTTGACTATTAGTTGTGTGCTGTTGCAACTATGAAGAACAATTGGAAAGTATTTTCAGACAGATACTCTTTTTTATTTTGAGTAATCAGCTTCTCGTACAAAGCTGTATATTCGGTTCTGTGTAAGAACTAGAAGGTTCTATTTTTAGCCTTAACTTGTAGAGGTTTCAACTACCTACACTCATTTGTGGACGGTCTATTGATAAGAGGACCGTATAGTGAATATCACTAAGCTCATGGAGTAGAGCGTTGGTGGAGTGAACTAGGGGCCTTATGCTTCCCAAACCATTATACATACTTGAGTTCTTTGACTATTTATTTTTTACTGCATAATCTGATAAATATAAAAGGAAAGCTTCGGTCATCATCTTGATTCATGAAGAATTTGTAAAAGACACAATTCACCCCCCATCTTGTGCGTATTTGGTATAACCTGATCCAACACTAAGTTTAATTTATAGGTTATAATTATCTTGTATAAAAAATTATAACAACAAAATGATGTTTTGCAGAAACATAGAAATTTCATGTAAGTTATGATAATTCAATGTTGCTTGTAACATATTCTATGTAGATGTTCTTTGAAACACATTCCATGTTCGTATTCTGTGTAACATACACTAATTACATGTTCTGTATAACGTATTACATGTCGGTGTTGCATGTAACCTATGCCGAGTCGATGTTCCATGTAACATATGCCAAGTCAATGTTCTGTGTAATATACACTGAGTTGATACCATGTGAAAGGAATGTTTGAATGATATCCACATAAGAAAAAAAAATGAAAATTCATTCATTCTAGAAAAAAAATGTCCATAAAAAGTCAGGGTGTTATATGTTATCCATAAGAGACTTCAATTGCTATGAAGAAATCATTTTACGTTTAATAAAGGTGGGAAAATAGATTTGTGTTACCAATCCATCTCATGATTTTGATAATAAATGAAACATAGAATTCAAAGGAAATTCTAAAAATCATGGAGTGAAGAAGTTGAAATTTCCATTATACTTGAAGTGTAGAAGGAAACATGGGGAAAATTGTCTTAAATGGACCAGTAAAAGTGTGGAAAGGAAGGTCACCAAGAAATCAAATGCTGAAGTTATTTTATGATCCTTATACCTATAATACTGATTAGGATCATAATAATATGATTATAATGTATATAGTACAAGAGGGGTGGGGGTGATTTTTTGCTTTAAAAACATAGTTTAAATAAATCAAACTAACCAAACACAAATCCTCATTAATTTGATTTGTTGGACTCAACTGTAAGTCTAATCATAGATTTTTAATCAAAATTAATATGATTAAATCATACTTTTAAAGACTGGAATTAAGATTTATTTGATTAATTATAGTTTATATATCATAATAAAAAAATTACCGCTAAAACAAACCGAATAGAAATATGACTATGTGGTTTCAATCTCTATTATATGTGTAGTGGAATATAAAAACTTGTAAGAAAAATGTAATACAATATCTCACAAAAGAAATAATGACTTTCAAGATATTAAAAGACAACTCTTTTAACCATAAAGGCATGGTAGTTTATAACCCAAAATAAAGGTACCCAGTGTTTTATAATTACAAAAAAATATTTCTTTCTTTACTAAGGAAATACCATGATACAAAGATTAGAATGGCTTGACCTTCCTATCCCTATAATCCCATGATACAAGGATCAAATTCCTGGTCTTCTTTGCACCAGTAGTCCTCGATCCAATAGATCATATTATTTATCTTACTACCCCTAGAATCATTAAATTTTTATTATGATCAAATAGAGATTATAATGAAAAAGTTTATAAGAAGAAAACCTGAAAATGTTTCCTTAGAACTACAAACTCTAAACAAACACAATGACTATGAACTAGATGTTCAAACTAGAAAATCCTCAGAGCTCATGGAAAATAAGAAATTTCAAATGAAATAAGAAACTCCAAACTAATAGAATGACTTGGTATTTATAGTAATCCTTCCAACAGTCATATTTGAATCCCAATAGTGATTGTTATCTACACTTGTCGCAATGACTTGGACACCTATCACCAAACAACTCAAAACAATCGGGCGTAACGGAATGTCTGATGTCACATTGATTTACACCATTATAGTGTAAAATATTTCCTTATATTAGAAACACATATTTTTAATTTGATTAAAAACTTAACTGAGTCTAATGGACTTTGTTATGATTGTCATTACGATAACCTTTATGAGTTTTAGTCCATTGTTTATTAGTACTCGTATCAGTACTAATGTTAAGACTTTATCATTACGATATTCAAAATTGATATTCTAACTTCGAGTAATAATAAATATGATTCCAATTAATCCAACACATACTAAATATAATAATATTAATGAATAATGTAAATTATATACTCATAATATTTAAGAACTTATTTTGAGTTTGGTAAAATATAATTTTTTCTAAAAAAATTCCAAAACACTTAGGAAATAAAATGTTATTAAACTTGTTTTTTTAATAAAGTGTTCGTGATTTTAAAAAATAAAGGAATGGAAATTTAATATGTATTACTTATGATTCAATAACCTCCCCCTTTTGGAAATCATAAATCCCAAAAAATAAATGAAAAATAACTTTGAAAAAATTATAGTCCATGTTTTTTTAAGTACATTGTTTTCAAAATTAATCATAAAAATACTAAATCACCTAGAGTTTATACCTCATCTGAATATGATGAATATTAATATGTTGAATATTATAAACTCCCCCTTAGGATAATATCTTCCCCTAAAGATTTTATTGTCCGCCTTAATATAATATTCTCCTCAATTATCAAAATTTCTCCCTGTTTGTTAAGAAATCTCCATTTGATGATAAATTTCCCCCCTTTGTATAAAAATATACCCCTTTCTAATATTAAAAAAATGAATGGGGAAAATGATCTTAAGTTTCTTGAAATCATTAGGGAAAAAATATGTGAAATAATATTGTTAGATGAATTAACATCCACAAAAAATATAAAAGAACATTCAACCAATCGAAATTGGAAAACATTCAGACAAATCATAATTGGATGAAGAAGTAATTCATTCAAAAACACATAGTTAAAATGTTTTAAAAAATTCAATATAAATCAAGAGTTCAAAATAAAATTATTATTTATTCATTAATGTTTTCATAAAAAATCATTTTCTTGAATTATTTTCTGTCCTCATACAACTTTACTTTCTTGTCTTCTTGAGTCTAGACATTCTTAGATAACTCTTTGTTTTGGTCTGTGAGTATGATAAATTCATCTTCAACCAGATTTAACATTACCTAATCTATCTCTATATAATTAATATTCTTTTTCAATGATTTACCATAATCTCTACTTTCATCAGTAACATCATGAATCTCTTCCATAAACATTACATTGTCATCCATAACTTATTAAAGGATTTAGAGGATTCATTCATGAGATTCTTCAAATCATAAAAATTATAATCATGTAATTTGAGATTAGAATAAACATGATGAGACCATTTAACAATATTATTGGATGATCTCTTATGATATTGGGATCTTTCTTCAAGAGTCTTTAAATGATCCTTAATACGATTTACTAACGCTGTTAAAATTTCAATCAATTATGATTTCTGACCAAGGCTAACCTGAATCAACTGACCACTTTCTTTAAGCATGGGAAAATATATAATTGGTTCTTCAAGCCATTAAAGATATTAAAAACATAATAAAAACCCTTTTAAGGAATGGTTTCTGCTGAATCTGATTAATTGGGTTCATATTGGGGAGGTTGTGTTCCATTTGTTCCAACTTCCATTTCTTTTCATTTACATTTCTCTTTCTTTTTTTACTTCCGTATAAAAAATCTTGGAAAATAAAATATCATCATAAATTTCCATAATTTCTATCTCTTTATCAATATTAGGATTATTAGATGCTTTGGTTTTTTAAATCCGGATTAGCTTCTTCCATTTTTGAATAAGTTTTGGTTTCCTCTAATGACGATTTATCTTATTTAGAACTCTCATATTTCTCATCAATATAAACCTTAAATGGAAAGTTATATGATGATGATGTTGAATATTCTTAATTATTATCAGATTGGGATTTTTTTCATTTTCATCTCCCTCTTCATTAACATCTTCTTAATCTTTATCCTCATGCTCTTCAAATTTTTTATCTTTATCAATTTCTTATTCATACTCTTCTGAAAAGTATTTGTATTCACCTTATTCTTCTACATATTTTCTTTCTCCTTCATTCTCATAAAATTATTTTCCATCAATATTTTCTTCTATAAATTTCTCTCCAAGCTCCTTTTAATGTTCTTCTTCTAACTACCTCGTATTTCTAAGATCTACCTTCCAAGATTTTTTTGGTTCTAATTATATTTCTTAGATTATTGGGACCGATTATTTCTCACCAACCTTTCCTTTTACTTTATAAGCCACAAATAGAATTTTAGCATGGACTGCTATGGTTTTTTGAAAAGATAATCCAGTATATGGAATTTATTAATTGGTCTGAGAGACTAGTCAAACAAAATTTGCAGAAACTGTCTCAACACCTTTCACAAAACTTTCACAAAGTTTTATCTCTTATAATATTTTCTTTTTATGTTTGTGTTCTGGGTTATTTTTCAAAATTATATGTAAAATGTATTTTTAAGGACTTTTCCTCTGTAGGGTTAATTCTAAACTTGGGATCCCCTGGTTTATTTTAATTTTTCATCTTCATCCATTCGTCAGAAACATTATCAGGAACTCTCTTTTATTTCTTATTTTTTTAGTGGGGACATGTATGCATTCATTTTCTATTTCTTCTCATATATTTCTTGCTTCCTTGACAGTTCTTCTTCTGAAGTGGCATAACCACATTTCTTAGAAAAATTTTTAGACTTTTTATCAAAAAAATATAATCCAGTTCATCGTATCATCATTGATGAATTCTATATTTTCCCTTATTAGAGTGGATTTATAAGTTATTTTTTGACAAAATCCATTCATTTTTCAACCAATTTGATTAAGAAATATGGAAACATGATGATTTTTGACATGATCAAACCCTACTTGATATTATACACAATTTATAAAATTAAACTCAACAAAAATATCTTTATCATTTCCCTAGAAATTCCAATATAAAAACATCAGAAACAATTAATATATCATAATATAGCTTTATTGGTATGAGAAACCCTTGCATCAATAAAGAAATAACACAGTTATCTGGTGTCAATTGAGAAATATTCCTAATTTTTTAATAATTATCAAACAAAGAATCTTGGGCCTTCATTTTATTAAACAATCCATTTTTATCTATAAGCTTCTGTGAGGGAAAATATGCTTCCCCTTATGAGGATAATCCCACCAGACTCACATTTTCTTATAATATAACTTGTAAAATTTTCCATACATAGAAAAATAAAGTTTCTCTTTTACATATTCCTTGAAAAAATTAACAAGGTCATAAAAATTCCTAACAAGATATGGATAGAAAAGATCAAAATCTTGTCTGGTTTTTCCGCACATACTGATTCCCAACCCTGAAAATCAATAATATTTCTCAAAGTATAGTATATTTTTCATTGAAATCTCTTTTGACTAAAATTTATATGAATGTGAACCATTTCTCGTAATATATATTAGATGAAATCAGATCAAGAGTAAAACTAGTTAAATGTATGAAATGGTAATCTTTCAGACTGGGAAATTTTAAAGCATCAAGAACTTAGGAGTATGTTCATAGAACAACAGATGTGGTACATAAGGGGGTCCTCCTTTTTATAGGATATTGAAATGATGATTCAACATCCAAAATAAATATAATATTTTAGATTAAAACCAAACTGATCTAAATGTTGATATTGATCTGAAGAAATATTTTATGAATTTTGAACTCTCCAGGTTTTAAAACATTTATCGGATTCCGAATAAATCTTATTAGAAAATTTTTCAAAATTTTTATTTTTTTATTATACATAAAATAATGACAACAACAACAATCAAATAACTAATTCTAATAAGAGTGTTTAGATATTAAAATAATTGATAAGTACCTTTTAGAGTGAAAATATCCATTGGTATGAATAACTTGTTCGTATTTATTTTTGTAAAATAATAGAATATGATAGCTACAAAATAACTGAACATGATAGTTACAATATTTTTATTAGGAAATCTTATTATGATAATTTTTTAAAATTATTTATTTTTAAATAATGTTAGTCAAGAAATTTTATAACATTTTCCGCATTGGAATAAAATTTTAGGAATTCTGACTCAGAAACCATTATAAATAAATATGAGTCTAGATGTCTCATTTTGATAATTTTTTTGAACAAATAATTTTTTCAGAAAACTAATATTTTTTTTTGAAAATACAACAAATATATTTACTCCCCCTATTAAAAATAATAACATAATGTAAGGATATGGGTAAAAAATAAGTAGATATGATGATTACTTTACATTGATCATTCTAAGCCTCTATTTAAGTGTGTGGTCCCAAAAGAAATTGTGTCTTATATCTATGTTCTTTACAGGTGAGTGACGTGATGAGTTTTTTCTTAAGGCAATGAAACTTATGTTATCACAAAGTATTTGAGTTTTTTGTAAAACTCAAGACATATTCAGTGAGTGCGTGTTACATCCACAACACTTGAGCACAACAAATTCCATCTCCCATATATTCTAATTCAGTAATGGATAATTCAATTGAGTTTTGATTCTTACAATACCAAGAAACTAAAAAATATCTTATGAAATTAAATGTTCTGGATGATCTTTTCTTATCTATTCTACACCCACCAATGTTAGCATAAAAAACATTTTAATTCAAAAAAATACAGAATAATAAAAAAGTCCTAAATCCATAATTCCCCTAAGACAACAAAAAATTCATTTTATGAATTTTAAATGGGATTCCTTTATATTTTATTGATATATTACACATATGAATATATGAATCATTAAATCTGGATGACTTGTAGTTATGTAATGTAAACTTCCTATTATACCAGTAAAATTATTTAAATCAACTGGTTTCCTATCCTCATCAAGATGAATGGTATTGGTTGTACCAATAACAATACTAATAATTTTAGTATTTTCATATCTAAATTTCTTAATAAGATCTTTTATATACTTATGTTGACATATAAAAGTTCCTACTAGTTTTTGTGAAATTATAAAACAAAGAAAATATGTTAACTAAACCATCATGATCATTTCAAACTCATATTTCATAATATCTGCAATGGAATCTGTTAAATGTTTTTGAGTTGATTTGATTATAATGTTATGGAAATAAATTTTTACAATCATCATATTATTATTAACTTATTTTATAATTTTTTTTGATTCACAGCTCCCTTAACAAATTGTTTTAGTAAAAATCATATCTATTTGATAATATTTGAAATTAAAGAATGGTAAAAAGGATAAATTAATCGAATAGCTTAAAGTATAGCTATCATTGAATATGTTTCTTTATAAACTATGATTTTCTATTGATTATAACCCACAGAAAAAGTATTTCTTTATTTCTAACAATTATTCCATTTTCATCACATTTATTTCTAAAAACCAATTTTACTCAAATTATAGAATATTCATTAGGTTTTTAACTAATGTACAAACTATTGTCCCCTCAAATTCATTAATATCACCTTGCATTTCCTTAATCCAAAACTCATCACCTAAATCCCCATCTAGATTCTTAGATTGAAAATGGGATAAGAATACTAGATGTTCAATTTCATTTCTTAAGGAACTTCTATTCCTAACAGTTTGATCAACATCGCCAATGATACTATCACTATGATGACTTTTACGAAACAAATGACTTATTGGATTTTGAAATACCTTTTCTTCAACATTAGGTATAAAATGTTCCTGAGGAATAACTTCAAAAACAATTTCTTGGGTTGTATCCTTCTTAGAATAATTTTCTAAAAATGGTTTAAAATTAGTTTTATAAATCTCATCCAAAGATATTGGTTGGGGTTGTTTGAAAATAAAATGGTCAGTTTCATCAAACTTGACATGTAATATTTTCTCAACAGTACAAGAATTTTTGTTAAAAACTCTATATGACTTAAAAGTAGTGGAATAACCTAAAAATATCCCTCCATCATATTTGAGTGGAAATTTATATAATTTATATTTCATATTCAGGATGAATATTTTAGAACACAAAACTCTAATGTAAGAAAAGTTTGGTTTTCTAACTATCCAAAATTCATAAGGAGTTTTATTAAAAAAAGTTCTAATAAAGACTCAATTTATAATATAACAGGAATTTCTAACTGCTTCATCCCAAAAATGTCTACTAACTAATTATTTGCTTAGTATGGTTGTATTTATATCTTGAATATTTCTATTTCTTCTTTCATCAACAACATTTTTTGGGGTGGGGGTCTTGGTGCTAAATTTTATGTTCTATAACTTTCATACTATAAAAAATTTTAAAATCAGAAATAAAAATTATTTACCATGATCACTAAAATAGTTATCAGGGGAAGGTTATTCTCATTTTTAACTTTGTTTTCAAAAATTTTAAAATAATAAAATTCTTGAAATGTATTTTTGAGAAAATAAATCCATGTATATCTAGTGTAATCATCAACTAAGAAATATACATAATATTTTACCCAAATAAATCCATTTTTAGTAGACTAAATAATTCTAGGTGAACTAATTGTAAATCCTTATAATTTGAGACATCACTAATAGATTTAAAACTTGACTTATATGGATTACCGTATTGACAAGGGTCACAAAATTTTTAAGAATAAAACTTGAGTTCTAGTATATCCTTAACAAGTCATTTCTTAGTGAACTTATATAAGTTTCTATGGTTACAATTTCATAACCTTCTTTTCCATAAAAAATTATTCTTCCATTCCACTAAGGCAAGGTAAGTCTTGGATCCCAAGGTCTTCTAAGTTATGTGTATAAATAGTCTTATACCGATTGAAATAATGAATATATTCATCCTTGAAAATATGTAGTAAATATTTATTTTTTCTAAAGTTCACAACGTAACCTTTATAAAATAATTAACTTATGATAATAAGGCTGTGCTTAAGAATGATAATAAATGAAACATACAAAACAATTACTTTACCAAGAAGAATAATGTTTATTATTATGATAATCTCTCCTTGATCCTTATATCTGAAAGTAAATTTTCCAACATTCATATTGATAATATTATTGAAAAAGTCTTTTTTACCAGAAGTAAATTTTCAAAAAATATTTGTACGTTTTATCAAAGTCATACACCTTTCATCTTGATAATCTCTCCTTGAACATTATAAGGTTAGTACGTTTTATCAAAGTTTTCACTACCAGCAGTAAAGTTTCACAAAATACTATTCAAATAATAATTAGTTTCATAAATGATTTTTTACCCTCAACAACATTAGTTTTAGAAAAAAAAATTCTGAATTTTTTTTCTTAGAAATAATCTTTTCAAAATATTTTGAAATCATCATTTTTTTAGAATTTGACTTTTGAATATATTTAGAACAATATTATATTTCATTTTTCAGAATATCTATTTTTGAGCAAGATTATCCTTAACATTATCAAGTTTTTTTTACAAATTTTACAATTTTAATTTTCTAGAAGTTTAGAAAACCAATAAAATTATTCATAAGAATGCAATGAATTATCTTCAACAGATGAGGAATATTATTCATCCAAATATATAGAATTTTTCTCATCATGATGGTTTCCAATTAAAGACATATTGATATGGTTTTCGATATTTCAAACCTTAGACATAAAAAATTGATTTACAATGGGTACATTAGTATAAAGACTTATGATCCTTTGTTTATAACATTCATTATCTAAAGAATTATAAGAAGAATCACCTCCAATAACACTCTGTGTTTCAAAAGCTTTCAACACTTTATATCCATTCAATTTATAATACATTTTGGTATTTCTTTTTGAATTATTTTATTTTCTATATTTTTTATATGGATTTGGAAAATATGGTCGGATATGAATAGCTTTGTTACATTCATAACAAGTAACTTTATATTTCATGTCACTTCTTTCATTATGAACTTTCTTGTCTCAGTATTAGAAATATTTCTTACTAACAATCTTTTTCATCTTTCTGGACAATTTTTCTAACTTATTTTCCATATTTTGAAATCTAATTGAATCATATTGTATAATAACATTATTATTAATTAAAGATTTTACACTTTTTTAAGGAGTTTTAGATTTAGTAGGTATAATAATTATAGTAAAATAAAAACCTTCATTTTTATTTTTGTATTTATCAACATATCTTCTCATGCCACCCTCATACAACATAAGGGTTCTAATGAGATCATCAATAGTGATATTATTTATCTTCCTTTTCTCATACACAAAAATTCTCTTAGATTATCATTAATTTGGCATAATATCAATTATCTTCCCCACCATAATTTCATAATCAAGCCACTTTCACCTATTTCTGGAAAGTTATTAATGATAGTCACGAATGACTGGTATATCTTAGAAACTCATTCACTAAGAATAATATCAAATGCTTGATAGTATTCACTGATCATTTCTATCATAGTTTCAAAAAATTTGGAAGTACCAAAATTCATTACTTCAAACCTTTTCCTTATATTTTATGTATTTTCACAATAAAAAATATGACTATATATTCTACTTGTTATTTAAAATAAAAAACTATTCATTACTCTATAATTCAATTGATATTTCTATTTATTTTGATGAGTAATGGGTTTAACATCTTTATCAAGAATTTTATAATCATTATTAAGAATAAAAATGTTATCAACACCTGTGTTTATAACAAAAGTATTCATCCTATATCTCCAGTACTCATAGTCAACACCATCAAAGATATGTGATCTGTTCAAATTTAGGATTTCAATAGAACAAACATTTAGATCTTCTATCTTAAAAACACATATATTCTTTTTCTACAAATACATGTTAGTATAAAAAATTTTATAAAAAAATATTATATAAAAAATTTAAATAACTTTTAAATGATAGAATAATAAAAAAACAATAAGTATATGAATAGTAGATACCTTCTCTGATACCAATTATAAGACCAACATATCTATAATATCGATTAGGATTGAAAGAATATTATTATAATGACAATATTACAGGGGGTGGCGAATTATTGTTTTATAAACTTATTTTAATAGAATTAAACTAAACAAACCCAAACATTATTTAAATTGATTTATTGAACTCAACCCTCAATCTGATTACATAATCATAATCAGAATTAATATGATTAAATCAAAGTATTAAAGATTATAATCAATATGAATCCAAATAATTAGAGTTTTTTTTATAAAAATCCTAAAAGTATAGATAATGTAAAAAATAGAAAGATGAATATGATATTTCACTTTCTATTATATGTACAGGGGAATATAAAAACTTGTAAGAAAAATGTAATACAATAGCTAATAAAAGAAAGAATGACTTCCAAGCTATTAAAAGATAACTCTTTTAACCTTAAAATTTAGGTAGTCTATAACCCAGACTAAAGGTATCCACTATTTTATACTTATAGAAAAGAAATCCTTTCCTCAATACAAAGATCATAATGGCTCTATTTGACCTATCTCTGAATGCCCTCGATAGAAATATGAGATTCCTTATCTACCTATCCCTGGTAGACCTCATTATAATGGATCATTTTATCTATCATTCTATCACCAGAATACATCAATATTTACAATGATCATATGTAGATTAAAATTCAAAAGTTCAAAAGGAGACAACATGATAGGGTTTCCATAAAACTACAAACACTAAATAATTACAAAGACTAATAAGAATATTTTCACACCAGGAAATCTTTAGAGTTCTCTGGAAATTATATATTGAAAATGAAATAAGAATCTCTAAACACTTATAATGGATTTAAATTTATTGGTATACTACCAATGGTAATATTTTCCTCCCAATGGTCATATTTATCTATGTTTTTCACAATGACTTAGACACCTGGCACTTGACAGCTCATAACGATCAGGCATAACTAAATTTCTGACATCGAATTGATTTACACCGTTACAATGTAAAATATTTTCTTAAATTATAAACAATTATTCCAAATAAAATTATATGATTAAGTTAGTATGATGGACTTCCTTATTATTCTCATAAAAATAACCATTATGAGTGTTAGTTTGATGTTTATTGGTACCAGTATCAGTTCGACTGTTATGATTTTGTCATTAGGATAGTCATGATAGAAATTCTAACTTTTTGTACAGAAAAATATGAGTTCGATTACTCAGGCACATACTCATTAAAATAAAATTAATAAATATTATAATGTTTATAATCTCAATACTTAATAATTTATTCTGATTATGGTAATTTATAATGTTTTATAAAAGAAATTCTAAAAAACTTAAGACAAAAAAAGTTAGTAAAAATGTTTTTAAAGAAAGTGTTTATGGTTTCCAAAACAAATGGAATGGAAAATTAATAAGTAGAATTTATAAATCAATATTTATGTGAAGAGAATTTTCAATATAAGGAATAATGAAAAAGTATAACAGAATGTACCACCCATGATCTAATGTTTTAAATTCAATGATTATGAGAATTGTGATAACTAGTGCTCAAATATGAAGGATAATGATGTTGATCGGTGTTAAAAACCTCTTAAGCCAAGATTCAAAGGGAAATTTCATGAAATAAATATTTATAATGATAAGTATGATGACATTGTGGTGAATGGTACACTTATCATCCAATCTAGAACTACCCAATATTTTTTATTTGAAGAATTTACTAAGGGTATCATAGTACCACATCAATGATTAGATGTTTAATTTGTATTGAAAACCCCAAATGTTATAATTATCCCATAGTAAGTTAATGATTATTTTCTTATTGAATTTTTTGAGAATGAACTTCTTGAAATTATTTTTATTCCCCCTCTATTTAAATTCAATGTTATTTAATAATCGATTGGATTTCATTACCTAAATCTTATATAAATTGGTGATGAAGGGAATTTAGGTTTGTTATTTCAAACTAACCTATTAATTTATATCAATGTGAAGATAAATATAAACTTCCAATGGATATAACATCCACTATATGGGTATTGATTGCTATTAAAAAGGGATTTTTATATTATATGTTTTGGGAGAAAATCCAAATCAATGATATTCTTATTTTATGAGAGTTTATTGATGTATTTCTAGAATAATTTAATAGGATTATAATGAAATGTGAAGTTGGGTTCTCAATAGAACTCATAGAAGGTGATACACCAATTTCTAAGAATCCAAATAGAATGGACCTGAATGAGTTGCCTAAATTAAAGAAGAAACTCTAAGAGAATATTGAAAAGGGATTCATTTGGCCAATTGAATCACCTTTGGGTGACCCTATTATTTTTGTTAAAAATAAAGATAGATCAATGAGACTCTATAATTGTCATTAGTAACTTAACAAGATCACAATCAACAAAAAATATCCCTTACACCATACTTATGACATAATTGACCAAATATAAAGCGCTCAATAATTTTCAAATATTAAATTTTTTTCTATATATCATTAATTGAGGTTTAAGAAGGTGGATATACCCAGAAAAAATTTCTTATAAGGTATGGACACGATGAATTTATAGTGATTCAATTGGGTCTTACTAATTCCCCTACCATCTTCATGGATTTAATGAATAGGGACTTTAGAGATTACCTTGATCAATTTATTATAGTATTCATAATTGATATTCATATATATTTAAAGATAATGGAAAAGAATGAATATTATTTGAGAATTGTGCAAAAGTCCCTGAGGAAGTAGAATCCTTAATCAAAATTTACCAAGTGTGAATTTTGGATTCATTTAGTTTCATTCTTTGGTCATATAATCTCAAATCATGGTATATCAAAAGATCATTTAAATATTGATGTTTTTGAAAATTGTCCCAAACCAACCACTATGACCGAGATATATTGTTTTCATGGTTTGGATGGAAATGATTGGTGCTTTGTGGATAATTTATCATGAATGTATAATCCAATCACTAGGTTAACTAAGAAGGGAGTTTAATTCCTTTAGATTGAATTCAATATAGCTAAAAACATATCACCAAGAAAATTCTATATCATTTTATATGGCCATTTCCTTCATAGAACAAGTCCTAGAGACTTCTATACAGGGACACATCAGGCCCTTGTGTATATCTACCAATGTTCGATGATATTTAAATCCATATATCACTAATTGATAAAGGTTTTAGGATCAATATTGTCCCAATAAAAATCATTTGATGATTAGGATACAATAAAAATGACTTGATTCATTCTAGCCCTACAATTAAAGGTTATAATAAGAGAGTGAAAAGGAACGTTGTAATGATTAAGACAATAACCACCTTTTTTATCTCATTTATGACTCTGAATTCATTTTAGTTTATCAAGTAATGAATTAAATATATTTTTGGGAAGGCCATTAATTCATATGCACGAATTGGTTCCATATAATATCATCATTTTCTGATGTACTTTGTTGATGGGAAAGTTAGGGTGTTTTATAGAAATTGATCCCCCTTTGAGTGTTGTGAGTCTCAATACATTGACATGAGATTCTATAAAAGTTAGGGGAAGAAACTTATGGAAAATGACTCTATATAGATGGATAGCCAAAATTATTTAGAAACTAATCCTATCATTTTATTGAGTGAACTTGGTAAATATTGAAAGTTTCCTTTAAAATGAATTAAGGTGACAACCCCTGATAAGAGAAGTTGTTAGGTCTTGTGAGTCACATTAGAAAATGAATTAAAATATCCAGTAACTACCCTTTCATATGATGGTTATTCAAAATTTTCCATTAACAAACCACCAATAAGAAGAAAAAACTTCAATATATCTTCCCTGAAGGTCAATATTTACTATAAGAGTTTTTAAACGAGTGCATTCCAGAAAAATATTCCGTAAAGAAAGATAAAAATATTTGACCAATATGATGTGAATCCTATAATACTAATAACAAGGGGTTTAGTATGTCTACTTCAATATTCATGGTGTAAACTACATCTGGACAACCCATCTATTCTAATGAAGAATATGGTCTCTATGAAAATAATGATTTCCCTACACCATATTTTAGGATTCAATAAAATAGTATATCATATACTCTTGATGATGGATAATAATGAGTAGAATAAGATATTTTATATTCTATTCCAACATTTGAGGAAGTTTTCTCAACCAAAATTTATTAACTCAGACAAATGAATGTGGCTTGGGAGGAGGATCCACAGCTAACATTGATATGTTCCCTTATAAATCCTAAGGAATAAGATAAATATATCTAATTACTCAATAAATATTGATATTTATTTTAATGTAATTATAAAATGATTCATGGGTTATACCCTCAGGTAGAAACCATAACCTGGGTCTACTGGATTAACTCTATGGATATATATAAGAAGCCATGAGACTTCATCCGACCAATGTACCAAGGTGGAAGCCAAAATTGATAAGTTAATTAAAGGAAACATATTCCAAGAATTTAAATACCTAAAATAAATATTGAACATTTTTTCCCTAAATAAAAATAGTTAAAATATAAAGGGTTTTGTTATTTTTAGGGGTCTCAATTGCAACTACCCCATTGATTCTTTCCTGATGCCGATCAATGAACAAATGATCGATGAAACAAATGGTTTTCAATCCTTCTCCTCCATGGGTGGAAATTTCATATATACCCAGGTCCAAATGAACCCCCGATGACTATTAGGCCAATACCATAAGGGAAACCCAAGGGATTATACTATTTTCAAGTATGTTGGTCATAATGGAATGCTCAATTGAGGGGTTTAATAGACCTTCCAAATAAAAATTTCAGTTTTTATGATTATAAATTTTAAAATCCTATTAATTTTAAAATATTCATAGTTTATAGATTTGATAGGTATATATATTATTATTATGTTTCAAAAATACATAATAAATACCCAATTTAAAATAATTAAAAACACAATAACTTTTGAAACTATTATACACACACCAAACATAATATATATATCACGTATGAATGTAAATTATCAAGGCTTATCTTGTAAGAACACATTTTAAAAATATTTTGAGAAAAAAACAGTAAGGAAAAGAATAAAACACAATGAATCTTAAAAAATATGTTATATACAAGATAGAGCCCAGTTTTATCCACTTTATTGTAAGATACTACCAATTAAATTTTTTAATATTTAATATATAGATCCACAACCCATATCAGGTTTTACATTGACCTATGCACACATGGAAGTCAAGGATAAACCAATATTATTCTATAGTTATTCGTCAGATACATGAGTAATGAAATAAAAATTGTATTAGAGTACTCATATTTATAATATATGGGATGAGATGGTAGAAAAACAATAAAAACAATTATGACTCAAAAGTAATGTAAAACGGATAGATTTATGAGTTTTTGAGAAGTTTGATGCAGTTTAATCTCTGAACAACTTCATATGACCAAGAACTTTCTCTTATCATGGTACTATTTTTTAGTAATATCCTAAGTTATAGTTTTCATCAATTACTCATTTTTATTGTTTTTTGTAATCTCTCCCAGGAAATAGAGTTTCTTAGTGAATGAAAATGTAAACATGATGTTAACAAAAAGAACCACCAGTTTTTTTCATGCATGTGTAAGTATTATTCTAATTTAAAATTGTTTTTTTTCTCTATGTATCAATTGAAATCTAATCTTTCTTAGACTAAAAAACCTAAAATTCTCTAATAGGTATCATTAAATACTAAATATATCCATTGGGGTTTTGTACTTAGGCATGGTTGATATGAATACTAAAGGTTAGTGTAGACCACTTATTGTTGTTGCTTCACCCTTATCTCCTTAAGCTTAACTATTACATATATCATCACATTCAATAAAAAATTATCTTTCATTTAATCAATTGGACATAATCGATTGAATGTATTTATACAGTAGCTTAAGTTCTTAGAAATATCAACTAAGTCTGGCATGGTCAATCAACTATATTCATTAGGTCAGTAATGTGTGGTTATTTTTCTACACATTCATTTCTTTAGTAGATGAAATCATCATGTATTCTCTCAATTTTCTTCACATGATAACTATAACACTTTGAAATTTCCTGACTCCCTTCCTCATGGTCAACTTTCTATCACATATTTTTTTGTATTCGACACACCATCATTATGATACATATAAATATTCATGATAATCAATTTAATTGTTCACATGCTCACTCAAATTGTTTATGTGGTTGATTTGATATAATTAGGTCAATTCATTATATTATAAAATTTATTGAAGGATTTATAATTTTTCTAAGAAAAATATTTTACTAACATAAAGAATACAATTTATTAGAATCATAAGAAACCTGATTTGGGGTCATTAAAATAATGAATTGATGGACTGATCCGATAATATCAACATTTTTTATAATAAAAAATCATGTAATGACAAATCTTTAAATTAAAATATAATTACACAATACTTATTGAGTTCATGAAAATATTTTAGTTATTAACAGCCAGATCATTACCATGTGTCACATTACTATTCTACGCCTTTTGTGATTATAAAAAAGAAACAAGAAAGATAGAGATAATTAGGAATATGATGAAGAATATAATTTAGTCAAGATAAGAATAAATAACATTCATTAAAAATAATTTCATTACAAATCAAAAAAGACAACATGTGACCTATGATGTATAAGAATCAGAATTAGAAGCATCCTCTCTAGGATTATTTTCCCTTACTGTAGAAGGTTTAGGAGTATTCATGAGAGTAGGAGTAGAAGGTTTTCTAGTGAATATACTCCTAAAAATAGGTCTGAGGTGTTGTATAGAATGAACATGTTTAAATAGAAACAGTGTATAGATAGCTACTAAAGGAACTTGAGTAGATAAAGATGAAGGTTGATTAAGTGGTCTATGAGGAATTTTAGAAGAAATGACCATAAAAGTAGTTTCAACATACATGTATGGTTCCACCATCCTAGTGAACTAACTAAAAACATGGGATCCATGGTCCATATTCTGAATGAAATGTCACTTTTATTCGATAAAATATCCAAAAAAGTTGTTAACACCTTAAACTAATCAACCTTATCTTTGAAATCCATAGTAACAAGAGGCATCTTAAGGTTCCCAACCAAATTATTAAACAAAGATTTCATACCTTCCTTTGTGAAAATATTTGAAAAGTAATATTTGATAGATTTAGTGATATTTTATTTGCCTTTCTCAATCATCTTGGCATCATACATTACAAGACATATGATTTATTTATTCTAGGTAACATATGTCAATTTCACAATAACATTGGTATTTGAAAAATTATTCAACACTGATCTCAGGTCATCTCATAAAACATGAAAATCCAACCCTTCATCAATATAGGTAGTAACTGTAGGTGGTATAGAATATATAACAGGAGGAGATCATTAGGATGAATAATCTTAGGTAAATAGGATGAAATATCACTAGGAAATATTTGGCTTCATATCCTAAAGATCGGCATGACTAATTTAGACACACTATTGTAGAATATGAGTATCTTTCTCTATATGGTCAACTTACTAAACCACCTTGGTTGGATATGATGTACAATGTATAAAATATCCAAAGATAGTCCTTCTTCTTTAGAAATGTCAAATATTGATCTGAAGTCCAGAAACAACGACTTCAACATATTCAACCGTTTAAGAATGAACTCATTTAGTTCTTTACTGGTAACATATGCTAAAGAGGCATGATTAGGTGAAGGAATAAATTAGTCAGAAGGAGATGAAACAACACATATAAGAGAGGTTTGACCATATTCCATGTCATAATTCTCTAAAAATTATTATATCTAACTATATTGTCAAATCAAATACTAGTATGAAACTTCTTGGAATAAACAAACAAGAAGGGCCTAAGTTACTAACTACTAGAGTCACTTGATCATTAACATCATTTATAGGCATT
This sequence comes from Viscum album, assembly GCA_963277665.1. NCBI lineage: Eukaryota > Viridiplantae > Streptophyta > Magnoliopsida > Santalales > Viscaceae > Viscum > Viscum album. The sequence goes on along the minus strand of OY728139.1, from coordinate 1,489,947,820 downwards.
GGTCTAAACATATCATCAAGAAGTTTTTTAACATTTCAATCCAAATCCACTTCTTCATGATTTCAAGATACAAAAGAAGGTAAATTAATTATGTGTTCTATATCTATATAATCTAATAAGTATACTTTAACAATATTTTTCTTAGTTGGAATGTCAAGTGAAAATAGAAATGAATTTCCACCATGCTCTAGTGGAATAACTCTATCATTAGGATCATCAACATCATTACTAGATTCTATACCAATAAAAGATACATTTTACCTATACCCATTACTAGGTGGAGTAAGTGATGCAGAAGACCCCCTACCTCATGAACAAGATATCTTTCCATTTAATTACTTTTCTTTTACTATATAAAATTAATATAGTCATTATTGAATCCATCCTTTAAATCATTATCATTGTAATCAATAGTATCATCATTAGAATCATAATTATAAAAAAAAATTCTTTGGAGTTGAGTAAAGATCAATCTCTTCAAAATTATAATAAATCTTATCTTCATTAGAGGGAACAGATTCAAGAGACTTAAGAGGTCAATCTGAAATTTTTTTGATCCCTATATATTCTCACGAATGTATGTGGGAAAACATCTACCGGATTGGGTGGTCTAGGACTTTTTCCAGCCATATACTCATGAGAGGGAATCATTTCAACTTCATGATATCTCAAGGAATATTTACATAAATTAATCATTTTATCATCCTAATCACTAGATACACCAACTTCTTTATTCAAAACCATTTATATCCTCACCACCTTTAATATTAATTTGTTTTTGAAAAGAATGAACATAAATCTAATCTACTTCCAAACCCAGATCAATAACCTCTTTTGACCTTGAGGGATATTAAAATTTATTAAACTTTTCATAATTTTTTTTGGTTAAACCACCCATAAATTATTCCAAGGGTTTCAATTTACTCTCGTTATTTTGAAAATAGTTTGATTCAAACATATTCCACACGAAGCTAAAGACTTTTCATCCCCTTGAGAAACAAGTCCCTTGAACTCTAATAAAGTGAAAAATGAAAATATGATAGAAATAAATGTTAAATTGAGAATATTACATGAAACATTAATCTATTTCCCTCATTATAAACCTATAATAGATTATCTGAGTTCAATTATTCTTAAAATAAATGAAAAAAATATATTCATATTTTTATGTGTTAAAATCTCCATTCCATATGAAAAATAGATTCTGAATAACTTTAAATAGTATCCTACACAATCCATCAAGTTACATGGGGATTGATATCCTTAGTTTTCTATACACAGTGATCACTCTATGAGGTTCACCAAACTCAATGGTTGCATAACCCACTAGATAGTAATTTTGAAATTTTTTGAAATCAACATCATGATAAAAACATTAAGTACTATTCTCAATACTTTAATGAAAACACTAGATCTTTTCAATTGACTAGGATTTATATATATTATTTTTTGTTCATTGGATCCAAAATCTATTTTCACGTATAAATCCTTGTCCAATCTTAAAATTAAGGTTCTTACATTCATCATGAACCAATCATTATATCCACGATTCTTGATATCCTTCCAGACTAATGAATTTCTCAACATCATCCACTCAAAATTGATCTCTTTCTTTGCACCACCAACCAATTTTATAGATGATTATTGAAAAAATTGAAAAAAGTTATTGAACTAGCCTTTCCTTTCTCTATATGATGCTAAAAATCATAATAATTGAAAACAAATGGTTTCTTTATGTTCATTGTCCTGTAGATATTGAAAATATTTGGGAAAATAGGAAGAGGGTTTGGGTTTTAGAAGGAGAAAGGGTTTGAGAGGGTTCAAGACTTAGATAGAAAACTATTTGAACTACAATACTATAATAGTTAAATCATTTAGGTAATGAAAAGTAAAAAAAGGGAAAAAATTTAGGATAAAATAATAATAAATAAAACAATGATAAATTAATTCAAATAGTCACGGTAGCTTGAATTATAATGGGACATAACTTATAGTCAATCAGGAGGGTCATGATTTGTTAAAATATAGAACCAATTACTTTTAAGGTTTCTTGGATAATCACAGTAGATTGATATACCACATGGATAGTAATCATGATAGATTATTCCTTATTATACCTTGTGATATTTATGTCTAAAATTCTATAACATTAAGCTTAAATTTTTAAATAATATTTAATAATAATAAATAATACCCAATTCCTATATAATATAACTTAGTATCTCAATTTTAAAATACTTTATAAAAATATCAGTAATATATTTTTCAATACTATTGAATTTAACAGTTATATAGCCTTTTTAAAAATGATCACTACAAAAGTGATATCATATATCTTTGCTTTCAGTTTTGAAATGTGAAAAAGAATAATTAGAAATGTTTATAGTACTTATATTTTCAAATTTTAATGCAACATGTCATAATTGATATCCACAGTCTAGTAATGTGTTTTTTATCCATATATTCTATGAACAAAAACTACTTATACAAATGTATCGAGCTTCAATAGTGGAAAAAAAATATAGTTTCATTTCTTAAAACACCAAGAAAATAGTGACTTGATCATAAAGTGATATGTACAAGAGGTTTTTTTCTATATAAATTCCAACCACCAAAATCTGCATCAGAATAACTAACTTATTCAAATTAATGGTCTCTATAATAATATAATCCTAGAATGGTTATATTTTTGATGTATTTAAAAATTATTATTAAGACTTTTAAGTGTGATTCTATAAGTTTTTCTTGAAAACAATAATACATACACACAAGAAACATAATATCAATCTTCCTAGTAGTTTTATCGAATAAAATCCCAATAATACATATATAAATTTATTGTTCAACTAGTTTTCCAATTACATACAAGTCTAGTTTATTTATTATACTCATTGGAGTATCACTACCCTTACTTTTTTCCTTTCTAAAATTTTTTAAAATATCTTTTATATAATTTCATTGATTAAAAAAACCTATCTTTGAATCGAAAAATTTTAAAACTGATAAAGAATTTAACTCACAAATTAAAATCATTTCAAATTAATTTTACATTAATGTAGATAATTCAATACAAAAAATATATATGAAACAAAAAGTAATATAATCAATAGATATTTCAAAGCCAAAACATCTTTTGAAGGTATTTTAATAAATAAGGTAGGATTAACTATACTTTTTGAAAATTCATTTGAAATCAAGAAAGAGTTGAGCCTATCATACCAATCTCTAGGAACCTGTTTTAAACCATAAATTTATTTCTAAATTTTAATGTCATAATTTTTTAAATTAAGATTTGAAAATATTGGGTGTTTTTCAAAAACAATATTCTCAATAATATGACCATTTAGGAATGCACTATTGATATCCATTTGATATAGTTTGAAATTTATACGTGTTGAATATTCTAGATGTATTCTAATGGATTTGAGTCTAGATACTGGTGACAAGGTTTCTTCGTAACCAATACCTTCCTCTTAACTATAGCATTTCGTAACTAATAAAACACTATTTTAACTATTATTCCAGGTTCATCACCCTTGTTTCTATATGCCCATTTAGTAGAAATATTTTGGTAGTCTTTGGGTCTGTCAATTAATTTTTATACTTTATTTATTTCAAATTAGTCAAATTATTATTTAATTAATATTACCCAGTGTTCATGGATTATTAATTCTTTGCTGATCTTATATTCTAGATGAGATAAGTATGTTTGATGTTCAACCCTATTTGTAAGAGACACGAGTTTTAGTTTCCTTTTCTAGATCACCTACCAGAATATCAAAGGTATGGTAATTAAGAGTTCCAAAACAATTGAGGTTCTTGGTTCTTCTAATTCATCTTAAATGTTAGGTTGGTTTGTTTTTTCTTTATTGAGATATTTATTAGGTAAATTAGTAGTATAGTAAAAAAAATTTAGAGGTATTGTTGATATTCAAATTTGACATATCATCCTCATGAACTTCTAAGAAAATTTTAGGTTCATTTGGATTTGTATCATTAAATGTTACATAAACAGAATCTTAAAAAATATTTTTTATTTTATTAAAATTTATATATTCTTTAATAAAGATTAAATAACCTATAAAAATTCATTCATCAGTCTTTGTGGAAACATTTACCAGATTCTATTAGGAATTATGAATAAATACTTTTCATCTAGAAACTCTATAGTAATTTACATCAGGTTTTTAACATTTCAATTATTCATAGGGATTATTTGTTAAAATACGTCTTATCATAACCCTATTAATAAAATACCAACCTATATTCATATATTCCACCCCAAAAAAATATATTTAATTCCTATTCTCTCAATATAGTTTGAGTTATTTTTGGGATTGGTCTATTTCTCCTTTTAACAACACTATTTTGTTATGGTGTTTGAGGTGTAAATAAATCGTGAGTATATCCATTTTGTGAACATAAAGTTTTAAATCCTTGATTCACAAATCCTCAACCATGATAACTTTTCATTTTCTTATTAGTAATTCCACAATGGGTTTCAATATAAGTTTCACATTTATAAAATGAGGAATAAGATTTACTTTTGTGAGATAAGAAAAATAAACTTTTAGTTCTTGAAAAATCATAAAAAATGACATATGCATAATTCTTTCCACCTAGGGTAGAAACTCGTTAACTTGCAAACAAATTTATGTGAACTAGTTCCATGTTTTAAGAGGTGGAAACCAATTTCTTTGGTTTGAAAGAAAAATTGTACCACTTTCCCCTTTGAGAGGGATTTCACATTTTTTTTCCTTTTGGAATTCTAGTTTAGGCAGATTATTTACTAATCCTTTCTTAAATATATTTACAAGATAGTGTATATTATAGAGGCCTAGTAACCAATACCAAAACCATGATTTTCTATGAAAGCCACTTAAATATGATTTTTTTGAGAAATTAATGAATATAAGGAGTTTACATGCTGAATTATATGAATTTTATTATACTGAATGACCATGGTGGATCATTTTAAGTGAATACTAATAGCCTTGGTATAGTTATTTGAATCTAGTGGGTAGACTGGATAGTATTATACATGTGTATTTATTTTACCATTTCCCTCATTTTGGGAGCCTGACTGTTGTATGCAGGGAGCCCTATTTTGTATGGGCAGTAACGCATATGCCTTATGAACTTTACATTCAGTACTTTTATACATTGTATACATTGCATACTAATTCTGTTTATTTCACAGATACTAGATTTGTTATAGACATTGTTCACAGCATGGTGGGCCAAACTGTACACCAATCATGCACTCTCCTCTGTGTCAAGGGATCACCTCAAATAGTTTATATGCATGGTTTTTAAACCATAAAAAAATTGTGTCTCAGCCTCTATTAAAAAATACAGCAATGCCGCACATGTGTATTCCCGAGCATGCATGGTCTCCTCAAACTATGTGAGCTTTTTCACACCATTATAAATCCCCACATGGTTAGGTGTAATCATGCATCCTTTCCTACATGGTTTCTACTAATCGTATGACCTACCTTGTTTTTAAAAAGTGAGCATATTCAAGATCTGAACAATCCAAAGACACTCCCAACCTCCATGACCTCCATGGGCATTTTCTCAAGGTCAAACACAATAATTTAAACTAATAAAAGATCTATACCTCATAATAAAACAATAAATTTTGATCTCCCACCTTAAAGAAATTCAACACTAAATTTACCTTCTAAGGGTGGTCAACAAACACCTAAAAATAACTTTGGCCACTGAGCATATACATCAGCCTCCCACTACCAAGTCTCAACTTCTAAATAGTTGTGCTTCCATAAAACTCGTAATAGAGGAATCAACCATCTTTAGAGAACCTTCACTTACCCTTAAATGAAATGAACAAGATGCTCTTCATAGGATGTATAAACCTATAGATCCATGTGCTTAGGATGCAGATTTTGAGATGGGTCTAAGTGATAATGGCGTAGCTTAGGTAAATAAAAGACGTCGTGCATGGACTGATACCTCTGTGGTAACTACAACTGATAGGAAACCATCATGACTCTCTTTAGGATATAGAATGGCTTGATATGTCATAGTGAAAGTTTACTATATATTTTAATACATCTATGTCCCATCATAAGTGAGATATGTAAAAATACATGATCACCAACCTCGAATTATAAAGGTATTTTATGGTGTTGAAAATATGATTTCTGTTGAGTCTATGTAGTAGTAATCCTTTTTTTAATCAACTAAACCTTCTTAGAAGACACCTGCATGAGATGTGATCCCAGTAAAGCTAAATCAGCAGCCTTTAACTAGCACAAGGGAGATCAATATTACTTATCATACAAATACTCATATGGTTCCATCTGTATAGTCTTATGATAGCTATAATTGTAGGAGAAATTAACAAGGGGTATATTCCTCTCCCAAGATCACGCTAAATTCAAGACACATGCTCTAAGAATTTCCTCAAGAACTTTAATCATGCACTCACACTAGAAATCTATTTTAGGGTGGAAATATATGATCAGAAGCACTTGTGTACCCAAATCCCTCTATAATATCTAATAGAAATGATATGTAAAGTGGGAATCCCTATCTAATACAATGGTCTAAGAAACCATGTAATGTTTTACTATCTCACAGATATTAAACCCTCTGAGCTCATATATTGGGAAGGTCTCCCAAATCTGAAAGAAATGAAAAACCATTTTGAGGATTTATACAACAACCCACACAATGTCACTACCTTGAGGCAACCTTGGTAAACCAATCCCAAAATCCATCTTGACGTCTTCCCATTTCAACTTAGGAATAGTTAATTTATGTAAATGACCATCTGGTCAATGATGCTCCACATTCACCTACTAATAGGTGGAACATCTCATGAAAAAACCATATACCTCATGTTTCACCCTCGACCACCAATACTGGAAATGTAAATCATGATATATATTGTTAAATTAAGGATGTACTACCCAAATGGAGGCATAAAATCTCAAATCATCTCATTATGTATGTTAGTTGGGACCCAAATGCGACCATGAATTTGAATATTTTCATCCTCACACCCGGTCCAACTAGTAGGTGGCCCCTCACCTACCACACTATCACATAGGACTAGTAACTTTGAATTATATAAATATATCATCCTCACTCTATTAATAAAATTATAGATTACAGCTAAAGAATAAATAAAAGTCTTCCCATCTCCATGTTACACCGACAAGTGCATCTCATAATGTAAGGACATAAGTTTCCACTTGTTACTAGTCTCATGAACTACCTGTATCAAAACCCTCCCATTCAGTTCATCAGTAATTTCATTTCCTTTATTAGGTGTATAGGTAAGATCAGATTCAATAGACTTCAGGTACTCAGCCCACCTTCGCTTCCTTAAATTCAGATCATGCTGTGTAAATATATACTTGAGGCTTTTGTGGTCCATGTACACCAAAAAATTATCTACCAGTAAACAATTCCCCAAAAACTACAAGGAATGTACAACAAAGACTAAAACGATATCATGCATCATGTAGTTCCTCTCATGTGGCCTCAACTGATGAGACCCATACACCACGAATCTGTCTCCCTACATCAGAACAGATCCTATCCCAATAATTGGTGCATCATAATAAAAAGTGTATATTCTAAGTGAAACTAGAAGAATCTATACCGACACTATATTTAGTATCTATTTCATCTCCTAAAAGGATATCTCATAGGTATCTAACCATACATACTTCATACCCTTATTAGTGAATCCTATCAGAGGTGTTTCTAATCATGAGATGTCCTTCATGAAATGCCTCCAATATCAATCTGCCCCAAGAAACTCTGTATGTAAAATATGTTCTTGGGATACTCCTAGGAAACTACTTCTCTCAAATTCACTAGGTAATATGATACTACTCTCTCAGAGATAATATGACCTAGGAAGTTAATCTTATCCATCCAGAGGTGGTACTTTGTGATATTAGAATATAAATGATTCTCTCTAAGTGTATCTAAAATTATCTCAAGTTGTTTTTTGATGGTCCTGTTGATTGTGAGAATACACCAAGATTTCATCCCTGAAAACCACAAAAAATAATCTATATAGGTATGGAAAACTCAATTCATCAGTTCCATGAAAATTTCTTGCATGTTTGTGATACTAAATGACATAACCAGATACTCATATAAAATATACCTACTATGAAAAGTTTTACATCTTATGTTTTTAGGGAGAAAACGTCCCTGTTGAAATCCCTATCTTAAATAAATATTTTATAAAACTGTAGCTCCTTAGTGCCAATAAAAAATGTAATATATTCGTGGTAAGGGATGTTGGCTCTTAACCATCAAATGGTTCAATTTTTCATTATCCATGCATAAAATGAGGCTACCAACTGTATTTTCACAAAAAGAATCATGAAATCCCATAGAAAGGTGTTGGGTTGTATAAATGACTCTTCCTCTAAATCCTCTAGCTTCCACTTGAGATTTTCAACTTCATAGTATCTATCCTATAAGGAGGAATGGATATCGATGCAACTCCTAGAACTAGCTCGATGGGAAACTCAACCTCTATCTCAAGAGGTAAACCAAAAACTTTATCTAGGAAAATGTCCCTAAAATTCTCAACCATTGGATGGAAATGTTCTTTATGCAATCCTTGAACATACAAATACAAATTGTAAATGTAGGTTATAATCCCGCCTTGCCCATGATACTGTGGCCTAGATCAGATCAACTTAAGATCCCATTCACCCTTGAGAAAGAAAAATCCTCCCTCTAGTGATGTGAAAGTCACCATTTGATGATAGTAATAAAAATAGGAGTGATAAGAAACTATCTAGTCCATCCTAAGTATGATGTTAAACCCTATCATCTTGAGGAAAATAACAACAAATATGAAGTGATACCCACTAATCTCTAAGGGGATCTCCAAGAACTAGCGTACATCATCCCTTATAATCCCCAATAGAGTATTGAGTGTCATAAAACCATGGGAAAATTGATCATGAATCCCAAGACTTTCCATGATATGTGAAGATATAAAACTATGTGATGAACCTATATAAAATGCAAAAAATACTAGCATATAGACTACTAAGACAATACCACTCACCATAGAAGGTTTGATTCTCTTCTCATTAGGGGTAGGCTATATAGAATATTCTTGGCCTGAACCACAACCCTATTAAACAACCTCCCTACCCAGAGCAATCCCACTCTTCCCTCTAGGTACAATTTTTTTTCTGGTTTCCTCATCCATGACCACAAAATCATCATGAATGATTGGTACTACCCCATTTCTCATACCAACATAGATATGTGAATCCCACTCCTCAACTTGAAGTCAACGATGACTCGCTACTATTGACTGCTAGAGGGAAGGCCCTATAAAAATGCTATACAAGACCCATCCTGCCGTAAGAATGACACTCGACTGGGTCTCGAGCACACAGATTCCTCATATGTCCTCACCTCCCACACTGGTAAAGACAACACTACCAATGATCATATACTATATAGTACTTACCTCACAAGAGGTCTCAAATTGGAACTTCATTCTAGAAGTTTATGAACCACTAGGTCAAGAGGTCGAGCTTTCCTTCTCTACACCCCCAGCTCCCATTACGTTATGCTCAATAATAATAACCTATTTCACTATCTCAATAATACCAATGAACCTAAAATTGTTAACCTATGATTGAAAAACATGTATGAGACCTTCCTTGATGCATCTCACCCTTAATAGCTCATCATTAAGGTATATCGGTGAAAAACATCGTAGCTCTGTAAAGGATTATAAATATACCTAGATGTCATCACACCCAGCTAAAAAATATAAAATCACTATCTTTATCTTTTCTTAGAGTCTTAGAAAAAAAAGTAGTCATAAAATAGGGTTTTTATATTCCTCTAACCCATATCTCAGAGGGTATCATCCTAGTTCAAAACATCCCACCAGTGCTTAGCTTCTCCCAGAAGAATATACATCATGAGCTTCACTATCCTCCCAAGATGTGTCACCAGTTGCTCAAAAATAGACATAGTAGTATCAATAAACAACATAGAAGCCTATGAACCACCATACCTAGAGAAAATGGTCAGATTCTACAACTAGAACACACACTTCAACTCTTCTATAGATGAGTTAGACTTCGGTGCTACCAGAAAAGTATGCATATAGTGTAAGATACCCTTACAAATCTGTGGCTCAACACCTGTGTCCTGTAAAATTGCTGGTTCCTAAACTATATTATATGAGGATCTACTAGTATCTAATATAACACCACTTATGCAGCATGGTTTTTTTCACACTCCTAACATATGACGAGTTTTCATTGTGGTGGAAAGTTTCTATAATTCCAAACACACACCTCAGAAAAGATCTATAACAAGAGTTTACTTTAAAAGATAGGATAGGTAAAAAAATTCTTATAACAAGCCAAAACCTTATCCCTGCTCATAAATCTTGTACTGGGTAAAAATGAATAGCCTTAAAAATTCCTAGAGACACTTCCTACTGCCCACTATAAATTCGGGTCAAGGTCAAGTTCTCTATTTCACCAATTTATTTTCCATTTTAATTCACATTTATATCAAAATTATACCTAAATGGTAGAACCAAATGGTTCACCAATTTCAATCCATAGGGGCCCATAAACCTCATGAAAAAAATTATATTGAATTAACTTAATCTATACCATAACACGTTCTAGTCCATGTGACCAATGGCCCTTGACTAAATTTTCCATAATTGGTGGCTTAGGGTATCCGTTGCAACCTAAGTAAAAAAACACTATCTAGGTTATGGATGGAACTTCAAGTACCAACTATATATCTTAATTACCCTAAAAGAACAATATAAGGATAAAAAATATATCACCCAAGGCACATATCATAAGGTTATACATTCAAGCAATGCATCCCATATGGTATGGCATAATTCATGAAATGTGAATTCTAATATGCACTTAAAATGATTCATGAGATGTAAGTACATCATCTTATCCAACCATGATGAAATAAAATTATCAATAATAGAAATAATAACATCACAACTCAAGTGAATCACCCACTTCAAGAATAAAATCATCTATAATAGGAAAAATCCAAAAAAACATGTTTTGTTTCAAGATATATGGTTTTTTCCTATATGTGGGCTAGCTACACCAAGGAATAACTCTTTACCAAATTCCAATACCTTATTAATCCCTATATATTGTCTCAAAATATTAAGACAACCATAAAAGAAAATGTTATGATGCCACATTGCATCATCCTTACTAGGATGCCACTAAACAGTGCCCCGATCCAGTGGGTGACATGGCCCCATGCATGCCTCCCCATATGCCAGAGGTATCCGATTAGTAGCGAAGGCCTAGGGTGAATCTGTGGAGAGAGTTTTCCCTCATGTACGAGTGTAACATAGTCGTATAAATCATATTGTTCAATATAAAAAGTACATAAATAACCCAATATAAGATAAACATCCAAGATAGTGATAAATAAACAATACAAAAAATAATATCATATACAAAATGATGTGTCATTTCATGACTCTACAAAGATGGAAAATAGTTATATAGAAAAAAAAATTAAAAATCATTTATCAAATACCCAAAATACCAAAAGTAGCTATCTCCAGATAGCACCGCGCACCTAGCTTAGTCCTATTCTCTTTTTCTCCTAATAAGCAAGAAGATCAGGCATAATATAGAGAAAAATTTCCTAGGTCCCTACCTGTATCTATGAAGTCTTCCTAGGTACAAAATGGGGGCATGAATGGTGTGTGAGATATAACTCAGTAAGCCACCACCAATGGTATCTATAAAACATCAATCTATGTGATATAATAAAATAAGTGGTCAATATATCATGTGTACAAATGTAAAGAAATTAAATTTCCCATGGCATAAGTGATACTGTCCAGCCAAAATAAGGCTCCCTGCAATAAATAGTCAGGCTCCCAAAATGATGGTGGCAGTAAAAGAAATAAACATGTATAATACTCTTTAGTCTACCCACTAGAGTCAAATACCCATAACAGGGATATCAATAATCATATAAAAAGATACAACATTACCACACTATATATTAAATGTATATCATTAACTATGGCCACACCACATAATTCTGTATGTAATATTCACCATGTCCATGTTTTATAATAAATTCATCAAAAATGGACACACCATGTAATAAAAAGTGTTATACCATGAAGGGTCAGATCCAATGTATAGAAGACTAAGGAATGCATATCGAGTCCTAGGAGAATCACAATGGAAAGTTGATAAAGACTTGGGTGGGACCCAAGGAGCATGTCAACACACCATGTCATATGCGATCCCAATCAAGCCAGATATAAGGGTTACCATGGTTTAAGGAATCTTATGAAATAAAGAACCAAGGTTAAAACAAGTCCATGGTGTCCACTACAATAAAGAAGATCTATGGGGGAAACATCCATGAAATCTAATTGGATCAATATCCAAGGTATATAAGATCAAGGAATCCACTACCATTATCCATATATCATATAATTTAATTTATCATTCAAAAGATTTTACATTTCATGAGTTTACCCAGACATTTATACAATTTCTAAAAAACCATTTATACAAATAGACCATTCAATCAATTAAGAAACATGTCATTACATGGAAGGAAGGAATAAACCCTCTACAATCATCTCAATTCATATTTAATATATTTTAATGAAGGGATCTCTATATTTTGGTGAGTTTAAATGCACACCCTGGGTGGTATAACAAATAGAAAATATAGAGGTGCACTACATGGTTGGCCTATGTTGGGGAAATAACCACTAATAAACCAAAGTTACATAAGGGTAAACCTAACCAATTCCAATTTTTTTAATTCAATTATAAAATAACTTTTAAGTTGAATTATAGATGGTTAGGTATGTGACAAAACTGTATAATTCTATAAAATAACCAAACCATATGTGAAAATTTTTAGACCACATACCGTAGGCCTATATTAGAGAACCTGACCAATATTGATCTCTAATTTTTTCCAAATCAAAAGAAAAATAAATAAAACCTGAAAAGGATAAAAATATGGAATATTATCTCTCATATAAATAACTCCATTACTATAAATTCAAATAGATAATGATATAATATGAATTAAGAACCCACCGGCATGAACCCAACGAGATTGAAGACATTTGAATCCAATTTTAGACGGAGAAATAGGATCCAAACCTACACTTTTTATTCAAAGGAGTGCTCCCAATGCCAAAGTTTCAATACAATATAGAAAGAATAAAATAAATTCTATGTTATAAAATATTTAAGGGAAAATGATATTTGGACCCAAAAACATAGGGTTGAATGGTTTGACCACACACTTGGACAAACCATTTTCCCTCCTCTATATCAAGGGACCACCTTTCATGGTTCATGGGCATGGTTTGGTAAACTATGTGAAAACCATGTCTCAACCTTTATTCAAAAAATATAGCAATGTTGCATGGGTATGTGCCTGAGTTTTGATGGTTTCCTCAAACCGTGTGACCTCCATCACCCCACTGTCAACATCTACGTGGCTAGGTGTAACTATGTTCCATGTCTCACATTGTTTCTACTAACTGTGTAGCCTATGTTGTTCTTTCCAAAAAGTTGGGCCTTGGGCTCTAAACCAGCCCCTGACAAACTCAAACTCCCGTGACCTTCCCAAGAATTTTCTCAAGGTTAAAAAATAAGAATTTAAACTGAAAAACGAAAGATTCATACCTCATAGGGAAACCCAAGATCTTATAAAAATAATGATAATTATTTCCCTAACCATTTATTATTTTATTTTTACATATAAAAGTCTTATTTTAGGAATTGGGAACAACATAATTCTTATAAAACATACTTTTTTATCTATAATTATAACATATTCTAGTTATAGATCTAGGTGGGTTTTGACTTACCAAAATCATTATCAATGTGTCTATTCCATTAATAAATTGTTATAAATCTATTTTGAGTTGTACATTTTCTTATTTTAGCTCGTTTATTTCCTTAAAAAAGTTTTTATTTTTATATTTTCCAAATGAAATATAACTTTTAATATTAATAGATAAATAATTAAACTTTTTCATATTATTGTATTTCTATTTCAGTTCATTTGAAGTATATTGAATATAAGAAAAATATTCAAATAATTATTTATTATTCATTTTATATTCTTCTAAAACATTATTATTATAAAAACTAGATGTGGAAATTTGTAACTCATATGTAGTTTCCATAAATCACATATTAGATTTTTCATATACATTAATTTTATCTGTATCACTCAGGATGTCCTCTAAATCACTTCCGATAATCTTTATTTATTTTCCTGTTTTTTTCTCTATCATAATATTTATTTTTTAAATTAAACATAGGATAATTATCCTTGATTATTCCTTCCCATTTAGATTCATATTTTGTAATTTCACTAGTTTATTCATCATTCTTTAGTATTTATACTAATGTTTTCTCTTATCATAATTTCTATAATTTATCTTTTTTTAAAAATGCATATATAATTTGTTGAAATCTCTTAGCTATATTAGAAATCTTCTTATAACTCTTATAGTGTGATTCATTCCCAGTTGAACAATATTTCATTATTTATTTTTATTTACACTTAGATTAATTTTATGCTACAATTTTCTTCTTTAGGTTAATATTTTCGTTATCTTATTTTAGCTCTTCTCTATACAACATACAATTTCCAAGAATTTTTTTAAATCTTAGCTTAATAATGTCACAATATTCTTTGATGGAAATAATTGAACCTAACAATCTTTCATTTAAACATCTCAGTATTATTATCACTTTATTTTTTTCTTCCATACGCAATCTAAGTAACTTCATAGTATAGAAAATCTCATTAAATCAACATTACCTTCTAGAAATGGACTCATCAAGAGTAGTCTTAAAATAATCATATTATACACTATAAGTGTTCAATTATATATCTTTAACATTAGAAGATCCTTCATGAGAAACTAATAAAGTATCTTAGATTTGAAAAGCATTAACTAATAGAGAAACTGATTAAATTCATATTCACCCAATGAATAAAATAATATATTCATACCTTTATAATAAAAATCATACATAGATTTCATTTCATTAATATAGTATTTTCATAGAATTTTTTGTTTTCATATTTATATTCAATAGTAACCTAGATATCAAATTCCATGATTTCTAGATACATTTTCTCTTTTCCATTTCCATTGAGATTAGTTAGTTCCATTAAAGAATAGACATTGATTGGTAGCATGAACTTTAGGTCTAACATCCATAATAATAGAGAAAAAAATAAATTAGATATCTTTCCCTTGGTAATTGATCAAGGTAAAAATATCATTAAGATGGTAAAAAGGTAAAAATAAAGATCCAAAAAGAAAATATTTACTATGATACAAAATCTTGGTCATAGAAGAGTGCTCAAGAGGGGTGAATTGAGAATCCAAATAAAATTTTAAATTTTGATAATTATATTGGATAAAATCTCATCAATTAGAAAATAATGTCAACATAAAAATACATAGTTATATTTAATTTGGTACTTTAATATAGTTTCTAAATGGAATAATCAATACCCATGTTAAAATAATTAAAACAACTTTCACTTTTGAAACAAGTATACTCACACCACACACAGTATATTTATCATAAATAAATGAAAACTATCAAAGTTTATATTGGAAAAACACCCTTTGAAAATATTCAGTGACTGAAATTAAGTAAAGAAAAGAATAAAAGGCAACATAATTTAAAAAATAAGATATATATAAGGTGTAGATTAGTCCTCTCCACTTTAAAATAATCCACTTCCAAGAAAGTTTATTAAAACTAAATAAAAATATCCATAAAATGGATTGGTTTTTACACTAACGATTGTACATAAGGTAGTCCAATATCAATTATGCCTCTTCTATAGTTATTAATGGGATATAGAAGTAAGTAAATAAACAAATTAGTATTATATTACTCATATTTATTGTATAATATTTTTTTAATAGATAAACAAGGCAAAAAATCAATACTAAAAAATAATGTAAAACAGAGAGGGCATGGAATTTCTGAGAAGTTCAGTGTAGCTAAATCTATGATCGAATTCAATTAATCAAAATGTTTCAATTATCATGGTACGATTATCGAGTATGTTTAAGATTGAGGGTTATAGATAGTTAAACATTTTTCTTGGTTTTTGAAATATTACCCAAAAAACATAATATCATAGTGATGAGAATGTGAACAAAGAGATCAAAAACAGAACCAAATCTTATTTCCATGAACATGTGAAGCTTCCTTTAATGTGAATAAGTTTCTTCTCCAAGTATACATTAAAACATAATAATTATTATATTGATGCATCTCAACTACTCTTTCAGGTCTCAATAAATTATAGATATATCCATTAGATTTTTTTACTTAGGAATGGTAGATATGAATAATCATGTTATGTGAAGACTCTGTGATGTGGTGATATTATCCATACACATTCCATATTGACCCTTACATAGATCTTGATGGTCGATAAAAAATCATTTGGTAGTAAATCAAGTATCCATGGATGATTGAATTCATTCATTTGATAATTTCAATACACATAAATGAAAAATGAGTCTGACATGATCTCTCAACTATTATTATGTGGTCAATCATTTGTGTTTTTTTGTCTAAACATTCATTATTATGGTGGATGAAGTAATCATGATCCCACATGAATTTCTTCGCACAATAGCTCCAACACTTATATTTGTTTGATCTCTTCATCATGGATTATTTTCTATTGAATGGTCTCTTATATTCAACGTGTGTTCGATCTAATACATAGTAATGTTCTTCATGGTTGCATAATTGTTTCACATGGTCACTCAAATTATTCATTCAGATGGTTGGTAATCATATGGTCGATGCATTATATCATATGATCAATTCATTGAATGGGAATTGTTACATGACAAAGTGGTTTACAAATGTTTAACACATAATTTATTAGAATCATAAGAAAAAAATTAAGATCATAAAATCAAGTAATTATTAGACTAATGCAATAATGTAATTCCATATGGTTTTAGAATAATGGTTCTACATACCATTATACCATGCACTATATTTTCAATCCCTTTTTGCTTAAAATTGTGGAGTTCCATATAGTGGATTTGGTTGTAAATTATCAATAATGTTGTTATCATTTTACTGATATCAAAAAAATATTCAATAAAATGTTAAAACCCAATTTTAAATGAACCCCTAAATGGATTTCAGTGTGACATTGGGAAAAGTCCAAAACAACATGGTTTACCATCATTGAATCAAAGTTGTCTTCAGAAATTCTAAGGTAATACTTTACATGAACCCTTCTTAAAATATCAAATAGTTTGGAGGATTCCAGGTATATCTCATTCTCATCTAATGCTTCATAGTTAACCTTGTTGGAATGTGTCTACCCTTCAAAATGTTGATGATGAAAATGGTAGCCTATCCATGGGATGAATATTTTCAAATGGACCTCAATGATCTTAAAAATACCTTATAAAGCCATCGGTCCTGATGTTTCCCATGTAAGGGGAGTCTACCATCCTCTATATAGAAATATTGGAGAAATCTCGTAGAACCCTCGTTTCCCATATGAATAATGTAGAAAATAAATACAGAAACTATTTTCTTAGTGGGATGATGTTGGATACTGAGACACAATATTCTAATATATATATATATATATTTGAACTATCATGAATTGATATTCAAAACAAAAAATAAAGGTGAAAGAGGAAATAATTATTATATTTCCTCATGATGTACCATATCATAGAAATGTTTTTATTGGATATGGAATGCCCTAATAAGAAGATTTTCTATATTTATAAAGCCTCTCAATATTGGGAAATATATTTTGAAGGTTCATTTAGGAACCTAATAGTTAAAATGATGGAAACCCCAAAACATAACTCGACCATCTAGGGGATTGTACTTGTATCCCCAATAAAATTAGTTTTTTTAATAATCCTTACCACCATCAAAATGACACACCAAAAATGAGGTGGAATACTAATCCCCCATTGTATCCTTGGATGTGTCCCTTTAGATACTAGTATATTGACTTAAAACCAAGGGTGATTCATAATTGGTAATAAAGAAAATCAGTAGAGACTTCAATATAAAATTGGAGGAATTAATTCCTTTTATTGATTATGCATGAGGGTTGATAACAAAATTCCCCTCATATCCAACACTATATCTTGTCTCTCATTCAGAAAATTCACAATTAGAGGCAGTGGCTAATGCAGCTAAAACTCTATAAGATTTATATTATCACAATATAGTCATCCACATTTCACATCATAAGGGGGTTACTACATTTATTAATAATGATACAGATTAAATAAATGAAATCAACTCTACCACAGGTTAAGGTAAACCTATACCCACATAGATTGACATCAAAATATGTAAGATGTATCCTATCCTGGATTATCCACACAATTAGACTCTCCCCCTAAATCAATCCAAAAAGGAATTGATCCATCACCTAGTGTAAAATTTTATCCTCCATAAAAACAAAACCTTGTAGAAATTCCTCTTAAAAGAGGAATTTATGGAGTCCTCTTCAAATGTATCTGAAGAGGATTGACCCTCACACTTATGAAAGAAGTCATTCTGATTGATTTCAGTTCTGATGAATCAGAAGACAAGATCCTTCATAAAATCAAAAGATTTTGATACTATTAGCTATCAATAATGGAAGACTACTTGGATTTAATAAAAAAATTCCATGTTTCTAAGATATATGCTATTTTCATCATTAAATTATGAGAGTTACTTCAAATATCTAAATATTACTAGCCATCTTACATATGGGGAATATATTTCATGGTTCCATATCCCCCAAATATAGTGAGGTAGTTTAAGTACATTCGTATAACTACCAATTTATTCTCTAAGTTATCTAAGTCTATATCCCTTAATGAATTCTGAATAAATTCAATCATTAATTTCATGTTCATCAATGTCATTATATGATTTGGTGTCTATCACATAATATTGATGGAAAATTGATGTAATTTCCTCTCTTCCTATTTGAAAAGGATATATCAAGAATAAAATATCCCATCCAACCATTTTTCTTATCATTATTCATTAATAAGAAAATAAATATAATATTTTAACACAAATATATCCAATGTCCATCAAAAGATGGTGTTAAAATCCAAGAAGTCTTGGCCTGAAAATCACATGTATACTCAATGGGATTATGACACCACAACCATACCACATGGGTGACCCCATACTCACTTGTATAGTATATAGGCATTCCTATTATTGAGGTCCAATTTTAATAACTTCATACTACCATATTAAATATACTATATCAAGATGAAAAGTATCAAATATGATCTGAAGAATTATAATGAATTGATGATAAAAGTTTATACAGAGTAAAACAAACCTGAAATACATCATAATCATGTTAGATGAGCATTGAAAAATAATGTTCAGTACTGCTCATCCATCCAAGGAGAATTAGTGTTGGCCTTGAGAAATCCCATGTTACCTGGGAGGAAACCACTAAAGTTGGAGCCAGAATGGAAATGACCTTATGATATATATAATTTCTAATCCTACAGAGTATATTCCTTGATTACTATAGATGGATATCATACAACTCATACCATTATGTAATAATTCTAAAGAAATACTTTGTATAATTTTACGATGGGTTCAAAACATCATTGTTGCAGAATATAAAACAATACAACAACATCCTCACTACAAGACTTTGGACTATATAGCATGATGTTCTCAATTCATGCTTACGCAAAGATTTTAATTTTTCTTAGTTATATGATATTAAATGTTAAGATATATAGGTCCTCGTCATGATACCTTAGACTGCATGAAATCTAAATCCTAGTTACATGACTATCAACTATATAAACTTTTTTATTGGTCATACCCCATTAAAATATAAGAAATAATTGTCCATAAAACCAACATTTTAATTTTTTAGGGTGGTCTATCAAACTTGGACTTAAACTACATAGATAGGTATATTTTATGTGAACTTGGATTATAAAATTAACCACTTAT
Organism: Viscum album; assembly: GCA_963277665.1. Classification (NCBI taxonomy): domain Eukaryota; kingdom Viridiplantae; phylum Streptophyta; class Magnoliopsida; order Santalales; family Viscaceae; genus Viscum; species Viscum album. Next base: position 1,489,927,751 of record OY728139.1, on the reverse strand, counting down.
GTAAGAGTTAGATCTCTATGAGGGTTTCCTTTATTTGGGGATTTGATGGTTACAGAAACATTGGGTAATACTAATATATTTCATCACTTAACTAATGTTGTAGAAAATTCCATTTATCATAACTTCATGTGGCTTGATTCATTTTAGTACATGATATATAGTGATGGATTGATCTCCTATCATAGGACGAACCTTAAATTCCATATTTGTGTTGGACTTCACCTAAGAGACTACACTTGAACCTAATCATATCAGTTCATACCATAAAGATGAATTAAATAATGATTTCATTAGGCTATCTTGATGTTGATATTCTATTCCCATTGGGTTTCCTCAATTTTAAAACTAGGAAAACAATCCACTTAATTTCAATGTCCCCCTAAACATGAGTCTAATTTATGTTGATACCACATTTAGAGCTATGTGTTTATTGGTTCCTATTATTTTTATGATACATAGTGATGCTTGGTTTTCCTACTTGGGGTCCAGTATCAACTATCTTCAACTTTAATTCCCCCTCCATATTAGTTCTTGTGCCTTCTTATTTACATAATGTTATCTCGAAGACCCTTAATTAGGATGGAGTAATTTTCATCTAGAATTACACACAGGTCAATTTATGTTTTTTTCAGTATACACAATGACATCCAGATCACATAACATAGACTTAGCCTCAAGTCTCATCCCAATCCAACACCTACTTAATCTTGGTGTGAGTTTCCTCTCATTTATATCAATATTTTTCCATGGGTTCAACAATAAGACTAAGACATTTCATTTTTCACACATGATTAATGTTTTATCAAAACCATCTATATAAAGTTCCTTATCATATGAATATAAAATACAAATCATCTAAGTCATAGGCACATAATATTAAACTCCATGACATAAAGTACAACCCACATGACCCATAAAGAGCTCAAATTAGTCTATTTTGTGTGACCAAATTTCTTATCATGAGATTCTAATCCATATAAGAGTTCTATGTGTATGGTTTATTACTTAAATACCTATTATAGGCTCAAATTCCCCACTCCTCAAGGAATTTAACCTCAGTTAAATGACTTTATAATCCATTCCAGGCTTTCCCATTCTATATCTCAGCCCGATGATAGAATAACCATACCACCCCTGAATATGTGTCACAAACGTGTAAATATTTAATTTCCAATAACTATATGTGTTTTGATTTTTTTTATACATAGTGACACAAATATATCTCTTAGAATGAGGTCTTATTAGTTCAAAATAGATCTTTCATATTAGATCCCATGTGGATATGATATATATTTATAAAAAACTATATGTCGACCGACCCCTATTACCATGAGATGAATAGTTTCATCTACTTTAGGGTATTCAATTCTGGAATGGGTTATAACATTCATAATAGGTTAATATACCCACTTTTAATAGACACATCACCTCATATTTTATCAGAAATGTATGACCTTAAACATTAATCATTTCTAGACAATGTTGTGTAAAATTAAACTGTAGTCCTCCATGGTCCAAAGATTATCACTTGTAATTCAAACATAAAAGAGAAAAAAGTTTTAATTATAATTAATATCCATAAATATAGAACTAATAAAGTATTTGTATGAACATTCTAAGGAATTCTATTTCATGGATTTTGAAAATTTTAGAGTTCAAAGGAAAATAAGTGACATAAAGTTTTGGGTCTAAATCCTAGCCCTAATAAAATTAAATCTATGAACTGAAGACCCACTGTCTCAAAAAAATTTAGAGAAAATATTCTTTTATCTTTAATGTGAGGATCAACTATGACATAACTACTTTATCATTAAATACAAGGTCATATCCTCACATGAAACAGACTATTTCACTAAGGAGATCATATACTTTATACGTCTTCTATCATATCCATTCACCCTAATTGTGTGTCAAATATTCAATGGAGTTAATTTTAGATTTTTTGAACTATTATTTAATATCCTTTTCCCAGAAAAACCACTTCATTTATTAAATGTTTTAATCATTATAAGACATTCAAGGTTATTGGAAGTGTGAAGAGGATATAAGAGTGTGTCGTAATTTATTAGTGGGGGAGAACATACCCAAGGAATGTTTGAATAAAATAATTTTTACACACGTTTTTAAGATTCAAAAATTATCCCAAATGGGTTTTTATTACACTTTATATGTGATAAGGTATAAATATTTCTAGAAAATGGGTGTTGCATTCGTTTATTCATCATTTTACACCATATATGTGTTTTTTCACTCCAGGTAATCAAATTTTAACCTTAACCAAGACAATAAATTTCTATTATTCTTAATATTAATTTTGAAAAAAATAATATGAAATTATTATATATTATAAATTATATTTTTTCAAAAAATGTAATACATTTTTTTGATTTACATTCACATAATTGATAAATTTAAATTTAAAATTAAACTAAGAGTCATGACCAGAATGTGGATTTCAAAATAGAAAATTCCCAAAAGTTAAAAACTTATTTTATAATAATTATATATGAAATTTATTTAAATGATATAAGTTTTATTAAAAAATAGATTCTTTAACTAATTTTACTTTTCAAACCATTATAAAATGATCTCTATGTTCTTAAATACTTTAAAAGAAATGATAATTCTTAATAAAAACCAGTATTTTTTATTAATCATCACAACAATTATCCTCTCAAAAAATAATAAAACATAAACGTATGATTATTTTTAAATTTAGAATTCAAAAACAAATTTAACATTTAAAATAATTTTTTTAAATGGACAAAAATTATTTTTAAGAATAACTATTCAAAATGCGAAAAAATTATATTTAGTAAAATATATTTTTAAGAATGAAATTGGATTTATTCTTTTTTAATAATTAAAAAACAAATAATTTAATTGAAAAAATATGACTAAATATATAATATTTAAACTTCATTAAAATAATTAAGCAATAGTATTTAACTTAATTTATTAACAAAAATCTTGTTTGTGTGTATATTTTTTTTTTAGAAAATGATTTCCTTTATTTTGAAATTGTTTTTATTTTAATTTTAATAAAATGGTAACAAAATAATTCATTATATAAATATGTTTAAACTAATATTATCATAATTTATTTAATCATATTCATACCATCCATTCCAATGTCTAGGAAATAATTATAATAATAAATTATACTAATTTATAGTATGCGTTTTTTATGTAAACTTTGTTTTTTATGTAACACTAGCTAAAATAAGTGATTTTATAATAAAAAGATAAAATGTGGTTGCATATAATAAAATTTATTGAAAAAGAAATTATTTTTAAAAAAATATATTTTATAAAATCTTGAGGTGGTATATTTTACCCCCTTAGATAAATTCCATCCTCGAAATTTGAAATTATGATCAGTAATTAGGGGTTTAACATTTTAAATCCCTTAGTGGGAAACCTAAATCATAAAAAAGGTTTCTAAAAATTACATTAGAAATTAAGGAAAAGGTGTACAAAGATGACCTAGAATAACACATAACTATATTTTAATGTAGGAGAACATTGGGGGGAAATAAATCATGGAGATGCAAGAGAAAATTCATATCCAAGTACTATTAGAATTCTAGAGAATATTGTCTGAAATATGTTAGAAACCACAAAGCCATACATATGTGATAGGTTAAAATACTATTAATTTATCAAAAATGAATGTAAATATATGAGAAAATATTTTAATATCATTTTCCTGAAGTTGTGGAATTTTTATGAGAATATATAGTTACTTGATTTCATTATATTTCTTAAGCACAATCTGAACTTTTGGTTATGGTTTGATCAAGTTCCACTTCATCACATACTCTATGAGAATATTTTTTTATACTTGAATCACTAACAGATAATGAGAACCATAAACGAGTGATAATAAATTCATTATATCTATAATTATTGTCAATAACATACTGTTAATCATAGATAACCAATATTTATAATTCTTCATAAATATAAGTAATAAATAAATGTCTATAACCCCATCCAAATATCAACATAAACAATTACATAAATGGTTAACCTTATGATCCTCAAAAAGTCACAATTTATAAATATGGTCACTAAATATTTCAAAAATCAACATAACATTAATCTTATAAATATCATTAGGCATATCTTATTGGTTATATACCAAATTTGTGAACACCTTAATCATATATTCTTTTGAATCATGTTAATAACCAAAATTACTATAAAACCTCTATGAAAATATATATTCTCCATCAATCCTTAAATAAAACCTCAGATTATTTAATATATTAAATAAATTAAAAACAATATAAGTTCTATTGATGATAACATATGACAATTTTTTATTAATTCATTAGTTAGTTCCAAGGTCATCAGTACTATCCAAATTTATTCATATCCATAATCTCTTTATCCCAACATAATTTTCTCAACATTAGGAAAATATTAAGTGTTATCTTCCCTTAATCAAGTATTTTCCATTAAATATCACCATTCCATTAAATCATATTTCTAGGAAATCTAAACCATTCAATGTATTCTTAGAAATACTTGATGGAAAAAATTATACAAAACAATCCTTATATATTCATCACTCCTATAACATAAATCTTCAGTTCCTATTCACAAACACCTTAATCATTACACTTCATTCATTGAGATTTAACTATGCTTTATCATCTTATTCCTCAATACTAATTTCCTATAATATGAAATATAAATCATGTATTAACTTTCACGAAACACAATTTAATCATGGTTATCATGTTTAACAAAAACAACATGGTTAGAATAGCCCATAACTTTCATATAACATTTTTGGTCTCTTCATCATCGGTAGGACAAACATTACTCATGCCACATTTTTTATTCTCTTCATGATATTCCCCACTATAACATTTATTTGTATAATGAAAATTATTTCAATATTTAAAACATTCAATTTTATATGATACCTTATATAGACCATTATTCTTATCCACTATTTTGACTGAACATTTAGTTTTTCTATTGAAATTAATATATTTGTGTCCTTATTTCATAAATTAAAAAATCTTTCCATTCCTATAATTAAAAAACTTAGGGGAATATTCCAAGATTCTTGAAATATAGTAAACTGAATCCTCTTTCTTCCATGGTCTCCACCACTAGAGATCTTAGAAAACTATTTTATTCACTTGTTTTTTGAGTCCAAATGTTGGATAAGGTCATATTTTTTAATTACATATCATGATAAAAAATTTGGAATACTCATATAATTCCTTACTATAGTCATTATCCCATTTTTTTTCTTTGAAATAATTCATATCACATTTAATGTCAACCCAGTTCCTTCTAGTTTCCACCAATGACTAAAACAAAAAATCATAGTGTGAAAAACAATATTCATAGTGGAAAACCACATAATATTGATAATTTATTTATAGGATGTAAAAATCCTGAAACTTTATTTTAAATCAATTATACCATTTGTTTATTTTATTTCATAAATAACTGTCAGTCAAATCCCTCTTGATGATTCATAATGATTGTGTCAATTTCCAAAGCTTATCACCTAGGACTTTCAAACGAAGTGTGCAACAATTCCCAATATAATACACTGAGTAATTATTGAGTCCATATCATTACACTCTTATCATAGTTAATACCCTTAGGAACTTTTTTTCTAGATCCAAATCTACATATAGTATCCATATATGGAATTAATTTCTTTGAAACCACACACTCTATCCTTTACCAAAAACCAAGACAATTTCTTATACTTTACCTAATACATGAACTTATCCTTATAAATATCTACATAATTATCCTTATAAATATATATAGGGATCTTAATAATTGTTTTTCATCCTTGTGTATAATGTTTAACCAACACTCTCCTTTAATCCCAACTGTAGAGACCCAAACTTCTATTATATAAATATGGGATAATTTTAGATGAAGATTCAATATATTTCATAAATACACACCAATAGACCATATAAGTTTAGTTTAATTGGTTACGATATAAACAATAATATTATATAATGACATATCTTCAACGTTACCCATGATGACCATCCCCTTTAGTAATCTTCCTAGACATACCCTACATAAAACCATTATTCATAACTTTGGTAAATGACACCTAAGAAAGGCCATACTTAGATTATTAGTATGAGAAAATAATGGAGATGTGAACATAACATGAGAATAATAATTGAAACAAATAACGTACATATCACAGATCATAAACATAAGACATGGAATTAATCTTGGACGTTCTTAAGACATAAATCATAATTGAATAAAATAAATACATCATATTAGGTATAAGATATGGAGTTGTGGCTTAAACATAATCATAGAAAATAATTTACATATTACTCAAGGATCATTTCCAAGACCATAGTATTGTAATGGGTTCACTACCAAAAGAATAATAGAATTCATGGTTCACTCCAATGAATACCATAGTAGTCAAAGTTCCTTACTCAACTCTATTTTACCCAGAATTTCAGTCCTATTTATCTCATGAGATTACAATATTTACCTAATTCATTAGATGGAGTTTTAGGTCCCACACTTCACATAATTAAAATCACATATATTTTTTCCACATTATCCAAAAAAAATTATCATTCTTGAACCCATGAAAATAAATCATATTTATAGAAAATTCATCATATTAGAACCCATGAAAATAAATGGGCATCATAAAACATTCATCACAGAAAAAACCCATTCAAAATAAATAGTCTTCATAAAATATTCATCATCTCATCATATAAAAACCGGTAAAAATAAAATGGGTTTCATGGACATTTTATCATCATAATCATAATCCATTCAGTGGAAGAATGAAAATTTTATCCAAGTATAATATCCCTAGTAATACTTATGTTATATCAAATGATGTTTTCTTAGATAGAAAAATGATTTTAAAATATCTATTTGACCATTTAGTAAAGAAAATAGGTTTTCCACTTTGAAAAAATATTTTCTATTAAATAAAATATTTTTAAAATACATTTCATTGAAAATATCCTTGTAAAATTATAAAGGAAATGTTAAAGACCATTTCAAACAAATCATAAGGAAGATATACATTCCTTATTTTAAAAAAAGCTTCTTAAAATATAAAAAAATTCCAAAATAATTTTATTTGAGAATAACCATTGAAACATTAATCTAATCATTTAAACATTTATTATTAATGAAGGTAGAAAATTTTTTATGTCGTACTTGTTGAAAAAATATTCAATCCACATTTTAGTAAAATCCAAACCGGACTTATTTTTGAAAACGAAATAAAGAATCTTTTGAAAAACCTTGTAAAATTAAAACATGGGTAAAAATTCATTTTATAAATTATTTGGATAAATTTGAAACATTTTTTAACTTTTTCTTTTGAAAACATGTATTTGGATGTAATGTTATTTTCGACTGATGTGAGAAATAAAGATGATTTTTCTTCAAAAAAATATTTTGGTCTCTCTAATTATTTAAGAAAAGAAAAAGAAATGGATACATTTATTCTCTAAAAATATATATAGGAGAAGAAAATGACTGAGTTTCTTGAGATATAGATAATTTTATTTCATCATCATAATCAAAATCATAAAAAGTTCTCATAAATGATGAGATTATTATAAAAAATGATTACCTAGCTGGAAACATTGAATCATAATCCCCATAAATAATAAAATTAAATGAAACATAAAATATAATTAGAAAATATATATTCATTATATTACATACTAATGGGGATGTATATACACCTAATAAAATAATATAGGTTCATAACATAAAATATGTCCCAAATAAGAGAAATTGAGACAGAAATCCCCTACCATAATTCAGGACTTCCTTTTTTACATGATCAAAACATCATTATAATAAATATATAATTATTATAAAAATATCATACAACAATTATTATAATTTTAATACAATATATAATTTAATTAGGATTTTTTATTACACATTTATCAAAAATTCCTTGTTAAAATTGTGTTTCAGCTAATAACTGCATTGTTTTTTGTGAATGTTTTGGTTTGGTATTTTGGATACCTTTTAATTGATAACAGTTTCATACTCACCGAAATGATAACCAATATATAAATATACTATATGTTAATTATATATTTATATTTATAAATATTTAAAAGTTGTAGATATCAAATTAAATACACTGTTCAAGGAGATAATAGCTCATACATACACACAAACATTGTTTCCATTTTTTTCGTAGATAGAAACAAATAGAGGTAAATAATTATTCACACTTAAAAAATAATTTAGATTTCATAAATTTAAAATATATTTATTAACTATTTTCATATTACCTTTACTATAAAGCAATATTAAAAAATAAATCACACTGTTTCGTGAGACGATATACTTCTGTTCCCATGAACGATTTTATCATTTAGTCAATGGATGGTACGGTAAGAATGTAGATGATTTATTTTGTTAAAAAAATATTTTATATGTGAATAATATAATATTAAAAGAAAAAATTAATCCTTATTATCTTCCTTGTAAATAACATTTAAAAAATAAATCACATCGCTTCGTGGGGTGGTAGTCCACTGTACACATGAGTGACGTTTTTGTGTTCCCTACAAAATGGAATGTATGAAGTTATATGTGATATTATAATTAAATATGTATAATTAAATCATAAATATAATTCATAATAATTATTTAAATAATTATATATAGTTTTAATATGTGATTATTGAAATCGAATTATGCCAGATTGTGAGGTGGTAGTCCGCTATACACATTATCAAAGAATGTTTTTCCCTTTTAAGGGAGGTTGAGACGGTTGTATGTCATTAAATTGGCCCATAAACATATTAGTATGTGTTAGATACTTGTATTTATTTATAATAACGATTCAATAATATTTTAAATAGGTGTATGAACAAATAAAATAAAATTAATGGTTAAGGAAATTACCTATTCTTCGGACAACTAATTTGAATTTTCACCAAAAACATTTATAGGATAGATTTATGATCACTACAAGGATTATTGGATAAGGATAGTAATTATAGAAGTTAATTTGGTAATTTTATTACGAACCAATTGGTTTTGCATGTGAAAATAGGAGAGGATAGGGGATGAACTTTTATAAGTGAAGGAGAGCACTCATTTCTTTTGTTTGAAGATAATAAATTGTTCCCTTGTTTGCCACATTCTAAAAGGATCCAAAATTGGTCATTATTGAAATTTACAGGTTATATGCAATAAATATGTCTATATAATGGGTTTCAAAAAATTTTATAGGTCACCTTAAAACTTATATTTTCAGTTTAACCCCCCTCCCCCCGTAAACCCATTTTAACCTTAATCACATTAATTAATATTTACTATTTAAGCTATTCATTTTGACCAAAAAATAATTTTAAATTATTATAAAATATAAATTATTTTTATTCCTAATATAGAATCCATTTTTCAAAATATAAATTATGGAAATAAAAAATAATAATTTAATGTAAACCTGGCGACCTAACTAAAAATCGATTTTCCTATGCGAAAATGTTCAAGAGTTCAAAAACATTTTTATATTAAAATTCAACAAGAAAATTATTTTTATAAAGTATATTATATTATTATATATATAATTGAATAAGTTTTACTTTTAAAATTATCACAAAATAATTTGGTTGTTTTTGAAAGATTTAATAGAAACGACCATTCCAAATAAAAACTAGTATTTTTCACTATTTATCAAAATATTTATCTTCTCAAAAAAAATTTCAAACCTTCTCCAAAAGATAGTTTTGGAATGATGATTTGAAAATGAATTTAATTTTTTCAAATAAATTTCTCACAAATTTAAAAATTAATTTTGAAAATCAATGTACAATATGGAACACAACTTTTTGTTAGAAAAATATACCTCTTAATAACTAAATAATATTTATTCTAATCTAATGCATAGAAAACCCATAAAATGGATATTAAAAATTTTTGTTTTCTGTGTAATATTTTAATTTCATTAAAATTGTTATTTAAGAGTTATTTATTTAATTTTTTGATATAAAACATGTTTTTGTGCCTAAAAATAGTTTTTCCTGAAATGGTTTCCTTTTTTTCAAACGGTTTTTATTTTCATTTATAGTTAATTGGTAAGAAAATAATTAATTTTATATATACGGGTAAAAAATATATTTTCATAATTTAGTTAATATTATTCATACTCTCTATTCCAATGAATAAGTGACAGAGATCAAATAAAATAATAATATTTTAGTAGAATTTCATCTTTTGTTTAAACATAGTATTATGTGTAATACAAGCTAAATTTAGTGTTTCCTACAACACAATCCAAAGCCTGGTTTGTTTGAGATGAAAACTATCAAATAATTAAATATATTTGAAAACATATATTTTATAAAATACCATATATTTATAGTAAATGATGTTTATAAAAGGGTATTGGTATAAATATATTTCAGAAATTGGTGATTAGGATAGTTAATTTTGGTTATTCAAGTGGTTCAATCACATTCATAGAATAATGGAATTAAGGTATGGGTTTTTGTATCTCAAATCATCTTTATTGAGATATGATGTATATACACATCTAATTTCTTTTGGGTGGGGTTATATATTGGCCCTAGATTTTTTATCGCAATTTATCATGTAATCTAATGGATTTTAAAATCCATCTCATGTTCTACCATTTATAGGATTTCTATTAAAAAGACAATGATGAGGTATGGTTATTTAGTTAACTCAACCTACATTTATTTTAGTCATAAACCCTCATCAGGAACTTCCTATGACTATACTTGGGTTCTTCTTACCTATTATTTTATATTATATTTTATCTTTCTATTTCGGGGAAATGAAACTATTGATTCAAATATTCCCACTTGAATAATATCATCGAGATCATTTTTTTATTTTATAAAAAGTCCATTTTAAGGAAATGTGTGAACCATACAGAAACATTCAGTACAACATCATACAAGGACCCTCAAAAAAAAGTTCTCCTAAAATATTTTAAAATTAAATAAATTCAAACAACACCAACATCACAGTACCTTAAACTTCTCCACCCACCATGATCAAATTTCAGAAAACAGAACCTCATCAAAGCCTTGAGCCATTAAACCTTGATCCATGATTCTCATAACAAACAAAAATCATGAACCATAATCCATCACATTTTATCCTTTAAATCCGGATAAGACTACCTACTGCCATGATCGAACTCATCAACACTGTCATCCACAACTCCAAATAAGGAAATTGGGGAATGAACAACATTGTCACTACCGTCCAGTGACGTCATTGTCATCGAGTCACCACACTACCCTCAAGGTAATTAGAGAGCATGATAATTGAATCTTCATGAGCATCCACCTTCATGCACAAACTGTTAACACCAAACAAGACAATCACCAGCTATGTCTGAAATGTCCACTAGATCTCACCAACACTCGCATGACGACCCTCAAGAGGGAACAAACCACACAAAATCAGAGATCCTCCATATAAAATAAAATTACTACAAACAAATACCAATGAGAGACACAACAAACACAACAACACCACCCACTGATGATAAAAACTGAGAAATCCATAACCATCTCCCACCTGAGGCAACGAAGACGAAACCAACACAATCCACTAATGGCCTCTTGAACCCACCTCCTGAACCACAAGTGTAACGATCTGAACATTCAAGAATAAAATTACCCTTTTGATTTAATAAAATGCCTTATGGATATGGAAAACACATGAAATTTTTTTATTTATTGGATTTAAATGAACATTAATTATCCTTACTCTTGATAATTTAGCCATTGATGATAACACGAATAGTATAAATATAGGGTTTCAACAAATCCTTTTGACACCAACAAAGTAACGACCTTAACTCGAAGAATCTTACCCTATGAATCCCATTTATCATAGAATCTGATAGAGATATCATTTCATAGATCTTCCCTATACCAAACTGAAGCCGATATCCAATAACATAAGCATGAGTGAACCCATTTATGGTAGAACTTCATTCTCATCAAGATAACGACCCACACCATGTTCACCGAACAGCCCCATGAAAGCCCCATCATTTCCCACCTTACTCCTAGGGTGTATGATTGTGTAATAAAAGGATATATAACAAGACCCTAGAATTATGATTAATTTCATTATTTTTTATAGAATAATGGATATAATTACATTTTATAATTATTACTTTGTAAATAATTTTTAAAGCACAAATAGTATTTTTTGTTAATATTCAAATTCAATTAAGAAATATTTTTTGATGAATTAAAATATTTTATTATTAAATAATATTTCAATAAAATATTATTATTAAATTACTTTTATTAAATATAAAGGATCATATAATTTTAATGAAGTCAATTGTAATTTTTATTAAGGTTTGAGAACTGTTTTTGTCAAAACTCATCAATTTCCAATAATTGTTGATTCTCATTTCAAAAGTGAAAATTAATTTATGTATAAAATTATTTAAATAAAATTAATATTATTTTTGGTCTTAGGATATCAAAATTATCCAATGGTGAATGTTTCATAATTTTCTAAGACAGTTGAATTTTTGGGTAAAAATTAAATAATATATAAATATATAGTGTGTTTTATGAATTCATAATGACCCAATATTGATTTAATAAATACCATAAAATGGATATTAAACCAAATATATGTTTTCCTTTAAACTAATTTAATTCAGTTTTATTTGATTTATTTTATAAATCCTCAGCGAATCCTCCAAGACATATAAACTATTTTAAGAGTTTCAAATCATTTCATTGAAAATGTGACTCACCTCCACATAAGAAAGGGAAATATTTTTATATATTCATTCCATTACCTTATAAAATAATTTATACCACTCCCTGTTTCAATAAATCATGGTAAAAAACTATGGTTTGGGTTTTGGTTTTGAATATTTTAGTTTGTAGTGTCCAAATCCTAAATAATAAAGAATTTCCCCACCATTCAAATATAAACCCATACTAAGTCCCATTTCTCTTCAATAAATCTATTTAAAAATATAACACCCTCTACCCCCTACTCCCAATATTCCTCCCAAGTCTCCCCCAATCTTCCAATAATCCACCCCAAGTCGTTGGGATCACATATCCAATTAAGGGATGTCCCTCTCGTTTTCTTCAAGAACCTCTTTTATGTCATAAAATTTAATTTTCATTTGGTTGATTTGGAATATGTTCTTCCATAACTCCTTAATATCCATTTTATTTATAAATTATTATATCTTTATTTCACTCCCATCAATCCCCCCTATTATCCTTTAAGACCACCAGTTACTATGCTAAAATTACGTAAGGGATCTATCACTTTCCTCTTTTATAACGCACACCTTTTGTGATAGGAATTTTTATTTATATTTTCATATTTTGGGATATTTTCATACATACTAACATTGTTATCCATTTGATTTATAAATAATTATATCTTCCTTCCACTATCATTAATCCATTCATTATCCTTTATATACAACTGTTACCATGCCAATATTCTGTAAATGATTTCTCTATCCTCATCCCAATTAAAGCACTTCTTTTATATTATGAATCTTAAATTACATTTCATATATTGTGATATTATCATCCATGATCACCTTACTATCCATTTCATGTATAAATTATGATATAACTCTTTCTATCTCAACAACCCATTTTATGAATTTTCAAATGTCGTCATTATATAGCTGAAATGGCACCGCAATTTTCTATTCCGAAATCACAGTGTAGTGAATACCATAATCATTACTCTCTCAAGGGTATCCACCTTTATGCACATATAATTATTGATTTACGACATTAATGTATTTATTCCACATTACCTGATCATGTAATAAATAATGATGATGAATGAATCTAAGTTATATGATCTATGTTGCACACTTAAGAATGATATTGAAATGATTATATAGGGTATGCCCTGATATCACTCCAATGCATTGAGTAATGTTTAGTATCGTGATACGTCATGTTTGGACCAGGGTTTACCAGATTCCTTTGTAGGAATTGTTTCCATCATGTTGGTACAAGGGTTTACCTAATTCATTTATAGTAATGATGCATTGTTTTAAGTTGTTTCCACATTTCCATGTTATGATAATCATGCTATATCATTTATTTATTTCCATGTTTCTATTATGATCCATTGATATGCCTATTTCCTAACATGTATTGTATTTTTCATTTTATTATTTATTAACTCCATTAATAGTCTTTATATCTCACCCATGTCTTATATATGTCCTCTGGTTATCCCATGCAATGCTAAGTATGAAGGAATGTTGTTGTTATGTAAAAGAAGTTTTCAATAAAGTTATTTATTTAATGTTTTGGTTTTTTATGTAATGTTCATAATCCCCATTGAAACTATACATCTCTATCTTCTAAGTTGAATTAAGTGCATTTTTATGTAATAAATCAAGTTTAAATATGAAATAAAGAGCATGGTTTTTATAGTTGGTATCAGAGGATATGTTATTTATTTTTGGGATTTACATTAGAAATATCTAGTGAAATACTTTAGGATAAGACTAAGTATATGAAAATATTCCCTAAATTTTGGTGAGTTTAGAGTAAGTTTTTTATCAAGAAAATACATCCCTTTCTAGATATGAACAAGTAAAGGTGGATATGGGGTAGATGTATCTAGGGGTAAAACCTAAAAACACTACTTTGAGCTAGACTCGAATGGGAACTAGTGCATAAAAAGGTCCTTGATGCACCCTTGGATCGAAACACCTGGGGTATATTCTTATCTATATTCATGAGCTCATTGAGAAATATTATTAGGGGAATAAAAAACTCCTATACGAGCATATATTTGGACTCATATAATGGATAACCTGGATTGAAACATAGGGAATCAAAAGTTGGGATAGACATTTCTTATACAACTTTATCCTTTTATATTTAAAGTTTCATTTTATTTATTAAATACCACATATTTTTCTATATTTTCTAGTTAATGTATTGAAATTTTAGAAGTACCCTAAATTTTTTCAGTTTATAATGTAAAAAAAATTATGAGGGTGAAATTTCATAAGGTGGGAAGGTTGTAACGGCCTGAACATTCATGAATAAAATTCCAATTTTTTATTTTATAAAATGTCTTATGGATATAAAAAACACATTAATATTTTTTATTTATTGGAATAAATGACCGTTAAGTATCCATACAGTTGATAATATAGATGTTGAATAGTGATCACATGACTAGTATAAAAATAAGGTTTTAACAAATCTTTTTGAAACAAAAAATGGAATTGATGGCCTCAACCAGTAGGGTCATACCCTATGAATACAATTTATTGGAGCTTATTTGGGTGGTAAAAGTTCTAGGCATTAAGCTAGACCAAGCCAAAGCTGAGATCAAATAACTTAAATATGATTGAAACCATTAATGGGAGAAGTTCTAGCTCATCAAGATCATTACCCAAACCATGTTCACCGAACGACCCCATTAAAGCCATACTATCGCACACCTTACTCTTAGGGTGTATAATAATTTAATAAAGGGATATGTAACTAGACCCTACCATTATGATTTTGTAAAATATTTTTTAATAGAATAATGAATAGACAGTCATTTTATTTTTGTTACTTTGTAAATGATTTTTGAAGCACAAATAAATTTTTTGGTTAATATTCAATTTCAATTAAGAAATAAATGTTGACGAATTAATTGAATTTTGAATTAAATAATATTTTAATAAAATAATATTATTATATTAATTTTATTAAATATAAATGATCATATAATTTTTATGAAGTTAATTGTAATTTTTATTAATGTTTGAAAACTATTTTGGACGAAACCCATTAATTTTCAACAACTGTCAGTTCTCATTTTAAAAGTAAAAATTTACATATTTAAAAAATTATTTATATAAAAGGAATATTTTTTGGAATCAAGACATCAACATATTCCAATGGTGAATATTTGATAATTTTATAAGATAGAATAATGTTTGTGTAAAAATTAAATAATATATAAATATATAGTGTGTATTATGACATCGTAATGACCTAATAGTGATTTAATAAATACCATAAATGTGATAATAGAACAAATTTATATTTTAATTTAAAATAATTTAATTTTATATTTATATAATTTATTTTATAAAGCATTAATGAATCCTACAATACCTATAAAAATATTTTATGATTTTAAAATCATTTCCTTGAAAATGTGACTCGCCTACACATAAGCACGGAAAATATACTTTTATTATCGACCCTAGAACTTAAAAAATAATGTCTACAACTCCCCTTTTCCAGAAACCATGGGAAAACCATGGTTTGGTTTGTGGATTTTATATAATTTAGTGTGTAGTGTCCAAAACCAAAATAATAATGAATTTCCACACCTTTCCTATATAAACCCATCCAAACTATCATTTCTCTTTAATAATGCTCTTTGAAGCTCGAATACCCTCTACCCCCGACTATGTAGATTCCTACCAAGGTGCCCCATGCTCCCATGAAGCCTCCCCCATGCATTTGGTATCACACATCCAAATAAGGGATCTACCTCTCTCATTTTTCTTCATGCACCACTTTTATGCCATGAATTTTAATTTCTATTTTATTGATTTAGGATATGTTCTTACATACCTATTAACGTTATATTTGATATATAAAATATGAAATATTCCATTATCTCCCTTTAATTCCCCCTATTATCCATTATTCCCACCCATTACTATACCAAACTTTGTAAGGGTCTTTCAATTTCCTCTTTTATCAATAACTCCTTTTGTGATAAGTCTTTTAATTTCATTTTTCATTTGTTTGGATATGTTCAGAAATACTCCCCTTACTATCCATTTGATATATAAATTATGAGAGATTCCTTCCACACTAACAAATCCATTCCTAATCATTTATATACACCCATTATCATACTGAATTTATGTAAAGGATTTATCCCTCCTAGAAAAAAAGGTGGATGTTTGGAGCCATAGTAGAAAATGAGTAGACAATGGCCATGACAGATCTCATCAATAGGCCCCCAACACAGACAGCTGCCAAAAAACCCAAAAAAGCCTAATGAAAACCACCCTCTATATAATAAACACATAAAATACATCGAAAATAAGACTACAAATCTAAAACAGAACCATTGATAAATAAATACACCTCTGAAGCCAAAAACCAAGGACAAACCGATATGGGGGGGACCTGCAAAACCCCGACTAGTAAACCGCTACCCCAAAAGCACAAAGTAACCATCACTTCAGATCTGATTTAGAGAAGAGTGATGTAATGTGATGTCAGAGATCCAGAGGCTCCAATAACCACCATCATCAGGATCAAAAAACACCATGCAAGAAAAGAATAAAAAATACACATAGAGGAAAAAAACAACAGCATGATGACGGGAATGGAGAAGATATGGGTGAAAGAGAGAGGGATATGGAACATCAATCGGATGAACTTTTATCCCCAAGGACAAGGGTTTCTGGAGGAAACCCTATGGAAACCTAAGAGCGAGAGGAGGAAATCTGGGGGAGAAGGGTGTTATCCCCACTTGAAGAATTTCATCCCCTTTAAGGAATGTAATTATTAAGAACAATTCACATACACATTAATAATTATTTTTCTTCCATGTCAATATTTTGGAATTCTGCGAATAGCCACCCTTATATTTGGAAGCCTAATTCTGGTTTATCTTATTTTACTTTCATATTTCCCTTCACCTCTTTTCAAAATAAAGATTTATTTTATCTTCTTTTGATGATGGATTTTAACAAATGTATTTATAAATATTAAAATGTTTTTTATTTAATATTTTCTTGTTTTATCCTCCACTTCCCACTTCCTTGATGTTTTTTTTATTCCCTTTTCAAGGCTCCATTATTGAATTTTAGTTTTTAAAAATTTATATTTTTTTTCAAAATATTCAATATAACATTTTTGAAAATTAATTTTAAAAGTGACCAGTTACATCATTGATTTATGAAAATATTAAAAATGTATTATAAATTATCTTTCTATTTTTCTTTCTATTTGAATAAATTATTTTCTCACAATGATAATTATTTTAAATGGGGATTATATTACATGTTTATATTTTTTTTTAAATAAACATAATTTTTATTGATTTTGAAACGAAAAGAGGTATTTCCTATTTCATTTAAAAATTAATTGATCCATGATCTTGAAAAGGTATTTTTTATCTATTTCAACATCCTTAATACTCAAAATGTTTTACTGGGGATATATTATTATACCCCCTTCCATATTTTTTATTTATATTTCTTATGAAATTTTCATTGGATGCTTTTATGAAACTAATCTATTTCTCAAGAGTTAATTAAGTTGTGTTTAAGATATTAATTTTTTCACGTTCTCAAGGAATATAAATTAATGAAAGATTATTTTTTATGGGTGGGGCCCCAAATCACCATTTAATGTATTGATAAGTATTTATATCTCATGATATTATCATGAGAATTTATTATTAATTCTCTATCTACTATGGGAATCAATATGATATTTGTAATCCACAATGTTATGTGAATTAGGTAGTGAACTATGCCCCACTATATATATATATATATAGGAATCATGTAGTGATTCTTAATATATACAATGAATCATTTAGTGATTCCATATTCGTGCCCTAATATTGTATGATTTCTATTCCAAAGAATGTTTTATAATTTACTATTATGATTCACTTCCACAAGATTATTTATCATTATTACTATGTTTATACTCTATGGACCACGGTTATTATCCAATTTTTTGACACCCTTATTCTATGGTATATGTTTTATTTTTTCAGAATACATAACTTTCTATCTTGTATTATATAGAAGTCTAATTATTATATTTTTTTTAATATGTTACTTCGCTCCTGCTCATTTTTATCATATGATTAGTATCTAACACTCAATGAAATAGTGATATGTTTTTCCCTTAAAAATATTTTTTCTCACCCCATTCTTATATATCAATTCCCTAGGTCATGATGATGATTAAAATAAATGATAAGCCTGCTACTGTGGAAATTTTATTTATAAATATTCACAAGTGTTTTAGAATAATTTACATAGAAAGGTATTCAACATATAATCTGAACATTTTTTTCTAGGGATTATGAGATTATTATGAGATAAAATGTTTATTTTTTGAATTTTCTGTGAAATGTATATATGTTTATCATGGGATGTATCACTTTTTATCAAAATTGATATTTAAGGAAAGAGTTTTGAGCATTGTATTTGGAAGTTTGGTTCTAGTGCACATCAAAGCATCTATTTAAGGTTGTCTTCATAAAACATTAATGATTTTTCTATGACTGCATTGATGTGTTGCTAGAAGATAATATTTTACTTGAGGTTAATTCACTCACGTATAAAAATGAAGAGGCCTATATGGCCACAAAAACTAATTTTATCTAGAATCTCAGAAAAATCCTATTTGAATTTTATATTAAAATAAATATTATTCTCATGTTCTGAAGATAATAATTATTCTAATAATGTTAATTGCATAAATATTTTTTGAATCCATTATAGAATGATATTTAATAATTTATAAAAATAGTTATTATTCACAATTCAACAAATACAAATGAATTCTAATAGGTTAGGACAAGGGTTTTGAAGAAATGATATTCATATATATATATATATCCATGATTCTATTTAATGTAATGAAAAGAGTAATAATTCCATTATATTTTTTCATGGGATTCACGTAGACATAAAAGATTGATTAATGTCTTGTGTGAAACAAATAATTCTTAGAACTATGTAAATAGATACATTTATATCATTTTTTATGTGAAAAATGTTTTATTCACAATATCTCCAACTAGAGAAATATCTCAGGCTAATAGTGAAACTTCTATAGAAGACACTCAATAATGAAATGATCTATCCTTCTCCTCTATCCTACATCCACAATATAACTACATATATTCATCTATGACTAGAAGGTATAAATTTAATGATCATTATAGAAAGAAATAAGTGGTTCTCTTTTTCATCACTAGAACTAAAAAAATCCAGCAGTGATATTTAAAACATTATGGCTAATATATGGATATCACCAGAGCGATTCTAACCTTGAATCCTCAATAAAAAAGTTTTTATGGGAATAAAGGTGATAAAATTCAATAAAAAAGAAAAACATTACAAGAAAAATTAATTATTTATTGTAAAAAAGTATAAATTATATGGGAAAATAATTATCTCATGAATCCTTTAGTGTTTTTTCATCATGTTTTAATGGTTTACCTAAAGAAATCTATGAAAACCCATTGTAGGGAATGGTTTCAACTACTTTTAGTATGCCCTAGAAACTTAAATATCCTTTTTTTAATCACTATAGGTTTCTTTATTTCCATGAATTATGATTTATGAAACCTTACACTACATTTTGGAAAAATAGTTTGTCATTTAGCATCAAAATTATCCATAATTATTCCTTATGACTCAGAAAATATTTTATGGGGTTTTTTATCAAGGGTTAAATAGTTTTAAACATTACTTGTATTCCAATGATCTTAATTTTAATGCTATATCATTCTTATAATAAAAATTAATATTTATCTTCATATTCTCTATTGATTTGCTTCATTTGTTTTAATTTTATTATTATAATGATTCAAAAAAACCTTCAAATGTTTAAGTCATTTTTCACATTACATCTAAATATTGATTCTTGATATTTTTTCATAATTTTATTTCTATGTCCAATAATTTATATTTTTAATCAATATTATTGATTTAGAATTTATTTCTAAATTTATTTTTTTCATCTATTTAGTGATTAAGAAAACACATTTCATGAAAATATTTTTTTAGTTGGATGGTTAGAAATCCTTGATATAAAATAACTAGATTCAAAAAGAAGTTTCACTAGAGATTCAATATTATTTTTTAGATGTTATTAATTTTCCTTTATTTGAACTTTATCAAGATCTTATTAACTCATTATACCAATGTGAATCAATTTCCTTACATAATACCTAAGAATATTTTACTTCATATTAAAGCATCATATTATTAAACACCATGTGTTATAATTTTGAATGAAATAATTTATTCCTCTAGAGACAAAATTTTATCATATATTTCATTAACAGAATCACTCAATATTTCAATAATTATGGATTTTTCATCATCCCATTGAAATAAATCAATATATAATATTTATTCTTCCTAAGATGCATCTTAATCGTCAATAACTTGTTCGAGCCGAGGTAGTTCATAAAAAAGTTATTGAACACACTCATAGTAATCTTTCAACACTCCTATAATTTTATAGTTATTATTTATGTTAATATATAAATCCTCAATATTACCCTCAGATATAATATAATATCAAAAAATCCCAGTATTCTTTTTTGAAATAAGTGCGGAGACATGAACTGGTTTCCCAGTTCATGACCCCAAAATAATTTATTAAAACAAACAAGAAGTACAGTAAAATCATAAGGTGTAAAGTGATTACACCAATAGGGTATAAGATGGGGTACAAAAGAAAAACCTAGAACATGATTTTCAACTGAAAACACCACAAAAAAATCAAAACAAAATAAAAAAATCCCAGTAATTAATTATAATGTACATAAATTTATTCCATGATAAACTGATAACATATCTTCAAGAATGGAAAAAAAATTAGAATCCAATTTTATCCTTACATTCAAAATATTCTTAAATAAAAAAATTTCAAGTTATATACAGAAAATACTATTAGATATAGTACAAATTTTAGTAACCTGGGCTACCCTACTGGGAGGGGAGAGGGTAAAATAAGGGTGTTAGTAGATTTAATATTTTTCATTATGCCTAGTCTATATTATTTTATAGCATCCACCCTTTAGACAAGGAACACTTATTCAACCATCCACTTATCATCTTACTCTATTGAATCAAATCACAATCCCTCATATGGAATGACATGTTCCAAGAATTTTATAATTACATATTACATTAGTGTATTTGATTAATATTTAAATATAATAATAAATCCCACCCTAGTACCTGTAGGTTTACATTATTTGGAGATTAGATATATAAATATAATTATTATACAACAATTTCAACTTCACCCAATAATATTATTCTAACATGACACCCTTTTAGACATATCATACACATTAAACTTCTTCATAACAGGTGGAATGAAAACATAAGAAATGGAAGGCTCCGATGATTGATAAGGGTAAACATAAGAGATAATAATCAAAGATCATATGTAAACATAAAATTATTATGTGGGTATAAGGATCTAATCAAGGTGAATGTTCATAAATATAGAGATCCAATCTTAAAATACATGTATATTACATAATTTTAGATGAGTATTAATCATATTAAAAAAGAACATGCTCGAGGACCATAAAAGTTTAGTTTCTCTATTAATATGGAAAACAATCTTATAACATGGTGAGAGATCTTAAACATTTCCCACAAATATAATCAGATTTAGTACTCCTTAAAAATTTAATAAACAACATTTGTAAAGAAAGCATAAGAAAGGGTGAGATGATATTTTCAATAAGGGTAAATAAGGGAGATATGTATGAATAACATGATCTTAATAGTATGAGAACATGTGAATAAAAATTGAAAAGAATACCCTACATATAAAAGATCATTATAATGAATCATGACATACATATTTAAAGTTCATAAGATATGAATCATAATGAAATCAAGTAAAATAAGCCATAAGAAAATAAAATTGTCAAAAGGAACATAATTTTGGCATACAAATCAGCTTTTAACATTGTGAGCATTTGTAAATAGACATAGGCTCATTCATTAAGTTATGGACATGAAATCATAGCCTCAAATAAACTTATAGATATACATCTATGTCCATGAAAATAATTATGAACATGTAATCTAGGAATACCCCTCCAGTATTTGAGGAAGGTGTCTCCACCACCATTAATGAATTTAGAAAGATAAATCTAGGAATAGAGGAAGACCCATGGCCTATACTGATTAGTTATTCTATTCCCATGGAAGGGAAAGATATTTTCATCACATTTCTGAAGCAATATCAATATGTGTTCACATGGAACTACATAGAAATTCCCAGACTGATCCCAGATGTGGCTATACACCACATCGGGTTACCAGATTGGCATTGAGGCATCAAAAACGTATCCACGAGGATGCTCCCACTCATTCCACAAAAATAGAAGCATGGTTCAACAAGTTGATCGAAGCCAACTTCTTCTGAGAAGTGCAATACCCGAGATGGATTTCCATCATTATCCATTTCAAGAAGAATAATGGGCATATTAGGGTCTTCAATGATTTTAGGGATCTAAATTGGCATTGACCAAAAGTTGATTTCACATTGTTGATCACAGAACTCTTGATCAATGCAACTACTGGTTTCCAAGAACATTTGTTCATGGATGGGTACATAGGTTCCAATTAGATTAAAATGTCCCCCAAAGATGAAGAAGCTATTTCTATTAGAGTGATTCATGTGATCTCTTTCTATTAGGTCAAACCATTTGGTTTGAAGAATGCTGACAACACATATCAATGTGCCAAAGACTATATATTTAAGCCATTCCTAGTAAAGATAGTTGAATGTGACGTTGATGACCTAGTGATTAAATCTCAATGGTTACAGGATCACTTCATGGACCTTCAATTTTTTTAACAAGAAGATACATCACAGTCTGAAGATGAATCCACTGAAATTCTCTTTTGGGGTAACATCATGGAAATTTCCTTGGCTTTTTAGTGTGTCACCATGGAATTGAGGTAAAAATGAAGAATACAAGTTCTATATAATCAATGGAACCTCACAAGACTCTCAAATAATTGAGGGGTCTCTAAGGGAACCTCAGTTGTATTCTGTGGTTCATTGTGAACATGGATGAAAAAGATCTCTCCTTCACTAGTCTAATGATGAATGAAATATTCTACCAATGAGATGATGATTTCAAAAAATCCTTCAGAAGTATGAATCAGTACCTACTACACCCATCAGACCAGATGCCTCCAGTGGAAGGGAGGACACTAATATTATATGCGAATTCCATGGAAGGCCCATTGGGTGCCCTCCTCACACAAAATAATGATGTGGGGAGTGAGAATAGTCTATATTACCTCTTCCAGACAATGCTAGGTACTGATACTCAATACTCCAATGTTGAGAAGAACTCTCTCACACTCATCTTCATAGTGAAAAAGATGAGGAATTACTTGTACTACCATGAAGTCCTACTGCTCTATCATATCGATCTTCTCAAGTACATCATTGATTATATGATTATGACTAGGTGATTGGAATGATGGGTAGTTACTGGTTAGTAATATGAAATTAAGTTTGTTTCATAGAAGTTAGTTAAAGGAAAATACCTGGATGATTTACTTTCAACACATCCTACCTTGGAAAATATACCGGAAGAGACCAAGCTTCCAGATACAAAGGTCTTATATTCCCATGACACTCCATGGACATGGGAGATATATTTTTATGGTGCCTCATAAATTCATATCAGAACAAGGATGGAAAACCCGAAGTTAAATCGGGATGGATTAGGGTACATATTTATCTCTATAGACAAAGTATTCTTTCCATACTCTTTCTCACTATCCAAAGGATGAAAAAGTAATGAGGTAGAATACCAAGCCCTCATTTCTGGCTTGGAATTATCCCTACAGCTACAAAGATCCTACCATAACATTAAAGGGGATTAGAAGTTATTGATAAAGTAGGTAAATGGAGAATAAACCATCATAAAGGATGAATTTCCCCTATCATAGGCCAAGTCATGGGAATAATGGAAGAATTCCCTTTTGAACTCACATTACATCATTCTCTCCTACCATAGAATTCTCACATAGATCCATTGGCCAACGTGTCTACTATATTTTCTAACCCGGATCAAGAAGAATCAATCTTCCATATTACACAAAAGATAACAGTCTCAACAATCATCGCCTTTGGTATGGAAGTGATAAATCAGTTCAACACCACCGCAGAGTGTGATGCACCAATAATCACCCCTGGATGGATAAAACCCATAATAATCTATCTAAAAAATCTTTCTCTCCCTATGTATAGAGCTATAAGGGAATAGATTCAGTATCGTACAACGAACGTTACCCTGTGGGGTGGCCTAAATGAGAATAAAACCCTCTATAAGCATCGATTCAATGAGATCCTCCTCTGATGCATATAAAAAGGATATATTTCTACCATCATGGAATAATTACATGAGGGATATTGTGATCCCATGAATTTGGGACTAGGATCTCTCACCAGATTAGAAGGTTAGTATATTACAGAAAAACCATGATACATTACTACATGAAATTCAACAAGAAATGTCATGTATGAAAAATCCATGAAAACTTCATTCATCAACATTAATAATTGCTACATACAACTAAATATTCCTTTCTATTTTCTGTTTGGGGGATGGATGTCATGGGGACATATCCTTCAACCACAGCTAAGTAGTTCAAGTACATCCTTACTGCTACTGACTTCTTCTCCAAATGGGATGGGGTGATACCCCTCAAGGAATTCTGGGAAAAGAATATCCTAAACTTCATGAAGCCCCATATCTTCACCAGGTTTAGGGTCTTGTAGACAATATTTATGGATAAAAATAACAATTTTTGTTCTATGGAATTGAAGAAGATGTACCATGAGTAAAATATCAAGTCCAATGACACATATCACTAACATACAATAGGAAATGGAATGATAAATCCCTTAAATAAGACTCAATAAATTATAATTCATAATATGGTGAACAAGGATAAGAAGTATTTTCAAGACAAACTCCTCCATGATTTATGGGAATACCATACTACCACACATACTGCTACAAAAGAAATCCCACACTCACTTGTGTATGGGACTGAGGAAGTGTTACCCATGGAGGTCTAGCTGCCCTCGCTCTGAGTAGCCATTTTCAGGAAATACTTAGATGATGATAAATCACAAAAGAAACTAGATGAATTGTAACCTCTTGATGAGAATTGGTTTGTGAACACTACATAACCTTGAGGTCCACTAGAATCATATTGTATGATCGTTCAATAAAAGGGTTCGCCTCCACTCATTCTTGTGAGGGGAATTGGTATTAGTCCTCATAACTACAATGATACCTGGAAAGAAGCCCCCAATGATGGAACCAAAATGGGATGGACCTTAAATAATACATAATTTATACCAAAAAAGGGAATAATAATTAGAAAAAATAGATGGGGAGCATGTCACACAACCCACCAATGTAAGATTTTTGAAGATATACATTGTGTAGATGTCAGCACAAGGTCATCCACATCGGTGTAAGTCCCATCACTTATCCTAGTTACATGACATTAAATTGTAAATTTTTTTCCTAGAATCAAGATGTTAAACTACCTGGAACTTTTCTTCAGGGATGAAAGATGTTAAATTTAATTACACCTTTCATCCTTATCCCAAGACATTAAACTGCATGCCCAATGTCCTTACTGTATGACATAAAATAGCATAGATCTGTGATATCTGTCTCAATTAATATCGTGTAACCTATATCCGTGATGCATGAAATTAAAAATCATGGTTCTTTAAGAACTAAATATGTATTTATTCTCATTTCCAATGAGATAAATAGGGATTCCTAGATCCTATATATCGGTCCATCCACCACAAGATACAAACTATCCTTGTTGTTCCCCCAACTATATTTTTATTGTAGGAAAACCAATGTAGTTCATTGTTTCTCACTATTAGCATAGATCACATTATCATAGAATTTTAAACGAGGGCTGAACCTCACAATAAAGGCATAAAAGTACACAACAGGAACAACACGCTCCTTAATGTAAGAAAATAATGGAATACTATGAGTCCTCATCGCATAATGTTAAGCTACATGGTCAATGTCTTTGCCACATGAATTTAAATTGAACTGTTCATCTGAAATATGTGTGGTTCGATTATAATTCTCATGAGATATTTAATGATTCCTAGACATCCACCCTTGGGCCATACCATAAATTCCCATCAATTCATGTCGGTTCGCCTCCAACCTCACCGCATGACGTTAAACTGCATGGGATTCCAAATAACTATGTATGGCTTGATTATTATTTCTAATGAGATACATAGGGATTCCTCAATCCTATATCTGGGTCCATCCACCACAAAATCCCCCTCAGTGACCATGATTCTCTTCCATCAATGTCTTTTTTAATAGATTATTTCTGATTTGTGAAGGCTTGTTTGATCATGCAAGCTTGCGAAAGGAGTTTTTTTCTTGTCCTATGGACATGTCCAAGGGTCTTCATGAGATCTTGATTCCTTACCTGTAATAATATTTGGGGAAAGGGTGGGTTATCTAGCCATCTTTATGAGATCTAATTGATGTGTCAAGAGGTCTCATGGGATAACGATGTGGGCATCCTATCACAACATAAGTCTTTTAGTGATCATAAGAGATCTCGCCTCCTACATTTTACCCCCTCTATTTTATTTTACAAAGGTCATTATTATGTGAGATTTCCTAAGGATTATCAAGGATATTTACTAAATTTTTTATTATTCCCCTCATGACCATTATGGGTCATATGGGGGTGCGTGTGCATGGCATAGATAAATCTATCGATTTTTTCTTCGAGTGTTG
Source organism: Viscum album (assembly GCA_963277665.1). NCBI lineage: Eukaryota > Viridiplantae > Streptophyta > Magnoliopsida > Santalales > Viscaceae > Viscum > Viscum album. The sequence continues at coordinate 1,489,900,118 of OY728139.1, read as the reverse complement.
AAGGGGAAGTGAAGAGTTTCTTGAACATACCCAAGGAATCCCATGTGGTAAGGATAAAAATATAAAGGTATTTGGTGAGACAAGGAAGACATATCATCGAAGGCTCACAGTGTCTTGCAAGACGTCGGGTCCACGTCACATGCCTTTCAGTGACTGTGAGTACCTCTTACCTCCTCTCTTTTATCTCCTTTGTTTACTTCTACAATGGTTCTGGGGTTATGTGAGTTTTCTTGGAAGTCATTATGGAATTTTATTCTTTACAATAATGATATGGAACATGATATTTATAACCATGGTTGTTATCTCCCTTTGTATATTATTCCTTCTTATTGTTGGAAGAATATAAGAGGGTTTTTCAGGAACATTAAAATTACTAACCATGTGGCCTGGGGGTTCTCATTCATTTTTATAGATATCCTCTTAAAGATGACGATTTTTTATGGTGGGGGGGGATTTGTGGGATTCTTTATATGTTATGAACTACTCTCGGATTCTTCGCATGAACTTGAAATGGTCACATGACAGTGAGTACCTTGGAGGATTATGTGGTCTGCTAGTATCGACTCTTCTTCTTTCATGGGGTAGGTAATAACTCTATTCAAGTATTTCTTCCTTTGTGATTTTTTTTCTGATACTTATTTGGTGGGGTTCAATAGTGGTAATCCCATACACATTAAGTCTAAGTGAGGGAAGCTTAAACAAGAACATGAAATTAAATATCCTAGTTACTAGTCACTTCTAGTTGAATTTGGTTATGAAACTGCTAAATTATTAAATGTGTCCATCCAATTTCTCAATCATGAGTTGTTCCTTGACTCTATTTTCTCATTCCACATGTACACTTTTAGATATTCATTCCTAGATTTGGTAGAGTGAGTAGAAGGATATGTACTCTTAGATAATAATAAGAGGTGTAAGGTTAAGGGAAGAGTTTCTGTTTTATTTGAACTATATGACCATTCCATCATCCCTTTTCTTGATGTTATGTGGGTTCCCAACCTCCATTTACACCTTATATCCTTAGGTTTTATAGAATAAAAGTAGTTTACCTTTATATCTGAAATATGTTTTCTAAAATAATCCAGAGGATCTAGAACTATAATAAACTTTTCCCTAATTAATGGGATGTATGGTTTGAATGGAAATACCCAATAAAGGTAGTCAGGTAGTTTCTATACCACAATTACTAATAAAACTCCTCCATGTAATATTATATTGGGTCATGTAAGCTTCAAGGGTCTAGAATAACTCAAAAAAAAATGGATTTTGAGTGACATCAGAATAAATAATATTCCATTTTCTGAAGATTTTGTGATGGGAAAATATAAGAGTGAAACTTTTAATAGGTCTACCATAAAATATTCCATCACCATAGAATACATAATTTTTGACCAATGGGGACCAGCTATGACTACCTCCCATGGTGGAGATTATTATTCTATCATTTTTATAGATGAATTCTGATGAAAATTTTGGATTTACACTCTAGAAAATAAATCAAATGTTTTCCAAAACATCAAAACCTAGATAATTTTAGTTGAAAATCAGGATGGGAGAAAGATCAAAATCATGAAAATCTATAATATCATATAGTACATATCAACTGAGTTTATACAATTATGAGAATATGAGGGTATCAAAAGACACCAAACTGTTAGGGACCCCCTTAAAAAATGGTCTTGTAGAAATAAGGAATTGAACTATTTTGTAAAGAGTATGTAGCATGTTTTCATACTCAGGTATCCATATATATTTTGTTAAGTGGTTTCCAAGATGGTAATATTCTAAGAGAATATACCATCTTGTTCATATTCCTTGGATGATAGTGGATTGAGAAATCATAATCCTTGATCTACTCTAACCACCATTACTGGTGCATATTGATCTCCTTATATTTGAATATAAAATTGAGGCTTTTATAATACCTCTATATGCCACACTTCTCCCCATAGAGATAATGTTATGAAATATGTTGTACAAATGTCACTATAACCAATTATAGATCACGTTTTGGGTGGTTTTTCTCATGAAATTTTAATTGGAGGGAGACATTTGATATCCATTTTTTTCATCTTTCATGAGCACACAACCCAATATTTTTTGGGATATATCATTGTAGATCACAAATCCTTCCCCGTTGGTGTGTATTGTGAAAACAAGTGTACAAATTAGTCACTTTTTCATCTCCTTAAATCTTTCTTCTCATTCGTCATTATATAAAAACATCACCACCTCTAAGTCAGCTTGGTTAGTGGTCTTAAAAATCAAGAGAAGTTTCTCAAAAACTAATGATAATACCCATCTAATATAAGGAAAATAAATATCTCGATCATATATTTTGGTCTGATCCATCATTAAATTTCCTTTTTTTGAAGGATCCGTAGATATAGATTTACTGATGAAAACATACCCCAGGATGTTACTTGTTCTAGGTATACTTTCAATTGAGAACTCAACCTATTCTTTAGGGGGAATACCATACCATTATTTGATGATCATTTTCTATCACAATAGGCACATTATCAAAGATGATATTTTCATCACACTAAATCATTTTAGCTAGACACACTTGCTAATAAGGAAATAATATACATGCTTTAAATGATAATTCCAACGTATATCCATGATCCCCATTACACCAGTATTGTATCAGATGGTGATTTATAGTATAGATGGTGAATTCCTATTCCCAGAAATGTATATTGGATCTGTAAAATGAAAACCAATTCATATATTGTATATCATCAAATTTTACTAAATGGAGAATGATAAGATTTTCATGAAGTTCATTCTCAAAAATATAAACTTGGAATACAATAATTATATAAGTATTTATTAATGATATATGTTTCTGATGAAAATAAGGTGGTTATGATGGTTGATTTTTGTGTTTAATATGGATGAAAAATTAGTCATTTCAAGTTCATTATTTCTGAATGGCTTTCAACGGGTTTTTTGAAAAGATGAAAATAACCATTGTTTCCCTCATTCAAGATGTTTACCAAAACATCCTTCCAAATGTAATTGGTTGTTGAGAATTATACCAACAATGCTTAGGGACTGACACTGGTCAAGGGGGTATAAGTTTAGACTCATAACACTCTTTGTTGGGGAAACTATTTCCTATTCAAGGGATTTATTATAGATTAAAGTCATTTTCATGAATACTTTGTTCATTACAAATCATAAAATGGGTCACCCTTGAATTAAAGATAAATTATTAGAATCTGTGGATGTGGAACCATATTTATGTATCTGAGGTTATCCATAAATGGAGGGTACTATATGTATCTAAGGCTCTTCATCAATGGTACCTATGAACAAGATATTTTTATATTGTTCATCTTTATGATTCTGGTTTAATCCACACAATGGGGTGCTCAAGACGTTATTGTTATATAGGGATAAATGAGTTATTTTGATATAGGGATTGAACCCATAAGATGGTATTCCAACGTATCATTGTGTAAGGAATTTGTACCCATGTAGTTTGGTGCCACTTAATGAGACAAATCACATTTTAAGGTCATGTGATAAGTACCAAACCATGTAGTTTAACATCATGTATAAAGGACATCAAGGTGGAAGGTTCCGAGTCAATTTTTGATGTGAGATTTATGTACATGTGGCCCAAGGTACTTAGAAATTATGTGGTATCCCAGGTGGGGTATTATCTTATATGGTAATATGTCCTGAATAAGGATGGTGAAAAAATGTGCCTAGAAGGAATATATCCCTCTGTGTTGAATATGACCCAACTGGGGATGTATCCCATAAAACATTAGGGTGGATAAGGGTGTTGGGGTTGGTATCATAGAGGTTTTATACGTACCCCAATTAGTTGATAATCAAAGACCATTTAGTTCAATAAGGTTAGGGCTTACACTTATAGAGGGGGTCTATTTTCTTTCTTTGTCAAGAATACGGACCATTAAAGGTTTATCTCATGGGGAATATAGCCTATTGAGATGGTATGATTGGGGATTATACTTAATGAGAGTCCCATGTTTCTAGAAATATGATTAAGTATCAACTAACAGTTATTTAGAGGTTTGGTTGGGGCTTACACTCAATAGTATTCCCATCTTCTTGAGTATAGTCATGGAATATACTTAATAGGAGGCCCTTATTTTAGAAACCGTGAGGAATGTATTGACTCTGGTGATTTGGAAATATGGTTGGGGATTACACCTAAACAATTTCCCATTTTCTCGAGTATTTTTGGACTTATACTAAATAGAATACCTATGTTTCTTGAACTATGAGGAAAGTGTTGAATCATGGTGATTTAGAAATTTGGTTGGGGATTACACCCAATCACACTCCCAAGGTGCTTGGGATCATGATGATGTCATGATAATCGCTCAACTCTAAGCACATAGGTGTCATACTCAGTACAAGAGAAAAAAAGGAAGTGGTAGATATAGAAACCACACAATCTACTTTTTCTGTCGGTTTACGAATGCATGGTCCTAGAGGGAGAGGGATTAAGAGAGATCCAGCACCCATCTCCTCTCTCGTTTTCATCACATGGGCCCAAAGTGAGATAGAAGGGGAATTGAATGTGTATGTATCCTCTTTTTTTGGAAATCAATATAGTTAAATTGACTCCTGTCTATGACCTAGGTAGAAGAAAAGGATGAGGAGTTCATCATCCTGTAAGAAAGAGAAGGGTCTTCCTCCAGGAGGGATTCCCTACTCCTGATTTAAGAGAAAATGAGGGAATGATCCACCGCTAGAAATCAAAAAAGGGAAAGGTGAGTGGTTCCCCTCAATCTCTAAAACTGGTATGTCCATTTGAGTACCTCCATGGTTGAGACCCTTGTTACCCTGAGAATGTATGTCTGAAAACATCCCAATTACCCCCTTCTTAAATAGGTTACCAATAAGGTCTCATTTACCATGGGTACGTACACAAGAGGGGTCATTATGGTATGCCTAGTAATTTTTTCATCCATATCTAGTTGTTTTTAGAGATTCCATGGCTTGATTCCTTTTATGGGGTTCTATTTAGTACTTAGAGTTCCCTAGAATATAGGATGATGAAAAATTTTATCAGTGGAGAGTCCAAGGTGGGGCCAAACACTACACTGGATGAAGGAAATGAGAGCGGGAAGGGGGGACACCCTAGTATTCCCCATTAAATGTGGCATTTGACCATGTGGGATAGGGTTCCCTCTATGGATCAATTTCTATAAGGTTTCGGGTGAATTCGTGGAACAATTTTCTATGTGGTTCAATGTTCCACTATGGTAGTGTCGTCCTAAGATGGATTGATTTTATCATCTATTACGTCTTCCTTTGTGTGGCAGGTATCCATTCATGTAGATTTTTTCCGCGAAGGGTGATCAATAAAAAAGTGTCCATCCAATTATGTGTTTTTGAAAGAAACCCTCAAAAGGTTTTGAGTCTGGAGATGGTCGAGTGAATTGTTTTCTACATTAATGTTATGCGGGAGGTTTACCTACCTAGAATCAATGGATATCACGTTTTCTTCAAATTTTTCCCCATGTTTCCCTCCTTGTTTTTAGTTCACCTTTGGGGTTTTTATAGAGTAATAGGGAAACTAGATACCGACATGTCTACCCATATATAGTTTATTACCAGGAGTTCATTTTTGTGATCCTAATAAATATGTCAAGGCCCAAAAATGAAATCATTTCAGGTGGACGATAATCATCATCCAGGCCCACAGACAATTTATTGTTTATAGGGGATGATTGTTTTTAGGGGATATAAAATATCTTCCATCCCCACAAATGATCTAGTTTCATTCACACGATACAATGAACACCGTCACACCTGGGATTCCATGCCAAGTGGTGGTTCTCATAGCGATTTTGGCTATGTGGAACCATGATATCCTTCATGATGTTGTACTTTTAAAAAAAATTCAAAACACTTCTTTGGGTTTATTTTTTCCTTTGAAAAAATCATAAAATTATTTTCACTTTCCTTGCAGAGTTTTTAGGACTCAATAAATTCCCCACATCAGAATGGGCTTCGATCGGGATGAAGAAGAGGTAGTTCCAAAAAAGAATCTGGTCATATTTGAATCGATTTTTGGTATGCATGTGGACCCATAAAGTGGAGAATTCATATAAATTGTAGGGGGACCCAAATAAGTTCTTACTTTATCGAGTCTTCGTGAAAACTAATCCCTTCATTAATCACCTCATGCTTTCTAATCATGAATATAAATTCTCCTTTGTAGAATAATTTCTAATGAACTAAAAGGTGGTCACCCAAAAACTCCACTTCCATTTACCCACATAGTGAAATGGTTATGTGGATGATGTATTGATACTTTATGGACTGATAACCTCATGGGATGAGCACCTCACAGGCCAAGAAACATACAGACTGAGCACCTCATGGACCGAGTGCCTCATGGGATGAGAGACGCACAAACATAGCACCTCTTAGATTCTTCATGGGAAGAATACATTCTATGGGGTTTCAACATATTTTCCATTTTTTTAAGTAAATATTATATGTTTTAAATGATCATTCCATAGGGATAAAATGGATCTTGTTGACTAAACCCTATCTTCAACTTCCATGACCATGACTAAGAGAAAAACTTCCATTACTGAGAATATTGAATATGGTCTTTGAAATCACATCATCCCCCAAGAGGGTATTCTGAAGAGTCTCATTTCTCCAAGGATTTTGAATTGCCCATTTTCCCAAAAATTACTACTATTTAAATTTGGACTTCAAAACAATTATCCCATTATTTTAGATGATTAGAATCTTCCATCTACTTTATTGAGGTTTCTCTGTATTGTGTTCAAATAAATATCTCTAAAATGGGGAGGAGCAGTACTAAATCATGTCAAGAGAAGGTCCCTATTATGAATGGTTCCTTGTATACCAAAATCAACCATCATAATGATGATATGTACTTATGGTCTACCATTCAATATTATCCATCCATTATTAATCTATCAATAGATTATCCTAATAGGGGATGGAGTTCTAAGTGGGATTTGTGTTTCAGAGGAATATGTTTTGATGAATGGGATTGGGTTTGCCAAAATATTAAGGAATTATTGAAATAATTGGAGGTCGAAATCCTGTACAAGGAAGTATGGATCTCTTAGTTTTTGGTTTATTCATAAACTAAGGTGTTACCTAAATTGATCATTCATTTTTGTTTGAGAACCAACACCTTTCATTTGTCACACTGTGATGTTTGGATTGACCTGTGGGATATTTATCAATTATGAGGAATTCAAAATCTTGGAATTTTTTATGATGAAACCCTTCTTGAATCTAACACCCAGGAAGATATTGAAAATATATCTTTATTAGTAGGGGATTTACATATTTTAGTAGAGAAATAATTGGGTCATCTTTTTCATTCTTGTTTTCTCATTCCAATTCATGATAGGATATATCAATCTTTTCAAGCTAGTGGTCCTAGGTTGAAGGTTCGCTGTAATATGAATCTCCCTAATCAACAATAACGAGGAATTCCATTTTCATACTAGGGAACTATTGAGGAAGTCTAACATAAAACATGAGGTTACCAAATTCGGTCAAATATATCTCTAGAATTTTGGATTAGAAGTATTTTTTTTCATGTTCCTAAGTGTATGGATCTTACCATCTTGTGATGCGTACAATGGTTTCAGGATATATACCTTAATGATGGTAGCCACATTGGGGAAGGAACAACCAACAACCTAGGTGTTCCCACTCTTTCTTGTATTTATTAGTTTTTGGGCCATATATAGGTGGGTAGATCCCCACATCATCTTTGTGGGCCATTTTAGTTTTTATGTAACTAGGTGGGGGAAAACTTTTGATGCTACAAAAATCAGTATACCACAAAAATCTTCCATTCCCCATTTCACCTTGTACTTCACAATATTGCTTCCATTCACCCAAAATAACTAGGAATCAAAGGTTCTATTGAGTTTATAAATGAATTCCCCCAATTCTCTTTCACTCTTTATCTAGAACCCTATAGAGTGGTTCTAGATAATGATATAGGTTATCAATAAGAATGCTTCTACATCGTCTCATTGTGAGATGGGATTATGAATTATTTAATAGATATGGTAACCATTTCTAAACCTTATTCTCCCTATAGGTCTGCATAATAATCCATATACCCATAATAGGTTGACTCTTTACCCCTTACCAAGATTAAAAATGAATCACACGAAGTACTTCTTCGAAAATTATGGTTGATGGTGTGAGGTGAGGATTCTGGAAATGAGATTTCTTTACCTCCCATGAGAGCTCTGACTAACTTATAATGGGGTTATGCTGAAATGATCAATACTACAAATATGGCGTTTATTAGTGCTAGGAAAGGGCATTAATAGTGCTAGAAAAGTATTGTTAATCGAGGCGAAGATAAATGGGGTCCCTTTTATTAGTTCTCAGAAATTTTCCAATAAAAGGGTCCTTTTATCAATGCTAAAAAAGTACTGATAAATGGGGACTATTTCAGTGCTTTTAGAAAGTGCTGATAAAAGTTAAAAAATAGAAAAAAAATATTAAAAAATATTTTCTGCTTATTGGGGGAGGGGCTTCAATAGTGCTTGAATCCCCCCCTTCAATAGCGCCCCACCCCCCAGCCGCAGCCCGTACTCCCCAGCCACCCCACCAGCCTTTAACAATGCCACATCCCCTTTAACAGTGTTATGCATTATTCCCCACCTGCGTGCGTGACCTACCTCCCACATGATTCGAACTCAGGACCTGTTGCCTACGCACCTAACCCTTTACCACTCCACCATATTTCTTTGCTCTTAATTTATTAATATATATATATATAGTTATATTTACTCATATATTAGTATATATATTTATATTAATATATATATATATGTATATTAATATATATATATTCGTATATTAATATATATATATATTCATATATTAATATATATATATATATAGTTATACTTATATATTAATATATTTATTCATATATTAATAAATATTTATAACATCAGTATTGAATGCATTTTTAAAATATGCTTTTTATGAGTGTTTATGAATACATAAATACATATATACAACACACACACACACATATATTACATATATATATATGTATGTATAATTATACATACATATATATATTTAAATATATTATTTATTAATATGTATATACATATGTTTAGAATATATAGATAATATATATCAGCTTGTCAATACAGACGCACACAAATATATATATATATATATACACGTACACATTATATAGGTATACAAATATTCATATATTTGTATGCTAAATAAAATGGATATTAGTTTCTTATTTAGATTAGGCTTATATATTGGGAAATATATTTTATACGTAAATATGTTTAATTATTTATTTATAAAATAAAATTTTTATGTGCGAATATATAATATATATATATATATATATATATATATATATATTGTTATATATTTGATTATAAATAACAGCACATTATGAAAAATTATAACATTTTAAATCCATAATATTAATATGAGTGTAATCTATTTAAATAAATATTCCCCACCGAAAAAGGGGGAAAATACCCCTTAAATGAGGCTAAAATTCCATCGAATGTTAAAATATTTGGGTATCCTGACTAAAAACTCAGTTTAGGAGGCCTTATGGAGATTTTTGGGCCTCGAAAAAAATGTGAAGGAAGGTTCCCTAAGTCTAAAAGTGTGTAGATCCTATCACAGGCTTCGATTTGATATGTTGTAGAGCTCAAACGGGCACCCGGATCAAAGGTTATGGCCGTTTGAAGTTTGAGTTACCTTTTCTACATATTTTAGATCTTTCTTTAATTTTTTTTTATTTTTTGTGTCTTAAAATCATTATTAAATGATTATTAGTCGATTTTAATTAGAAAATTATTAATTAATAATATTTTTTAAATTATTTTAAATCTATTTTCACTAAATTTCTTATATATTAAATGTAATAGTCTATTTATACTTATCTAAAACATATTTAAAAAATATATATTATATTTATATCAATATAAATATACTTACCTATCAATATATTATTTTTTATGATTTTTTTTTGAAATATACACTTTATCAGCGTTAGAAAAAGTGCTAATAAAGCCCCCCCTTTATCAGCGCTAGTAAAAAAAGCACTTATATAGGGGGGCCCTTTAACAACACTTTTTTTATCATTGTTAAAGGGTGGAACTGCAGAAACCCAGTTTTGTGGTCGTGGTTGGTAGAACATTATCCTGTTGGGGTGTTGGAGAAGCCAATGTGATGGGTTCATAAACCACTAGACACTCTTAATACTTTTCCAATAATGCTAAATTGACCCTCTTTTTAAAAGGAAATACATTTGTCTTGACATCATAAGAATTTTTTGGGAGATTTATCATCAAGTTATAGTTTTCTAGGGAGTGGTACATACCTCATACCTTTTATTGGAACCATTTGTAGTACTATCGAGGCCGATCCTAGTGGGACATCATCAGGAATTCATCCGACTGATACCAAACCTGTTATATCAATTTGTGATGTTAATCAGGAATCAGAGATGGAGGACTTTCCCACTTCAATGTTGAAATTTAGAATGATCCCATCGATTACAAATGAAATCCCAAATTATATACCCATAGAAGTGGGTGAAATGGTTTAGGATCCAAGTGATGGAATTTACCCTCATGCTAAGAAAAATTTCCCTTGGCACCAAATTTACACTATCATCACCGAGACTCATTTGTCAAATATTTCTGATAAGGATAGAATATATCATATTTTTCTTAGCTTTGGTGCAAACATGTTTGATTACTGGAACTTTCATTTATTAATTCATGAATTCCTCATTGTTAGAGATGATATTCCCTCTTTTTAATGCGATCTTATCCAGTTTAATAATTTAAATAATCATACAGTAGCCTTAGAGGATACTGCTACTGAACTGAATCTTTTGGTTACCAAAGAAGAAATATTTTATGATTGAATGGTTGAATAGACTATAGATTTACCAGAATACAAGGCTCATGTATCTTGGATAAATGAGAAACAATCATCAACAAATGAGGGACTCGAAGCCATCAAATAGAAAGTTCCAGTGCTGAGGGTCGTTATTAGAGAAATGTTCCCATTGGATGAATTTGAATCTGGTTATAGAATCAATCTAGAACATTCCCTTGATGGTTTGTATCTGGACTTAGCCAATCTACTAATAAAAGTAGGTATGTTTCACTATAGTCATCTCAATTATTTTTTTGAACAACATCAGGGAGTAGATCTTTTATTTTTATGATCCTCCTTTGTTCCCATTCAATTGATAGATGAAAAGTTGTTCACCCTCCTGTACTAATCCTTTATCTTAGCCTGCAATACCAATCAATCCTAATATTCAATTTATTGAAATATAATATCTCTAGTGACTTGAATGGTTTTATCACTATATATCAATCTCAACTGTCACCATAATACCAAATTTATCATTTTTTGATGAATGATAATGTAATACCCCAATTGTTTTCTAATACGAAGGAATCAGTGAGCATATTTTTGACAATTTACAGGGTTATATGGAAAACCTTACAAACATGGAGTATTTTATATTACTACCCAAATTGTTTCCTAATTCCCCTATGGGTAAGAATTAGAGGGCCTGAATTAACTTTTTTAGGAATCCCTTTATTGGTTTGTTATCCTAACACATTTTTTCCTTTTTATTTTATTTCTATTGATCAATTAGTGTCAAACCCTGAAAAACAAAGGTTTAGTAAGTTGAGACTTGACTTTTACCCACGTGCCCTTTTTGGGTTTTCAACAGAGTGAGTGTTATGTCTATTTTTGTGGGAATTTAAAATTCTTTCAAGACAAAATAATTTGATTGGTGTTTTTGGCTGAACAACTTGGACCATGACTTATGGGGTGATGACCCTACTAGGGATTGTGGGAAGAGAATTTTACAATATTTTTCAGACATATGAATGGTGGTTTTCAAGCCTTGATTTTATGATTTTTGAATATGAGGTATGATATGGGAAATGTACATGAGGATTTACTATAGATCATGTTTAAAAAATGGTTTCCAACACGACGATTTCCTGGTGTACAGAGATAGATGATTCCTCTCCCAAGAACCAATTTTCCTCTGGTTAACATTCTTTTTTTGTCGGTGATTTACGGAAAGAAAATTGAGGCATATCAATGCATAATAAAACAAAGGCTTACTTAATATAATGAAATAATTTTATTGATTAATTGATAGTTTTTGAAGATCTAGATTCTTCATGACCATGAAGGGTGGTTTTTCAAGGGAAGGTGTATGAGAATGATAGGGGCATCTATATCGGTACCAACCATGAATGAGGAACTAATCCTACATGAATTTGTCTTTTGTAAAGGAGAGTTGAAGAATAGTGAAATTTAATTTCATTACACTAGGACATGGACCATTTAGTTTAATGTCTTATTGAAAGGTTGTTTTAGGTATATGATTTACGATCACATATATTAGACATAAAGATAAGGGATTTCCCCCTTTTTGTGGTAATTTTTCCAAGAATATTTAATCATATTTAGGAATGAAGGGAGAAAATTTTAATATTAAATATGCGGGATTTTGAATCCAAGGAGTGGCATGGGACGAAAATTTCAATAGGGTCTATAGAGATATAATAAGGCTCACTATAAAACAAATTTTCCTTTGGTTGACAGGCATTTTTTATGGGCGATTTATGTAATTCCAACTGGGGTGTATCAATGCATAGTCCAAAAAAGGAGTCATCAAAAAAAATAAACTTCAATTTATTATGGATATAGAATGATTATGGATATTAGGACATCCCTAGACATATATTTTTGTTTGTGTAAGGAAATTTCATGAATAAGAAATGATTGTTTCATATCAATATTACTCGAGAATGGGTAGAAATGTTTCCCTCACGCAGGTCTGATCCATATGAGGGAAAGAGGGATTTTTTTCATTACTACTATTCCTGGTACCTATTTTATGGGAATCACAACATTTCTATTCAAAATGAGAATGAATCCATATGTAGTTCTGAGAAGGTTTCACCCCATATTATTCAAAATCTTGTGTTGGGAAGGGGATGTTTTATTTGAATACATGCTCCTAAGCTGGGTGAGACATATATTGGACCCTATAATGCATATCATACTCATATATGGGATAATAGAAGGAATATACTTATTATTATGATCACACTAGGATATAGGATCCATAAATCCCAATATATCTCATCAAAACGAGAATCAGGCCATACGTAGTTCTTGTGTGAAAGTTCCTTGTGAATGTGTAACCCATGCACAAAAGGGGCAAAATTTTTATGTTATGTTTGGACCCAAAATGGGAGATTTGGGTATCACTTCACATCCTATGATATAAATAATCAAAACAAACATAGTTACATGAAATCATGAAGTTTAGTGTCATGTTAAAAGGTCATCAGTGATGCAGTTTAACATCATGAAGTAAGGACATAAGTGACTCAACAAGAAAAAGGAAATATGAAAACTTGAATCAGATTTGGAGAGCTAGGCATCATGATGCATCTTGATACAATGGGAAGAAATATACATGTAGTCCTTGAATTTTAATGTTGAATAATTTGTTTTGTAACAATTTTGTTTAACATCACAAGGTAAGGATGACATGGGGGCATGTAGTTTTAGGTAATACATGTAGGATCATATGATTAGTAATAAAAGGATTATCGATCTAAGAGGTTTTGAAATTCCTCAAACATGAACAAGAAAAATTTATACCATGATTTTGTAGGTTCTTGGATCATGAGAATTTATATAGTAAAAAAATGAAATTGGAGATTACGTGGATAGAAGAGGCCTATGTTGAGGATAAATTTTCTTCTCATTGGAAGACCTTTTTGTGGTAGATTTATGAAAATACCACTCGGGACTATTGATGATTAGTCAAACAAAGGTGTCCCTAGGAAAACAACCTTTCATTTTCAATGGTTAGAGAAATATTTTTGGGATTCAAAACTGCCCAGGACATAGATTATGATAAGTGGAGGAATGTGTCAGAGTATGTTAGAATCTTTCATACCATTATTGGTCATGGATTTTGTAGTTACATACATAAATATGAATCATATGTATAAGGGAACATTTTTTTCATTGATTGACCCCTGAATGAAGGATCCCAAATAAATACCTCCCGCATAGTTCATTGTTTATATGTAAGAGATGGGGATATATTTTTTCTTTATATTGTGGCTGGGACTAATACATGAGGTATAGACGTTACTATATATCTCCATAAAATTAGAATCATTCCATACATGGTTCTTGAGGAGACAAATAGTTTAATGTCATACAGCAAGGACGTGAGTTCCCCGACGTGAAAAAGAATGATTGTGGAAGGACCTGAGATTAAGGACCTAGATATCATTTTATCATATGATTGAAAAAAACAAGGCAGACAAAGTTCTTGAACTTTATCCTACCATTTAGCTTAATGTAATATGGTTACGACATCTGATGTGCCTTTTATGTTCTAGTAATAAGGACAATAGTAACCATGATTTGAATTGATATTCCATGATCATACAGGTAATACTTTACCAAAACTCCTAATACCACGTGATCTATGCTCAATATGAGAAAGAAAAGGTGTAAAAGGTTTTCAAAAAAACACAAAGGTTATAAAAATAAAGGATAGGGGTATTTTTTTATTTTTTGGTTGCTAGAACAGGATGTAAGTTATATGAGTCTCTATGTATCTCATTAGAGTTTGAATCAATCCATACATAGTTCTGGAATTGGATCCCCATAAAGGTTTAACCTGTACATAGGGAGGGCACATTTTCCTTGGTAGTGGAAATACCTAGGATTTGAGATCTGGGTTCCACTATATATCCTATGATAATAGGAATCAAGACACACATAGTTCTTGAGAAAAGGTTTGGTGGGATACCAGTACCAAATATTATGATCTGGTCAAGCATGTATTGAAGTGTCACATAGTTTTACATTGAGAGACATGGACATGAACCGTTCATTTTTATATCATGCAGTGAGGATGACATGTAAATATTTTCAAGGTTTCATGATAAATACCAACTATATAGTTTAACTAATACTCGCCCGTGCATTTTCACGGTGATAAAACATAATTCTTAGATCACGCGTTCTCATGACGATATGGTTCACTGCTTTTATAGAGATAATAAAATATTTTGGAAAAATAAAAGAAACTGGGAAAGTTGTAAACTGTACAATTTCTAGTAATTAGTAACCTAAATGAATTGGAAATAATTCATTAAAAGGAACAACAGTTTCAAAAAAAATATGAATAAAACATGTTAAGAATATCTGCATAATCTATTAACAGTATAGAATATAGAGGAAAGGAAAACTATGAAAAAATGTTGAAAATAACTGAATAATGCTTGATTATCAATTACCATGAAATTACATCATTCTTTTGGTTTCATAAATCAGTTATCCCAACTACTGGTGGGTTAAAACCAATGCATAATAGAAGCACCATCCCAATCCAATATGAAATACAGTTTCAATGCAATATTGATATAAAAAGATAATTTGCTGTCACTGCCACTCCTGGTTTTCCATCCTTCTTTAAACCTGTGCCAGAGCACCTACCAAACTGAAGTCCCATGGAGCTGTGTCCTGGTGCCTCTTGACCCAAGTGGGGAGCTGATATTTCCAACAATGAAATTAACAGTAAAACACAATCAGTTGGTTCAGGTACCTGAAAGTCATGCTGATGAGATCAATCCATACTAGTAGGCGACCAGGAACTGGTGGTCATGGATTCGGCAGCCTAAGAACTATGTGCATTACAACAACCTACTTGGTAAAGTACATGGAAACAACCTGAGAATTGTGTACAGTACACCAACCTAAGAATTGTGTGCAGTACACCAACCTGCATGGTAAATACACAATCAATTTCATGAGTACACCATCCTTCTTGGTAAAGTACACAATCAATTACATGAGTACACCAACATGAGAATTGTGCGCATTACACCAACCTGAGAATTCTTTGCTGTACAACAACATGCTTGGTAAATACACAATCAATTGCATGAGTACACCAACATTTTTGGTAAAGTACATGGAAACAAAATAATATATTAATGTCACTCTAATCAAAACCGAAAACTGATAATTGAAGTGCACACAGATGCTCATTACCAAGAATAGATGTTCCCCCTTGCTTGTGGGTTGCATGACAATGTGGCTATATTAGAACCACAACCAACCACATCAACCTATGGTAGAAACTGTAAATTCTCTTCCATTGATTTTAGCACTAAAAATTTCTCTAACTCTATCTATTGAGTAATAATTCTTCTAAAAGGAGAATATTGATTTTAAAATTAAACAACCCATTTATTAAAATACAATATGAAACACAAAAAATTAATCAAATCAATATAAGTCAACAAAAATAATTCAATTCACAATACAAAATAACTATGATTAATTAGAGATGTGAAAAAATTGTAATAATAAAGAATTTTTTATTTAATTCCAAAAAAAACATACAGATATGATATTAAAAACAAAAAATGAAGGACATTGAATGGAAAAAAAGAGCATGATATAAAAAAATGATGAAAATATCTATTTTTCATGCATTCAAAGACAATTCATATGGAATGTATTTAGTACATGAAGAAGAAATTTCAAAACAGATTTAATATTCCATATAGATTATATTTAAAAGTAGAGCATATATATTTGTAAACAGAATGAATATTTCATAAAAAATAAGATCAAATATAAAAATGTAAAAAATTTACATTCAAAATTAGGAAGAAAAACATACCTTGAATGAATGAGAAGAAAAGATGTTGAGTATAACTTCTCCTGGAATCGATTTTACCTGGAACATACGGGGACTTGTGCAACGGGTTAAATAATAGTTAGACGAATTATATAATGAAAATTTATGTGAGGTAAATGAAAAATATAATAATCCACTGCTAAATGAAAAATCAAAACAAAGGTAAATCAGAGAATCTGTGAGATAAGAAATTGATACAAACAAAAGATAGATGATTGAAATAAAAAGATGGATTAAAGGATATGAACTAAATAAAGCATACCCAATGACTTAAATTGAAGGGAGGATGACTAAATTGATTCATTGTAGTTCCAATGGTTGAATGAGCAACTGATTGGACATGAAGGCATGAGGAAGAGGTGGCCACATGACAGCAACAAATATCACAAGATTATAACTTTAAATATTCACATAAAACTAATTTCAGCATAGAAAATCTTAGATTTCATATATCATCATAAAAAATATACCAATAATCATAAAACCATAAAGATAATAAGATTAGTGGGGAAGTAGACATGTAAAGGTCAGTATTTTCAATATTGAGATACAAATCTAGAATGGGTGTCAATAAACACAAGAAATTGATAAATAAAAGAATACCTCTGATAATTTAACCTATATTTGACAGCCTAGTACCACAACTTGCATAAGTCCACCTCTTTATAGACTCTCACGCTTCATCTGATCTATTACAAAAATCTGGGCACTGAAAAAACAGAAAATCAGTGAAATTCGTTTTTCATGGTGAGCGAATTGTCAATCATACTATAGCCAAGAAATATACATTATCCATGAAAACAGTGTAGGTACCATATATGGTATGATATTATGGATATAGTATATGGGAGAGGATACTTATAATTGAAAAAGAGAGTTGGTCAATCTATCTTCTCTGAAATCATTTTCCTTGTAATGGAGGAAGATGCTACTTATAATTGATCACCCTTGTTTTGTGAGAAATCATGATATATAAATGGTTGCAGGTGTAGCCAATATCATGTTCAGTGAAGGCCTCCATTCACTTCCAACAACAGCCAATAAAAAAACATGAATTAGGTTTCAAAACAACATGTTCTCACTTCATGAAGTAGCATAACAGCTGGTAACTACAAAACAACAATTCAATAACTTTCCCTGCACCTTCCCCCTTTACCAGCTTCTGCTCTCCCCTTTACCAGCACCTCCCCCTCCCCCTTCCCCTACCCAGCTCATCCCCTCCCCTCCCCCTGCCCAGCTTGTCCTCCCACCCATTCCAAGCATCTCTCCCTCCCAACTCCTCCTCTGCACTGCCCAGCCCCATCCCCCACCAGCCCCTCTTCCCTGCCCAGCCCCATCCCCCACCAGCCCCCTCCCTGCTGCCCTGTTCTAGCCCTCTCATCCAATCCCCTCCCACCCAGACCATCCCCTCCCCTCCCCCCTATCCAGCTCTTGACGTCCCCTCCCGCCTGACCATCTTTTCCTCCCACCCCTTCCAAGCCGCTCTCTTTCACAACTCCTCCTCCCCACTGCCCAGCCCCGTCCCCCACCAGCCCCTCCCCATACCCAGCCCCACCCACCGGCCCAGTTCCTCCCCTCTCATCCCCTCCCGTCCTGCCCAGCCCCTCCCCTCCCCTCCCCCCTACCTAGCTATTGTCCTCCCCTCCCCCTACCCAACATGTCCTCCCACCCATTCCAAGCACCTCCCCCACCCAACTCCTCATCCCCACTACCCAGCCCCATCCCCCACCATCCCCCTCCCCCTGCCCTGGTTTTCTCCTCTCATCCCCTCCCCCTTACCCAGCTTGTCCTCCCACCCCTTCCAAGCACCTCCCTCTCCCATATCCTTCTCCCCCATGCCCAGTTCTTCCCCTCTCATCCCCTCCCCTCCTACCCAGCCCCTCCCCTCCCCTCCCCCTACCTAGATATTGATCTCCCCTCCCCCCTGCCCAGCATGTCCTCCCACCCCTTCTAAGAACCTCCCCCACCCAACTCCTCCTCCCCACTGCCCAGCCCCATCCCCCACCAACCCCTCCCCCTTGCCCAGCCCCATCCCCCACCAGCCCCTCCCCCTTGCCCATCCCCATCCCCCAGCAGCCCCCTCCCCCCTGCCCAGTTCTTCCCCTCTCATCCCCTCCCCCTACCCAGCTTTTCCTCCCACCCCTTCCAAGCACCTCCCTCTCCCAACTCCTCCTCCCCCTGCCCAGCCCCATCCCCCAGCAGCCCCTCCCCCCTGCCCATCCCCATCCCCCTCCATCCCCCTCCCCCCTGCCCAGTTATTCCCCTCTCATACCCTCCCCTACTGCCTTTCCCTTCCCCTCCCCTCCCCCCTAACCTGCTGCAACCAAAATTGTTAAAAAATAAAAAGTTTCATAATATATGAGGATCATTTAAAAAATTACCAATTCTGAAAAATGAACAATTGATAATGGTGTTTGATAACGAAATAAAAATTAAATAAATGAATGATAATTACAAATATATAAAAATTCATATGAAAAAAATAACCTTCATGTGGTGGTACAATTCACCAATATTCATCGCATTCCTATTTAATGCATCTCTCATAGATTTAAATATCGCTTATGTGAAACCAACTCCTGAAATAAAAAGAATCCATAGAGAAGTAGTCAAACGAAGAAAACAAGTAGAAAAATAGTGGTAAAAGTACTGGTAATCAAACACATTTATAATTCTTCTTTATGTATTCACATGTACTGCAAAAACAAATAGGAAAGATATACCAACTCCCAGTTTCCATAACATATATATTTCTATAATAAAAAACAACAGAAACATTAAATTAATTAATCTAGAAAACAAAAAATAAAATAAATTAATAATGAAGAGAAGAAACATTGAATAAAACCAATAAAACATAGGACATAAAATAAATCCATAGAGACTGAATAATAATTTACAAAACATTAAAGAACCCCCCCCCCCCCACCCTCATCCTACTTCCTGAAAGGATGGAATTTCCTCTGTAAAAAAGGATGGAATTTATAGAATAAAAGAATTTATAGAATACCTGAAGATTGGTGTGTGTTTTTATATTAAAAAGGATGTCGGTTCCTCTGTTCAAAAGAGAAGCATCACCAAATTTCCTACAAAACAAATATATTAATATATATTCCAATTTTTAGGTTTACTGATGACTAAGTAAAACTCATATGTTCATATATATGTTATTTATTTTTCCATTCCCAGGTTTCATGCTTACAGAATCATTATATTTCACAAGGTGTATGTTTACAAAATCATAAAAAATCAAGAAAATTACGTTGTACGCATATAGAGGCAGGAAAACAGTAATGCAATAGAACACATATAGAGGCAGTAAGAAAGGGTGCAATTGATATCTGCTTCAAAACATCCTAATCCATGCATGAAAAGAGGATAGAATATAATAATGCTTTTTGATCACATATAAAACCAGTATTTTCCTATAGTAAAATCACATACCATGAAAATGTATTTGAGAAGATAATCACCCCCAATATGATTCTCTAATAAATGGGGACATCCAATAGAATGTACTGGTATATATAAAACCCAAATGAATTATATAATAATAAAAGGATGACTCAGAAACATCAATAGTAAGTTGAGTAAATATTAAAAGTTCAAAGCATACCAGTAGTGAATGACTCATGGGGGGGGGGGTACCCAACCATCGTTCTACCATGGAATGAGGAACCAAGAGCAGTGAGCCATGTCAAAGGCCCTAGCAGGGTAAGAGATCATTGGGGAAGCCATGACACCAATCATGGCAGGGACAATGCCTTCCAATTCCAGCAGATCATGCCCCTTATGAGTGTTACGGGGTGCGTACGACATCTCCAGGATGTATCTCTTCAACTGAAATGTGCAGCATCTTGTGATCTGAATTCATAGAGGAAGAAGATGAGGGATCAAATAGAGTCTAAAATTATTCCAGTTCAAACCAAACTATTGCATAATTTGAATGAGTTCCCTTGCATTGAGTTGAATCAAAAAATAACTGTAGAGTGAAGAATAGTTTACCATGTTGGAAACTCTTTAAGGCCTTATTATGACATAGTTTTTAACGAATTTCATGTAAGAAAATTGAATATTACATTACTTATATCATTAGTAATTGCAATGAAACAGTGAGGTCATTCATTGTTAGTGGCCAATCAACATGATAAATTGAGAAAACTAAAAAATAAATTTGTCATATTGGGAAAACATACTGAAAAATAAATAAATTCGAGGTAGGGGATTCCAAGAAAAGGTATGTTCAAACAAAATTTCTCTGAATTAGAATGTATATTACATGGATTTAGAGTTGTATAACATGTATTCATAATGACAATATTGGAAATATGGAAAAATACTAAAATACAGAAATTGTAATAGGAATAATTATCTTAAAGTGCAACATGAATAACTAAATTTCTGTATGCATGTAGAATGTGAAAAAATATATTTATAACTAAATCTCTAAAATGAAAATAGTAATGAAAAAATAAATAAAATAATTTAAATAATCATAAGTTAAATATAATCACCATTATTAAAATGAAAATTAAAATAAATTAGAACTATCCTTAATGTGGTAATACACTTTACCCATTTACATGGCCTCTCAAATTCCTCCAACATTAATGGTTTCAACGTTACATGAACTTTACATACCTCACCAACATGCTAAATCTATAAAACAAAAAAAATTAGTCAAATTGGGAAACCATAGTGAAAAATAAATAAATCCAGAGGATATTCCCAAAAAAGGTAAGTTCAAACATAACTGTTCTGAATTATAATGCATATTACATGTAGTTTGAGATAGATAACACGTATTTATAAAGGCAAGATTCGAAACATGGAACAATGTGAAAATACATAAATTATAATAGGAATAATTACCTTAAAATGTATACTCATTATGAACAATTGTTAATAAATGAAATTAAACTGTAATAGTGACCATAATGCTCTAGAAATCGGTTTGGAGTGCTTCATGAGTCATGACGGAAACATGAATAACTACATGTGTGTATGCATGAATGATGTGAAACAATATATTTATAACTGAATATGTAAAATGAAAAGTATAATGGAAAAATAAATAACCTCATTTAAATAATCATAAGTTGAATGGAATCATCATTATTAAAATGAAATCGAAAATAAACTGGAATTAACCTTCATGTGGGGGCATAGTCCACCCATTTTGATGGCCTATTTGAATAATGAAGCTCCCATTATAGTATTAATGTAGTTCAATATATATCAACTAAGAAATGAAACAGTCAAACCATGGACAATAATAATAAGAAAAATTTTAGGACATTCTATTTTTCGGGTATCATTAAATCAAATATTTTGTGCTATGATCAGTTAAAAATGAAGCATTCAGGTTCATTCCACACAAGATGAGTTCAAGATCATACAGTAAACCATATGCCGATGTGTTGTTGCACTCCAACAATAGTAAAATGATACACATTGAGTTAAATTTCCATTAAAATTCTATGTTTCAAACTCTTACAGTGAAAAAAATTTAAATATAAGTACTATAATGATAAATAGATGCTATTTTAGGAATATTAAAAAACATAATTTGTAAGTCTAATAGAATAATAATGACATCCCAAAAACAAAATAGTACAACAAATTAATAGGGAAGAAGAAACATAGAATAATAAAAATTTCAAAGATACATGGTCCCCTAACTTGAATAGTATACATTGTGACCAGAAAACATAAATCAATTATACTTCAGTAACGTGAATTTTTGATTTACAGGATTTAAAAAATCCATCAATTTCTCAATGGATGTAATTGTTTTTAGAATGAATTTTAATCAAACTGATTCATATAATATATATGCACATTCTTAAAAACATTTCCTACATATGAATGCGATCATGCAAAAAAATATATGGAATGCGGTCCTTCGTCCACCATGGTAATTTGGAAACCGCAAATAAATTTCAAGTTGAAACATAAATACCATGTTCCAGAGAACCAAGATCATTTCTGTAAACACATTTTGACTCATACTATGTGCTTCTCTTTGTAATCTTTATCTGCAACACACACACAATCCTGGCTACAAGAATGATTAGATATGCAATGAACCCTTATTCTATATTTGAACATATACCTTACAGTCACTCAAGTTTATGTCATGTATAAGCTTGAAACTTTTCAACTGATGTTATATTTCGAGATCTGTCACCCAAAATTAGAATTTGGATTTAGAGACTCTTCAGCCGTGGAAAATTATACAGATTAATCATCTAATAAAAACACCATAAAAAATCAAATTCATTGATACATGAAGATATTTGATAGTGCTTTGTTCGATTGACACTGGTTTTTACCCAGTCTTACTCACTGCGTGCTCGAGGGAAATGGAACCCTTGGTGAAGAAGAAGGAATAGTCGATGGAGCCGATGTCGGTGGAGCCGATCTCAGACGATCCGAGGACGGAGTAACCGAAGTCAGAGGAGCGGTAATTGGAGGAGCTGCAGACGGCGGAGCCGTAGTCGAAGGATCCGAATGCGGAGGAGCCGATGTTGGAGTCGCAGGTGGAGAGGGGATTCAGGGATGTGGGGGGAGAGGGAGAGAGGAATTAGAGCCGAAGTCTAATGAAGTACAGGTAGAGTCGTGGCTCGAGAGGGGATTCGAGGATGGGAGGGGAGAGGGGGAGTGGAATCGGGGAGGGGTGTGGAAACCCTAGGGAATGGAACGGTGAAATGAGGTAGATAATCAGTGAGGGCGTGCGAATGGAAATGGAAAAGCCCGATGGAGGTAAGGATTCGTGGGGGTAAATCGGGGAGAGATTTTTTTTTGGTGACTTGGCTTCTTGTGGAGCCGACACGTTAGCTGGGAGCAACCCAACTTTAGTATATATAGTGGATGTCATGTATAAAATAATTTTTTATTGATTCCTCTCATACTTGGTCGCATGAGGCATCCTGGGTTTCTGATGTTGTAATACTACAATTCATCGTATCATAGCTTTAACCATGATAGGTTGAAAATGTATTAAAGAGGATTGCGTGGATAATAAGTGATGAACGAACATGAAAGGATTGTAAGGGGAACCTTTTCCACCCAAAATCTCAAGACATATTTCACAGGGACACCATTATGATATCATGGGTAAAAGACTTTATGATTTTTGGATGTTACGGTTGGACTTAAGGGAAGGGACCTAGGCATCACTGTGTGTCCTATGAGAATTGGAATCAAGCCATACAAAGTTATGTATATGAAAATATTCATCTAGGTATTATTCATATACAGAGGGGGAATTTTTTCCATTGATTATTGTGACTGGACATGGGATAGGAGATCCATGTGTCACTACATATCCTATGATAATAGGAATCAAGCCACACATAGTTCCTAAAATCCAGATTGGTAGAGGACCACTGCTGATGGATGTGTCATCTTTGGAAAGTGAATTTAAACAAAAAATTTGTGAGATGAGGTGTCACATGTCTGTTACATAGGGTATGACTATATTTTAACATCGTGTGGTGAGGACATTTACATTGGAGTTTAAAATAATTTGGTAAGGACTTTTCTCATTCATTTTAACCTCATGAGGTGAGGAATAAGATGATATATAGTTTAACATCACACAAATAGAATGTTGGTGTGACATAGTTTATCATATTGAAACATGGATGATAAGGTGTAGTGTATTTTAACATCTTTATTCTAGGATGTGTCCCGTTTTTTTATCATCATGGAGTTAAGAAGATGATTCTATGTAGTTTAATTTCATATATGGAGTATGTTTTCATATAGTTTAATGTCTTGTGACTTGGATGATGATAATGTCATTAGATGAAATATTTCTTCCAGAACATCACATTGGTGGGGGGATGTGATGATCTATCCATATATCAAGATCAAACTATAAGATCAACTGGAGTATACCTTGTGTGTGGATTAAGGTCCCTTTCACTTTAGTTCCAAATTTCAAGGATTGTTTCTAAGTCTCATCAGAGTCTATAAGAGCTATATCATGTCTCTTTGAATAAAATATAGATTTTTACAAAACAAATTAAAGTGAATTCGATCAAATTTCGATGGACATCCAATGAGGAAAGTTGTACAGTATCTTTTCATTATGATGCTCTGATATATCTAGTAGTTTTTAGGATTTCTCATATGTGGATAACTGATCATAGATGGAAATTTGAAGTTAGTGAAATTGAACATTGATGACAAGGACCTCCTCTATCCCATATACAAATCAGTACAGGGTCAGCTATGTGGCATTTTATGTTGTATTCTGGTAATCCAACAAGGTATTTAGGAGATTGTTCATACATGAAGTTTTATCCTTATCTACCTTCTTCTAGATAATATTTGGTTGGGTCTTGTTGAAGGAACATATCTTTACATTTTCCACTTCTTGATAGTGGGACGAATGGTTGAATTTGATATTGTACTCTTGATATAGTTTCTTCCACTCATAAGAGAGGAAATTATTGTTTTTTCTCCTTAGTATTTTATCAGGGACTCCAAATCCTGTAATGATTTTGGATTTTATAAAGATGGGGATATTTCATTCCCTGAATTCTTTGAGGGGGTAAAACTTAGACTCACTTAGAAAAGAATTTATTAGTAGTGATAATGTATTTTAATTTCTTGGATATGGTAGGAGGATATAGTCTCATGATGTTTATTCCCCATATGGAAAATGGACAAGAGTATTTTAATGTGTGCAGAAACTCTGGGGGTTGGTGGATGAAGTTGGAGTGAACATGGCAAGAATGTCACTTTTTGGTAAATTTTATGCAATCCTAACTCATAGTTAAGTAGTACCTGAGCCTTTATATTTTATGGTAAATATTGAAACCTGATTGGTGGCACCACAGGCTCTGATGTTCACTTCTTTCATGACAGCAACAGTCTCTTCTCCATTAATGTGCTGGAGGAGGACCCCATCAAGGCCCCATTAATAAGGGATATTTTGATGCTTTGTTCCATTATATAGAACAATGTTTATTTCTCATCTTTAGATTTTATTTTTCAAAAATATTTCTGATGGGTGTGATACATATTAATTGTAGTCCACAATGAGTATCATTCATCCCATGGTAGGACCATATATTTTAGAGAAGAGAATAAATTCATTAATCTCTTCCATTTTTACTTGGAAAAAGGTGAGACTATTAAATGGTGCACAATGATGATGATTATTTCATCCTAATACATATCTTCTAGATTCAGGGATGCATTTTCCAGGACATCTACCTGGTTATTTTGTGATCGGGGGATGTGATTAAATGTTGGTTCAAAATGGAATCCCACCATAACACCTTGGATATAGTCTAGAATTAATATTAACTATTCTTTTTAGTGTAATAATCACCATTGACCTACTTGATTAATACTTATGAATCTACCTTTATCTTTAAGGGATTTAATTATACCTGAAATGCATGTTGAAGACCTATGACGAGGGATTAATATTTTGATTCATTATTCATGAACCCTTTTTATAATAAGAAGTAGTAGGGTAGGACTGCCTTTGATGGGAAAATAAGTAACAATGCTAACCCAACCTTTTGGATCAAGCTGTCTGCCATCCTCATCCATGTTATGATTCTATATGTACTTTCAAAATACATCTCTCATATATGGGGGTCTTCTTGAATATAGAAGATATATTGATTGAGTATTTTGGTATTTAGCGATGCAATGTTTTCCAAGGGATATTATCAAGGAAGTCAACCAGGTCTTGGAATTTTATAGCTTTCTGTGGCATAAACTGAATATTGAAATGATGTAAGATCACCTCCCAACGTGATAGATTCCCAATCAATATTGAATGAAAGATAATTCCTTTTAGTGGGTTACTATAAGAGGAAAAATGGGCCCCATGATGTTGTATGTAATGCCTCATTATTTTTCTACAAGTATTATCACCAAACATCTATTCTTGATATCCTAATAGTGAGTCTCAACATTGATAATGGTTTGACTAAGGTGATAAAGGATGTTTTTAGTGCCAAAGTCCTTTTTTCACAAGTAAGGCACCCAATGATCGCTATAAGACCATCACATACAATATTAGTGGCATTTATTCAATGGGTGGCATGAACACTGGTGAGATGAAAAGATATTTCTTAATAATATCATATTCTTCCTGATATAACCCCCTTTTTCATCAAATTGGTGAAAGGAAAACATTTTCCTACCTAGATGGATATAAAGTGCCAAATATAGGCCAAGTGTCCCAAAATTCATCTTAAATATTTGATGTTTTTAGGAGGTGAAATTATAAGTATATCATTTTTATTGTTAGTTAAACATTAATTCCAAAATGGTGTATAAAAAGGTTGAGTAATTTCCCTAAGTTAATACTGAAATCACAATTTAAGGGGTTCATTTTCAAGTTTTGTTGTCACAGTTTATTCAAGAAAGTTTCATGATTATCTTGGTGGTTAGAATGCTGTCAAGACTTAACCACCATATTTTCAATGTATAATTTGATAATATTATACATTAAGGGTTTGAAGATGCGATTCATAGAACATTAATACGAGCGCTAGAATTCTTAAATCCAAAGGGAAATTTTGGATGGAAAAATAATCACTGAGGTCCCATAAAGGAAGGGGATTCTCAATATTCTTGGTCTATTAAGAGATCATTATACCCTAAATAGCCATCCTTGAAGGAAAGTTCTTGATATTTTTCCTTTGTATCAATTAATATCTCTTGATTGGTACTGGGATCCTTCAGACATTGCCAGTTGAGATCTCTAAAATTGATGCCAACTCGGATTTTCTCATTCTTCTTCTAAAAAGGGAATATATTGGTCAGCTCTTATTGATATAGAACCTCCTAATTTAATTTTTACATGATATTCTTGTCAATTATATCCTCAATATTGGTAACATGGGTTGAGTGTGACCTTCGAGCTACATGTTTATAGGCTCAGTGGCCCTCTAGTAGGACTAGTTTGTTGGTGGCCACCTCGAGATCAAGGCTGGATATTTCTATGTATTTATAAGAGAACAACTACCAATATTGATTTATGAAGGAGGTATATAAATCCTTTTATTCAGAATACATGGATACAATTAACAAAGTGGGTCGAAGGTCCTCCACAATACCCAGATTTATCTCTTTGAGATCATCAAGGGTGGTAGAGAGACCTTCCTCAAAAGCTGAAGGGGTGTCCCCAAGGTCTTCATCATCCTTTTATTTATATTACTCCTTGCACTCTTTCCACAGGGGAAGAAAATAAGTGGATAATCTCTCCTAAGCTAAGAGAGGGGATGAAATTTTTACATTTAGATGATGAAGTGGCTTCCTTTGACCAAACTGACAAAGTGGGGTCGCTTTAAAAACCCATTGGGATTGAGTGAGGGACAAAGAATGGTTATTATCACACCCTGAACCTTTTAAATGATTTTATTTTATTACTTATTGGCTATGGTTAGAATCTACAAGGTGCAGGTTGAGAACTGGTCAAATCTTTTTGATGTTTAATAATGTTGGTGGGATTAGGACCAGTGCATGCGCACCACACAGTCGATGGTAACTGTACGGTCGGCCCAGGTACCTATGAAGTTGTCTAAAGATTTAAATAAATACAATTCTATGTAAATAAAATAAGCTAAATGTTTAAGATGTAATAATAAAAATATTATTGTGTAGATAGTATTATTTTTATTAATATTGTGTTATTAATATTTTTGTTATTATTAAAATTATTATTGATATTTTTATAATTTAAAATGAAATCAATAAAATTATGATTATATTATGATTAATAATATCATTAGGAATAAAATTTTTAATATTAAAAATTACCTATATAATTAATTTATTTTTATGATTGTTTATTGTTATTATTAATAGTAATAATAATAATATTATAATAATAATTATTATTATTATTATAATTATAATTATAATAATTATTTTTTTAAGAAAATAAAATAAGTTGAGAAACCCTAAGGGGCCGCAACCTCCCCCTCCCCCTCGTTTCCCACATTTTCACCCCCTCCTCCCACTCCGTCATCCCCTTCCCCTTTGAACGACGCATCACACCCAGCCACCACCTCAGACCCACATTTCCCCTAACTGATGACCATCTCCTCCTATGACATATTTCTTTTATTTTGGGGTTTATCTTCAATTTACCCAACTCTAATTTCTTGGGTCATTTTCGTGCATCTTTCTCAATGTTTAGGGTACGTGATTGATGTCTCATGAGCTGTTGGTCCACATTTCAACATCCACCGCCATGGGCAAGGAGGGTATACTCGAATTGATCCACCTCCATTGTTTCGGGTAAGATTCTAATCCCAATGTTCTCTTTTGAACCATCTATTTTTAGTTCTATTTTGATAAGTGAGTCCTTGGTATTTAATTGGATGTGTGTTGGTCATTACCGCACTAATTTTGGGTGCCGAGAATTGTTGCAGGGTGTTGAGATCAATTCCAAGTGCGTACACTCATTTTTACAGGTTTGAATATATATATATATATATATATATATCTTCTTTTTGTGTGTTCTCTCAGGTCATGAAGAACATGTGCATCAGTTTAAAGGTGTATATATATATGTATTTAGAAGTGTGTGCTTGAGAGCGGGCTGTTTCTTGAGTTAGAATGTTTTAGGATGGCCATTCCTTGAGGTAGGTGTCTCCAAGACCCTTTATTCTATTTACATTCCATGTGATTCTTGTGTTTTAGTATTTAATTCCTAAAACGTGTTTTAATCCTATATTACATACATAGTTAATTTTTGGTAGTGCCTTCCTGCTAGTTGGATTGATTAAAGTTAGGTTTTTGGATAATTTTTTATTTATGCACATGTAAATTTCTTACCATTTGGGTTTTAGTAATTGTCTAGTTCTTCCAAATGGTATTTTTTGGTTTCTTGGGTGGTGTTTGTTGAGATAACCTTTTTCTTATAGAAACTGTTTGTTTTGTGTTGGGTGGATTTATGAGAACTGGAACTTAATGAAATATTTTAATGTGTTAGTAGATGATGTTTTAATGTATAGTTTATTTAAAATGAATGGGAAATGGTCTCTTTTTATTCCATTGGATGTAGAATATCCATGGATACATAGAGTGCACCCATGTATGGGCCTTCAAATAACGATGACATTTGGAGAGGTCCTTTCCTCGATCCTTGGTTTTCTAAAAGGAATTTCTTCCTCATAATTTATTTTTTTTCTTTTGATAAGTGGTGCCATGGTTTTCAAAGTGACTTAAGGTAATTCAAAAAGCATATAGAGTTATTACATTCTTGGTGTTGATTAAAAAGATTGTTGTTTCTTTTAATGGTTGAACACCCGTTTGGATTATTTAAAATGCATTTTATGAAATTTCATTATGGTTTTAAGGTAAAGTGGATTTGAGATAAGGGACCATTTGGTTGTAGTTTCATGTTTGAGTGTGGGTTTTAAAGTAAAAGGTTATTTTGGAAATGTATTAGTGATAATGGGTTCTCTATTTGTTGGAAATGTATCTCTTCAAATGTTTTGGAAAATATACCCTGAATGGTAAAAGAAAAAGGCCCGGTTGGCACTTTTGGTATGGTACTTGGAAAGGGTTTGGTGTGTGAAAATTGTATGAGGCCCATTTGACATATTTGAAATAATTTTTGGAGAAACTCTCTTGAGTTGGGACTTTTTTTTCATTGGTTGACTGTGATATAGAATGTTCCTTAGTATGGGACTTATTTGAGTGGTAATTATTTTGAGAAAAGGGAAAAAACCTTGAGGTGGCTAGTGCAGTGATGGATTGTGTGGTGTATTTGTTATATATATGTGTCTTGTTGTTTGAATTTCATGGAACACCACATTATGAAGTATACATGGTAACCTATAATTGCAAAGAGGTTTACCAAGAATGATTGTTTCACTAGTTAGATTGTGCACTGCAAGTGGCCCATAGCAGGTGGATACATGGGATTATTACTATGGGATTGGGAACCTCGGTCTATCTTGAGTTAGGCTGGCAGAGCATTTGGATATTATGACTTCATCTAGTAGGTCATGGATTTGGGATGAGTCACAAGTATTAGTATGTTCTGGTCTTCCTCCGAGTTCCTAGGATTTCTCGTGTTTCCCCATTATGAGTATTATTAGTGTCATTTCCCTCATCATGTAGAATACCATTCCTTGTACCTAGTTTTTGTTTTTTTTATTTGGAAAACTATGAATATTTGGTTGGTTTAAAAATAGTTCTAATTGGATGTTTTAAAAAGAGAGCACAATTTCCCATTTTCCTTCTTGTGCCATTTTTTAAAATTTGAGGGAAATGGATCATGTTGCTTGTTTGTTTTTAAAATGAAAGGTATGTATAGAAATCTATTTTTATAAATGTATTTCAAACTAGTATCAATGGAATAATTTTGGGAAAATAATGGAATGGACTCTGTGATGATTTCCTACTAAGCATTTCTGTTATCACTCCTACAATGTCATTTCAGTTTCAGGTTTTGTTAGTTCCAGATCACTCTCAGAGAAAGCTTGGTTCTTTGTTAGGTGGGGACCTATGAGGTTACATGGAGGTATGTGCATTTTTACTTTATTTTCACTACTATATTTCATTTTTACTGATATTCTTTATTTATTTACTTCTATTTTATTTATGGTCAAAATAGTTCCCACTTGTTTAGTTTTGATTCCTGACACTAGTTTCCATCTCCGGGAGATCTGGAACGCCCATTAGGATATGTTGCACACCGGCTTGGGAGACCAGTTAAGGTTCGAATAGGGATGGTTCATGAAAAATGGAATCAAAGGAGGCCCTTTCTCTTCAGGATGTCCGTTAGAAGGATATTAGGACTGTCGGGACTCAGGAGGTGGGTGTGGGAAGAGTTTCAAGAACTCGTTTTTGCACTAATCCTCGAGTAACTAGGGGTAGTCTAGGATTTGAGTCTTCTGTCTTGGATTGTTTTGGATTGAGGGATGGTAATGTAGGTGAATTGGGTAATGTTGTGGCCTCATGTAGTGTTTTGACCATTGTAGAGTCTAAGTGCCCAGTTCAACATCCTCGTAGTGTCATGCCATAACCGGGGGCATGGCTCACCACCATGTCGTCGAGTTAGACATAGGCATTAGTTCCTCATTATGGTGATATTGTTGGGTTTTGTTTCATTTTGATATTGATCTATGTGAGTATGTGTTAAGAATGAATGTTTTTTTTTTGAAAAGGAAAATGTAATTCTTTCAAATTGTTTTGAAATCTGTGAAGTGGGTTTTTAAATAAGGTTGTGTTTCAATTTGGAAAATTTGGTATGTGTTGGGATTTGATGAGGAATAGAGATGTTTGAGCCTTGGAAATAATTATAAAGGATCACATGTTTGTGGGTTTGTATGGAGAGTGCGTGGGGGAACCTGTCCATAGATGATGTAATCATGGTTGGATGAACACACATGTGATGGTTCATAAGGTTCCATATGTGAGTTTGAAAATTTATAAGAAATGGAGGGTTTTGTAAAAGTAATTTTTTATTATATTTGTATATGTTTGGATTATGAGCCTATTTCCCTTGGATTGGGAGGTTTCTTTGTTTGATTTTTGGCTTGATGCTAATTTTAGTGGTGTTTCCTGTGTTTTACAGGATGTGCCTCCCAAAAAGTTCCCCTAAGGTTACTAATGAGTCATGCCCAGTTTTCAGTTCTATAAAGTGTTTCTTCTTTGTCGAGGTAATCGATGTCCATTAATGGAAGTTGTGGGGTTTGTGGAAATAGAGTGTGTGTTCGGGTTGTTGGGAAATCCTGAGGTTTTTTAGGTTCGTACCATCTCAAGTTTGGTTAAAGGTCCAATTTTGGACTACTAGAGGATTGGTTCCTCTTCACCATTATGATTTATGGTGTGGTTAAAGGGTAGTCAGTTTTCATAAGGGATCTCTATATGGAGAGCGGGGTGTTCCAGAAGAACCTGTTTCTAAAAAATCTTTTTCATCGGTGCCAGATTATAGTTTTTCAGATCATTCTTTTGTGTGCCACTAGTATGGCCACTTCGGGCATTCTAATCCGTTTACTTTATACCTCTGAAAATATACCACTATTGTCGACGTTCGGGTCACCGGGGGATGTCCTGTAAGATTTATTTCTTAAAGATGGAGTTTTGACCAAGGGAAGCACATACCTGACTATGAGGTAGAAGAGGCTTCAACCATCAAGGCCCCAGTCACAGGTCTCAGGTTGAAGCTTGTGCACAGTCAAGAGTTTCTGAGGGTGTGTGAAACCTCAGTCTAGATAAAGTTTTCATCTTTGGGATGTAAATATCCAAATTTTCCTCTTTATATTATTTTTTTCATTTTAATCTCATTGTTGTTACAGGGGTATGTCTCATTCTACCACAATGCAAGCGGCCTTATCTGCTCTTAGTGTAGTTTCTAAATCATTTGAATTCTATAAAGGGTGTTGGGACCATGAACAAAGGGGACCATTCTGATTTTGATTTCATCTCAGCTGTGTTAATTAGGGGGATGTTTGGTTTCATGAAATTAAAGGGAGATGTTTCTAGGACCTTTCACAATTCAGGTGAATTTCTGTGAGTATTCCTCTAGTGTGTTTCAGTTTTATAGGGGATTCCTCCATCCCAGTTTCTCGGTGTGCCAGTTTTCCCCATGATGGTTTTAATCCAAGTGGTGGAGTTGTTCCGTCAATATTGATAAAGTGGGTTGAGTTTGGGCTTGGAATTTACAAGTCTCTAGCTACATTGATGATTTTATCCAGTTAGTGTGAGAGGTGTTGAGTTAATTTCTCATCCCCAGTTTGTTGGGTTGTCTCGCAGAAAGCTTTCCATTTAAATCATTAGGGTGTTGTTTGGTCAATATGGGGAAATTGAATGATTTCAGTTTAGGAGTTCCCACATTGGCCCCTGGGGGGGTTTAGTTTCAAGGTTTTTGTGTTATAGAATTATCATAGTGGGGAGAACCCTCTCGTGTTCTCCCCTTAATCTCAGGCAGTAGTTTTTCTTGAATTGGTTGGGTGTGACGTGTGTTTGGAATAGTTACCTCGAGGCTCTCTGTTTCCGTTGGTCTTGTCTGGGCATGCACTTGAGTTGTGTTCACTGCTGGCTTAGTGAATTTCTTGGGGAAGAAAATTTTTTGGTGGGGATAATTGTCACACACTGAACCTTTTAAATTATTTTATTTTATTATTTATCGGCTTCGGTTATCCTCTCCATGATTTGGGTTGAGTGCTGGTGAACAATTATTGATATTTAATAATGTTAGTTGGTTTAGGACCAGTGTGTAGGAACCATATAGTCAGCGGTACCTAGGCTGTCAGTTGAGGTACCCGTGTCAATTTCTAACATTTAAATAAAATAAAATTTTATGAAAATAAAATAAGCTAAATGTTTATGCAGTAATATTAATAATAACATTGTGTAGATAAAAATATTATTAATAATAATGTGATATGAATATTTTCGTTATTACTAAAATTATTATTGATATTGTTATAATTTAAAATTAAATCAATAAAATTATTATTATATTATTATTAAAATTATCATTAAGAATAAATTTTTTTATATTAAAACCATCTCCACTTCAATCAAATGGAAAATTAAACTCTCAAACATGTGTACAGTGGACTACTGTCTCATAAATCAATGCCATTTTTTTACATAACCACATTAAAAGGATGGATATAATGATTTATTTAACATATTAATTTTATATTTATGATATTAATATACTAATTTAATTTTTATATGAAATATAATTTTCTTACTTTTCATCCTGTGTGGGATATGATGACATCGCACGTGTGTACGACGGACTACAGCCTTATGAAGTGATGTGATTTGTTTTCGTATACACTTTACATGGAGGGTAGTAAGGATATATTTAATTAATTCAAGTGATATATATGAAATATAGTGATTTTGGAATGGTAAAATATTATTTAACTTTTTATTTTTTGATCCTTTTTGAAAAATGGAATCGTAGTACATGCCCATGTACGACCTACCCTCTCCATGAATGATGTATTTCATTTTCTATCTCTATATTTTTTTTGGATTACTCTAAATATGTACATACTGAATATATATTATATTTATATAAGTTATATAATTTGGAGATGATGAAACAATGATTCAATTAATTTTACCAAAAATAATAAATCAAAACATACATGAAAAAAAAATTAGTTATTACCTAAAATAAGAGTTTAACATGGAATTATTAATAAACGAGTAATAATAAGTCATAAAAAAATAAAATATGATATGATATATATATGTATGGTTATATAATAGAAATATAATAAAACGTATTTATTATAATTGATTTTTGAACATGTATGATGGAATTTGAGACTTAAGGTAAGGTATTTCCATCACACTTTTATTTTCTGTGATCCAAAAACCATATTTACCATGTTTTTCTTTGATATGGTGTATATACATATGATGAATGTATTTTATTATTATTCTCTTGAAGGTTACACTGATTAAATATCCATTTTATGAAATATATTTCATGGGGATTATATTTCTAATTTTAGCAAACTGGAAATTTTTTTATGTTAAAATGTCATCATTTATCGAGATTGTTTATGATTAAGTTTCCAATGTGGAAATATTATTACAAAACTATTGATATTTCTTAGGAATATTCTTACCCTAGGGTTATTATTATAATTTTCATATATTATTACCCGTTTCCAATCTTTTTACATATAATAAATGAGAAATCATTTTTAATAAATTATGAATTTATTTCTCTCTTCAATCAAAAATATGTTTTCTTCTAAAACCATGTCTTCAAAAAATATTTTCAATAATGATTTAAAACTCTCATATTATTTTTAACATAAAATATTAACTATACCTTATTTTTTACATAGTTTTTAAAATTATAATCTTCATGATGTTTTCCAAACAAGGTCTTCTTTCCTTTTACTAAAAATTTCAAAATATACTTTTTTTAACATGCATGACATGAAAAATATTTCCTAATACCAGGACCAATCTATGATTTGAAGAATGTCATAAAAATTTTCAAATTTATTTTAAAAGGAAATTTTTTTCTTTATATTTCATAAATTTTTGATTTTATATAAATTTTTTCTCAATGAAAATTATTTTGAGAATGATTTATGTTTTTAAATTTTTTTCAAATTTGAATGGTTATTTTTATAAATAAATGTTTTAAATTATTTATAAAGATTAAATTATAATTATAAAGGTTTAATTTCAATGAAAATGGAATCCAAAATATTTTATTACTTTTTTGAAAAAAAATGATTTTAAATGAAAAGTTATTTTGCTCAAGAAATATTCTAGGTGTTTCTTTAAAATCATTGTCTGTCTATAATAAAAAACATTAATGTTAAAAGTTATTTGTTGGGTAAATGATCAAAGAATATAATTATTATTTTTTATATGAGTGGTTTGTGATTATGTTGATAATAAGTTTATGAAACCATTTTATTTACCATTTTTTATAAAATGATTAAATTATTATCAAACCCTCTACTTTGTCCACACATTATGATATGATGAAATGATGAAATGATTGTGAAACTTATCTACTTCCCATGTGTTATGATTTGATTAAATTATTATGAAACCATTTTAAATTCATAATTTAAGGTATGATTAATTTTTTTATGATCTATTGGAAGACATAATATATTTTTTTATTATGTAACAGGTGAGATCTATATCTCACTCCAATGCATTACGGAATGATTTATATCTAAAAATATCTATTTGATTGGAATGGATAGTTAACCCAGTTATGTAAGAGAGTTTTTCTGATTTCATTAAGTTAGGAGTGAACCCTGACAAGTATGTGGGTTTTGGGAGTGATCCCGAACAACTATAATAGTTTGAGGAGTGAACCCATTCAACTATGATAGCCTTAGAAGTGATCAATGAATACTATGGAAATAGTTTTCCTTTATTATGTGATTATTGTAATTCATTTTCTTATGCCAACCTTATGCACTCATGGATAATTTTATTTGATTCCATTTTTATTTATCTATTATAAAATTTCATGATTTATTCTATGTATTGAGATTATGATATTTGGTATGTAGGGTATAGTTTTCAAATGCCAAACTCATGTTATCCTACCCTTATTATCATTTCATGATTATGTGATCATTGATATATCACTATCCTTTCATTATTGGGAATCTAAGCTCAATATTTCTTATTTTTACTTTCCCAAGGTGATGAATAATGGTTTTACATAGGCTATGATTGTGAAGAGTACTATCGGGGATGATCTTTATGGGAGATGTTGAAGATATTTCACCGCATTAGAATATTGTGTACCTTGTTTAAAATGAAAAACATATTATGAACTTAACCATCTTTTTTTGTAATATATTAAACATTAATCAAAAAATATGTATTATCCATGTATTAAAATATAGGGTTTCTATACTCATGCATAATAAACATTATAAGAAATTATCCCAAAGGTTCTTACACATGATCAATATTATTCTCATCCAAACCTAATAGTTTTATTCCACCGTAAATAGTTGTATCACAATATGAATCACACTCCAATCAGTTAATTCCCATCAAACCAAGTCACGCATGCATGAACAACTAACTATGCTCCTAATTCATGTTAATATCATGTAACTAGAATCACCTTAGTATTTTCTCTATAATTAGATAGATGAATCTCACTCAATCTAGGGCTTATCACAAGATCACATAACTATATTAAAAAAATGTAATGTTTCCACTCATGTATATGTTATGCCACTTGAAAGTGTAGCTAAAATCAATGAGGTTGGGAATCTAACTAGTCCTACAATATAAACGAAACATTTATACCCAAATCAACCCATGTTATTTTCATATTAAACTCATATCACTTCCACATTCCATTCCTCAACCCTCACATGGGTATCCAAATCCTCTAGTAGACATGTTCACATCCATAGAACACCTCCCAGGAATACCATAACTATTGTAAACCCACCAACATCCCATTATTGAGGAACCAAATCTTGTACCAATCCACTAATAAGTCAATATAAATTCTTTACACAAAGGGGATGCATATCTTCCATCATATAATGTCTCCCCATAAGATCTACATGACTTATAATCAAATAAAATACCATAGTCTTACTATATAGAGTACATCTAATAAGATATATTAGAAAACACTATATAATATTTATTAACAATTTATACTATTGAACCTCATGTAGTTATTCGAATCAATCACATACAAGAACCAAAAAAATTATATGAATCCTACCAGCTAAAAATGTATCGTGTATATAGGAATATTATAAAAGGGTATGGAAAAAATACATAAAACCCTTAAATAAATACACCATATTTGACTAATTATTCTTCCACATGGATATAATACAATTCATTATAATATCATTCAAACTCCTATAATATCATTAATGACATGTAATATCATTTCTGGATGTTTACTCCTGTTCTACCCAAACTTCAATTTAAGAATACAAGTGAACCACCCAAGAAAAACCATAAAAATGAACATCCATGAACAATGTTTTTATATTCTATAAGTCTTCCAAAAGAACATAATATGACAAAATGAAACCAGAATGAACCCTATTAATTTAAAAATGGTTCTAGATTTCTTATTTATGAATATAATTTTATTATACAGGACATTAAAGAGAAGGAAGCATTCGGGTACAAGGTAAGGGGAAATTCTCGAACCCAACTTTCATCCTTCGGGTTTTACCTCTTTCATTCCATTTTTGATATGGTCACTCCTTAAAGATCATTTTTTCACCATATTATTTCCTTTTCTGGGATGAAAATATTTTATAAT
The DNA here is from genome assembly GCA_963277665.1 of Viscum album. NCBI lineage: Eukaryota > Viridiplantae > Streptophyta > Magnoliopsida > Santalales > Viscaceae > Viscum > Viscum album. Next base: position 1,489,861,545 of record OY728139.1, on the reverse strand, counting down.
GATGTTTTTTTTAATCCAAATGTTTTCCAAAAGAACTCTTCTTTTAAGAACTCAACTTTTACCTCTCATTCATGGTTGATGGTTCTTATATCAAGTATGTTTTTCCCTCTTTATTTTGGGAACCCAAAGCATATGAATTTATTCTTATGAGATGAAACCCTTTCCTTATCATGGGTTATTTATGTTCATTATTGATATATGTCCTATGTGTCTTGCATGATAATGATAATATTATGAGGTGACGGGTGCGACCGGGACTATATAGCGCAATATGAATGTTTCAAAGTGACAGGTGCACCCGAAATTATATAGTGCTCCAATGCATTGGGTAACATGATTTATCTCATGAGTAAATGTTATGTGATGGGTGATAAATATTCTAGCTTGTTTCACAAGTATGTGTGGTAGTTAACCACTAAGGCATGATGTTTCATTTTTATGCATTTCCACATTTCAAGACTTTTATTTATGCTCTTCTCATGTTCATGATCTTTTGCCTATGTTATGATTATGCTCGCCCTATGCTATATTGGTCTTATCTTTCCTCTTACTGCTCTTCTAGATCACCCCTTTTTATGTATATCCTCAGGTGGATACATGTATTAAGGAGAGGACAGGTGCCAATAAGAAGCTAGAGAAGATGCAATTAAATAAATGTTTATGCTTGATGTTGTATTTGTTATGTGTGGTCCTAGTTTTCCCAAGACACTAAACCTTTGGATCCTCTTTGTGTAATACTATTATGTTGTTTATCTTTGAAATGATATAATAGTAATGTAATAAAAGGTTGGGTCTCTATAGTTGGTATCAGAGGAAAGATTTGGTTAATTTGGGAATTAGGATTAGTGAACCCTAGAGAAAACCTCTAGCATGAGACTAAGTACAAATATACACACAAGAATATTTATATAAGGATCCCATATTTTATGTTTTTGGTATAAATTTTTATTTTATTCCTGACTTGATTACTTATGTTTTTTTCTAACATTTTCTATTTTAGAAAATGGTGGGAACCAAGAAAAATCAGGCCAACAACTCTTGCGAGGGCCAATGAAACAATTGCCCAAACGACATCCCTATTGATTTGGGAGGTGGGGTTCAAAACTTCATGGTGATTCTTACTCAATTATCTCAGGTTATGAACAATAACAATAATAATGGGGAACATCCTCCTTCACCAAAGAGGGAGCAACTGGCTATTGAATTTTTTATATGGCAACGACCACCGACGTTTAGTGGATCTTCTAATCCACTAGTTTCGGAACAGTGGGTCACCTCCATCGAGAAGATCTTTTATATTCTTCACTATTCTGAGAGGGAGAAGGTGACCCTATCCATTTATCATCCAGATGGAGAATTTTATAAATGGTGGGATTTGATTAAGAACACCAAGCCAAGGGAGGAAATTGAAGAAATGGAATGGGAAGACTTTAAGATAATTTTTATTAATAAGTATTTCCCATTAACTCTTCACATGAAGATGGATAAATAATTCATAGAGCTCAAGAAAAAATAAGTAGAATCTGTCACATCCTATGAAGTGAATTTCACAAGGCTTGTAAGATAGGCTTCAGGTTTTGTTATCAACAACGATAGAAAAATTGATAGATTCTTTAGTGGATTAAAACCACACCTTCGAAAGGCTCTTGCAATTCGAGACTTTTGGAGTTATGAAAAATTTGTTCGATGTGATCTCAAAGTGGATATAGAGTTTGGAGAATGGACCCATGGCTATGGTGATATGAAAATAAAGATGGTGTTTAGAGATGGTGTATCTAATGACAAAAGTGGGAAGAAAAAATCAATGAACCACATGCCAAAAATGTGGGAAGTTGCACCATGGGAACTGCCTCAAAGGGATGGGGAAATGCTTCAAGTGTGGGAAAGAAGGACACCATGCTCAATAGTGTCGAAAAGACACGAAAAGGAAGGAGAATGTAGCCGATGAAAGGAGAGAACCACTCATGGTTCAATGCTACAACTGTAGGGAGCTAGGGCACTGTGAAAACTAGTGTACTAAACCTCAAGTTCGCAAGAGTAATCAGCATCAGCAGCCACTAAAGCTAATGGAACAAGAGTAGGCTTATGCCATCACTACTGCAGAGGTGGAGCATGATAATGAAGTCATATAAGGTACACTTTCTATTCACTTGAGAATGGAAAAAATCTTATTTGATAGTAGTTCTACGCATTCTTTTATATCCTGAAAGTTTGCTAGAACTATAGAATTGAAGCCCCGAAACCTTGAAGTAGAGATATCTGTAAAAACACCAAGTGGTGAATCATTGCAACCCAAATGTTTGACTCTTATCCTTTTGTCGTATGTGGGAAGATTCTTCCAGAAAATCTCGTAATTCTTCCTTTTTTGGAATTCGATGCTATAATGGGAATGGATTGGCTCTCGTTATATAGAGAACATATCAACTATCGGAAAAAGGAAATATCTTTTCATATTCTGAACCATCCCATGCTCCTCTACAAATTTAAGTAAGATCATGAATCTCCTTTGAAAAATCCTTCAATAGTGTGGGTATTGATTCTCTATGAAGAATCATACCTTTCCCAAAAGGTTGAGTCAAAGGAAAGTGCCAACCTTGAGGAAATTCCCATCGTGAGGGAATATGGTGATGTATTTCCTGAAGAGTTACCTGGAATTCCCCCGGATCATGAGGTAGAGTTCTCAATTGAACTCATACCTGGAGCAACTCCTATCTCTATGTGTCCCTATAGGATGGATCCTATCGAACTGGAGGAGTTAAAGAATAAGCTGCAAGAGCATCTGGACAAAGGGTGCATACGCCCTAGTGCATCACCTTGGGGTGCACCTGTTCTCTTTGTGAAGAATAAGGATGGAGCAATGTGGATGTGTATCGATTATCAGGAACTCAACAAGATCACCATAAAGAACAAGTATCCTCTCCTAAAGATTCATGACTTGTTCGACAAATTATGATGAGCTCAGTACATCTCAAAGGTGGATCTTTATTCTGGATATCATAAGGTAAAGGTGAAGAAGGAAGATATTCAGAAGACTGCCTTCCGTAAAAGGTATGGGAACTATGAGTTTTTGGCGATGCCCTTCAGACTTACTAATTCCCCTGCAATCTGCATGGATTTTATGAATAGATTCTTTATACATTACCTCGAAAAATTTGTGGTAGTGTTTATCGATGATATTCTCATCTAATCCAAGAGAAAGGAGGAACATGAAGAACATCTAAGACTGGTGTTGGCGAAATTGAGAAAGGAGAAGTTGTACGCCAAGTTTAGAAAGTGTGACTTTTGGATGAAGCAAGTCACATTCTTGGGACATGTGATCACATGTGAGGTAATTTATATGGATCCTTCAAAGGAAAACGTGATTGAGGAATGGCCCAGGCCCTCTAGTGTCATAGAAATCTGTAGTTTTCTTGGATTAGCTGGGTACTACCGAAGTTTTGTGAGAAACTTCTCATGATTGTCCAGCCTACTAACTATGTTAATAAACAAAGGGGTAAAATATGTCTGGATGGAAGAATTTGAGGGAAGCTTTAAGGAGTTAAAGAGAAGGCAGATCACTGCACCTGTACTCTCACTACTGAAAAGTGGAGAATTTTTTGTGATATACAGTGATTCTTCAGAGAAAGTCTTGGGTTGTTTACTCATGAAAAATGATAATTTGATATCCTGCGCTTCACGACAGTTGAAGATCCATGAGCAGAACTACCCGACGCACGATCTAGAGCTGGCAGCTGCGATTTTTGTGTTGAAAATCTGGCTACACTACCTTTATGGTGAGAAGTGTGACATATACATCGACCACAAGTGCCTAAAGTATATATTCACACAAAAGGATCTCAACATGCATCAATGGAGATGGTTAGAGCTAATCAAGGATTACCATTGCTCTATTCACTATCATCCTGGAAAGGCAGACAAGGTAGATAATGCTCTAAGCAGAAAAGAACCTACTACTCTATCCATGCTACAGATTGAGAAACACCCAATCTTCTTGGATATTCAAAGAATTGATTTGGAAATAATAAGGGCATGGGATACATCCAACCTTTCCCAAATGATTGCGCAACCATCCATCCAGGAGAATATTAAGGAAGCACAAAGGGATGATGTGGAGATACAAAAGTGGATGAATGCAGTAAAGTAAGGGAAGCTGCAAGAGTTCCATATTGACGATGATGGTGTGATTCGGTTTGGAACGCGGCTTTGTGTGCCTTCATCACCCAGGATAAAGAAGGAGGTATTGGACAATGCACATAGCTCCACATTCTCTATCCATCATGGGAGTACCAAGATGTACTGTGATCTCAGAGAACAATTTTGGTGGGATAAAATGATGAAGGAGATTGCAGAATATATTTCAAGGTGCTTGGTATGTTTGCAAGTTAGAGCTGAGCGACAAAAGTACAAAGGTATGATGCATTCATTTCCTATACCCATGTGGAAATGGGAAAATGTTACTATGTACTTTGTCATGGGTCTCCCGAAGATGTCGAAGGGAAATAATGTGATATTGGTTGTGGTTGACCGACTCACCAAGACTGCCCATTTTATCACTATTCAGGATGATCTATCGCTTGAACAACTTTCAAAGGTATATGTGAATGAAGTGGTGAGACTGCATGGTGTTTTACTCTCAATTTTCTCTAAAAATGATCCAAGGTTCACATCTAAATTCTGGAGGATCCTTCAACATGCTTTGAGTACTGAATTAAATTTCAGCACGACCTATCACCCCCAAACTGATGGCTGACTGTGCTATCATGACACGTCAAATTGATTATGTTTTTGAGGATGATATATAGTCTAGGGCAGACCCTAGGTCATCTCTCAAGGAGCTTTGGTAGGTTTACAGTATGTGTTCTTAATAAAATGGACTAAAATGGGGGGGGGGGGTGTTTTTGAAAACATTTTAAAGAAAATGAATTGATTTAAAGAGTTTAATAATTGAAAAATAAAAGAGGTGTTTTACAATTATTTGAAAAGGAGATAATTTCAAGTTCACCACAAAACTTGGATAGTTCTTTGTTCTGAAAATATTGACATGGTTTTGTTCAATTCTTTGGTTGAGGGTGGTCAAGATCTTGATTCTCCTCTTGCCTCTTAAAATGTTGCACAAAGCACAAACCCTTGACAAAAGAATCATGTTGACAAGGTTTGTATCTCAATAACAGAGTTAAGGCTACCAAAACATACTAAAATCTTATTTATTTGTGATATTAATAGGGTTCTTGTCTTGTCCTATTGGAACAAACCAAGATCCCCACTTGAAATCTCAACCCAATCGGTGTTGAGATAAAAAGTGTTTCACTTAAATTAAACCACACAAATTCATTCAGAAGAAAAGATCATAGAGATTAATCATAAGTGAAATATTTAACACACAAATTATAAAAAACCAGTGGAAGAAAAAGTTCTAGAACTCCCTCCCAAGTAAGTGTAGCTCCCTCTAAATGATCGCCCACCATTTAGCTCGCCATCGTGAGGAGGAGGAGGCTCGGGTGAAACTCCTTCTTCATCCATGATCCCCCTATGAGGATATGGTACTCCAAAACTTCTTGGATGATGAGAGTACTCTCTTGGATCTCCAAAATACTAGAGCTTTGCCTCCTGGTCGAACTTGCAAATGAGGTTCCCTTTGTGCCCTTTTATAGCCAAATTGCTAAGTGGTTTTGAGCACCCATTTTTGTTGATACCCATTGAGTCTCGGTTTTGGGTTGGTATATGGAATTATCTCGACTTGGAAAAAAGATAAAATATTTTCCAAGCGGTCTTGAATATCCCCATTGCAAATTTTGCGGCCATTGAACATCTAGAAATGGAGATATTGTCATAAAACCGAACCAAACTCTTGAATTCGTGCAGATTCTGTACCCTGGATAGAATGGTTCAGATGGGCCACCAGATGAAAGAATTGGCCTTCTTTTATTTGAGATGAATTGTAACCCATGAAGTTTTGGAGAGGCCCACAAAAGTGAATCCCATTTTCATGCACGTATTTCGTGTAATGTTCAAAAAAGTGGAAAGGTGTCCCTAGGATCCATGCAATTTTGGCCCATTTTCGTTCTGGATCATCTTCAGGGCCTCCAAATCACCTCCTCCTGCAATCAAATCCTCAAAACAAGTAACAATGCCCATTTTAACAGTGATAAACACAAAATTTATGATTCAAATATGGAATTAAATTTGTTATTATTTTTATAATATTCAATACAAAACTAGTTTACCACAGTGGTGTAGGGATGAAAATGAAACAGTGAATCGCGGTGTGATCACACCCCCACACCTAAACATTTTCACTCCTGGGAAAAATGATATTTCCAAAAAAATCGTGCATATAGATATTACCAAATTCATGAAGATTTAACATTCAATTAAAATTTAAATTTTGAAAGGAATGTGATCAAAGAAAAAATCACACCATGGAGTTATTCTCAATGATCATGCAGAAATGTGTCTAATAAATTGTATCAGTATGAAATTCAGGGAGATTAATGATAACAATTTGAGAAAGTTATCCTAAAGTCCACAATGTCACTAAATCTCCACTTGTGTGTGTGACAACCAATTCATGCTATTCTGCCCACTTTCTATCCAATAAATATAGGTTATTTTAATATTTTTCTGTTTAAATGATTATGTCCACTGAACCTGTCCTATACCCTTTGCAATCAAATTTCAAGACCCACTCACTTAAGCATTCCCAGAAGTCAAACCTTAATCTCCTGACCTATATATCCTCATATGATGTACATTTCATCACTCCCCTCATTTATTTATTTATTTTTGATATGTTGTCCATGGAAAAAATCTCACACCCTTCTCTCAACCCTTGTTTGATCTCCTCACAACACTAATTGTAATAGTTATAACAATATAAAAATTCAAGGAAGAGTTGTTTTTTACCTGCCCAAGATACAACTTTTTTTTGAGGGCGTACAACAGTCGGATAACAGGTACACACGCATAGGTCAATCCGGTACAGTAATGAAAATGATCGGATAAGGAACGAACGTATGAAAAAAAATCATTTGGAAAATAGATAAATATTAACCTAACTTATACTTACCTTCTATTGAGTAAGTAAAAATCACACTTTTTGGTTGGGTGAAAAAATGTGTCGAGAAATTAAGTGCCATAATTTTCCTTTGAACTCCTCACATAAAGGGTATAATTTTTCTCAAAGTTTTCAAAATGATACAACCATTTATATCATTGACAAACAACTAATTTCCAAGAGAAACTCACACCACAATGTTAAATTCAACCTAAATCACACATTCCATCAGTGATATTTTTTTTCAAAATGTTAAAATAACATAAAATAGGGAAATTCCTCATGCATTTTCAGTAACTTTCATGATTTAATTCAGGGGGAATATTTTTCCAGGATAAAATTAGCATTCCGACACAAAATTAAGGGGTGGAACGGAGGAAGGGGGCAAGTGAAAATACCATTCAGCAAGAAAAAAGAAAAAGAAAGAAAGAAAACAATTAAAATTCTTAACTAACCCAGGAATGTACCCATCCCCCCACACCTAGAGTATGCAGTGTCCTCACTGTAGTAAAAGTTAATGTGGGAAGGAAGGATAAAACCTGGTGAATGTCATTCATATTTTTCTTCTTGAACTTGGAGTTCCTCTATTGGGGACTCCGGAATGGCTTCAGGGAAGTGATTTAGCCACTGCACATTGACAGTGAAGGTTTTCTTGGTGTCTTCATTTTGAACCTGGACAACACCAAATGGAGAGACATTAGTAACAATGTAAGGTCCAAACCAACGGTAACGAAGCTTACCAGGGTGCAACTTCAGCCTTTCATTGTAGAGGAGGACCTTCTACCCGATGTGGAATTGACGATGAAGGATGAGACAGTTGTGGGAAGCCTTGGTTCGCTCCTTATAAATCTGAGAGTTCTCATATTAATCTCTTCTCATTTCCTCCAACTCCTAAATCTGCAACTTCCTTTGAATACCTGCACCAGAAAGATTAGAATTTCATTGTTTAATGGCCCAGTAGGCCCGGTGCTCTACCTCAACAGGGAGGTGACAACTCTTCCCAAAAACTAGACGATATGGTGACATGCCAATTGGAGTTTTGAATGCAGTACGGTGTGCCCATAATGAATCATCGAGTCTAAGACTCCAGTATTTTCTGTTTGGCTGAACCGTTTTCTCAAGAATCTGTTTTACCTTTCTATTTGACACTTCGGCTTCACCATTTGTTTTTGGGTGATAAGTAGTAGACACTCGATGCCCAACCCCATACCTGCGCAAAAGAGATTGCATTGTGCAGTTGCAGAAATGAGAACCTTGATCACTGATGATAAACCTAGGTAATCCAAACCTACAAAATATTTGGGTTCTCAAAAATTCCACAACTGTCTTGGAATCATCTGTCCTTGTGGATCATGCCTCTACCCACTTTGAAACATAATCCACTGCCAGAAGAATGTAAAGGTTCCCAAATGAATTGGGGAATGGTCCTATAAAGTCAATACCCCAAACATCAAAAATTTCATATAAAATCAAGTGTTGTTGGGGAATCTCATTTATTTTAGAGACATTCCACATTCTTTGACAGCGAGGACAAGATTTACAGAATTCATGTGCATCCCTAAACAATGTGGGCCAAAAGAGACCAGAATCTAAGACCTTGCGAGCAGTCCTTTGGGGACCAAATTGGCACCCACAAGCAAGTGTGTGGCAAAACCTAATGACAGAATGAAACTCACTATCGAGAACACAATGCCTAATAACTTGATCACTACATGTGCGCCATAGGTAGGGGTCATCCCAAATATACCAATGAGAATCATGTTTTAGATGGTCGGCCTGGTTTTTGGTGAAATCAGCAGGAATGAAAGACGCTACCAAATAATTTACAATTTCAGCATACCAAGGAATAGCATCGTTCACTCGGTACAATTGCTCATCAGGAAACAATTCATTTATGGGAATACAGGGGGATGAGTCCATGTCTGTGGATGGGAGAATGATACTGATATGGTCATAAACTACATTCTCTGCTCCTTTTTTATCCCTAATTTCTAGATCAAATTCCTGAAGGAGGAGCATCCAGCGATTGAGACGTGGTTTGGCTTCCTGTTTCTTAAGGAGATACCGGAGGGCTGCATGGTCTGAGAACACAATGAATTTGAAACCTATAAGGTATGACCTGAATTTATCCAAGGAAAACACAATGGAAAGAAATTCTTTTTCAGTTGTGCTATAGTTTCCTTGGGCAGGGTCCACAGTACGTGAGGCATAAGCTATGACATGTGGAGCTCGGTCGACCCTTTGTGATAAGACTACCCCAACTGCATAGTTAGAGGCATCACACATGAGCTCAAATGGTAAATCCCACTGAGGTGGTTGTATTATCAGGGGTGACGCGAGACTCCATTTTAACTTATTGAAAGCTTCCTCACATTTTTTATCAAAATCAAATTCTTTTTCTTTTTGGAGTAATCAGAAGAGGGGAAGTGCAATCTTACTAAAATCACGAATGAAATGACGATATAATTCAGCATGACCCAAGAAAGACCGCACATACCGAACATTTTTAGGGAATGGTAGGGAGGAAATGATATCTACTTTCGATTTGTCCACTTGGATACCTTCCTCAGAAATGACATGTCCCAAAAATATGCCTTGTCGCACCATGAAATGGAATTTCTCATAATTTAATACGAGATTCTTTTCAATACAGTGACGTAGGACAGAATCAAGACTACTCAAACATTCATCAAAAGAGGATCCATAAACAGTAAAATCATCCATAAAAACCTCCATGCAATTCTCCAGGTAATCCGAAAAATACTGACCATACATCGTTGGAAAGTACTTGGAGCATTGCACAGACCAAATGGCATCCTTATATAAGAAAATGTACAAAAGGGGCAAGTAAAGGTTGTCTTTTCTTGATCCTCAGGGGCAATATGGATCTGAATGTATCCAGAATACCCATCAAGGAAAGAGTAATGGGACTTCCCTGCTAGCCTCTCTAGAATCTGGTCAATGAATGGAAATGGGAAATGGTCCTTCCTAGTGTGTTGGTTTAGTCGGCGATAGTCTATACAGACATGCCAACTATTCTTCACACGAGTTGGAACCAATTCATTGTTTTCATTTTTAACTACAGTAAGGCCAGTTTTTTTAGGAACTACTTGAACGGGACTGACCCATTGGCTGTCAGAGATAGGGTAAATGATTCTAGCAGCCAACAATTTTGTTACTTCTTTTTTAACAACATCAAGTAGGTTTGGGTTCAGTCGATGTTGTGACTGCCTCACTAGTTTAGCCTCATCATTGAATAAAATATGATGTGTACAAATTGATGGGATAATGCCAGGAATGTCAGCAAGTGTCCATCCCAAAGCTTGTTTATACTTCTTCAAAAGATCAAGCAGTCACAATTCATGCTCAGGAGGGAGTGAACTAGCAATGATGACGGGCAACTTGTTTCCATTCTCAAGATATGAGTATTTTAAATCTTGAGGGAGTTGTTTCAGTTCCAATTCTGGGGGATTTTGGATTGACGGAAGTGTGTGTGACAGTGAGAAGTCACTGATCTCATCTAACTGCTCAATGGTAATATCCTCATATGATAAATGAGATTTTACAAGCTTAGCAGTATCATCGATGGTCATGTGATCCTCTGTGTTCAAGAAATCATCAATTAACAAACATGCATGAAATTTCTCTAGACCTCTACAACAATCAATGCACGATTCATTACCTAACATTTAAATCAATGAAGAAAACTAAGAAATGGGATCAAGGGAATGAAAATAAGTTGTTTCATGGGAATGGAGAACATCAATTTAATTGACAGAGATAGAGGAGTGTTCTTCTGAGGGGTGCTTCATGGAATCAAGGATATTGAAGTGGACAGTATTACCACCAAACTCCATAGATAATGTACCATTATGAACATTAATTATGGTTTCGGAGGTTTTCAAGAAAGGTCTCCCCAATATAATTGGGGCATGTCCATTCATACTATCATCTTCCATTTTAAGCACGTAAAAATCAGCAGGAAAAATTAAAATTTTCACCCTCACAAGAACATCCTATAACACACCAGAGGGGTGTGCTGTACTCCGATTTTCTAGCTAAATGAAAATACCAGTGGGATTCAGTTCACCATCCTACAATTAAGAGTAAATAGAGTGAGGCATCACATTAATAGAAGCACCCAAATAAAGCATAGCGTTGGAAAATGAATACACCCCTATGGTGCACGGAATCGAGAATGTCTCAGGATCATTGCACTTGGTAGGAAGTGATGGATCTATCAATGATGAAATATTCCTCCCCAGGCTCACCTTCTCATCACCACGAAGCCTCCTTCAGTGTGTACACATCTCCTTCAGAAACTTGGCATATCTTGGAATTTGCTTCACAGCATCAATCAAAGGAATGTTAACCTGTACTTTCTTTAAAGTTTCCAATATTTCTTTATCAAGTTCGGTTTCTTTTTGTTTCCTAGGTTGGGCATCCCTTTGAGGAAATAGAAGAGGAATGGTTGGGATAGGTGGCTAATCAATAGCCACAGTCTTTCCTTTGGAAGGGCTTCTCTCCGGAAAAGGGTTTTCTTCTCTTGGACCATTTTCAGCAGTTGGGATGGTGATTTCCTTTGGATGGGAGGACTCTAATGGAGGGGTCATTTGGATTTTGAGTTGTTTCCCACTCTTAAGGGCGATGGAACTAACATTTCCTTTATCCCTAGGGTTTACTACTGGTTGAGATGGTGGTTTACCCAACCCATGACTTTGGATTTCCCCCACCAAGTTGGCAAGTTGGCCTAGTTGGGTCTTTAGGTCTTGTATGGATTCTTGGGTGGTTTTTTGGAATTGGATATTAACGGCAGCCATTTTCTTCATCATATTTTCTAGGCTAGGCTCGGTTTTTGGAGGAGTGGTTGGAATGTCCTTTGGGGTGGTTGAGGATTTCTGGGTGGTGGTGGATGACTACTCTGACCCTATTGGTTCCCTTGCTGTTGAGGTTGGTTTGATTACCCCCCTTGCCTATAGGCTTGGTTGTCCTTCCACCCTTGGTTGGATGGATAGTATGGTTCTTGCCTAAAGGGTTGGTTAAAGGGGCGTCCTGGAAATATTGCCTCACAACTCTCAGAAGTTTCTCTCAATTGAGGACATTGGTCAGAATAGTGGGTGTTAGAAGAGAAGATTCCACAATGGATGGGAGGAGGAGATTGAGATTTCTCTTGGGAGAGTGAAAGTTGTTGTAGAAGGGTACTTACCTCTTCAAACTTCGTGTCCAACTTCTTCTCAAACTCAGTACTTTGCACCTCATGGACACCTCGAATGGGAACACTGGACCGTGTACTGAGTTGTTGAGTGTTCTGTGCCATGTTCTCAATGAGGGTTCTTGCAGCAATTGGCGTCTTATCTACCAGCGCACCACCTGCAGCAACATCAATCATATTACGATCAAGTGGAATTAGACCTTCATAAAAATACTGAATTAAGAGTTGATCACTTATTTGGCGGTGTGGGCAACTTGAACAAATCCTTTTTAATATTTCCCAATATTCATGAAGTGTTTCCCCTTGAGATTGTATTATACCACATATTTCATTCCTTATAGTTGCAGTTTGAGAGGCTGGGAAGTATTTTTCAAGAAAAAGGCGCTCCATGTCCGCCCAGTCTCTTATTGGTGAATTAACATAGTACAACCAATCTTTCGCAGTGTCTTCTAAAGAAAATGGGAATGCTCTAAGCTTTACATGTTCCTCATCAACATTATCAGGTTTTAAGGTTGAACACCCAGTATGTAATTCTTTTAAGTGCTTATGAGGGTCTTCTCCAGGCAATCCATGAATTCTTGGTAATAAATGGATTAGACCGGATTTTAGTTCAAAATTAGGTGCCTCGCCTTGAATTTGAATGTAAGTGGGCTGGATATCAACATTAGGTGAGGTTAATTCTTTTAATGTTCGATTATTTTCATCCATGTTATTGAATATTATTTCAGGTTCTAATTTGGTTCCATAAGAAGATGGGTTTAGAAGAGCCTCGAGTGGTGTGTCCTCCTTTAAAAGGGGGTCTTGTGCATCTCGATGTCGCTAACGTAGGATCTTCTCTGGTTCAGGTTGAAAAGGTGGTAAGTCTCCCAAAGTAGAACGTGTCATGCATAGAACCTATACAAGATATAGATCATAACACAAGAATAAATAAAAATGTAGAAAAAAAAACAAACAAATATTCACAAAATTTTCAACTACTTTATAAAAAACACGCACTAAAAACCAAAGCACTCCCCGGAAACGGCGCCAAAATTTGACCGTGCTGTCATGACACGTCAAATTGATTATGTTTTTGAGGATGATATATAGTCTAGGGAAGACCCTAGGTCGTCTCTCAAGGAGCGTTGGTAGGTTTAGAGTATGTGTTCTTAATAAAAGGGACTAAAAGGGGGGGGGGGTTTGAAAACAGTTTAACGAAAATGAATTGATTTAAAGAGTTTAATAATTGAAAAATAAAAGAGGTGTTTTACAATTATGTGATAAGGAGATCATTTCAAGTTCACTACACAACTTGGATAGTTCATTGTTCTGAAAATATTGACATGGTTTTGTTCAATTCTTTGGTTGAGTGTTGTCAAGATCTTGATTCCCCTCTTGCCTCTTAAAATGTAGCACAAAGCACCAACCCTTGACAAAAAAATCATGTTGTCAAGGTTTGGATCTCAATAATAGAGTTAAGGCTGCCAAAAAATACTGAAATCTTATGTATGTGTGATATTAATAGGGTTCTTGTCTTGTCTTATCAGAACAAACCAAGATCCCCACTTGAAATCTCAACTCAATCGGTGTTGAGATAAAAAGTGTTTCACTTAAATTAAACCACACAAATGAATTCAGAAGATAAGATCATAGAGATTAATCATAAGTGAAATATTTAACACACATATTATACAAAACCAGTAGAAGAACAAGTGTTGGAACTCCCTCCCAAGTAAGTGTAGCTCCCTCGAAATGATCTCCCACCGTTTAGCTCGCCATCGTGAGGAGGAGGAGGCTCGGGTGAAACTCCTTCTTCATCCTTGATCCCCCTATGAGGATAGGGTACTCCAGAACTTCTTGGATGATGAGATTACTCCCTTGGGTCTCCAAAATACCAGATCTTTGCCTCATGGTAGAACTTGCAAATGAGGTTCCCTTGGGGCCCTTTTATAGCCAAATTGCTAAGTGGTTTTGAGCACCCATTTTTGTTGATACCAATTCAGTCTTGGTTTTGGGTTGGTATATGAAATTATCTGGACTTGGAAAAAAGGTAAAATATGTTCCACACGGTCTTGACTATCCCCATGGAAAATGTGGCGGCCATTGAACCTCTAGAAATGGAGATATTGTCATAAAACCGAACCAAACTCTTGACTTCGTGCAGATTCTGTCCCCTGGACAGAATGGTTTGGATGGGCCACCAGATGAACGAATTGGCATTCGGTTATTTGAGATGAATTGTAGAAAATGATGTTTTGGAGAGTCCCACAAATGTTTAGCCCATTTCCATGCACGGATTTCGCGTACTGTTCAAAAAAGTGGACAAGTGTCCCTAGGATCCATGCAATTTTGGCCAATTTTCCTTCTGGATCATCTTCAGGGCCTCTAAATCACCTCCTCCTATAGTAAAATCCTCAAAACAAGTAACAATGCCCATTTTAACAGTGATAAACACAAAATTAATGACTCAAATATGGAATTGAATTTGGTATTAGTTTTATAATATTCAATACAAAACTAGTTTACCACAGTGGTGTAGGGATGAAAATGAAACAGTGAATCACAGTGTGATCAATGGCCAGTCTAAAAGGACTATTCAGATGCTTGAAGATATGATAAGAGACTGGTATATTAAATTAAAATGTGGTTGGGATCATCATCTCCCATTGGATGAGTTCTCATACAACAATAGCTTCCACTCGAGTATTCATATGGCTCCATATGAAGCTCTGTATGGAAAGCAATGTAGAACTCCAACATGGTGGGATGAAGTTGGAGAAAGAAAGCTACATGGACCCGATTTTGTTCAATAGATGACAGAGAAGGTTCAAGTCATTCAAAAACACATCAATGCTACTCAAAGTTGGAAAAATATCTATGCTGACAACCATCGAAGGGACTTGGAGTTTGACTTTGGAGATAAAGTCTTCCTTCAAATATCTCCATGGAAGAGAGTTATGCGATTCGGGAAGAAAGGGAAGCTAATCCCAAGGTATATTGGCCCCTTTGATATCCTTGACTGCATAGGAGTCATGGCCTATCGTCTTGCACTTCCATAGAATATGGCTCAAGTTCATGATGTGTTTCATGTATCACTAATGAGGAAGTACATACCAGACCCCTCACATGTACTAAACTCAGAGGTGGTGCAGCTGGAAGATGATCTCTCCTATGAGGAGCAGCCAGTAAAGATTCTGGATTGGAGAGATAAGGTTCTATGTAACAAGAAAACCCATCTTTTCAAAGTGTTGTGGAGGAACCATAAGTTTGAGGAAACAGATTGGGAACCAGAAGAGGCAATGAAGGAGAAACACCCTCACCTGTTTTTGTAATGTGATATTTCGGGGGCGAAATTTCTTAAGGGGGGAGAATGTAACGACCCAAATTTTTTTAATGAAAATTCTCTTCTTATATTAATGTCATAAAATAACATGAAAACACAACATAATGAACAACTAAGTGATAAGTGACCTTTAAACATATGTTTTTCACTTCTGTGTTTGGAATTTTGAAAATCTGACATACACAGTTGTGTTCAAGATGATTTTTGGAGTCTAATGAAACAAAAATAATTTTTTGTGAATAGTGACCTACCCTTATGAATAGTAAAATACCCGTATGAATATTAATATAACCCTTATGAATAGTAAATCATCCAACATAAGAGTATCATTAAGTATGAATAATTAAATAAAATATAGACATCTATGAAAGTGACAATTCGACCTTAGTAAACGTTTTGGTATTTTGTAAGTCATAAATAATTAACTATAATTAATTAATTAATTTAAAAGAAAATTTATTTTCCCTAAAATGTATTCATAAATTATATAATCAATGTCTTATAGTTTTTAGATAATTTTATAAGACCCTACGTAATTTTTGAAAGCACTATAAAATCAGTTTTAACCTTATTAACTTTTTTTAAGTAAAGTATGATTTTAATTAAATATTAAATTAATAATATTTAGAAAATTATTTTTGAAAAATGGAATTCATTTTTGGATTCTACTCGTCTAAAAATGGTTTGGGTAAATTTTTCGGATTTTTCTGAGATACTTGAATTTTTTATGAATAGTAGAATCTGATAATTTACAATAAATGCTAAATAATGGATTAATTGATTCATCGATGATGCTCTGCTGATGTATGACCACTTGGTTCAAGATCACATGATAAAATTACTATTCTTGTTCATTGAAGACTCAATATTCCTTGTCTTAGTGGAAATTAATAAACTAATAAATTTTATATTAAAGAAACCCCTATCCCCTCCACTAAAAAAGACACCCTTCACACGGTCATTTCCTCACACCTCTCAAGCTCCAATAATTCTATCAACTCTGACCAAATCCCTTCCCTATCCCCTCCCACACTTCCAATATCTTTGGGACTCATAAAAATACCATTCTTAGGCATTTAAGGAGGTTCCCAAGAGAAGGATTCAAGAGGTAATTTCCCTCCCTCTTCTCCTTTAATTTCCTTTCAAGTTCAAGTTCATTTCTTGATCTCTCCCCACCTATAATCATCCAAATATTATTGTAACTAAATTATTATACATATAATGTAATTTTATGATTCTAATGGGATATTATATCATCCAACCCCTTTCCATCTTCCTTTTATTTTATTGAAGAGAACGTTGTTCGTAAGGTGTTAATTTATCACCTTCAAGAGCGACATGCTCTCTTATTCCATTTCTAACTTCATATCTGGTCATGAAACCATTTTTATGGTTTAACCAGAATATTTTATATTTATTATATTCTATTTAAATTTATTTAAATAACCTATGTCCATATTACTAAGTGATAAGTTAAAAGAAGTTCGTTGTGATCCAAAACCCGCCCAAATTGACCCAAATAACCATCATTTAATTATTATCTAATGATTCTTCCACATAGATCTAATATAATTCATTATAATATCATTAAAAATCTTTTAATATAATCAATGACATGTAATATCATTTCTGTATGTTTACTCATGTTCTACACAAACTTCAATTTAAGAATACAAGTGAACCACCCAAGAAAAACCATAAAAACGAACATCCCCGAACAATGTTTTTAAACTCTATAAGTCATACAAAGGAACATAACATGACATAATGAAACAAGAATGAACTATATTAATGGGAAAATGGTTCTGGATTTATAATTTATTAATATAATGTCATTATACAGGACATTAAAGAGAAGGAAGCATTCAGGTACAAGGTAAGGGGAAATTCTCTAACCCAACTTTCATCCTTCGGGTTTTACCTCTTTCACTCCATTTTTGATATGGTCACTCCTTAAAGATCATTTGTTCATAATTTTCTTTCCTTTTCTAGGATATACGTGCTTTATAATGATGTTTATTTAAATCCAAATGTTTTCTAAAAGAACTGTTCTTTTAAGAACTCAACTTTTACCTCTCATTCATGGTTGATGGTTCTTGTATCAAGTAAGTTGTTCCCTCTTTCTTTTGGGAACCCAAAGCTTATGAATGTACTCTTATGAGATGAAACTAATTCCTTACCATGGATTATTTATGTTCATTATTGATATATTTCTTATGTGTCTTTCATGATAATGATAATATTATGAGGTAACGGGTGCACCCGGAATTATATAGCGCAATGTGAATGTTTCAAAGTGACGGGTGCACCCGAAATTATATAGTGCTCCAATGCATTGGGTAAAGTGAAGAATCTCATGAGTAAATGTTAAGTAATGTGTGATCAAGATGATATCTTGGTTCACAAATATGTGTGGTAGTTAACCACTAAGACATGATGTTTCATTTTTATGCATTGCCACATTTCAAGTCTTTTATTTATGCTTCTCTCATGTTCATGATATTTTGAATATGTTATGATTATGCTCACCCCATATTATATTTTTCTTATCTATCCTTTTACTGGTATTCTAGCTCACCCATTTTGATGTATATCCTCAGGTGGCTACATGTACTAAGGAGAGGACAAGTTCCAATAAGAAGCTAGAGAAGAAGAAATTAAATTAATGTTTATGCTTGATGTTGTATTTGTTATGTGTATTCCTAATTTTCCCAAGAAACTAAACCTTTTAATCCTCTATGTGTAATACTATTATGTTTTTTATCTTTAAAATGATGTAATAGTAATATAAAAAAATATTGGGTCACTATAGTTGGTATTAGAGGAAAGGTTTGGTTAATTTGGTAATTAGGATTAATGAACCCTAGAGAAAACCTCTAGCATGAGACTAAGTAAAAATATGCACACATGAATATTTATATAGGGATAACATATGTTATGTTTTTGGTATAAATTTTTAAGTTATTCCTAACTTGATTACTTATGTTTTTTTCTAACATTTTCTATTTTATAAAATGATGGGAACCAGGAGAAATCAGGCCAACAACTCGTGTGAGAGCCAATGCAACAATTGCCCAAACAAGATCCCCAATGATTTCAGAGGTGGATTTCAAAACATCATGGTGATTCTTACGCAATTATCTCAGTTTATAAACAATAACCATAATAATAGGAAACACCCTCCTTCACCAAAGAGGGAGAAACTGTCTATCGAATGTTTTATGAGACAACAACCATCGACGTTTAGTGGATCTTCTGATCCACGAGTTGTGGAATAGTGGGTCAACTCCATGGAGAAGATATTTTATGTTCTTCACTATTCTGTGACGGAGAAGGTGACCCTATCTGTTTATCTTCTAGATGGAGAAGTTGATCAATGGTGGTATTTGATTAAGAACACCAAGACAAGGGTGGAAATTGAAGAAATGGAATGGGAAGACGTTAAGATAATGTTTCTTAATAAGTATTTCCCATGAACTCTTCTCATGAAGATAGAGAGAGAATTCATAGAGCTCAAGCAAAAAGAAGGATAATCTGTCACAACCTATGAAGAGAATTTCACAAGGCTTGTAAGGTACGCTTCGGGTTTTGTTATCAACAATGATAGAAAAATTGATAGATTCTTTAGTGGATTAAAACCACACCATCGAAAGGCTCTCAAAATTTGATACTTTTGGAGTTATGAAGAAGTTGTTCGATGTGCTCTCAAAGTGGATATGGAGTTTGGATAATGGACCCATGGCTACGGTGATAAGAAAAGAGAGATAGAGTTTCAAGCTGGCGGATCTAATGACAAAGGTGGGAAGAAAAAATAAATGACCCACATGGAAAAAATGCGAGAAGTTGCACCATGGGAACTGCTTCAAAGGGATGGGGAAATGCTTCAAGTGTGGGAAAGAAGGAGACCATGCTCAATAGTTTCTAAAAGACACGAAAAGGAAGTAGAATGTAGCCGATGAAAGGAGTGAACCACTCATGGTTCAATGCTACAACTATAAGGAGCTAGGGCACTATGAAAACCAGTGCACTAAACCTCGAGTTCTCGAGGGTAATAAACATCAGTAGCCACTAAAGCCAAAGGAAAAAGGGTAAGATTATGCCATCACTACTACGGAGGTCGACCATGATAATGAAGTCATACATGGTACACTTTCTATTCACTCAAGAATGTAAAAATTATTATTTGATTCTAGTTCTACGCATTCCTTTATATCTTGCAAGTTTGCTAGAACTATAGAATTAAAGACTCAAAACCTTGAAGTAGATATATCTTTAAAAACACAATGTGGTTCAATCATTGTTACCCAAATGATTGAATCTTCTCCTGCTGGCGTAAGTGGGATGATTCTTCCGGAAAATCTCATAATGCTTCCATTGGTGGAATTCAACGCTATAATGGGAATGGATTGGCTCTCATTATATAGAGCACATATCAACTATTGGGAAAAAAAAAATATATTTTCATATTTGGAACTATCCCATGCTCCTCTAAAAATGCAAGGAAGATAATGAATCTCCTTTGTAAAATCCTTCAATGGTGTTGGTGTTGATTCCCTATGAAGAAGCATATCTTGCCCAAATGGTTGAGTTGAAGGAAACTTCCAACCTTGAGGAAATTCCAATCGTGAGGGAATATGGTGATGTATTTCCCAAAGAGTTACCCGGAATTCCCTCGGATCATGAGGTAGAGTACTCAATTGAACTCATACCTAGAGCTACTCCTATCTCTAAGTGTCCCTATAGGATGGATCCTATCGAATTGGAGGAGTTAAAGAAGTAGCTGCAAGATCATCTGGACAAAGGGTTCATACGCCCTAGTGCATCACCTTGGGGTGCACCAGTGCTCTTTGTAAAGAAGAAGGATGGAACAATGTGGATGTGTATCGATTATTGGGAACTCAAAAATATCACCATAAAGAACAAGTATCCTCTCTCAAGGATTGATGACTTGTTCGACCAGTTAAGAAGAGCTCAAAACTTCTCAGAGGTGGATCTTCGTTTTGGATTTCATCAGGTAAAGGTGATGAAGGAAGATATTCAGAAGGATGCCTTCCGTACAAGGTATGAGCACTATGAGTTTTTGGCGATGCCCTTCGGACTTATTAATGCCCCTAAAATCTTTATGGATTTTATGAATGGAGTCTTTATATATTACCTTCAAAAATCTGTGGTAGTTTTTATCAATGATATTCTCTTATACTCCAAGAGAAAGGGGGAACATGAAGAACATCTAAGACTGGTGTTGGCGAAATTGAGAAAGGAGAAGTTGTACGCCAAGTTCAGAATGTGTGACTTTTGGATGAAGAAAGTCATGTTCTTGGGACATGTGATCACAAGTGTGGGAATTTATATGGATCCTTCAAAGATAAAGGTGATTGAGGAATGGTCCAGTCCCTCTAGTGTCATAGAAATCCGTAGTTTTCTGGGATTAGCTGGGTACTACCGACGTTTTGTGAGAAACTTCTCACGATTGTCCAGCCCGCTAACTAAGTTAACAAGGAAAGGGATATAGTATTTCTGGATGGAAGAATGTGAGGGAAGCTTCATGGATCCAAATAGAAGGCTGATCCCTGCACCTGTACTCACACTACCAAAAAGTGGAGAATGTTTTGTGATATACAATGATGCTTTAAAGAAAGTATTGGGTTGTGTACTCATGAAAAATTATAATGTGATAGCCTACGCTTCACAACAGTTGAAGATCCATGAGAAGAACTACCCGATGCAGGATATAGAACCGGTACCCATTATTTTTTCCTTGAAAATATGGCTGCACTACCTTTTTAGTGAGAAGTGTGACATATACACCGACCAAAAGATCCTAAAGTATATATTCACACAAAAGGAGATCAACATGAATCAAAGGAGATGGTTAGAGATAATAAAGGATTACGATTGCTCTATTCACTATCATCCTAGAAAGGCAAACAAGGTAGCTGATGCTCTAAGAAAAAAAAGAACCTGCTACTCTATCCATGCTATGGATTGAGAAAGACCCAATCTTCTTGGATATTAAAAGAATGGATTTGGAAATCATAAGGGAAGGGGATTCATCCAACCTTTACCAAATGATTGCGCAACCATGCATCCAAGAGAAGATTAAGGAAGAACAAAGGGATGATGTATAGATACAAAAGAGGGTGAATTCAGTAAAGGAAGGGAAGCTACAATAGTTACATATAGATGATGATGGTGTGATTCAGTTTGGAATACAGCTTTGCGTGCCTTCATCACTCGGGATAAAGAAGGATCTATTGGAAAATGAACATAGATCAACATTCTCAATCCATCCTGGGAGTACCAAGATATAATGTTATCTCAGAGAACACTTTTAGTGGGATAACATAAAGAAGGAGATTGCGGAATATATATCAAGGTGCTTGGTATGTCAGAAAGTTAATGATGAGCGAAAAAAGTCCAAAGGTATGATGCAGTCATTGCCTATACCCATGTGGAAATGGGAAAATGTTACTATGTACTTTGTCACGGGTCTCCCGAAGACATCAAAGGGAAAAATGTGATATGGGTTTTGGTTGACCAACTCACCAAGACTGCCCATTTTATTGCTATTCAGGAAGATCTCTCGCTTGAACAACTTGCAAAGATATATGTGAAGGAAGTGGTGAGACTGCACGGTGTTCCACTCTCAATTGTCTTTGACCATGATCCAAGGTTCACATCTAAATTTTGGAGGAGCCTTCAACATGCTTTCAGTACTGCATTAAATTTCAGCACGGCCTGTCACCCCAAAAATGATGGTCATTCTGAAAAGACTATTCAGATGCTTGAAGATATGCTAAGGTCCTGCTCTATTAATTTCAAAGGTGGTTGGTATCAGCATCTCCCATTGGTTGAGTTCTCATACAACAATAGCTTCCACTCGAGTATTCAGATGGCTCCATATGAAGCTCTGTATGGAAAGCAATGTAGAACTCCAACCTATTGGGATGAAGTTGGAGAAAGAAAGCTACTTGGACTCGATCTTGTTCAAGAGATGACAGAGAAGGTTCAAGTCATTCAGAAACACATAAAAGCTACACAAAGTCAGAAAAAGAGCTATGCTGACAACCATCGAAGGGACTTGGAGTTCGACGTTGGAGATAAAGTCTTCCTTTGAATATCTCCATGGAAGAGAGTCATGTGATTCAGGAAGAAAGGGAAGCTAAGCCCAAGGTATATTGTCCCCTTTTAGATGCTTGTCCACATAGGAGTTGTGGCCTATCATCTTGCACTTCCACCATATATGGCTCAAGTTCATGATGTATTTCATGTATCACTAATGAGGATGTACATACCAGACCTGTCACATGTACTAAACCCAGAGGTGGTGCAGTTGGAAGATGATCTCTCCTAAGAGGAGCAGCCAGTAAAGATTCTGGATTGGAGAGATAAGGTTCTACACAACAAGAAAACCCATCTTGTCAATGTGTTGTAGAGGAACCATAAGTTTTAAGAAGAAACTTGGGAACCAGAAGAGGAAATGAAGGAGAAACACCCTCACCTGTTTTTGTAAAGTGATATTTCAGGGGAGAAATTTCTTAAGGGGGGTAGAATGTAACGACCTAAAGTTTTTTAATAGATATTCTCATCTTATATTTATGTCATAAAAAAAATGAGAACACAACATAATGAAATAATAAGTGATAAGTGACCTTTAAGCATAAGTTTGTCACTTATGTGTTTGGAATTTCGAAAATCTGATATACACTGTTGTGTTCAAGATGATTTTTCAAGTCTAATGAAACAAAAATAATTTTTGGTGAATAGGGACCTACCCTTATGAATAGTAACATACCCTTATGAATATTAATACGACCCTTATGAATAGTAAATCATCCAACATAAGAGTAACATTACCTATGAATAATTAAATAAAATTTAGACATCTTAGATAGTGACAATTCGACCTTAGAAAACGTTTTGGAATTTTGTAAGTCATAAATAATTAATTATAATTAATTAATTAATTTTCAATAAAATTTATTTTCCCTAAAATGTATTAATAAATTATTGAATCAATGTCTTATAGTTTTTAGATTATTTTATAAGACCCTACGTAATTTTTGAAAGCACTATAAAATCCGTTCTAATCTTAAAAACTGTTTTTAAGTAAATTATGATTTTAATTAAAAATTAAATTATTAATATTTAGAAAATTATTTTTTAAAAATAGACTTCATTTTTAGATTCTACACGTCCAAAAATGGTTAGGGTAAATTTTTGAGATTTTTCCGAGATACTTTATGTTTTGATGAATAGTAGAATCCGATAATTTACAATAAATGCTAAATAATGGATTAATTGAGTCACCGATGATGCTCTGCTGATGTAAGCCCACTTGGTTCGTGATAACATGATAAAATTACTATTATTGGGCATTAAATACTCAATATTCCTTGTCTTAGGCGAAATTAATAATCTAATGAATTTTATATTAAGGAAACCCCTCTCCCCTCCACTACAAAAAGCCACCCTTCACACCCTCATTTCCTCACACCTCTCAAGCTCCAAGACTTCTCTAAACTCTTCCAAAACACCATCCCTATCCCCTCACCCATGTAAAAGATCTTATGGTCTCATCAAAAGTCCATGATTAGGCCCTTAAGGAGGTTCTCAAGAGAAGGATTCAAGAGGTAATTTCCCTCCCTCTTCTCCTTTAATTTCCTTTCAAGTTCAAGTTCATTTCGTGATCTCTCCCCACCTATCATCATCCAAATTGTATTGTAACTCCATTATTATGCATATAATATAATTTTATGATTCTAATGGGATATTATATCATCCAACCCCCTTTCCCTCTTCCTTTTATTTTATTAAAGAGAACGTTGTTAGTAAGGTGTTAATTTATCACCTTCAAGAACGACATGCTCTATTCTTGTATATCTACCGTCATATCTGGTCATGAAACCATTTTTATGGTTGAACCAGAATATTTTATATGTATTATGTTCTATTTTAAGTTTTGTAAATAAACTATGTCCATATTACTAAGTGATAAGTTAAAACAAGTTCGTTGTGATCCAAAAACCGCCCAAATTGACCCAAATAACCATCATTTAATTATTATCTAATGATTCTTCCACATGGATCTAATATAATTCATTATAAGTTCATTAAAAATCCTGTAATATAATTCATTACATTTAATATCATTTATGTATGTTTACTCATGTTCTACCCAATCATCAATTTAAAAATACAAGTGAACCACCCAAGAAAAACCATAAAAACGAACATCCCCGAACAATGTTTTTAAACACTATAAGTCATCCAAAGGAAAATAATAGGAAGTAATGATACAATGATGATCCCTATTAATGTAAAAATTGTTATGTATTTCAAATTTATGAATATAATGTCATTATACAGGACAGTAAAGAGAAGGAAGCATTCGGTTACAACGTAAGGGGAAATTCTCGAACCCAACTTTCATCCTTCGGGTTTTACCTCTTTCACTCTATTTTTGATATGGTCACTCTTTAAAGATCATTTTTTTCATCATTTTATTTCCTTTTCTAGGATATACATGTTTTCTAATTAAGTTTATGTCAATCCAAATGTTTTCCAAAAGAACTCTTCTTTTAAGAACTCACATTTACCTCTTATTCATGGTTGATGGTTCTTGTATCAAGTATGTTGTTACCTCTTTATTTTGGGAACCCAAAGCTTATGAATGTATTATTATGAGATGAAACCCATTCCTTACCATGTTTTAGTTATGTTCATTATTGATATATGACTTATGTGGCTTTCATGATAATGATAATATTATGAAGTGACAGGTGCGCCCGGAATAATATAGCACAATATGAATGTTTTAATGTGACGGGTGTTCCTGGAATTATATATAACTCCATTGAATTGGGTAAAGTGATGAATCTAATGATTAAATGTGATGTGATGTGTGATCAATATTATATCTTGGTTCACAAGTATGTGTGGTAGTAAAACACTAATACATGATGTTTCGTTTTTAGGCATTGCCACATTTCAAGTCTTTTGTTTATGCTCCTCTCATGTTCATGATCTTTTGCCTATGTTATGATTATGCTCACCCCATTCTATATTTTTCATATCTATCCTCTAACTGGGCTTCTAGTTCACCTCTTTTGATGTATATCCTCAGGTGGATACATGTACTAAGGAGAGGAAAAGTGCCAATAAGAAGCTAGAGAAGAAGAAATTAAATAAATGTTTATGCTTGATGTTGTATTTGTTATGTGTGGTCCTAGTTTTCCAAAGACACTACACCTTTGGATCCTCTTTGTGTAATAATATTATTATTTTTATCTTTGAAATTATGTAATAGTAATGTAAGAAAAGGTCGCGTCACAATATACAACCACCCCCTTTTTTGTGGACCCAACTAGGCTCAGGGAGATAGAGGAAATGGGAAGGGAGTATATGCATGCGGTCAAGGAGTGTGACTCAAGGGATCTAGGAATGATTCAACGTACAGTCTATGTCTACTACTAGATTCTGTATAAATAGACATAGGTACCAATCATTCCTTCTTTCCACGAATCTTGTTCAAGACCTAGAGTTTCTGGTTAAGCCGTTGACTTGACCCTCATGTCTGGAGATAAATTTGGGAGGAGACTCGATAATCACACTTACGCCGATGGTGTGGTATTACCCTTGAGGAGAGAGTTTCTATTTGAACCTCTCGGTGACAACATTGAGGCCTTACGACGTTATTTTGGGTATGATTGGACATCCAAAATTAATTCTAAGATCGAATATATGAGGCAAAAAGGTTGTGGTTTATCTACAATGTTGGGATGAGGTTTTCCTTAGTCGGTGAAAAAGGATATCCAGGTAGCATAGGTTAAACTCATGCATTGGAGGGTGAATCCAATCACTCTAGAGTTATCCAGCCTTACCCACGTGGGAGTAGGAGTTTAGAGTTTTCATGTTCCTAACGGGAGTGTCTAGAGTTCCTCCAGGACTATGACTTTGAGATAGTATATACTATTGGGAAGGGGAACCTGGAAGTAGATGCACTCAGCAGGAGGTCTGGCCAGCAGCTGCTGAGTGAGGGGATAGAGCAGATGGGCACTTTATGGATATCCTATGTGGATCGAGATGGAGAAGCTTATCTTTAGTCTCAGATAGTCACTCCCCCACTTCTTCAGCGAGTCAGGGAGGCGCAGTGTGGGGACACTGACTGCGAGGCTCGACGTGTTCAGATATCCTCAGGGCAGCCACCTGATGGATTTCCTGAAGGTTGAGAGCATGCCATCCTCTTCAGAGTAAGTACTATGGTACTAGTAGCACTATAGGATGAGGTGTTGAGGGAGTCCCATATGTCCCCTATGATGGTACATCCAGGTTTGGTGAAGATGTATTAGGATCTCTGACATCAGTACTAACGGCCTGAGATGAAGGAAGCAGTGGCAGAGTTTGTATCACGATGTCACACTTGTCAACAAGTGAAGAATACATAGATTTGGCAGAAGTATTATGCCTAAAAGATACAGATACCTCTGGAGTTTGAGGATGGTGACCATGTCATTCTATGGGTCTCACCTTGACGAGGTTTGCGAAGATTTTTCAGGGGTGGCAAGTTACCTTTGAGGTTCATCGGAACCTTTCAGGTCCTTAGTAGAGTTGGAGAGGTGGCATATCACCTATCCCTTACACCAAAGTTGGAGAAGGTGCACGAAGTCTTCTGTGTATCTCAACTGAGGAGATACATGCACGACCTATCTCACGTCGTCGATCACAGGGAGCTGGACATCGAGGATGGGGTGAAGTTTTCGGAGGTTCCAGTGGAGATTGAAGATCGACAGGAGAGATTCCTTCAAGGATGATTGATACCATTGGTGCATGTACGTTGGTAGTGCGAGAACCTCCAAGAAGGCACATGGGATCAGGAGGCTCAGATTCATGCTCAGTACCCTATTTTGGTTGTTTTTCCTTTGTTGTGGCTTTCTGGGACGTAAATCCCTAAGGTGGGGAGAATGTAATGTCCCAGAAATTCTGTATTATTTTTTTAATTATATGGAATTATTAAGAGACTGCAAAATCTGATGGCATAAGATTCCGAGGCCCGGAGCGCCCAGAATGATCCGTCAAAGTTTTGTTAGGCTTTAATTATTGGGTGTAAGCAGTTTTCCTGATAAAGTGGAATAACTCTTTAAGGGGAACTTGGATCAGAAATTTGAGGGCACCGTTTCATTCAAAATGGTAGTTTTACCCTAGGCGTGATATAATTTTAGTCGGCGCGGGCCTCCTGTGAGGAAACCCAAAAATGGAATAATCATAAATAAAATAATTAAATAAATTATTTTATTTTTCAAATTCTTATAACTCACAAATGGTAACTCTAATTGAAAATCCGAGACCACCGTTAGACTCATGAGAGTATTATATATTTATGAAGATACTAACATTGGACAGCGCAGGCCACCCGTGAAAGTTAGTTTATTGACCGTAAATAAAATAATTAAGTGACAATTATTTAATTGTAAAATCCATAACTTTTAAATGGTAACTCGGATTGGAAAGTTGTGAGTACAGTTTGGTTCTATGGGGGGTGGGGGGTTTACTTATTCAGAGCCTAACATCGACCAGAATAGGTCGAGGGTGACTATAAATAATTTTCTGAACATTTTTTTGGGTACGTTCAGTAAGCACGCAAGAGGCATTTTATAACTTTTGAACTGGTGCTCAGAATTGAAATATGAGGGCACTGTTGAACTCACAGTGCCGATATTCTCTTAAGGAGACCTTCTCCTTGACCCGAGTGGGTTGAGGGTGGAAGTTAGTTTTTTGGATTTTTGTGGAAGAGTTAAAAGAATAAAAATAAAATAAAGAACAACTTTTATTTTATTTTTAAAAGCTACCATTTGATATTTAATGGTGGGGACCGCTCGAACTAAAAACCCCCAATTTAAATAAAAAAGGTGGGGACCACCTAACCCTTGAACTCCCCCTTTAATGGGAGAAAACTCTTTGTTTTCCTCCAATTGGTGTTACAACTCAATTAGTTTATTTAATAAACTTATTTTTGTACTTCACTATTTGGTTGAAGGATTGTTGGAGAAAAGGAGAGCTCTGGAGAACTTGGAAGGAGGTTCTTAAAAAAAGAACATCCACTACAACGAAGAGCAACTTCCAGAATCGAAGAATGAGAAACCAACTTGGAGCGTCTTGCAGGAGTGACGAACACTGACGTCCTCTTCAATGACTTCATCTTCTTCCCCATGTTGTCTCCAAGAAATGAGGTACGGGTTTTTATATATGTCTGAATTTGTTTTATTGAACTTTATATCCTAAATTCACAATGATGATGGCCAAATGAACATGGCCATCATCCCACACATAAACCATGCTCCTACTTCTTTTTATTCTTCACACATTTTCATGAATTCTTCAATGACTAATATTTATTGGCACTAGAAACATGGTGTTTTGTTGAGAGTGATATATGGACGTGAATCCCTCGACACAAGGATCACAAATATTAAATCGTTTAATTTTTCAGGCTTGGAATGAAGCCACAATGGCTCACGGGAGGAGGCGGAAAAATATTTATTAAGGCTGGAAACACAATATTCTGTTGAGCGCGACATATGGACGCAGAGCCCTCGACCCGAGGATCTCGAATATGTGATCATTATATATTTTAGGTTTAGAATGAAGATGCAGTGGCCCACGGAAGGTGCAATGTGGTGGTGTGATTTCTAGTCTGTGTTCAGGGCGTGGCTCCAGGTGAGGTACACAATGCGATGTGCGGTGGCGGAGGACATTTGGGAGGTAGCGTCCAGGAGGTGTGGCAGTCTGAAGGTGTTGTGGCTCAGGTAGCCGAAGGTGGTGGCGGCGGTCTTGCCGTGTGGAAGAAGGAAAAATCATGAATGAAGATAAAAATAGATGGGAGAGAGAAACTTAAATATTTTGATAGATATATTAAAAATGAATATAAGGTTTCGATTAAGAGGGATGCACGCTCAACTTGAAAAAAATGGACATGCAACGTAATACATGGATGGTTTAAAAAAAATATTCATAATATTATTAAAATATTATTATTTTAATTTTTGTTGGGAAAACCCTATTTTGACCATAACTTCTTCATGAAACCTCAGTTTCATGAGCCGTCAGTGACAGTATGACCTTGACTTAGAGATGTAAAATATGAGTCCAATATTGGATGTCTTTTTCTGTTTTTTGGATCAGGTACCACAAACACTCAAATAATAATAATAATATATTATTATAAAATCTTCAGCCATCCATAACTCATGTGTGCGACGTCCAAATGACTTATCGTAAGTGGCGACATGATCCTGACATTAAGAAGGGTGATTTAAGTCTAATTTTGAATATTAAATTCTAGTTCGTGGCTCGGGTCCACGAAACACCCAATATTATTATTATTATTATTATTATTGTGAGATCTTGTATTCGACATATCTTCCTCATACAGTATCGAAATGAAGAATCGTCTATGCCACCAAAAACCTTGAATCGATATGGTCCTTTTAGTATACCCAACTAATGTTTTGGATAAGGATGGGGTACGGTCGGGTTGGATTGAGCACAAATCCAACCGGGCCCTCGAGACTAGAAGGCTAATAACTCACAGACCGGGCGTCCGATTGACGCGTTGTCTATTGCGTTGAGACCCCTACTATGTGGCGGTCCTTTGAGAAACTTCTTCAGGGGAAATTGTGGCATTTGGAGAATCAACCAGTGGCTTGGGGAGCAGACTCAACTGGAGATGAGCAAGCCTAGTGTGGAAACCCACTAGCTGTATGTGATGAGAAGAGTGCTCTCCTAGTGATCCTGTGTGGGTCATCTCCTAGCGATCCTG
Source organism: Viscum album (assembly GCA_963277665.1). Lineage (NCBI taxonomy): Eukaryota > Viridiplantae > Streptophyta > Magnoliopsida > Santalales > Viscaceae > Viscum > Viscum album. Next base: position 1,489,831,139 of record OY728139.1, on the reverse strand, counting down.
TGTGGGTCAGCTTAAGTGATCCTGTGTGGGTAAGCTCCAGCGATCCTATGTGGGTCAGCTCCTAGTGATCCTGTGTGGGTCATCTCCAGCGATCCTGTGTGGCTGAGCTCCTAGAGATCATGTGTGGGTCAGCTCCAGTGATCTTGTGTTGGTCATCTCATAGCGATCTTGTGTGGGTCAGCTCCAGAAATCCTGTGTGGGTCATCTCCTAGCGATCCTGTGTGGGTCAGCTCCAGAAATCCTGTGTGGGTTAGCTCCTAGTGATCCTTTGTGGGTTAGTTTCTGAAATCCTGTGTGGGTCATCTCTTAGTGATCATGTGTGGTTTAGCTCCAGTGATCCTGTGTGGGTCAGCTCCTAGAGATCTAGTGTGGGTCAGCTCCAGCGATCCTGTGTGGGACAGCTCCTAGCGATCCTTTGTAGGTCAGCTCCAATGATCCTGTGTGGGTCAGCTCCTAGAGATCCTGTGTGGGTCAGCTCTTAGTGGTCATTTGTGGGTCATCTCCCGTGATCCTATGTGGGTCAACTCCGAGCAATCCTGTGTGGGTCAGCTCCAAGAGATCATGTGTGGGTCAGCTCCAGGGATCCTGTGTGGGTCAGCTTCTAGTGATCCGGTGTGGGTCAGCTCCAGCAATCGTGTGTGGGTCAACTCCAAGTCATCCTATGTGGGTCAGATCCAGTAATCCTACATGGGCCAGCTCCTAGTGATCCTGTGTGGGTCAGCTCCAGTGATCCTATGCGGGTCAGCTCTAGCGATCTTGTGTGGGTCAGCTCCTTGTGATCCTGTGTGGGTCAAATCCTAGCGATCCTTTGGGGGTCATCTCCTGCATCCTATGTGGGTCATCTCCTAGAGATCTTATGGGGGTCAGCTCCTTGCGATTCTGTGTAGGTTAGTAGCAGAGCCTCTTAATGAAGTAAGATGATTCAGTAGATATTACTAATCATCTCTACTATCGTACCTAAGTTATACCTGGTGTGAGCTGAGTTCATACCTGTGTGGTACTTTCCATCATGGAAATACCTTGGTGGTATTCTTCTGTGTGGCCTACCTGTTTGGTACTTTACTTTGTGGTTTTCCTTCCTTTGTTGTTTTCCTTCCTTTGTGGAATAGTTGAGCTTTGGGATTTTGGGTTGGACCCTGTTTTTCCTCATGATTGAGATGGGTATACATGATAACTTAGGTAAATGTATGGGAATATACCTAAGTAGAGTTGACATTTGACTTCATGCTTTGAGGTTTATCCTTTATGGATTTTATGAGAACTTTAGGGTCTCAGGGTCCCTACTGAGTATCGTTATACTCACCCCTGCACGGGCTATTCCAGTACCTTTTTGTGCTTGATGCAGATGAAAGACAACATTGATCAAGACTGAGGGTACCAGGACTGGATGGAGCCCGGAGGTGGACCATATGACGAGTCAGTATAAGGAGGAGGCAGACAGAAGTGGAGTGTTGAGGAGGCGATCTGTACCTACCCTTCAGGTAGGAACCTCAGAGGATGACCCATCTGTTTTCTTCCTTTTTGCTCCAATTTACTTATACTTTCAGTTTCTTGTACTTTCTAGATGGGATTATATTCTGGCCCCTTTTTCATACTATACTAGCACTATATACTATACAGTTTGCTTGAGTTTGTATCTTGTTTTGTGCTTGGTTGCATGTGTTTACAGGTTATAAAGGCAATGCCTCCCCTATTTTAGGGAATACACCATCGGTGCTAGTCGCCAGCCCCTAGCCTATGGAAGGCGGGCTTGGGGTAGTCACGACATGGGCCCCAGGGGATAGGTTGTGATAGTACAATATATATATATATATATATAATATTTAGAAAGAACTAGTGAATAAATATTTATTAAAAATTCACATAAATAAATTAATATATATTTGGTTACCTTTTTAATTAACTATAATAAATAAATAATTTATATTCATGTAATTAAATAAATAACTTCTCAATGAAAAAATATTTATTAAATATTCCCCTGATATATATATTCTCTAAAATAACCGGTGACTTGATATTTATGATCATACAAACATGAATAATTATTAAAAAAATATTGGAATAATATTTCTTCAGCATGTTAAATTCATTTAGATTTAACTATGGTTTTGAATACAATTATTGTGTGACCACCTAGGCTCTTTTCTTAGTGGAATTAGACTAAACTACCTAAGTTTCAATGTTATCATCGAGTAATTTTCCATGGATCCCACATAGAAACATGTTAGTATCAAAAACATTAACCTCCTAGGAATGTACATCATGTAACAAAATCCCTTTATCATAACAACTCTAATCAAACTGGTCTCATGCTAGTGTCATCAACCTATATTCTTGATGTCTCTGTCATTGAAATTCTAGAAAAGATGTTAATGAAGAAACCATCATGATCGTGATCATAATCAGGTAGTTCAGTTCCCTTTAATGGAACTCAAATATCCACATCCTTAAAATTTAAGGGATTAATCCTTTCTAGTATTATTCATTAATACAACATCACTCATGAAGCAAAAAATGTATCCTACTTCTCTACAAGCACATACCATAATGGTTTTAGTCAATACATAAATGTATGTTAATTATCAAATGTGTTAATAATAATCATAAAGTTTAATGATCATTACACACATCAATATATTATAATATCTGATGACACATATAAATGTGTATTTTCTATTTGAGGGTTATATTCTCATAATCTCTTGTATTAGTGATTACCATGGGTGTACACTATAAGAATGTTTCTCAAAGATTTTGGAGCCTCCAACCATGATAGTTTATATCAATTTTCCTATTAAATGATATCATTTTTCTATAGAAAATATATTTAAGAATACTTTCACTACACTTCTAGGTTCCCATTATAGTAGGGAAGCACTATGGCCTCTCAGTGAGACAAGAAAACATAGAAAATCATCACATACCATGACATAAATAAGAATAGTCCTGGTGTAATAAGATGTTTTAAAAATATTAAAATATGAGATTATAAGTAACCAAAATGTACTTAGAAATTGGTTCTAGGGAACCAACTCCAATATAATCCGACGTTCATTAGAGGCATCTACTAATAACCATCAATACTCTTGATCTCACATAAGGTTCATGATTCTGCTGAGATAAAGATATATTCAATGGTTCCACCACATTTTAGTCCATGAAAATTCAACTCAAAAGGGTCTCAACCATATCAGAAAAATCATATAATAGTTTATATTTTCATCTAATTATCTTTTTCATTGATGTGACTTTATCTCCTTTGTGAAATCCACCATTATGGTATTATCACAATATAATGTTATTGGATCTCTACTACTAGGAATCGAATCAAACTCTTAAATAATGATTTGAATATAAAAATACTCATGTGTTTTATAAGAAGAAGTTGTATACTTAGACACCATTGTAGAGTCAGTGAAAACTAGATTCTCTAAACTCATCTAGCTTAGAGATCCGCCATTCATACAAAATACATCTCATGATAGGAACATTTGATTTTTCATATCTATTTAGAAACTAGCATTATTATAGCCTCTATTGACTAGTTTATAATATCCTCTATATAATATGAATATATCCTTATTATACATAATATACTTATAGAAAAAAATAATAAGAAACTAATATTGTTCTCCTAGATCAACATTATATATACCTACCATTTATAAATCATAGGCAACATCGAGACTAGTATATGAAAGGACATACATGATAGATCTCATCAAAGATGCATATGGGATCCAACCCATTCGCTCCATCCCTATCCTATTGTGTCAAAAGATTCATATCCATAGAGATATGTATACCACACTACAATATAACCAATCATTTCATATATTATTCTATACTAAATCTCTTAATTGTCTTTTATAGTATATACATTGACATAGACCAAGTAGCCTTCAAGATCTATCATGAATAATATTGAGTCGAAAGGCGTATGATTATTCTAATATGTCTTTCACATAGAAGGAAAAAATTAAACTAGTACTTAACTAACTATATTACCAATACACCATTTAAAATATATAATATGACATCAAGATATTCTGTTAGTAATATGACCGAACACCCACTAAACTGCATGTAAACTCTTGTCTCACATTATTTCTGTATGAAACCAATTTCTATTACGACTTCACCAAATATAATTTTCCATGACCTATAATCATGTTTTAACAAAAAATTGTATATAAGTAATATTCATATCTTATTGATTTTTTATGGAGCCACAAAACCTTTAGGTTATGTCATATAGACATATTACTGAAGGTTACTATTAAAGAAAGCTATTTTGGTATCCATTTACAAAATCTCATAGTCATGGAAAGATACTATGGCATGCAGAATTCTAATAGATTTAAATATAGAAAATGGAGGAAAGTTTTCAACATAGTTAACTACATGATGTTGTTTGAAAACTTTATCAACTATCCTTACATTATGGATACAAACATTACCTTCAACAACAAAAAAATTCTCTTTCATACCCATTTTTTCCAAATGGGATGTAACTAAACTAGTGAATTGACCATAACTGAGGATTAGTTCTAATATATAGAATCCATCTCAAAATTTATGGAATCATTCCATATTACATCTTCTAATATCTCTACTATATTCTAGAATAAATAATGATAACTATTGTCAACCAACAATGTGTCACCATTTTTGGTGACTAGAAAACCATATCTTTATGGTTCTCTAGAATCTATGTTTCTCTTACATATAACATGTGTTTATGGAATATAATATTAAATGGGGACCTATTAAATCTATTCTTATACCAAATCATTGGTATCTTGAGACTTATCTATATTCAATCTTACTCTCACTATCCTTCTTGAGGATGTTCTCTATCTTGAGAGAAATGGATTTTCTTTTGATCACCTTCTTGTATAGGGGGGTGTCTAGATAGTATCCCATTATTTCTTTAGAACAAGCTATAATGATATAAATCATAAAACATGGTGCTAGATTGTTTTCTAATCCTGACTTAGTAAACACCTCACAACCATATTCATGATTATTTGAAAGCATAAAATTATTTCCATAAATTAACTCATATGGTATCATGACTTCCTCTTTATTTTGTATTGGATTTAGAATATGTATTTTAGTGTGTAATTCATATCCCTAAAATGGTAATTGAATACTTTCATGTATCATCATCAATCGTACCATGTTAACAAATGTATAGTTCATCCAAGAAATAACACCATTTCACTATGGTATACAAAGAGTAGTGAGTTATAATAGGTACCCACACTTATATAAAAAGTTTATGATTTATTTATTAATATATTCACCACAGTTATTATAGTGATGTTTCCTAATCTTAATACCATTTTGATTCAATACATCATTATTCAATTATTTGAATTTTTCAAAATATTCTAACATATACCTAATTACGTATACATATCCATATATATTCATTTAATCAGTAAATGTAATGAAGTAAGATTGAACACCTAGGGAATCTATTGGAAATTCTCTTCGCACATCAATGTGTACCAATTCAATAATCAATGTATTTATTTCACCATGTCTATGAAAAGGTGTATTATTCATTTGGCCTTGTAAATAGGCATGAAATTTATAACGTTTTTTTAGATCAAAAGAGTTTAATTATCTGTATTGATTGAGTTTTTTTCCTATAATTCACATTTAATTTACCAAGATGTTGATTATAAATATGGATGCTAAATAATTCATGTGAACGTGATTCATTATAAATTTCCACTACGTGGTTATAAAATTTAATCCAAAAAGTTTGTAATTTAAATGTGGTGTACCATAATATACATAGTCTTTATAAAATAAATATGTTTTATTTCGGAATTTGAAAATAAAACCATCTATATAGGAAATATATAGATATTTGTTTTGGTAATACATGGTATATAATAAAAAAAATTAGAACCAAGATCATCCATGTTTTCAATGGAAGGTAGTAATATCAAATGGATAAAGAAACCATCTTTACTCATTTGGAATCAAAAAAATTCTTCTCTCATTATGAAATATATTGAGATATACTTAGTTTATGGATTGGAATACATATTTTAGAACCACATGTTATATCTAATACCCAATGTATAGATTTAGAAATACTAAACTCAATAATGAATAGTGTTAAAGCTTCCACATTCTTTTTCAATTGGGTGTAGCTCAAATTCTGGTAGCACAACTTTATACATGAAACAAATACTACATACTTCCCCTTCTCCTATCATTGAATTTTTATTTTCTTAGAATAATGGTGTTTATGATACATTTATATTGTATGAGTGTTGGAACCCCTTTCCTTTTTCTTCATTTTATTCTTCACTATAAGGATTAAATTCTTTTCATTCCTCTTATATTTATCAACACAGTGAATAAGTGTAAGGAGTTAAAAGAGAGTTTTCTCACTATTAATTATATTATAAATAACAAAAAAAGAAATAAAATCTTAGAAATTGAGGATAAAATGAGATCTATGTACAGTTGATAAACGATCATAAGTATGAATATGTCTGAGAACTCAATATATCCAATCATATTGACTATATGAGGCCTAGTCGAAACTAACTCATAAAGCTTAAATATAGACAGTGTGTTGGATAAGTCTTATCTCTCCTGTCTCTCAAAATTTTCATAGATCTACGAAAGGTTATAAATAGTTTCATATGCATCCATATTCTAACATATTTTTAAAATCTCATTGAACATGTAATATAAAATAAAGAAATTGAAATATGTGGTAGCATCTAAATGTTTCATATACAGAGAGAGGTTTTCATTTCTAACCACGTTTATAGACACCTAAATAATAATGTTTTACTATAAATATAATTCCCATTCATGACATAGTATAATATGTAGGTGTCTATATCATTCCTTGATATTCGAGCTCATGAGAATGTTCTCCTTATCTAGAATTGGTCACAATAATATAGTAGAAGTTATATCATTTTGTATTTCAGTAATAAATAAGAGCATAATTTTTTAATGGTATCAAAATTGTAGTATCAAAATTAAATTAAATTTTCATCATTAATATCCCACTGTTTTATCAACCACGATTGTCCTCATAATTAGTTTTGGTATATCCCATCATACGAATATCCTAGTTGAAATGTTGTGTGTGTCCCATTTCATAACCTTGACAGATGTCTATCAAGCTACTTGAAGGTATCGTGGTAAGAATAACATACCTAATTAATCAACTCACAATATGAAAATCTATTGTCTGGACTCCAAAATCCTAAAATCCTAGATAGTATTTCTCCAACACTTTTTTGACTAGTTTCAATAAGTCTCATGCAATCAATGTACCCTTAATATAAGCTACATTAATTTGACCCAAAACTAAGTATAGATATTCTCTAATAATTTGATTCTCCCCAATGGAGTTTTGTTATGATATTTGAATAACTGTTTAATTTTTAACCAAGTAGTGAATGGATATATTAACTTAATATTTTTTTGATGGATTTTCATCTTTATTTTTAAACTACACATTTTATAATATCATGTTCATATTAATGTAATATGGGGTTTACATAAGTGATTATCCATGTCATGATAAATTTCACACATATTATAAAATTTATTTTACATATTTATTACATGATGTTCAATACGGTTTTTAATGATTTAAATATCCAAAAATAATTAAATATGAAACCAACGCAAATAAAATAAATAAAATAGAATATCCACAAGATTCTATAATGGTTCGTTTATATTTAAGATAATTAACCAACCCCGACCCTATGGAATTAACTCCTGGATCCATGTATGGTTTGAGTTGAAATATTCCACTTCTACTAGTGGGGACCTCCTGGAATGATTTCACCTCCGATTTAAACTTGAACTGTATCCACTCACTTAGGATCTCCATCCATTACCTAATATTACTCACATGTATGTGAGTGAACACACAAATTTTTTAATGATGGGATTCTATAAATAGAACAATGAGAATAGATGACCTTACATAACGATAGGATATGAATGGCTCACATTTCATTATTTACATTAATAAAATATTACATAACCAATCTATAATAAAATAAATAAACCAATAACATATATATACTGGTTTATGCTCATTCCCATTATAATACATGAAAATGATATTGAAAAGTAAACTAGCTGAAATTCACTTCAATTAATTATTTCTTATTAAGATATATGTTCTTTAATTTAATAAATTTATTATTTATTTAATTCCATTTATATTAATGGAAATCAGATATCTCTTGGAGAATCCAATTATAAATAAAATATGATAAAAAAACAAAAGGGCTAATAATTATAGATAATTACAAGGAATTAATTGAGAATTTTTTAATTCTAAAAACCATATTACATTGTTAAGAGATCAAATGTGAATATTATAATTAGGTTTCTAACGTTTCATTTAATTACTATTTATGTATTTTAATTATATTCTTTACCTGAATACAACATTGAATGTACTAACAAGTTGCACTCTATTTTACTCACTTGTCTTGTATCTGGGAAAAATAAAAATGGACTTGGCATGTATCTCATTTGGATTACATGGAATATACAATCAGTATACACTCCATGTGTTCTTCTTTCAATGAATTTTCAAAACACACCAATTAACTCAGCATGTTCTTCAAACATGGGGATTAATGATTCACATGGTGTGTGTGATAGCTAAAAACCATGTATCTCTTGATGATAAAATCTATCAGTCTCATGAGGTGTTATGACACATATTTGACCACACCATTAGGGATAATTTCACTATTAAATAGTGCAGACTACACATCATGTATTCCTGCTACATGCCCGATGGTATAATAGACTATGTGTCAGCTTGGACAATTGAATACATGGAATACATTAAACTCTCCACATGTTATTACAGATCAGTTCATCATATATCCTAGAAACCCACATGTATAAATAAATTATTATTATTATTATTATTTACCTGAATTGTGCTAAACTCGCTGATTAAAATAAGTATTGTTTTTATTGAATTAATAAATTAAAATTTATTCAAAAAAATTAATATGAAATTTTCACTGGACCATTAACCTTAGTCCACCAATCCTCCTCAATATTTATAGTCATTTTAATAATGAATATTTATTTAATTAAATATATTCCACTTCATTATTCATCAATAAATATTTATATAAATATTTTATTCTCAAAAACAAGTGAAAAATCATTTCTAAATATTCAAAAAATTAAATGAATAAATATTTTATTACCTAGTGAATAATAAAGAAAAATCAAACATTTTATATTCATTTATTAAAATAAATAATTACTTTGTGAGGAAATATTTACTATATATTCATCTCACATATTTACTTTCTAGAATAACTGGGGACTGAATATTTATGATCAAATCAACAAGAATAATTATTAAACCATATATTTGAATAATATTTATCCAGTACAATAAATTTATATTGAATTTTACTAATTTTGTAAATACACTTAATGTGTGACTCACTAGGCCCCTTTCTCAATTGAACCAGGCTACTCTACGTAAAGTATAATGTCATCATCTAAAACCATTCTAAAGATCCCGTATATAGATTATCTGTTGTCATGATAAGATGTAACCTAATTTGAATAAACATTATGTAATGTAATTCCTTTATCTCAATATCTTTAATCAAATATTTTTCACGATAATGTCAATAACTTATATGATTGTTATCTATTTTTTTAATTTAAGGAAATAATCTTACGGACAACACTATCATTGCCATGGACTTAATTAGGCAGTTCAATTCCCAATAAGGGGACTAATAAATAAACTTCCATTAAAAACAAGAAGGGATAAATTATTTTCTTCATTATGCATAAATAAAACATCACTCTTAACTCACCCAATGAATAATAGTTCATAATGATCATATGTCATCATGGTTTTCTTTAATACATCTAAGTAAGTGACTTATGTCATGTATTAAAAATAATCTTAAAGTATATGGATTATTACAAATTCCCACATATTGGAATGTATAATGACAAATATAAATGTGTATTTTGGATTTGAAGACCATGTTAATATAACAGTTACCATTAGAGATTATCATGGGTGTAAACCATAAATATGTCTCATACTCCTTTGAGTCTCCTCCCATGATAGTTTATATCTTTTTTAGCTCATAAAGTGATATCATCTAGATATTGAACATATATTTAAGAATAATTCCATAGACATTCTAGGTTCTAATCATATCGTGGAATGATTATGACCTTTCAATGTGATAATTAAACATAGAAAATTATCACTTACTATGACATGTGAAAGAAAATTCATGATGTGATAAGATATTTTATAAATTTCCAAATACAAGAATACATGTAAGAATAATGTAAATATAAATTGGTTCTAGGGACCAACTCTAACACTTACACTCAGGAATATGCATGACTCATTGAGGTTATATTTCCTTCTATCATTCATTATAGAAAACTCTTATGATTCCACATTATATTTAATCAAAAAAATTTCCAAGTTATTTTTTTATCATATTCTTATTATATAACCCTTTGTGGCTCATTAATATGGTTTTTCCATTACTGGTAATCTATGCTCACACCATATGATTTCTATTTCCATAGGGTAATACATATTGTAATATGCTTAGATAGAAGTCTTTAGTGGAGTATTTTATTGGTTATATTGAATAAAAAAAATTTACATGACATTTATGTAGATAATCTTCTAAGCCAAAATAAATTTAGGTTATGGGGTTGTGTATTTATTTATGAAATATAATGTTTAGATTATGGAAATAATGTTACATATATATATTATTCTTAGGTCTCCTCAATTTATGTCATATATTATAACACACATGTGGAAAAAGAATACAATTTTTGAATATGGGTATATTATATTTTATGATATGTTTATATCATATACATGATTTTCATAAGTAATATATTATACAAAATGATCAATTTATAAAGAAAAGTATTAAATGGGTTCATACTCTTAGAACATACATGACTCATTCGTCCTTTAAAATTTTAAGAATAAATCATTCATAACTCCCTATACATCATCTATTATTAATATGAAATGGGTGAGATATGTCGAAGAGTTATATGTAATGTGGATGAATCCATTAAATGACTATTTATAAAATTTATGAGTAATGTCATGGCCCATGTATTATCTATGTAGCATATATAAAAGTGTCCAATGACATTGGTATTTTTGATTAATCATCCTACTTATTTCAAGATGATAACTTATTCCTCCAAAATCTCTCTTACCTCTACCTTCTTAGCTTTGAGATGCTTTCATATCACGAATAATTGAATAATCCCTTACTAATATTTTGGTATATTTGTAGGAAATTGAAAATTTAAAGGACATATGTGAAATAAAAGAAATAATAATCCTGAAAAATGTTATTAATAATGTAAAAATTTGACATAATTTTATGACTCTAGAATATTAAGAATACACTTGATGAATCAAACTAAACGTAAGTGACTCCATCTCAATTTCCTTTCATTGAGGCATATTATCATGTTATGAGGCTATATTACTTTATGAGGTGTATATAAAGAAACATTGACATGTTATGGAATGAATTTAACTATTCACATGGTATTTATATCTACCTGATCAATTATTAATAAACTTTCATTTATTTTAATGTCTTATGGACATTGAAAACACACACACTATTTTTTATTCATTTTTTATTATTGTCATTAAATGACCATTAAGTATAATTACCATCGATAATATAGCCATTGAACAGTGATCACCTGAATGATATAATTTTATGGTTTTTAAAAAAAATCCTTTGGACATAGACAAAGGATATGATGGTCTCATATAGTAGACTCGGGCCATACAAATATCATTTGTCAGAGCTTGGAGAGAAGATAGCGTAACTGGGCTTTACACTTGATTAAGCCCAGGCTGTGCTTCAAAAAGTTAATATTGAATGGAATCTCATATAGGAGAAGTTCAAGTTAATAGGCATTACCACCTGAGTTATGTTATCCAAGCCACCCTAAGAGTCTGTCACCATCGCACACCTTACCCTTAGGTCTTCCCCAGGTGTTATAAGGGGTTATGTAATAAGGTTTTAGTTATTTATTGTGTAAAATATTTTTATAAATAAAAGTCTTATTCTATCCATTTCATTATAAAAATGGACTTTCTTAAAAAGCGAAAAATTTGATAAATTGTCTTTTTAGGTAAAAATGGAACTTTTGAGAATTATATAAATTTTATTAAACTATGTTTTTTATTAATAATTTTATCTTATAACTTATGATTATATCAGTTCCTAATCTGTAAATAATTATGTAATAAGTTTGACAAGAGTTATATTTTTTATACTATAAAATAGAAAATTTATTTTTAATGAATTTATTTTAAGGTTTTGAAATAATTAATATTTTTATAAAATATTATTATCAAATTAATTTTATGAATAATAAATGAGTATATAATTTTTTTGAAGTCAAATGAAATTTTTATTAATGTTTGAAAATTGATTCTATCAAAACCTGTGAATTTTTAATAAATATCAGTATCTATTTAAAAAGTGAAAATTCACATATTTACGAAAATATTTAGATAAAATAAATATTAATTTTCTAATCATGATGTTGAAATTATCCAACTATTAATTTCTCATAATTTGCAGAGATAGAGGAATTTTTGAGTAAAAATTAAATACAATATAAATAAAATAGATGTTTTATGACATCATGAGGACCCTAAAATGATGTAATAAGTACTATAATTAGTATTATAAGATTAATATATTTTTTCAGATTAAAATAATGTGATTTTATATTGGTTTTGAGTTTTTTATAAAGCCTCAGTGAATCCTCCAAATTGTATAATATATTGTTTGATTTTAAATTCATTTCTTTAATAATGTGGCTCACCTTCGCATAAGAAAGGATAATATTTTAATATTTTAGGATATTGTACTTATAAAATAATTTTTTAAACTCCACATTGGAAAAAACCATGTGATGATTTTTGGTTTTGAATATTTTATTATATAGATTTGAAAACCTTAGTTTGTGAAATAAAAAAGAATTCCCCCCACATTTCCTATATAAACCCACCAAAGTTCCCACTTATCTTTAATAAAAATTATTGGAGCACATCCCTAATCTACCATCCTATATCTATAATCCTTCTATGGTTCCCCAAGATCTCATAAATCCCCTCTTCAATCTCTTTAATTCACACACTAATGTAAGGGTTTCTTTCCTTTCTAAATTTTATCCATGTTTATTTATGTTGTAATAACCTTTTACATTCAATTAAAAATGTTGGGGTATGTTTTATTACACCCCCATACATAACTCCATATGTATTAATTATTAGATACCACTTTTTCTCCCATTAGTTCATTCTGTGTACACCCATTATCGTGCCAAAATTCCATAAGGTATTTCTCTGTTCTTATTTCCATTCAAGTAGTTCTCCAATATTATACATCTAATTTCCATTTCATATGTTGGGATATTATGTTCCATGATACCCTTACTATATATTTCATGTGTAAATGATTAGGGATCCATTTCTCTCTCATCAACCCAATTTATGAATTTCCATAGGATGTTGTTATGCTGTAGAAATTACAGTGCAATTTTCCAAGGCTAAATCATCGTGTAGTGAATACCTTTCTCATTTCTCTAACAAGGGTATTAATATTTATTCACATATAATTATTAAATGGTACTTACATGTATTTATTCCAAAATATTTTATCAGGGAATAAATTATGATGTTGAATGAATCTGTGTTATATGATCTATGTGGCACACTTAAGCATGAGATTAAAATCTTCATGAAGGGTGCACCCAAATAGCATTCCATTGAAATGGTTAATGTTTAGTATCATGATACACCATTTTCAATGAGGGTTTACTCATGACAATCTATGTGAAATGAAGGTTTAATAATGCCAATTCATGTAAAATGTGAGTTTACTCATGATAATCTATGTGCAATGATCCATGGATCATGAAAATATCATGTTATATATCGTTTCCACATTTCACTGTTATGATAATCATGCTATATCATGCCTTTATTTCCATGTTTCTCTTATGCACCATTTATATTCTTATTTCCTAACATGTATTGTATTATTCTTGTTATTCCTTTCTTACTCTCTTATAAGGCTTTATAGCTCACCCATTCTTATATATGTCCTCAGGTTATCCCTTGTAGTGTTAATTATGAAGGAATGAGTTGGTTATGTCAAAGAAGTTTGAAATGATGGTTTTTTATTTCATGTTTTAAGTTTTTATATAATGTTACTAATTTTCCCAGACACTACACCTCTCGATCCTCAGAGTTTTCTTATGTACAAGTTTATGTAATAAATCTTGATTATGTGTGTAATAAAGAGAATAGTTTTAATAGTTGTTATTAAAGGATATGTTAATTATTTTTGGGATTAGGGTTATAAAACTCTAGTGAAAGACTTAGGGATAATATGGAGTATAATAAAATAATTCATAATTTATCTGAGTATTGATTAAGTGGTTTATCAAGAAAATACATCTCTACCCGGATATAATCTAGTAGAGGTGGCTCTAGCATAGATGTATCAATGGGTAACATCTGAAAACATCGCTTTGAGATAGAATTGAATGGGAAATGATGCACGAAAACAGTCCTTGCTTCACTCTTGGTTTGACACTCTCAAGGGATATGAATTGGTAAATTCATAAACATAGTATGAACCATTATTAAGGGAATAAAAAAATTCCCCTAAGAATATTATTGGCACTAGAAAACAGGTCTGAAAAATATTTCAGATGCATCCATAAATGATCCAAGATCATAGATCATTTTTCAAGCTTCAATTTGACACATTGTAGAGCCCGAACAGAGTTATAGATTAGGTGTTATGGACATTTGAAATTGGGTTGGAAACCTGTTTTGCGGAGCCCATTCATGAAGCTCCCACCGTGATTGCGAAGAAGAAAAACTTGACAGGAGCCTCTACGAGCACCGTGAAGCTCGATGATGGCTGAATCCATGGTTACGACAAACTTGAGGGAACTTGACTGGAGCCTCCACGAGTGCCGAAAATCTTGATGACTGTCACCTCTGCGATTATGAGAAACTTGAGGGAACTCCCTCTAGTTGTGGAGCACGATTTACTTTGCGGCCCACATTTCTTCTTCACCACATGCATTTGTGCTTCACTATAGGCTCTGATGACCTCCATTTCCTATAAATAGTTGGCTCACCCCCCTTCATATAGACGGTCATGCCGCCCCTTGGGTGGCCGATCTCCCATTTCAAGGAGCTCCCATGCCCAGCTAAGTGATGACCTTCGCAAAGGGCTCCGCCCTTTGCGAACGAGATAGCTCCTTCAGGTTGCTTGAGGATCCGCGAGAGCCTTTTCTCTATGAGAGGCTAGGCTCCACGAGTTTCTTTTCTCTATGAGACACTTTTCTCCATGAGCCCCTTTTCACCATGAGCCACTTTTCTTCACGAGTCCCCTATGCCTAATGAGTCCATTCTCTACGAGCATCTTTCCTTCGCGAAGTTGATCCGCAAGACCCCATGATCCGTGATCACCTTTGCTCTGTAAAGATGCTCTGCAAGACCCCATGCTCTGCGATCACCTTTCCTATGCGAAGCTACATCGCGAAGACCTATCCTTTGTGAAGCTTCTACCTTTGTGCCCATTGGTCCATAACGCAGGGGCTACACCCCCACACCCTTGCTCAGGCTCAGTTTCGGGCTACAGTCCCAGCCCTCCGGGCTGGTCACTTCACTTCTGTCACTAACCCCCATGAAAAATTGAGAGTCACACTGCGAGCATTTTGGGCTGCCGTGTAGACATTTTCCCTTGTGCCCTTATATGAAGCCATCTTCCACATTTGAAATACCATGATTTGAGATACTTATCCAAACACCATGAAATACCTTGAGCTGACATATTCCTCCTGGTCCCTTTCATAAGTCGTGAGTTGAGATTCTCATCAATAATTCCCGGGTACATTGAGTCGAACTATTCCTCAAGTAACTCATCCAAACCCCATCACCTAACTCATATGCCAGGCTGAAACAAAAAGATCTCATTTTTCATAAGTTCCAACACCACCCATTTCTAGGTGCCTTATGCCTAATAGTCTTATCTACATGACTATAAACTGTAGCACACCCTATGTGACAAACATAGGATGCCTCTTGCTCCAAACAAGAGATTCCTTATGCGCCAAGAATGAGATGCCAATAGTCCTCTCTTCATTACTATAAACTATAGCACACCCTATGTGACAAACATAGGATGCTTCTTTCTCTAAATAAGAGATGCCTTATGCGCCAAGCATGAGATTCCAATAGTCCTCTCTATATGACTATAAACTGTAGAACACCCTATGTGCCAAACATAGGATACCTCTTGCTCCAAACAATAGATACATTATGCACCAAGAATAAGATGCCAAAAATCCTATCTATATGACTATAAACTATAGTATGCCCTATTATTTAATAATAGGATGCCTCTTGTTCCAAATAAGAGATGGATTATGTGACAAGAATAGGATACCTCATCCCATGATTGCAGTGGCGTAATTTCAAGAGTGTTGGAAACCGTGCGAGCATTCCACCACTCCACCTCATGCTTCTTGTGTCCTTCATTCAGATATTCATCCTATTTCATGTTTGAAGGGACCCCCTAACGGACGGGAACCATGCTGCCTCAGCTCACCTACCGTCCTGGGCCAATGCCTCAGAATACATTGGACAACACTTCGAGTTAGGTCATCTTCTTCGAACATGGTCAACAGTTGACCCTCGTTTATTTTTCCCCATTTTAGGCTAATGTGATATGGATGCTGTGTTTCGAACATGATAAATTGTTATTCTCTATTGTCATGCCACCCTCACCGCATTCTGAATGTCATGCATGTGATTCACACGTTTCATCTCCATTTTTTCAGACTGATTCCAACGCCCTTGGATTTATCCTGCTTATGCACTAGCGCATAGGTGTAGGCCTCATTCATATGCCTCAACCCACTAGTGAGTTGGGAAGTCCTCA
The DNA here is from genome assembly GCA_963277665.1 of Viscum album. Classification (NCBI taxonomy): domain Eukaryota; kingdom Viridiplantae; phylum Streptophyta; class Magnoliopsida; order Santalales; family Viscaceae; genus Viscum; species Viscum album. The sequence continues at coordinate 1,489,814,073 of OY728139.1, read as the reverse complement.
TAGCCAGATGTGAGGAAAACATTTCTGCTCTTTAGAGACAATTGGGAAGCTTCCATGCATATGACCCGTCCACCATTGTCGCTCCTTAGCAGCACTCGGGCAACTTCCTTGCATAAGACCCATCCATTGCCGCTCCTTAGCGGCACTCCGACAATTTACTTGCTTAAGCCCCGTCCATTGTCACTCCTTAACGGAACTCAGGAAGATTCTATGCACAAGCCCCATCCACCATTTCTACTCCTTAATGGCACTTGGTCATCTTCCTTGAATAATCCACATCCATTGCCGCTCCTTAGCGGCACTCGGGATGCTTCCTTGAGTAATGACCATCCATTCCCGCGCCTTAGCAGCACTCGGGCAGCTTCCTTGCATAAGCCCCATCCATTTCCACTCCTTAGCGGCACTCGATCAGCTTACTTGCCTAAGCCCCATCCACCTCTTCTCCTTAGTGGCACTCGGGAAGCTTCCTTACCTAAGCCCCATTTATTGCCGCTCCTTAGCGGAACTCGGGTAGGTTCCATGCGTAAGCCCCATTCACTATTTCCGCTCCATAGTGGCATCCGGGAAGCTTCAATTCACAATCCCCATTCACCATCAATTATCTATAGTGGCACCTTGGCAGCATCCATGCGTAAGCCTCATCCACCACCCTTCATGGATGCACCTTTGTGCCGTGATTGTCAGGTCCTTGCTATCTATTGTTTCCCACACTGAGCATGACTCTCATGGTCTGAGATTAAGAATCAACCATGACATCTTCCATGGGCTGTCTTAGAGTGAAATCCCCAAGTGCCACCTGAACTACGTGGAATTTGATTTTTTCTAAGCCAAGGTACGTAGGAAGCCTCTCTGAGGTTCAAGCCCACCATCCATTGGTCCCGACCATCTTCACGTTGGTCCACTAAGCTCCACCCGAACTACATGGACATTGATCCTTACCAAGGCAAGGTATGTAGGAAGCCTTCCTAAGGTTCCAGACCACCATCTATTGGTCTCGACCATCTTCATGTCGGTCCACCAAGCTCCACCCGAACTACATGGACTTTGACCCCAGTTAAGGTAAGGTATGTAGGAAGCCTTTCTAATGTTCAAGCCCACCATCCATTGGTCCTGGGCATCTTCATTTTGGCCCACCACACTCCACCCAAACTATGTGGACTTTGATCCTTAGAAAGGCAAGGTACATAGGAAGCCTCCCTAAGGTTCCAGCCCAAAATCCATTGGTCCCGACCATCTTCACGTCGGTCCAGCACACTCCACCCGAACTACGTGGACTTTGATCCTTTCCAAGGTAATGTACATAAGAAGACTCCCTGAGGTTCAAGCCCACCATCCATTGGTCTCAACCATCTTCACGTCGGTCCACCAAAGTCCACCCAAACTACGTGGACTTTGATCCTTGCCAAGGAAAGGTACGTAGGAAGCCTCCCTGAGGATCAATCCCAACAACCATTGGTCCTGACCACCTTCACATCGGCTCACTATCCATCTAAACTATGTGGACTTTGATCCTTTCCAAGGTAAGGTACGTAGGAAACCTCCCTGAGGTTCAATCCCACCAATCATTGGTCCAGTATCCCTTCACGTCGGTTCACCAACACCTCCCAAACTACGTGGACTTTGATCCTTGCCAAGGCAAGGTACGTAGGAAGCCTCCCTGAGGTTCAAGCCCAACAATAATTGGTCCCGACCACCTTCACATCGGTTCCCCAACACCTCCCAAACTATGTAGACTTTGATCCTTACTAAGGTAAGGTATGTAGGAAGCGTCTCTGAGGTTCAAGCCGAACAACCATTGGTCCCAACCTCCTTTATGTTGGTTCACCAACCATTCTAAACTATGTGGATATTGATCCTTACTATGGAAAGGTATGTATGAATCCTCCCTGAGGTTCAATCCCAACAACCATTAGTCCCGACTCCCTCACGACAGTTCACCAACCCATCCCGAACTACGTGGACTTTGATCCTTGCCAAGGCAAGGTACATAGGAAGCGTCCCTAAGGTTTAATCCCAACAACCATTGGTCCCAACTCCCTTCATGTCTGTTCACCAACACCTCCTGAACATTGTGGACTTTGATCCATTCCAAGGAAAGGTACCTAGGAAGCCTTCATGAGGTTCAATCCCAAAAACCATTGGTCCTGACAACCTTCACGTCAGTTATTGAGCCATTCTGAACTACGTTGACTTTGATCCTAACTACAGAAAGGTATGTAGGAAGCCTCCCTGAGGTTTAAGCCCAAAAAACAATGAACCTAACCACCTTCACGTCGGTTCACCATCCATCTAAACTACATGGACATTGATCCTTGCCAAGGAAAGCTACATAGGATGCCTCCCTGAGGTTCAATCCCACCATCCATTGGTCCCGACCATCTTCACATCAGTTCACCAACCCCTCATGAACTAAGTGGACTTTGATCCATGCCAAGTCAAGGTACATAGGATGCCTCCCTGAGGTTCAAGCCCAACACCCATTGGTCCTGACCACTCAACGTCAGTCCACCCCTGTCCTGCATGACATTAAACTATACGCCCCTTTTGTCTCGCATGACACTAAACCGTATGCCCATTTTATTAGTTTTTTATATATAAAATGATTATTTTGTTATTAAAAATGGGGTTTTAAAAGAAAAAGGTATTTTAATATCCAAAATTAAATTTCATAAGAGTTTAAAAAGTTTTTCAATTTTTTTATGATGAAAAAGAGAAAGCCTAAAATGATTTATTCATGATATGGTACTTGGAATTTGTTAATGAAGGGTTGATCTCCATTATATGTCATAGTTGACCCTATTATATAATATATTATGGGTGTTCCTAGGTAGAACATTGTGATCCCATTATAGATTTTATGATGTGTTTGGTAAGATATCTCTCAAATTCAATGGGTAATGATTATATTCTTTAGAGAATTATATTGAAATTTGGTTGAATTGTTATTAAAATTTGTATGGTTTTTGTGAGGATTATGTAATGGTTAAATGAGATGATGTAAAAAGGAATCTACATGAATTTTATACATTTTCTAATTAGTTTTCATGTAAATAATTTGATTTCAAAAAAAAATATAATGAAATTTTTTATAAAGGAAAAAAACGATTCCCTTTCTGGGAAAAAGTTTTTTTCTTCAAAATCTCCCAAATATAAAAATCACAAGAGATAAAATATTGGAAATATTAATTATAGTACTAAACTTTATTTCATAGGAAATGGAAGCATAAGAAAAGAGTGAGATCAGTTTCTTAGTAAGGGTAAACATAAGAGATAAAAATAAAAGTTCATACTAGAGAATAAGATGAACATGTGGGTATGAGAATATTATTATGGTTCATAAAATAATAAAATCATACCCAATAAATCATAGATCATAAGTAACAATTCTAAATAAAATACTTTTGGAATACAATAAAACGTGATCTATATGAGTGTGGAAACATGCGTCAATAATCCCACACCAAGAAAACATAACATAGTGATGATATAGAACTATAATTGTGTCATCAGAATGTGGAATGTAAATATGAATTGAAAAAAAATTATTATTTCATGTATCACTATTGAAACTATCATCATATTCTATTGAGAGTCCCATGAGGATTTGGGTTTACTTCAAAATCCCATATACATAGTGGATATAGCCCTATTGGGGTTTTAGTTTACTTTATATCCACATATACATAGTGGAAAGATTCCACCAATGGTATGGTTTTATAATCTATTTCTATATAGATCATGGATAGAGTCCCTTATGGGTAATGGGGTACTATGCATAAGCATATACACGGTATATAGAGTCCCTCAGAGAATTGCATTTACTCCATGTTTCCATGCACATAATAGATAGAATATATTAGAGGTTTTTTTACTCATCAATCCCTATCATAAAATGCGATATAGATCTTTACCCATATAATTGGAGGGATATATAATTATGGACCCACCTATCCCATAATGGATTGTGTTTACTCCCAATTACTTATCATCTTGTTAGATAAAGTGCATTACTAAATTTATTGGAGTGCAATATAATTACGATTCCTCTAATAACATAATGAAAACCCATAAATATTTCTGTCACATGAATGTGAACACATTCATAATTCCATCAAATCATAATTAACATGTGAGAATGAAATGGGTTCCATAAGAATCATCAGAATGTATAACAATAAATAATATAGAGAAATGAAGTGGATGATTCCAAGGAAACCTAAACTTAGTGAGTCATAAGAATTTGGAATTGTTATTGACATAGATGAAGGACACTTTATAAAATAGTTAAAAATTTACATTGAAAAAACATGATGAAATAAAAATTAATTTTTATTATAACTTTTTTATTAAAAATTAATCAATTTAGAAACAAAAAGTCTTAAGAAAATGTGGATTTAAATAAACATTTCTTTAGAAAACCATGAAATTATTTAAAATAATATTTATAAAGAAAATTAATGAAGATTTTTGTTGAAAGTGATCACATGGAAAATGTTAAAAAAAGATTCATTTCACACTTTTGTAATGAAAATAAAATAAAATAGAAATTAACTGTAAGGAATTTTAAAAGTATGGATAATGATATCTATAAAAAATATATAAACATGGGAATATAGTAAAAATATTATCGACCAAGAAGAAGAGATAAGGCCAGATCTAATTATATTAAGCCCTATAGTAGTATTGTGAACCAAATGAAGGTGAAATAGTATGAATATATGGAACCCAAAAAATAACCTAAGGAGAATAAATATGGGATTTATAGAGATTGAACTTATAATTTTCCTCGATGGGAATTTATGTTTAGCATGTGGATATTGAAAAAAAATTATCATTAAATTCTAATTAATTGTGTTACTCACAAACATTGTCATTTATTTTACTTATAATGTTAAATTGGGTGAATTTAAATTTTATATTTAATTAAATTATTATTTTCTTTTTCTTGGAATTCTAGAAACCATAATTATGTAATAATTAATGTAATCTAGATAATTCAAATAATTATAGAATCATTGTTCGAAAAGTGATGTTACTACATAATTTTGGTATCCTACCCTATGTTTGGAACTTGACATTTGAGATGAACATTTTTTTCCAAAACTAAATTTTGTTATAGAACCTGATCTTCAAGTACATAATGTTTGGAATGTAGCTAATACTTGTAAAATCACATTGGTATCAAAATAAAAATTTTGTACCTCAATTTTTGGCATTAAATGAACATCGATAACCAAAAATTTGGAATCATACTCACAAAGAATTATCCCCACATAGAATTATTCATATATGTTATTTAAATTTTTAATTATTTCAATGATTTAAACTATGATTTTTTGGGAGTAAATTTATTGATAAAGAGATTAAAATGTGGCTTCAAAATGTATTTAACAACAAATTAATTATTTTATATATTTATGGGAGGTAATGAATTTCATTAAAAAAATAAAAAATTTAAATACACTGAGTGTTTTGAAGATCATTATTTATGTAGTTACTTTTCTGAATCTGGTTAGAAAGAATTAAATAAAGTTACTTATTTATTATTAAAATATATTTTTGGAAAAACATTTATTCTTTGAAAAATATTTTTTATCTATATATCTAACTCTTAGATACTTAGTGATCTAAATCTCTTAATCTAAATTTGAATCGAATTTTTCAATTTACATAGAGAAATGTTTCCTAACTATATTGCTATTAAAAATTTGTATTAATATTATATATTTTGATAAATTTTTATATGATTACACTTTGTAGATATAAAAATTTTAGTTACTTTGTTATGCTCTTTCTAGTTTTTTAAAACACATTCTTGATAATTCAATTTTATCAGAATATATTCTCTATATAATTCTCTGATATTATTTTTAAGGATAGTACTTTGATATTAGTCATACATTTCTCTAAAAAATATCATTATCTATCAGTTGCATCACTTTAATCTGAATTATTTTATAGACAATTTATCCAAACAAATAGAATCAATTTTATTTTTTAAACACTCCAGGATTGAGTGTTTAAAGGGATTATTTTTAGTCTTACATTAAATCCTTATAAATGTTATTTCAATAAGTTTCAATTACTTACACAAAAATATTGAGATCCCTTAGAAAAGGATATGCTAATGAAAATCACAAAGATCATGAAGAGAGTGTTGGTGGAGTGGACTAGGGGAAATTTGTTCCCAAAACTACAATAAACTATTGGGTCAAATTATTTTAATTTCCACTATATGTTCTATTAAAGATGAGTGAACAACATATCATTAAAATTTATAATGGGGTAACTATTATAAAATTTTAAAGTGATTTTGGAAGGACACAATTCACCCCACTCTTGTATATTCTTTATCATTCTTGCATAAAAATGGGTATCATAGTAGTGATATAATGATGATTTCTTTTATTTATAACAAGATTGATATAAATATGTAGATAATGAAAGATTTCAATAACTAAACTAAAATAAGGTGTCTCTGGGATTAGTGGTCCATATTTAAATGGTTAAAATTATGGATTATGGAAAGATAAAATTATTATATTTATGAAGATTATTTGTTTGAATGTTTATTTAAAGGATGTTAATCAATATTAAGTTCTTAAGAATATATCACAAAAATTGGATATTTACAAAGAAGATGAATATGAACAATATTCAGAAGTTAATAATGTAATTATTTAGAGACATGGAAAAGATAAATTCAGTCATATCTCTAAATGTGCTACTACTTATGAAATTTTTTAAATAGTTAGTTTCTTATGAGGGGTCTGAAATTTTCAAGAAATTGACATACAATATTTTTAAATTAATGGTTGATAGTCTTAGTGTGTTTTAATATGAAATTATAACCAAGATGAATATATGATTAAAAGAAATTTTTAATGGTGTTACTGATCTCAGAATACATGTGCCTAAACAAGATAAAAATTTCATGGTTCTTAGTGTGATACCTAATATATTGAATAGTATTTTAGTTTCAATTATAATTTCAACTCTAGTTAATGAATAAAAGAGAAAGTAATTTATTGGTATTAATATGATGTCCAAATATTAGATCATATCTTAGGAAAAAGATCAAAGAATGATATAAATGAAAAAAATAGAATTCAAAGTTTATATTCTAAATTTTAATAATAAGTAAACATAGGATGTTATATTCACTAATTATTCACATTGTTCATATTTAGGTGAGGAACGTGCACAATTGGTAGAATACTAAACATGTTTTATAAAAAGAAGAAAGGTTTTAAGGAACCCTTTAATAAATACAAGGAATGTTGTCATAGTTGTAATGAAATTATAACTATGAATAAAAGTATATGGGACATATCAAACATAATTGTCCACAACTAAAGAAATTTCGATAATTGATAAGAAGGAAATAAATATTCAAATTAGAGTTGGTTATCAGTGAAAATATAATAAATCCATGAACCCATAGTGTATCTAAAAATTATAATAGTACATTAAGTTCTAAATATGAGAAATAAAAATAAAAAACAAAAGAAAATACATTACATATGGATAAAGAATATGATTTACAATATTATTATTCTTGGTTATTGTATTTGGATTCTGAAAAATCCTCTCATAATAATTTTTTTAATATTATTCAATTCTAGAAGAAAAATGTGAATATCTAAATAAAAATCATAAATATTTAAATAAAATACATAATGATATCCCAAATTAGAATATATTATGATAAAACATCATTAAGAATTGAATGTAAAATTAAAAAAAAGTCTTCTTCAAATTATACAGAACATGAAAGTGAAAAATCAAGATTTAATTGATGAAATATAATAATTAAAAAGTATCCCTAGAGTGTTTAATATAGGATAAGTGAACTTAGTTAACATTATTGTAAGAATGTTCATATAAAATAAAAATATGTATTTAAAAGTAATTCTGAAAAACCTAAACTATAAAGAAATTATGTTTTCCATGTTTAAAAATTCATAGCATGTAAAATGTTATCTATTTTTATTGTGGAATTATCAGTCACTATGATAATAATTATTTCAGGATGAATCTTTAAATTAGCAGTGTATGTTATAATTCTAGATATTTTTCTAGTGTTAATTCATCTGTTTTTAATATAATTGGAAAGATCCAGTTTCATAGGTCATTTCTTCCAGAAATTTTAGGACTGAAAATTATTTGGGTACCAAAACTAATTTGTGTTTGATATTTTTGCAGTTTTAAATAAATAGGAAAAAAAATTATGGTATATAGAAAATGGTCGTTCAAGGCATATGAGTTGATATATTTCTAACTAAAATTCATTATCTAATGTTGAAAGAGGGTTTTTACCTTTTCTGACAATACAAAAGGGCAGATCATTGGAGTTGGGTTAGTAGGAGATCTAAAAAAAATCATGACCACCAAGGTTCAATATTTTTAAGGTTTGAAACATAATTTTATAAGTATCTCTCAACAATATGATGATAGTTTTAACATTAATTTTTCTAATGATTTAGGTTCTATTTTTTAGAATAAACAGTTTATGTTCTTAGAACATTGAAAAAGAGAAGTTTATACCTTGGACACAAGTTCCATGTGTGAAAAAATTTGAACTATTTAAATATAGAAGTAACTAAATAGTTTATTTGGCATAAAATGATTTTTCATTGTAATATATATTCTATATAAAACATATCTATGAAAAATTGTGTTTCTCATTCGCCTTTTGTTAATTTTTATGAGAAAAGGATTTCTTGTGCATACTAAATAAGTTACCGACATAAGTCATCTATTAAATAAATAAATAAATTTTCTATATTTAATCCTTCATAACATGTCTACATGGATGTTTTAGACCATCTTGAGTAGAAATAATGAATGTTTGATTCTTTATTTAAATTTTAGTATATGATTTTTAAATATTTAATAATGTTTATGTTTTGAAGTTTTAAAGTGTTTCTTTTTTCATTATGCATTTTTATATTTTGGAATAAAATTAAAAATAATTTCAAATAAACTCATTTGGAATGGATTAGGGAAATGATTTTGAGATTCAAATGTTCAATTCCTCTTTCAAAAACTGTGGTATTAAAAAAACTTTTTCTACACTTAAAATAACTCACCAAAATAGAACTGTTGAAATTATAAAAAAAGCAATCATGGAATGGATATAACTATGGTAAATGTGTATATTTTAAGAATTTATTTTTAGATAGAAGATGGTAGTATAACATTTCGTATTATGAATATACTTTTAATAAGACATATTCTTAAAAAGACACATTATGAGTTATGGAATAATAGAAAACAAATATTTTGATACTTTAATGTTTTTAGGTGCATGTTGTATATCTTTAATAATATATAAAATATTGGTAAGTCTCATCCAAAGGCTAATGAAGGAATCTCTCTTGGGTTTTCCTCTACTTCTAAATCTTTGAGATTGTTTAATAATAATTCTTAGTAGTTGAATAATTTTTTCATGTGAAATTTATTTATATAGATCAATTTTTCAAAAATAAAATACAAAAATATGAAATAATTTATTACTTAAAAAACATGAGTATTAATTCTTCTGATGGTAAGATTGAATGGAACTATTAAATGATCATGATCAATAAAATTTCAATGAATATGAAAATGAGAAACCGAAGCATTTATTACCCAAAATAACTAGTACAATGAATGACCATACTTTAGAGATGGTTATAAGAGACTAGATGAAGAAGTTAATTATAGAATGAATTTTGGAATCCTGGTCCTTTTATCTGTATTTTTATCCTAGTTTGAAGCTTTGTTTATAGAATAAAAATTAAAATGGGAGAATTGGATTTTGACTATATAGGAAGAGGTAAATCTGTTTGAGGGAAACAATGTTTGGGTATTAGTTGATAGAACCATATACCATCCTATAAATAGAACTAAATGGAGTTTTTGGAATAATCATGACGAGAATGGAGAAATTTCTTGGAATAAGCCTAGGCTAGTTGATAAGGGTTATAATCAGAAGGAAGGATTAGATGATGATGTCACCATTTCCCCTGTGTATAGTCTTGTAGCGATTAGAAACATTTTATCCTATGAATATATGAATTTTAAATGATACAAAATCGATGTTAATTCAATTTTTTTTAAATTTTTATTTAATAGAGGTTTTTTATGTAAAAAATTCACATGGTTTTAAAAAACATAATCGACCAATGTTATTTTCAAACATACTACTACTTGTTATGGTATTAATTGAGATCAAAGGGCTTTGTTTGCTGGTTTAATTTATTTTATTTTATAAAATGTGTTTTCAATATGACTTTTTGATCCAACTCTTTTAATATTTTATTAGTTTAAATTTATGTCAATGATTTTATTTTTGGAAAAACTATCGAAATCATTATAATGAATTTTCAAAACTTATTCCAAAAAAGTTTAAACTGTGTATAATTAGAGAATAAAATTTCATTCTTGGATTTAAAACCTACCAAAATGATTTTGGAAGTGTTTTTAATCAATGTAAATATATTTTTTATTTTCTTTTAATGTTTGGTCTTGAAATACTATGTTATATACAACTCCTATCTTGACCAATATAAAACATGATTTGGATGAAGTTGGAAAACTAGTTGGAAAACAATTATATGTAGTTATGATTGGTGGTTTACTATATCTTATAACTATTAGACTAGATTTAATGTTTTTTAATTTTTATAATATTTATGTCAAATTCAAAAGAGTCATATTTAATTGTTTATAAAAGGATTTTGAGATATTTAAAAGGAACTATTTCTCTCCCTTTGGTGTATAAAAAACAACTTCTTTTGATTTAATTTCCAATTCAAACACTGATTTTTGGAGGATGTAGGTTAGATACATATATTATTTCAAGAACCTATCACTTTTTATGAAAGTAACTTTTAGAATGACATGGTAAGAAGAAATATTCATTTTCATTTTCAAATGTGGAATTAGAATACATATATTTTGGTAGATGTTTCCAAAAACAAATTTAGATAAAACAATCAGTTATGGACTCTAGACATGATTTTAAACTAATTAATATTTTATGTGATAATACTAGTTCTATAAATACTTCAAAAAGACATGTAATTCATTCTGGAACTATGAATATATACATTTTGAATCACTTTCTTTGGAAGCATGTCCATAAAGGGGGGATATTTCTTTATCATTTTTTAATAAATAAAAAAGAGCTTACTGGAAGATTCATAGAACCACCATTCATGGATAGTATTTATTTTATTAAGGAGGAGTTAGTTTTGATTTTATTCAAAATAGAACATATGAATCATAAAACTTATGCTGTTAGAAAATTATGTCTTTTCAACCCTACATTAGTATGGAACTCGACATTTGAGAAAGAGGAAAGTATGGTTCATAAACACTATGCATGGATGAAACACTATGTTTGAGGAAACAAACATATGGTATATAAACCCTAATTTGGTAATCAACTATAATTTTCAACCCTATATTCTATGTTTTTTCATCCCGTAAAGGAACCCTACGTTTGACTATTCAATAATGGAGTATTAAATCTATGATATTATCTGAGATTTATACAACGTTCTTGATAGAAATAAAGATCAATCCAAATATATTTTATGATAGATTAAATTGCATATTTTCAATAGATAAAATCATTCCTATTTTTATGAGATGTTGTGAATATATTGAATGATTCAAATTTAGATGTTCGCAATCTGTCAGTAAATAGTCTTGGATCTTCTTAGATGAAGGAACATTGTGTGTTCTATATATATGGATGGAATATTTTAACTTCATATATATGTTATAAAAATGCGATATATGACTATATATTTAGTAAATATATTTTTAATTCAGAACTGATGAAAAGATTGAATGACTCTATTATTTTTTAAAGCGGCTACACTTTGAAGATATGTATTTCAACCTCGTACTATTAAAACTGATGTAATTCAGTTTTTGTAAGTAATATTAAAAAAATAAAACTATGATATCTTTAGATCTATTATTAAATGATAATATTGATCATTGAAGAAGAAGATCCATATTCTGTCAGTTACTGCTTTGACTGTGAAGTTTAACATGTACAATACAAAAATCTAACTCTTTGATTTATTAGTGTTTTGACTACTCTCACTCAGTCACGGTTAAGTTTTTTCTTCTTATACTCTTTTTTTGACATTTGGTTCCTTATAAAAAACCAGAAGGATCTACTTTTCATTTTTTTAAAGGTTTCAACTTCTAGCACTCAGTTGTGGATCTTAAAGTTCTTATGATAAGAGGACCCTATCTAGGGAAAATCACCAAGCTCCCAGAGAGACAATTTTTAGAGTGGACTATGGGATCTTTGTTCCCTAATACACTATAAAAATTAATATGTTCTTATTTAATACTTATCAACTGCTCAAATAAATTATATAAGAAAATTATGCACATCTATACAAACCATAAGGAATGTTAAAAGTGATAATATTTCAATATTATTGAAAAAAGAAAATTCACCCCCTCTTATATATGTGGGTACTATTACAACCTAATAATTGGTATCAGATGTATGATTTTGAGAAAAATCACTTGAAATATCAAAAGTAGAAGGCCTATACAAAATATATGTCAATAGATGATCTGTGCGAAGGTATTTATATGATTCATGCTCCACACTTCAATGGTGAAAACTATGGATGCTGGAAATAATGTTAGATCATCAACTTCAAGAATATTGTATTTAAATTTTATTCAAAAAATTTCACTCCTTATAAAATTCCCAAGAAACCAGAGACTTGGGATGCTGCACAAGAACCTGAGTATCACACCAACTCAAAAGAAATGAATTCTATAATTTTTGGAATTAGACCTCATGAATTCAGTTGAGTATCAAAATGTCCTACTTTTTATGAAATGTTCTAGAAAATTATTGTTTTATATGAAGGAACTAATAATATCAGATAAATCAGGTATGCTACTAAAATAATAATGTATGAAACCTATAGAAAGAGTGATGGATAAATCATCACACAAATGATTGGATCGTTGATAGAAAGTTTAATCTATATTACTATCATGTGATATCCAATTTCTCAATATAATCATTCTATGAAATATATATTGTATGAACTGTAAAATGGATTGGAATATCTACATATATTTGACAATCATCACCTGTAAAAAAATTACTATAAATTAATTAATTAGAACATTGATGATATTTGTAGAATAAATGAACGATGAAGTTGAAGGTTACAAAATAATGAAAAGAGAAAATATTTTCTTTAAAGTTACATCATAGAGGCATGAAAATAAATCACAAGAAGATATCAAAGTCTCAGAATATTTAGACTGTTCAGATTCTAAAATGGAACTAGCTTAGTTAGCTAGAAAATTTAGAAATCTCTATTAAAATAATAGAGGTGTTATAAAATACATCAAGAATGATGTGAAAGGATCAAGATAATTCTTATTCTATAAATGTAGGAAAATGGTTCATATCAGGCCTAATTTCCCCCAACTAAAGGAAGAAATAAGAAATATGGAAAATAAATATAATAAGAAACTCGATAATGATTATAAAGGAAGAAATATCCATGAAAGAAGCATGGATTGTGTCTAAATATTCCATATGATCATCCAAATCAGATTTAGAAAAAGTGCCACAAAATCTCAAAGTAAACATCTAATTTATAGAAAAGAAATAATGTATGGTAAAAATATTTTAACCTTCTTCTTCTAATTTAGGTAGTTTTTAAAATAGTAAACTAGATACTAACTGCTCAATGATAGAAGAGAAATATGATTCCATAATAAAGAAGACTAAATCATTAGAAAATATTTATAATGATGGTTTTTGGGAAAGAGATATAATTCTAAACCAAAATCAATAATTAATTAAAAAATTCAATTCATCTACATCAAACTATAATATTCCTAAAAATAAAATTAAAGAACTCCACAATGATGTAGAATCTTTAAAAGTGAAACTATTATTTTAAATAATGTAGAAAATATCTACACAAGGTTATTGGAAAAAATTTCATTAAAATAGATAAACTTCTAATAATAAGTACACGTGAAAAATCAAAATGATACAAAAACTATCTTATACCCAGTTCTAAAAATACCATCTGCTTCTATTGTGGAATAAAAGGACATTACACTAACAACTTTTATTTGGGTAATCCTAAAATAAGTGTTATTCAAATGATTTTTATCTCCAAAAATATTTCTAAATATAGTAATATTTGTTTTGAAGCAATAAAGTAGATATAGATACCCAGATATTTTCTTGTAGACACAGTTATAACTAATAAAATATCAGAACCAAAGAAAACTTGTGTATAATTGTTTTTGCAGGAAAAGGAAAATAGGAGAAAAAAAATTATTTGGTATATGGACATTGGCTTCTCCAAAAATATCAATGGATACTCTTCCAATTTCCACACTCTGACAAAAATGGAAGGAGGACTAGTCTCTTTCCGACACAGTGAAAATGGGAAAATTGTTAGAGTTGTAACCATTATAGATTCAAAATCAATATAAATCAACTATGTACTATATGTATAAGGGTTAAGTAATAACTTGAAAAATATTTCTCAACGTTGTGATAATGGCAGTTAGTTTCTCAAACAATTATTTCTCATTTTTCAATGTTAAAATAATTAAATTTAGAGCACCTAAAACATAAAAAGTTTATATTTTGGGTCTAAATTACTTATGTGGGAAAAAATTTCATTGTTTAACTATTGAGAAAAATGAGTTATGGATATGGTATAGGTGACCTGGAAATTGCATTATATATTCTCGATATAAATTGTCCAAGAAACAATTAGTTTCTGATTTTCCTAGTCTTAAGTTTCATAATTATTGATTTTGTGATGCATGTTAAATTTTCAAACAACCCAAATCATCTTTCAAATCAATTATCAAAATTTATAAGTCTCAACCATTAGAACATATCCATATTTATTTTTTAGACCATCTATTTTTCATGGTTGGTGGGAAGTATTCACTATTTTTAATTTTTTTTGTAAAATTGTTGAAAATGAAAAATATTTTAAAATAATTTTATTAAGAAGTGATCATGGTGGACTGTTTGAGAATCAAAAATTTTATTCTTTTGTCTAAAATATATGCATTAAATACACTTTATCTACATCAATAACACCTTAAAAATGGGATTATTGAAATAAGAAATATAACTATTCAAGAAATGTCTTCAAAAATGCTGAATGAACACAATATTCCAACTTATTTTTGGTGATAATATGTAAACACATATTTCTTTATCATGAATAGTGTTTTATTAAGACCTACTATTAAAAAGACACCTTATGAACTTTGTAGTAATAGAAAACCTAAAGTAAATTAATTTAAAGTATATGGATGTAAGGTGTATATCTTGAATTCAATGTAAAAACAAGGTAAAGTTTATCTAAAGGAAAATGAATGAATCTTTCTAGGATATTCTACTATTTCAAAAGCATATAGGGTGTATAAAAAAATTCAACGATTGTTGAATAATTACTTCATGCAAAGTTTGATAATACTATCAGTTTTGATAAAACAAAAGATAAAATATATGGAATTATTGACTCTTTTGATGACATGAGGCTTGATTCATCTAAAATTGATTTTTAAAATAAAATGAAAATAGGTTAATTCCATAAGAACATGAGATAAAATAACCATAATATGTATTACCTAGGCAGTTTATAACCTTAAAGGATCATCCATTAGAAATAGTTATAGGATACCTATACACATGAATTATACCTAGAATTAATATAGGAAACATAGTATAATTTCCTTCCTTTCTGTCTTAATTAGGATCAAAGTCTACTAAAGAAGCCCTAAATGATGAGAATTGGTTGTTAGCTATGAAATAAGAGACTAATCAATTTAGTAAAAATATTTTTTTGGAATTAGTAGACATACCAAAAAATTATCTAGTAATAGGAAACAAATGGGTCTTTAGGAATTAATAGGATGATCAGGGGATCTTTACTATAAATAAATCTAGATTAATATACAAAGGTTATAATTATAAAGAAGGGATATATTTTGATTGAACCTTTTCACATGTTACTAGATTATATGAAATTAGAATCCTGTTAGTTTATACATCTCATATAAATTTTAAAATCGCTAAAATTGACATTAAATCTTCTTTTTAATGGATATTTAATGGATGAAGTTTATATTGAACAACCACCAGGTTTTGAAAACCCTCATAATCCATATTCAGTTTTTAAACTTACCAGAGCACTTTATGGCCATAAAATGTCACCTAAAGCTTAGTATGAATGATTAATCTCATTTTTATTGGAAAATGGGTCATCAGTGGGATTGGTAGATCCTACACTTTCTAAAAATTTGTATGCTCTAATATATAATCAGTAAAAATTTATGATCATGATGTTTTTTTATCAATAATAAAAATGATTTTTAATTAATTTTCAAATATTATTATAAAATAATTTGAAATGGGTATGATGGGAGAATTGAATTTCTTTTTAGGATTTCAAATTTATCAAAAATATTATGGAAATTTTTTAGTTAAAATTAAATATATTATAGATTTATTAAAAAAATGTAGATGTGAAAATAGTAAGGGTTACATAACTCCAATGTGTACAAATGTAAAACGTGAATTAGAAGAAGCTATAAAACTAGTAGATGACATGTTATACAAAGGTATGATTGGTAGATTACTATATTTTACTACTAGTAGACTGGATAATATGTTTTCTATATGTCTATGTGCTATATTTCAGTTAAATCCAAAATAATATCATCTTACTGATGTTAGAAGTATTTTTATCTATTTGAAAGGCACTATTTATCAATCTATTACATACCCAAAAGCATTTAATTTTAATTTAATTTCATATTTAGATTTTGAATTTATAGGATATATATTATATAGAAAAAGTACATCTAGAACCTATTATTTTTTAGATAAAGTTGTATTTTCATGGTCGAGTAAAAAACAACATTCAGTAAGTCTGTCAATAACTAAGGTAGAATATATATTTTCTGGTAGTTCCTATGCACTAGTGTTGTGGATGAATTAAACTCTACTGTGCTTTGGATATAATTTTGATAATATAACTATTTTACATGATAACCCTAGTGTAATTAATATTTCCAAAAATCCAATAAGTAAGTCTATAACCAAGAATATTGATATAAGACATCATTTTCAAGTAGAACATGTCATTGAAAATTAAATATCTTTAGAATGTTTAAGTACTGAATATCAACTCGATTTTATAGTTATTAAACCACTTCCCACTATATGTTTTGATTTTATTAAGAGGAAATTGGGCATATTTATGTTCAAATAAATGTGTATTAATTTATTTTATTAATTTCTCGATTAATTGTTTGAATTTTAGGTTGTAAATTTTTATTCATTTCATATCGACTTAAATAAAAAATGTATTTTTTCTAGATTTTATATTGAATTTTGAAAAAGTGAATCTTTCCAAAATAAAAATTAATTATTACACTACGTAATCAGCTTGAGGAACCAGACCGCATCACTCAAATCATTCCAGAAAATCCCCTCACTCTAATCTCCCATTGACCCTATAACCTCAATCCCATTAAACTTCCAAAGATCCCATTTATCTTTTAAAGCCATGTAATATGAAACCATCAACATTCTGATTCTCATAAATATCAATGAAATAAGCAGGTGATCATAGTGTAATAATGAAACGTGTTATATACAAAATGATTCTTCAAGGTAGGTTAACCGATTTTAAATGGCTCAACCAGAGGAATCATATTTTGAAGAATTATTTAACATTAAAAGGTTTAGAAATTCTTTTGGGTGAAGTAAATATAGGTTATATTTTTGATTTAGAAGTGAATGATTTCTTTATAAATTCTTAGTATAGATTCATAGGTATAGAAGTTGTCTTTATTTAGAAATATTTTCATGAAAATTTTCCATTCTATTTAGTGGAGTTAGATAATGTTTTTACCTATCTTCATGAGGGTTTCTTCATTTTGTTCTTTAGTCAATCAAGAATCATGAACATAAATCATAAGATATTTTCCCTTTTCTCTTCAACACCACCCAGATAATAATATTTTATACTAACGATCTTGATGTGGATCTGAAGGTACTCATCAAGTTTATTCAATAATCTATATTTCCAACAACTAATGAACTTGAGAATATTCCTTCTTAAGATATGTATATATATTTTTGTTGATGAGTGATATCATGATTAATTTCCCACAGTACGCATTATGATACATGAACCACTACCACCAGTAAGAGGAAATAATGTTTTTTTTATCATTATGGAAGCCTAATCTCAATGTTGTTTCACAAGAAATATCTGATTAAGGAAATATTGATTCATTCCAAATGTTATCACACCAAAATTCACAATGTTGGAACTGTATGGAAGATGGGTTAGCTCTGAAGTATGGTCTAGGGAAAATTGTTGCCTATTTGTGTAGAAGACCAACAAAGACATAGTTATACTACTCAGGGGAAGCATAGAATTATGGGACCTTCAGCTATGATCCAAATTTAAAAAGAAAAGGATTCATAATCAAGAATATGTGATGATGTTCAACATAGGAGAAACCATATCAGATACAATATCTATGATCTAAAATCTATGAGTGATGTCCCTCTATCTCCTGAATATAATTTGGAAGAACCAGTTAATGAGTCCCTTGACATCTGGTCATGAAAAATTGATAGGCTTATAGTTTAGGAAACTACCATTCAAGGATCTGCAATAGAGGTTCCTACAGAAAGTAAACTATCCCCCAACAGAAATTCACCTAGTTATCGAAGAAGAGAAAATGGCTATAAATAAAAATGAGAATCAACCACATCAACAACATAGTAAATAAATTCCAACATATCACTCAAGGAGAATATAAATCTCACTATGTAGTGGATAACATAACAAGAGCAGTCCAGAAAAATCAATTATAGCTTATTCAATGGACAAGGAAATAAATGACCATACTGAGGTAATAAAGGTTCTTGAAGTTGGATTTTCATCCTATAGTGAGAAAAGAATGTAAAAATCGTTATCCTTGGTTAAGAGGGGCCAACTCTCTTTAGTTCATGAGGAATAGTATTCAGATTCCCAGAATAATAAAAATGAATGATTACTTTCTCAATTCAACAAGTTAAAGGATAAAAAACCAATTTTCAAAAGTAAGTTAGATGCAGTAAGAAAACAATTGGAAAATTTTAGAAATTCAACTATTCTCAGAGAATAATTCAAAATTATTCAGACTCAACTACATAATCATTGAGATAACTCAACCTCTAAAATGTACTTTGATTCTTTTTAGAGAGAACTGATGAATCAGTTTGGGAATTTGAAATCACAATTTGCTTGAAAAAGTATTTTGGAGATATAAAATGGTATTTCGGAAGTTAGTTCAAATCAATAAAAGAAAGTGGCAGTTAATCAAGATCTTATACCACTACACCAACAAATTCTCTAGAGTTGGTAAGGATATTTCAATCAATTACATCTTTAATAGATGATTTTAATGATAGTATTCAATATATTCAATTTAATAGTGAACCTATGAGTGTGCTGTTAGAATACCAGATAGATCTTATTGAAAAGTTGACCTTCAGTGAACTAGGAATCAGAATGCTTCTAAATTTTATTTGTAAAAAGATTACTCGTTTTCTTCAAATTGATGAAAATTTTTATGTTTTTTTTAAAGTCAATCTGATTGAATGTTTAAAAGTGGATTAGTACTTAAGAAATTTGAGAATAAAGATGGATGAAAACCTTTCAAAAAGGTTATAAGTTCAGATGGTAGATTTGAAATAAGTATCTCAGGCTGGTCAAGATTCACCCGGACCTAAAAACTCTTCTAAACCAACCCGATCACATTTATTTACTCCTAAGTACTAAACATTTCTCATCCAAACATTTAAAGTGTATTCATAATCTTATTTTAATAAAAAAATATTTCTATATCTCTCCATTTTTATTAGTATTGTTCATTTCTACTTCCCAAAAATAAATTGTTAATTTTTGTATAAATTATAACATAAAATTAATTTATAGGTATGAGCTACATTAAATTTGTTTCAAACAATTTTCATATTATTTATTTTTTATATTAAAAAAGGGGGAAAATTGGGTAAATAAATTTTTATATATATTTTATTATCTATTAATAAAAATAAAACTATGAGTTGAAATAATACAATGAAACATTAATTATTATAAAAACAAATATTCTTTGAAAAACTCTTTTACTGTTTATAATTCCTATATTTTTAGTAAATTTAGTTATGGGTTTTGTGATCATATTAAAGGGGTAAGTTTTTGGGCATGTATTATCTCAACAAAACTCAGTAAATCTTATTTGATTTTTATGATCATAGATTCCCTTGTATATTTTACTAATGATATTACATTAAGTAAATTTCAATAAATTAATATTCATTGAAATATTTATTTCAGAATTATATTCATGACATTGATCCCTAGGAAATATTTGATAACATGTTTGAAACACATCCTTAGTGTAGTCTAGAAACATTATTCTGAACACTACATTGGTAAGTGTAGCATAAGGAATAAATCCTATGTTTGGAACATCCCTTATGGATCCTAAACCCCCCACTATCAAGAAAGTATGTTTTGTCAAACATACGTTAGTATGGAACCCAGAGTTTGAGAAAGCGTAAAGTATGGTTCATCAACACAATGCTAAGAAGAAACCATATTTTTTAAGGGAAAAAATATATGGTATATCAACCCTACTTTGGTAATGAACCATAATTTGTCAACCCTATTTTCTATTTTTTTCGTCACATGAAGGAACCCTACATTTTATTATTGAATGATGATGTTTTAAATCAGAAATATTATCTATGACTTATGAAACAATATCAATAGAAGTAAAGATCAATTCAAAGCTATTTTACAACTGTTTCAATAGCTAGTATTAAACGGAGTAAATCATTTCATTTTTCTAGGGGATTTCACAAATCACTTCAATTATTTAAATTCAAATGACGATGTTCTATCTGGTGAAATTCTTAGATTTTATTAACTGATTGAAAGATGTGTGTTCTATATATATGGCTAGAATATTTTCTCCTAAAATATATATATGATACAGACGTGACATATTGCTATCTATTTTTTAAATATATTTTTAATTCAGATCTGATTCAACAATTTAATTACTAAATTAATTTCTAAAGAGGAAACACATTGATGATACCTATTTCAACTTCATACTGCTAAAACTGATGATTTTCAGCTATTTCTATTTGTATCAAATATCCATTTCAATGAGGATCTATTCATATCTATTATTACTTGAAGATATTCAAATTTTTATAATAATAATCATATTCTTTCAGTTGTTGTTGTGACTATGAGGTTTACCTTATCATCAAAAAATCAAACTATTTTGATTTATCAGAGTTTCGACTGATTTCACTCTGTCCAGGTTATGTGTCGGCTTCCTTTACAAAGATATGGATATCCGGTTCCCTATAAATGATCCAGAAGTATATTTTCATCTTTATTCTAAAGGTGACAACTTCCAATACTCAGTTTTGGCATTTGAAGGTCTTATCATAAGAGAACCTTGTCTAGTGAAAATCACTAAGCTCGTAGAGAGAGTGTTGGTGGAGTGGATAGGGAATATTTATGACTTGAAACACTATATAAATTGATGTGTTATTCTTTACTATTTACCTACTTCTCAAATCAATTGTGGAAGACATATCTACACAGGTGAAAAAACCACAAGGAAAGTTAAAAGTGAGAATCTATCAAGATTATCAAAAACACACAATTCACCCACCCCCCCTCTTGTGTATCTTTGTATTATTCCAAACTATCAGAATATGTGGGGTGTTTGTATGAAAGAATTGTGAGGGAACAATTCAATTATAGTAGGAAGAACATAACATCCCAAAACTATGGTGTTATTTGTTTTTTTATTAAATGTTGTCTATATAGAATAATTCTAAATATAAGAACAAAATAATTAATATTTGATTACTATATAAATCACTTCATTAAATATTTACAAAATTAGAATCCATGGCTTATTCATTAATCGTATTATAAGTTCTAGAAACATAACTAGAGAACCACCAATTAACACAATAATGATAAATGTGTAACCAAATTCCTATGTATCTTTCATAATTATAAAAGTCATAGCAAGAAGAATAGAAACACTGAGAACAAGTGGAAAGTAGAGAACCATTTTTGGTATTATGGAATGAAATTCTAGAAATTTAGATTTTTTCAAATGTCTTTTGACGTAGATATTTTTAAGACCATTTATTTTGACGATTGGTAAAATAATTGTAAATATTTTAGAAGCCATTATGTAACTTAAAAATAAATTTAAAATGAATTTTAGATTATTAGAATAATAATATAATTTTTCATTGAAATAACTAAATAAAAATGTTTAAATAATTGGAGAAACATTAAAAAATGTTGTGACATGGATTTTATAATTAGATAATTTAATATCGAGTATTTAATAGTAATAATAATAGTTTCAAATAATAATCATAAGAATAATAATATAAATTATATTTTAAAATGGTATATGTAACCTAATGAAAATATTTAAAAATAAATAATAAAATGAAAAAATGTTAACTAGATAATTACTTTATTTTCATTGATTTTGTATAGGAAATTTTACTTTAACAAAAATTATTCCCACCCACCGCTAAAGGCGTCCAAGTGCAACCACTAATTAGGTGGGAATTAGCCGAGAAATTGGTGAGAGTGGGATAACCTAGCTGCAGAGCACCATGAAATAAAGTAAGTACAAGCATAGTGCTCACTAGGGTTAGTCACATACCTTCCTGGTTGTCTCCATAAAGTTTATAGAGAGGTTGGGCCAATTCCCCTATAGCCAATGTAGAAGTCCATTTTTGTGTGTTCTTATGATTTTGGGAAAGAGATGTTGCACCTTGTAATATAAGGAGTAACCTGAAATCTCCTTGTTTTGATGTGGGATGAGTTTCAAAAATATGGATTTTTCAATGGTCATACATTCAAGTTTTATTTGATCTCAGTTACTATCAGATTTTTTTATTTCCCTCCTCACTATTCTTCTTCCCCACTTTTTGAAAATAGTATTCATCTTCATTGCAGATGAGTTCTCCTCCACCATCAGAATCTTCTTCAACTTGTTGCCCGACTCATCTTCAATTCTCTAATAAACAACATAAATAGTTTATAAATTACAAACCAAACTCTTGACCAAGATAAACAATATCAATTTTAATTTCATTACCTTCACTTTTGACAAAAGCTATATATATACACTATATCGTCCCTATAATTATAATAATCATGTTTAGTGTATCATAAAATCAGAATGAAGAATTTTGTTCCTTCTGTTTTTCCAAATTTTCAGAATCACTTTTCAGATTTCCCAAACCCAGCAATGAAGACATATATATATATATAATTTATCATTAAATGAGGTTAAAATGAACACCTAGAAATATATGAAACTACATTCATTAAAAATAAATTTATCGCACTATTTTATCCTTACTGAAAAATGTTATTATGAATAAAATAAAATAAATCTTATACATATAACCCTCATTCTTTGACACCCATAAGACTGGACCCTTTCTGAAAAACTATTACCTATTTTATTTTTTTTATTCCATAAACCAACGGATTTCGATTCATCCAATTTATGGTATGAGATGAAGTTATTTTTACACACTCTCACACACACACACATATACATATGGGTGTAATTATACTATAATTTATCTTATACCATTGTAAGGGAATTAGTTTTATAAAACCATTCTATGGTCTTATATTATTAATTATGTTTACAATGTTAATTTTGATCCAAAAATTATAACAATAACATAACCTTGTTTTGTTATGGTTTAACTTAAAATTTTAAAAGGGTTTTTCATTTTAATAAAATATTATTGTTATAGTTATTATTTTATGTCATTATAAGTTTTCATTTTATGTGTGGTTTCTATTTAAATTAATTTTAAATCGTAGTTATCAATTTATGTTCAATATTTCCTTTCACATTCATGAATTTCATTCATAATTTAGATAAAACCATCATCTATAGATATTATTGACATTTAATATTTTCTATTTGAATTTGTTTTAAATTTCAATGTAATTATGTTTTATAGTTCTAAAATAAAGAAATACCATTAATGTATGGATTTATCATAAATATTTTGTAATTTCATAAAAATAATATTATGTTATTTAAAATAATTGTATGATTATTTCCCTATATAAATATAATTTATGTATGAATTTGAATTGTTTTTAGGTTATGAGTGTAAAAGGCAGGAACATTAAAATGTTTTCTTAAAATAAGTAGAGTATAGAATAAAATGTTATGGTATAGGGAGTAAACCCATGAACTGAAGGGGAAAAATCCTATATATGATACAACTATTTTTCCACAAGGTTTTTCTTATGAACTCTTAAGTACTATAAATAATCCATATATGTAATTATTTTCAAGAAGGAGAAATCCCTAATGGATTTAAACAGAATATTATTTTTTGAAAGTAATTTTTTTTTCAAAATGATATGTAGTTATCAAGGATGTTTTATAAAATGTTTCAATATTAAAACCTAGTATCTATTTTATAATTTTTTTTTTTAAATGATTCCAAAGTGATTTATAGTTTTCAATGAAATGTATTTTGAATTGATTTTTAAACCCATTACTACGAAATTTAATACTCACCATATTTTTAAATTATTTTTCATAGGTATAGTATAAATTCAATTGGTGTTTGCTTCACTTAAGGTGGAGGTGTATGTGAAGAAAATTATATAAATTCTGAACAAATTGGTTAAATTGAAATTTATTTATCTAATTTTCCAAAACCTAGACTAGAATATTTCTTGGATTTTAAAATGATCTATGTATTTTTTAGTTACGTTTTATAAAAAAACTATTTTCATCATTTTTATATACTAAAATTTAAGGTGTTGGTTTTGGGAATTATAATCTCCTTCACCATATTCAAACTACCAAAGTAAATTTTCACACATAAGGAAAATCCCATCAAAACATCTAATGTCAAATGAAAAGATTAATTATAATAATTGAAACAAAATGAATAAGAAACATGAAAATTATCCCTTGTAAAGTAAATAATTAACATTATAACACCACAAGGTTAGGAAAATAAATTGAAATGCATGAAACTATTTTTAAGTAGATATTTATAACTAGACTTTAAATATATTTTTGTCGCTTTTATGTTTTTAATTTCATAAAATGGTCATCTAAGATTGTGATCAGTAAGTTATTTGGTGTCTGATAGTTCCAAACTGTTTTTGTGGTGAATAGTAACATACCCTTATGAATTATAATATTATCTTAATGAATATTAAATTTTATGATTATTTTATTTTTTTAAGGTTTTAAGATAATGAGATATTGATAAATTTTTCAATGTGTTCCAAAATGAGTAATAGATTTAAAATTGATATTTGTGAATAAATTATGATTTTATTTAAAAATTCATTATAAATATTTAGAAAAATATTTTTAAAAAATGGAGTCTATTTTTTTAATTCTACGCATCGAAAAATGGTTACGGTAATGTTTTGGGATTTTTAGGAAATTCTTGAATTTTTGATCAATAGTGAAATATGGTAAGATACTATATTTTCAAATTATCAGTCAAATGATCTATTTTTGACTTCATGGATAATGTAATACCACTTGGTTCATACTCACGTGCACTTATTAATATTTTTGGTAACATAAATCAATACTATTCATTGTCTTGAGAAAAAATATTAAAATAATTATTAAAAAATTGAAAAATCCCTCCTCTCCCCCACTATAAATACCACCCTCATTACCCTCTTCTTGTCACGCCTCTTAAGCCTGGATAAATGTCTATATTATTCAAAATTATCCCCCAAGTCTCTTCCCCACATCCTTGAGCTTTCGGTCTCTCCAAATGGCCAAAACCAAAGGCCTTAAGGAGGATCTCAAGGAGAAGAGGTCCGGAGGTAATAATCCTCTTCCTTTATCATGTGTTTTCATTCCAATACTTTTTTTTCATAAGGTCTTTTTCCCTACAATTATTAATATGGTATAAAATCTATATAATCTTATATATTCTTTATGATTCCATATTCATGTAAAATATTCATTCTCTTCCTCCCTCTCCTCTCCCTCTTGTTCTAAAAATAGAAACATTGTCCATAATGTGTCAATTTACCAAAATTGTGGACGATGTGTTTTCAATATTCATTAAATCCTTCAATGATGATAATAAAACAATTTTAATGGTTATAAAGGAATTTAATTTTTATTTTTTAACCAATTTTATTATCTGGAATTAACTTTTATGCATGAAATTAAACTATATAATAAAACAAGTTCGTGATTATCGAGAAACCACCAAAAATGATCTAAACAAACACCATTAATGTTTTATCTAATGATCCATCATCATATATGAAAAAAATGATTTATGGTATCATTATATATTATAGAAAAATATTAATAACATTTCATTCCACTTCTAGAATTTAATTTCCATACGAAAAGAAAATCTAATACAAACCGGCCATGGAAATCATGTAAAGAATGCAGCCTGAAAAATGGAAGGAAGAAAATACTAATAACTAAATGGTGAAATTTTTCTATAAAATGATCATATAAAGTTTTATAAAAATGAATATGTTTCTTTATGATATTAATAAAACTCTTTTAACTATTATACAGGTTTTTTAAAAAATATTGAAGTAAGAAAAATCCGAGGTATGGAATTTCAAAACCCGATTTCCATTCTTTGGGTTAACATTCTAATTAATTATTTATGTGGTATTAAAATTATTTGTGAGATTTTTTTTATTTTGTTTAATTATGTGTATTTATAGTGTATATACATATTCTTTCCACTCAATTAAGTCACTATTAAATTATATGATATATATAATGGACTTTTCTTTTAAAAACCCCTTTTAAAATTTTGTTTTATAAAATTCAAAAGAAATGTTTTTATGCAATTATTCATTTTTTATAGTGGTCTGGTTCATGGTAATTATTTAAGATGAAAATTGGTACCTATATCTACCTCTAATTCATTTGGTACGTATAAGTTGGATGTCGGTCATATGGTTACTCCAAGTGTAACTACGATGGTTACAGAAATTTTAAGGTAGCTGTGAGGGTTACAAATTATAAGGTAGCCGTTAGGGTTACAAGATTATGTAAGTATTTCCCCAAGATAAATTTAGGGTTCTATTTATGTTAATTATGTTTTTTAGGGATCTCA
Source organism: Viscum album (assembly GCA_963277665.1). Lineage (NCBI taxonomy): Eukaryota > Viridiplantae > Streptophyta > Magnoliopsida > Santalales > Viscaceae > Viscum > Viscum album. The sequence goes on along the minus strand of OY728139.1, from coordinate 1,489,786,790 downwards.
TTTTTTACAAATTATGTATATACGGGTGACAGGTATGTTTTTTTAAGAAGATTTCATGCATTTATAATTATTCATGGACTAATGTTTTCTTTCCTTATTTTTATATCCCTTTGATAGAACAAATGTTTTCAATTATTTTATTCTGAATTTAATTTTTTTAATCCCTCCAATGTGTTATTTAAACGGAAATTGTAACGACCCAAATTTTTTCAATGGAAATTCCCTTCTTATATTTATGTCATAAAATCACATGAAAGAACAACATAATGAACTAATATGTGATAAGTGACCATTACACATAAGTTCATCACTTCTGTGTTTGGAATTTCGATAATTTGGCATACACGGTTGTGTTCAAGATGTTTTTTGGAGTCTAATAAAACCAAAATAATTTTTTGGTTAATAGTAACATACCCTTATGAATATTGATATACCCTAATGAATAGTAACCTCACCTATGGTGGTATAAAAATAATATTCAATTTGGAAGTACAATATACCTATATTTTAGAATGAGTTAATGAATCGTTTTGATAATAAATTATTATTTTAATTAAATATTAAAATAATCATATTTAGAAAATTATTTTTGAAAAATGGACTTCATTTTTTGAATCTACACGTCGAAAAATGGTTAGGGTTAATTTTTGGGATTTTTCTGAAATACTTGAATTTTTTTATGAATAGTAGAATCCGATAATTTACAATAAATTCAAAATAATGGATTAATTGAGTCATCGATGATGATATGCTGATGTAAGCCCACTTTTTTCGAGATCAAATGATAAAATCACTATTATTGGTCATGTAATACCTACTAATCTTTTTCTTGTGAAGAAATAAAAAATTACAGATTATAATATCATGAAATCCCTCCTCTCCTGAACAATAAAAACCCCCTTTCACTCCCTCTTCTCTATACTCCTCTCAATCTCCAAGACTTATCTATATTATTCCCAAATATCTCCCCAAGGTCTTCCCCCACATCCAAAATCTCTCAGACTCCTCAAAATATTAAAACCTCTCCCGTTAACAGGTTCTCTAAGGAGGAAGTCTCACGAGGTAAATTCCTCTTCCCCAATTTCTTCTTTTCATTTAATTTCTTTTTTTTAATTCATTCCTCACCTCCCTTCACCATAATAGTATTATAAATCTAGTAACAGACATGTACTAGAATTCCTTCATTATAGTGTCATATTTCATTATCTTCTCCCCATTCTTCACCCTTTTATTTGAAAGAAATGAAAGCACCATTTGAGATGTGCTAATTTAGCACATTGAAGGACAACAGTTTACCAATTTCTATTATTATCTTTAATTATGGTCATGAAACCATTTGTGTTATGGTTGAACCAGATTATTATATATTTAATATATATCATATTTTTTGTTCTGTAATCTTTTGGTACAAATGGAATTAAGTTATAAATCAAAACACATTCTTTGTAATGAAACCCACCGAATAACAAAAACAGTTATCACTAAGGTTATATATGTAATAATTCAACATCACTCTAAGTAACCTAATTCAAATTAAAACCGTGTAATCTACTAGATATGAACAAAATAATTTTACTTTAATTCTAGACAACCACTTTCATCTTGCATATAATCCAAACTTCAATATAAGTGAACCAATCTTTTAAAGCCACGTAAACAAACGAGCCCGAACAATGAAATTGAACCTTATAACTAATCGAAAAGGATTTGAATGAACTAAAAAGTGTTATAATAAATCAATTACATATAGAAGAGGTTATGGACTTATGAATTAATCATCCTAATTTGTTTATTCAGGTCATTAATAACAAGTGGAGAACACCACCGGATTTGAGGCAAGGGATCCTCTCCTTTTCTCTCTTAGTCAAGATTTTCCTCTACACTATGCCTTTATATGTGTACTAGAAAATGATGGGGTATGTTTAATACCCTCCCCCATACTTCCTTATGTATTAATAAGTTATGATAAACACCATTTTTCTCTCATCAATCCCTCTTGGTCACACCCGACACCATGCCGATAAAATCGTAACAAATTCTACCTGAACCTTCTTTGTTCTTTCGGGTTGCCTTATCTTTATTTAAAAATGGTGTTATCTTATCTATCTATTTAAGTCTTATGAATTATGTTTATTTGTACAATATTCTTATATCAGGACCCTTTCATCATATTCTTTCGGGGATATACATGATATTGAAAGATTCCCTCCTTAGAACTTTCTGATAGGCCAACCTGTTTTAAGGGGACTTCCCCAATTTTTACCCAAATTTCAAGTGCACTCTATCCTATGTTTTAAAACACCATTGTATTTATAAAATCTGTATTTTTATTATGAAATTCTTTTTGGTTCAATTATGGTTTTATATAAAATAATTTCCTCTTTTCTATTTGAAAATCCCTAGAGTATTTTCCTTAAAACCGCACAAAAATGTTTTAATGCTAATGTTTCTAAAATACATTTTTTTTATGTTTTCACTCCTATTTGACACCAGTTTCCATGTTATATTCCTATTTTACCCTATTAATGTCCATATATGTTCTAATCCCTTCTTTTCATATACACTTTCGTGATACACCCATCAGATATGTTTTATGTCATGATTGTGGTACCCAATTCTTTCCATTGGTAACCTTTTGTTTATGTGTGGTTGATTATGTATGATTATTTATGAGGAGAGATTATTTATGTTTCAAGGATATTCATGAATATGTTGATATGGGTGTGCCTAGATAGTGCTCCAATACATTGGGTAAGGATAAGTCTCATGAGATGCGATGTGAAACCGGATTGGCAGTTAGCCTTGACCCGTACTAAAATGGGAAACGGGATTGGCTGTTAGCCTTGAACCATATTAAAGATATGATTTATGATTCTACCACATTTATATGATTCAATTTTTATAAGATCCAATGATTATATTAAATGATTTTATAAGTTTCATGCTTTTTATATCATTATGTCATGCCTCCTAACTCATGTGCTTGAGATGTATCCTTATGTTCATTACTTTACTGAGATTTTTAGCTCATCCTTTTGTTCATTTGTTCCCCAAGGTACCTTATGCAGATTTAAATGCTAAAAGAAACTTATAATCTCCTTATGGAGATTAAATAAAGACGTTTTTGTATCCCCATGTTTTATTTTATATGTACCTAGTCTTCCAAGACACAATACTTAACGATCCTTGGCTTGTACTCTGATGATTAATTATGATTAAAATCATGAAATGTTTTATGTAAAATGCTTGGGTCACTATAGTTGGTATCAGAGGATGGTATAGTTATTTTTGAAGATTAGGAATAGAGAACCTTAGTGAGAACCTTAAGGATGAGACTAATTATAAGGAAACAGTCCTAAATTTTGGCGAGTATAGAGTAAGTGGTTTATCAAGAAAATACATCCCTGTCTGGATACGAGCAGGTAGAGGCTGCTCTGGCATAGATGTATCTAGGGGTAAAACCAAAAAACACCACTTTGAGCTAGACTCGAATGGGAACTGGTGCACGATAGCGGTCCTTGCTGCACTCTTGGTTACGACACTCCCATGAGATATGCTTCAGTAGATTCACGAGATTAGTACATACCATTATTAAGGGAAAAAAATCCCATGAGAATATAAGTTAAGAAATAAATCGAGGATAACCTAGATATAAACATAAGGAATCCCAAGTTAGTATGTAATTCTTCTTTATAAGTTTATCCTTTAATGTTCAAAGTTTACTTTTTATGCTCAACAGCTAAGTATTCAAGACCTCTAATTATTTTTTCTTTTTCTTAGTTAATGGTGGGAAATAAAAGAACACATTTCAACAACAAATGTGATAGGAAATGTGATGATTTCTCTAATGACATTCCTAATGTGATGGAAGAGGGAGCTCAAAACTTCATGGAAGTACTTTCTGAATTGTCTTTAGTTATGAATAATAACTTGAATCAGGTGGAACATCCCTCTCTTCCAAGGAAAGATAAAGTTGTCGTAGAATCCTTCATGCATCAAAGGCATCCCATGTTTAGCGGGACTTCTGATCCCCTCCATGAATAACAATGGATTAAATCCATTGAAAATATTTTCTCTGTCCTCCAGTGATCGGAAGAAGAGAAAGTTGTACTGGCAGTCTATCGTTTTGATGGGGAAGCTGATCAATGGTGAACACTGATCAAGAATAAGAAGTCCCGAGAGGAAATTGATTCCATAGATTGGAAGGAATTCAAGAGGATGTTTTTTAACAAATATTTTCCTCGAACCCTCCGTCTCAATATGGAATGAGAGTTCCTTGAACTCAATAAGAAGGAAGATGAGTCCATCAGGGCGTATGAAATGAACTTTACAAGGCTTTCAAGGTATAACTCTGGCTTTGTCATGAATCCCAAAAGTAAGGTGGATCACTTCTTTAGTGGACTAAAGCCGAGTATACAAAAAGTGTTGGCAATTCGAGACATCGAAAGGTATGGGGAGATTGTTTGTTGTGCCCTCAAGGTTGAAATGGAGATTGGAGACTCTCAGTGGTCTCATGGGCCTACTGAAAAGAAGATGAAAATTGATAACAACATGGGTGGTTCATCAAAAAAATTCCATGATAGAAATAAGCCTCACTTTCCCCTTTGCAAGAATTGAGGGAAGAAGCATCTTGCTGACTGTCTCAAGGGAACTAGGAATTGCTTCAAATGCGGAAATTTTGGTCATCTGGACAAGAACTGCCAAAGGGATTTGAAAAATACCGCTAATGTTGAAGAAGAACGGATGGTTCAGATAAAGACTCAACCTGCAGTTCAGTGTTTTAACTACAAGGAGCTTGGGAATTATGCGAACAATTTCCCTAAGCCGAGGGTTGTCGGAGGAAATTAGCAACAAACTCCAAGGCAACAAGGAAGGGCTTATGTTATCACTACTACTGAGGCGGACACAGAAAACGATGTGGTGACAGGTACGCTTATTATTCATTCAAGAATAGCGAATGTACTATTTTTTTCTGGTTCTATGCATTCTTTCATATCTTGCAAGTTTAGTAGAACTATTCAAACACCACCTCAAAATTTGGAGGAAAAGTTATCTGTGAGAACAGTGAATGAGGAAATTATTGCATCCATGGTTTATAACTCCTCCCCGGTTAATGTTTGTGGACTGAACCTACCAAAAAATCTTGTCATACTTCCTTTAGTGGAGTGTAACACTTTCTTGGACATGGATTGGATATCTTTGTAAAAGACCAACATCAACTACCGAGAAATGGAGATTACTCTTCACATCCCAAAGCATCCTCCAATTCTTTACAAGTGCAAGGAGGATGATGAGTCTCCTTTGGAATATTCATCTCAAGTTTGGATATTTCTTCCTTATGAGCATGCATACCTAGCTCAAATGATTGAGACAAAGGAGAGAATCATGCTTAAAGACATGCCCATCGTGAGGGATTACACTGATTTATTCCCCGAAGAGTTTCCTGGTCTTCCTCCTGACCGAGAGGTTCAGTTCTCAATTGAACATATCCATGGATCTCTTCTAATGTCAAAGACACCTTACAGAATGGCCACTGTAGTGCTAGAAGAGCTGATGAAGTAGTTACAAGAGAATATGGAGAAGGGTTTTATATGCCCGAGTGCTTCACCGTGGGGTGCTCCAGTCCTCTCCATCAAGAAGAAGGATGGATCAATGAACCTATGCATTGATTATCATGAGCTCAATAAATTCACTACAAAGAACTAGTATCCCCTTCCACAGATAGATGAATTGTTCGATCAGCTTCGTGGGGCAAGTTATTTTCATAAGGTGGAACTATGGTCAAGATATCACCAACTAAAGGTGAGGAAGGAAGATATTCACAAGACTACATTTCGAACGAGGTATGGACACTATGATTTCATAGTGATGTCCTTCAGACTCAATAATGCTCCAGAAATTTTCATGGATTTAATGAATATAGTCTTTAGATATTTCCTCGACAAATTTGTGGTGGTCTTTATTGATGATATTCTGATATACTCCAAGAGCAAGGAGGAACATGAGGATCATTTGGAAATTGTATTAATGACTTTGAGAAGGGAGAAGTTGTATGAAAAGTACATTAAATGTGAGTTTTGGATGGTGGAAGTATCATTCTTCGGGCATGTTGTCACTAGGAAAGGGATATATGTGGACTCTTCCAAGACAAAGTCAATTAAATAGTGGCTGAGGCCAACTTCTGTAAAGGAGATCCGCATCTTTTTAGGTCTAGCTAGGTATTATCGACGATTCGTGAAGAACTTTTCATGATTGTCAAACCCAATGACCAAGCTGACATGGAAGGGAGTAAAGTTCTTCTGGACATAGGAATGTGAAGACTATTTCAAGGAGTTGAAAAAGAGGTTTATCACTGCACCGGTACTCACACTCCCTCCAAGTGGAGAACACTTTCTGGTGTATGGTGATGCTTCTAAGAAAGGATTAGGTTGTGTGCTAATGAAAAATGATAAAGTGATAGCCTACTCCTCAAGGAAGATGAAAATCCATGAGCCAAACTATCCCACACATGATCTGGAGTTGGCGGCTGTGATCTTTTCTTTGAAAATGTGGCGGCATTATCTCTATGGGAAAAATGTGAGATATATACTGACCACAAGAGTCTCAAATATATAATCACATAGAAAGAGCTTAATATGCACCAAAAATGATGGGTATATCTCATCAAGGATTATGACTGCTCAATCAACTACTATCCCGGTAAGTCAAACAACGTGGCAGATTCTCTAAGTAGAAAGGATCCTACATCTTTATCAATGATGAGAATTGAAAAGGATCCGATCTTCTTAGATTTGCAGAGTATGGACATGGGAATCATTAAGGGAGGAACATCATAAATCCTTTCTCAAATAGTTTCTCAACCATCCCTCATGGAGAAAATAATGGTTTCTCAGAGAAAGGATGTGGAAATTCAGAAAAGGGTGGAAGTTGTTAAAAATGGGAAATCCTCCGATTTCAAAATTGATGAGGAAGGAGTTGTAAGATTTCGGACACGATTATGTGTACCATCTTATCCAGAGATAAAGAAGGAGCTATTGAATGATGCACAAAGCTTCACCTTCTCTATCCATCCTGGGAGTACCACAATGTATCGTGATCTCCGAGAAAACTTCTGGTGGGATAACATGAAGAAAGAGATTACGGAATATATACCAAGGTGCTTGGTAAGTCAGTAAGTTAAATCTAAGAGAAAAAATTTCAAAGGTATGATGCAGCCATTACATATACCCATGTGGAAATGGGAAAATGTTACTATGGACTTTTCCACGGGTCTACCGAAGATGTCGAATGGAAATAATGCGATATGGGTTGTGGTTGACCGACTCACCAAGACATCCCATTTCATCACTATTCGGGAAGATCTGTCGCTTGAACAACTTTCCAAGTTATATGTGAAGGAAGTGGTGAGACTGCAGGGTGTTCCACTCTCAATTGTCTATGACCATGATCCAAGGTTCACATCTAAATTCTGGAGGAGCCTTCAATATTCTTTGAGTACTGAATTAAATTTCAGCACCACCTATCACCCCCAAACTGATGGCTAGTCTGAAAGAACTATTCCGACGCTTGAAGATATGCTTAGAGACTACTCTCTAGAATTTAAAGGTGGATTGGATCAGCATCTCCCATTGGTTGAGTTCTCATACAACAATATCTTCCACTAGATTATTCAGATGGCTCCATATGAATATCTGTATGGAAAGCGATGTAGAACTCTAACCTATTGGGATAAAGTTGGAGAAAGAAAGCTACTTGGACCTGATCTTGTTCAAGAGATGACAGAGAAGGTTAAAGTCATCCAGAAACACATCAAAGCTTCTCAAAGTTATCAATAGAGTTATGATAACAACAGTTAAAGGGACTTAGAGTTTGAAGTTGGAGATAAAGTCTTCCTTCGAATATCTCCATGGAAGAGAGTCATGCGATTCGGGAAAAAAGGGAAGCTAAGCCCAAGGTATATTGGCCCCATTGAGATCCTTGACCGCATAGGATCCATGGCCTATCGGATTTCACTTCCACCGAATATGGCTCGAGGTCATGATTTTTTCCACGTATCACTCTCGAGGAAGTAAATACCTGATCCCTCACATGTACTAAGATCAAAGGTGGTGCAGCTGGAAGATGATCTCTCATATGAGGAGCAGCTAGTAAAGATTCTTGATCAGAGAGATAAGGTTTTATTCAACAAGACAACCCATCTTGTCAATGTTTTGTGGAGGAACCATAAGTTTGAGGAAGCATCATGGGAATTGGAGGAAGCAATGAAGGAACAGTACCCGCACCTGTTTTTGGATTTGTATGTAAAATGAAATTTTGAGGGAGAAATTTCATAAGGGGGGAATAATGTAACGACCCAAAATTTTTCAATGAAAATTACCTTCTTATATTTATTTCATAAAATCACATGAAAGAACAACATAATGAACTACTAAGTGATAAGTGACCTTTAAACATAATTTTTTCACTTCTGTGTTTGGAATTTCGAAAATCCGGCATACACGGTTGTGTTCAAGATGTTTTTTGGAGTCTAATAAAACAAAAAAAGTTTTTTTGTGGAATAGTAACATACCCTTATGAATAGAGATATTCCATAATGAATATTAACCTCACCTATGGTGGTATAAAAATAATATTAAAGTTGTAAGTACGATATACCTATATTTTAGAATGAGTAAATGAATGTTTTTGATAATAAATTATTATTTTAAATAAATATTTAAAGAATAATATTTAGAAAATTATTTTTAAAAAATGGACTTAATTTTTGGATTCTACATGTTGAAAAATGTTTAGGTTTAATTTTTGGGATTTTTTTGAAATACTTGAATTTTTTTGATGAATAGTAGAATACGATAATTTACAATAAATGCTAAATAATGGATTACTTGAGTCATCGATGATGCTCTTCTGATGTAATCCCACTTGTTTCTGAATCACATGATAAAATCACTATTCTTTGTCTTGTGAAGAAATAATAAATTAAGGATTATAATATCATGAAATCCCTCCTCCCCTCCATTATAAAAACCCCCCTTCACTCCCTCTTCTCTCCACTCCTCTCAAGCTCCAAGCCTTCTCTAAATTCGGCCCAAATATATCCCCAAGGCCCTCCCCCATGTCCAAAAGCTCTCAGCCTCCTAAAAATTCCAAAACCTCTCCCCTTAAGAGGTTCTCAAAGGAGGAAGTCTCAAGAGGTAAATTCCTCTTCCCAAATTTATTTTTTTCATTTAAGTTCTTTTTTTTAAATTTCTTTCCTCACCTCCCTTCACCATAATAGTATGATAAATCTACTAACATACATGTACAGTAATTTCTTCATGCTAGTGGAATATTTCATTATCTTCTCCCCTTTTCCCACCCTTTTATTTGAAAGAAATGAAAGTACCGTTTGAGATGTGCTAATTTAGCACATTCAAGGACAACAGTTTATCGATTTTTATTATTATATTTAATTTTGGTCATGAAACCATTCATGTTATGGTTGAACCAGATTATTATATATGTAATATATGTCCTATTTTTGGTTTTGTAATCCTTTGGTACAAATGGAATTAAGTTATAAATCAAAACACATTCTTTGTAATGAAACCCACCGAATAACAAAAACAGTTATCACTAAGGTTATATATGTAATAATTAAACATCACTCTAAGTAACCTAATTAAAATTAAAACCATGTAATATAATGGATATGAAATAAATAATGTAACTTCAATTATGTACAACCACTTTCATCTTTCATATAATCCAAACGTGAATATAAGTGAACCGATCTTTTAAATCCAAGTAAAAAAACGAGCCCGAACAGTGAAATTGAACCTTATAACTAATCAAAAAGGATTTGAATGAACAAAAAAGGGTTATAATAAATCAATTAAATATAGAAGAGTTACTGAACTTATGAATTAATAATCCAAATTTGTTTATTCGGTTCATTAATAACAAGTGGAGAACAACACCAGATTTTAGGTAAGGGATCCTCTCATTTTCTCTCTTAATCAAGATTGTCCTCTACACTATGCCTTTACATGTGTACTATGAAATGATGGGGTATGTTTAGGAACCTCCCCCGTACTTCTTTATAGATTTATAAGTTATTAGAAACCCCATTTCTCTGTCATCAATCCCTCTTGGTCACACCCGACACCATGCCGATAAAATCGTAACGAATTCTACCCAATCCTTCTTTGTTCTTTCGGGTTTCCTTATATTTCTTTCAAAATGGTGTTATATTATCTATCTATGTGAGTTTTATGACTTCTGTTTAGTTGTAAAATATTCTTATATCAAGACCCTTTCATCACATTCTTTTGGGGATATACATGATTTTGAAAGATTCCCTCCTTAGAACTTTCCGATAGGCCAACCTGTTTTAAGGGGACTTCCCAAATTTTTACCCAAATTTCAAGTGCCCTCTATCCTATGTTTTAAAACACCATTGTATTTATAAAATAATTATTTTTATTATGAAAACCTTCTTGGTTAAATTCTGGTTTTATATAAAATAATGTCCTCTTTTCTATTAGAAAACCTCTAGAGTGTTTTTCTTAAAACAACACAAAAATGTTTTAATGATAATGATTCTAATATAATTTTTCTTATATGTTGTCACTTATATTTGAAACCACTTACCATGTTATATGACTATTTTACCCTATGAATTTCCATGTATGTTCTAATCACTTCCTTTCATGGACACTTTCGTGATACACCCACTGGATATGTTTTATGTCATGATTGTGGTACCCAATTATTTCCATGGGTAACCTTATGTTTATGTATGGTTGATTATTCAAGATTATTTATGTGGAAATATTATTTATGTGGAAAGGATATTCATTAATATATTGATATGGGTGCACCCAGATAGCACTCCAATGCATTGGGTAAGGATAAGTCTCATGAGATGCGATGTGAAACGGGATTGGCAGTTAGCCTTGACCCGTACTGAAATGGGAAACAGGATTGGCAGTTAGCCTTGACCCATACCAAAGATATGATTTATTATTCTTCCACATTTATATGATTCCATTTTTATAATATCCCATGCTTATATTAAATGATTTTATAAGTTTCATGCTTTGGATATCATTATGTCATGCCTCCTAACTCATGTGCTTTAGATGTATCCTTATGTTCATTCCATTACTGGGATTTTTAGCTCATCTCGTTGTTAATTTGTTCCCAAGGTACCCTATGCAGATGTAAGAGCTCAAAGTAAGTTAGAATATCTTTATGGAGATTAAATAAAGTATTGTTTTTAGCCCCATGTTTTATGTTATATGTACCTAGTCTTCCAAGACACTAGACTTAACGATCCTTGGCTTATACTCTGATGATTAATTATGCTTAAAATCATGAAATTTTTTAGGTAAAAGGCTTGGGTCACTATAGAAATTGTCACATTTTATGTTTTAGTAGTATTTTTTAGCATAATTTGAAAAATGGATTATTTTGGATTTAAACCGTTTTAATTTATTTTATTGTTTCAGCCATTACTTTTTTTAAACTGATCCAAATTCCCAAATTATTATTTTATAGGTTTCTATGTTCTATGTGATTAATTTTATCCTTCTAGACCAAAAAATCAATCTATAATTTGGAAGCTCAAATCTAGATCACAAGGTGGGCCTCAAAAAATGTGCATAGATCTGGAATGTTTTAAAGGGGATCTTGTATATCGAAGTGTATCTGTCCAATGGAGCTGAAATTCAACAGGGAGCTGGAGATAGAATTAATGAACATATTTAATTAATGAGTAAACTTCTGAATCTTATGTATTCAGTTTATTAATGGCATGGGAAGTTGGAGTTGTGGAATAAAAAGATACACCATGATAGATTAAATGTTCCGCACTAAAAGAGTCATAACGCCTTCCTTACTTGGAAAATGAATCTGAAATTTTGTGGGTTGACATAGATGAATTAACCGAACAACTCTCAAGAATCACACATTCCCATATTAGGTAATTAAAGATGTATACCATGTGCATACATCCATTTGACATATTTTGGAACCAAAATGTCACCCCTCCCCCTATAAAAGAGTGTTTCTTCTTCGTTCCAATTGGTTGGAAACTTAAAAATAGACTTTGTTAGCCATTTTAGGTAGTTTAGTGTTGTATATTATTTTATTTTAATTATTTAATTGCATTTCATATTTTAATTCACGTTTTCTTCTTTCTCTCATTTTCTTTCTCTCTTTGGTTTTCTCCCCCCCACCGTTTTCTTCATCACTGTGAACTATTATACTCATGATCATGAGTAGATAAATCGAGGAAGCTCCTGGGGGAGTATTCTAGCGATGAATCCAAGTATTTGAATATTAATTCGAAATTTTTCTTATTTGATTAGAGTTAGACCTAGGGGGATCTTAGTGGGAAAGGCTCCTTTGTGTCTCCACTTGACACTCGAGGCTTAGCTTTCACTTCAGTCACATTCTCCCTCGATCGAGGAGGTGGATGTAGGGTATCTCAGCGATCGTTGAGTGTACCATATGTTCACAAAAATAGGTAGAAGGTGATATTCATGCATATTATGGAGCATGTTAACTATGTAAATTTGAAACTATCATAGAGACAATGAAGGTTCAGTCTGGATAATCTCATGGGAGGATCTCATTTAGGTCTAACAACATTCTATTTGCATTCATTCTGTTTGCATTGCATTGCATGTTTAATTTTAGTTTTTTATTCACATTTTCCAAAATCACAATTTATGATAATTTTATTACATATATATATATATAATTTGAATTAGAATTAGTGAGTGATTGACTGCAAAAGGCTCCTCAAGGGATCGACCTAGGTTAGCTAATATGCTGCACTTAGTATAAATATTTTTGAGAGCACGCACGACAAAACTTCATCGAATTAGCACCATTGTTGGGGATCCAAGTGGTCTTCACTCACTATTTTATTCACATATTGTAAATTATCTTTCTTCCTTTCATTTTAAAAAAATCATAAATTTCAAAAACACTAAAAAAATATTTCTTAATTATGTATTTAAATTCAAATTTTTATGCATGGAATGATGAATCTAAGGTTCTAGAATAAGTTTTAAATGATCTTGATGATAAGTATAAAAGGATTAGTAATGTAGTAAAAGGATTGGAGATAGAAATCGAGTTGATATCTGAATATGTATATTCATTTTCAGAACATCCTGAACCTGATCCTGTACCAGAACCTGAGATAAAAGGAGTGGTGGAAGAGATTTCACCGATCATTTTTTATGTCAAATAACATGAGTAGGGTGATAAGGAGATTATAAAGGAATTAATCATATCATCCCGTACTCATCCATTTCTCAAGGAGGTCCCTGATGTATACATGCCAACTGATTCACTTATAAGAGATCAACAATTTTTGGAAGAATCATGGAATCCCTTTGTTGAAGATAACATGAAACTTAATATTCCGATGATTGATAATGAAAAATCAGTACCTTTTGACCTATATATTTCTTTGTAATATGATGAAGAAGATGAACCTTATTATATTTAGTTTACAATGGTCTTTCCTGAAGAGATCAATTTCGAAGTTGACTTACTTAAAAGGGAATATTTCTTGGTTGATTCGTTATTTTTTAATCTTATTCAAGATTAATTGTTTTCTGAATTTCCCTTTCCTAAAATTTATGACACAACACAAATGGAGAAGACCTTGTATGCTAAGGAAGATACTACCCAAGTTGTGGTGATTGAAGAGGACGAGCTGGATAATCATTTGGTGCGACTACCTCCTCTGTAAAAAATTGGATACTATATGGAGGAGGAAACTACTGAAGTTAATAGGGAGAACCCCTATTTTCTTTTCCCTCCCACTTTGGATCTAAAATTATATCATTCTTCTTTATTGGGGTTTGGGAACTTTCTTATTTTCTTTGGGGTTCTCTATTCTTGGTGTCTACTCATGGACACCGAGAAAAGTCGCATGTGGTGTTTTATCTAAAAGAAACCACATCCTCTTTCTGATTGGGGATAATCCACTACAACTACCACATAGGGGAAGTAAAAACCTATCATCCTCTTGGGGGTCAAACAAAGCATTATCCATTTTCTATACCTTCTCTTTATTTTTATTTATTTGTATTAGTTGTTTTCAATTATTTTGTTTTTTCTTTAATTTTATTTTTCATGTTGTTTTTTGCAATTTTCTTGTTTTCTTTTTTCATTTTTTGGTGTGTTTTTAGGAATATTGAGCTTAATTGAATAATTGGGAAAATTCAAACCATCTTGGTATTTTTGGAACATTTCTTGATTTGAGTATTTGAGGTTTTAAATGATTGCTGAATGGATTTCATTTCTGATTTCTGATCTTTTCATTTGATGATGTTTGATTAACTGTGAAACTCATGTGCACTAGTGCTATCCAAATTGAAAATATTGTCCAAACTGAGAGGTTTCTAAACCTATTTGGAATATTCTAACATTTCTCTTTTTATTAAGAGTATTGAGACGTTTTTTGTGATCAATAACTTGCTATTTTTCTATTTTTCATAGCTGTTAGAGTTCATGGAATGTGTCAAGTATGATTGAGGCGTCACTTTGAAAGCCCCTTTTACATTGAACTCTTATTTTTTCCTACCTTTCCATCTGACCTTCTTTAAGACCCTAGTATCCATGAAATGCCTTGTTATAAAACCACATTACAATCCATTTATCCCTTTAAAACCTTCTCTATAATTTAAATGCATGATTATTATTGAACTCAAGTGTGGGGGAGGGAGAAGATAGGTTGTATTTTACTTTCCTGAAGAATCTTTTTGAGCTGAATTGAAAGTGTTGCTATTTTTATTGCTTCTTGGGTGGAGGAAATGTCATTATGAGAATATATATATGGGTGGACCAAAATATCATTACATATATGGTTTGGTTGTTCACCAATATTTAAAGATCAAAAGCTACCTCTATTTTCCTCCAAAACATTATTCTGATGTGAAATCCAGATCTGAATTCAAGCTGAAACAATACTCCAAATGGGGAAAAGAGGGATGAAAATCATTGATGCTGAAATAACATGTGTGAAATTTCCAATGAAAGAGGTGTTTGGAGGTGATTAATTTTTTAGATGATTGAGGAGCACACAATTCTTGAGCAAAACTATTTTAATGCATTTACTTCACTTTAGAGCATAACCCTCCTCACTCTACCTCAGATGTTTTTACATTTTAAACTTTCCAACCCTCAGCCTCAGAACAACCCATGAAAAAGTCCTCTTTATCAAAAAATTTGTGACTCTGTGAAGTGGAGATACTTAGAGGATAGAAAGCCTATTGAGATCACACATGTTCTTGAGAATGAGAAAAACTCCACATAAAATATCCCTGAGTGAGGAGAGAAATATTTTTCCAAGGAGGTAGGTACAACATGAATGTATGGAATAACATGAGATTGAATGGATTCATATAAATTTTGAGGAGTTATGAAATTTTTATCCATTTATGAGGCATGATATTTTTTATATGATTATTGTGATGTGTTTTCATTTATTCGTTGAGAAGTTTGTTTTGAACTTGGTATACGATGATTGCCTAGGAGTGCAATATTTAAGAGTGGGGGATTTGATATAACTAATATTTATAATTATTTTATTCTTAATTTCTTTGTTTTTAATCCCACAATTGTGTTATTTAAAGGTAAATTGTCACATTTTATGTTTTACAATTATTTTTTAGCTTAATTGGAAAATGGCTTATTTTGGATTTAAATAGTTTTAATTTATTTTAATGATTCAGCCATAACATTTTCTAAACGGATCCAAATTGAAAAATTATTCTTTTTTTGGTTTATATGTTCAAATTTCTTCATTTTATCATTCTGGGAAAAAATCTCAATCTATCATTTGGAAGCTCAAATCCAGCTCACAAAGAAGGCCTCAGAAATAGTGCACATATCTGGAATGTCTTAACGGGGAGCTTGTATGTCATAGTGTATCTATCCAATGAATCTTAAATTCAACAAGTATCTAGGAATGTAATTATTTAACATCTTTAATTAAGTGTACCATGTCTGAATACACAGGATTAAAATTCTCAATGTCATGGGAAGATGGAGTTGTGGAATACAAAGAGTCACCATGACCGATTAAATATTCTGCACTAAAAGAGTTATACTACCATAATTACTTGGAAAATGAATATGATATTTCGTGGCTCGATAGAGGATAAGTAACCTAACAACTTTCAATAATCACAAATTCCCAAATTATGTCAATAGAGAGGTCTAACATATGCATACATCCATTGGACATATTTTGGATCCAAAATGTCACACCCTCCCCCTATAAAAGAATGTTTGTTCTTCATTCCAAATGGTTGGGAACTTAGGAATAGATTTGTTATAAATTTTATGTAGTTTAGTGTTTTATTTGATTTTATTTTAATTATATAATTTCAGTTCATATTTTAATTCAAGTGTTCTTCTTTCTCTCATTTTCTTTCTCTCTTTTGTTTTCTCCCCCTATTTTCTTCATCACTATGAACTCTTATGCTCGTGATCATGAGTAGATAACCTGAGGAAGATCCCAGGGGAGTAATCTAGTGATTAACCCAAGTCTTTGAACATTAAATATTAATTTTTCTTATTTTCTTAGTGTTAGACTGAGCGGGATCTTAGTGGGAAAGGCACCTTTGTGTCTCCACTTGCCACCCGAGGCATAGCTTTCACTTCTATCACATTCTCCCTCGATTGAGGAGGTGGGTGTATGGTATCTTGGTGATCATTGATTTTACCATATGTTCACAACAATTGGAATAAGGATATGTTCATGCATACTATGGATCATGTTTATTAAGTAAATTTGAAACTATCATAGAGACAATGAAGGTTCACTCTGGATAATCTCCTGGGAGGATCTCCTTTCTATCTTACATCATTCTGTTTGCATTCATTCTGTTTACATTGCATTGCTTATTTAATTTTAGTTTTTCATTCCCATTTTCTGAAATCTCAATTTATGGTAATTTTATTTCATATATATATAATGTGAATTAGAATTAGTGAGTGATTGACCACAAAATCCTCCTCAAGAGATCCACCTTGGTCAGCTACTTTGACGCACTTAGTATAAATATTTTTTAGAGCACGCACGATAATGCTTCATCACCCTTATGAAGATTTTTGTGATAATACCAAGTTTTAAAATTATTCTCACTGGTTATAAGTTTTTATAAGACAAAGAAGGAAGCCAAGTTAAATGTTATGAATATTTGTTAAGGAAATCATGTTTTATTTAAAAAGTATTATATTTTATAATAAATGGATACTATTTACGTGGTATCTTCTCTATATGAATGTGGAATGTAATGTATGTATTATATCCCAATTATCTAAAACTACAAACATGAAAAGATCCTCAATTTGAAAGGATGTGAGTTCTTAACAAAAATTTACGATTAAGTAATGTAATAAGGTCGGGTCCTTATAAACATAATTTTATTATTCCAGATGATAACAAATGTACATGATGAATCAGACTCATGTTAAGGTATTTTCACCTCACATTACTTTTTCTATGTGGCACATGAAATATTCACCACACATTTATTTTTTTTTGTGTATATACATACATATTGACATTTTATGTCTTCAATGTCTTTATTTTTTTATATTTAAATAATCCTTTGATAATAATCTTTATTGGCTCTTGTGATTCAAATGAATACTAATATGGTAAGGGATTCTCTTCTCACTTTTACTTCCCTGGACATATTCCATATTCACAGCCTATTTATTTTTTTGTGGTGTATATAATACTATTTTCATATATTATACCATGAATTAATTTATATTCATTGTATTTAAAATCTCATTTATTTTTATGTATTTCATTGGTCATATGATTCAAAATTTACCAAAGTTGTATGGGTTTATTTCCTAATCTCATAATTATTTGGGATTATTTTTTGAGTATACATTGGGGGAATTAATTGATATTTCTGTCTGAAAATCAATCTATTTTCTTAAACTCTTGTTATTCATGAAATATTTCATGAAATAGTACAATTTTTACTCACATTAGTACTTAAAATGATTAATAAAATGTTTTTATAAAAATATGACGTTTCTTATCTCTTCTATTAGAAATAATTTTTCTTCGAAAACCATTTTTGGTAAAAAAATAAAAAATTCAATAGTATCAAAATGATTTATCAAAAAAAATTACCAGTTTTAAAATTTTTAAAAAGTGGAAGGAATGGAATTGTCATGTTGTTTTCAAAACTAAGAAAATTGATAACCGTTTTACATGGTAAAAAGAGTATTGATTTTAACATGTATGGAATGTGTGGAATTACCCTTCATCATGACCATAATTGCTTGGAAGATTTATATAAAATTTTACACTGTTAATTTTAAATAAAATGATTTTTTTAATATTTTTCAAATTCATAGTTTTTAATTATTATTTTCAATGATATGTATTTTGGAAATAATTTTGGAATTTTCTACATTAAAATAAAATGTATGACTTCAAATGAAAGGATATATTCCTCATGAAATATTCCACATGATATTTAAAAATAATTTTACATTTACGAATACATTATTCAATATTAGTTATGGTTTAACAGGTATATACTCCAATGATACCAAATTTATTATTTCTCAAGATGTTTTATGATCAATTTGATTGGGGGTGTACTATATTTATACAATAAATTTTACTCTATATAGATTATGATTATGTTTATTTATTAAAAAAGTATTTAAATTTAGTAATATAGTTTAAATACAAGGGTTTATTATGTTTAAAACCTTCATTTGCGGAATTAATTGTAATTAATGAGTGATGTGTGGGGACGAATATAGTCACTCGATGCACCAATAGGTATCATTATTCAGACTATATTGAGTCCCGGCCAAGGCCATACCCATTTATATAGATGTATTGGCACCATTCATCGATCATATTTAAATGTCTTACTACAAAGACTTAACCGCATGTTTTAGATTTCTAGAATTATGCATTCCATAATTTCCAATTCAGTTATTGATTTCCCATAATATTATTCACTTTTTTAGAAAATCCATGGTTGTTTTTCAAGATTATGTGCTTGTTTATATGTAATTATTTTATCATAATATACTCATTCCATATTCTAATTAGGTTATTGATTAAATGCAAGGTGTTTTTGTTATTTAGTTTTTCGTATTGATTATTCCTGATTTATTCACATATTTTTTCTGTATTCATACCCTTATCAAGAATATAAGATAAACCCCTCTGTTATGTTTTATTTTCCCTTGGATACCAGGAAGTGTTTTCGGTTGATATAGAGAGATAATCTAATGTTAATAATGGAATTGTAAAAGAAAATTTGTCTTGTATTTTATGTTTTCAATTGTAATAAGAATTTCAAGAATGTATTTAGTTTATCAAGACTAATAAGCTATTCAGACCTTCTTGATGTAATTCCTTATATATTATAGAAATTTAAAAAAATAGACACTAGATCTGGGATACTAGGGTCTGATAATTATATTTAGTGTCTTTGGAAACATTGAAACATAAATAAATATTTCATTAGATTTCTATAACATCTCTGACTATGTTCATTACTATCACCCTACATAGACATATAATATTAAAAACCATTATTCATAACATGGGGAAAGGAAACCAGATAAAGGGAGTGCTAAAATTTTCTATAAGTTTAAATAAGGGAGATATTAATGATCACATATGTATAACATAATAATATGTGTGTGAAAACATCATATTAAAACTTAAAAATCATACCCAATATATCATAGATAATAATCTTGAGTAATTGAATAAATACTGATAATTCATAAGATGTTAATCACAAAGGAATCAAAGTACATTAGCCATGACTTTATAATATGGGAGTATGACATAGTTATTTGACATATAGATAAGAATAGAAAATAATTTACATTGTTAAGGATCAGTACTACGACATTCATTTTGGATTTGGTTCACTCCCCTTTAAATCAGATCCTTTTTCAAGGTTTTCTCTCATGACTATGATAGTGGACATTGTCCCATACTAAAATTGGGTTTAATCCATAATATAGGCCTCATTTTCTCATGGGATTCCAATATTTACCCAATTCGTTGGAGGGATATATAATTTGGGGCCCAACAATCACATAATCATAATCCTTTCAAATGTGTTCCATGTGATCATAAAACATTATTTATATATTATAACCTAGGAAAAAGAAATGGTTTCAAAAATCATTTCAATAATTAATTATATCCCAACTTGAATAAAATAACTGGGTTTCATATAAATATAATCATAATAATCATAAACCAGTTTATAAATAATAATTAAGTTATATATGGATTATATCCCTAGTAAATAATAACTAATATCTAAAGATGTTATCATACATGAAAATTCATTTAAAAGACTACTTAAAATGTTTCCTAAGGAAAATACCCTTTTAATTTTCAAATCAATTCTTTAGGATATAAAAGTTAATAAATATATTATTTAAAAAATCTTTGGAATGAACCATTGAACCAAGTAAATTATGGTCCAAAATTTTTAATTCCCATGGTTGTAGGAAATTTTATTCATGCCATGTACATTAGAAAAAATATTCCCTTTACATTTTTGGTAAAAACACAAATATATCTCATTTAAAAAAAGAATATTCCATTTGAAATTTTTTTTAAAAATAAATCATGTATAAAAATGAATATAAAAAATTATAAAATATTAAAAAATAATGAAAATATTATTAGAAAATATGGATATTGATGAAAACAGATTTTTGATCGAAGAGAGAAATGAAGTCAATTATCCATAAAAAAATATTTCAATCTACTATGTTCTTAAATAGTGTAAAACAAAAAGTAAAACATATAATTTCTATAAATAAACAGAGTAGAGGAAAATTAAGGGGATTATTGAGATATAGGTCAAAAAAGTTCAACATTATAAACTTAACAAAAAAAATACAAATAAAAAATTAGATTATAAGATAAATCTCTTACTACTTTGGTAACATTAGAATTATATGCCCCATTAATGAAATAACTAAAAATTTAGCTTTTAATACCATTAATATATAATTAATCATGATACTTAATATAAAATTGGAATTATTTAAACCAAATTAATGAAGCTAGTGGTGCATATGGAATATGTCTTAGGGAAAGAAAAATGAGAATATAAGCCTTTACCTCAAGTTTGACATGATTGGAAAGAAATATAACCACCTATGTAATAAATTTAAATTTATTATAATTCAATAGAAAATTATTTTACATACTAATAATATCATATATGTTCCAATTATAACATTTTATTGACCATTTATTGATAATTACCAGAAAGCTCAGCCAGAGACAAGGTCTCTGACCATTTATTAAAATAAAGGAAAAGTGCAGCAAACAAACATCACAAGACAAGAAAAAAAACTACATGTCATAAAAACCATACCCGTCATTATTTCAATAATCAATTTCTTCATCCATAGTGGACAAATCCCATTCTGAGATGTCATACTGATTCATCGTCTTAACATACTTCCTCTTAAGATTTAACTTTTCCAGATATAAAAACTACTCATTAGATTGAGTGTCTTTTCCTTTTCTGAACCTAGTGGGTAGTGGATTTGGCATAGAGGAGTAATATTTACTTTGATTTATTCTTATTGGATTGGTCATAATGTCTTCCTTCCCTGAAATAGTCTTATATCCACCTTGAACAACATCTCTATAATAAGTCTTGACCCTCTTGCCCACATTCTCCTTTTCACTTTTAGATATATCTCCCCAATTTCGAGAGATAATCACCCCTGGAAACCATCATTCACTCCTTGTTCTTGCTCGATGGGACTGTTAGCATCGACCATTTATAAGCATTGCAGATGTTCCATAATTTCAAGATCACCATGCACCTCCTTCTGGAAAATATCTTCTTCACATACACCTTTCAGAGGCTGAAAATTGGACTGTATTTTGTTACCACCACTCCTTTGTGTTTCCTTATCTACGTGAGAATGCCTCCTGTGCTTACATTCTTTTCCCAGAATCTGAGTCTCGCTGCCATAAAGATCATCAAAAAATTCAACAGTTGTTTAGATAAAAGTCTGAGAGGAATCATCTTGCTCCACCATAGCCTGATCCAGAAGCACTTCCAAACCATCATTCATCAAACCCTCAAAGCAATTACCATGTGAAATGTGGGTCACTTGCTTGCCCAGCTGCAGCATTATCCTATCTGAAACCTTCACCCATCCTCTATTCTCATCCAAAGGCCCACCTACCTGTATACCAATAGAAGGACTTCCCCTCACTACAACATTATTCCCATAAGGTTCTACTATGATCGCAATATCCACCATATCTCCTATTTTTTCATCCTCAAGAACTTCCCCTTTGGTCCTGGTTGGTTGCATTGCAGTTTGGACATTATCCACCAGACTTTCTATATTAAGCATACCAAGATCATTCATCAAACCCCCTACCACCACATCCACCCACGGGTTAAGAGACACCTCTACTGACTTCAAATGGAATCCATACACCACTACATCAATAACAAGATATTTCACTTACCGACGCTGTAAGTTCCCCGTAACTAGTCCATCTGTTGAAACCAACAAAGCCACCCTTCAACTCCTTCAGAACTCCTTCTTATTCCCAACTTTGAGACACCGAGAGCAATAATAAAGACCAAATTCAGACACCATAGACTTCTTATATCTAAATTCCTCACTCACAGTAATGAAGAACGAATTAACCGGAGGCTTCGAGAGGCCAACTTCAATGCATATTCGCAGTGAAACTGGATGGCACACAGCCTTGGTTTTACTGTTGGAATAAAGATAATGACCAACCAAGTTTCCAAGCATATGAATAATGGTAGGGTTCTTGAAAGGAAGTGGTGTATCAGGAAATCGTACCCAGATTGTAGTGGTTGGAGAATCGTGTTTCATGTGGAAGTAATAAGACCAGTGGAAAAGAAAAAATTGAATGCCATCACATGCTCGCAGAGCAGAGGATAATGCAAGAACCAGATCTTCCTCCAAATTAAAACGAACCATTATGTGCCTTGAGTAGAGGAGACAAACAGTTGCACACTTCTTCAAATTCCACGAATCAAGGATGAAACGATCAAAGAGATATACAGATGGGTGTTGTTTCTTGAAGCGTTCTACCAAGGTCTAGTTCAACAGAGACATGGCATCAGTGAATTCATGGGTAGTGATCTATAGTTGCGGGATCCAATTGAATAACTCATAAACTTTGGGAGATAAATTCATTTTTGAAAATGAAGATAGGAACTTAGGATTTGAGAAAGGGAGAAATCGATGAGCCATATGGGGAAGCGACGATACCCCCTCCACCAAGGGAGGAGGGATCTGTTTGGAGGCCATCACCGCCTATGGCGGCGATCACTAACTTTGAACCCTAATCTGTGGACCCATTCTCTATGAAATCTCCCTCATTTATTGATAATTCTTTATTAAAATTTTTGTTTCTGGGAGTCAATAGCTTATTTTTTCATGATAATTTCTGTTTGTTAGTTTAGATCCTTATAATTTTATCATGGTTAGATAATATCTATAATTTTAATCATGATATAAATACCATATATATTAATCATTATATATTTTGATTCTTCCAAAAAATGTAAAAATAGAAAAATGAATTACATTATTCATAGAGATAGCAGGTCTAACATATGCATGAATGATTTTTTAATTTTTTAACTAATGGAAGAAAAGAAAAATAAAATGTAATTAAACCTTTTAGAATAATTATTAAATAATATATAATGTATATATATTCATTAAATATATCTTAATTGTGTTACACATAAACCAGAAATGAAGAACGTATACCATCACTTGGTGGAGGTGGTTATCCACATGTATGTTTGAGCGACATTTTGTTTTTCATAATTTTATAAGTTTAGATGGTAGATATGATATTATAATTCACATATAACAATTATTTCATAAATATTATATATAAAAATTTAAAATTTCATTTAAAGACCTAATCTTGGTGTACATAGACATTACATTAATTTTCGATGTACTTAATAAATTACACTAACAGATGGCCAAAGACAGTATTATTTTAGTGCATTTGGAAACACGGAACACATTCTTATAATTTGGTAAAAGATTGTTAACATCTCCCCTAATGTTATTCCAATTTAATATTCATACTTACAACCTTTATTTATATCATAGGTAAAGGAAAATATTTAAAAAGGGTGAGCTTAGATGTTTATTATGGGTATAAAAGGGAGATATGAATCATATCATAATTATAATACATAAGAACATAACAATTGAAAATCATATCCTTCATATCATAGATCATGATATCATATCAGGGAATAAATCATAAAAGATCATAAATAATAAATTAACATATTACCATAAGTCATAACATAAGACATGGAATTTTTGGCATACACATAAGCATAGAAAATCATTTTATATTAGTCAAGGATCATTTATAAGGCCATCAGAGTAGACAATGTCCATTACTAAATCACATTCACTCCTTCCATCCCTGTATTACTATATGGATTTATATGCCATTATTTCCCTGTATTATTGAACTGAGTTCATTTCCCATTATATTCCTAACTATCGCATGAGATATAAATCGTTACCCAATAAATTTAATAGAGATATAGGTCCCACCCATATAATAATTAAATCATTATTAAGTTTTTCTGAAAAACATAAATCATTTAACATAACCCAAGGAATGAAATTGGTTTCTTTAAACATCCTTCAATAATAACATAATCTATATAAAACAAATGGATTTTATAAATACAATTACATCAAGAACAGAATGAAACCATAGGTGAAATATGGATAGTATACCGGGAACATAACTGTATTAAAAAAATTATATCTTAGATGGAAAATAATTTTGATATAACACATTAAATTAATTGTTCTGGAAAATATCCTTTCTTCTTCAAAAATGTTTTCTTCCCTCAAAATTCCATGAAATTTTTACATAAAATAATTTATTTGAAAATAATCTTGAAATATTTTAAAGGAAGATTCCTGGAAATAAGTCATTATGAAAATAGAAAAAATCATTCATTCTTTATAAGATAAAATAAAATATTCTTCTCATATTTTAATTAGAAATTAAACAAGTACCTCATATCAAAAATGATAAAATATTCCTTTCAAACCATTTTAAAAAATTCACCAATGGGGAAAATTAACTACAATAAATTCTATAGGGATAGAAAGAATATTTTAGAATACTTATTTAGGAAACATGGACATGGATAATAAATATACCGCAGTATATACCTACGTATAAACAATCTTGGATCATAATGAGATTGAAAAAAAATCCATTAACATAGGTTTGGGTTCCTTCGTATGTGTCCAAAACTCATTTATAAGGGTTTAAATAATGCCATCAAAATATTCCAGAACCATTTTAATTTTCATTATATCAAAATTTATCATATTATTAATCCTTTGTTACTAACATTATTACCCGCCAATTGGTTATTGAAAACATTATTTTCTTACGCATGTTTTATTGGATATTTTCTTGTTCCTCTTAATATATTCTAGTTATGACATTTTCTGAATGATATTAGTAAAATATATAGCATATTTATTGCTTCTATTCATTTGTATAATCACTCTTTAATTAAGATCATTTAGAATGAATCACATCGCATCATGGAGAAATATTTCATTATGGAATAGTATAAAAGTGGATGGTGGATATAATATTTTAGAATCAATATCATGTTATTAGAATCATATATATTCATTATTTCCATATTTACACACTTCCAAGTAAAGTGGTGATGAATAACATATTACACTACAACATGGAGATGGTAAGCCATACATACGTATAAGTGGTGATTTTAGTCTTCATTGGATGGATAAAAGGCAGAATATTCTTGTTCAATAACCATAATAAAATCTCATAATATAATTTATACTTTAGTTATTACTTTATGATGGAAACAACTCATGAATAGAACGTAGAATAAGAAATAATTTTGAGTGAATTGGTAGAGGATATTACCTATTCTTCGATGACCTCCCTCTAGATCAACTCTTAATGGAACTAGAGCTCGAAGTTGAGAAGGGAAATGGTCAAGGGATAGTAGATATTCAAGGGGCAATGTGAATTCAAGTTGTGAAGGAGGATTTTCCCTTTTATAATTGAGGTTAGAGGAACCTTTGAAATCTATAACAATATTAATTTAAAATAAAATAAAATCCCTCCATTAAACCTCAAAAATTTCATATTTTCAAAGTTAAGATAAGATAAGGTTGTAATATCATCAACCAAAAAACTTCGTACATGTATTTATATCAATTTAAACCTTTTCATTTTCATTTACACTTGGTTGTTCTATTTAATGTTTTACTAAGGTAACAAATATTTAAATATACAAAGGGTACAATATTTACTAATTTGACCATAAATAAATATTTCAAAAAACAATTGACCACATGATTATTATTATATGTTTTCAAGATATTCTATGATTTTAAATATTTATATAATACATTATTTTGACCAAATATTAATAGTGTAAATTTAGACACTATTCATTTAATTGGTTTTTAAAAATATCATGATAAGATATTACCCTCAAAAATGATATTTAATTATATTAATTAGGATTAAAGGTCATCAATAAAATTATTTTTTATATTTATTATCAAAAATTTATTTATTGTAATATTTTTAATTAAATTAATTTGATATTTTCATTGATAAATTCATTACTACATTAGTGTTGTGTAATTATTTAATATATTTATTTATTGGGTAAAAATTAAAAATAAAATATGATAATGAAGATAATTATTATAGATTTCATATGAATAGTTAGATTCCAATTTATCTCCTAGAAAATCCAACATTAAAAATTTTATATTTAATTATACCTGAATGTGACAAGTTTAACATCACTTTATATAAAATATTATATGTGTCATGATCATTTCCATATGGATCTAAATGGTCAATAACTCAACCCATGGATAATAATGTTTGATATATGCACAAAAAATAATATTTGGTGATTTTTGTGTCTTTATATGGTTATTATCATTTTTATGAAAATTATTTTATTGATTTTCCATTAATTAAATAATTTATTCATCGTTAATGTATAAACATTTAAAGTAATTATTTATTTCTTAAAATTTTAGAATAAATTATAATGATAATTAAAAATATTTTATCTTTAAAATGAGTATTTATATTCCAATTTAACCTTTTTATAACATTATTTAAAATATGACAGTGTTATTAGAAATTGAGTAAGACATGTTTAACTTTCCAATAAATAAAATATATTAAATGTACTAATCTTGAACAAGTGGCATCCAAATGATGATTGTTTGACCCAAGGATTATTTAGGTCCAAACACAATCATATAATGATAGTATGAACATTATTAGGGTAATGTTATAATATTATTTTTACACTTAATTACCCAATTTACCATTTTTACCGTATTAATAAAAATTACTGAAGTTATTAGTCATAATGACCAAAAATAAAATAAATATATTTACATAATTTGGGCCCACTAATTCCAAATATGGTATCCATTTTTAAAAATAAAAAACACCAAACTTGTAGTAATTAATTAAATGTTAATTTTTTTTTTGGAATGAGATAATAGCTTTTAAAAGTTAAAACATTACAAAAGATTGAAATGTTTTTACATCAAAATTCATGGTAAAATTAATCCCAATGACATAAATTAAATTAAATAATAAAAAGATAATATATTTATACTTTAAAACCATTCAATAATATTATTTAACCATATAAATTATTTTGAAACAAATTTTTTTACAATTAAAATTTAGTATATTTTTACAATTCATTAAAAATGAAACTTATTAGAAAAGTATAAACAATTCATCCAAAGTAAATTTTTATATCCTTTTTCGGAGGAAAAAGATTATTTCTTAAAATAGAATATATAATACTACCAAAAATTATATTTAAAATGTGTTCTCCATCATAAGGTGGGAAAATTTAATTTTATGAAAAATACTACTTTTATCCAAAAAATTGAATTTCTTCGCATATCATGTCTATAAATCAGAAAAGATGAATATTAAAAATTATATTAAATATATTTAATATATATTTCATTAATAAAATCAATCACGAGTTATTTTATTATTTAATAAACTAACTTATTTTTATTTAAATAGTTTTTCAGAAAAACATTTCCTTTTATTTAAAATGGTTTTATATTCATTTAAAATTAATTTATCCCCAAATAATTAATAATATTTTTATAATTCAGTTAACAATGTTCATACCCGCCATTATAATGACTATGTTATAAGGTAACATAGTAATATTTAGTTTGATTAAATTTGGTCTTTTATAAAATGAAATCTATCAAAATAACTCAAAATTGTGTGTTACAAAAGATAAGAATATAGTTGTGTTTACCACAAGAAAATAAGGTGTTTCATGTAGTTCAAGATTATCTTGGTGTATCATACAACACAATACATCAAATAGAATAAAAAATATATCTCTCATAAAAATATTAGGGTGATATACACTACCCCCCTAAAAATTAATTTCACCGTCAAAATTCTTCTAGTTTATAAATGTATTAATTCATGAAAGTTTCTTTTACAAAAACCCATATCATAAAAATAATCACTAAAAAATCCTTTAAAAAAAGAAATATTTGAAAAATATCTAGGAATCTATGTAGGAGATCATATGTGAAGATTGGTCATGTATGAAAACCATATATGATCATAGAGATTAATAAAGATCACTAATCAAAAGAATGTTGGTGATCCAATGAAATATAAAAATAAAAAAACCATAAAATTATGAATCGTGAAAGAGTTCATTGATATCATCAAAAATTATTTCAATAAGACACCCTTTTAGATCACGATTATTTTTCTTAATGTGAATAATTTTAATGAGAATATATATTTACTTAATTTCGGTACAATCTCACTATTGGTCATACCTTAAAAAATTTCCACTTCATCACTTATTCAATGAAATAATGTTGATTTTTTCATTACTAAAGAATTAGGAGATCATACGATCCATAAATAGAATGATTGCATATTCTGTCTAAATTTTTCACAACAAAAGGATAGCACATGTTATCAAATATACATAAGTCAACCTATGGTGAGATAGTACTTTAATCTTACCAAAACACTACAATGTTTTAATTAAAGATTCTATAAATTTATAACCCTATAATCGTTAGGAAAGATGAAAATACAAAACTTTAGAAATAGGTTCACATACTCACCTTAACATTTATTCCATATATATCACAAGGTATCTCTCGTTTGTCATATTTAAAACAAGTGAACACCTTTATTATATATTCTCTTGATTCAAAGTAATAACCAAAATTACCATATATCCTTATTGAAAACATGCATGTTTACTTGTTCCAAATCTTATTTGATATATTCCTTAATTCCCAAAAATTTGTATACACAATCCATTATAGAATAACCCTCTTGAAAAAAAAATCCATATTTAGTTCCCAATAAATTAGTATCATCCAAATTACATTTTCATATATGAAATATCTTTATCCAAACATCATTATCTTAACATAAGGGACATATTAAGGTCCATCTTTCCCTTAATCAGGTGTTCTCCAAATATATCAACTTTCCCAAAAAACACTTTTCAATGTCATTAGAATTATTCAACATATCATTTGTAATCCTTAATGAAAAATGTATATTGAAAACACTTATATATATATATATGTATTTCTTGATTCATATTACATAATCATTGAATTCTGAAACATATACACCTCAATCATCTATCATTATTTTTTAACCATTACTCAGGATCCATAATCAAATTCTTTCCTAAAATATGAATCATTTATTATGGTTCCTCAACCTTAATCAAACCAATATTCTTAGGTTTAATGTAAACAATAATGTTGGATTGTCATGTACTATTAACATGTCATTTACAATCTCTTTATCTTTAGTAGTATAAGTAATACTAATACAACATTCATGATTATCTTTATGATATTTCCACTTAGTAAATTGGTTTTCATAATTCCCATAATTTCCGCATCTAAATAATTCATGTCTAACTATGGTTTATCTACATATGGATATTGACTAAGACCAGAAATAAAATTGTCAGAAATACAGATATTAAAAACACATAATTAAGTTAAAATGATTATAATATTTCAATCTGTGATATATTTGGTTTAATCCTATGTTATTACTGATTATAAAAAAACTATAGGATAAAAAATTATACTTTAACTTATTCTTAGGACATTGCTAAAAACATCCTTCGAATTATATCTGGTGATATCAATAATGTTTTTTCATCCTACTTTCCAATGGTTGACTAAAACATCGCTCTGATACCAACTGTAAAGACCCAATCTTGATGTACAAGGAAATTAAATTATTTTTTTTTGGAATACTTAATACATTACAAAAAATGTCTCCCGAATACAGTATTAGTTTAGTGCCTTTGGAATCTTGGAACAAATTCTTATTATTTGGTGAAATAGCTTCAACATCTCCCAGAAAGCTCTTTCCCTTTTGTTTTCGAAACTTAAACCTTTATTTATATCCTAGGGAAAATAAAACATATGAAAATAGTGATCTAATATTCCTAGTAAGGGTAAACAAGGTAGATATCAATCATATCACAATCATAATACATAATAACAAAACAATTGAAAATTTTATCTTGCATATCATAGATCATGATATCATGTCATGGAAGAATTCATAAAAGATCATAAATAATCAATGATAATATTCCTATAATTCATAACATTAGACAAGGAATTTTTGGTATACACATAACACTACTGAAAAAATGGCTTATACCCACAGTTTTGGGGACCGTGGGCTGGAACGGCGTCGGGATAGGTCCCCAGCCTATACCCACGTTTTTTCAAAACCGTGGGTATAGGTGTCCTGCCACCATGTCACCGAAACATAGCCAATTGTCACGGTGTCAATGGATTTTACTCACGGTTTCAAAACCGTGGGTATAGGTCCTAAAATAATGCAGGTGCCGAGTTTCGATCTCACAACCTCTTCGTTGTAAACACCGCATCTAACCACTACCCTAACATCACTAATATATATATATATATATTTAGTTAAATATATTTATAAAAACCGTGGGTATAGAGGGAAGAACCGTGGGTATAGGGTTCCCGCCAAAAAAAATTTCCTTCCCGCGGAAAATATTTTTTTCCCGCGCACACAAAAGTGACCTATACCCACGGTTTTTCATAACCGTGAGTATAGGAATTTTATCACATACCTATCCCCACAGTTTTCCCCAAAACTATGGGGATAGGTACCCCTATACCCACGGTTTTGGGAAACCGTGGGTATAGGTCACTTTTCAGGACCTATCCCCATGGTTTTGGTGATAACCGTGGGGATAGGTCCATTTTCCTGTAGTGTAAGCATAAAAAATCATTTTATATTAGTCAAATATCATTTCCAAGACCGACATAGTGGACATAGTCCATTACTAAACCGACGTCACTCATCATTCCAACCTTGTATTATTGAACATGATTTACATTCCATTCCAACCCTCTGTTACTGAACTAAGATAATTACCCATTCCAATCTTATATATCTCATGAGATATCAATATCTACCCAATTCATTGGAGGGAGATATTGGTCCCACCCATATCATAATGAAATCATTCTTACGTGTTCCACAAAAACATAAATCATTTCTCATAACCCAATGAATTATTTGTGTTTCTTTAAAAATCAATCAAACATAACATAATCCATGTAAAAAATGGATTTCATAAATATCATTCCATCATAAACACAATCGAACCATAGGTACAATAAGGATATTATACTTGAAACATAACCCTATTAAAAAATCCCAACAAAGATAGAAAATAATTTTGATAGAATACTTTAAATAAATTCTTGAGGAAAATATCATTTCTTATTCAAAAATATCATTTTTTCACAAAATTACATTAAATTTTATTAATTCCCTCATTTCACACATATAATTAATTTTTTGATGAAAAACATATTACACCACAGCATGGAGGTGATAAGTCATAGATACACACACTTGGTGATTTCATTTTTCAAATGACGAATAGAAGGTGGAATAATGTTGTTATATAAACATAATAAACTATCAGCATATAATTTATTCGATTTTTTCTACTTTATTATAGAAACAACTCAAGAATAGGAGGTATAATAATAAATAAGTTTGAGAGAATCAGTAGATGAGATTATCTCTTCTTCGATGAACTCTCTCTAGATATCCACTTAAAGGCACTAGAGTTGGTCCCTTGAGAGTACCATAACCCCTATAATGCGACTAAGTATGTTTATAAGAAAAAAAACTAGGGGATATCAAATATTTAATGGTCAGTGTGAAGTGCAGTTTTGGGGGAGAATGTTCACTTTTATAATTGAGGTGTGGGGCACCTTCGGAATCTCAAAACATATTAATTTATAATAAAATAAAAAACATATAAAAACATTCCAAAAATTATATTATCAAAGATAATATGATATAAGGTTGTCATATCATCAAAAAAATAAATTTTAGATATATAGTTCAATAAATTTACACCTTATCATTTTAATTAGAACTTAGTTATTTTGTTTACTGTTTAACTGTGGTAACAAATATCTCAATATAAAAAGGGTACAATTTTTATTTATTGGATTATAATTAGACCATAAATGAGTAATTTATAACATTATAGAACATATAATAATTATTATATATTTTTAAAATATTCTATGATTTTTAAATAATTTAATGAAAATATATTTTGAAAAAATATCAATTGTGTCAATTTTGACATTATTCATTTTATGGAATATTAAAAATGACATGATAATATGGGAACCTTGAAAGAAATATTTTATTATATTCCTTGGGGATAAAAAAGTATATAATTTTTTTGGATATATTAATTATCCAAAAATACTTTTATTTAAATTTTTTTAATGACAATGATTTGATATTTTCATTAATAAATTTATTACTACATTGGTTTTGTGTAATTATTTAATATACATATTTTTTGGGTAAAAATTAAAAATAAAATACTATAACAAAGATTATTTTTCTATTCGTGATAACAATACTTAGAGACAAATTGATCTATTGGAAAAATACTACATTAAAAATGTTATATTGAATAAAACCTGATTGCAACAACTTTAACATCACTCTAAAAAATATATTATATGTGCCATACTCATTCCCATATGGATCCAACTAGTCATTAACAAGACCCTTGGATGATTATGGTTGAGATATAATTGACCAGAAAATTTGTTCTCGGGTTTCGGTCTTTAAATGGTTATTATCATTTTAGTAAAAAAAATTATTGATTATTCATTTATTAAATAATTTCTATATCATCAATGTATAATACTTTAAAGTAATTAATTATTTTTTAAATTTTAAATATAAATTAACATGAAAAATAAAAAAAATACCTTTCAAATGATTATATATAGTCAAAATTACCTTCTCTATAGCCTTATTTTAAAAATGATAAATTTATTAAAATTTTGGGAAGATATATTTAACTTTTCTTTAAAAAAATATATATTAAATATCATAATCTCATAAAAATGGATTCTATGGGATGAAATTTATACTGATGGATGATTTATGTTTAAACAATATCATCCATCCGAGAAGTGAAAATCTTTTCAAATATGAATCTTGTCACCAGCACGCCTCTCCGAAGGATTCAACACATGTTCAGAAATTCGAAGCAGATGATTTCGCTTCCTCAGGGATCCCCACCGGATCTTTTGTCTTTCTAGAGAATCGGGGTGCACTACGCATTGTTATAAAAGGAACTACAACTCATGTCTCAGCCTCGGATGGCGCGATCCTTGACCGGTTAGAACTTTGCAAGAACTCATTTATCTCCCGAATCTCTTTATCGAAAGGTATGAAACCTTGGAAAATCTATGATCTCGTCATGCGATTAACTTTCATTTGGGGTTTCAATAATTTTAAATTCATTTCTCTTGGAAGAGGTTTCTTTCATATTTTATTTCCCTCTACTGATTTGAAGAGTCATGCGTGGGGTTTTTGTTCTATGAATCTAAAGCCATGAACACTTATTGTTTATGAGTGGAATCCAAATTTCAGTATTTATGATTTTAAGGATTCTTTTGCTCAGGTATGGATTAAGATCTATGGTCTAAACTGGGTATTGTGGCACTCTGAAATCCTATTTGACATTGCATTTGTGATAGGTATACCAATCCGAATGGATTTGGCTACTGAAAAAACTTCTTTTGGACACTTTTCCAGGATCCTAGTGGAAATTGATTTAGGGTCGGCTCTAATTGAAAAGGTGATTCTTGCCACCCCTCAAGATGAAACCAGCCTGAGAATTGTATATGAAAAACTGCCTTTATATTGTGATATGTGCTGTATTATTGGACACTCCAGGTCCAACTGTCGTGCAAACATCATATGTGCTCAGTGCAAGTTGAAGGGTCATGAGAAAACTTATTGTAGGAGGAAGGAAGGATATAAAACTTCTCAAGGGACTAGTCTGCATTATTCAAAGAAGGAAGCAGATGACGAGAAAACCAGGGGCTGTAGTAAAAGCCTCATGTAGGATATTACTCATGAACCAACAAATGAAGAGGACTTCCCAAACTCCCTTAAACAGAATGTCAAGGAAAATGCTAATTGGGCTGACATAGCAGACGAGGATGATGCAACTGAAGTACATCCTTCTTTCAAGGATGTGCTAACTAAGCACATAGAGGAAGGTCATTCTGACACAGACTCAGTTGACAACCAAATGGAAAAAGAATACTATGCACAAGTAGATGCAGATGATAGATTTAGACAAGAACATCATGAAGCAAATTGCAGAATGGGAAATAACTTGTTGGAAGCTGCAATCTTAGGGAAGAGAAGGAACAAAACCACTAATTTAGGTGAGGAAAAAAATGACTCCTGTGAATGGACTTGAGAAATCTCCCTGCCCCGCCAGAACAATCAAGGATGATGGTGGCCCCTCCATGGAGATTTTGTTGACAAAAGAATTAAGTATGTCAAAAAATCAAGGATTTGAATTCAATGGTATGAATGAAATAGATAACTTAAATGTGGTTGTGTCTCCCTCTATGCCAGTTAATTTACTTGAGAACAACCTGCCTGCAAAACCACTATAGGATTCGGGTTTGCTGATCTCTAATGCTTCACAAAAGCACTCTACTCCCTTTTCAATTGCTGGTAAACAGTTTATTCAATCCCAAAGGTATGTTGGATCTAATATGCATGTGGGGGACACTGTCCTGACCACTGTTGAGGGTTCTAATGAAATTTTGAGCAAGGCTACAAAGCCTGGTTTGAGGCAGGACTCTCTCATCCAGGTCTCAGATGATCTATATTCTCAAGAGGGATAAGATTTCCAGCCCAATGGAATGTATTCAAATTCATTTTACCCCAAAACCTATTGGAAAGGGGGATGACACTTTGAAAAGTTCTTCTCCTAAGCCGCATGTGCCTTCTCAAGCTTTCAAGGAGAGAACTGAACTGAAAGTAAATACAGAAAAGGTGTTTGCACTGCTTGCATCTACAGGTAGTGATGATGAGAGATAGCTTAGTGATGGCATGCCTAAATCCATTGAGATGTAAGATGATGTTGACACTGGGCCTTCAGATGAAGGAGGTGAGACATGGACACTAGTAACCACTGGAAATAAGGGTTTTCATCCTCGTGGTAGGGGTGGAAGCTCCTCTTGTCATAGCATGCGCACTCATTCTCAAGGTGCATGAAGTCTCTTTTTTCTGCCCTTGTGTTTTTGGGTCTTCTGGAATGGTTTCTAAATCCTCCTTTGTACTTTGTTTATGTTTTTAATAATAAGGGGCCCGGGATCCTCCAAATTTTAAAAAAACTGATGTTATTATTCATAATTACTAATGAAAAAAGATAGCTATTTACATATTATGGACCCACTAATTCCAAATATAGAATAAATTTTTGAAAATTAAAAACACAGAAGTTTTGGTAATTAATTTAAAGTTAATCTTGTGGTTGGAATGTGGTAATGGGTTTTAAAATTTAAACATTGCAAAATATTGAAATGTTTTTACATCTAAATTCAAGGTAAAATTAAGTTCAATGACCTACATTATATTAATTGAAAGAAATAAAATCTATTTATATATTAAAACAATTAAATAATATAATTTAACATTGTAAATTATTTTGATGAAAAAAATTGTTTTTAGTTAATATTTATTATTTTTTACTATTCATTAAAACATACAACTTATTAGAAAAGTATCAAAAATTCATCAAAAGTATAATTTTTTTATCCATATTCCATAGAAGAATTTTATTTTGTTAAAAATAATATATATTAGTTTCATAAACTTGATTCAAATTTGGTGCGCCATCAAAAGGTGGAAAAATCACATTTTTTTAAATACTTATTTTATATGAAAAATTGAATTTGGTCTTATATCATATCAATAAAACATATAATATGAATTTTTAAAAAAATATATATAATATATTAAATATATATTTAATTAATAAAATCAATCAAGATTGATTTTATTATTTAATGAACTCGTTTATTTTCATTTATGTAGTTTTCATGAAAAACATTTCCTTTTATTTAAAAAGTGTTTTTTTAATTTATAATTAATTTCTCACCAAAGAATTAAGCATATATTCATAATTCATTTAATAATATTCAAACCAACCATTATAATGACTAGTTTGTAAGGAAACATAATAATATTTACTTTTTTTTCTTAAAAACTGTCTTTCATTAAATGAAAT
The DNA here is from genome assembly GCA_963277665.1 of Viscum album. Lineage (NCBI taxonomy): Eukaryota > Viridiplantae > Streptophyta > Magnoliopsida > Santalales > Viscaceae > Viscum > Viscum album. The sequence goes on along the minus strand of OY728139.1, from coordinate 1,489,749,951 downwards.
CTATCAAAAGAACTCAAAATTTTTTATAACACAATCTAAGAATAATGTTGTGTATACCACAATCTAAAAAGGTTTTGTTTGTAGAACAGGATTATCTTGGTGTAGCTTATAACACATGTCACCAAAAAAAATAAAAATAATAAATCTTATAAAAATATCGTGGTGATACACATCAAAATAACAATCCATTAAAACGGGGATGGAAAATTATTTTTACCTCTATGTGGAGGAAACAGTCTATATAAAAATACAAGTTATAATTTGGATTTATATTTGTTTGAAAATATTATGAATAATGGTGGTTTAATAATCATAATAATATTTATGTATATTTAGAATACTAAATTTTTTATTCTATGCCTAATACTATAGATTTAGAGGACGTATAAGAATAATTAAATAAAAAGAGGTGGGGTAGGATAATTACATAATCATAGGTAGGCCTCCATTATATCCCTTCTTATGAACCCTTAGAGTGCTCTTTCAATGGGAAAACACCCATAATTCATGTATATGGATGTTTGTAAGACAATTGGGTACCTTTAAATTGAGACAGATTGCTCAATGGGGTGTACAAAAAAAGAGGGTATTCATTTATAAGTGGTATAGAGGACCCACATGAAATTTCATAAAAGATTAAAATATGATAATATCAAACATAATAAAAATACATCCAAGTGGGTAGATATTTTATGGAGGGCTAATATGATATCTTAATATAGAAATATAATAGGATTTATAAATTGTTTTTGGAAAACATACTCATATCCCTTGGTTTAACCCCTCGTAAACCGATTTAATCATTAACGATGGTGAATTTTTTTACATTTTTTTCTATTAGTTATGAAAAAAATAATTTTTACCTAATTAAAAATATTTTACATTATAATTCCAATTATTTGATAAATTTGAACAAATAAAATTAATAAAATTAATAGAATTTAATTAAAAAGTAACACCATAAAAAGAAAGAAAAATATGTTTCATGAAAAAAATGTATTCCAATGTATAAAACCTATTTATACCAAAATGCAACAAAAAAATTATTTCGATGAATGTAAATTGATTGATAATAATATAAATGATAAATTTTCACTTTTAAAATATTTTAAAACAAAATGGATATTTATAAATTATTGACCTGAAATTATAGTTTTTAATGAAAATTAATATTTCCACAATTCATTGGAAAAGTAGTTTCATAGAAAATTCAAAAAAATTCCCTATATTTAGTTTTCGGAAATAATATTTTTTAAAAAAATTATATTTTTTTTAAAATAAATTTTATAAAATTGAAATAGTTTAATTATATTATATTCTCACACAAAAACAAAATATTAAGGGAAAATGTATTTTCAAAAAAATTGATGGCACTCATTACTTATTTGTCAACATGTATTCATTCTATAAAACATTTATACATATTTTTAAAATAAATTAGTTATTACACTTTACTCTATAAATTTTACAACATGTTTATAGTGTCATACTATATAATGGTTTATCTAGAATCTCGTTAATGTGTATAAAAAGTTATCAAATAAATTAAAATTATATAAAAGTAAATATTTCATAAAAATTATAGAGTGTTAAGTAACATTATAGTTTCTTTAACGTAATATAATTTTTTAAAGGAATATTCTTAGTGTTTTCGAATAATTGTTTTTGTATTTAATTTGAAATTATTTTTATAATAGTGAAGGGATTCAACATATTAATTTATATCTATATGAATTAATTTAACTATAGTTTTCACTGGGTTTCATTAAGAAAATTTCTCTCTAACATTTAATGTATTTATAATAATTTTTTATTCCCATTTATTGATAAATTATTTTATTTTAAAATATAATTTATCAATAGAAAATAATATTTCATCTTATTTTCTGAATAAATTTTCAAATTCTTATAGAAATGAAATTTTAAATTATGTCAACATCTATTAACGATTCTTATGATTTTCCAATGATACATTCTTTCTATACCATCCACCTTCTTTGGATCTCTTATAATAATTTCTAATTGATATTATCATGAAACATGTTTCTTTTCATAGTTTTATTTAGATATAATGGAATTATGAATTTTTTTATCTTCACTATGAATAAATTTTATAGTTTATCATTATGTAATGGGTCAGTCTGTTATGTCCATCTAATAAATTTGGTAATGTTTTTATCTCACGATATTAGGATAAGAAAAAGTGGTCAAACTAATTACAAAAATGTTATGGGAAATGGGTGGTTAACCCATGCAGTCTATGGTATGGGTAGAAGATTCTCGAAGTCCATTATGATATTAATACTTATGTAGTTCTCTATAATATATGTTATTTTTTCTATGATTATTTTTAAAATATGTTATGATACTTATGTTATTTTTTTATTGATCATCAATACATAATCAAATTTCTACACTCTTTTTTCTCATGTCTTATATTATAAAAAATCCTTATGTTATGAATCATGATTTATGATCTATATTTTACTGGAAATGTTATATTATGTTATGAACATGCACCTTGATTATATCCTTATACAAAAATACTCATATTATGTTCACTTATAATTTTCAATGTATATCACTTATGTTTACCCATACTGAGCATATGAGCTCACCATTTATTATGTTTTCATTCCCTATATTACGAATAAGAGTATTATGAATGATGTATCATAAAGGTTGTCATTTGAGAATATAATTTATGGGAGATGTTGAAATCATTTTAGAATAAGTTATTTATCTATATAATCTCTAAATACACCATACCTATAGGTTCTGGGGTGTTAATTATTATGAGATTTAAATTCTATTTATGTAAAATCATTTATTATATATATATAATTATTTTCTTCCCTCAGTTTTATCAATGTGGGTGTTAGTTTTTTTAATGATTAAGTTATGAAAAATATTTTGAGTAGAACCATAAAAAACTATATTGAACAAAAATTGATATTGGAATAACATATAATGTCTTAGGTTGAAATGAAAGTGTTATAGTTTATAAAATCATAGGATTTAATTTTCTTATCTTATAATTTCTTACAATAATTAGTAATTTGTACTATAACATTTTTAGTGTAAAGTAAATAGATGAAAATAATAATATTTACATTAATAAATAATGTGATGGATAGTGCAGTTACTATCCCAATGAGCTACCAAATGCGATGGAAACTATAGTGAAAATATTTTATTAAATGCTTTGCCAAATTTCATAATATGTGAATAATATAAAAAATCATACAGAACACCTAAACATTAAAAATAATGAACAATTATCCATTGAGTCTTATATATATGAACATTTATCATATTTTAGTTTATTTTAACAAAACTAATCTCCAAGAAAATGATTAATATAATATTATATATGTTCTCAATTCTCTAATACTCTAATAATAAAATGTTTAATTTATCCATTTATTATTTGGAAGGTGAAGTAGATCAATGGTTCATCTCATTAAGAATACAATAAAAAATGATGAAGTTTACTCTATAGAATAAAAATAGAATATGAAAATGTCCATCAAAACATATTTTCAAAACAATCACATGAAAATAAAGAGATATTTTTTGGAGTTAAAATAATGGAGGATGAATCTATTGGTACAGATAAATAAAACTTTACAATAAATTCATTATATACTTCTTGATTTATCATTTACCATAAAAGAAAAATTGGTCATTTATATGGTGGATCAAAATTAATCCAAAAAAATGTGTTTCCTATAATTGATTTTGGTAAATATGAATAAATTTTTCAATGTCCTCTCAATGGATAAATAGAGGTTATAGATTCCCATTATTCTAATTATTTTGGGTAAAGGTAGATAAAAATGAATTTTCTTTGAATGTTCAGTTGATATTATTACTTGAAAAAGATACAGGAAGCATTTTGGGGGAATTGTCCTAAATGAATAATAAAATAATTCAATTATCGGAGATAAAACCATTAATAACAAGAATACCAATGATATATGATGATTATAATGAGTGAAATAATTGTATAAAAATCTCAAATGAATAAAACACCCACATACTAATGATTCAATTAGAATTAATATGGTAATTATTCCTACAAGTGGATCAATCATAGGGTTAATGATGACCACTAACATGATAAAAACTCAAATCCAATGATAATGTGAAATCTTATTCAATCATAATTGATGAAGTAGGTTCCAAAAATGAAATTTTAAATGTATAGTCATCATCTTATCAGGAATGATCAATTTATTCATTTGATTCTAGTTTTATCCACTCTTTTATATTATGAAATTTTTCTAAGGGTATCAAATAACCACCACAATGGCCATATATTTAACTATAAATGAAATATCCTAACAGTTAGATTATTTCATACCAATTCTATAACTATTATCTAATATAATTTTTTGGAAATATGTTTCAGATAAACCTTCCCCTATATCATGAGTTTCAGTTTTCCCTAGAAATCAAAATTGGTGTTATGCTTATATCAAAGAATTCATATATAATAACCCCAATCAAATTATTGGAATTAAATGAAAAACATCAAGAGAATATGGAAAAGTGTTTTATATTCCCATTTACTTTACCATGGGTTCCATCATTCATATTTATTAAGAATTATACATTAATGCCTCTCCACATTAGATATCTTGAACATAAGAAAATCACAATCAAGAAAATGTATCATTTACCCTATATTAATGAATTTTTTGAGGGATTAATACCTCTCAAAAATTTTCATTATATCTAGATATCATCAATTAAGAGTTAAATAGTATAATATACATAATACTACCTTCTATAAAATATTGGGGTACTATGGATTCTTAGTGATTCCATTAAGACTCACAAATTCCCCTATCATTTTCAAGTATATAATGAATAGTATAATTATATATTACCTTTAGAAATTTTTTTAGTCTTTATAGATGATATTATCCTATGTTAAAATGGAAATTAATAGCATGAATATAAATTTAGGATTGTGTTAATGTCCATGAGAAAGGATGAACTCTATACAAAATTTAGTATATGTGAATTTGGGATACATAAAGTAATATTCTTGGGTCATTTAATCACATGAAAGGGTATACATGGGGGTATTTTAAATACATGGGTGACTTAATAATGGATGAAATGACCCATTATATTAATGAGCCATATTTTTCAGGGATCAAAAGGATTCTATCAATTTTCTATGATAAATGCCTCAAGATGATCAAATAAATTAACCAAGATAACTCTAAAGGGAGACATGTTCCTAGGAATAGATGAATGTGAAGAAAATTCATAGTATGTCAGGAGAATGTTTGTAGATACACATATAATCACACTATATTTTAGAGAAAAAGGGTTTGTGATATACAATAATGCATCAAAGTATTCATTGAGATGTCTCCTCATACATAATGACATGGTGATAACTTTGGCAATATGAAATTAATGATTCATGATAATAATTACCCAATGAATTATTTGGAACTATCAGGAGTAACATTATCATTAAATATATTAATGAATTATCTCCATGGTTAAAATTTTTAAATTTATATTGATCATAAGTGCTTAATGTATATATTCACAAAGAATGAGCTGAACATGCACCGAGGGAGATTGTTATAGTTTATCCATGACTATTTATTCTTGATACCTTACCATCCATTGAACGAAAAAAATGTGGATAATACTATTATTAGGAATGATTATGATACCTTATTGATCATGAATATTGAAAGATACCCAATAAAATTTTATTTTTAAATTATAAACCTTGAAATCATGTGGGAATGAGATAAATTCAATCGTTCCAAAATAACTACTTAACCATATATCCTTGCAGAGATAAAGGTGTTACACATAGAATATAGAAAGATATAAAATCAGGTAGTTTTTTTGGATTACAACTTTGATAATGATATAATTTTAAGATTGGTCAAATGAAAATTCATTGCATCAATATCATAATTTAAAATGGATCAATTAGATGATGCACATAGATCATCATTTTCTATCTATCTTGGAAGCACAAATATGTATATAGATATCAAGGAACACATATCAAAGGAAAATGTGATGATGAATATTTTATATTATGTTTCCTAATTCATTTTATTCTTGAAAATAAATTATAATTTTCACAATTCAATGTGAATGATGTAACTATTATTTGTACCACTAAGGAAATCGAAGAACATCACCATGGATTTCATGATGGGTATTCACAATAATTATCAAATATATAATTAGCTTTTTGATTTCATGGTGGTATGTTTTTCATTTATTTTGTGGTTACAACTTAACATAATATTGGTTTCACAAAAAGTATTAAAAAAATAGATTTCGTAGAGGTTATTCTTGCCACTAAAGCAACACATTTCATTATTGTTAAAAAAAATCTCACTTGATCAATTATAAAACATATATATAAAGGAAGTGGTAAGGATACATGGAATACCACTCTCAATTATATTTGACTGATATTTGAGTTTTACCATTAATTTCTAAATATGTCTTTAATAATAATTAGGTATATATAAGTACATTAATTCTACATATCATTCTTATACTGATGGTAAATTTTAAAGGACCATTCATATAAAATAAAAAATTATCAGATTTAGGTCAATAGATTTCAAATGACATTGGGTTGAATAGATCCCTTATTTTTTCCCCAAATATTAACAATTCCCATTATGCCATGAAAATGAAACCATTAAAGTCTTTGTATGTTAAGAGTTGCATAAATCTATCATTTTGGAATGAAATTGGATAGCACAACCTTCTATGATTAGATATTTATTATAATATATCCTAGAAGATTCTTATCACTCCTCATCACATTAAACTAAACTCAATATTAGAGCTATAATGATAATCATTAATGAAATATGGAGTTTATAGTCAGAAATAAGGTATTTCATTTAATGTCAATGTGGAATAGTGTCATGAGATTTATAAGGAAGTAAAATTTATCAATAGATACATTGGTACATTGAAATAATTCATCCAATGGGGACTCTATATTAATGTCTTGAACTTCTACCAAACCTCTGAAAGTGTATGATGTATTTCATGCATCACTTTTGTGAAAGTAAAATCCCCACTCATCACATTTGTTGAACTAGGAGGTTATGTAGCTGAAACATGATCATTCTTTTGAGGAGTAATCAGTTGAAATATTGGATAATTTAGATAAGGTTCTTCGAAACAATATGACATATCTAGTTAAAGATCACTAGATAAATCATAATATTTAAGATGAAATATGGGAACCTAGGGATATAATGATCCAAAATTACCCTCATTTTTTATGACTAAAAATATTCAAGGGTATAATTATTCAAGGGGGTAGAAAGTAACACCCAATGACTTTACAATGTATTTTACATTAAAATAAATTTTATATTGAACATATTTTCCTGTCAAAAACCCCAATCTTAAATTTTCCTGATACATTTTATTGAAATATAATGTTAAAATAAAAGATAAAAATTAATAAATTATGTGAATGTAATATGAAACATCATTAATACATTTAATAACACAATACATTATTATGTAAATAAAAAGGCCATTATCATGAAATCCTTATCGCCATGATTTTCCAAGAATAGAATACACCAAATTATAATTATGGATGATAGAGATAGTATTTTTATTATTTTTCATGTTTTTTTCAATGATTTAAACCCTTACAATTAATTAATTTGAGCTGATTTTTATCATTTTAGTGTTTTGGTGATTTATGGGATTAATTGTGGAAATTGGTTAATTCTAAAAATTTATTAATCTGGAGGATCTTCAGCATTTCGCGCATATATTTTTCAATTTTGATCCACATAGATTGATTTTTTTTGTAGGATTTAAATTATTTGGGGATTCAACTTGGGCTTCTGGAACAAGGTACAATTTGATACAAAATGTCTTAGTAAAATTAATTAAATGGAAAAAGTTTGTCGGCCGATAGAATGGACCCCACCTTAATTAATGTGGCATATCTTGGCCTGCATATGTCCAAATTAGGTGATTCTAGTTGTAGGGGAAAGAAAACTCCCATCCTCAGGCTTTAATTAAATTTCATGAAGAAATTCGGTTATTAAGGTCTCTTTGCAATTCATCCAAAAATAAGAAGTTGAAGAGTCACATCGAGAAAATAAATGTTGTCATTAGTAATGCGAGTACAATTTTTTGTAAACATGTCCAAATTCACTAAGATTTTAGGAATCATGAAAAATAGATATAGGAACAAATTTTATGAATAAAAACTCCCTAGATCCGGCCATTTAATATGCGAACCGAACTCAAACTTTCTGTGAAGTAATTTTTGAGGGAACTTTTCTACTCCATAATCCTATAAATAAAAGTGTTCATATATAATCAAATTGGTTGAAGAAGGTGAAAGAGGGAATGTGATATAGGATTTAGTTCTTGAAGTTATTTTTTTTCTTTTCTTTTTTCATTGTTTAATCATGCTCTCTTCTTCCCCATTCAACTATATTACCCTTCTCTTAGAGGGGTAAAGCATTTGAGTGATCGGGGATGGGGGAGTTTCACTTTTGTAATGTCATAGTTTTGTTCTTTAATGTAAAACCATATTTTTCTTTTGAATAATTTATATTCTTAAAATTTCCCAATTCTCTTAATGTTATTTTGTTTTTTAATTTGGTGTATTCACCGTTAATCGATTTGGTGAAGAATTGTAATCTCCCTCTGCCAAGTATAATTTGTCTCAATCAAGCAGATTGTGTTAGGTGGTGAGTATCCAATGATCATTGGCACGTGCATGGAACTATAGAACTTTTTCTAGAGTTTTAAAAAGTAAAAATTCCTAATCAGGACTTTTTTTAGTTGTTTAAGAATTTGTTAGGAACATCTATGCACATAGGAGTGAGTTTCATTTGTTTCTTTAACCAGTGGTGATTGATAACTCGATCGAGGATTATTTCATTTTTCATTCAAAAAGAAATGGTAAAAGATTATTTTTGTAACTACGATGACATTGAAAAAGTTGATCCTACCCTGATCCCATCACTCTCTTCATCCATTAGTGTTCAATATTTATTTTTAATTTCATGCCTTATTTTCCCACTCAAATAATTTCAAAAACAACCTTTTATTATTTCTTAAAAATAAGTGGAAAACATATTTTTTGTGCACTCCTCTTTATAGACGACCTAGGTAACCCACTTTACGACATTTTAACTTAGGTAATAATTTTTTTGTCACACCCCATGATAAGCACATGTCAAAACATGGAATCGTTGCCCGGGAGGTAGTGCCAACAATTTTTTTTCTTTTTTTTTCTTTTCTTATTTTCTTTTTGAAGTTGTAGGAATAGAACCTTATTCACTGACTCTTTCACCCCTTGATTATAAAATTTATAGAACCTTGTTGAATAGGATAAGAAACCTCAATTTACAATCTAAATTTTATGACATTTATCTTATAGACTCGAGTGAATCTTGAAATGTTCACTTCGAGCCAATCATCATGGCTTGGAATCAAAACCCATCCCTTAGAGACCTTTTTGCCCCACAATTACTTAATAAGAATAATCATCATATCATGAAAATATTAAAAAATTATTTTGATATGAATCCTAATATGATTCCATTGCTTCCAAAAATTCATGGCTTGGCATGTGAAGTCCAAACAAACATATTAAAGATTTCCCAGATTTCTTCTCAACTTTCAAACCACGTGGAGTAACTTATGAACAATTAAAGTGGAAGGTGTTACTGTTTTCATTGGAAGGAGCTTCTAAATAATGGTTTTATGGTATAAAACCTAGTGACGTGGATGATTGGAATGATTTGGTGAGATGCTTCATGCAATGATTCTTCCCCACATTCAGAAGAACATCCATTAGAAAGGAGATCTATTCCATATCACAATCATCTAGAGAAACCCTTTACGAGTACGAAGACATATTTAAAAACATATGTTCCTGTTTCCCACATCAAGCCGTTGAGGAGCATAAAATTATTGTCTTCTTCTATCAAGTATTACTAGAAAATTATAGAAACCTTATCGATGCATTATCTAGAGGTGCATTGATTGACAAGTCACCAGAGGAAGCAAAGGGTTTGATTGATAATATTTCTCAGAACTCGCAACAGTTTGGTATAAGAGATACTACCATAAGAGGTATTAATTAGGTAAGAAATTCTCATCCATCAACCTTACTAGAAACTATTATTGAATTTCTTACTAGTTTTGTGAGACAAATATCATTGTGACAAGTGGGTGACAACAAGCACCTTCTAAGGTATGTAGTTTATGCTCATCACCCGATCATTTCATTGACTAATGTGATGAAATACAGGGAATGGAATCTTGTTCAGTAACATTTAAATTGAGTTAGTACCAAAATAATCAAGGATGGAGATATCATAACTATGTTCAATACGGGTTTGGAAATTAGAAAAATCAAGCTAGACCCCCGAACCAAAACTAGTTCCAAAACCCACGACCATTTCGACAAAAGCAGTCTTATAAACAGCCTCCAAAACACCAACCAACGATAATTCAAAGACCTTATTATGAACTAACCATTAGAACTAAACCTTTTTTGGTACAACTACAATCCATGTTTGATTACCTTGCAGATAAGGTTGAAAATTTGGAAATCACAGTGGAATGTTTTTTTGAAATCATGACCAAAAATCATGTGAAACTTCATTCCCATTAAATACTAAACTAAAAGGAGAATATTAGGATGATCAAAAATAAGTGTAAACGAAATCTCACCATCATCATCCCATGAACCTGAAACAATACCACCTGAGTTGAAGGATAGTGAAGTTGTAAACTCGAAAAAATCTGTGAAAATACATTGTGAAGGAGGGAATAAAAGGAGGAAGATAAGTATAGGCCAAGAAATAAAAGAAAATAAATTCCATTTAAAAGGTAAAAAAGGCAGAAGAAAGACTTACCCCAACCATTTCCATCAAGCATGATTCAATAAAATAAATTGTAGGAGGAATCACATCAAAAATAAATTTTAGACACCTTCTAGAAAGTGGAAATCAATATTTCCCTACTTGAAGTAGTCAAACAAATTCAAAAGTATGTTAAATTTTTTAATGATCTTTGCACCAAGAATATGAGACTTCAAGGGAATGAAAGGATAAACTTGGGAAGAAGTGTCTTATCCCTTGTAACACCACAATTTCTAACCAAATGTGAAGATCTTGTGATGTTTTTCATTCCATGCACAATTGGTTATTTAAATTTATCTAATGATTATTGTGATCTAGGAGTTTCAATTAATGTATTTCCTCACTCAGTATACAGTTCCTTTCAGAGGGGAGACTTGAAGCCCACCAGAGTGGTGGTCCAGCTTGAAATTAAATCCAATGTTTTCCCTACATGAGTTTTAGAGGATGTCATTGTGAAAGTCAAAGATAACTTATTCCCAGCTGACTTCTACATGATAAATATGGAAGAATATAGGATCCCTACACAATCACCCATCATTTTGGGGATACATTCCTTGAAGATAGCCAAAACCATCATCAATGTCCATGGGGGGGACACTCACCATGGATTTGGGAGATATCACTATCCACATCAATATTTTTGAATCTATGAAGCACCCATTGGATGATCACTCACTCTTTTCACATTACCATGAAGTTGGTGCAGGACCTATTGAAGAATCAGGTATGTTCTATGAATTATTAGACTTAGGTGAGACTTCTTCTATTGAAAATATCATTGAACATGTGGATGCCCAAAATGCTAGAGATTCTTATTTCATGTTGTAGAAAGAGGTAAAATTTGATTTCATTGATGATTTATTAAATGAAGAGGAAGATGATATGGTTTCTTGGGAGCAGGAGGTCCAAAATTAAGAAGTGGGAAATGTCAATTTAGGTTCATCCCTTGAGCATCCCCCTAATATGGACTAAAACTACACCCCACTTTTTTGAAATATGTGTACCTTAGGGTGGGAGAGAAACTATCAGTGATAACTGCTAATAATCATTCTAAAACACTAAAGAAATAATTGATTGATATTTTGAGAGATAATTTACAAGTGATAGGGTGGATCTTAGGTGATATTCCAAGAATCAACCCAAAAATATACCCAAATTTAATTTTTCTTGATGGAGATTCCAGACCTGTCAAACAACCCCAAAGGAGGTTGAATCCCACTTTAATAGAGGTTGTGAATAATTAGATTGATATGACATTGGATGTTGGGATAATATATCCCATATCTGATTCACAGTGGGTTTTCCTAATTTATGTAGTTCCAAAAACAATTAGCCTAACCACTGTGAGGAATGAAAAGAATGAATTAATCCCAGTGAGAATTCAAAATAGCTAGTGAGTGTGCATTGATTTTAGGAAGTTGAATCAGGTAACTTGGAAAGATCATTTCCCCATTCCCTTCATTGATAATATGTTTGAGAGATTGGAAGGGATAAATCATTATTTCTTTTTGTATGGATTATCAGGTTATTTCAAGGTACCCATTGCTCTTGAGGGTCAATATAAGACAACATTTACAAGACCCTTTGGAACATTTTCATATCAAAGGATTCCATTTGGATTATGTAATGCTCGAGTTACATTTTATAGGTGCAAGGAAATTATAGTTTCTGATTACATTGATGATTGGTTTGGGGTTTTCCTAGATGATTTCACAGTTTTTGGAAACTATTTTGACCATTTTTTGAAAAACCTGGAAAAAGTTTTGAAAACCCGCATTTAAAAAAATCTTGTTTTAATTTTTGAAAAGTGTAATTTAATGGTTGAGAGAGGTATTTCCCTTGGGAATGTCATTTCTTAAAAGGGAATTGAATTTGATAAATCAAAAATTTATTTGAGAAATTCTTTTCCCTACTCAACTTGTGAGAATCATGTTAGATATTTTTTTTAGGACTTGTAGGATTCTAAAGGAGTTTTATCAAGGATTTTAGTAAGATTTATCTCCCTATATCTAGATTTCTTTTGAAATATTCTGATTTTTATTTCAATGGTGCGTGTAGGGAATCCTTTTATGAGCTGAAAAAGAGATTGATTGAAACACCTGTGATACACCCACCAAATTAGGAAGGACTATTTGATCTACTTTGTGATGCTTCAAACCAAGAAGTTGGAGAAGTCCTTTCTCAGCAAATTGAGGGCTGGCCACAAGTCATTTCATATGCTTCAAGAACGTTGGATGATTCTCAATTCAATTAAAAAACAATATAAAATGAGTTTTTAACAATTGTTTTGTCTTTAGGAAGATTTATCTCATATCTTCTTGGAACTAAAGTCACTGTGTTTTTTGATCATGATGCTCTTAGATACCTGATGAATAAGGATAAAGCTAAACCAAGGCTAGTGGGATGGATTTTAATTCTATAGGAGTTTAACAAAGAAATAGAGGAAAAAATGGTATCTAGGAACCAAGTGGCTGATCATTTAAGTAGACTTACCAACACTACTGAAACTGAAATTCTAGAAAAAGAACCATTGAATGATCACCTTCATGGAGAGTAGTTATACTAGGTTAAAGAATAAGTTCCTCAGTATGATGACATGGTCAATTATCTAGTAACATATCAGGTCCCATCTCATTTCAATTCTCTTAAAATTTACAAACTGAAAGCTGAATCTAGATATTACATTTGGGATGATCCATTTCTTTGAAAGATTTTCAACGACCAAGTGATAATAAGATGTTTTCTTGAGAGTGAAATTGGTTATGTATGTGAATTTATTCACATGTTATCGTGTGGGGGATACTTTGGACCTTAAAGGACTGTAAGGAAGGTTTTAGAATCTAGACTTCATTGGCCCACCCTTTTTAAATATTTTCTTGAATATTGTAAAAGGTGTCAAAAATGTTAGTTTTCTGGAAACATTTCAATTAGACAAGAAATACCACAACATCCACTTAATTTTTTTGAGATTTTTGAAGTTTGGGGGATTTATTTTATGCGACCAATCCCAATTTCATTTTAAAATTCTTATATCTTTCTTGCAGTTGATTATGTTTCAAAATGGGTGGAAGCAAAATCCACCAGGACTGATGATGATAATGTTGTTTGTGATTTTTTCAGGGCTACCATATTTTGTAAGTTTGAAGTGATTAGATCTATAATTAGTGATAAGGGACTCAGTTTCTCAAAAATATAATAGTGTCTTTACTAAAAAATTATGGGGTGCATCATAAAAATTCAACTCCCTATCACCCACAAACAAATGGTCAAGCTAAACTTTCCAATAGGGAAATCAAAGGAATTTTGGAGAAGACTGTTAAACCAAATAGAGAGGATTAAAGCCAGAGGTTAGAAGACACATTATGGGATTATAGGATATCCTACAAGACTCAGATTAGAATGAATCCATATGGGATGTTTTATGGTAAAATATGTCACCTACATATCGAATTGGAGTGTAAGGCATATTGGGATATTAGGAAGATGAATTTGGATCTTGAAAGTGCTGGGAAAGAGAGAAGGTTGCAGTTGTAGGATTTGGAATAAATTAGAAGAGAAGTGTTTGAAAATTATAGAATTTACAAAGAGAGAACAAGAGTGGCTCATGACAATGTGATCCAACTGAACGACTTCCATCCTAGAGATAAAGTGCTACTCTTCAACTCAAGACTCAAGGTAATGCCACATAAACTTCTTTCCTGGTAGGAGGGTCCATTTATAATTACTCATATATATCCTTTCAGTGTTGTGTCGATTGTAAAGAATGGAGAGAAGGAGTAGTTCACTATTAATGGACACAAGATGAAGAAATTCCATGGGACCATTCCATCAGATCTAGTGGAGGAGATCCCTCTCCTTGAGAGAACTAGACCATGCTTGTTTTAACCAGAATTTTTTTTATTCCTTTCAAAACTTTATGGTTTGAAGTACATGTGTTTTAAATGATTAAGGAAATTATTTGGTTTTAAAGTCCCATTTTCAAGAGAATATTTTTAATTCTGGAATACCATGTACATTTAATCCTTATATCCCTTAGTATCCAAGAACATCTTGTTAGGTTATCCACATTACAAGCCAATTTTCACTATCTAATGTACTCTTGAAGTAAAATTACATGATCTAGTTGAACTTAATTATGGGGGAAGATATATTGTTTTTTGCTGCCTCATTTGGTGTAACTTTGGGTGGGAAATATACTATTTAAGAGATTTTTTTTGCTTCTAAAAAAATCATTCTCTGGAAAGCTGTGCCTTTTAGAGCTTCTAATAGAGTAAGAAAGATGATCCTTTTCTAGAGATTTCAAGATAAATCATGTTTCAGAAGATTAAAAATTTTTCTAATGAAATGCTAAGCCGTTTGAACATTCCTAGAGTTTTCATTATTATGGCTCTGAATTTATACTAATGGGAGTGAGTAGGATACCATACTTGAGTGAAAATTAGAATTGTGCAATCTTTCTTCAAAAAGAGTCAAGCCCTCCCCATTCGACCAAAAAAAAATTCACATAAAAATCCTACCAACCAAAATCCATAGAACAAACTTGAAAATTCTTTATGATAAACACATTTCCTTAACTAAAATTGGTTGGGAAAGTAGGATTTTTTTTAAACCTACGGTGACCCTTTCATTGGTTTGGATGAGAAAAACGTTGTTGAAAATTAATATTTGTGAGATGAGAAAACATCCATGCGAGGTAGGTGTCTTGAACACATAGGAGGAGAAATTAAGAGTAAAAATATTGAATGATCTTATTTTAGAACATGGAATAATGGTTATGGATGAGGCATGATATCTTTTATTTCATTGTATGAAATTGGTGGATCTTATTGGCATGTGTTTTGAATTTTCTTTGACTTGATTTTGATTTTGAATTGTCTGGGAGTCCAAGTGATAAGTGTGGGGGAATTGATAAAGATAATATTTTCATTATTTTTCATTTGTGTTTCAATTATTTAACCCCTAAAAATTAATTAATTTTCACTGATTTTTATCATTATAGTGTTTTGGTGGATTATGGGCTTAACTGTGGGAATTGGTTAATTCTGGAAATTTATCAGTTTTGTGGAGATTCTATATTTTGGGAATATCTTTTACAATTTTTATCCAAATTGATTGATTAAATTTTTTTTGGATTTACATTTGCGTGGGATTGAACTTTTCCTTCTGGACCAAGGTACAATTCAATACAAATGGCTCAGACAAATTAATCAAGTGGAAAACGTTTTCATGATCACAGAATAGACCCCAAATTAATTCAGGAGGCATTTCATGGCCTACATATGTACAAATGAGGTCATTCTAGTTGGAGGGGAAGTACACATCCTAGAATCGTTCTTATATTAAATTTAAAGATGAAATTAGTTCATTAAGGCTTCTTTTCAATGTTTCCAAAAAGATGAAGTTGAAGAGTCGCCTCTAGAAGAAAATTGTTTTCATTAGTAATTCGAGTATAACTTTTGGTAAGCTTGTCCAAATTATCTAAATTTTTTAGGAAGTAATAAAAAGAGAGATATAAATAACATATATTAAGACAACATCCTGATATTCGGCCATTTAATATGATAACCGAACTCAAACCTTCGGTGAAGTAATTTTGGAGGGAAAGTTTTTACTCCACAAGCTTATAAATAAAAGTGTTCACTTCCATTCAAAGGGGTTGAAGAAGGTGCAAGAGGGGATATTATGGAGGATTTATTTCTAGAAGTTCTTTTCATTTTATATTTTCTCTTTTCTTTGTTACATCATTCTCTCTTATTCGCCTTTTAACTCTCTTACCTTTCACATGGAGGGGTAAAGCATTTGAGTGATCGGGGAAGGGGGAGTTTCACTTTTGTAATGTCAGCCCTTTTACTTAAATGTAAAACCATATTTATATTTTGAATGATTTTTATTCTCAATGTTTCCCAATTCTATTAATGCGATTGTGTTTTGAGTTTGGTGTCTTCATCATTAATATCTTTGGATGAATACTTTCAATCTCCCTCCGCCTAGTGCAATTTGTCTTGATCGAGCAGATTGTTTTTGGTGGTGACTGTCCAACGATTGTTGGAAAGTATGTGGAACTACTGAACTTTTTCAAGAGTTATAAGGAGAAAAAATTCCCGACCGTGACTTGCCTTAGTTTTTTATAAATTCTTTATGAACTTCCTTGCAAATAGGAGTGAGTTCCATTTGTTTCTTTAACCAAGGGTGATTGATAACTCGATTAGTGAGTCTTCCATTTATCATTCAAAAACAAAGATAGGGAAGATGATATTTTTGACTATAATGACATTGAAAAAGGTGATCCTACCCTTACCCTATCACACTCTTCATCCATTAGTTTTTAATCTTTATTTTTAATTGATTTCTTTATTTTTCAACTCAAAAAATTTCAGAAACAACCTTTTATTCTTTCTTGATTTTAAGTGACAAACATAATTGTTGGGAAATCCTTTTTGAGACAAACTAGGTTACCCAATTTACTATATTTTAACTTAGTTAATATTTTTTTTCATAACCCATGATAGGAACGTGTCAAAACTTGGCACAGTTTCGGGGGAAGTAGCGATAACAATAGTTTTCCTTTCTTCTCATTCTTTTCTCTTTTCTTATTTTCTTTTCATAGTTGTATGAATAGATCCTAAAACAATGAAACATCCCCCCTTGATCCTAAAATTGAAAGAACATTTTTGAATAGGATAATAAACCTCAATTTACAATCTGAATTTGAAGAAATTTTTCATACAAACTCAAGTGAAACTTCAAGTGTTCACTCTGATCCTGTCATCATGGATAGAAATCAAAACCCAAACCATAGAGACCTTTGTTCCTCAAAATTATTTAATCATAATAATCAAGTTTTCATGAAAATATTAAAAAATTTATTTCGAGATAAAGCCTAATATGATTCCATTTCTCTGAAAGTTTCATGGATTGACGGGTGAATATCCCAACAAACATATTAATGAGTTCACACAAGTCTTTTCAATGTTCAGACCACGTGGAGTAGCAGAGGAATACGTAAAGTGGAAGGGGTTCACATTATAATTGGAAGGGAATGATAAATAATGGTTGTATGGTATATATCTTAGAGATGTGGATGATTGGAATAGATTGGTGATATGATTCATGCAAAGATTCTTCCCCACCTCAAGAATCATATCCATCAGAAAGGAGATCTATACCATCAGACAATCATCTGGAAAACCCCTTTATGAATATGAGGAAAGACTTGAAAAGATATTTTTCAGCTACCCACATCAATACATTGAGGAGAATCACTCTCTTGTCTTATTCTAACAAGTCTTATTGGACAATGATATAATCCTTCTCGATGCATCATCTAGAGGTGAATTGATTGAAAAGTCACCAAAAGAATCCAAGGTTTTGATTGAGAAGATTTCTTTGAACTCCCAATATATTGGTACAAGAGGTACTGGGAAAAGAGGTATTCCTGAGGTAATAAATTCTCATCCATCACCATTAATAGAAACTAATATTGGATATCTAACTAGTTTCGTGAGATAGATAGCCTTAGAATAAGTGGGTGACCAACAAGGACCAGTTAAGGTATGTGGTTTATGCTCATCACCTGATAATTTCACTAACCAATGTGATGAAATACAGGGAATGGAAACATGTGTGTAAACCATTAAAAAAAGGCACTACCAAAAAATCAAGGATGGTGAGAGCCTAACCATGTTCAGTGTGGTTTTGGAAATCAGAAAAATCAAGCTAGCCCCCAAACAAAAACCAGTTCCAAAACCCACCATAATTTCAACAAACGAAATCTTATACCTAGCCTCCACAACACCAACCAACCACTTTCCCAAGACCCTATGATCAACCATCCACTAGCAAAAAACCTTATGTGGGATAGCTACAATCCTAGTTTGATAACCAAGAAGATAAGGTTGACAAGCTAACAAACACGGTGGGAAGTTTTGTTGAAATCATGACCCGAAATCTTGGGAAAATTCCTTCCCAATCACTCCTAAACCCAAATAAGAATGTATGAATTTTAACAAAAATAATATGAAAATAAATCTCACCCCCATCATCCCATGAATATGAAACAAGATAACCTGAGTTGAGGGAGAATGAAGTTGTAAACTCTGAAAATTCGGTGAAAATGCATTGTGAAGAAGAGAAGAAAGAAGAGGAGGAGAAGGATATTCCATGGAATAAGAGACAATAAACTCCATTTCAAAGGAAAAAATGGGAGGAGAAAGAATTACCCCCACCATTTCCACCAAGTATGATTGAGTAAAAGAAAATACCAGAAGAAACACTTTAAAAAGAAATTCTAGACACCTTTTAGAAAGTGGAAATCAATATTACCCTACATGATGTAGTCAAAGAAATTCCAAAGTATTCAAATTTTTTCAAAATATTTTCAAAAAGAAGAGGAGACTTCAAGGGAATGAAATGATCAACTTGGAAAGAAGTATCTCAGACTTTATAACACCATATTTTCCAACCAAATGTCAAGAACTAGGGAAATTTTCCATTACATGCACAATTGGTTCTTTAAATTTATCTAATTATTTGTGTGATATAGGTTCTTCAATTAATGTATTTCATCACTCAGTATACACTTATATTCATATGGGAGATTTTAATCCCACCAGAGTGGTGGTCCAGCTTACAAATATATCCACAGTTTTCTCTACAAGAGTTATGGAGGATGTCCTTGTGAAATTTAAAGATATCTTATTCCCATCTAACTTCTACATGCTAAATATAGAAGAATATATGAGACCTTGACACTCACCCATCATTTTGGTTACACCTTTCTTAAAGAAATCCAAAACCATCATCACTGTCTTTGAGGGGACACTCACCATGGAGTTTGGTGAGAGCATTGTCCACTTCAATATTTTTGAACCCATGAGGCACCCATCGGATGATCACTCACTATTTTCACTTTCCCATGAATTTGGTGAAGAACCTATTGAAGAATCATGTATGTTATATTAATTATTATAATTATAAGAGACTTCTTCCATTGAAAATATCATTGAACATTTGGATGACCAAAATTATGGAGATTCAGATTTCATGTGGGAGGAAGAGGTAAAATATGATTTCTTTGATGTTTTTTTTAATTTATGAGGAAGATGATATGGTTTCTTGTGTGTAGTAGATAAAAAAATTGGAAGTGGAAAATGTCAATTTAGTTTCATCCCATGATCATCCCCCTGATCTGGAACTAAAAACACTCCCCACTGATTGGAAATATGTATACCTTAGGGAGGGAGAGAAACTACAAGTGATAACTGCTAATAATCTCTATTAAAACCTAGAGAAAAAATTGATTGATATTTTGAGACAATATGTACAAGTGATATGGTGGAGCTTATGTGATATTCCAAGAATCAACCAAAAAATTTTCTCACATAGAATTTTTATTGAGGGATATTCCAAACCTCTCAGACAACCCCAAAGAAGGTTGAATACCACTTTAATGGTGGTTTTGGGGAAGGAGATTGAGAAAATTTTGGAAGTTAGGATCATCTATCAAATTTTAGATTCATAGTGAATTATCCCAATTCATGTAGTTACAAAAAAAAACTAGCGAAGCCATTGTGAGGAATTAAAAGAATGAATTAATCCCTTTGAGAATTCAAAATTACTGGAGCATGTGCATTGATTTCAGGAATTTGAATCAGGTCACTCAGAAAGGTCATTTCTCCATTCCCATCATTGATCAAATGTTAGAGAGATTGGCTGGGAGAACTCATTATTTCTTATTGGATGGATTATCAGGTTATTTTCAGGTACCCATTTCTCCATAGGATCAAGAGAAGAAAACATTTACGTGTCCCTTTAGTAAATTTTCATATAAAAGGATTCCATTTGGATTATATAATGCTATAGGTCCATTTTAGTGGTGTAAGGTAATTATATTTTTAGATCACATTGAAGATTTATTAGAGGTTTTCTAGGATGATTTCACAGTTTTTGGAAACTCTTTTGATGATTATTTGAAAAATCTGGAAAACGTTTTGAAAACATGCATTGAAAAAAATATTCTTTTAAATTTTGAAAAGTTTTATTTCATGGTTGAGAGAGGGATTTTCATTGGGAATGTCATTTCCCAAAAGGGTATTGAATTTGATAAATCAAAAAATGATGTGATAAATTATTTTCCTTACCAAACTTGTGTAAAGCATGTTAGAGCCTTTTTAGGAAGTGCAGGATTCTAATGGAGGTTTATGAAGGATTTCAGTAACATTTATCTCCCTCTCTCAAGGTTTCTTTTGAAAGATTATGATTTTGATTCCAATGGTGCATATAGGTAATCCTTTGATAAGCTGAATAGGAGATTTATTGAACAACCAGTGATGCAGCAACCAAATTGGTAAGAACCATTTGAGCTACTTTCGGATGCTTCAAACCAAGAAGTTGGAGTAGTCCTTTTTCAGTGAATTGAGGGAAGTCCAAAAGTCATTGTATATGCTTCAAGAACCCTGGATACAGATCAATTCAATTACACAACCATATAAAAAGAGTTTTTAGAAGTTTTCTTTTCTTTAGAAAGATTTAGATCATATATACTTGGAACTAAAGTCACTCTGTTTTCTGATCATGAAGTTCTTAGGTACATGATAAATAAGGATGAATCTAAACCACGGCTAGTGAGATGGATGTTACTGTTGAAGGATCCCAACAAAGGAATCAATGACAAAAAGGGATCTGATAACCAAGTGGATGATCATTTATATAGACAACCCAACACTACTGAAGCTGAAATTACAAAAAATACCTTTTGAATGATCACCATCCAGGAGAGCAGTTGTAATTGGTTAAAGAAGAAGTTCCTTGGTATGCTGACATGGTCAATTATCTAGTAACATCTCATGTCCCATCTCATTTCAATTCTCATCAAATTCACATACTGAAAGCCGAATCTAGATATTACATTTGGGATGATCCATTTCTTTAGAAGATTTTCAATGAATAAGTGATAAGAATATGATTTCCTGAGAGTGAAATTGGTTTTGCCTATGATATTCTTCACACACTAGCTTATGGGATCCACTTTGGACATCAAAGAAAATCAAGGAAGGTTTTATAATACATAATTTATTGTCCCACCCTTTTAAAGATTCTCATGAATTTTACAAAGTGTCAAAAATTTCAGTTTTTTGGAAACATTTAAAATAAGAAAAAATTCTCCAACCACCACTTAATTTTTGTGAGATTTTAGAGGTTTGGGGGATTGATTTTATGGGACATTTAACAATTTCATTTGGAAATTCTTATATCTTTCTTGTGGTTGATAATTTATCCAAATACGTGGAAGCAAAAGCCACCAGGACTAATGATTCTAAAGTTGTTTGTGATTTTGTCGGGGATAACATATTTTTTATATTTCAAGTGCCTAGATCCATAATCTGTGATTAAGGGACTCAATTTTTCAATAGGAGAATATTTCTTTTACTAAATAAGTATGTGGTACATCATAAAACATCAACTACCTATTATCCTAAAACAATTGGTCAAGCTGAAGTGTCCAATAGTGAAATCAAATGAATTTTGGAGAAGATAGTTAAACCAAACAGGGAGGATTGGAGCCAGAGTTTAGAAGACACATTATGGGATTATAGGAAATCCTATAAGACCCTGATTGGAATGAGTCCATATAGGATGATTTATGGGAAAAGTTGTCACCTGCCTATAGAACTGGAGAATGAGGCATATTGCGATGTTAGGAGGATGAATTTAGATCTTGAAAGTGTTGGGAAAGAGAGAAGGTTGTAGTTTCCAGAGCTGTAGGAAATTATAAGACAAGCGTTTGAAAATTATAGGATGTACAAAGAGATATCAAGAGTGTCTCATGACAAGATGATCCAACTGAAAGAAATCCATCTTAGAGATAATGTTCTTCTCTTCAACTCAAGACTCAAGCTGATTCAGGGTAAACATCATTCCAGATGGGGGGAGGGTCCATTTATAATTACTCATGTATATACTTTTGGTGTTGTTTAGATTGTGATAGATGGAGAAAAGGATCCATTCAGTATTAATGGACACAGGTTGAAGAAATTCCTTGGGACCATTCCATCAGATTTAGTGGTGGAGATCCCACTCCTCCAAATTGTCTATCAATAAGAGACATCATGTCGTACCTCTCCTTTGTACTTTCTTGCTATTGTGATTCATTTTAAAATATTTTTACATGTTAAATCTACTTGAATGAATTTAGTACACTACAACATTTATGTGTGGGGAAGGGAACCTTTGTAGTTTTGTATTTTCATTTTTGTTTTGTTATTCAAAAAAAACTATGTGTTTTTCTAATTTTTGTGTGTTTCTTTTTAGTTTTTTTGTTGTGTTTTTTGAAACTTTTGACCTAAATGATTATCATTTCAATTTTTTAAACCCATTTCATTGAGTGAATCAATTTATTCCATGAAACTGAGCTTAAATGAATACTAAAAATAACTTTGTTTCAAGTTCAATTATTTAGAAATTTCTTGAAAATTACTCCAATTTTTGAATCCCATGCCACATTTAATTGTCTTTATCTTTGAAATCAATTTCCTATCAAGCTTGGGAACCCTTTTTTTATATTATTTTAATTTACCTGACATCTTCAGAGAACCATAACATGCTTGTTTGAACTATAATTTGATTTATTCCTTTAAAAACTTGAGGGTTTGAGGTATATGGGTTTTAAATGATTGGGGAATTTCATCGGTTTTAAAGCCACCTTTTTAAGAAAATATTTTTTATTCTGTACTACCTTGTATATTTAATCCTTTTATCCCTTATAATCCATGAATATCTTGTTAGGTTAGACACATTACAATCCAATTTTCCCTATCCAATTGGTTCTCAAAGTGAAATTGCATGATCTAGTTGAATTGAAGTGGGGAGAAGCTATCTTGTGTTGTTATACCTCACTGGGTGAATCTTTAGGTGTAAAATAAAATATTTATATTATGTGTATTTTGATAAGAAAATCATTCTGTTGTATGATTTTTCTTTCTGGAGCTTCTAACGGAGGATGAAAGTTGTGCCTTTTTTAGAGCTCTCAAGAGAAATCATGTTTGAGAAGATTGAAATTTTTTCTGATGAAATTATTTGGTGTTTGGACATTCCTAGAGTTTTCATGATGATTGATCTTAATTTCTACTAAGTATAGTGATGATAATAACATACTTGAGTGAAAATTATAATTGTGCAATTTTTATTCAAAAAGCGACAAGCCCTACTCATTCAGCCTGAAAACGTTTCACATAAAAATCCTACCAAAAAATACATAGAATAAACCTACAAAGTCCTCATGATAAACACATGTTATTGACAAAAATTGGGTGGAGAAATATGAGTTTTTCAAACCTATGGTGAACCTTGCATTGGTTTGGATGAGAAAAATATAGTTGAAAATTGATATTTGTGAGATGAAAGAAAATTCATGAGGTCGGTGTCTTATGTGCATGGTAGGAGAAATGAAGAGGAAAAATATTGAATGATCTGATTTTAGAACTTGGAATAATGGTTATGGATGAGGCATGATATCTTTTATTTCTTAGTATGGAATTGGTGGATCTCATTGGCAGGTGTTTTGAATTTTCTTTGATTTGATTTTGATTTAGATTTTGACTTGTCTAGGAGTCCAAGTGCTAAGTGTGGTGGAATTTATATAGATAGTATTTTCATTATTTCTCATCAGATTTTCAATGATCTAACCCCTTAAAATTAATTAATTTGATCTTATTTGTATAATTTTAGTGTTTTGGTGAATATGGGCTTAATTGTGGAAATTGGTTAATTCTGGAAATTCATTAGTTTTGTAGAGATTTTATATTTTAGGAATATCTTTCAAACTTTTCATCCAAATAGATAGATTTATTTTTTTAGTATTTAAATTCACAGGGGATTCAACTTTGTCTTCTGTACCAAGGTACAATTCGACAAAAAATGGCTTAGCAAATTAATCAATTGGAAAATATTGTCTGGCCGACAAAATGGAACCCACCTTAATTAATGGGGAATATCTCATCTTACATATCTCCAAATGAGGTGATTATACTTGGAGGGGAAATAATACTATGAGAATCATGCTTAAATTAAATTTCATTATTAAATTCTGTAATTAACTCTACCTTTCAATGCATCCAATAAAAGAAGTTGAAGATTCACCTCAGGAAAAAAAAATTCATTAGTAATTTGATTATAACTTTTGGTATGATTGTCCTAATTCCCTGAAATTTTTAAGAATCATGAAGAAGAGAGATTTAAACAACATATCATTAGACAAAATTCAGAAATTATTTCACTTAATATGATAACCGGACTCAAAATTTTTTGTGGAGTAATTTTGGAGGGAAATTTTCTACTCCACAAGCCTATAAATAAAAGGGCTCACTTCCATTAAAAGGGGTTGAAGAAGGTGAAATAGGGGCTTTTCTAGAGTATTGAGTTCTTGAACTTCTTTTCATTTTATCTTTTCTATTTTCTTTGTTTCATCATTCTCTTTTCTTCCCCTTTCATCTCTATTACCCTTCACATGGAGGGGTAAAGAATTTGAGTGACCGGGGAAGGGGGAGTCTCACTCTTGTAATGTTAGAGTTTTGTGCATAAATGTAAAACCATATTTTTCTTTTGAATAATTTATATTCTCAATTTTTACCAATTATCTTAATGTGATCTTGTTTTGAGTTTTGTGTATTCATCGTTAATAGCTTTGGTTGAAGACTTTTAATCTCCCTCTACCTTATGCAATTTGTCTCGATTGAGAAGATTATGTTAGTTGGTGAGTGGCCAGAAATCATTGGCACGTGTGTGGAACTAGAGAACTTTTTATAGAGTTCTAAAGATAAAAACTTCTTGATTGGTACTTGAATTAGTTGTTTAGGAATTGTTTATGAACTTCCACGAACATAGGAGTGAGTTTCATTTCATTCTTTAACCATGGTTGATTGATAACTCAATCGAAGAGTCTTTGATTTTTCATTCAAAAGGAAGAGAGGGAAGATGATATTTGTGAATATGATGACATTAAAAAAGGTGATCCTACCCATACCCCATCAATCCCTTCATCCATTTGTGTTCAATCATTATTTTTAATTTCCTGATTTATTTTTCAACTCAAACAAATTAAAAAACAATCTTTTCTTCTTTCTTAAATTTAAGTGACAAACATAATTTATGTGCACTACCCTTTGTAGAAAACCATGGTTACACACTTTACTGGATTTTAACTTAGGTAATATTTGTTTTTGTCACACCCTATGATAGGCACATGTCAAAACATGGCACCATTTTCGGGGAGTTAATGCCATTTTTTATCTTTTTTTATCTCTCTCTATTTTCTATTTTCTTACTTTCTTTTCAAAGTTACATGACTAGAACCTAAAATACCAAAACATTACCCCTTGATCCTGCAATTTAACGAACCATGTTTAACTATCTAATAAACCTCAATTTACAATCTCTATTTGAGGATATTTCCCTTACAAACTTGAGTGAAACTTCAAGTGTTCAGTCCGAGCCTATCATCATGGATTGAAAGAAAAACCCAACCCTTAGAGACCTTTGTTCCCACAATTCCTTAATCAGAATAATCAACTTGCCATACAAATATTAGAAAATGATTTAGAGATGAATATTAATATGATTCCATTACTCCCAAAGTTTCAAGTCTTAGTAGGTGAAGATCCTAAAAAACATATTAAAGAGTTAACACATGTCTTCTCAAAGTTTAGAAAACATTGAGTAGATAAAGAATAAGTAAAGTGGAAGGCGTTCCTATTTTAATTGGAAGGAGCTGATAAATAATAGTTGAATGGTCTACCACTTGGATATGTGGATGATTGGAATGACTTGGTGAGATGTTTCATTCAAACATTCTTCCCCACTGATAAAACACTATTTTTTTGAATATTTTATTGATAATAAATGACATAATTTCCTTACATTGTGTTAAATATGTTTATTTATAAAATATTTGGGATTTGATCATTCATTTGAAAATTTGGTGAAAATTCCAGTTTTACCCTTTATAGTGCACTATGGTATTTTCGAAGATATATATTTTTATATTTATTATTTTCATTTGAAATTCTATAACAATGTTCCTAACTTAATTTTATACAACATGTATTCAGGAAACTAGAGCTAAAGAGTGCATTTGGTTGTTTAAAATGGGCCATAATGTCAAAGGTGGGTTGGACATGCCAGAATGGAGAAGCTTCTGTATTTGTCCCATAACCACTTTATATGGGCTTAGATTGAGCCCAAATGTTGGGAGGAGATATAGGACCCATTTCCACACATATGATCCTTATAGAAGGCCGTCCAATTCATACATTTCGGTTTTCAAATTGGCGGTGAAAGTTGGACTAAAATATTTGGCCGAATTTCCACATTCACACTTGAAACCACTTGTAACCTATCCTCCACTCCCCTATATAAATTAGATTTTTTATCATTTGTAAGGGTTGGGACTTGAATTAGGAGATTGGAGGAAGTGGATAATTCATTTCACCCAAATTATCCAACCATTTTAAGAGGTTTATCTCTTGAATCAAGGATCCCCTCATCGAAGTCTCCTTCTCTTCTTCATGTTGTAATATTTTCATTTGTGTTTTAAACGTCTTTGTTCTTCTTTTATTTTTTCTATTTTCTTATGTTTTGTTTAAATTTATTCTTCTCTTTATCTTCCTCTTTGGGCTGGAATTCTTGAGTAGAAGGGTTATTGGGTTATACCCATTATAAACCTTTTCACACGCAAAACGATTTTATGATAATTACGCCACCCATGGAAGAGTAGTCTTTTAGTAATCGATCTATCTATTACCTTATACATTAATTTACTTTTAATCAATGATATAATTTAATTCAAATATTATGATCAATTAATTGAGTTTTTATTTTAATTGAAACTAATCATGAAATTGAACAATAACACAAAAACATGTGAGGATGAGATTTTGTGTAAATTGTGAGAGTGCGAACTTAATCAGTTATACAAAACCATACGGGATCAATTTTTAGTACTAAAATATAATCCCTAAACTCAATTAATTATAATTTATAGAGGGTAAATGTTCCTTAATTTACCACTGACCATAATCTAATCTTAGAAAATCACTCAAAGTAGGGTGCTGCGATTGCATGTTCTGAAGTTAGCCTAGGGTTAAATTCACTTCATCTTCGTGGTAAAGTTAATTCTCGTAGGGTTCATGATTTAAAAAATTTAGGGATATTAAGTAAGTGAATGTTAATTTAAATGATAATGATTAATAATAGAGTGAATAGGTAGAGTTATATTGATTAGGCCGTTTAAATATTTTCTAAAAAAACATCTTCTTGTTGTGTCATTTTAATCGAAATTCATTTCAAAACAAAAAACAAAAAAATACAACCTTCTTCCAGCAAACTTCTTCTAGATTTATAAACTATAACCAACCCCCATCCTTTCAAGTAGTTTTTTTACTCTCTTTTATTTTATTTCTATAATACCTCTAAAAAGTTGTTTTAATTCACTTCCTCCTTTGAGAGATGACCTTGGACAGCCACTCTACTGCACCTAAGTACCCCAAAATCACACTAATCATTTGAGGGCACCAACGGCATCACTCTTTCAAATTGCCATCATTGTCGGGGAGGAAAGTATTTATTTCAACCAATTAGAGGTATTTATTTTAATTTACATTTTATTCTCTTCCTCTCTTCTTTCTTACTTCTTTACCCAATCTGATTTTTCTTCTTCTTCTTTTATTTTCTTCTACTTCTTCTTGGATCATCAACTCAAACTTCTAATTTTTATTTTACTATGGTTTGCTTTCCTTATTTTCATATATCATTGATTTATGACATGAACTAATCCCAAATTTATCTTATATCTTGACCCTTAGATTGAACGCCTCCTTAGGGAATGAATCAAACATTCTCAGTCTACGGGAAGTTTCAATATTCAACCAGTTGGAGAAGTCCTCCACTTTCAGAACATTGAAATTTGAAGCAATTCAAATTCAACCATAAAAAAAGAAACAATGGCTAAAAATAATGGAAATGAACTTAATAGAACCATTCAAGAATTGGTTGCACCTGATATTAACTATCAACCAAATTTTATTGCATACCCAAATCTCGAATCAAACATTGAACTAAAATCTGGGTTAATTCACATACTTCCAAAGTTTCATGGCCTCTATGGTGAGGATCCCAATAAACACATTAAAGAATTTAATGTGGTTTTCTCAACTTTAAAAACAAGAAAGGTTTCGGAAGTTCAAATCAAACTAAGAGCATTACCATTCTCACTTGATGAAGCTACAAAAGACTGGATGTATTATTTAAAACCTGAAGATGTAACTTGTTGGAACGATTTGAAACTTCTTTTCTTGTAGAGATTTTTTCTAGAATCGAGGACTGCTTCTATTCGTAAGGAGATCTAGGGGATCAAGAAAGCACAAGTGGAGTCAATGTATGAGTATTGGGAGCAATTCAAGAAGTTGTGTGCAAGCTGCCAACATCACCAAATCAGTGAGAAACTCCACATCCAATACTTTTATGATGGACTCACACATATGGAGAGAATCATGGTAGATGTTGCAGCTAGAGGAGTATTTGTGGACAAGAAACCAATAGTTTCACGTGCATTTATCGACAAGATGGCCCAAAACTCTCAACAATTTGGTGATCGAGGTACACCAAATGTCAGGAGAGTACATCAGGTAAGTCCATCTTCTATTAAAAGTCATTTTATTGATACCATGTTGGAAGAATTGAAAACTATGGTGAGACATATTGATTTTGCACAAAAGACATCCCAACCCCCTCCTTTAAGGCCTTGTGGCATTTGCACCGAGACAAGCCACCCAACTGACTGTTTCCCACAACTCCAAGAAACAGAAGACTGTGCAGCAGTGTTCCCTGGGAGACCATGTCAGCAGCAACAACAACAACCATATCCCCAAAAGAAGTTTGATCAAACATACAACCAATGGTGTAAGGATCAATCAGACATGAGGTATAGCTCTGGACAAAAACAAAGGCCCTCTTTTCAACAAAACTTCCAGCAGCCTCCACCTTACCAGCAGGGTTTCCAACAACCCCAAAGGAGATTTGAATCTCAAGCATCAACAAGCCAACAAAAAGGGAATCCCCCACCTAAGGTAGATTCTAACACTGATGACCTTGTGAAGCAAATTGTTCTTAATCAATAGAATGAGATGAAAAGTCAAGGTTCGGAGCTGAGGGAGTTGAAGACTCAAATGAGCCAGATTTCCACCGCCCACCATGAACTTGTAAGTAAGAATTCCGGAAATTTACCTTCCCAACCCACTCAAAATCCAAAGGGGAATGTTAGTGCCATAACATTGGGAAGTGGGAAACAAATGAACAATACATATGTACCTACCATTCCACCAGGATTCACCTCAACTCCAGAGAAGCTTCATTCCATAACAACTGATGAGAAATCCAAGGAGAAAGATAAAGGTAAGAAAAAGATTGATGATGTTCCTCCTAAACCCCTTCCTTTTCTAAACACGGTTTTTCAAACCAAGAAGATGGATGAAGAGGCGATGAAAAAAGAGGTTTTGGACACATTCAAGTGTGTGGAGATCAACATTCCTCTACTTGAATCCATTAAGAAAATTCCAAGGTATGCTAAATTCTTAAAATAACTTAGTACCAATCGAAGAGGGATCAAGGGAAATGAGAGGATAAATCTTGGAAGGAATGTGTCAGCACTCATTACACCAACTCTAGCAATGTCGACAAAGTGCAAGGATCTAGGGACATTCACCATCCCATGCACCATAGGGGAGTTGCACTTTTCTGATTCACTTTGTGATTTAAGAGCTTCCATAAATGTGATGCCTCACTCTGTATTCTCTTCTTTACAGGTTGGTGAGTTGAAGCCAACGAGAGTAGTGGTGAAATTGGAAAATAGAGCTACGACATATCCAATGGGAGTCCTTGAGGATGTACTTGTCCAGGTAAGAGACATGATCTTTCCAGCAGACTTCTATGTGCTCAAAATAGAGGATGATTAGGTAAGTTCTCATGCCCCCATTATCTTTGGTAGACCCTTCCTCAAAACTACAAAAACTATCATAAATGTTCATGAGGGTACACATTCCATGGAGTTTGGAGATGAAGTTGTAATTTTTAATGTTATGGACTCCATGAAGTACCCCTCAGAGGAGTATTCCGCTTTTTTATCTCCCATTTTGAACCACTAAATAAAAACCCCATGGAATTTGATTGTCCTATTCTTAGTGAGATTATGAGTATTGGTTCTGATTTGATGTCTAAGAGTACTTCCACACCTGTTTCTAAGGAAGAAGACTCTCTAAGATTTTATTTTGAAATGGAATCATATTCTAATTTTGATCATGTAAACTCTAATTATGACATGGCTATTGAGTATGCTGATGGATTTGATTTTTTTTCTCTTATTGTGATGATTTCTATTATGATATTGATGCTATTTGTGCACATATTTCAGTTCCTTCTGTGACCCCATCTATACACCACCCCCCTACACTAGAACTCAATCCATTTCCACCAAATCTCAAATACTCATACTTGTTATGTGGTGAGAAATTATCTGTTATCATTGCTAAAAATCTCCATTTTGAACATGAAGAAAAACTTTTGAATCTTTTGAGGTATAACATCGGGGAAATTGGGTGGACCTTGGCTGACATATCAGGCATTAGCCCCTCCATTTTTATGCATAGGATTCTTTTGGAGGATGAGGCTAAACCGGTGAGGCAACCACAAAGAAGACTCAATCCAACCCTTATGGAGGATGTTAAAAAAGAGGTTGAAAAATTGCTCGAGGCAGTTATAATCTATCCCATTTTAGATTCTCAGTGGGTAAGTCCTATTCAGGTTCTGCCTAAGAAAAGTGGTGTTATTGTTGTAAAAAATGAAAAAGATGAGTTAGTTCCAATGAGGGTACAAAATAGTTGGCATGTGTGTATTGATTATATGAAACTAAATCATTCCACTCACAAAGACCATTTCCACCTCCCATTTATTGATCAGATGCTTGAGAGACAAGCTGGGAAGACACACTATTGTTTCTTGGATGGATTTTCTAGATATTTTCAGGTTCCTATAGCACTGGAGGATCAGGAGAAGACTACATTCACCTGTCCCTTTGGCACATTTTCCTACCAGAGGATGCCATTTGTACTTTGCAATGCCCTAGGTACCTTCTAGAGATGCATGATGAGTATTTTTTTTTTTGATTTTATTGAGACCTGAATGGAGGTATTTATGGATGATTTTACAGTGTATGGATCCTCATTTGATGAATGTATAAATATTTTGGGAAATGTATTGAATCGTTGTATTGAGAAGAATCTGGTCCTGAACTTTGAAAAGTGTCATTTCATGGTAGAGCATTGTATTGTCTTAGGGCATGCAGTGTCAAAACAGGGGATAGAGGTTGATAGATCTAAGATAGACATTATTTTATCCTTACCCTATTCTTTATGTGTGCATGATGTTAGATCTTTCCTAGGGCATGGTGGATTTTATCGGAGCATTATCAAAGATTTTAGTTAGATTGCTCTTCCTATGTCACAATTACTTCAAAAGGATTCTGATTTTGTGTTTGATGATTCTTGCATGACTTCCTTTGATGAGCTAAAGAAGTGTCTGACAACTCCAGCTATCACACAGCCCCCACGGTGGGAGATTCCTTTTGAGCTTATGTGTGACACCTCCAAATTCGTGGTTGGATATGTCTTATCTCAGAGGGTGGAGGGACGTTCACATGTGATCACCTATGCATCAAGGACACTATATTCAGCCCAATCAAACTACACAACCATGGAAAAATAGTTTCTTGATTTCATATTTTCTTTAGATAAATTCTGTTCATATTTATTGGGCTCTAAAGTAGTTTTTTTTTCTGACCATGTAGCTCTGAAATACCTCTTGAAGAAGCCAGATGCAAAACCCAGGCTAATCCAATGGATGATCCTTCTTCAAGAATTTGATATTGAGATAAATGAAAAAAATGGGTCAGAAAACTTGGTGGCGGACCACATGAGTAGGATTACTCACACACTAGAGGATGACACCTTGGACCAGGTACCACTTCGGGACACTTTCCCTGATGAGCATCTTTATTCCATCTTAGGTACACATCCTTGGTATGCAAATTTATTTAACTACCTTGTTGCCTATGAAATCCCTGCAAATTTAAAGAAAAATCAAGTCCAAAAATTAAAAAGTGAGTCTCGGCATTATTTTTGGGATGATCCATACCTATGGCTCATGTGTAGTGATCAAGTTATTAGGAGGTGTTTTCTTGATCATGAGTTGGATTCTGTTTTACATTTTTTTCATACACTTGCTTGTGGTGGACACTTTGGACACCAACGGACAGCTAGGAATGTTTTGGACTGTGGATTATATTGGACTATATTATTCCATGATGCCCATGTGTTTTCTAATTCATGCTCTCATTTCCAACACACTGGGAACATTTCTAGGATACATGAGATGCCCCAACAACCCATACTATTCTGTGAGATTTTTGATGTATGGGGCATCGATTTTATGGGTCCTTTTCCTAGTTCCTTTGGTTTTTTGTACATTTTGGTTTCTATTGATTATGTGAGTAAATGGGTGGAGGCTAAGGCCACCAGGACTATTGATTCTCATGTTGTTGTGGAATTTTTCAAAACGCAAATTTTTTGTAGGTTTGGAGTACCGAAGGCCATCATTAGTGATCAAGGGATACACTTCTGCAATCGGAATTTGGATTCCCTCCTTCAGAAGTATGGGGTGACACACAAAACATCAACATCATACCACCCCCAAACAAATGGCCAGGCTGAGGTTTCAAATCGTGAGTTGAAAGAGATTTTAGAGAAAACCGTGCAGCCAAATAGTAAGGATTGGAGCAAGCACTTAGATAACGAATTGTGGGCTTATAGGATAGCATACAAGAAACCCATTGGTATTTCCCCATTTCGGATTTTTTTTGGGAAATCATGTCATCTCCCCGTGAAAGTTAAGCATCGGTCTTATTGGGATATAAAGAAATGCAACAAGGATTTGTCCCAAGATGGATTCCAAAGGAAGCTACAAATTCAAGATCTTGAGGAGATTCGATTGTCTTCATATGAGAACTCAAGTCTCTATAAAGAAAACTCAAAAAGTAGATCATGATATAATGATCCAACAAAAGGAGTTTCATGTTGGATAGAAAGTCCTTCTCTATAGTTCACGACTGAAGCTGATTCCTGGTAGGTTGCATTCCAGATGGTTAGGTCCTTATATTGTATCTAATGTTTTTCTTTACGGTGCAGTGGAGATCACACAAGAGGACACTATAAGGAGATTTACTATCAATGGGAAAAGATTGAAGAGATACATTGAGGGACTTCCTACTAATGCAGTGGATTTTATCACACTGCATGACCCCATCATCACTTGAGCACATTAGGCTGTTTCTAACCCTTTCACTTTTATATTATTTGTACTATTTAAAAATTATACATTTGATGTGAATATATCATATCATGGGTTCACATTGAGGAAAATTCAATATTTTAAGTGTGGGGGAGGGAACCTTTTAGTTTTGTAATTTCAATTTTTTCCTATTAAAAAAACAAAACAAACAAAATTGTGTGTTTTTCAAATTTTGTGTGCTTATTTTTCAATTTTCTTTGTGTTTTTCAAATTTTTGAGCTGAAATTATTCTAATAACAATTTTGAAATGCATATAAATGAGTGAAACAATTTATACCATGAAACTGATCTTAAATGAATGCTGAAAATGACTTTGTTTCAAGTTCAAATATTTAGTAATTTCATGAAAAGTACATTGAATTTTTAATACCATGCCACATCTCACTGCCTTTATATTTGAAACCACTTTCCTGTGAGGCTTCTAAACCATTATTTTCATATTCTTTACATTCACCTCACTTAATGAGAGAACCAAACCATGATTGATTTAACCAGAATTTTATTTATTTCAGTCAAAAATTGAGGGTTTCAGGTACTTATGTTTAAATTACTGAGGCATTTGTTTGGTATTAAAGCCCCTATTTCAAATAATCATTTTTTATAATTTCCTACCTAGAAAATTTAATCCTTTTATCCCATATAATCCATGAAAAACCTATTAGGTTAGCTACATTACAAGCCAATTTTCCCAATCCAACCAACTCTTGAAGTGAAATTGCATAATCTAGATGAGCTTAAGTGTGGGGGAAGCTATCTTGTGTTGCGCTACCACATTCTATGATAATTTGGGTGGAAAATTAAATTCTGAAGAGATGTGTTTTCTACTAAATAAAATCATTATATTGAAAGTTGTGCCTTTTCTGGAGCTTTCATGACAAGTGAAGTTGTGCATTTTCTGGAGCTTCTAATTGAGGTGGAAAGTTGTGCCTATCTATAGCTTTCAAGAAAATCATGTTTTAGAAGATTGACATTTTTTGATACCGAAATGATGAATGGTGTAAACATTCCATGACTTTTCATGATGATGGAGCTTAATCGATACTATGGGGAATGAGGAGAAGACCATATTTAAGTGAAAATTATATTAATGCAATTTTTCTTCAAAAAGAGTCAATCCCTCCTCATTCAACCTCAGATATTTTTATACCTTAATCCTACAAACTGAAAGCCATAGAACAACCCGAAAAAGTTCTCATGATAAACATACGTCCTTGACTCACATCAGGTAGCTATTTAGGAATTTATCAAGCCTATGGTGACCCTTGTATGAGTTTGGATGAGAAAGACATTGCCAAAAAAATTTATATTTGTGTGATAAGAGAAAATTCAAGCGAGGTAAGTGTTTTTTGCATGAGAGGATAAATAAAGTGGAAATATATTGAATGATATAAATGGAGAAATTGATATAATGATTTTTTATGAGGCATGATATCTTTTTTTATTGGTGTTTAATTGTTGGATCTCAATGATATGTGTTTTAAAATTTGTTTTTATTTGATGTTTACTTGATATGAGGTTTTGCCCAGGATTGAAAAAGGGTAAGTGTGGGGGAGTTTAAAAAACACTATTTTGTTGAATATTTTATTGATAATAAATGATATAATTTCCTTTCATTTTGTTAAATATGTTTAATTAAAAAATATTTGGGATTTGATCATTCATTTGAAAATTTGGTGAAAATTCTAGTTTTACCCTTTATAGTGCACTGTGGTATTTCGATGGTAAATATTTTTTTTATTTATTATTTGAATTTGAAAATTTTTAAAAATTTTCCTAACATAATTTTATACAACTTTTATTCAGGAAAATAGAGCTAAAGAGTAAAGTTGTTTGTTGAAAATGGGCCATAATGTCGAAGGTGGGCTGGACAGGCCAGAGTGGAGAAGCTTATGTATTTGGGCCATAACTCCTTCATATGGGCTTGGATTGAGCCCAAATTTTGATAGGAACCATATCCACACATGTGATCCTTTTGGAAGGCTTGCTAATTCACACGTTTTGGTGGTCAAATTGGTGGTGCAAGTTGGATTAAAATATTTGGCCGAATTTCCACATTCACACTTGAAACCACTTGTAACCTAACCTCCCCTCCCCTATATAAATTAGGGTTTTTATAATTTTTAAGGATTGGGATGTGAATTAGGAGATTATAGGCATAAGAGAATTGGTTTCACCCAAATTATAAAACCATTGTAAGAGGGGTAGCTCTTGAATCAAGGATCCCCTCATCGAAGCCTCCTTCTCTTCTTCATGTTGTAATATCTTCATTTGTGTTTTAAACTTATTTGTTCTTATTTTATTTCTTCTATTTTCTTCTATTTTGTTTAAATTTCTTCTTCTCTTAATATTTCTATTTGGTCCGGTATTCTTGAGTAGAAGCGTTATTCAGTTATACCCATTATAAACCTTTGCACATGCAAAATGCTTCTACGATGATTACACCACCCATGGAAGAGTAGTCTTTTAGTAATAGATCTATCTCTTACCTTCTATATTCATTTATTTTGAAACAATGATATACTTTAATTCATATAATATGATCAATTAATTGAGTTTTTAATTTAATTGAAACTAATAAATAAATTTAACAATAAACACAAAAACACGCGAGGATGAGATTTTGTGTAAATTGTGAGTGTGCGAACTTAATAGGTTATAAAAAACCCTACGGGATCAATTTTTAGTGATCAAATATAATCCCTAAACTCAATTAATTCAAATTTCCATAGGTAAAATGTTCCTTAATTTACCACTTACCATAAGCTAATCTTAGAACATCAATCAAAGCAGGGTCCTGCGATTGCATGTTCCGAAGTTATCCTAGGGTTAAATTCATTTTATCTTCGAGGTAAAGTTAATTCTCGTAGGGTTCAGGATTTAACAAATTAGGGGTCATAATTAAGTGAATGTTAATTTAAATGATAAAGATTAATAATAGAGTGAAGAGGTAGAGTTAGATCGATTATGCCTTTTTAAATATTCTCGTAAAAAACATCTTCTTGTTGTGTCATTTTAATTGAAATTCATTTCAAAACTAAAAACAAAAAAAATACAACCTTCTTCGAAAAACGTTCTTCTAGATTTATAAACTATAACGAACCCCCGTCTTTTAAAGTAGTGTTTTTATTCTCTTTTATTTTATTTCTAGAATACCTCTAAAAATTTGTTTTAATTCACTTCCTCCTTTGAGAGATGACCTTGGTCAGCTACTCTACTGCACCTAAGTACCCAAAAATCACACTAATCATTTGACGGTGCCAATGAAAGTTCTCTTTCACCCACCTCTAGAAGCAGAACCATTAGAAACAAGATCTATTCCATAAAACAATCATCTATAGAAACCCTTTATGAGTACGGGGAATGATTTAAAAAGCTATGTGTCAGCTGCCCACATCAAGTCATTGAGAAGCAGAACTTTATTTTCTTCTTTTATCAAGGATTACTAGACAATGATACAAACCTTCTAAATGAATCATCTGGAGGTTCATTGATTGATAAGTCACCAGAAAAATCTAGGTGTTTTATTTATAATATTTCTCAGAACTCGCAACAATTTGTTTCAAGAGGTATTCATGAGGTACGAACTTCTCATCCATCACCCTTACTAGAAACTAATACTAAAGAGATAACCAGTTTGGTAAGATAGATATCCTTGAAACAAGTGGGTGACCAACAAGCACCAACTAAGGTATGTGGTTTATGAGCATCCCTTGATCATTTCACTAACCAATGGTCTGAAATATAGGGAATGAAAACTTGTATGAAAACCTTTCAATTGAGAAAGTAACAAAAAAATCAGGGATGGATAGAGCCTAGCCATGTTCAATATGGGTTTAGAAATCATAAAAATCAAGCTAGACCCCATAACCAAAACCATTTTCAAACCCCACCACTATTTCAATGAAAGCAAACTTATAACCATCCTCCACACCACCAACCACCAATTTTCCCAAGACCCTATGATCAACCATTCACCAACACAAAACCTTATGTGGGGTAGATGCAATCCAAGTTTCATGACCTAGAATATAAGGTGTACATGTAGGAAATTTTTTTGGGATGTTTTGTTGAAATAATGACAAACAATCCTAGGAAACATCCTTTCTAAACAATCCCAAACAATCCCAAACCCAAAGGAGAATGTCAGCATGATAACAACAAATAGTGGAAAAGAACTCTCACCACCAATATCCCATGAACTTGAAACAAGACCACCTGAGTTGAGGGAGAATGATGTTTTAAACTCTGAAAATTCTTTGAAAATGCATTGTGAAGAAGAGATGAAAGAGGATGAAGAGAAGGATAAACCAAGTAAGAAGAGACAAGAAACACCATTGAAAAGGAAACAAAGGTAGAAGAAACAATAACCCCTGCCACTTCCATCAAGGATGATTGAATCAAAGAAATTGCTAGAGGAAGCACTTCAAGAAGAAATTATAGAAACCTTATAGATAGTATAAATCAATATTACCTTACTTGAAGTAGTCAAAAAATTCAAAAATATTCTATATTTTTTAAGGACCTTTTCACCAAGAAGAAGAGACTTCAAGGAAATGAAAGTGTCAACTTTGGAATAAGTGTCTCAGCCCTTATAACACCACAATTTCTAATCAAATGTCAAGATCCAGGGAAATTTTCCATTCCATGCACAATTGGTTCTTTAAATTCATCTAATTCTTTGTGTGATCTAGGTGCTTCAATTAATGTATTTCCTCACTCAGTATACACTTCTTTGTAGATGGGTGACTTGAATCCCACTAGTGTGGTGGTCCAGCTTGAAAATAGATCCATAGTTTTCACTGCATGTGTTTTGGAAGATTTCCTTATGAAAGTCAAATATATCTTATTCCCAGATGACTTTACATGATAAATATGGAAGAAAATAGGATCTCTTTACACTCACCCATAATTTTGGGGACACATTTCTTGAAGACATCTAAAACCATCATCAATGTCCACGAGGGGACACTCACCATAGATTTTGGAGAGAGAACTTGGAATTTTAATATTTTTGAATCCATGAGGCACCCATCAGATGATCACTCCATCTTTTCACTTTCCCGTGAAGTTGGTGCAGAAACTATTGAAGATTCAAGTATGTTATATGAATTCTTAGACTTAGGAGAGGCTTCTTCCATTGAAAATATCATTGATCATGTGGATCCCCAAAATGTTGGAGATTCTTTTTTCATGTGGGAGGAAGATGTAAAATATTATTTCTTTGATGATTTGTTAAATGATGAGGAAGATTATATGGTTTCTTATGTATAGGCATTCCAAAATTTGGAATTGGTAAATGTCAAATTGTTTTCATCCCATGATAATCCCCCTTATCTAGAACTAAACCCACACCCCACTGATTTGAAATATATGTACCTTAGGGAGAGAGAGAAACTACCAGTGATAAATACTATTAATCTATTTGAAACCCTATATAAATCATTTATTGATATTTTTATAGAGAATTTACAAGCGATAGGGTGGATCTTAGGTGATACTCTAGGAATCAACCAAAAAATACGCTCACATAGAATTTTTATTGAGGGAGATTCCAAACCTTTCAGACAACCCCAAAGGAGGTTGAATCCCACTTTAATGGAGGTTGTGAAGAAGTATATTGAGAAGATATTGGAAGTTGGGATCATTTATCCCATATCAGATTCATATTGGGTTAGGCCAATTCATATAGTTCTAAACAAAATTGGCATAACCATTGTGAGGAATGAAAAGAATGAATTAATCCCGCTAAGAATTCAAAATAGCTGGAGAGTGTGCATTGAATTTAGTAAGTTGAATAAGGTCACTCAAGAAGTTAATTTCCCCATTTCATTCATCGATCAGATGCTAGATTGATTGGCAGGGAGAACTTATTATTTCTTTTTGGATGGATTATCAGGTTATTTAAAGGTACCCATTTCTTTTTAGGATCAATATAAGAGAACCTTTACATTCCCCTTTGGAACTTTTTCATATAAAAGGATGACATTTGGATTAGGTGTAAGTTAAGAATATTCTCTGATCACATTGAAGATTTCTTGGAGGATTTCCTATAGGATTTCTCAGTTTTTGGAAATTATTTTGACCATTGTTTGAAAAATTTGGAAAACGTTTTGAAAACATGCATTGAAAAACATATTCTTTAAAATTTTTTGAAGTGTCAATTCATGGTTGAGAGATGGATTTTCATTGGTCATGTCATTTCCAAAATGGGAATTGAATTTGATAAATCAAAAATTTATGAGATAAATTCTTTTCCTTACCCAAATTTTGTGAAAAATGTTAGAAATTTTTAGGATATGCAGGATTATACGGGAGGTTTATCAAGGATTTCAGTAAGATATATCTCCATATCTCTAGATTTATTTTGAAATATGTCGATTTTGATTTCAATGGTTCATGTAGGGAATCCTTTGATTATATGAATAAGAGATTGATTGAACCACTTGTGACGCAGCCACTAAATTCTAGAGAACCAATTGAGCTACTTTGTAATGATTCAAACCAAGCAGTTGGAGCAGTCCATTCTCATAGAATTGAGGGTTGGATAGAACACATTTTATATGATTAAAAAACCTTGGATACAGCTCAATTAAATTAAACAACCATAGAAAAAGAGTTTTTATATTTTTTCTTTAGAAATATTTAGATAATATCCTCTTGGAAATAAATACATTATTTTTTATGACCATGATTTTGGAATTTACTGCCACGCAGTGAGGCTGTTTTATATTCCATGGAGTGGAATTTCAAATCATGCCATTCATTAGCCCTTGCATGCTTGGATTTCCCCTTCCAATGGAGATTGATGACGCTAATTAAGTGTTCATTATGGCTCCTTAAGCCCAAGTGACAAAAATCTATGTGATAATCAAGGGATGATAAGTGATTAGCCTCATGAAACCTATATGTGGGGGCTCATGTACTACCCTTTTGATTTTTAATATAGAGATCGGGTTTCAGAGAGGTGTCATATGTTTTCTAATTATAGAAGGAATCAGAGTCATCATAGTTCAGTTTGTTCCTCATTACATAAGGGGATGAGGTAGAATTATAATCCTATGCGAATTATTGGATCATGATGGTTGAAATT
This sequence comes from Viscum album, assembly GCA_963277665.1. NCBI lineage: Eukaryota > Viridiplantae > Streptophyta > Magnoliopsida > Santalales > Viscaceae > Viscum > Viscum album. The sequence continues at coordinate 1,489,708,479 of OY728139.1, read as the reverse complement.
TTAGAGACATGATTTTTGTATTGAAATGGATGTTTATTTGAGCTCGAGCCTTAGGAATGAGGACTATGAATCCTGGTTATTTCATGAATCACAGATATCAATGTTTAGTTGATTTGGGATTACACACTGAGGTTTCCCTATTTATTGAGGATTACAGACTGAGGTTTCCATTATCCTTGAAATGGTTTATGATGCGTGTTATATAGTCATTACAACTCCCTAATACCATGAGATCAATGCTTGGTGTGTTAAACAAGGTATGGAAAATGATCAGTTTCTCTGCTTGTGGATGCGAAACTTATATACTGGGGTGGACCTTTGGGGGATTGATATAGAGATCGAGCCATAGAGAGTCATCCTATGTATCCTAGTTATTATAGTAATATGAGTTCTTGTAGTTAAATTCGATACTCAATCCATTGGGGTGAGGTATAATGATCTGGCCATGGGAATGATGGGGTCTGGATGGTTGGAATGTCAGAGATAGGATGTCTGTATTGAAATGGATATTTATTTGAGATTAGGGATTAGGAATGTGTCTTATATATCCTGGTTATGGAATGAATTAGAGTTATTGTAGTTACTTTTACTCGTACTTACACACCAAGGTTTCCTTACAGATTGAAACACACACACTAAGGTTTTTGTTTTCTAGGGAATACACACTATGAATGAACAAGGCTATCAATTCCTAGGATTCCATTTCTGTTTTGGTATGCTTACTTACCTAAAATGCATTGATTGACCACTTGAAGTGCCTTATTTATCTGGATGATATGTTCTAGAATTTTTTCCCGATATGTCTAAAGGCATTAATATGATCAAGATGACTTTTCAGAAAGGTTTTTCATGTACTGGACAACATTTCTAAGGGTTGTCTCCATATCAAAGCTAACTTATCGGAAGACATCACATGAATCAGATGGATTGTCCTGGAAGCCATTGCATGACCTAACTATTTTGTCTTATATGGTGTTGCATTATCAATGATAACTTGTCTAGAGGACAACATAGGACAAATATGGATTATCCTGGAATCCATTGCATTACCTTATTTTCTTATCTTAAAGGGTGTCACATGGTCCATATGACCTTCTTGGGTGCCATCGCGAGAGATAAGTAGCACATATGGAGGGTGTTGTGAGATTTAATGTGACATGGCTCAGAGGGTGTCGCATGTCAGGGATGACATGCCTAGAGGAATAACAAGACATGGTTGGAATGCCCGAAGGACATCTCAAGAGTTAATTGACAATCTTGGGTGCTACCGTGGAACTCAGTTGTCCTAAACTAGTTCCATTATATAAGTCAGATGACATGTCTGAAAATCACCACTAGACTATGATGATGAGACTATAGAGTCCCATGAGATCTTGGTGGTATTCGTATGAAGTTTTGTATGACATTATTTGATGTTTCCAGGGGAAGTTTCATGATCCAAATAGTATATTATAAGACTATCGCATGGTTTGAGTTATTTTCCTGATGTTATCGCTTGTCTAGGATAGTTCACATTAAGTGAATATAGTTCAACGTATATGTATTTTCCTTATGTGTCCGATTTATTAGACTTTTTCCTTGCCTTATATCAAGATTTCATTAGAATTTTTCAGTGTTAGATTATTTGATGTCTTCCATGATATAGAAAATGTGTGGGATGCATCTCACGCGTACTTCTAGGAGTCCTTCGTGTCATATATTAATGATCACCTAAAGTAATTTTTCTTCATACATGATCACTCCATTAATTATCCAGTGTATTTACAGACAAAATACTTTCTGGTCGTGATATAAACCGCTCTAAAAAAATTTCTCTTGTTCTTGGGTGTGTTGATGCGCCTGGATGTGAAATATCAAGCCTTGTATATGGAAGTTGAGGGGTTCCTTTTCTATGTTGGGGTGGGGAATTTATAGGTCCAACAACCCATGTTGTTCACTGTTTTTTGTTGCGTATCTAGCGTGAATCCAGGCTTGAGTTGGTGAAGGTATCAGGCACATGTGTCTTCACGAGTCTTCTTTTATGGATCGCTCTGTGGGTGATGCCATATTTTTAATGATCACGAGTCCCCTCATCAATGTGTACTTTATTTTAATATTTCCAATCAATGAGTAATTTTTGAATCATGTGGGTATGCTAAAGGACTTCCATCTCCTCATATTGAAAAATTGAGGGGCCTTTATGAGACTAAGATTCCTACTGAAAGGCCTTCGTGTTATCTTGGGTGACTTTTTTTGGACTTTTTGTGAGACATAGATAGTTTTTCCTTAGCACATCACAAGTGTTTTATGACCATGAGAGTTCCCACATCATCCCTTTTAATTCTGTTTTTTAATTCTAGGGTTTAAGTGAGGTTTCAAAAGTGACATTGAGGAAATTTTAACTTTTTTTGGGATGCTTCATGTGACCAACATTGGTCCTATTGCGTTGCGCATGTAATTCATGTAAAATTCCATATGTTTATCCTTAGGGAGACAAAGGGGGGTGTAGTCACCTGTACATACCCAAGGCTCATCGTGTGATGAGGTTGACATGCTAAAGGGATTAACTGATATGATGTGGGTAAGCCACTAGGGACTCACATTTTCTTGTGGACTATTCGGGTGTATTGCGTGATGCATAGTAACTATGAGAGGATTCTGAATCCCCCCCCCCTTTATTTCATTTTATTTTATTCTATAGAGGCTTGGGGTTCTTTCATGTTTTTTTTGAAGTTTTCAAGGATTTTTATTTGTAACCATTGGTTACACATTGAATAATCAATACATTCACAAATGAATTTTCCCTTTTTGGAATTATCCTAAATTTTTTTAAGATTTTTCATATGGTTTGTTAGTATCTTTCTAATGACAACCAGTGTGGCCTGGGGGTACTCATTTGGATACCTCAATGAGGACACTAGATGCCTGTAGTTCCTTTTCAAGAGAAAGTGGATTCTTTAGAAGGGGCTATGTGGGATCCGTTGTAGGCTATGTGATTCATGGAGAGTCTTCGTATGGACTTATAATGGTCATGTTATCGCGATTCTTTTAAATTATTATGCAATCCATAAGTCTCAATCACCTTCCCCTTCTATTGATTTTGTGGGGAAAATAAATCCCTTATTTAGATATTCCTTTCTTTTTGAATTTAATGAAGCTCATTTAGTAGGTGTCAAAACTAAATCAAGTGAATTTTTATAAAATCAAATGCATACAATGAAAACATATCATATGTTTTTCACATACATCCTACTTTCTATAGACATATCACATGAGTAAACACAAATTGTTGTGAATATTTTCATTGATTTTTTTGTTATATTTTCTCAACCTACCTTGAACCTACTTTTCAACCCACCACATAAACTTCCACCTATAATATAAGAGAATTATCATTTGAGTATGTGTTATCATTAATTATATAAGAGGATTTCAAAATTTTATATTTATTAAGATTATTCAACTACGGGAATCTTCAACATTTAGTTCATGAGAAAATTTTGAATTTTTTAATCGATCACTTTGGTTGTATAGAGATAATGTACCAACATGGTGTGATCATGAGGGTCATGCTTTTTCTATGTAACCCATGGTACATCCTAATGCAATAATGTTGAATTTTTATTTTAGGATCTCAAAGTATGCAATGAAGTTCCTAATTTCAATAGACTTCATGATATATTTGAACCATACAGAGGATGTAAATTCAGAAGTTGTTACATGAAAACATTCTCATTAACCACATGTTTTAAGGTTAATTGTATTATCATATGGATTATATTCATCTAAAGATTCAGTGTATTAACCAAACATTATATTTATTGACCTTATGTTACAATAACTGACTTTATGACCACATGGTAAATCATTCCTTCCTGTGGTAAGTCAATCAACTACACGAGTCAACACCTAATGGTCACTATACACTCACGATATTTGTATTATTATAGTTATTTATTAACATGATTTATTTTTATAAAATATATAAATTTAATAAATGGGGTTTTATGGTATTATTGTCATTTCCTTTTACTGCATGATTTTATTATGTGATTTAAAGGACTTTATTACTTCTTAAATTCATATTATTGGTGTAATAACCATGCGAAGTGTTTTTAGAATATACTTTTTTATAGTTTTGTATGGGGATTAATTTTTCTCTTCATACCATTCATATATATTGAAAATATATATTGAGTATTTAAAATTTTATGTTTTAAGTAATTTATTTGATTTATTCTTTTTTCAATTAATATTTATTGCCAACAAACTTATTAAATCCTGATTTATAGAATATAATGAAGTGTTATTAATTTTTCAATATTTATGTATCTTCATGAATATGGAATGTTTTTTTAAAAAATTTAATTTAAATTTTATATAAATAAATAATATTATATTTATGGGATTTCATTAACATATTATTATTAAGAATTTTGGGATTGATTAATGATGAATTCAAATTAGTTTGAATTAGTTATGTTTTGGGAAAAAATTATTATGGATATTTTAGAATTATTTTGTATCCATATTAAATAATTTTGAATTTTAAATTTGAATTTTTTTACTTGGTTAAATATTGAATTACTATTTTTATATAATGTATTTAATGGGATTTAAGACTCATCCATGGATGATATGATACAAACTAGTTTTGATATAGAATATTTATTTATTGTGAGGAATTCTGTTAACGTGAATTAAAAACTATTAAACTATCAAAGTTATTTATAATTTTTGGATCCTATTAAAACATATTTATATCTACTTGGTAATATTTAAAGGAACATATTCTATTATGACCACTTCCATGGTCTTCCTGATACATTCTGGTCAACTACGTTACACTCTGATCTTTTATGATATATTTCTTCTAAAATAAGTTCAATATCTTCTAAAGATTATGATATATACAACACAAATTATAAAAACCATATTATAGTATACCATTATATCCTACACATTAAAATGGTTAATATAAATAGAACTAAGTAATAGTCCCTAAACTCACACTCCCTGATCTTGTTCGAAGAATATGCACTTTACATTCATGGATTTGATATTCATAAAGGTGAAGAAATTTTTCTACCCAAACCATAAAACATCAAAAGGAAATATTGAATCATGTACATACCCAAGGACCTTTTAGATTTACTATTTTAGATAATTTTGAAAATATATTATATAAAAAACCCTCATCACTTCAGATGATTTTTTTCAAACTATTACTCATTTTTAATATTCCATTTTAAGAATTTATCATCTCCCAAAAATGTATTCACATATGAAAAGTTTGTAAGTCAAATAAATTTTAATCATTCTTCATAACCTAGGGTAAATTTTCAGTAACATTATATATAATAATTATCAATTAAATTTAATTAGTGATAATTCAATGAGAATAAGGGTATGTTGACATAATCCCAGATCATGAGAATAACATAGGATAATTCATACCCATAAATTCATAGATCATCAGTAATAAAAAATGAAATAAATATTTAACCAAGGAAAGAGTCATAGTAATCAATAATATTGATCCATGTGACATCAATATTGATCAAAGGAAACCTTTAAAACCCAAATAAAGTACAATAAAAACCTGTTGATATCATTGATCATTATTTTATAACCAATTTTAAACACATGTAAATATAACTAAATCCTAGTTAAATCCATAGGAGAAACACATCGGTAACTCTCTCTTTGTTGCCTCTAAATACAAAGTACATTAACTAATGCATTAGAGCACTATCTGGGTGAACCCATTCTATAATCTATATCAAGATCAAATTTTCTTCTTGAGTTATAATGGGGATAAAATCTTTATATAATCTATATCAGGTTACCCATTCATCACCAATTAGCTCCATGTATTTTTCATGAATATTTTTTTGATGCCTTTAATTTTCAATCATAACAATAATCAATATCCTTATATACCAATGGAAGAGAAACAAGTTACAAGAAAATATCTTTGAAATAATCATAATACAACCAAAGAAAGAATAAGGATGGTATTATTACAAAATATCTCGATCCACCATAATTAAATTCAATAGTTGTGGGAATTGATGAATAGAAATTCCATTTAATATCAATAAACATTTTTATAAAATACCCCGTTATCTTTTAAAATAAATGTTTAAAAGTAAAAATTTACAAACCCATTATGAAAATACTTTATTGAAAATAAAATTAAAAAATGATAATAGAAAAAATAAAATAAAATAATGATAATGATGGTGGGAACCTTTTTTATGTTTTAAATGTTAATAATAAACATTATTTTTTAATCATTTTGTAAATGTAGTCTAAAGTGACATATTTGGAAAATGCTGTGAAAATTTACTTTTTGAAATTTTTTAAAAGAATCACAAATATCAGGTAAAATATTTTTAGGAATTACTTTTAAAATAAAATAACATTTATCAAAAAAATTTAAAAATATTGATATGGATGAGAAATAATCTCGATCTAAAATAAGATACAAGATCAGTATCACTTATAATTACCTTACATGGGGTTTACTTGAATAAATAAGGGGTAAATTGAAGTTAAAAATATAAACAAAATTCATTACAGTAAGATTATAAGATATATTTGGTTAAATAAAATAATATCATATTCGTTGCACTAGAGGAACCTTAAAAATAAACAATCCTAAAAAGAAAGGATATTATAACATAAATCCATTGACAATTTAGTAACATTTAAATCATAATACCAAAGAAATAATAACTTTAGATAAAACATTAAATATCATGCAAATAAGGAGAAATACGATATAACATATCAAAGGTTAAATATATTCACCTCATAAAAAAATATAGATTCAGATCATAAAAGTATGTCTTGTGGGAAGGGAATTTGATGAATAACCCTTACAAACATCTTATCAATGAATTGAGATATAATAAATGGAGTGATTATGTGTAAAAAGTTTAAATAAAACAAAAAATAAATAAATACATTATAAAAAATTTGAGATGTATATTTACACAAAACCATGGCATTACAATGTCAATGGAAAAGATTTATAACTTAATGAATTGAAAATGAGTGAAGAAACCCCTTACCACTTATTAACATTCATGTTAAATATATTTAGATAAAATAATTAAAATTGAATCTAAATATATCATGAATTATATAATATTCGTGATATAACTTTTAAAAGGTTAGTATATGCACCATATAAAATAAAGTTTGTGCATATCATTAAAATATGTCTCAATTAAATGAAATTGAGAAAAATATCTTACATCGAGTCTAGAATTTTCATGTATGTCTTTTAAATCTTGTATAATAAACTCATATAAATTATTTTAATTTATAAGAAAATTTTACATGTTTAATAAATAATCCACAAACATGTTCCTTCATTTATCTTAATGACATCGTTAGTTACTTAGTCTGCTAAGTCCACATCGGGTATTTTGAGGACGTTCTGTCAAAAATTTAGAGACAACTTCGGTGTGTTGCATAGGTTCAAAATGATCCTTCTTACATCATTTCCAGATTAAATATAATGAAATAATTATATTTTTTAAAATCAATTATTATTTTAAAACTAACTATAAGACAAGTTTATAAAAAATAAATTACGTGACAATCATTGAGAAGGTAGGTTGTACGTACGCATGATTAACGTTTCCATTTATTCAACGATCATTATGTAAAGATAGAAAGTACTATATTCAATTTAATTAATTATAATTATAATTATATATACTATATTATTTATTTAAATATAATTATATTTCTCATCCATATGGTGTGGTTATAAGAAATGAATCACATCACTTCATTGAGGTTGAAGTCAACATATACACATGCACAACAATATCATTTTTCGGTGAATGGAATGGTATAAAATTAAATGATATATTATCCATTAATAATGGTAAATTTTTAATTATTATCTTATAAAAACATAAATTTTATGTTTTTAACCATTCAGGGGAGGTGGTGATGGAAAATAAATTAAATCTATTCGTGAGGCGGTAGTGTGTTATACACACAAATTTTAAACTACATTCCCATTTGATGTAAGTTATAGGTGGATATAGATATTTATATTAAGATTAAAATAACTCAATATAATTAATATATTTTTTAACTAATTTATCATACATGTTTTTTTTGAATGAGGTGGAATTAAAAATATAATGAATATGCTTGGTTAAGAACTATACCTCTTCTTCAGACAAGCTCTTTTTCTTTACACATTATTCCCTATAAGGTTGGTATTATACCAATAATAATACCTCTATAATATTTTTAGATATTTTAGGAACATATTTTCTATGATTATATATGAACCTAAATGATTTTTATATGTGATGAAATGTGATAGAGTGGAACCCTTCTATAAGAGAGGGGAGGGTCACTTTTAGAATTTCATAATGTTTTAAATTTAATTTAAATTCATATTTATGTCCAAAATGATAAAAATTTAATATATTATAATAGAATATGTGTATTAGAGTAAATAATCTCATAAATTAAATTTATACATTTTTTACCATGTTTTTACTCTTATCATTTGTTTTTAACCCACATTAACTCTTTTCACACTTACCACATCAACATGGTTTACTTCCCATTGAAGATCATGATAGTTACCAAAAAATGGAAATGAATGTCCCGTAAATGGATTTTTTTTGGGTATTTTAAACCAAATCAAAATCACATCGCTAAATATGGGGTTTTAATAATTTTATATTATTTAATTACATATTATTTTCATAAAATATCAGTAATGTCAATTTTAGAACTATTCAATTACATTCATTTTTAAACACTAATAAAAAATAGAATTAAAATAATTTATTTTATTAAATCATTTAGATGTTATTTTTATATAAATAATTTTTGGAAAAAATAATAATTTGAAATTATATAAATTTTAATTTTTGTAAAATCATTTATGTTATTTTTCTATTAATTGTATAATTTCTTCCCCAGTATTGTGTAATAATTTATCATTATTATTTCTTAAATAAAAATTAAAATTAAATTACCATGATTGAGATAAATCATTTAGATCAAAAAATACTATTTTTAAATAATAACATATTATTTTTAAGCCCTCGTCAAAATATTGTTGGTATTAAAAACAAGAGTGTGGTATATTTGAAGTTTCTTTACATGAACTTTTATAAAGTTAATAATCACATAAAAATGGAAGACGACCATATAACGGAATCATAGATGATTGTGGATGAAATGAAATCACAAAATAAAATAATGAAAAAGTTTATTGTCATTTTTTGTATAAGGACACGGCCTTAAACATTACTTATTATTAAATTAAATGAATAGTTCACATTAAGGATCTTTTCAGGTTTAGAGTTTTAGAGAATTAGGACATAACTATTAAATCTCAAAGATTACAAAGTAGACACATCTACTCAGATTCTATTTTTTCACAAAATAAAAACTCTTAAGCACAAGAGTCATGTCTAGTTCCTTGTTTTAGACAGCCTGACATTTCCTTGTTCTCATCCTTGACCCTATTCATCTTTATGTCCTGTGAAAAACATTTCAGAAAAACTTAGGATGAGCATAAAAAGCTCAGTAAGGGTTATAACAATAATGAAAGAATTCATTAGTCCATGTATACATAAGAATCAATGAAATCATACTTTACTCATAAAACATAAGCACTTTAACATACCTCATTAAATCATAAGATTTAGGAATAACTCATAAAAATCATAAGACGTAAAGGTAACTTGAGGCATTCATAACATTCTTACGTAGGGAGTAACCCTCATGGTTATATTTGGAATACCCATCATAGTATATTCCCTAAATCTCTTTAGAGAAACCTTAACGTTTAACCTCCTTCGTGTTACCCAATGCATTGGAGAGCTATATCGGGCTCACCCGCCCTTGTTTATCACAGAACCACCCATATTCATAAATAATGCCCAAGAACCATAACATAATCGTATCACATAAAACATGCATAAAGGAAACATAAAATTTCCACATTTCAATCACAAGATATCAATACAACACATTTATATAATGAAAACATTATCAAAACCATTTAAAACATTTAATAAAGAGATTTTTGAATCAAAGTGTCCCATACCACTTTGATGCTTTTAAAATTTTAAACCATTAATATCCATAAAAATAAATCCTTAAAACCATTTTGAAAACATGGATATTAATGAGAAATATTTATAACATTAAATAATTAAAACAATTAAAACGATATTTTAGTTAAAAGGTTTTTAACAAAATGAGAGACACTTGAATAAAAAAATGAGGAATAACATTTAATCAGAACATTATAATATCATGAGAATAAAGGGATTCATCATATAATATTCCAAAGGATAGTATATACACCATATAAGGGTTAATTGGTGCATAACAACAATTAAGTCTCAATAGAATTGTAAAATGAGATGAAATCCCTTATAAAGAAGGTATCCGTAGATTAAGGACAAATCAATCTCATAATTATGTGTGAAAAATTTAAATTCAACCAATATAAGTGTATATTAAGTGTAAAACAACCAGAGGTCATTCACACATATTAATAGTACGACATATTAAATAACTACAAGTTGAACCCAAAAAAATCGAAATTGGGTTGAGAAGTTCCCTTGGTAAAATTCGACAGCCTAACGGTGTCACATTAAAATTCATCCAATTATTTGATGAGAGATAAAATGGAATCTCATCACTTGGAAATAAAATTTACATCAATAAGGATATATAAGAATATATCCCAACATAAAAAGATGTAAATTAAAAGACATAACCAAATATGTCTTTTAAAAAGAGGAGTGTGAGAGGTTCCCTTACCGATTTGGGCAACTTTCGAAACGTACACCCCATGAAGGAAGGGTCATACAATGAAGATGTAAATACCCATAAATGATATTATATTATACAAATAGTAAAATAATGGTCAGTACATACACCACACAAAAGGAAATAGTGACCAATGTAGCATGAATCTCACAGGAATAAAAAGTGAGATGAAAATCCCCTTATGAAAATTCGGCAGCCTAACGGCGCCACATAAAACATCCAAAAATTTATTGATGAGATAAAATAGGGTCTATCATCATATTAAAATTAAATTTACAGAAATATTAATATATAAAAACATCCCCCAACATAAGAAAGAGGATCTTAAAATAAGTTACATAAAAGAGAGTACATTAAAAGAAAGAGAGAGGTTGGATCCCTTACCTCAAGTCCGACTTGTCTTGTTCGTTTCTTTATATTCATAAATAATTAACTTTGGTCAATTTATAATTTCTTAAGGTACTCCTTTAAAAATTATTATTCAGTTCATATCACATATTACAATGTTATAATAATTGTTTAATAATGTGAGTTCATATTAGACGTTTTTGTCGATGTTTGGTACATGAGTCAAAAATGAACTTGGTTGAAAATGATTGTCCATGTAGTTATAAGTAAATCATCTCCAGAATAGTATTAATGATTTAAATATCATATATATCCAGTACATATTCATTTTATACTATTACATAACATTTGGAGATAAAATGAAATGAAATGCACCGTTCATGGAAACGGTAGGCCGTACGTACGCATGAACGCTACTTTCATTTCTTTTTCATATTAATGGAATTGAAAATAATTGAGAGATATATATATATTATAATTCTAGTATAATATATATGTTTTATAGGTCACATATGTTCATTATTTTCATTCTTTATACATTCCATGTATTGCATGAACGAGTCACATCACTTGAGGGGGCAGTAGTCCACACTTCCTCGTATTAAATTATCGCAATTGCACAACATGCAAAGCATAAAGGTATATTTTAAATATAAAATACAGAAGCATATGGGAAACATAGAACCATAAATATCATATATAAAATACAGTGTCATTATAATGGCCACCATGAAAGGTGTCAAGAGAAGATTGAACAATCATCGTTTCGTGAGGCAGAAATTTTCCATCCACAGAAACAGTATGTTCTTTAACCATTAGATGGAGGTGTGTGTAAGTGTAGCTCGAATCCTTAACATAAAAACTTCATATTATATTGAAGATAATTTTTTTGTTATAAACTAAAGGAATAAAAAGAGTTTAGGGATTTGGAGAAGAAAAATAAAACAAAAAAACACAAGTGAAGACATTACCTTTAAATCGGGTAACTCCTCTTGGTTTGAACCAAAAGGGTTTCTTGAAGAGAATTCTGCCAAAGGTGAGACTTCAATGATAAAGATATGGATTTGGAGAGAGGAAATGGGAAGGGGTTGGATGATCCAAATTCTTGAGAGGTGTGGATAAGGTGGAAGAGGTGGGGGCCTTTTATAAGAGAAGAGGAGGGGCAATCATGGAATGTTATAAACTATTACTTTATTATAAAATGATTTTCGGATTTCAAAGGTCCCAACAGGATATATTTCGAGGATAAGGTGACAAGGTTTTTAAATCCACACATAAAATAGGTTTGTGAAATGTTTAAGAATTAGATTTCACCCTATATTCTCATTTTATTTAAATCGTTCATTTATGAGGTAATCATTGCATCATCACGGTGTCATAAATAAATTAATTTATTTAATGTCTAAAAATTATAAAAAACTTTCATGATTTAGGAAATATTTTTATATTTCTAATTAATATTTATAGTCAAAAATATGACTTGTATAACCCCATGTAAAAATTGTTTTAGTAAAACAATACATGTTTGTGACATTTAAATATTAACTTTAAATAAATAGTTATTAATGTCATTTTCCAACCAAAGTGGCTCCATGGGGTCCCCAAGTTGACCCATGGATTTTTGGGGTCTGCCATGACTCATCCCATAAGGGTAGGACATGTGTCAATGTCATTTCATATTATTATAACAGTATCTTTACCTTAAATTACACTAATTACCTTTAATCACGATTAATAAAACATAAAAGTTACTGTTCACCAAAAAAAATATTTTAATCTCATTGAATCAAATTTTACTTCCTAATGACATCCATGTATGTCGGATTTTTTAAAATCAAATCACAGAAGTGGTAAAGTTTCATTTAAATGAAAAATCAGTTTCTTTAACTACAACATAGGGGTTTCACTATTCATCAAAAATTGAAGTTTTTCAGAAGAAAAAAAATCACCCTAAGCTATATTTGATATTTTGAATTCAAAAATGATGTCTATTTTAAAAAATTCAAAATATATAAGTTGAATTAATTAATTTAATAATTCATTCCCGCTGTCAAAACAAATAGCGTGTTTTTAAGAAACAATATCTATTAAAAGATTGACACTAGTTTAAGTCCAATTTCAAAGTGAAATTAATTCCAATGACCACTATTGGATTAAATGGTAAAAATATATTCCAATTAAACTTTAAAACCAATAAAAAATATAATCAAACCATATATTTAAATTAGATGAAAAAGCAGTTTTGATGTAAAATGCAGTATTTTTTCACTATTCATTAAAAAATGAACAATATCCGAAACATACAAAAAATTTAACTAAAGTAAATTTCAATATCTCAATCATAAAGAATAAGTTTATTTTGACAAATAGAACTTACAAAATTGTCAAAAGTTAGATTTAAAAAAGGTTCGCCATCAAAAGGGGATAAAACAATCTTTTAAAAATATTAGAGTATTTATTCTTAAAATTGGATTCATTTGGATTTTAAGCCTCTAACATTTATTGAATAAATGTAAAAATATTTAACAAACATATGTAATCATTTTTTAGTTATTTTTGTTCATTCTCGCCATTACAACAGCTAGGTGTTAACTATTATAATATGATTATATTATTAGTGTACAACGTAAGATTTCAAAGAAACTCGTTGTTGCGTACTGGTTACACCATCAAGCATAGGATTCCCTTTAAAGTAATATTAACATTTTATTCAAAAATATTGATAAAAATTAGAATGTAATATTATTTATTTACCTGGTATGTTACATTTTGAGTCCTTAAAATTTAGTTTTAACAAAAATTATCCATTTTAACATTTTCTATGGAAAATAAAATTAATAAGGTTAGTATTCATATCATCCAAAAATAAAAGGTAACTATTTACCAAATTTATAACTCGTGACTCACAATATGGAATATATTTTCAAAAAATTAAATCCAAATAATTGGAATAATTTAATTTTAAATTAAATTGTTAAAATGTGATGAAAAACATTTTTTTGAAAGAATAAAAATTGTGAATATAATATATTTTTATTTTAAATTGAAGTATAAAGTTCTTTTCAAACCCAATTATTTTGTTATTTTAAATAAAATTGAAGTGATGAAATTTTAAAACTAATCAAAATTAATATTTAATTTTTAAATACATTTAAATAAAATATAACTTTTAATAAAAAACAGTATTATTCACTAAAAACTAACTTTTAATAAAAATTTCGAAATTTCACCATATGTTAATTTATATATTCTAATATATTTATTCATATTTATTTTATAAATTAAAATTTATAAAAATTTAAGAAATTAATAATATAATTTTATCACAAGAATAAATAAATATTCCTTTTTGAGGAAAATATATTTTTAAAAAATAAAATGGATGTTAGAAAAAATTGAGTAATTATTTCCTAAGAATTAATCAATAAATTTTTAATGATTATAACCATTATATATATATATTTATATAAATAGTCAATATTATTAATACCTTCCAATTCAACAGCTGCATTATAACAACTGTATTTAAATAATAATATTTTGTGGTTACATTACACTCTGTGTTGTATATTTTGTATTTGATTGAACATAATCATCCTTCTAAAATATGGTGATATTAACCCCCCCCTCCCCTTCAAGAAATGTTTTCCCTTCCACTTTTAACTCAATAAAAGAAATAAAGGTCCATATTTTAATATATCATTTTTTGAATATCACATCCTAAAAATGGTTAATAAAACTACCTCATGAAACAAGAGAAAGGGATGTATAAGGATCATATGGGATAACGCATACTAGGTTTCCAAATAGGAAAAAATTAGTTGGAAGTGAAAATATTCATATATAGGAAAATAATAATATGAAAATAGTTATGGAGAGTGATAAAGATAATTTATCATAAGAAAATAAATGATCATTATAATGACCGAGACTTTTTAAACTTGGATATTACATATTTGTAGATGAATATTCACTACATTACAAAAAACACATAATCAAGGACCGTAATAGTTTATTGACTTTGGAAACATGGGAAACATTGTCCTAAATTGGTTAATTTTCTTCAATATCTCTGATAAAGACCTTCCCCTTTAGTACGCATACTTAAAACCGTTCATTATAACACGAGGAATTGAATCATAAGAAATGGTGAAACTAGATGCTCAATAAGGGTAAACAAGTGAGATAGTTATGCATAAATATGATAATTTAGGGTATGATGACGTTATCATTAAGTTTGAAGATCATACCTTGTATATAAAAGATCATAAACATGAATCATAAAAATACTGGAAACTCATACGGTATGAATCATAAGGGAATCAAAGAACACAATCCATGAGATCGTAACATTGACATAAGACATGAAATTATGGCATACACATTAACTTCTAAATTTGTGAAAATTTATAAATAGTAATAGGTTTAATCATTAAATTAATTACACGAAATCATTACCCTGTATAATCATATGTACACCAAACCCAGACCCATGCATAAAAGTATGGACATGAAAAACAGGTCCATGCATGGAATTGTGAACATGAAATCAAGTTCACACATAAGATATATACCACATAAGTTATCCATACTTACCCAATTCATTGTATGAAGATATAATCCTAGACCATCACATAATGAAAATGATATATATATTTTCAAAAATAACATAAACAATTCATCATATAAGAACCCATGTAATGAAATGGGATTCATGAACATCATTCAATCATAACATAACCCATAGAAAAGAAATAATTTTCATAGATATAATTTCATCATAAACATAATCCATTCATATAATGAATAATAATGTTATAATTTAATCATATCCTCGTTAAAATATAATTAACATCAAATAATTTTATCCTAGATGGAGAATAATTTTAAGATATTAGTTGAAAATAGTTCTTGACGAAAATATAATTTCTCATTTGAAAACATTTTCTATTTTTAATTATAAGAAATTTAAAATAAAACATTTTCATTGAAAATAAAAATTTAATATTGTAATTTAATATTAAAATAATTAAGGTGTGATGATGGTGGAATTTTTTTCATGCCATATAATTTAAAAAAACATTCCTTTCATACTTTTTCTAGAAAAATCATAAACTTCCTCATTTGGAAAATGAAAAAAATATTCTTTTCAACACCTATATTAAAAAATAGAAAAAGGGAACAATGAATTTAAGTATCCATAATAGAATAGTAAAAAAAATTGAAAACATTTTAATAAACCATATAAATATAAGAAAAATATTTCCCAATAGAGACTTAAAACGAAACAATTCAAAATATTGATAAACTTGTGAAATAAATACTCATCATTTTATAATCAGTAAAATCATGTACCGTATGAAAAAATAAATTATATGGATATGCAGATACCATAATATTTTTTTATAGCACTCATAAAATACATTCATGGGAATTATATACACCACATAGAATTAAACATTGGTGTATAAGGCATGTGTCCCACAAAAATAAAAGTTAGACATAAATCCATTACCATATGTATTAAATCTCATCATACTCTTGAGAAACAATTTTATAAAAAATATAAGTTTATTATACATAAAATAAATAAACATATCTGTATATATATAATACCTTATATGATTTTCTTATTTCTTTATATTACCCACTTATTAACAATTCTATGTTTAAGTTATGTTTCGGGAAATGACTGTTTTTTCTCGTACTTGGTTGGACATTTTAATCTTGATTTCTATAAATAGATCATTATTTCATTATCACAAAAATTATAACCATGATACAAATATAATTTATATTCATTATATATTACTTTATGGTTATCTATAAAATAACTAGAAAATGAAATACATTGTTGAGGGAGACGGTAGGTTGTACGTACACACGAACGCTGCATTCATTTTCTTATCATACTAAAATAAAGAAACTTATATGATATATTAGAGATAAATATTAATTTATATGTTATATATTTCATATATATTCATAATATTCATCTTTATTACATCCTATGTGAAATATAGATGAAAACTGAATCACATCGCATCATGAATATGTTAATCCATAAGTACGCACGAGCGACATTTTAATTTACCAAAAGACTAGGTGGTAATAAGGTACATATGATATTATAAATACAAAAAGTATACTAATTTCATAAATATGATATATAAAAATTAAACCCATCATAATTCCTACTCATAAAAGATGATGATGGAAGATGAATTGTATCTCTACGTAAAGATAGTAAGTCGTACGTACACATGAGTGGTACATTCATTTCTTATTCGATGGGAAAGGGGATATATAATGTGGTGTTCGTAATAAAAATAATAAAATTTAATAATATATATTATTATCAAGTTATTATATTATGATATATATCATAGATCTAAAGGGGTTATAGAAGAGTAGAAAAATATGGTGATTGGTTAGAGCGATTACGTCTTCTTCAAAACCTCTCCTTTAGATCTCCTCTAAAGAAATTTTGAGTTGGTATTTTGGTAATAAAAAAACCTATAGAATGTTTTTAGGGAAGTTTAGAAGAGAGTTATTCATATTTTTTCAATACAAAAGGCTCAAACTGGTGAAATGAGATGAGTGAGGGGTGTCCTTCTATAATGATAGTGAGCGTCACTTTTTCAATTCGTCAAATGATTAATTTATAATAAATTAAATATAAATTAAAATACCTTAAATTGAAAGTAATAAAAATATAATGTGTGATAGGGTGGATATCATATCAAATAAAATATTTTAGACATGTTTCATATATGTTTAAACCTTTTCATTTTTATTATCCCTTAGTTAACCTATTTTTTTTAATTATAGAAACAACATTTTCAATTTAATAGGTAAAGAGTTTTACTTATAAAGTGTAAATTGAACCATAAATGGTAAATTTATGATATTTTAGACAATAATTTATCCCATTTGTCCTTATTTAGGTTTTTTATCATTTTCAACTAATTTAATAAATTATTATTTGTATAAAATATCATTTGTCTTAATATTAACAATATTCATTACATTGACAATAAGAAAACTAATTCAGAAATATAATATCAAAAACATTACATAGTACACTAGTAATATATCATAGTAACCTATTAAATTTTTGTAAAATCTTAATTAATTAAAAATATTTTTTTTTTAATATTTCTAATATCATTTAATTAATTCTTTTATTAGTCGAATAAGTATTGCATCGTCATTGTGTAATTATTTATGATGATTATTTATTAACAAAAAATTAAAAATAAAATTCAATTATGTATTTGAAACTATAATATTTCAAAAGAGTATACATAATCATGCTTATCTTCTATGAATCCAAATATAAAAAATATAATACTTATTAAAAGTAACGGAGTTTCATTTTGTCACTCTCTTTGATTTTACTAATATTTATATACTTTTCTTAGAAATGTGTCCATTAAATTGTTAAATTTATATTCTTATTTGTTAATTATAAAATTCAATTCATATAATAACATTTTTTTAATGGTTTATGGTAGTTTTAAAATATTTAAAATATTATTTTTACACTTAATTTACCAGATTTACCGTTAACTGTGGAAATAAAAATTGCTAAAGCTACTACTCATACAGTCAAAAAATAAAAGGGTAATATTTTATAAATTTTTAAATTATGATTAAAATTATGGAACCCACATTCCCAAATTCAATTCACAAAATTTTTATATATTAATTAAAACATAATCATACAGACGGGACAAAACAATTAGTTTTTAAAGTAAAAATGTTCAAAAGTTTTAGATTTTTTTTATATCCAATTCAATGTAAATGTAATTAAAATGGACTAAATTGTATTAAATTATAAAAAATTAATCTAATTATATTGTAAAATTTAGGTAAAATATAATTTAACACTTTATATTATTTCACTGAAAAAGTTTTTTCTAATTAAAATTCATAATTTTTCAGTATTCATCAAAACATGAAGCTTATTAGAAAAATACCAAACAATTTTGTTAAAGTAAATTTTGGGATCCCTATTTCAAATAATAAGTTAAATTTTCTAACAATAAATTATAATAGTTTCAAAAATATTATTTAAAGCATGTGTGGAATTAAAATGTGTCATTTGTTTTTAAAATAATACAGTTGTAAGGAATAAAACTAGATTAATTTCTATGTCATGTATATAAAAAACATATATAAAATTTTAAAAAAAATGTTGAGTATTTTATTAATATATTTCATAAATTTAATCCAATGATATTTATTTGTTTATTTTATTGATATAAAACACACTTGTGATAATTTTATTAGTTTTTTAGAAAAATATTTTCTTTTAATTTCAAAAGGGTTTTACATGTGTAATACATACATTCCTAATTCATATAATCCTATTAATAACATCCATTATAATATATTTTTTATAATTGTATTATTTAAATAATTACAAAAATAAAATGATTTTTCATAGAAACATGGTATTGTGTATAGCTCAAACATAACTTGGTGCAACATGCAATGCATGAAATCAATGAAAAAAAATTATTTAAAAAATATCTTTCATAAAAATCTTGTGGTGTTGCATTCTAACCCCCTTAAAATGAATTTCCCCCTCAAAATTATTTAGATATATCAATGGCTTAATAATTTTATGTTCCTTTCCTAGAATCCGACATCGTAAAAAGGAGAACTCAAACTCCATTTAAAAAGGGAATGTATGAAAACATAATAGTTACCCAAAGTAACTCATAAATAGGTTTCCACATAGGATAACATAGGTGGAAAGAGAATACATGGTCATGAAAGGGAAATCTATCAATCTAGTTCAAATATAGAATGATATAGAAGATGGTCAAGAGAATTGATACAATCATAAAGTTATTACTCTATGATATTTTAATGGACCATTTGATTCATAAAAAAAGAATGTATTGGGATATTTCTTTTGTTTCAATATCCTTTCTCTAGTGTTGTATAATTTTCATGTGAAGAAATACTTACTTTATTTTATTATATTTCATAAGAAAAAACTCATCATTTAGTTATTCTTTGATCAATTTCCATATTATCTCTTATTCCAATAAAGTAATGTAAATTTGTCATTCTTGAAGTGTTATAAAATAAAGAGATCCATAGATAGATTGATAGGTCATTCTATCTATCTTTATCATAAAAAAGGGCCCGAAAAATCTATCCAATATGAATAAATCTTCATATTACAAAACATTAATCTCTAAACTTGATCCAAAATTCAACATAAAAAATTTCATAAATGGTTACCCCTATAAACCATCCAATAGATTAAAATCCAAATGTATGAAAATAAGGTAACTAACTTCCAAATATCAACTCATCATTAATCCCCCAAACAACATGATGTAGATATTAATTATCACACACTAAACATGTGAGGACCATTATCATGTATTCTATTGAAATATGGTAATAACATGAATATCCATAAAACCATTTTGTAAACTTGAATGCTTCAAAAAATTAGCTCTTTCCTCATACCATAAATCTAAAAACTCTATAAACTCAATACATGATATCATGATCCCCCTTATTATCATATAAACCCCGAGTTCATCAATGATTTCCCATTTATTTTATCAAAATAAAACATCTTTTTATTTGAATATCCTAAAATCATGTTCATATTAATGGTTATCCATCAATTAATCATGTTTTTTACAAAAATGTCACCTTAACGTGCCAATCACTTTTCATGGTTACCAGTACAATTCAACATATTCTCTTAAATCCTTATGAAAAAAACTACATCATAGCAATACATATATGTTTTATTATTCCATAATACCATAAAATAACATCTTCCACATTATACATGAATCCAAATACATAAATACTTTAATCATTCCATATAAATGATTTGGCATGAAATAGATCTTACCTTTATCATGAAGTCAATTCTTGGTTCAGAGCATTGAGGTTGATAATTCCCATGTTCCCCACACAAAAGACATGGAACTTTTCAACAATTTGTTAATGTATAGACTTCTATTCAAAATAGATAACATGTTCCCCTCCATTTTAGAAATTTCTCATGGTTCTTCTTTCCACCTTATTGACATGTAGGAAGATAGATCTTCTTTTATTGGTTCATAACCACATGAACCTTTAGAAAATTTCATCTTTATCTTTTTTAATGTGTTATTAATCTTACTGAGTTTCGCATAGTTAATAATTTATTTTGTTAGCTTATTAGTAATAATCACAATATCACTATATCCAATAATTATCTGGTTTGGTTTCTCACTATCATCAAAAATTCTATCAGATTCAATGTTAGCATTATTTCTTTTGGTTCCAGAAATCAACTAAGACCAAAATAATAATGTGATAATCACTAATCATATTGGAAAAACCACATAATACAGGGATATTATTTTTAAAATTTCATTCAATGAAACCATAGGTTTATTCAATGGTTATTATTTATTATAATGAAAACTATAGGTTTTCATACTATACTTAGAATTATCCTTAGGGAAATCATTATAGATATCATTATAAATATATATTGGGATATCATTAATATTTTCTATTCCTAGTTTCCAAAGGTTGACTAAAAATTTCCTATAATACAAACTATAATGACCCATCCCAATCAATCATGGATATTAAATATTTTTAGATTAATATTAATTACAAGACAAAAAACACATTCTGGAGGGGTATGATAGTTTAGGGCCTTTGGAAACATTGAAAAGAATCGTCTAAATTGGTGAATGATTGTCAATATCTCTCATACAGATAATCCCTTTTACTAGTCCTAATTAAAAGTAATCTTTATAACATGAGGAATGGAAACATTTGAAAGGGTGAGCTTTGATGCTTAGTAAGGGTAAACAAACATAAGAATAAAGGGTATGAGGATGCGATCATAAAGTTATAAGATCATACCCTATATATCAAGGATAGTAAAGATGAATCATGACATAGATATTTGTAGTTCATAAGACATGAATCGCAAGGTAATAAAAGAAAGCAATCCATGAGATCATTACATTGACATAAGAGATGAAATTGTAAAATACAAATAAACTTATATCATTGAGAATATGTATAAATAGTAATATGATCACTCATTAAATTAAGGACATGAAATCAAGCCCTTTAATAATCATATATACATATAAATTAGGTCCATGCATAAGATTATAGACATGAAAACCATGTCTACACATAGAATTGTAAACATGAAATCAAGTTCACACATAACATATATACCTCATGAGTTATACATCTTTTCCCAATTAATTAGTTGGAGATATAGGACTGACCCATCACATAAATAAAATAAAACATATGTGTGCCACATGAACATAATTCATTCATCATATTAGAACCCATGGAATGAAATGGGTTTCACAGACATCATTCATAACATAACCCATGGAAATGAAATAAGTTTCATAAATATCATTCCATCATAAACATAAACCATTTTTAGAAAGAATAATAATGGTATCATTGAATCATATCCCCCTAAAAACATAAGTAACATAAAATAACATTATCTTATATGTAAAATAATTTTGGGAGATCACTTGATAACAATTATTGAGGAAAATATCCTTTCTACATTGAAAATGTTTCCTTTTCTTAAAATTTCATGCAATTTTAAAGTGAAAAATATTATTTTAAAGTAAAATTTAAATTTTTTAAAGTAATATTCAATGAATTAAGGAATAATTATAGTGGAAAGTTATATTCATTCTGTATAAGTTAAAAAATTCTTTTATTACTTTTGCCGAAAAAGTCACAAAGTTCCTCATTTGGGAAATGAAAAAAAATATCCTTTTCAAACTGTGTATTAAAAAAGAAAAAATGGGTAAAATGAATTTATAAATCCATAAAATAATAGAAAAAATTGATTTATTTATAAATCATTAAAATGAAGACTAATATTCCATAATAGAGACATAAAACGAAACAATCCCAAATATTCATGAGACTTTAAAATAAATACTGATCACTTTATAATAAGTAGTATCATATTCCCCATGGAAGAAATAAAGTTATATGGATATTGAAATACCATAATATTCTATATTGGAATCCTAAAATACATCCATGGGTAGTAAATACACTACATATAATAAACAAGTTTTATATAAGGCATGTGTCCCATAGAAATAAAAGTGATACATAAACCCCTTACCTTATGTATTAGCTCTCGTTGTACTCATGAAAACCTCATATATAATAAATATAATTTTATTATATGTATATTAAATAACTATATTCATATATATATATATAAAAATATATTACTGACATATGAATTTATATGACCCACTTGTTAACAATTCCATGTTTAAGTTATGTTTTAGGTAATAACTGCTTTGTTTCTTATACATGTTTTGACTTGTTATTCTTGGTCATCATAGTTAGATCATGATTTCATTATATCCAGAATGATAACCGTGATACCAATATCATATTTATTCATTATATATGTATTTATGGTTATCTATAAATGAAATAAAAAATGAAATACATTAGTTATGGAGATGATAGGTCGTACATACGAATGAAAGGTGCTTTCATTTTATTTTCACATTAAAAGAAAGAAAATTATTTGATATGTTATAAAACAAGAATCATTATTATGTTCTATATATCATATATATTCATAAATTTCATTATTATTACACACCATGTGAAATATAGATGAAAAATGAATCACATCACCTCATTGAGATGGTAAGCCATATGTACGCACAAGTGATGTTATCATTTCCCAAAAGATTATGTGGTAAAAAGGTATACATGATATTATAATTATAGAAGTATAATAATTAAATAAATATTTTAAATAAAAAATTAAAACCATCATAATTCCCCCTAATAACATTTGGTGATGGAAGGTGAATTGTATCTCTACGTGGAGATGGTAAGTTGTATACACACACGAGCGATACTTTCATCTCTTGTTTGATGGGAAGGGGGTGTATAAAAAAGTGTTCATAATTATAATATTTCATCAGATTTAGGATTCATAAGTTATTAGTTTATGATATATATCATATATTTAGAGGAGGTATATAAGAGTTGAAAAACAGAGTGGTCGGTTAGAGTGATTACCTCTCCTTCAGAATGAAATTTTTAGATCTCCTCTGGAAGACTTTATAGATGGTATTTTAGGAAGCCTAGATCCTATAGGATTCATATAGGGAAGTGTATAACATAATATAAAATATATTAGTCAAGCTATAAGGCACAATGTGGTGAAATGTGATGATGTAGGTGGTGTTCTTTTACAACAAAGGTGGGGCACATTTGGAATTTCTGAAAAGATTAATTTATAATAAATTAAATCACAATCCAAATACCTACAAATTGAATGTAATTCGAAAATAACGTGGGATATGGTGGATATATCAGCCAAAAATAGGTTTTAGAAATGTTTTGTCATGATTTTTAAACTTATCAATTTGATTAACCCTCATTTAACTGATTTTAATTTAACTAATGTAAAGCCATTTTTAATCTAAATGGTAGATTTTTATTTATATATAGGAACCAACGTTGTTATTTAGAATAAATGGAGAATGGTTTATGTTTTTTGTCAATTTACATTGGGTTTATCAAATATTTTGTACAGAATTATGTCATATGATTGAGGCTAAAATACTTTTTTAAGGTCAAACAGTTTCCTAGAGTTTTCCAAAATTTTCATCCTAAAATTAGGGATTTTTGGTATTAGAAAAGGTTGAGTTTCGGAAAAGGAATAATAGACCATGAAACATATTCTAGGAAAAGTTTTTGGATCACGGATTTTGGTATGAAAAATGGTGAACCATGGTCCACGAAGCGGGAATGTAATGTGGACCGTATAAGAGGAATAGTTCACAGAGCGAAAGAGGTTCATAGTAAAGACTTGCGGTTCGTGGGAAGGATCATTTTACATGGAAGGAATGATTGTTCACATGATAGTGTGTCATTTTTGGAATTGATGGGGATTTTTTAAAAACAAAAAAGGTTTTAATTTTCGGAATCGATTCAATGATTTGGGTTGCCGCATAGGGAGAATGGTGGTATGCAGACCGTGTAAGGAAAATAGTTCGTGGGAGATGTGTGGTACGTGGTGAATGCAGTTCCTCGATGAAGATTTGGTAAATCTAGAATTAGAGGATTTTTTTATATCTATTATTCCTATATAATGAGCTTTAATCCATTCATTAGAACACAAATCTAAGATTAAATATTTGATAAGAATTTTGAGAAATATAGAAGTAGTCCACGAGAAGAAAAATCCAGAAATATATTAATTAAAAATCTAAAAGGAATTTGGTAAAGACTAGAACGGTTCAAGGAAGATAGTTTGTAAAATAACTAGACTATTTTTTAGGAAGGCTTGTCTGCATAGGAGAGCCAGTTCACAGAGGAAGAACTTGGTCTGTAGATTTCTTATAGTGCACAGAGTAGGGGATATTCATAGAAGTCAGTTTATGGAGCATGGTAGTACACAAAGTAGCACGGTTCTCGAAGGAATCATTAACAGTATGTGGACCAGGGTAGAACCTGGAGTATTGAATTATGTAGAGTAGGGTAGTATGCAATGAAGTAGGGAAGTATGCAGAGCAATGCAGTACGTTGAGGAAGAATCATAGTGCACGGAGGAAGGAGTTCCTTATAATAAATATTAGTGCGTGGAAAATTGAACATCATTTGTGGTTAAAAAAGAAACACAAATAGAGCATACATCTAAATATGAGGATGAATGATTGAATTCCATTATTATTAAGTGAACTTCATGTCAAGAAACTAAGTTTAGATTCTTCCCAATGTAGCGAGAAAGGAGGATTCAATGGAATTGATCTGAGGTACATAGTGTGATATCCT
This sequence comes from Viscum album, assembly GCA_963277665.1. Taxonomy (NCBI): domain Eukaryota; kingdom Viridiplantae; phylum Streptophyta; class Magnoliopsida; order Santalales; family Viscaceae; genus Viscum; species Viscum album. The sequence goes on along the minus strand of OY728139.1, from coordinate 1,489,682,457 downwards.
GAAAACCTTGTAAAGGTGGTGTTCTAGGATCATAGTGACTATGCTAAACTTTTGTACTCCAAAAATAGTGACGATTAGTGGAATTTGGTATGTCTGAAAACCTGTCAGTGCATGATCCTTGTATATATCCCTTTTTGGTGAACAACGTAAAATTGTTGTGTCTTATCGTTGCATGTCATTGTTTGTTTTATACACTTTCTCATTATATAGGTTTTACAGGTTCCTACCAATGTTGGAACAATTTCCTTTAGTTTAAAAGAAAAATTTAACACCCTAATTCACCCCTCACCTCTAAGGGTGTGCTGGGGTCCTTCAAGTGGTATCTGAAGGTAGATGTTGTTTGTGTTGAATCTTACCTTGATTTTTACAGTGGAGAATATAGTAAATGTTAGGGGAGTACCCCTCTTTGAGGGAATCAACTTTATTATCTGTATTAATTTGATGATATCTCATCTAGGATATCTTGTAATGGATGACTTTTTTGTGACTACATGAGGAAATCACATCACTAATCCAACTAGGATGTCCATGATAGATACAGATATGAAAATGATTGATGTAGATTCCAAAGTACAGAATTCCCTAACTATAACTCTTTTATATCATATATATCTAAAAGTGATGAGTTGTACATCATTAAAGTTTATGTTGAAAAAACTTGAGAACATATATGAAGGATACAATAATGTAAAGGAGGAAAAACTACAATTTTTCACAACAGGATCGATGATATGAAAATGAATCTAGATGAAAATAAAGATGTAATTTTTAATCGAATTACTGAAGATGATTGAGCGCTATGAGGACTTAGTGAAGAAAAAAAATATTGATATTGTAAAGAAAATTATGAGAATACTTCCACCTCTTTATAATGAAAAGGTTTCAACACTTGATAAAATGGATCTCTCTAATCTTTCATTGGATGGTCTTCTGAGTGGTTTGGTGGCTTATAAAATGAGAGTCAAACCTAAAGAATCAATGACTCATGTAAGAAAGGAAATGGAATTCTACGACATGGGAAAATGAGAAATTTCATAAGGTAGTGTTGATGATGATAATGAGGAAAAAGAAATTCTTTCTCTCATTTAAATGAAATTACATAAAGGAATAGGTAAATTTTAATGCAAGTAACCTCTAGATTGTTTTCTTTATGTAAGACTTTGGCACATTGCCTCTCCATGAACAAGAAAGTTTGATGATGTAGAAAAAGAATCTAAAGAAATTCAGAAGCCTCAGAAAAGGTTTTTCAAAATTAGATACTTCAAATATGAAATGAAATTACAATGAAAGAGTTTTGTCTATGAAGAAGAATATGATTACAATGAATTATTTGAGAAAGAAGAAGTATAATTTATGTCTTGAAACCATGCTTCCATGATGGAAACAATTGAAAACATAGAACTATCAAAAGATAATGTTAGAGATAATCATCTGAACACTAATTTCAATCCTAAGTTTCAACATAAGGATTCTTTTTGTAATATTGATAATCAATGTTAGTGATGTAATAAGTGGGGAAAAATTGTGGGAGAATCATTAGAATCTGTTGATCATCTTAAAGCTGAAATTGAATGACTAGAGAAATTTGTGAATGTATAGTCATCAATACTTGAGAGAATAGAAAATTTAGTACAACTAATACTCATAATTGATTTACCGGGAAATTTCATCCATGAGCATACCTCCAGACTGGAAGATCTGTCCAAGACTGTTGATGGTCTAGAAGAAGAAGACGTTACTCTGAGGAGTAAAATCAAAAGTGAATCAATATTGAAGGAATTAAAGAAGAAAATATTGTTCATAAAGTTATCATATTTTGAGGTTTTGGAGATATCTAGGAGTGTTCTAATGGAGTTGAAATTTTAATGACCAAAGACCTATGTGCATGGGTAATAGTGAAATCATTTTTGATTCCGAAACATTTAATGATGGGAATAAAATGAGTCAAAATAAAGGCAAGGTGAAAGTTGGATAGGTTGAAAAGCCACCTAAAGTGATGAAGAAGAAGCCCCCAATTAAAAATAAAAGGAGAACTAAAAACTATTCCTAGACATCCCAAGATGATAGGAAGTTAAACTACCCTTTTAAGAAAATATACATGAGAAGGATTATAAGTGAAAATACATTCACACTTATGAAATGTCACTTATGTGGCTATCTCGGACACACCATGTCATACTGTGAAGAGGCACAGAGATAATTCAATAGAGAAGAGAAAGGAAGTCAGTTGTGGATAATGAATTCATCTCTTAATTCTTATAGAAGAAAAAATTTCTATGGATAGTTTTTTAGTGTTCCAACATTGTCCATAAAGTTGTTGATTGTAGGGAGAGGAATATCATCAAAAATTCATACAGAACTCAGAGACAAGTCAATACTCACAAACCAGACGATGTTTCTCTTATAAACATGTTTTATCTACTAAAAGAAGAATATGAGTATGATGAACCTTATCACATTGAAGATTGATTTTAAGGGAAATCTTTTTCATTCACTCAATCGAATATTTCATGGTCAGAAAATAAGAAAATTGAAAAATCCAACCTCGAAGAAGTAGCACTCAAAGCTACCATGAACAACATCTCTGAGATTCTTGATAGTGGATGCTCATCTCATATGATGGGAAATGCATACCTATTGTCACTACCCGTCCTCGGGGCCCGTTCCATGACTACCCCAAGCCCGCCTCCCATAGGCCTGGGGCTGGCGACTAGCACCAAGGCGTAAATCCCGACAAAAAAGGGAAGGCATTGCCTTTATAAAGTAAACAAACACCAAAGAGTAAGCAAGAAAAAGTAAACACTAAGTAAAACTGGGTACAATAGTAGTGCGGAAAAGTAAGTGGGTCAGAATACAAACCCAAAATGACAGTAAAGTACAACTGGAAAGAATGTACAGCAACTGAAAGTAAAGCAGCAACGTCGAGCCATCCACTGGAAGTCCCACCTGAAGGGTGGGTACAGATAGCCTCCTCATCTCCTCGGGTCCAGCCTTCTGCTCCGTGTACGTCCCGCCCAGTGGTCTACATCCAGGTATAGACTTGCTCCACAAACCTCAACCACGATCAGCGTTGTCCGTCGTCTACATCCAACACAATGTAGTGTGGGTATAGCCCGTGCAGGGGTGAGTATATGCTACTCATTAGGGACCCCGAGACCCCCGAAGGTCTCCCAGAATCCACAAAGGATAGTCCACAAAATAAAGATACAATCACGAAGTAACAACAAAAACTACTTAGGTATATTCCCATACATATACCTAAGTCATCAATTCCAGTTCGGTTCCGACATCCAAGCCCATGTTCGATCACGTCCACACAGGATAGTACAACCCAATCCACACAGGATAACACAACCCAATCCACATAGGAAAGAAAGTCAATCATATCTAAGATATTGATTAAAAGTAAAGACTCAGATCACACAGGTATACTTCTTCGTAAGGTGATAGAGATGATCAAATGTAGACACTGATTCATCTATGATGGTACCCACGTAGGATACTAAACCAGTTAAGCTATCAGACCCACATAGGATACAAACCAGCCACTCTGCCAGACCCACGTAGGATAGCAAGAACAGAGTCAAACACTGCCATACCCACGTAGGATACAAGAACAGTATTCATCATCGTCGAACCCACGGAGGATTTCAGTATGGTCTTCATCACTGCCGAACCCACAGAGTATTTTAGTGCAGTCTTGATCATTGTCAAACCCACGGAGGATTTCAGTGCGGTATTCATCGCTGCCGAACCCACGGAGGATTTCAGTGCAGTCTTCATCGTCGTCGAACCCATGGATTATTTCAGTACGGTCTTCATTGCTGCCAAACCCACAGAGGATTTCAGTGCAGTCTTCATCGCCGTCGAACCCACGGAGGATTTCAGTACGGTCTTCATCATTGCTGAACCCACGGAGGATTTCAGTGCAGTCATCATCATCGTCGCAGTCACAGCCAGCTCTAGGGAGGATTTCAGTACGGTCTTCATCGCTTCCGAACCCACGGAGGATTTCAGTGTAGTACTCATTGCTGCCGAACCCACGGAGGATTTCAGTGCAGTCGTCGTCACTGCCGAACCCACGGAGGATTTCAGTGCAGTCATCATCGTCGTCGCATTCGCTGCCAGCTCTAGGGTTCTGGCACACAGCATGCTAAATTCCGGGAGGGTCCGCTCCACAAGCCAAGGGGGGTCGATACATCAACTGACACCTATTCCAGAGTTTATGTATCCCAAGGTTCCATCTCGACAAGACGAACTCAATGTGACAGACGGTGCGTCAATCGGACGCTCGGTCCGGGAGTTATTGTCTTTTTCGTTCCAGGGGCCCGGTTGGTTTTTAAGTCAAAACCAAACCTACCGCACTCCAGCTGCGTCCAAACCTCGAGGGGAGTAATCCAAAAGGTCCGTCTCACTAAGAAGAATCCAACAAAGTCGATGGCACATCAACCGGACGTCCGGAGCTCAAGTTATAAGTGTTTCCGCTCCGAGGGCCCGGTTGGTTTCGGGTTCGAACCAACCCGACCATACCCAAAGTTCTCCGAAACCTTGAGTGTAATATACCGAAATGGCCATCTCGATACCATGATGACATCGCAGATAACTGTGCGTCTATCGGAGTTCTATAGACCATGATACGTGCGTTTGAACAGAACTGTCCGAAAATAGGGGGATTTGGGCCCAAACCGACCCAGCCCAAGACCCCCTGGGTCGGCCCGAACTGGGTCCGGGTTCGGCCCTTTAGGGCGCGGCCCAGCCCGGTGGGCATGACTCGGCCCAACCGGCGCGGCCAGGCCCCACCGGTGAGGCCCGGCCCATTTCGGCCAGTCCGGCCTGGGTAGCCGATTGGCCTAGCGAGGACGTCGTTGTGTGCCTAGACAGCTTGGCTCGACTGAGCTGTCGCGGAAAGGGGGGGGGGCGCTGTCCCCTAATTGAAACCACGACCCCAACGTGGGGACCGCTCCTTTTCCAGCCGGGGGTTACGACCCCCAGTCTCCCTTCCGAAACGGCCGGCCCGATCCGTCCGGACGGTGCTGCCGCCGCGAGACCCCGTCGTCCCGCCCCTCCGAGGTGCCGGCGTCCTGCGGTTCTGGCCGCCCCGCCTTGCACCGCCGCGCCCCTCCGCCGCGGCCCCGCTCCGGCCATGGCCTCTTCATGGTTCTCTGGCGCAGTGCGACAGCGCCGCGCCTCTTCTTTGTTTCCGCGCGGTGTTGTTGCACCGCACTGCCTTTAATCGTGCCACGACAAACACAACATCAAAGGGGGAGGAGGGTCGGCTGTGTTTGTGCGGTCTGACCTCCTCCCGTTAATCCGATATCAAGCGGCTAAAGAAACAAAAGTCTTTTGGACAGCAAAGAATATTCGTGAACTAAATCAAACCCCCAACCTCGATGAAGTCATCGAACGAGGTTTGTTGCGGGAAAGTGACGTCGCGGAAGACGGCATCGAGGAAGGAGGATCGTCGGCGTCGCGGTACACGGCCTCGCAGAGAAGAGGACCATCGGTGTCACGGTACACGACATCGCATCGTCGATCTCCGAGGAATCTGCATTATTTGTCATCCTTCGTCGGAGGTCAGCGTTCTTCATTGGTGACGGTGTGTTCTTCGCGTTCTTCAAGGAGGAAGATGAAGATTCCCAGGCTTGAGCAATTCCTCTCCAACCTTCTCGCACAATGAAATAACCCTTAAAGAAATAAGACTTTGTATTATTTAATTAACACACACAAGCCAACATTCAATTTGAAATTCAAAATAATTCAAGATTTGATTACATTGAATAACTTAATTCAATTCATTAATTAAGAGAGTTGACTTGGTATTTAAAAGGGGGTGCGGGTGAGTTACATATTAAATGCACGTGAGTGAGGTTAAAAGGGATTTGAATGGGTGGGGCTCGTGTGGTCCCCACTTCACTAGTATCCTACCTACTGGAGTTAGGATATTAGTGAGTCCCACTCCAACCACCAAGCATAGGTTTAAACTACCTAGAATAGAAATAAAATTGTAGCACAATATTTTATTTCATTTTTTAGTTAACCCATTATTTAATAACCTCTCCCGAACAATGCAACTCCGAAAAAGGTGTTCCTAAGAAATTACCAGCGCTTCGATTCCATCGGTGCCCTCGGATTTCGATTCCAGGAACCGGTTCAAAAGTTAGGAAAACCCGCTCGTTCGTTCACTGAACATACCTGAGATAAACTTCTGAAATTGATTCCGGGACACCGGGCCTCAGAATCAGGTGCCGTCAGAAACTGTGTTCTTGTCAAATCCCAAAGAAAATTAAGAAAAAAAATTCATTGAATTTTACGGGTCTGTAAATTACTCCCACCTCAGGGATTTTCGTCCCTGTAAAGATACATCATAAACTGGGGGAACAAATATGGGTACTGAGCACACATCTGATCGTCCCGCTCCCAAGTGCTCTCCTAGAGATTCCCGTGCTGCCATCTGATGCGCACTAAAGGAATCGACCACCCACACAGGACCCGCTCCTGTCGATCCTCGATCTCCACGGGGACCTCCGCAAAAGTCGCCCCATCGTCAATGTCCAACTCCCCATGGTCGATGATATGCGTCGGTTCATGCACATATCTCCTCAACTGAGATACATGGAAGACTTCATGCAACCGGTGCAACTGAGGTGGTAGAGCCAGGCGATAAGCCACCTCGCCTATCCTGCTAAGGACCTGGAATGGTCAAATGCAGCATGGAGAAAACTTGCGACCCGGGCCAAATCTCTGTAATCCACATCGAGGTGAGACCCGCAAGAAGACGTGGTCACCATCCTCAAACTCCAGTGGCCTCCGCCTTCTATCAGCATAAGACTTCTGCCAACTCTGAGCTGTCCTCATCTGCTCCTGGATGACCTGGACCTTCTCTATTGTGGCATGGACCATCTTCAGACCCACAAGTGCTAACTCCCCAGGGCTGTCCAGCACAGAGGTGATCTGCAAGGTCGGTCGTACAATGCCTCATATGGTTCCATCCCGATGGTGGAGTGGTAGCTATTGTTGTACAGGAACTCCACCAAGGGTAGGTGGTCCTCCCATTTGCGACCAAAGTCGAGGACACATGCACAGAGCATGTCCTCGAGAGTCTGAATGGTCCACTCCGTCTGACCATCCGTCTGAGGGTGAAAGGCGGTGCTCAGACGTAGTTGCGTCCCGAATGCCTCCTACAACCCCTTCCAAAGCCGGGAATTAAAGCGAGCATCTCGATCGGAGACGATAGATGGTGGCACACCATGAAGCCGTATAATCTCCAGAACGCAGAGACGTCCCAATATCTCTACTGAGCCTAGCTCTATAATGGGTAATATGTGGGCCGACTTGGTGAGTCAGTTGACAATCACCCCAATGGAGTTGTGACCTCTAGAAGTACATGGAAGTCCAGTCATGAAATCCATAGATAACCCATCTCACTTCCACTCTGGACCTCCAAGGGTCGTACCAAGCCTGCTGGTACCTGGTGCTCTGGCTTCACCTGCTGTCAGGTGAGGCATCGAGAAACGAACTCTGCCACAACCTTCTTCATACCTGACCACCAGTGCTTTCGTCTGATATCCTGGTACATATTCACCACTCATGGATGTACCGCTAAAGGGGAAGTGTGAAAATATCTCAGCACCTCCTCCTGTAGAGAAACTGGTACCATGGTACATCCTCTAAAAAGGACGAAGTACTCTCCTCCTACAGAGAATCCATCAGGTGCCTGTCCTGAGAATATCTACGCACGCCGCGTCTCACAGTTAGTGTCCCCACGATGTACCTCTCTGACCTGCTGCAGTAGTGGAGGAGTGACTGTGAGTGACTGAAGAAAGGCTGATCCATCTCTATCCACGAAGGATATCTGCAAAGTGGCTAGCTACTCTGTCGCCTCCCCGAGTAGCTGAATGCTCGTCCTCCTTTTGAGATCATCGGCTACTACGTTCCCCTTTCCAGGAGTATAGACTATCTCAAAGTCATAGTCCTAGAGGAACTCGATCCATCTCCGCTGTCTCAGATTCAGGTCCTTCTTTGATAAGATGTACCTGAGACTCTAGTGGTCAGAGTATACTGTAAAGTGCTCACCCATCAGTTAGTGTCGCCAAATCATCAGAGCGAAGACCAATGCTGCTAACTCCAGGTCATGGGTATCATAGTTCTACTCATGCTGCCTCAACTAACATGATCCATAGGCGATCACGGCCCGCTTCTGCATCAAGACACATCCGAGTCCGGTCCCAGATGCATCTTAGTATACTACGTACCCTACTCCCTCATCTGGTATCCTCAAGATAGGTGATATGGTCAATCTATGTCTTAACTCCTAGAAGCTCTGTTGACATCTTTCTGACCACACGAAGGGTTTCCCCTTCTTCGTCAAAGTTGAGAGTGGTGCCGCAACTCTGGAAAAGTCTGGCACAAATCTTCAGTAGTACCCAGCTAGACCTAAGAAACTCTGCACCTTCGTCACGCTCCTGGGTGTCTCCCAGGCTAACACTTCCACGATCTTCATAGGATCCACCACAACTCTCGCCTCAGAGATGATGTGTCCCAATAAGTATACCTCACGTATCAAGAAATGACACTTCGAGAGCTTTCCATAAAGATGGTTCTCTCGGAGTGTGTCTAGTACAACCCACAAGTGGTAGGCGTGCTCCTCCTCAATGGTCGAGTATATAAAAATGTATTCGATGAAGACCACGATAAATCGATCAAGGTGTGGCTGAAAGATCCTATTCATGAGACCCATGAACACTGCTGGAGTGTTGGTTACGCCGAAAGGCATAACCAAGAACTCATAGTGGCCATACTAACATCTGAAGGTTGTCTTCTGCACGTCCTTGTCTCGAACTCTGAGCTAATGATAGCCTGACCCGAGGTCTATCTTCGAGAACCACCATGATCCCTTGAGATGATCGAAGAGGTCATTAATCCTTGGTAGCAGATACGTGTTCCTCACGGTCACCTGGTTTAGGTGACGATAGTTGACACACAGTGGAAAGCTCCCGTCCGCCTTCTTGGCGAATAATATCGGGGAAGCCCAGGGTGAAACACTGGGTCGGATAAATCCCTTTCCCTGCAAGTCCTCCAGCTGTACTCATAACTCTTGAAGCTCAACAAGAGCCATCTGATATGATGGAGTGGATATCGGGTCTATCTCGGGGTACAGGTCAATACAAAAGTCTACCTCTCTGTGAGGAAGTAGTCCTGGAACATCGTCAGGAAAGACATCTGCATACTGATCCACCACTACAGGAAAACTAGGACTTCGTACGTCAACTGCTCCTAGGATGAGGCTAGCCAACTGATGAGTGATGGGCTTTCCTATCCTCTGCGTGAGTCCATCCTGCGCTGCAAAGGCTCCCTTCTCGCCGATGAAGGTGAACCTACTCCCATCGGTGCGAACACACCGCACCTTGTGCCTAATACAGTCAATCTGATCATGGACTGTGGATAACCAATCCATGCCCAAGATGACATCGTAAGGCCTCGACGCCGCTACAAGAAGATCCCAACCGAATCTCTCACCTCCTAAAGTAAGCTCACACTGCCGGTACCAGTGCGTAATCATCGAGTCTACTCCCATAGGAGTCTCTAGCTGTAAGGATCGAGCCAACGGCTTAATCGGAATCTCCGAGCTCCGAACAAGGGTATCGGCAATAAAAGAATGACTCGCTCTTGTGTCTATAAGAACTACAACAAGGGTGGAGTAGACACAGATAGTACCTCAAATCATCTTCTGGTGCGCCGTGGTTGTAGGACTCCAATGCCTGAAGCTGAGCCTGTCTATGCCCGCCAACTCCCTATGGTCGGGGTGGACCTCCTGGTGGTGGTAGCGGTAAAGCCTCAAAGCGTCGCCCACCACCTGATGCTCGGCCAGCTCCCTTGCCTCATCCGCCAGCTCTCGGAGGACCGCCACGGTCGACCCTCTACCTCTACCAGGGTGGCCCCTCAACCGTCTGCTGCTCCTCTGCACGGCGGGTCGGGCAGTCACGAGCCAAGTGGCCCTGCCCCCCGCATGCGTAGCACTGTCTGCTCCTCGGAAGGCTGGCTCTGTGCCCTGTGCCCCACACCTCTGAACCAGTGTCCTAAGGTCGTCTGCCTGATGTTCCGGTCCGCCTGGACCCCTGTGACATCTGTCGACTACCAGGTATAGACGAATCTGCTACGTGCCACCCTGCGGTAGCTCTCGCTGCTGGTGTAGGTTTAGCAAGAAATCTCTCTCGGAGAAGGGCTCGCTCCAGTACTCCTGCCTGTGTCAAAATACTGAGGGAGATCATCGATGACCTGATCTCATTCCTCAGTCCCTGCCCGAAGGTCCATGTCCGGAAGAATGGGTCTCATACCATGTCCGTCAAATAGCGCGAGAGATCGGTAAATCTCGCCGAGTACTGGGCGACCGTCATGCTGCCCTGCCACAGCTGTAGAAGCTTCTGGATGCGCACCACACGGAGGGTGGTTGGGACAAACTCCAAGCGAAAGAAGCTCTCAAAGTGCATCCATAGGAGAGATTCCTAGTCGTGCACCTGGAGAATCAAGATCCACCGTCTTCCTGCTGCCGCGTACAGGAGGCTCGCTGCGAGGATCACCATGAGTTCAGCTGGTGTCCCCACTAACCTGAAAACTCGAACTACAGCCTCCAGCCAATCCTCGGCTGCCTGAGGGTCTGTCTCCCCACGAAACCTGGGTGGTCTCTCACGCTGAAACTCATGCAGTGCACTATGGCGACGTGCACTATCAACGGCTGGGGCTGGTAGCATCGGTGGCTCGGTGGGTAGAGGTACCGCCGGTGCCTCTGCTGTAATAGGGCCCTGCACCAAGGCCTCGTCGCTCATTGGGATGTCGTCTCGCACAAAGCTCAGAACCCTAGCTGGCTGCCATCATGGGTCCAACCTGAAAAGAAACAGGTGTGCCATAGTCAAACAGTATACCTGGTGGGCTGACATAAATTAATCACAAAGAAAACTTTTGAAACACACATGCAATCAATGTTTTTGTGCATTGAGTCGGAAATCAGAAGTCAGGGTCCTAGTGTACGGATTCGTCAGCCTCCGCACCAACATTGGACTCCCTGGACTAATAACCACACTCAATATCCTTAACACTATTTCTTCACCTAGAATAAAGATCAGAGTCCTGAGTTCTGTGGTAGAACTGAACTCCTCTGATACCAATTTGCCACGACCCGTCCTCGGGACCCATGCCGTTACTACCCGAAGCCCGCCTCCCATAGGCCAGGGGCTGGCGACTAGAACCAAGGTGTAAATCCCAACAAAAATGGGAAGGCATTGCCATTATAAAGTAAAAAACACCACAGAGTAAGCAAGAAAAAGTAAACACTAAGTAAAACTAGGTACAATAGTAGTGCGGAAAAGTTAGTGGGCCAGAATACAAACCCAAACTGACAGTAAAGTACAAATGGAAAGAAAGTACAACAACTGAAAGTAAAGCAGCAACGTCGAGCCATCCACTGGAATTCCCACCTGAAGGGTGGGTACATATAGCCTCCTCAGCTCCTCAGGTCCAGCCGTCCGCTCCATGTACGTCCCGCCCAGTGGTCCACCTCTAGGTACCGAATTTCTCCACAAACCTCAACCATGATCCGTGATGTCCGTCGTCTGCATCCAACACAACGTAGTGCGGGCATAGCCCGTGCATGGGTGAGTATACGCTACTCAGTAGGGACCCCGAGACCCCCAAAGGTCTCCCTGAATCCACAAAGGATAATCCACAAAGGAAACATACAATCACGAAGTAACAACCAACACTACTTAGGTATATGACCATAAATATACCAAAGTCATCAATTATAGTTCGGCTCCAACATCCGAGCCCAAGTTCGATCACGTCCACACAGGATAGTACAACCCAATCCACACAGGATAACACAACCCAATCCACATAGGAAAGAAAGTCAACAATATCGAAGATATAGATTAAAAGTCAAGACTCATCTCATAGAGGTATACTTATTTGTAAGGTGATAGAGATGATCAGATGTAGCCACTGATTCATCTAATCTGGGACCCACGTAGGATACTAAACCAGCTAAGCTGTCGGACCCACAGAGGAAACAGACTAGCCACTCTGCCAGACCCATGTAAGAAAGCAAGAACAGAGTCAAACACTGTCAGACCCATGTAGGATACAAGAACAGTAGTCATCGTCGTCGAACCCACGGATGATTTCAGTATGGTCTTCATCGCTACCGAACCCACGGAGGATTTCAGTGCAGTATTCATCGTCGTCGAACCCACGGAGGATTTCAGTACGGTCTTCATCGTTTCCGAACCCACGGAAGATTTTAGTGCAGTCTTCATCGCTACCGAACCCACGGAGGATTTCAGTGCAGTCGTCGTCACTGTCGAACCCACGGAGGATTTCAGTGCAGTCATCATCATCGTCACAGTCGCAGTCAGCTCTAGGGTTCCCACACACAGCATGCTCTATTCTGGGAGGGTCTTCTCCACGATCCAAGGGGGTCGATACATCAACTGACACATAGTCCAAATTTTATGTATCCCAAGGTTTCGTCTCGACAATAAGAACTCAACGTGACAGATGGTGCGTCAATCGGACGCCCGGTCTGAGAGTTATTGGCTTTTTCGTTCCAGGGTCCCGGTTCTTTTTTAAGTCAAAACCAACTCGACCGCACTCCAACTGCGTCCAAACCTTCAGAGGAGTAAGCCAAAAGGTCCATCTCACTAAGAGGAATCCAACAAAGTCGACGGCACGTCAACCGGACATCCGGAGCTCAAGTTATAAGCATTTCTGCTCCGAGGGCCCGATTGGTTTTGTGTTCGAACCAACCCGACCATACCCAAAGTTCTCTGAAACCTTTAATTTAATATACCAAAATGATCGTCTCGATCCAAGGATCACATCTCAGCTTTAGGTGCATCGATCGGAGGTCTGTAGACCATGATATGGTTGTTTGAACGGAAGTGTCCGAAAATAGGGGGTTTTGGGCCCGGACTGACCCGACCCAAGACCCCCTGGGTCAGCCTGATCCGGGCCGACCCAAACCGCGTCCGGGTCAGGCCCTTTAAGGCACGGCCCAGCCCAGTTTGGCCGGTCCGGCCTGGGCGGCCGGTTGGCCTGGCGCGGACGCGGCCGCGTGGCCAGACAGCTCGGCTCGGCCGAGCTGTTGCGGAAGGGGGGGGGGGTGCTACCCTCCTGATTGAAACCGCGGCCCCCACGTGGGGGCTGCTCCTCTGCTAGCCAGGGGTTACGACCCCCGGTCTTCCTTCCAAAACGGCCAGCCCGGTCCGGTCGACCGGTGCCGCCTCCGCGGGACCCCGCGGTCCCTCCCCTCCGAGGTGCCGGCGGCCGGCGGTTCCGGACGCCCCGCCTTGCACCTCCGCAGCTTTGAACCGCGGCCTTGTCCGACCAGCATGGAACGCTGACGTCACGCCCCTCCGCCGCGGCCCCACACCGGTCGCGGCCACTTCGTGGTTCTCCGGCGCGGCGTGATGGCGCCGCAGCTTTGTTTGGCCTCAACGGCGCGGCGCGACGGTGCCGTGCTTCTTCTTTGTTTCCGCGCGGTGCCGTTACACCGTGCTGCCTTTAATCGTGCCGTGACAAACACAACATCAAAGGGGGAGGAGGTTCGGTCATGTTTGTGCGGTCCGACCTCCTCCCGTTAAACCAATATCAAGCGGCTAAAGAAAAAAAAAGATGTTTGGATGGCAAAGAATATTCGTAAACTAAATCAAACCCCCTACCTCGATGAAGTCATCAAACGAGGTTTGTCACGGGAAAGGGACGTCGCAGAAGACGGCGTCGCGGAAGGAGTATCGTCGGCGTCATGGTACACGGCGTCGCGGTACACGGCGTCGCGGTACATGGTGTCTCGGTACACGGTGACGCGGAGAAGAGGACCGTCGGTGTCGTGGTACACGACGTCGCATCGTCGATCTCCGAGGAATCAGCATTATTCGTCGTCCTTCGTCAGAGGTCGGCGTTCTTCATCAGTGACGATGTGTTCTTCACGTTCTTCAAGGAGGAAGATGAATATTCCTAGGCTTGAGCAATTCCTCTCCAACCTTCTCGCACAATGAAATAACCCTTAAAGAAATAAGACTTTGTCTAATTTAATTAACACACACAAGCCAACATTCAATTAGAAATTCAAAAGAATTCAAGAATTGACTACATTGAATAACTTAATTCAATTCATTAATTAAGAGAGTTGACTTGGTATTTAAAAGGGGGTGCGGGTGAGTTACATATTAAATGCACGAGAGGGAGGTTAAAAGGTATTTGAAGGGGTGGGGCTCGTGTGGGCCCCACTTCACTAATATCCTACCTAGTGCAGTTAGGATATTAGTGAGTCCCACTCCAACCACCAAGCATAGGTTTAAACTACCTAGAATAGAAATAAAATTGTAGCATAATATTTTATTTCATTCTTTAGTTAACCCATTATTTAATGACCTCACCCGAACAACGCAACTCCGGAAAAGGTGTTCCTAAGAAATTACCTGTGTTGTGATTCCATCGGTGCCCTCGGATTTCGATTCCGAGCACCGGTTCAAATGTTAGGAAAACCAGCTCATTCGTTCACTGAATGTAGCCGAGCTAAACTTCGGAAATTGATTCCGGGCACACCGGTCCTCGGAATCAGGTTCCGTCAGAAACTGCATTTTTGAAAAATCCCAAATAAAATTAAGAAACAATTTCCCTTGAATTTTATGGGTCTTTAAAGCTATTAATTAATATCAAGATAAAGGTCGGTGGAATAGTGAGATTCGATAATGATGGTTCATTGAAGATCCAAGGTAGTGGGAGTACTAATTTGGCCAATGGTGAGATGAAAAAGATTGAAGTTCTTTATGTGTATGGGTTACGTCATAATAACCTAAGTGCAAGCCAACTCTTTATTTAGGATTTATGGTGACATTCAATCGAAATGGGTGCACTATAAAAAGAATAATAGGGAATTATATTATGATGAGATATCGAACAAATGGAAACATATATCATGTTAATAATAAAGAGAACATTTGTTTCATGAATTTTGATGAAGATAAAAACATGTATAAAAAGTTATTGGGTCGCATCAATCAACAGGATATGGAAAGATATCTAAACTAATGATTTTCACTGATATCCTAAATTTGAATTGTGAATGGAAGAAGACTAATGATTCTTTCATGCAAGGAAATTTGGTGTGCAGTTCAAATCATCCAAAGAAGAAAAGAGCATCAAATCTTATTAATCTCATTCTTACAGATGTATGTAGTCTGAAAAATTATTCTTGAACATATGGAGAATGTTACATTATCCTTTTAATTTATTATTATAGTAGAGTTTCTTGAGTGATGGTTTTATATAGAAAATGTAAAGTGCTTGATTTCATGAAAACATGTCACTGAATAACTGAGAATGATACCGGATGGACAATCAATGTTCTACAGTCTGACAATAAAGGAGAGTAAACATACATTAAATTTTAAATTTACCAAGAGAAACATGGAATACCAAATCAGGTGGTTGATGTAAGAACCCCACAATAAAATAGATTTGTTGAGCATCGATATTAACAACTAAATAGTATGACCATAACTAAGCTAATTGAGATTCATATGTCTCACCATTACTGGAAAGAGGTTTTTCAAGCTGCATTTTATATTTAAAACCTAATAGGGATTTATCTGGGGGGAAACCAAGACACCTTATGAGTTATGTTAAAGAAGGAATCCCTCATTGAATTATTTTTGAGTTTTTGGAAGTAAATAATTTATCCAAAACAAAGAAGTAAATCAAGTAATGTATGGTGATGTTGTAGATGAAAGAATATTCCTCAGATATTCCATGAATATAAAATCCTAAAAATATTTCAATAAACATCTTAGAAAAAATTGTGGAAAGCAGTGATGTGACGATCATTGATGATAAAAACACAATTGTCTCAATAAATTTATCTACTTATGTGGTTGGTGATGAGGATGAATGTGGAAGTGGAATGTATTGAATAAAAAAAGTAGAGGAAGGCGTGTAAAATTCTCCAGAACCACATCATGATGTTGACTCAGAAGAAGAATCAGAATAGGAAACCATATCTAAAGAAATTTCTTATGAACCCCAAAGGAGAAATTGAAGATCATAAATTGATCTATCCAACATAATTGGAGATTAGACTACACCCACACAGACAATGAGAATGAGGAATAATGTAAAATCTATATTCCTTTCAATTTTGGAACCATCCTCATTTAAAGAAGCTGCAATGGATGAATCTTGGGTTAAGGCCTTGAATAATGAATTGGATCATATCGATAAGAACCAAACATGGGATATAGTTAAGAGACATGAAACCCATCATGTGACTGGAATGAAGTATATTTTCAAAAATAAATATGAAGATAATGGAAATGTGATCAAGAATAAGGCATGACTTGTGTAAAGTATATTCACAGATTGAAGGTGTTGATGTTGAATAAACATTTGATCTAGTGCCTATACTGGAGTCAATCAGATTGTTTCTTTTCCATGGATATTAAAAGTGCACACAAAGTTTATCAAATGGATGTCAAGAGAGCTTTATTAAATGGTGTTTTTGAAGATGAAGTCTAGATTGAACAACCAGCGGTTTTTTGCTTGGTAATGTGGAAATAGTGTTTGAATATTAAAGAAGGCTCTCTATGGTCTAAAGCAGGCACCACAAGCATGGTACGCTCAAATGGATTCTTATCTAAGGAAGCTTGAATTTAAAGGAGGATGAGTGGATCACAATCTCTATGTGAATAATTCTTAGAAAGATCAGGTCATGATTCTAGTGTATATAGATGATATTATATTTGGTTGAAGCAGGGAGGGATTAGTGGATTAATTTTCCAATCACATGAAGTTATAATTTGAAATTTCTTTGATTGGTGAACTCAGGTATTTCTTGGGATTATAGGTGATTTAGAGAAATGAATACATTTTTATTTATTAGGAAAATTATGCAAGATATTTTTTGAAGAAAGTCAATATGAGGGATTCCAAACCAATGTGGAATCTGATTGTTGTTGCAAAAAAACTAGGAAAGAATGAAGATTATACATATGTACATCCCATTATGTATAAGAGAATCATTGGAAGCTTATTTTACTTGATTTTGACACAACCATATATTGTATTTTCAATAAGATTAGGAGCTTTCATTCAATGTAATCTGAAGGAAGAATATATGAAAGTGGTGAAAACAATCATGAAGTACATTCAAGAAACTCACAATTGTGGATTCTACTTTGCTGTAGGAAAAGATAATCAAATTTTAGCATTTTCAAATGATGACTAGGCTGATGATGTGGTAGATTGAAAATCCACAAGTGGTGGGTCATTATTCATTGGAAATAAATTTGTAGGCCGGTTGAGTAAGAAATAGGAAAGAAAATCTCTAAGTATTGTTGAAGTTGAATATATCACCACTAAAAAATCATGTACTCAACTACTTTAGATGAACCAATAGCTAACTAATATTGGTGATGAGATGAAACATCCAATGGTGATTCACTATGATAAAAACAGTGCAATTGATCTTTTTAAGAAGAATGTTCAATATTATTGTACTAAACACAATGACATTAGATATCAATTAATGAAAGAAAAAGTGGAAGAAGTAATGATTTAAAATGATCATGTTGGAAATGATGATCATGTGACTGACATACTGAACAAGCCATTTTTAGAACATGTTTTGGAGAAGCATCAGTTGAACCTTGGTGTTTAGCCACCTCCCCATGCATGAGGAGGTTACGAAGTCCCCTCTCCCCAGTTATTCTAAATGTTTTAATATGTTTTATAATGTATTTAAGGTTTATATGGGAGATACGATCCATGGTGAGTGTTCTTAAATCTTTACAAGTCTAAATTAAATTCTTTAGTATATTTATAATGGGGGAGAATAGAGAAATTCAATGATAATGTAATATTTTTCTAGTTTTCTGCAAGAAGATGGAGAATAGATAAATTCAAAAATGTTACAATTGGTGAGAATGATGATTTACAAGACATGAGAACCTAATTCATTCTCCTCATGTTTTTTACACTCATTGTTTCTCACATATACTTAGAGATTTTTATGATTGTTTTCTTGCATATCAGGATTTTTTTGTTTCAAGTGATTTGTTAAATTTATCTATAGATTTCCATCAAACCCAAAGGGGGAGATTGTTCGAACCAAGGCCATTATTTTCAAAAAACGGATTATGTATTGTGTTTTTTGTCAATCCACATTGGGTTGATCAAGGATATTTTAAATAATATAGTCTTATGATTGAGGTTGAAGCAATATTGAAGGAGGAACTGTTTCCCATTGTTTTCCAAATTGGTGGGCCTCAAAATAGAGAGTTTTTTTAGTTTGGAAAAGGTTGAGTTTTAGAAAAGGAATCATAGATCGCAAACCATATTCCGAAACAATTTCTGAATCTTAAATATTTATACGTGGAATGGAAACCATGAACCACGATGCAGGAATGGTATGCAGACTACATAGGAGGAACGATTCATGGAATGATGGAGGCTCAAAACATAGGCTTTTTTTTTGCAATAATGATCATTGTGTGCAGAAATCATGATAGTTCACAGGATGTCATGTCATTCACAAGATCGATTTGGAGTTTTAAGAAACCTCAAAGGGTGTCGTTTGCAGAAACGAGGTGGTGATTTGTGCCGCTTCGTAGGGAGAATGGTGGTATGCGGACTGTGTAAAGAAAATGGTTTTTGGGAGATGTGAGGTACACAGTGAAGGTGGTGCCTCAATAAATATTTGGTAAATATAGGTTTAGTGGATTATTCAAATATAATTTTCAAATTTAAGTAGTTATAATAACTTCATTATAACACATCTTTGAGATTAAAAATACTAGATGAATTAGGAAAAATCTGGAAGTTTTTCATGGGAACAAAACTCCAAAAACACTTTAATTAAAAATCTAAAATTAATTCGGTGAAGATAGAATAGTTCACGGAAGGAATTTTTTGTAGGAAGGAGACCAGTTTTCTGGAATACATGTCCACTCAAGAGAACCAGTACATGAAGGAAGAAATTGATGCATGGATTTCTTGCAGTGTGTGGAGTAGGGGTTGTTCACAGAAGGCGGTTTACGGAGCATGGTAGTACACAAATCTATACGGTTCACAAATGAAGTATTTACAGTACATGAAGCATGGCAGTACATGGAGCATGGAAACACATGGAGCAGGGTAGTATGTAGAGAAGGGTAGTATGCATTTCATAAGGGAAGTACGTAGAGCCGGGTAGTATGCGGAGGAAGGAGTGTAGTAAGAAGAGGAAGAAGGTTAGTTCATAGAAGAGAAGTTCACTAACTATCAGTACATGGAAAAGTGAAATTCTTATATAGATAAAAATAGAACATCAACTATGTACCCATCTATAGTCGGGTATTTATGATTTATTTCAAATCCGATTAAGAAACCTCCATGTCGATAAACTGAGTTCATATTCTTCCCAATGTAGTGAGTAAGGAGGAGTCAACGAAAGTGATCCAAGGGACATAATGTTATATCCCAAAAATCTTGTAAGTGAAGTGTGTCTATAATAGAGTAATGGTGCTAAATGTTTTACTCCATAACTATTGAATATTAGTGGACATTGGTATGACCGACATTCTGTCGGCGTATGCTCCTTAGACGTTGCCCTTTGCGGTGAACCAAGTAAACTTTAAGTGTCTTTTCCTTGTATGTGATTGTTTTTTCTCTTCACTTTCTCATCATATAAGTTAATAGTTTTCTAAAAAAATGGTAATAATACCCTTCAGTTTAAAAGAAAAGTTGACACACACACTCACTCCTCCCCTCTCAGGGTGTTCCGGGTCCTTTATTAAAGTGTTTCAATAGAACAATAAATGTTAAATTTATGATATTTTTTACCATAATTTATATCATTTTCTATTATTTAGGATATATGTGGTTTTTAGATAATTAAATAAAATATTATTTTCCTAAAATATCATTAGTATCAATTTTGAGACTATTCAATACATTGAGTTTAAGAAAATAAATCCAACAATCTAACTTTGGAAAAAATTATTTAATACACTCCAAAAATGTAATATTAACCTTGAAAATTCTTGGTGAAACTTCATTAATTTAAATAATATTTATTTTCATTTTTATAATATCATTTTATTAATTTCATCATTAATTGAATAAATAATGCATCACGATTGTGTAATCTTTTATGATAAATATTTATTCACTATAAATTAAAAATAAAATATCCTAATGTATTTAAGCTTATTATATTTCATATTAATATAAATAGTCAAACATATCTTATATTTTACCACATATTTAAAAAATTATACTTATTAAAAGTAAGAGTGTTACATTTTTCACTCTCTTTGATTATAATAATATCTAAGTCGTTTTAATGGATAACTGCCTGTGAAATTATAAATATTTTGAAAAAAAAATGATTTAAGGGTAAAATTAAATTCATACATTTACATTTAGTCATGTATTAGGGTAGTTTTCTAAAATTAAGAAAAATATTTTTACCCTCAATTTTATCGATTTACCCTTAACTATTGCAATAAAAATTTATAAAGATACTATTCATATTGTCTAAAACTAAAAGGGTACTATTTAATAAATATTAAAATTATTATTCCAAATGTGGAATCTATATTTCTAAATTAAATTTTCATAATTTTTAGTAAATAATAAAAAATTAAACCTCCATATGGGATGAAACAATTCATTTTTAAAATAAAAATGTTCAAAATATTGGAATGTTTTTATATCCAATTTCTATGTGGAATTGATTCCAATGTCCCAAGTTGGATTACCTGATAAAAATTTAATGTAATTATACAATAAAAAGATTTAAAAATATAATTTAACAATATAATTTATTTCACTGGAAAGTTTTTTCCAATTACAATTTAGTATTTTTCACTATTCATCAAAACATGAAGCTTGTGAGGAAAATACCAAAAAACACAACCAAAGTAAATTTTTATTTACCTATTTAAAATAAGAAGATTATTAATTTAAAATATAATTTATTAATGTGTCAAAAACAGGATTAAAACAACTATTCCATCAAAATGTGACAACGTGACTTTTTAGAAAGACTTAGTTTTTAAGCATAAAACTGGATTTATTTTTATATCATGTCTAGAAAACACATGTTAAAAATGATTAAAATTAGATTTAATATTTTATCAATATATTTCATTAAAATAAATCAATATTATAGTTTTTTTAATATTTTTTTAACACACAATTGTGCTCATTTAAATAGTTTTTCAGAAAAAGATTTCCTATTAAATTCTAAAGGGTTTTACATGTGTAAACCATACTTTCATAATCTGTTAATCATGTTTATACTGACCATTATAACTGGTAGTTTATAATTGTATTGATTAAATAATTAAAAATATAAATTTATGTTTAATAGAAAATTTGTGTTTCATATAGCTCAAGTTTAACTTGGTGCAACGTGCAATGCAAGATATCAAAGAAATAAAAATATTTAAAAATATTTTTCATAAAAATATCGAGGTGTTAAAATCATTAGAAAATCAACATCCATTAAACCTTAGAAAATATATTTCTAAAACATTCCATCAAATCATTGGATGATAAAGTAATATGATACAATTTTGGTTTAAATATATTGTTCCTAGATTTTTTGAATTACATACCATCTAGGCTAAGAACATACGGAAATATACTTACATGAAAGGTAGAATTTCTCCATTTAATCAATTACCCCAAAATATCATATATTTCTCCAACCTATGAGTATTCAATATGAATTTATCAGGCCTAAAGAACTAGATTCTAAATTTAATGGATCAAATAATTTTGTAAATTGAAAATTTTTCATTCCTCCTATTTTAAATATTAACCAAAACTAATCCAGTTAGAAAAAGGAAACATAATTCCCAAAATAAATAAACCTTTATATATATAAATAATATCACAATATCCAAAATTAAATAATAAAACCTAATGTTCAACAACTATCCCAATAAATTATCATTATTTTATCATATATTCATCCAAGAAAAATTTAACATTTATCCCAAAAAAAACATTAATAATTTTTAAAATCAACTACCAATAATGTATATTCCCACATAACATAATCTACAAGATATGTAACACCCCAAGCTTCCACGGTACGTTTTCCTTCGAATAATGCAATAGCCTGTGTTGTACGCAACCTCGAGCTCTAACACACACCACAACTAATTAAGCTAGCCGTTGTGAATAGTAATACCTACTTTTTGAAATTTTATAAATTTTATTTATCAAAATAGACTTCATCTTTGGATTCGGAATATCTAAATTATCCTATGTTGAATTTTTGGTATTTTTCTGAGAACTTCTAATTTTTTTATGAATAGTGAAAAATACTTAAAAACAACTTTTTAAATCAAAATAATTTTTAGTGAAAAATTATACTATTTAGTGGTTTTAAAGTATAATTAGAATATATTTTTACCATTTTATCCAATGGTGGTCATTGGAATTAATTTAACATTGAAATCGGACATAAACAATTGCCAATCTTTTGATATAAATTGTTTCTTAGAAACACGCCATTTTTTGTAACAGCAGGAATTAATTATAAAATCAATTAATGCAACTTATATGTTTTGGAATTTTGTAAAATAGACATCATTTTTTAATTCAGAATATCAATTATAGCTTAGGGTGAAATTTTGGCTTTGTTCTGAAAAACTTCATTTTTTGATGAATAGTGAAACCACTAAGTGGTAGTTAAATAACTGATTTTTCATTTAAATGAAATATTACCACTTCTGTGATTTGATTTTCAAAAATCCGACATACATGGTTGTCATTAAGAATTAAAATGTGGTTCAATGAGATTAAAATAAATTTTTGGTGAATAGTAACTTTTAAGTTCTTAATCGCGATTAGAGGTAATTAGTGTAGTTTAAGGTACAAATAATGTTTTAATAATATGAGATGAGCATGACACTTGTCCTACTCCTATTGGATGAGTCATGGCCGACCAAGACAACCCATGGGTCAACTTGGGGACCCCATGGAGCCACTTTAGTTGGAAAATGACATTAATATATATTTATTTAATGTTAAAATTAAATTGACACAAACATGAGTTGTTTTACTAAAACAGTTTTTAAGTGGGGTTACACAAGTCCATATTTTGATTATAAATATTAATTAGAAAGCTAAAAAGATTTCCTACATCATAGTATTTGTTTTATAATTTTTAGACATTAAATAAATTAAATTATTTATGACATCATTATGATGCGGCGATGACCTCATTATTTAACGATTTAAATAAAATGAGACGATAATGCAAACTCCAAGGCTTACACTTGTCCAAAGCCTATTGGATGAAGAGATTTAGAACCCTTATCACCTTAGACACGAATTATATAAGTGTGGGACCTTTAGAATCCGAAAAGCATTGTACAATAATGTAACATTTCAATCTTTCCAAAAGAGCCACTCCTCTCCTCTTATAAAAGGCCCCCACCTCTACCACCTTATTCACACTTTCAAGCCTTTTGGTTCATCCAACCTCTGCCCAAATACTCTCCCAACTTCTCTCCCTTCATCCTAGAAGCTTTACTTTAGTCAGAAAGCCATCCTAAGGAGTCCTTTTGATCAAATCAAAAGGAAGAACCCGAAGAAGAGGTAACATTTTCATCACCCTCTTTCATGTTTCTTTCTTATTCCACTCCCTCTTTGTTTATTATTTCAATTCTAAAATTATAACTCCAGTATCTTATATATACTGTGATGTTATTATAAATATGGAACAACCATATTCAGTATTCTACCCATCATTTGAATGACATGTCACCATACGTGCGTACGTACGGCTTACCGTGTCCACGTCGTGGTGTAATTGTTATTCAATATATTATTATTTAGATGGGTATAATAATGATATTTAATTCATGTAAATAATAAATATAACATGATAATGATTCTGTATATATGATATACTATCCAATTATATATTATTTTAATATCAAAATAATGATATTGTCGCTCGTGCGTACGTACGGACTACCGTCTCCACGAACGCGATGAGATTCATTCTCCGTCGTATCCATTCAAGTATAATTATCATTTGATGATTTAAAAATAATGTTTAAGGACATGATATCATTCTTTTTATGAATAAGATACAACCTATCCATGAAAAACATGACTTACGTAACAAAACATATAAGAAAACGAGTAAGTTAACACCCGAAACAACGATAAATCTAAGATATTGTTAACAAAGCAATGTTAAAAGATCATATATGATATCATATGAATGTATATGATTCTTGTATAATTTAATAACAACTATTTAACCATTATACAGGAGGTTAACCTACCCCAACCAAGGAAAAGTACAAGGTAAGGGTTTACTTCACAACCTCTTCATTATCCAAGGTTGTTTATACATAATTATCTACTGGGACCTCGTTATCATCCACATCCATGTTTCTTCAAAATGTATTTCAAAACATTTTTATTATTGATAAGAATATGGGTTAAAGTCATTTATACCCTTTTTGACTTTTTATTAGAGGAATCTTTCCGTCGTTTTCAAAACAAGGTCCTTTTTAACCTTTTCGACAAAATTGATGTAAGAATGTCTTTTTTAACTTATACGGCGGGTGCGGTTATTTTCCGCCGTTATAAAATCTTCAAAGCTTTCCTTACAAGATTATAAGAATATTTTCAAGAAAATGTTTTGTTTTATATGGCTCTTAAATGATTTCAAAAATAGAAAGAGATATTTCTCTAAAAAGTGTTTTGATTTCATCTATGTCAACATCCTTTGATGGATTTTACGCTTATTTGAAGTTGATTTATTATAATACAAAACTTCTATATTGTATTGAAGGTTTTGTGATATGTTTGACTGTGGATGTTCTATTTTATACCATTCATGGTTTATGGTGAAATTATTGACATTTCGTATGCTAGTTTTAATACGAATGTTTATGTTATGTTTAAACCTTTTCATATGGGAATGCATTGGACTTAATATGTGACGGGTGGAGCCCGCTATAGCTCCTCGATGCATCAGTAGGTCTCATGAGACAAACTAGTGTCATGGAACAAGGCCTTGAAAAATTCTTATTTGTGGTCTTGGCACGAGGCCTTGACTACGTGGTTATGATAGTCTGGCATTATGCATTCCAACATTATGAAAGTGGTTAGTGATTTTGAGTGTGATTATTTGATTAGTAGAATATCCATGTGAATGAGTAAATGGCATTATTTCATTTTACGTTTTCCATATTATGTTGATGTTCAAGTTTAAAAGGCTTTTGTTTTAGTTATACAATGCCTTAAATGTTTATTCTTATTTATGAAAGTTTCCACTATATTGTTATCCTTACTGGGCATTTGAGCTCACCCCTTTTCTATGTTTTATTTTGCCCAGGAAGTGAAGAAGTAAATTATGAATGACCTGCAGGGATATTATGAGGGGATAATAGTGTGGACTGTAGAGACATTATGTTGTTGTAGTAGTTTTTCATTTTTTGATGTAATGTAAAACTTATGAATATATCTAGTGTTTCCAAGGCTACTAAACCAATCGGTCTTTCGAGATTTGATCTTTCTTGTGATCATGCCAATGTTATGTAATAATGCACCGACTCTGGGTAACTAGGGTTGGGGCGTTACAGTTGGTATCAGAGGAAGTTTAGTACAAACCTTGGAAGCTAGATTTAGATAAACTCTGATTAGATCACATAGACCTAAGATGAACTTTGAGGATTAGTATAGAAGAACTTCCTAGAATTTTGGTATTGTAGATATTTTGTGAGTTTTCCGAGAAATACATCCCTGTCTGGATACGAGCAGGTAGAGGCGGCTCTGGCACAGATGTTCCTAGGGGTAAAACCAGAAAACACCGCTTTGAGCTAGACTCGAACGGGAACTAGTGCACGACAACGGGCCTTGCTGCACTCTTGGTTACGACACTCCCGGGGGATATGCTTAGGATAACTCTCATTTTCTTTACAAATAATTATGAAGGGATTATGTGTATATACTTCCTCAAAGAAAACATTTTTATGATTATGGATTATATCCATAAATAGTTCAATTTATGTAAAGTGTTTAACAAGTATGGAATTATGTATTTCGATTCATAAACTAATCTAGTTTATGCCATTGTTTAGAAATGGCGCCTAGTGGAAGAAATGGAAACCGTATCAATGCACGCACTCCATGTAGGGATTGCCCTCCTGCTCAAGATAATTATAGTGGGGCTGGTGATGCAACCGGTGCCGATCAGCTAATCACCATACTAGGACAACTTACTCAGGTTATGAATAATAACCTTACCCGTATGGAGCACCCTGATCCACAGCGTAGAGGATCAATGTTAGATCGATTCATGAGGCAACAACCACCAACGTTCAATGGGAGTACTAATCCTTTAGTAGCCGAGCAATGGATAAATTCCCTAGAGAAAATATTTCAGGCTTTGGGGAGCAGTGAAAGGGAAAAAGTTATCATGGCAGTTTACCGCCTCACTGGAGATGCCGATCAATGGTGGTCACTAATTCAAAACACAAAGGAACATGATGAATTAACAAACATGGAATGGCAGGAGTTCAAAGAGTTGTTCTTAGAAAAATACATTCCTCGAGACCATCGAGCGGATATGGAAAGGCAATTTCTGAGTCTGAGGCAGAAGAAGGATGAGAATGTCGCAAAGTATGAGGCTAACTTTACAAGGTTAGCAAGGTATCCTGCAGATTACATACGTAACCCAAGAAGTAAGAGTGATCGTTTCTTTGATGGGTTGAAACCATTTCTACGTCGATCTTTAGTATCAAAAACCTTCTCTTCATACGAAGGTATTGTCTCGTGCGCTATCAAGACGGAAAAGGAATTCTCTAAGTCTTATGACTTTAAAGAAAAGCAAGAGAAGAAGAGACCTGCTGATCAATCTGGGAATGGAAATAAAGGGAAGAAGGGAAAGGTTGAATATCCATATTATGGTAAATGCGGGAAGAAACATCCTGGTTCTTGCTTGAAGGGAATGGGAGTCTGTTACAAGTGTGGTGAAAAAGGCCACCAAGCTCATGATTGCAAGGGGAAGAAGGAAGCTACCAACATTCGGTGCTAGAATTGCAGGGAGATGGGGAATTATGCAAATGAATGTCCTAAGAATCTGGATAACTTACCTCAGAAAAGGCCAAGGGATCAAGGCCAGGCTTATGCTATCACTACTGCTGAGGTAGAAGCTCCGAAAGATGTGGTGGCAGGTAATTTAATGGTTTCCTCAAGTTTAGCAAATGCATTATTTGATTCGGGATCATTGCATTGTTTCATATCTTCCCAGTTTTCTATGAAAATTAGATATTTCCAATTTGATTTAACAAGGGAGTTGTCGGTCAAAACCCCTAAGGGAAGTATTATTGCAACAAAGTTTTGTCAATTAGTTCCCATTAGAGAACCTAAATGTTCTTTACCTGCTGATCTCATCGTCATACCCAGGATTGAATTTGATATAATCCTCGGTATGGATTGGCTTTCGGACCATGATGCCAAAATTTATTGTAAGAGGAAAGAGGTTACGATTCTTGATGATGATGATAAGGAACACCTTATCTTTAGAGCCGAATCGTCACGACATAATTCTTATCTAGATCCACCCCCAGTAGCTCAACTAAATTCAATTATCGGGGAGGAAGAGAAGGAAATTACTGAGGGTGAGGAAAGGAATATTCAAATAGAGGATGTACCTATTGTGATAGAATATGTTGATGTGTTTCCGAAAGATTTACCTGGACATCCTCCAGAACGAGAAGTTTAGTTTTCCATTGATTTAATTACTGGATCAAGGCCCATATCAAAGACCCCTTATAGAATGGCCACTGTGGAATTAATTGAACTAAAGAAACAACTAGAGGAATTGAGTAATAAGGGATTTATTCGCCCTAGTGTTTCTCATTGGGGAGCCCCTGTTCTTTTTGTTAAGAAGAAAGATGGATCTATGAGGTTGTGCATTGACTATAGGGAGATCAATGCTATAACAATAAAGAACAAGTATCCCCTACCTCACATCGATGATTTATTTGACCAACTGCATGGAGATCAATACTTTTCAAAGATTGAACTTCGGTCTGGATACCATCAGCTGTGTGTAATGAAGGAAGACGGTCCAAAGACAGCATTTCGAACAAGGTACGGGCATTACAAGTTTACAGTAATTCCTTTTGGATTGACTAATGCACCCTCTATTTTCATGGATCTAATGAATAGAGTTTTCAAGGAATATCTTGATGACTTTGTAGTGGTATTTATTGATGATATCTTTGGTGTACTCCAAAAGCCACGAAGATCATGAAAATCACTTACGCATTATCCTGAAGACTCTTAGAAGACATGAATTATATGGGAAATTTAGCAAGTTTGAATTCTGGATTCATGAGATTTCTTTTCTTGGCCATATTGTCTCTAAGGATGGAATTTCCGTTGATCCTTCTAAAACCAAGGCAATCCAAGAATGGCCAACACCGACAAGTATAACTGAGGTACGCAGTTTTATTGGTTTAGCAGGTTATTATCGACGTTTCGTCCAAAATTTTGCCAGATTGGCTAACCCATTGACAAAGCTCACACGTAAAGGGATTAAATTTGTCTGGACAAAAGAGTGTGAAGAATGTTTTGAAGAACTAAAGAGAAGATTAGTCAATGCCCCTGTATTGACTCTGCCATCGGGGAATGATGGGTTTGTTATTTATAGTGATGCATCAAAGAAAAGACTTGGTTGTGTCCTTATGCAGAATGATAAGGTCATTGCCTATGCATCATGACAGCTAAAAATTCATGAGCAAAACTATCCTACTCATGATCTTGAGTTAGCAGATGTGATCTTTGCTTTAAAGATATGGAGACATTACCTCTATGGTGAAAATGTGAGATTTATACTGATCACAAGAGTTTGAAGTATATTTTCACAGAAAAAGAACTCAACATGAGGCAAAGGAGATGGCTTGAACTACTCAAGGATTATGATTGCACGATACATTACCACCCGGGGAAGGCAAACAAGGTGGCAGATGCTTTGAGTAGAAAAGACCATGGAGTTTTGAATGTGATGAGAATTGAAAGGGATCCAATTTTCTTGGATCTAGTGAAGATGGACATGGAAATAACTAGGGAAGGTGAAACATCAATTCTTTTTCAAATGGTTGTCAAACCATCATTACTAGAAAGGATTAAGAGTTCTCAGACCAATGATGAAGAATTTCAGAAGAAGATTAAAGATGTGAATGATGGAAGATTGAGGGACTTTGTGTATAAGGATAAAATTTTGAAATTCAGGAAGAGACTTTGTGTTCCCGATATAACTGATCTAAAAAGGGAATTGCTGGATGATGCTCATAGTTACAATTTCTCTATACACCCTGGGAGCACCAAAATGTATAGAGATTTGAAGGAACATTTTTGGTGGGACAATATGAAGAGGGAGATTTCTGATTTTGTGTCGAGGTGTATGGTTTGTCAACAAGTGAAAGCTGGAAGGCAACATCCTGGTGGAGTATTACAACCTCTTCCCATACCTGAGTGGAAATGGGATAATATTACGATGGACTTTGTCATGGGACTACCAAAGACTCCTAGAAGGAATGATGCAATATGGGTCATTGTTGATCGTCTTACTAAGTCAGCACATTTTCTGGCTATACGGGAGGATCTACCACTTGAACGTCTAGCAAGATTATATATTAATGAAGTTGTAAGACTGCATGGAGTACCCCTATCGATTGTTTCTGATCGTGATCCTCGTTTTACTTCAAGATTCTGGAAAAGTCTTCAAAAGGCCTTGGATACTGAACTTTGTTTGAGCACTACCTATCACCCTCAAACAGTTGGACAATCAGAACGGACTATTCAAACCTTAGAAGACATGTTGAGATCATGCTCTCTTGACTTTCAGGGTATGTGGGATCAATACTTACCACTGGTAGAATTTTCCTATAACAATAGCTTCCATTCAAGCATTCAGATGGAACCTTATGAAGCATTATACGGAAAGAGATGTCGTACACCAACCTGTTGGGATGACGTTGGTGAAAGAAAACTTGTGGGACCAGAACTGGTAGAAGAAACAATGGAAAAGGTGAAGGTAATCCAAAACCACATCAAATCATCTCAAAGTAGGTAGAAGAGATATGCCGATAACAGAAGAAAGGTTTTGGAATTTCAGGTGGGAGATCATGTTTTCCTAAAGGTATCTCCATGGAAGGGAGTTATACGTTTTGGTAAGAAGGGTAAGTTGAGTCCCAAGTACATCGGACCTTTCGAAATTCTAGATCGTATTGGGGCTGTAGCTTATCGTTTGGTGATGCCGCCAAATCTCTCCAAAGTTCACGATGTTTTCCACGTATCTCTGTTGAGGAAATACATGCCTGACCCAATGCATGTACTCACCTATGAGGAATTAGAACTGGAACCCGATCTTTCCTATTGTGAAGAGCCCGTCAGGATTCTTGATGTGAGGGAGCAGGTGCTGAGAAACCGAACGACTCATCTGGTAAAGGTTTTGTGGAGAAATCATAAAATGGAAGAGGCAACGTGGGAACCTGAGGAACTTATGATGAAGAACCACCCGAGTATTTTTATGCAACAATACCCTAGAAATTGCGAGGATGCAATTATTTGAAGGAGGGGAGAATGTAACACCCCAAGCTTCCACGGTACGTTTTCCTTCGAATAATGCAATAGCGTGTGTTGTACGCAACCTCGAGCTCTAACACACACCACAACTAATTAAGCTAGCCGTTGTGAATAGTAATACCTACTTTTTGAAATTTTATAAATTTTATTTATCAAAATAGACTTCATCTTTGGATTCGGAATATCGAAATTAGCCTATGTTGAATTTTTGGTATTTTTCTGAGAACTTCTAATTTTTTTATGAATAGTGAAAAATACTTAAAAACAACTTTTTAAATCAAAATAATTTTTAGTGAAAAATTATACTATTTAGTGGGTTTAAAGTATAATTAGAATATATTTTTACCATTTTATCCAATGGTGGTCATTGGAATTAATTTAACATTGAAATCGGACATAAACAATTGCCAATCTTTTGATATAAATTGTTTCTTAGAAACACGCCATTTTTTGTAACATCGGGAATTAATTATAAAATTAATTAATGCAACTTATATGTTTGGAATTTTGTAAAATAGACATCATTTTTGAATTCAGAATATCAATTATAGCTTAGGGTGAAATTTTGGCTTTGTTCTGAAAAACTTCAATTTTTGATGAATAGTGAATCCACTAAGTGGTAGTTAAATAACTGATTTTTCATTTAAATGAAATATTACCACTTCTGTGATTTGATTTTAAAAAATCCGACATACATGGTTGTCATTAAGATGTAAAATGTGGTTTAATGGGATTAAAATAAATTTTTGGTGAATAGTAACTTTTAAGTTCTTAATCGCGATTAGAGGTAATTAGTGTAGTTTAAGGTACAAATAATGTTTTAATAATATGAGATGAGAATGAAACTTGTCCTACTCCTATTGGATGAGTCATGGCCGACCAAGACAACCCATGGGTCAACTTGGGGACCCCATGGAGCCACTTTAGTTTGAAAATGACATTAATATATATTTATTTAATGTTAAAATTAAATTGACACAAACATGTGTTGTTTTACTAAAACAGTTTTTAAGTGGGGTTACACAAGTCCAAATTTTGATTATAAATATTCATTAGAAATCTACAAATATTTCCTACATCATAGTAGTTTTTTTATAATTTTATACATTAAATAAATTAAATTATTTATGACATCATTATGATGCGGCGATGACCTCATTATTTAACGATTTAAATAAAATGAGACGATAATGCAAACTCCAAGGCTTACACTTGTCCAAAGCCTATTGGATGAAGAGATTTCGAACCCTTATCACCTTATCCACGAATTATATAATTATGTGACCTTTAGAATCCGAAAATCATTGTACAATAATGTAACATTTCAATCGTTCCAAAAGAGCCCCTCCTCTCCTCTTATAAAAGGCCCCCACCTCTACCACCTTATTCACACTTT
Source organism: Viscum album (assembly GCA_963277665.1). Classification (NCBI taxonomy): domain Eukaryota; kingdom Viridiplantae; phylum Streptophyta; class Magnoliopsida; order Santalales; family Viscaceae; genus Viscum; species Viscum album. The sequence goes on along the minus strand of OY728139.1, from coordinate 1,489,650,395 downwards.
CAAGCCTTTTGGTTCGGCCAACCTCTGCCCAAATACTCTCCCAAATTCTCTCCCTTAATCCTAGAAGCTTTACTTTAGTCAGAAAGCCAACCTAAAGAGTCCTTTTGATCAAATCAAAAGGAAGAACCCGAAGAAGAGGTAACATTTTCATCACCCTCTTTCATGTTTCTTTCTTCTTCCACTCCCTCTTTGTTTATTATTTCAATTATAAAATTATAACTCCAGTATCTTCTATATACTGTGACGTTATTATAAATATGGAACAACCTTATTCAGTATTCTACCCATCATTTGAATGACATGTCACCATACGTGCGTACGTACGGCTTACCGTCTCCACGTCGTGGTGTAATTGTTATTCAATATATTATTATTTAGATGGGTATAATAATGATATGTAATTCATGTAAATAATAAATATAACCTGATAATGATTCTGTATATATGATATAATATCCAATTATATATTATTTTAATATCAAAATAATGATATTGTCGCTCGTGCGTACGTACGGACTACCGTCTCCACGAACGCGATGAGATTCATTCTCCGTCGTATCCATTCAAGTATAATTATCATTTGATGATTTAAAAATAATGTTTAAGGACATGATATCATTCTGGTTATGAATAAGATACAACCTATCCATGAAAAACATGACTTACGTAACAAAACATATAAGAAAATGAGTAAGTTAACATCCGAAACAACGATAAATCTAAGATATTGTTAACAAAGCAATGTTAAAAGATCATATATGATATCATATGAATGTATATGATTCTTGTATAATTTAATAACAACTATTTCACCATTATACAGGAGGTTAACCTACCCCAACCAAGGAAAAGTACAAGGTAAGGGTTTACTTCACAACCTCTTCATTATCCAAGGTTGTTTATACATAATTATCTATTGGGACCTCGTTATCATCCACATCCATGTTTCTTAAAAATGTATTTCAAAACATTTTTATTATTGATAAGAATATGGGTTAAAGTTATTTATACCCTTTTGGCTTTTTATAAGAGGAATCTTTTCGTCGTTTTCAAAACTAGGTCCTTTTTAACCTTTTCGACAAAATTGAGGTATGAATGTCTTTTTTAACTTATACGGCGGGTGCGGTTATTTTCCGCCGTTATAAAATCTTCAAAGCTTTCCTTACAAGATTATAAGAATATTTTCAAGAAAATGTTTTGTTTTATATGGATCTTAAATGATTTCAAAAATAGAAAGAGATATTTCTCTAAAAAGTGTTTTGATTTCATCTATGTCAACATCCTTTGATGGATTTTACGCTTATTTGAAGTTGATTTATTATAATACAAAACTTCTATATTGTATTGAAGGTTTTGTGATATGTTTGACTGTTGATGTGCTATTTTATACCATTCATGGTTTATGGTGAAATTATTGACATTTCGTATACTAGTTTTAATACGAATGTTTATGTTATGTTTAAACCTTTTCATATGGGAATGCATTGGACTTAATATGTGACGGGTGGAGCCCGCTATAGCTCCTCGATGCATCAGTAGGTCTCATGAGACAAACTAGTGTCTTGGCACGAGGCCTTGACAAAATCTTATTTGTGGTCTTGGCACGAGGCCTTGACTACGTGGTTATGATAGTCTGGCATTATGCATTCCAACATTATGAAAGTGGTTAGTGATTTTGCGTGTGATTATTCAATTAGTAGAATATCCATGTGAATGAGTAAATGGAATTATTTCATTTTACGTTTTCCATATTATGTTGATGTTCAAGATTAAAAGGCTTTTGTTTTAGTTATACATTGCCTTAAATGTTTATTCTTATTTATGAAAGTTTCCGCTATATTGTTATCCTTACTGGGCATTTGAGCTCACCCCTTTTCTATGTTTTATTTTTCCCAGGAAGTGAAGAAGTAAATTATGAATGACCTATAGGGATATTATGAGGGGATAATAGTGTGGACTGTGGAGACATTATGTTGTTGTAGTAGTTTTTCATTTTATGATGTAATGTAAAACTTATGAATATATCTAGTGTTTCCAAGGCTACTAAACCAATCGGTCTTTCGAGATTTGATCTTTCTTGTGATCATGCCAATGTTATGTAATAATGCACCGACTCTGGGTAACTAGGGTCGGGGCGTTACAAGATATAATAATCATCTCCATAATTAAATAACAATTTATCCCAACATTAACATTAATGAATGTTTTAAACTCAAAGGATATATCAATACTTTCCCCATTCTTTCCCAAAATTGTAATAGCCTTTTTTTAATATAATACATGACATTAGGACTTAGTTGTACATAGTCTTTAACCCAAAAAAGATGTATGCAAAAATATCATTAGTCGCCTTAAACTTCCCTCACATAAATCCTAAAATTGGTTTATAATACATTTAATTTATGATAAAACGTTATCATATAAACCCATGATGATATCCATAACTCTTAATATAAAATCACATGAAAACATAATAATATCCAAAGTTATATAAACCCTTCTTAGATACCAACTTTTATACCCCTAAACTTTGCAATCTCGAATTCAGTTCTAAAAATATAAACTTTACATTTCTTTATTTAACATTGATGAATGTTACTTAATTTTCTACATTCAACCCTTACAACATAAAAAATAAATATTGAATTTATTACATACCAAAGGACCTTTTATGTTTAGTGTTTTATAAAATATAGAAATACGCTTACATAAACAATGTTGAGAACAGAGATTTCTTTTCAAGTATAACCATTTGTTCATATTCCATATTAAGAGTTCAAAATCTCCATCAAATGGTTTCATGTAAGAAACTATTCCAAAGTAAAATCATTTATCATCATTATTCATAACTAGGTGAAAATTTAACATATGAATAGTGAGATAAAATGATCAACAATGGTATATTTAGGAATTAACAATTAAATTTCATTAGTTAGAGTAATATGATCATAAGGTTGTGTTTAAATAATAATAGTGAATGAGAATAACATAAGAGAAATCATACACATTAATACATATTTCGTGACTCATAAAAAATAGGAAAAAGAATTATAAATGGAAATAGTCATAAGAATTTATAATATTGAATCATGTGATGTCAATATTTATCAAAGAAACTTTTATGAACCATAGAAAGCATAACAAAAAACTATTGCTATCCGAGATCACTATCTTCCTAACTCATTTTAAACCCACATCAGAAATAAATACATCCATTTTAAATCAATGGGATAAACCCTCGTTAACTCAAAATTCCTGTACTATAAAGAATGTGTACATTACTGAATTCATTATAGTGTCATCTTGAAAAACACATCATATAATCTATATCAATCTCCCGAATTATTAATAATATATAATGGGGCTAAACAATTTATATAAGTTTTATCAGCACCACACATTCCTTTTCGAAAATTTCAATGTACCGTTCATGAATAAAAAATTTAGTATCATTTAATTTTCATTCATAACAATAATCAATTTCTTGATTTACCCATGAAAAAGAAATGGTTTTATTCAAAATATATTTTAAATAATCATAATCCATATAGAGAAATTAAAAGTAAGATATTATTACAAAATATCCTCATTATAACATATGTAGTGTTAGGGGTTATTGGAATTGATTATAACAACATAATATATTCATAAATAGATGTTATATATTTTTATATGAATATTTATTACATTATAAAAACACACACTCATGAGGATCATAAAGTTATAGATCCTTTGGAAACATGGAAACACAAAAAATGGTTAATAAAATATCTACATCATCTCACACTTATTTTTTCATAACTAGAACCATTTTTTATAAATCATACTTAATACCATTCTATATATCCATGAGAAAAGAAATATAATAAAGAGTGATATTATATTCTTTGTAAGGGTAATAAATGGAGATAACAATGATTTTATAAGAATAATTTGAGCGTAAGTGCATAAGAACATGAACACAACATTTGGAAAGTATACCCTACATATCAATTATTATAATATTAGATAATGGAATAAATGAATCATAAGGAAATCAAAGAACACGAACTGTGAGAATATAACATACTACATAGAACTTCTCACACACACATATGCATATAAAACCATTTACATTTTAGTATAGGCCCACTACAAAGACCATCATAGTAGACAAATACCTTTATTGAATAAGGTTCACTCTCCGTTCTAGACTGTATTACTAAAAATAGTTTACCTCCATTTCAATCCATGTATTACTCAGTCGTGTACCCTCCTCATTCAATTCATGTTTATATAATGAGATATAAATCATTTATCAATATGTTAGAGGGAGATATAGGGCCCTCCCATCACATAATGAAAACCATATATATGTTTTCCAGATGAACATAAATCATTTATAATATCATAACCCATGAAAAAAATGGGTTTTATAAAAATTATATTATTACATAACCCACGTAAATGAAAAAGAATTAATAAACATCATGTAATCATAAAAATAGTCCATCTGGAGAAATAATAATAATGGTATATAAGGATCATATTCCCAGTAAATCAAAAATAACATCAAATAATTTTGTCTTAAAAAAATTATATTGAAATATCACTTGAAATAATTATTGAGGAAAATATCCTTTTAATTTTGAAAACATTTTTTTGTTCAAATTGGGAAAATTTCAAAAGAAAACATATTATTTGAAATGAAATTTGTAAGATTGTATATGAAGATTAAAAAAATTATGGAATCATGAAATTATGAAAATCCACTCATGTCATTTAAGTTAAAAGATTATAATTTTTTATTCTATAAAAAATATTAAATAGGTATTTTTAAAATAAAGTCCCTTACAATTAACATTGATGCAAACGTTAAAATTAATTTTTATATCACCTATATATTCACATAAAACAAGTGTAAGTACAACATAAGATTATCAAAATCCGTTTCACTTATAATTTTAATATGACATATTAAATGAAGTAGAATTTTAACTAATGTGATAATTTAAAAATGTTATTTTTTAATACACTTTTGAGGGAAAGTTAGAACGAAAATTGTTTACATGAAATAAATAATTTCAAACCACATAAGAAATTATCAATCCATTGGAGAAAAATTAAATTTTTTTGAATTATTAATGTTATATAAACTCCATATTTTAGAGGTTACCTTCATGTATGGGTCATCATTGACGAGATTCATGGAGCAGTATTCGAACATGTACTGGGACTGAATATATACCTCCAGACTTATATTCCCCCCTTTGATTCCATAGGCCAATATATTATTTTTTTTGTTGATAAAACCAATTTTGTCATCATTAATATCCAATTAAATCAATATCTCATGCATTATATCATAATAATCTTTTGAAATATTGATTTCAAATTCTTCCTTAGATATCTCTTCCTTATAATGTTTTAGAATCTTCAGGTTGACAACTTTCATCCTTGTTTCCTTCTGGACACCATAAAATTCCGCTATTTCCAACAACTAGTTAGGGCCTTCTAACCTTTCCACTTTATTCTCCTTGTCCTTATATCAATCTACCTCATGTTCATCACCAGGATGAGTATATATCACCCCATGAATTCCAAATTCATAAACCACCATTATGTCCGGCCTTACAATGGCTTTGGTTTACTATAGTTTGCCTACCGATCTTGTGACTATGGTCTTAGGAATATTAGAGTAGTCTTTGTGTTGCTTAGTTTTATTTATTTGGTTAACATGAAAATTGATTGAGACAAAATCTTTATGCTTCCCATTCCTAAATCCTCATCCAACAACCATTATTGTGAGATCGTTATCACACTCTAAAGGTGATGGGAAGTAAGTTTCTTTATCAATCTAGTGATGGTCCTCCTGGGTCACAAACCTTACTATCTTTCTATTTAATTTTGTATTGATATCCTACCACCCTTCAAGATCATCATCCTTCTCCATGTAATCCAATTCCAAACCCATAACAACCAAACTATCAAACTGACTGGATAGTTTAAGAGATGTAGTGGTCTTACTTAGACTCGGTTTATTCATTGCATTCACCATGCCTTCACTTGAATACAAGGTGAAAATATTTGTTCCTTTATGTTCCATGCATTCCATTGAATTAACATCATCTAAACACACAACCCCTTCATTCCCCGAACCAGAATAATTTTTTGGATGTAGAACTAAAAATCCACCTTTCTGCAGACCATTATCATTAGAGGGATTCATAGTTCCATACAATCGATAATTACATGTAGGAAAACATGGATATAACATTTTATAAGAATTTTGTACCATGAATACTACCTTAGTGGTTGATTTAGGTATGGATTACCCTCCCCTCGAGCGGGGAGGAATCAAATCCTTACATTTACTACCATTTAATAATACCTTTTGAGCATATAAGAGGACCAAATAAGAGAAATCTAGTCCAATATCACAAGAAAAAGAATTTAAAAATAGATAAGAATTAAAGATAATCAGATCTTTTGAATTACATATAAAATTATATTTAAAATATTGAGACTCCTTTTAACTGTAATGAATAGAATACTGCAAGTTCCCTAAATGAAATCACAATGGGCAAATATCACCCAAGAATAAAACACAATTGCTTGATGGTATTTATGTTCTTCATCCACCTAAATAAACATAGATTCTATAGGTGTCATAGAAACCTCAATTTTGATGAAATTTTGAAGGTAAATGGGGTGAAAAATATATCACGAGTGGTTGTCAAACAACAAAAAATGTACAATTATATTTTCTGAAATTTGATGGATATAAGGGTTTTTTATGGGAAGGGGTATTCTCGGTAAGCATACCAAGATTTCCATGGTTGTAGGATCATGATTCAAATGAAACATAATAGCATCATCTGAACATAAATTAGTGAGATACCTTGGTTTACCATTTTCTATTAGTCAAGGAAAATTTTTGACCATCCCCATTAGAGAAATAAAGAAGGAATTATCATAGATATTGCAACACAATGGTTACTTTATCATTTAGAGACTAGGCATCATTGATGAACCTTTCTATATAGTCAAGAGTATGATGCAGTCAACCAAAACGACCCACTAGGGAGAGGTGTTGGAGGGATGACACCAAATAGAATTCATGGAGTTGGAGGGAGACCATTAGGATCGTGAGGTGAAGATAAGTGGACTTTGGGCTTAGGTTGATATGAGAAACATCTTAGCGAAATGAAGGGTTGGTAAAGGGAGATAAGGAATGTAAATTATCCCCCCTCTGCATATAAGAGAGGGTGGATAGAGTGGCCATCACCACCAATCATAGTAGAGAGCATGAAAACCACTAGGGATACATTGATGAGAGAGATCCCAATATTTTTTCACAGAAATCTATTCCCATTAAGTAGAAGTTTAACACAATGAAAGGAATTTGAGTTAATATTTTCCATACAGAATATATTGTATTTATTTATTCACATTCAAACACCCTATATAATAAATAGGAATTTATTATAAATTTATTCCCTAAATGTATATCAATCATACCATGTATTACTTTTTTGTGAAATCTTATAACCAGTTTACTAATAATATGTTATTAAAATTACACTTTTTGGTGATAGCTACTTCATTTTCCAAGAATGTTTTAGTTCAGTAGTCCCAATCCATATAATAAGATCATGGTCCAATTATTTTCAAAAATATATTATAAATATCATATACATTTATAAAATTCAACCTTATTTCCATCCATGTGAAATTTAAATGAAAAATGAGACGCATTGCATCATGAAGATGGTAGTCCATATGAACGCACGAGGGGTGTTATCATTTCATAAAATATTATATGATAAAAAGGTATACATGAAATTATCAATAAAAAAGTATAATTATTTCATAAATATCACTTTTAAAAATTAATCAGATCAAAATTCTAATCTATAAAAGTTGGTGATGAAAAATGAATTTCATCACTACGTGGAGATGGTAACTCGTACATACACCTGAGTGATATATTCATTTCGTGTTAAATGGGAGAGGGGTGTATAATGGTGTGTTCATAATCATAATACCATTTCATCATATTTAGGATGATAAATTTACTATTTTGAGATATATTTCACCAATTTATATGAGGTATATAAGATTATAAAAAGAAATTGATTGGTCAGAGAAACTACCTCTTCTTTAAAATGCCTCTTTTAGGTATCCTCAAAAGGAATCTAGTGTTGGTATTTTGAGAACAAAAACAAATAGAAAATGTGTCCATGAATTTTTAGAAAAGAACTATCCAAGTTATGGTCAATATAGTAGGATCAATGAGATATAAACAAGTGAGGGAGTATGTGTCCTTTTATAATTGAGGTAAAGGTTACTTTTGGAATTTCTCAAAAGATTAAATCATACGAAATTAATTTTATATAATCATACCACAATATTGAAATGGATTCAAATATATGATAACATAAGGTTGTAATCACACTGATAAATTGGGGTTTGATAAGTTTTGGTATGATTTTGAACCTTATCATTTTGATTTACCCTTAGTTAACCTATTTTAATTTTATCTAATGTAACAACTTTTTCAATATTAAAATGTTACCAATTTTAATTATGTGATGTAAATTAGAAAATAAATAAAAATTTTATGATATTTCTTCCATATCATAAACAATTTTTTTATAAGATATTATATTATGATTTTTAAAAAACATTAATAACATATTATTTTTATAAAATATCATTAGTGTCAATTTCAACACTTTTCATTAAATTGAATTATAGAAAATAAATTAAAATATAAATTCAAAAAAAATAATTTAATGCCTTTCTAATATGTCATAAATATATAAAATTTCTGGTATCACCTTAATTAATTCATATTATATTTATTTTATTATTTATAGTATCATTTATTTTGTTTTTTTCATTAATTGAATAATCACTACATCATCATTGATTAATTATTTAAGGTGCATATTTCTTCAGTAAATGTTAAGAATGAATTCCATGATATATATATATATATATTATTGTTCCTAAGAATATTTATACTAAAAAATATCTTTTAGATAACCCTTGATTAAACAATATATATTATTTAAAACATGACTCTGACATCCAGGAATTTTTATTAAAAAAAATTATAAACATAATAACCTTATCCATGTGCCCCAAAAAGTCATTAATATATTTATATCATGAAAATTAGTTTATTAAGTTAAAAATTGATACTTATATTCGTTTATAACGAATTTTTTAACCCATTTGTACACATAAGAGATATTTAAGTGAAAGTGACATTTTTTGATATTCTTTGATTAAAAAAATATATAAGTCATTTTCATGGAAAATTGTCCATTAAACAATTCAATTTTAAACCATAATTGTTAAGGGTAAAATTTAAATTATACAACACGAAATAGGTTGAAAGAGTATGGCCTTATAACTTGTTTTTAAATAATATTAACTTGTTTTACCCTTAATTGAGTTAAAAAATGTTACCATACTAACTATTCATATTGATAAAAATTAAAAGACGCATATTTAAAAAAAATTCAAATAATTCCAAATATATAATCAATTTTTCATAATTTTCAGTGGATATGTTTCAGAATTTAATTTAATAAATAACCAGCAAAATGCAACGAAAAATAGTTTTTCAGAAAAATTCCCCTTTTAAATATAAAATTATTTTATACTAAATTAATGTATAAAAAATAATTAAAACCATAATTTTTTTATTTTAAAACAATATAAATTAATTAAATTCTAAAAATAATTCAATAAATAATTTCACCATTAAATACTTTAAAATAAAATATATCTTTCAATAAAAATTAGTATTTTTCATTATTTATTGAAAAATAAATATTTTAATAAAATTATAAATAAAATAATTTTAAGATATTTTTTACATTATAAATTAAAATATTAAATTAATTTTTTCAAATACATTTTCAAGAACTTCTTGAAATTAATATTCACTTGTAAAAATAAGAAAAACTCATTTTTGAAGAAAACTTATTTTTGAATAAAAGAGATTATTTACTAAAAATTAGGTTATAATTTTTCTAATCACTTACCAATACATTCATATTGAGTTTTAAATTTATATTTATGTGTAAAATTAGTTATTCATATTTATTCCCACAAATTTAACTACTAGGTTATAAGAGACATATAATTTTTTAATAAAATTTCATAGTTTTTTAAACTTGTTATTGTGTGAAATGAATGATATCAAATAAATAAAATAATTTAAAAATATATTTTAGACAAATCTCAAGGTGTTATATTCTACCCCCTTAACTATAATTTTTCATTCCAAATTCATCTTTTTCGATAAAAGTATAATATTTTATTATACGTTCATAGAAATCCACATCATAAAAATGAATAATATAATTTCTCTCAAAAAGAGAAATTTCAAAACATAATGGTTACTTGAAGTAACACATAACAAGGTTTACACATATTAAAAACATAAAAATATGGATTTGGAAGGGAAATATAATCCCCAAGAACTAATAGAGTGATACAGAACATGGTTAATATAAGTTTAATGACCACAAAACCATAGACCAAATAGGTTTGAAAAAGGCCATTGATATCATCAAAATGATAGTAATATGATATAATATTATTTAAAAATCCTTTTATATAATATAAATACTTTATTTCATTTCGAAAGTATAATATAACTCTTTGGATGTGCATTGATCAAGTTATTATTCATCTCTTACTCTGAGAAATGAAGCTAAAATTATATTGATTGAATAACTTGTGTGTGATAAGATCCCTAATAGGATCACAAGAAATTTCTCCTATATCTAGTTATCGTTATATAAAAATGGTTATCATAGGTTATCCATTACCCATAAAAATTCATATGGTGAAGTAATACATTAATATCTATAACCTCATCAAAAATTCAATTTAAATAATTTCATAAATTGTTACCCTTTTGAACCATAAAAAAGACTAAAATCCAAATATTTGGAAAGAAGGTCACTAAATTTACAAATTCAACCTATAATTTATCCCCCAAACATATTGATGAGGATCTTAATTTTCACACACCAAACATGTGAAGACCATTATAATTTATTCTCTAGAAACATGGAAATAATATGAATTTCCATAAAACCTTAGTGAAAAGATTAATGCTTTCAAAAGTAAACTATTTCTTCATACCATAAATCCAAAATGTCTATAAACTCAATCATTGATATCATAATCCACCTTTTCATTATACTAAAAATCAGTTTGAATCTTGTTAATATTATCCCATTTATTTTATCACAATAAAACATTCCATTTTCTAAAAAAATATAACATCTTTCACATCATAAGGGTTATCCTTCCCTTCTAATATCATCTTACCACCTCATTCACTTATCATGGTTAATAGTACAATTTAACATATACTTTGAAATCCTTAATTAAAAACATCAGTGGTCAAATCCTTAGATATTTCATTATTCAATAATAACAAAAAATTATTTCTATTACATTATTCTTTAATTCTAATACATAAAAAGTCATTCATGCCACCACCTTTTTATCATACTCCACACCGCATGTCACAACCTGACCAGGTTTGACGCGCGACTTGCGTGCAAGTTATAAAACTCTGTGACGACACACAGTCCGACTCTTTGGGCGATTAATGCTAGGTGGCATGGTTCGAGCGCACCTCGCTCGACCGCGCACATGGCGACACGCGATCCGTGCGATTTCCCAACATCCTAAATAAGTAAATAAATTAATTAAAGGTAAAGTGAAATTAAATGAATTAAAATAATTTTTTTAATAAAATAGAGTTTGATATAATAATGTTTAAGCATAAAATAATATATTATTATAGTTTTAATAGAAATAATATTATTATTTTGGTTTTTTTTATTATTATTATTATTATTATTAATATTTACTATTATAATTATTATGATTTTGTTATCATAATTATTTTTATTATTGTAATTATATTATTATTAGAAATATATATATATATATATATATAATTTTTATGGGGAGAACCCTAAATCCCGGCCGCCCCCTTTTTTTCCCTTTCTCTACGTAAGCAGCAACCCCGTTTTTTCCTCTACGCTGTGGCGCTTCACCCGGTCTCATGGTCTCCACCCCGCGCTTCGCCCCTGCCATCATCGCCTTCTTCTACCTTGGCCTTTCGTGATCACCCCCCCCCCCCAGGTGCCTCACCTCTCAACCACATCCCGCTCTTTCCCATGCCCTCCACTGACGGCTCCCGCTCAGACCTCCACTCCCTCACCAGCACTCATGTCGGTTCCCTCGACTTGCATGACACCCCTCCCCTCCTCCCGCGTCCAGCCAGCTCTGGCAGTGACAACCTTTCCAGACCCCAACCAAGTCCCCCATCCAGTTGGTCTCGTCACACGCCTCCCAGCCTTCCCTTCGCCTTCCAACCCCATCCGAACTACTCGCGTACCACCTTTTGTCTGGACGAGGCCTCACCGGCGCAGTCCGACTTGCTCGTGCACCACCTCCAATCTGTTTGAGTCCCTCACCAGTGCTTTCCGAATGCCCTCTCTCCCTCCGGTGGTCTTTTGGCCACACAAACCCCCTTCTAACAGAACTCTCCTACCAGTGATGTTTTCTCTTCTTCTTTTTTTCTTTGTAAGTTTCTTCTTCATTTATGTTTTTAGTTTTCCAAAACCCTAGATGTTAAGATTTAAATATTTTTAGGGTTTAATTCCAAAAAAAAAGATGGTCTTATGTTGATGCCTAGTGTTGATTTTGTTTCTCGCTAGTTCGGTTGAGGTGTGAACGGAGTTTCGCACCATTTTCGGGGTTTTTTCATCGGTTGAGGTGGATTTTTCCTTGCTCAAATCCTTTTGATTTTAAATTCACCTATTTCATATATTTTTCCTTGTTATTGATAATTATATGGTTCCTTGCAATGTTATTTGAAATTATTTTATAAACTTCTAGATAGTCTATTAAATATTTTATGTGGTGTGGATTATAATTTGGAAATATTTTTAGGTGCGCTTGGATTAAAAATGCATTTTGGCATGTGGAGTATTTTTTTATTAAGTTGTGTATTTTGTTATTTTAACTATGTAATTGGTGCGCATTCTATTTTTGTGTGTTGTGAGTGATCATTTAATTACTCGGTGGGGTTTTGAATAGGTTTGTTGTCTAAAGTCGTGGGTTTCTCTTTAAAAATTGTCTTATATGTTTTAAAGTAGTTTATTAAATAATGTAGGTGGTGCGAGTTGTGTTTTTAAAGCATGTCAGGGTAGTGTCTGCATTGTTTGTTTATTTGAATTGTTTTGTGTCTGTGTTTATGTGTTTTAGTTGTGCGGTTGTTTCAGCATTTTGGTGAGGAAGTCCTGCGATATTGCGATCACCAGCAAATTGCGCATACTTGTGCGCAAGTGTGTGACATGTCGCGTCTTCGTAACCGAGTTGCAAGTCAAGGTGGGTCCCCCATTGCACTCACCTTTATATTTAGAATTTATTAATTCCTTGATGTTTTATTAATTTTAATGAATGATAAATAATATAAGATAACTAATTTTTAATTGATTATTTGGTGTGAAAAGATCCGTTTATTTTATACCGAACACTTGAAACATTTTCTTGATGAGCGGACACCCAGTATTGAAATAATACCCGTTTGGCCTTTAAACATAATTCACGGAATTTCAAATGTACTTCTACTTTTAAAGATAAATGATTTCTTCTGAAAAAGTGTTTTGGGTTTTCACGAGAAATGAGTTTTTTCTTTAAAATTGGTGAAGGCCCATTTGTCACTTTAATAAAATAAATTATTTTGGAAAACCCATTTAGGGGTGATCTTTGGTGTGCGTTGATTGCATGATCTTTATGTGATTTTTGCGCATTGTGAATGATTTATGTACATTATGGACGCACCCCTTTTTATTGCATGTGTTGACATGGGAACCTGGCATAGTGAGTGAATATTCTAAGAATGATTGTTCCACTAGTTTAGATTATGAACTGGCTAGTGGCCCCATATCAGGAGAATACTGAGTTATTGCTGCTATGGGGATTGGGCCCCTCAGTTAGGCCATGTAGGGTTATGTCGAGCATTAGGGCGTTATGATGTCATCAAGTTAGGGCATGCCTTTAGGATGAGTCACATATATGGTATGTTCTGGATTTTTCATGATCTCTTTGGTTCGACCCATGTTTGTTTTGTGTTTATTTGTATGTGGCGGACGATTGAGAGGTCGAGTTCAGTTGCTAGCCCCTGTGTGCCACTTTTTCCATTTCCCTTAGTGTGTGTTGTGTGTTGTGTGTGGTTTCCCTTTTGACTAACAACTAATGTTTGGATTTCTAAATTTTTCGCAAAATGTTTTAAAATGGAATTCACCTATTTCTTTCAACATTAAACTTATTCTAAATTTAATAGGGCAATGGACGATTACTTATTTTCAAAATGAAAGTGTGTGTGGAAACCATATTTTATATCATTTAGTTCAAACCTGTAATTAGTGAATTCTTCAATTAAAGGTAGTGCATTGGGAATAGTTTTTTGGGCACACATACTAAATTTTAATACTCACGCCTATAGTGTTTTCCTATTTTTAGTTTTTTTGCAGGTTTGACTTGTGCTTTCTCACTGTGGGTGAGAGTTGGTTGTAGAATGGTGAGCGACTCTCTCATGGTCAGGATAGTTTGTTGTGGTTGGTTGTTCCTCTTTTTTTGTGTCGTTTATTTGCCTTTCGTTATTCTACTTTACTTTTCCACTGCTTTTCTTATCATTAATTTTAATGCCAAATCATTCCCTCTTGTTTAATTTTGATGCCCGAAACTATTTTCTATCCTGTGGGGATCAGTAACGCCCCTCGGACCATGTCGCGGGCCGGCTCGGGTGACCGGTTCAGGGTCGACCCGGGTTAGTTCATCAGAAAATTGTATCAAAGGAGGCCCTTGTGATTTGGGTTATCCGTTAGAAGGAGATTAGGACTGTCGGAGCTCAGGAGGTAGGTTGTAGTTTGGTTCATGATCACCACCGATCGCGAAGAGACCTGAGTTACCAGGTGTAGTCTGGGTTTTGGGTATTTTGTCTTTGTTTTGGATTGAGGGATGACAATAGAGGTGACTTGGTGTCAGGTTGTGACCCCATATGGAGTAGTGAACCATGTGGAGCCCAGGTTCCCGGTTCAATATCCTCTGGTGTTATGTCTCACTTGGGGCGTGGCTCACTACCATGTCACCAGGTTGGTCATAAGCACTAGTTTCTCATTCCGGTTGTCCATTTTTGGTTGTGCTTTGTCTTGATTTTGGTTGGTTTTAGAGTGTTTTTGGAAATGAAGGTGGTTTTTAATTGAAATAGTTCTTTCTCTAATTGTTTTAAAACTAGTAAAAAAGGGGTTTTCTTTCATGTTGTTTTGAAATTGGTGAAGTGGTTCTTTAAAGAGTAAGTGTTTTAATTTGGAAAATTTTCGCTTATGTTTGGATTTGGTAATAGAATGGAAAATGAAACCCTTGGTATTCCTTAGGATCGTCCGCATATGTGTGGGTAGATACGTGAAGTGCACATCGACACATATTTATGGTTTATTCGATTGAAAAGGGATGAAGGCTTTTGTAGTGGTTCATAGGATGCCATGTGTGGGGTTTTTCGATTTAAGGCTTGGCTTTTTTTTCTAAAATGGAATTGAAAAAAAATGATTTCGGGACATGGTTTTACTTGAAAAGTGGGTGTTGATATTTTGAAAAGTGGTTCTTTACTGTGTTTATATATTCCTGATTTATGAGTCTGTTACCTTTGTCTTGTGGTGTTTCTTTTGGTTGTGTTTGAGCTTGTTCGGGTTTTCGGGCCAGTTGTCTTGGTTCGGGGTGTTTCTTTTTATTGATTTTTGGCTTGATTCCAGTTGTGATTTTGTTTTTCATGTTGTTCTGAATATGTCACCCAGAAATGCCCTCAAAATTTGTTAATGAGACGTGCCCAATTCTGGTTTATAACGAGTGTTTCTTGTCTTTCAAGTCATTTGGCAGTCGTTAGGTGCAGTGAAGTGGTTTGAGGGGAGTAGAGCATGTATTCAGGTGGTTGGGAACTCCTTATTTTTTCATAGTTCATATTGTCTTGGGTTTAGTGGAGGGTCCAACCTTGGATTAGTGGAGGTGGAATTTTCATCATAGTTGGAGTTGGGAAGATGTGGGAGGTGTTAAAGTTTGTCTCCATCCAATGGATCATACCTGAGGAGGTGAAAGAGGAAAGAGGTGAGAGCCCATCCGTAGTTAACAAGGCCAGTGGTTGGTGACATCTTGTGTCAGCTGCTTTAAGAAGTTGACATCTGGAGCACAAGTGCTTGACAAATTCGGCACCTATCGTCGCTCGTAAGGGTTCCCCATTTTGCGAGTGGGGAGTACGAGAGGAAACTGCCTCTGAAGAAATCCCTTTGGTCGGTTTCGACTTCTGGTTTGTCAAACTAATTTCTAATGTGCCATCGGTGTTTCCGGTTCAAGCATCCCAAGACATCTTGTCTCATCCCTCTAGAGTCCTGCTATTGTGTGACTGTTCGGGTCACTAGGAAGGGTTTCAAAAAACAAGTGTCGTTCAAAGAAGGAGCCCTGGTCGGGGGATGCTCGTGTCGGACTGTGAGGCATAAGATGCTTCAGCCATCAGAGCCCCAGCCTCAGGCCTCGGGGTGAAACTCACGCACAGTCAGGGCGTCAGAGGCATGTGATATATTTGTTTGGTTCTTTATCTTTCATCTTGGAATAGAGACATTCATGGTTTTCTTGACCTTGTTTTCCCGCTGTTATAAATTTATATTTTGTGGTAATAGTGTGATGAATTTATTCTTTTGTGATCACAGTAGTTCTGTTCTTTTGAATGTGGCCTCTAGAATTGTTTGTTTTTCTTAAAAGGGGATTTGGCATTGTGTGGGTTGGTCCTAACTTCATTAGTGATCATTTGGAGATGTGAGTGTTGGGGTTTTTTGTCTTGTTCCGAGAGTTTCGGGTTTTAGTGGAAGCGTTGTCTCGCTTTTACTAAGGGAGTTAGATGTGTTGGGTGTTTTAAATAGGATTGGGGAATCCTTAGTTCCAACAGTTTTGTTTTAGGGAGTTCATCATTTTGGTGCCCCGATATGTTGGGTGGCCTTGTAGTGGTGTTCTGTTTAAGTCTCAATGGTCCTGCTCAACTCATGTGGAGAATTCGGTAAGTTTGGGTTGGGAGTTCCCGCATTAACCCCTCCACAGGTGGGTGTGCATGAGTTTTAAAGTTTCTGTGATTGGTCGAGTTCTTGTGGTGGGGTGAACCTTCTCGTGTTATCCCCTCATTCTATGTGATGGTTTATTCATGATCGATTGGGTGTGACTTGTGGAGTGAATCGTCAATCTGAGGTTCTTGTTTCTCCTTTTGGCTATGTTTGGGCACAACCTCATGCTTTGACTATCTTTTTACTTGGTGAATTTCTTGGGGCAGAAAGTGTCTGTGGTGGGCAGAATTGTCACACCCTGACCAGGTTTGACGCGCGACTTGCATGCTACTTATAAAATTGTGTGACAACGTGTAGTCCGACTCTTTGGGCGGTTATTGCCAGGTGGCATGGTTTGAGTGCACCTCGCTCGACCGCGCACATGGAGACACGCGAGCTGTGTGATTTCCCAACATCCTAAATAAGTAAATAAATTAATTAAAGGTAAGGTGAAATGAAATGAAGTAAAATAATTTTTTTTAATAAAATAGTGTTTGATAGAATAATTTTTAAGCATAAAATAATAATAATATTATAGTTTTAATAATAATATTATTATTATTTTAGTTGTTTTTGTTATTATTATTATTATTATTATTAAGATTTATTATTATAATTATTATGACTTTATTATCATCATTATTTTTATTATTGTAATTATATTATTATAAGAAATATATATATATAATTTTTATTGGGAGAACCCTAAATCTCGGCCGCCCCTTTTTTTCCCTTTCTCTGTATGAGCAGTCATCCCGGTTTTTCCTCTACGCTATGGCGCTTCACTCAGTCTTCTACTCGCCACCCCGCAATTCACCCCAGCCTCCATCTCCTTTTCTTTCCTTGGCCTTCTACGATCGCCCCCCAGGCGCCTCACCTCTCGTCCACATCCCGCTCTCGCCCATGCCCTCTGCTGACAGCTCCCGATCAGACCTCCCCTCCCTCACCAGCACTCCTGTCGGCTCCCTCGTCTTGCATGACACCCCTACCCTCCTCCTGCATCCAGCCTGCTCCGGTGGTGAAGGCCTCGCCGGACCCCAGCCGAGCCCCTCCCCCCCCCCTCATGCTGGTCTCACTGCATGCCTCCCAGCCTTCCCTCCGTCTGCCAACCCCATCCGACCTGCCCGCGCACAACCTTCTGTCTGGACGAGGCCTCACCAATGTTATCCGACTTGCCCGTGCACCACCTCCAATCTGCCTGAGTCCCTCACCAGCACTTTCTAGCTTCCCACTTTCCCTCTGGTGGTCTCCCGGCCACACAAACCCCCTTCTAGTAGGACTCCCCTCTGGGTGATGTTTTCTATTATTTTTTTTCCTTGGGAAATTGCTTCTTCATTTATGGTTTTAGTTTTCCCAAACCCTAGATGTTAAGATTTTAATATTTTTACGGTTTAATTCCAAAAAAAAAATTATGGTCTGATGTTGATGTCTAGAGTTGATTTTGTTTCTCGCTAGTGCGGTTGATGTGAGAACGACGTTTCACACCATTTTTGGGGTGTTTTTCATTGGTTGAGGTGGGTTTCCCCTTGCTAAAATCCTTTTGAATTTAAATTCACCTATTTAATGTACTTTTCCTTGTTAATGATAAATATATGGTTCCTTGAGATGTTATTTGATGCTGTTTTAAAAACTTCTAGCTAGTCTATTAAATATTGTATGTGGTGCGGATTATACTTTGGAAATATTTTGAGGTGCACTTGGATTAAAAATGAATTTTTGACATGTGGAGTATTTTTTTATTAAGTTGTGTATTTTGTTATTTTAATTGTTCAATGGGTGCGCATTCTATTTTTGTGTGTTGTGAGTGCTCATTTAATTCCTCTGTGGGGTTTTGAATAGGTTGGGTGTCTAAAGCCATGGGTTTCTCTTTAAAAATTGTCTTATAAGTTTTAAAGTGGTTTAGTAAATAATGTAGGTGGTGCGTGTTGTGTTTTGAAAGCATGTAGAGGTGGTGTTTGCGTTGTTTGTTCATTTGATTTTTTTTGTGTCTGTGTTTATGCATTTTAGTTGGGCGGTTGTTGCATCATGTCGGTGACGAATTCTTGTGATATTGCGATCGCCTGCAGATTGCGCGTACTTGTGCGCAAGTGTGAGACGTTTCGCGTCTTCATAACCAAGCTGCAAGTCGAGGTAGGTCCCCCACTGCACTCACCTTTAAATTTAGAATTTATTAATTGATTGATGTTTTATTAATTTTAATGAATGAGAAATAATATAAGATAATTAATTTTTAAATGATTATTTGGTGTGAAAAGAGTCGTTTATTTTATACCGAACACTTGAAACATTTTCTTGATGAGAGGAAACCCAGTATTGAAATAATTTCCATTTGGCCTTTAATCATAATTCACGGAATTTCAAACGTACTTCTATTTTTAAATATAAATGATTTCTTCTGAACAAGTTTTTTGGGTTTTCTTGAGAAATTATGTTTTTCTTTAAAATTGGTGAAGGCCCATTTGAAACTTTAATGAAATAAATTATTTTGGAAAACCCATTCAGGGGTGATATTTGGTGTGCGTTGATTGTGTGAGATATATGTGATGTTTGTGCATTGTGATTGATTGATTTACATTGTGGACGCACCCCTTTTTATTACTTGTGTAGACATGGGAACCTGGCATCGTAAGTGAATCTCTTGAGAACGATTGCTGCACTAGTTTAGATTACGCACTGGCTAGTGGCCCCATAGTAGGGGAATACTGAATTATTGCTGCTATGGGGATTGGGCCCCATGGTTAGGTCATGTAGGGATATGCCGAGCGTTAGGGCGCTATGATGTCATCTAGTTAGGGAATGCCTTCAAGATGAGTCACATGTATGGTATGTTCTGTATTGTTCACGATCTCCTAGGTTCGACCCATGTTTTTTTAGTGTTTCTTTGTATGTGGCAGACGATTGAGAGGTTGATTTCGGTTTACGGCCCCTGTGTGACACTTTTTCCACTTCCCTTAGTGTGTGTTGTGTGTTGTGTGTGGTTTTCCTTTTGACTAACAACTAAAGTTTGGATTTATAAATTGTTCGAGAAATGTTTTAAAATGAAATGCACATGTTTCTTTCAACATTAAACATGTTCTAAATTAAAAAGGGAAAGGGAATGTTTATTGTTTTGAAAAAGAAAGTGTGTGTGGAAACCATATTTTAAATCATTTAGTTCAAACATGGAATTAGTTAATTCTTTAATTAAAGGTAGTACATTGGGAATTGTTTGTTGGGAACGCCTACTGAGTTTTAATACTCATGCCTATAGTTTTTCCTGCTTTTAGTTTTGTTGCAGGTTTGATTTTAGCTTTCTCGTCGTGGGTGTGAGTTGGTTGTGGACTGGTGAGCGACTCTTTTGTGGTCAGGTTAGTTTGTTGTGGTTGGTTATTCCTCTTTTTTTTGTCGTTTATTTTCCTTATGATATTCTAATTTACTTTTTCTGCTGCATTACTTATCTTTCATTTATGGGCCAAATCGTTTCCTCCTATTTAATTTTGATGTCTGACACTAGTTTCCAGCCCGTGGGTATCGGGAATGCCCCTCGGGCCATATCGCAGGCCATCTCGGGTGACCGGTTCAGGGTCGACCCGAGTTAGTTCGTGACATCTCCAATAGTGATCACTTGATATTTCCCTTTTTCATTTTCATTAAGAGGTAAATAACATCAATCATCATCATTAACCCTGGTATATGGTCATGGAATGCCATAATTTCCATTTTATTTACACATGAATTGAAGTTTTGTGGTGCATTCATTGCAAAATTTTATCTATTTGTATCATTAGATAACGCATTCCCATCACTAATATAGTAAATTTCCTGATGACTCCCTTTCCCATTCATAAAAAAATTATTAGTATCCTTAAGAAAATAACCTCCATGTTTCTTTCCACACTTTGAGCATAAATGAAAACTCATCTTTTTTTCTCTATGGTTTTTATATTTTCTCTTAAAACCAATATTACTTTTCATGTAAAAACCATGAAATTGACATGGAACTCCAACATCAATTTCCACCTTGATAGAACATTGAAAAATTTATCCCTAGGTACTGAAGTCCCTTATATATAACTACCTATAGAGACCAATTTTTGAGCCACTATAGAATCAATAAAATTTAATTTCATGTTTGGTGATAATTCTTGAAGTGTACATCACAATTCTTATAAAATTTTCTTTAAAGGTGAAAACAGATTCAACTTCCTTTTTCTTTAACTCAAGGAATTATTTATCCATTTTCATATAATGAATATGATGAACAAACTTATTGAAAACTAATTCTATGGACTCATCCCATTCTATAGAGTCAATACCATCTTGTGGCCTCATATTTATGATCAGACTTCACCACTGATCTGGTTCACTACCAAATGATATAATGAAAAAAATGAAATTCTGAAGTTCTAAACATTGGATAATAGAAAACATATTTTAATTTATACTGATTCATTACTCACCCACTAGTGGATTTGAAGACCCACCCGAAGAAGGTAGATGATGCCTCATGAAGAACTCAAAAATATTTTTTAACTCTTTTTTTCATTTGGATTTCTATTATAATTCAATGATTGAGAGAGTTCTATGATCATAAAAACAATATTTTTCATTCCTGATCCCATAGTATTAAGTTTCTCAGGAGGAAAAGTGTTTCTTTTCCCATCACATCCATCATTAATGCAATTCCTTATTACTCTAACCATTAACTAAAACCAAACAATATTGTGTAAGAAACACTAATAATATTGTAATAAGTGTTACTAGTAGTGTAAAAAACATATAATAAATATAATTTAATTTAAATCTCTTCCATATTATTTTTAATCCTGGGTTCTTCATGATAAATACCAAAATTCTAGTATTTTAACGTTTACATAGACTTATCCCTGGGGATATGACTATGTTTTTCTCGTCCTATTATGAAAATTTTATATAACCCCATCCTCTGATATGAACTATAACCACCTTATAATTTCATACATATATATCACACCTTTTTAGATAAATATTTATTAAATTACACAAACAAGCACTTGATAATGGTAATGGTCTAGTGCCCTTGGAAACCTGGAGACAAAAACAATTGGTTTGTAAAATATCTATATAATATCTTACTTATTTATTCATAACTAGAACAATTTTTTACATATCGTTCTAATTAACATTCTTCATATCCTAGATAAAAGAATCATAAGAATCGGTGAGTTGAGTAGCTTAGTATGGTTACACAAGGGAGATAAAAATGATATCATAAGAACAATATGAGCATAATGATATAAGAACATGAAAACAACATTCGGAAATTATACCCTACATATCAAAGATCATAATCATGGATGATGGAAAAAATTAATCAGAAGGAAATCAAATATCAGGACCCCTGAGAACATAACATTGGTGTAAGAAATGGAATTTTTCGAATACACATAAGCATATAAAATAATTTCCATATTAGTCAAGGCTCACTTTCTAGACCATCATAGAGGACAAAGTCCTTTACTAAAACATGTTCACTCCCCATTCCCACCCTATATTACTGATTTGGGTACACCTCCCATTACAACCACATATTACAAAATCCACTTCACTCCTCATTCCGTTCCTATATATCAAATGAGATATAAATAATTAACCAAGAAATTGGAGGGAGATATTTGTCTCACCCATCAAAAAATGAAAAACATACATTTTTATTCCACATGAACACAAATCATTCATCATATCATAACACATAAAAATAAATAGAGTTCACAAACATTTCATCACTGCATAACCCATTGAAAAGTAACAGTAATTGATAACCATCATGCCATCATAAACATAAACAATACAGTGAATGAATAAGGATAGTATCCATGGATCATATCCCTATAAAATCGTAAATATAATCAAACAATGTTTCCATATATGAAATATGATTTTTAAAGAGCACATGAAATAATTCTTGAGGAAAATATCATTTCTATTTTGAAAACATTGTTTTGCTTAAAGATATTTAACTACAAAAGAAATAAATTCCGTAGAGTAAAACATTATATTATTTTATAGTAATATTCAAAAAACTAAGGCTAAATGATGGCGGTAAAATCCTCTCATGCTATTTAATTTAAAGAAACATTCTTTTTGACTTTGGTGAAAAATATGAAATGGGGATTTTTAAAGAATGTCTCTTACAATTAACATTGTATTGAACATTTAAATTGATTATTTATATAACTATAAATATGAATTAAAAATTTGATATAATACATATTATAATCAAAAATAATTTCACATATAATCTTCGTATTACATAAGAAATGAAGCTGAATTTTAACCCAATGAATGGAAATTATGTTAAGATTTCCCTTACCAAAAGTCCTGTCTTTCTTTGTTCACATGAAAAAAAAAATATATAATAAAGGTGAATTTATTATATATTTATTACATAAACATATATATATCTTACCTTTTATTATTTTTTATAACATATTATCACCCGTTAATTGGTTAGTTCTTATTAATATTACTATTCTAGGTGATAACTGCTTTGTTTTCCAAGAATATTTTGTTTTGTCGGTCCCAGTCCTTATACATTGATCATGGTCTCATTATTTCCATAATTATGTTATATATATCTTATATATTAATAAAATTTATCCATATTAACATCCATGTGAAATATATTTGAAAAATTAATCACATCACTTCTTGGAGATGGTAGTCTACACGTACGCACAAGCGACGTTATCAATTCCGAAAATATTAATGGTAAAAAAGGTATAAATTATATTATCATTAACATAAGTAAAATTATTTCATAAATATAATATATAAATATTAAACCTATCAAAAATCCAATCCATATAATATAGTGATGAAAAATGAATTGTATCGCTATGTGGATATGATAAGCTTTACGTACAAATGAGGGATACATTGATTTCTTGTTTGATGGGAGAGGTGGTGTATAATAGTTTGTTCATAATCATAGTAACATTTAAAAGTATTTAGAATGATAAAGTTAAAATATTATTATATATTTCATATCTTTATAGGTGTTATATCAAAGTAGAAAAATAAAGTGATTGGTTTGATCGAGTACATCGTCTTTGAAAAAGCTCCTTTAGATCTCCTCTAATGGAATCTGGGCCTATGTTTTTTAAATACCAGCATGAATATAAAGTCAATAGTATATTTAGAAGAGAAATTTTTAGGGCCTATTCAAGCTAGGAGGCTACAAGTGGTTTTAATAAGTGATGGAGGAGATGTCCTTTTATAATTGAGGTGAGGGGCACATTTGGAATTTATCAAAAGTTTAAATTATAATAAATTCACATTCCATCCAAATACCACCAAATGTCAATGGATTATAATATAATATAATATAATGTTTTAATTTCATCAAATAATAGTCTTTATAAATGTTTTGGTGTTATTTTAAACCTTATCATTTTTATTAACCATCAGTTAACCTATTTTAATTTCAACTGAGGTCACATATATTTCAGTATTAAAATGTTATTATTTATACATGTGTCATATCAATTGGACCATAAATGAACCATTTATGAAAGTTTATAACATATTATAAACTATTTTTATTTTTTATCATTGTTTAGGATTTTTAAATAAAGTAATATAATATTATTTTCATAAAATATCTTTTGTGTCAATTTTTAACACTATTAATTATGTTGACATTACGAAATTCATGAAAACAAGGTAAATTTAGAAAAAAATAATTTTATACACCCCTAATATGTAATAATAATCTATAAATTTCTTAGATAACCTAAATTAATTCTAAATATATTTATTTTAATATTTTTAATATCATTTATTTGAATTTTTAATTGAATGAATAAATATTAGATCATCTTTGTGTAATTATATAAGGTAATTATTTCATAAAAAAATTAATAATAAAATAAAAATATCTATATAAATAAATTATATTATTTAATAATTTTTATACTCAAACATGCCTTTTAAATAAAATTATTTAAGAGTTTTTTATTATTTAAAACATAAATGTTACATCATTGGGTTTTTATGAAATAAAGTATTAAAAAACACATTATAATGACCCTACCCCAGAATACCATAGCCGGTGCATTATTTTAATACATTCACATGATTACAAGGAATCATGTCCTAAAGGACTCATCATTTTAGCAGTCTTGGAAAATAGATTACATACATGAACATCACATTACAATTTCTAACATAAAATATGGTATATATAATCCTTTGATAACTCTATTATTCTCCTAGAATAATCCTGCATGTGATTCATAATACACTTCGTGGCATCCTTGGAAAATAAAACATAAGAAACGGGTGAGCTCATATGCTTAGTAAGAGTAAATAATTCATCGAAAGCTATAAACTTTTAAAGCATGATTTGTAATAAAATAAACTACATTTTTAAACATAAAGTTGAATATAATATGGAAAAAATAAATCAAACATTACCATATAAACATACTCATGGATATTCTACTAGTCGAATAATAAAATGTAATAAATAAATTTATAATGAGGGAATGCATAATGTCAGACATAATAACTACTACATCAATGCATTGTGCCAAGACCATTCATAAATATTATGTCGAGGCCTTGTGCCAAGACACTAGTTTGTCACATGAGACCTACCAATGCATCGAGGAGATATAGCATGCCCCTCCTGTTACTTACTAAGTCCAAAGAATTTTTTATAATAAAATGTTGAAACATAACATAAACATTCATATGAAAACTAGCATAATAAATGTTAATACTTTAACAGCAAACCATGAATGGTATACAAATAACACATCCACAGTTAAACATATCACAAAACATTCAATACAATATGGAAGATTGTATCATAATAAATCAACTTCAAACAAACATAAAATTCAACAAAGGATGTTGACATAGAAGAAAATAATTTATTAAATTCATTGAAACTCTTTGAGGAAAATATCTCTTTTATATTAAAACATTTAAAAGCAGTGAAATTTTATAATAAAACATTTATTTTTTAAATAAACTTGTAAGTGTGAAATAGATGCTTAAAATGGTAAGGTGACATAATGGAGGAAAATATATACTCATACTATATAATTTAAAAAACATTATTTATTTATTTTGTTGAAAGTTTCATAAAGTACCTCATTTGGAAAACGACCGAAAGATTCATTTCAAAAAAATTTATAAAAATTCAAACATGGGTAAAAATGAATTTAAACATCCATAGGATTATAGTTAAACATTTTATGAAATAATTTTTATAAATATGTACATGTATGATAAATATGTCCAGGTAGATACTTATACATCAACAACCTCGAATAATAATGAGATTGTGAGATTAACCATTACCTTAGGTCTGATACTCTCCTTACATGCCTAAAACTACTATATAATGATTTTAAACATATTATTAAATTATATAAGAATCATAATAATATTTATGATTCCATATATGACTCATTTATGACTTTATATTACCCATTTAGTAATAATTCCAAGTCAATGCAACATTTTGGGTAATATCGCTTTGTTTATCGTACGTGTCTTGACTTGTTATTTTAGATAATATTTCTTAGATCATGATTTAATTATTTTTAGAATGTATAATATGATTTATATATCATATATATTCATAATATATATATATATAATATAAATATATATAATGGAATAAATCATTCATGGAGACGGTAGGTCGTACATATGCATGAATGATGTTTCGGTTTTCTTATCGTATTGAATGGAGGTAAGTGAATGAAATATATGTAAATATATATATATATATATATATAATTAAAATATAATTTATTATGTCATATATTTCATAATTATGAATAATATATATATTTTATAATCATTCTTGGATGGTTAAAGTGGAAAATGAATCTCATTGGGTCGTAGATACGGTAAGTCGTACGTACGCATAAGCGATATTATCATTTCTTTAATGGTCAAATGGTATGGAATTGGATGTGATATGAATTTTAAAGAAGAAATATCATGTCATATGTATTATTTACATCCTTTATATTCATATGTATACCCGTATAAACAAATTTTTCATGAAAAGAAATTTACCCCACGACGTGGAGATGATAAGTCGTACGTACGCACTCATGGTAGTATTGTTTTTCATTGGATGGGTCAAAAGATTAATATGGTTTTACCATAATATTAAAAACATATAAACATATATTATATTCTTTATTTATTATTTTATTATGTAAATAACTTATTAGAGGATGTACAAGAAGAAATGAACTTTGGAAGAAGGGATAAAATGATTACCTCTTCTTCGGGTGTCTCCATTTGATTTGCACAAAAAGACTGATTAAGATAGATTTATTCCCAAAGTTTTTCCTATAAAATGAAGTGAGGGAAGTTGAGAGAAAATTTTTTCAGGGGTTGTCTGAGCCAAAGGGATTCTAAGGTGTGAATTAAATAGAAATGGAGATTCCCTTTTATAAGAGAGGTGGGAGGAATTTAAGGAAAATATTGAAATATTAATTTATTATAAAATGAATTTTGGATTATAATAGATCAAAATTGATTTATTTAGAGGATAAGATGAGGATGGGTCTAAATCAACTCAACCAATAGGTTTTATACTTCTTTATATCATAAAATTGTCCTTATCTTTTGGGATTAACCCTTAGTAAACATTTTAACTCTTACCATGTCTTCTTGAATTTTTATACTATAGGGTTAATTTTGTAACTATAAAATTACAAGGGAACCTGAAGTGGATCATTAATGAAATTTTTATAATTATCTATGTTAGTTGTTTGGATAATAGATTTTTAGGATTTTAATATCATTTTATAAAATAGTATTAGTTTTAAAAAGTCATTTATGTCAATTTTGACACTATTTAGTAATTGATTTTTTTAAAAGTCATGATAACTTTATTACATAAAACAATTATTAAATCAGACCTAATATGTTAATTGAATCTATAAAATTCGTGTATGGCTTCAAAATGTTTAAATTAAATTTATTTTAAAATTAAAAAATTCACTTATTTGAATAATTCATTAATAAGGTAATCATTGTATCATCAGTGTGTCATAAATAAAAATATTTATTTTATGTAAAAAAATTATATATAAAATACCCCATTGTAGGAAATTTTTTATATTTATAATAAATATGTAGAGTCATAGATATCAGTTATATAACCCTATATTAAAATTTAATTAGTAAACTATATATGTTTATGTTATAATTATCTTTACATTAAATGAATTCTTATAACATGTCATTATCACACCCAAGGTGTCCCATGGGGACCTACAATAGTCTAAGGATGAAAGTGGTCGTGCATATATCATAAAATAGGATTAAGACATGTGTTAGGGTAGTTTCATATTATTATAATATTATTTCTTACTCTAATTTACCTGGTTTACCCTTTAACCATGGTAAAAAAATAATTACTGAAGTTACTGTTCATAGTGTCAAAATATAAAAAGTAACTATTTACACAATTTGGAACTTATGATTCCAAATATTGAATCCATTTTTGCAAATTCAAATCATAGAATTGGTATATATTAATTTAAAATTAATTCCCATTGTCGAAACTAGAAACCAAATTTTTAATAAGTAAAAACTATCAAAAGATTGATATATGTTTATATCCAATTTAAAAGTGAAATTAATTCCAAAGACCTGAATTATATTAAATTATAAAACTATAATCTAATTATACTTTAAAACTAGAAAAGGTATAACTTAACATAATAAATTATTTTGATTAAAATAATTGTTTTGAATTAAAATTTAGTATTTTTCACTATTTATCAAAATATGAAAGTTATAAAAAAAGTAATAAAAATTTATCCAAACAAAATTTTTATGTCCAAATTCTAAAGAATAATTTAAATTTCTCAAATTAAATATATAAAATTGTGAAATATTGGATTTAAAAATGATTCTCCATTAAAAGGTTGAAAAACTACATTTTTTAAAAAAAATACTCTTTCTATCTGACTGACTGAAAATTCTCTTTTTTTGATTTTCTAAATACCCGCTTTATGGGTAAGCGATAACCAAAACAACACAAAACCCAAACGTTACAGAAAACGCTGGATACGAAAACAAAGGGGAAAAATTCAAAAACCAAACAGTTACAGGACCTGAGGAAAACTCGAGCCACGAGAAAAATTAAAGCAGTCAATCAATGCATCGAACTCCACACTCTGGACCTCGAACCGCGAACCCATCATCACACATCTCCAACCATGCAGGTACACCGCCATCCTTGCAGGTCGCCGGAGAATGGAAGTCGTCGCCGGAGCACCCACAATCGACCGAACCACCCACCATCTGCACCGCCAATTCAATGAACAGAAGCAGTACACAGAAACGAAACCATCAACCTTGCCAGAAACACCAAGTCCAGAAGGAAAAGAAACCAGAAAACCATCGTCTTCATCACCGCAAAAGAAAATTAACACCGCTCATCAAAAAGAGACCGGCCCTGCATCCTAATACGAGATCTCAAAACCACAAGAAACCAAACAGAATCGCATCTTGAGAACAGGAGAGACGTCCTGCTTCCATCAGAGCATCAACGCTGGTACGAAACCACCAGATCCATCCACAAAACGGCATCACAAAGTCACCAAAAAAGTATCCAGCAGCAGAAATGTAGAAAGGAGAAAACTGAAAACTAAAAACAGGAACAGAACCCGATCAAAAACCAGATCTTTTTCCAAAACCCATCGCCACCAACCCGGTGACCCCCGGAGGCCACATCCAACCACCAAGTGCCTGCATCCGATAGCAGAAATACTCCCTCACCCCGCGGAATCTAGGAGTCGATCGTAGGACGAGTGCGCCGCCGTGAAACCCAACCCAGAGAGAGGGTTCGAGAAAATAAGGCCGAATCAAGCGCACCGTCGTGACGACCGAGACGAGGAAGCCACCGCCGCGAACAACAAACAACGGGGAGGAAGGAGGAGCCGACCAGGGCGGAACTAGGAGGTGGTGACGGGAGAGAACCCTCGCGCTGTGTCGCCCCTTACGGGCCCATCCACTGCTTCTATCTGAATAATTGAATTTGTCCTTATATTATGTCTAAGAAACAAAAAAGATAAAAAATAAAATTATATGAGATATATAAAATTCAAATGTTGGTAAATATAATTCATAACCACTTTTTAAACAGCAAATTTGATAGGTCGAGGTGCGCTTGAACTCAGTGCTGCGGACATCGCATGCTACTGAATTATTTGAAAAGGAACCATACTGTGGAAGCTTGGGGTATTACATTATACCCTCCTTTAATGAATTTTATCCTCGCAATTTAAACTCAAGATTTAAAACTAGGGGTTTGATATTTCAAAATATCTTATTTGAAATCCCACATCGAAAAATGGATTAATGAGACCTCTATTTTAAAATAAAGAAAGGTGGGTATAAAGGTTACCCGAAATAATGCATAATAGTGTTATATGTAGGAAAACATAGATATGGAAGAGAAAACAATCCATCAAGTACTGACGGATATTGACAGATAACATGATCAGGAGAAAGTTAATAGTCATGGAGCTAAAGAAATTAATGATCTAAGGGACCATTTGATTCCTTAGAAATAGTACTAGGATAGATTTTTTTTTGTTTCGAGATCCTTTACCTTATTATAAAGAATTAGTTTTCTTCATAGTCTAAGAACACAAGGAATAATACTTAATTGACATGTAGAGTTTCATCCATTAACTAATTCCTACCCCAAACTCATCTTTCTTTTAAAAAGATAATATATTTCAAAAATATTCTATTCAAATTAATAGTATAAGGTTCCAAATATAAAATTATACCATTTAAATGAAGATAGCCATTTTAAAATAACCAGGGACTTCCTATAGGCTAGTGGTAGGAAATAAAGCCTTGTCACACTTTGGTTGTGGGTTCGATTCCTACAGCTTTTTCTAATGCGACGGGTTATCGCCCAACCTACAGGATGTCCTTTTTCTAAAAATATCGTATTATAACATTACGAAAACAATCTTAAGAAATTTTTTAACCTTAATCAATACTATCCAAAGTTAAAATTAATCCATTCCAATATTTAGAGTTGTTTAAAATACATCTATCCAAATCACTCTAAAAGGTCTATAAATTTCCAAAATCAATTGTAACATAAGATTCCCTAAACAACATAAAGTTTATATTATTATCACATACTGAAAATATGATTACCTTCATCATATTATAACCTTAATGAAAAGAAAAATTACCTTAGTACCATATTTATGTATATCACATTCTTCTTATAACTAGAATATAATTATTTAATCCAAAAACACAAATACATTAATTATTCCACTTCTATTGTATTAACAATATAATCTTTACCTTGATCCATTTTCTTTTTCTAAATTATATTTTCTTGAAACATTGGACAATAATTTATATAATGTTCTATTTCATTGTAATTGTATCATTGAACATTGAAAAACTCTTTCTTCCCCTTACAACCACAAGCCTGGTGTCCTTTTTCTCCATATTTGTAACAAACTCCCATTACTTTTAGGCAAAAACCAAGGTGTTTCTTCCCACATTTTTCACATATGGGAAAATATTTCTTTCCCTTTTTCCTTTTATCTGTCTCTTTCTACACCATTCTTTTATTCTATTTCTTTATTTTAATGTCATAATACATAGAGACTTCATTTTCTGTCTTGATAGCACACAAGACTATATATTCATATGATGAGAAAGATTTTGAGACCAACGCCCATCAGAGGAATGGTTTTAACCCATCTAAGAATAAATCAATAATACATCATGGGTTATATATGTAGTCTGTAGTATGCCCTACTAACCTTGTGAAGTTAGCCTCATACTTAGAAAAATTCTCATCCTCTTTTTATCTCAGACTCATAAATTTCCTTTCTATATCAGCTCTTCATTCACAAGGAAATTATTTCTCTAGGAAAATTTATTTAAACTCCCTCCATTCCATATTTCATACTTCTTTATACTCCTTTGTGTTTTGAATCAATGACCACCATTGATCTGCATCTCCTAAAAGAGGATTTATTTTTTAATACGTTTAAAAAAAATATTTAAAAAAAACGGTCAGGTTAAAAATATTTTTCAAAATGCCCCTCAAAAGCGGCATCCGCGATGCCGCCTTTGGCCTTTACGTGAAAGGCGGCATGCGCGATGCCTCCTTTCCCCTAATTTTTCTTAAATTTTTTATTTTTATTTTTATTTTTGTTTTGTTTTGTTTATATATATATATATAAACAAAACAAAATTTTTCAGCAGAATTTCTCTGCTACTAAATATCCAGCGGTACTGCCATTACAGCAGTCTGGATTCTGACAGAAACCCTCACCCAGACCTCCCTTTTATAAGATGGCTTGCCCTGGAAATCATTCTGCATTTTCGATGTGGGATTCAGGTTCTCCCTTTCCTACACAGTACATTCTGTATTTCCGATGAGGGATTCTGTTTCAAGTGCATGACTTTGAAAGACAATAAAATATAAACTATAAGACCAATATAAATGAAATTTTAAATATTGATTAAAAATATAAGAAATTGTTGAAAACAAGAATAATTTCCATAAAATGATGATAAAAAATAATTTATAAGCTTTCAAAACCGCCTACTTGAAATTTAAAAATGTTTCAAGTACGTGAATTTGAAAGACTATAAAATATAAAATATAAAACGAATATAATTGAAACTTTAAAGATTGATTAAAGATATAATAAATAGTTGAAAACAAAAGGAATTTTCAAAAAAAATGTTAATGAAAAGTAATTTATAAGCTTTCAAAACCGCTTACTTGAAATTTAAAAATGTTTCAATCACGTGAATTTGAACGAACATAAAATATAAACTATAAAACGAATATAATTGAAACTTTACACATTGATTAAAAATATAAGAAATAGTTGAAAAAAAAGAATTTCATAAAAAATGTTGATGGAAAATAATTTATAAGCTCTCAAAACCGCCTACTTGAAACTTAAAAACGCTTCAAATACATAAATTTGAACGACTATAATTACATAAGTAATAATTAATAAGAAATAAGAAATAATTATTAATTAATAATTATAATGAATAATAATAATTAATATTTATATTACTAATTAACTAATTAAAAATTACTAATTACTAATTACTAATTAATTTTCAAAATAATTATTAATTATATTACTAATTAACTAAATAATTATTATATATGTGATAATTAATAAGTAATAAGTAATAATTATTAATTAATAATTATAATGAATAATAATAATAATTAATATTTATATTACTAATTAATAATTAACAATTAATAATTACTAATTACTAATTACTAATTAATTAGTTATAATTATTAATTATATTACTAACTAAATATAAAATAATTATATATGTAATAATTAATAAGTAATAAGTAATAATTATTAATTAATAATTATAATGAATAATAATAATTAATATTTATATTACTAATTAACTAATTAATAATTACTAATTACTAATTATTAATTAATTTGTTATAATTATTAATTATATTACTAATTAACTAAATAATTATTATATATCTAATAAGTAATAAGTAATAATTATTTATTAATAATTATAATGAATAATAATAATAATTAATATTTATATTACTAATTAATAATTAACTAATTAATAATTACTAATTACTAATTAATTAGTTATAATTATTAATTATATTACTAATTAACTATATAATTATTATATATCTAATAAGTAATAAGTAATAAGTAATAATTATTAATTAATAATTATAATGAATAATAATATTACTAATTAACTAATTAATTTTGACATAATTAATTATTAATAATTACTAATTAGTTATTATAGTGAATAATCATAATTACTAATTATATTACTAATTAACTAATTTACTATTATCTAATTAAGAATTTTATTACTAATTAACTAATTAATTATTATATAATTAATAGTTATATTAATAATTAACTAAATAGTTATTATATAAGTAATAATTAATAATTAATAATTATAATGAATAATTATAATTAATATTTATATTGCTAATTAACTAATTAATTATTATATAATTAATAGTTACGTACTTGAAACATTTTTAAGTTTCAAATAGGTGGTTTTGAAAGATTATAAATTATTTATCATCAACAATTTTGATGAAATTCTTTTTGTTTTTAACTATTTATTATATGTTTAATCAATGTTTTAGGTTTCATTTATATTGGTCTTATATTTTATGTTTTATGGTCTTTGATAGTAATGTACTTGAAACATTTTTAAGTTTCAAGTTGGTGGTTTTGGAAGATTATAAATTATTTATCATCAACAATTTTGATGAAATTCTTTTTGTTTTCAACTATTTCTTATATTTTTAATCAATGTTTAAAGTTTCAATTATATTGGTCTTATAGTTTATGTTTTATAGTCTTTCAAAATCATGTACTTGAAACATTTTTAAGTTTCAAGTTGACCGTTTTGAAAGACTATAAAACAAAAACTATAAAACGAATATAATTGAAATCTAAAAGATTGATTAAACATATAATAAATTATTTAATTAGTTAATTAGTAATATAATTATTAATAATTAATTATAGAATAATTAAGTAGTTAATTAGTTATATAATTATTAATTATATAATACTTAATTAGTAATATAATGATTAATTATATAATTACTAACTATATAATAATTAATTAATTAATTAGAAATATAATGATTAATTATAATGATTAATTATTAATTATTACTTATATAATAATTATTTAGCTAATTATTAATATAACTAAAATTTATATAATAACTAATTAGTTAATTAGTAATATAATTATTAATTATAAAGTAGTTAATTACTTAATTTGTACTATAATTATTAATTATAAATATTCATTATAACTATTAATTATTAATTAGTAATTAGTGATTATTAATTATTTATTGGTTAATTGATAATATAATTATTAATTATAGTTATTAATTGAAATTATTAATTATAATTACTAATTATTAATCAATATATATTAATTATGTAATAATTAATTAGTTAGTTAGTAATATTATTATTAATTATATAATAATTAATTAGTAAATTAGTAATATAATTTTTAATTATAATTAGAAAATAGTTATTAGTAATAATTATTTAGTTAATTAGTAATATAATTATTAATTATAATTATTCATTATAATTATTAATTATTATTTATTATTTGTTACTTAATAATTATATAATAATTAATTAGTTAATTAGTAATATAATTATTAATTATATTATAATTATTTGATTAATTAGTAATATAATTTTTAATAATATAATAGTTAATTAGTTCATTAGTTGTATAATTATTAATTAATTAATAATTATTACTTATTACTTATTACTTATTAGATATATAATAATTATTTAGTTAATTAGTAATATAATTAATAATTATAACTAATTAATTAATAATTAGTAATTAGTAATTATTAATTAGTTAATTAGTAATATAAATATTAATTATTATTATTCATTATAATTATTAATTAATAATTATTACATATATAATTATTTTATATCTAATTAGTAATATAATTAATAAGTATAACTAATTAATTAGTAATTAGTAATTAGTAATTAGTAATTAGTAATTATTAATTGTTAATTAGTAATATAAATATTAATTATTATTATTATTCATTATAATTATTAATTAATAATTATTACTTCTTACATATTAATTATTACATATATAATAATTATTTATTTAATTGGTAATATAATTAATAATTATATTTCTAATTAATTAGTAATTAGTAATTTTTAATTTTTAATTTTTTAATTAGTAATATAAATATTAATTATTATTATTCATTATAATTATTAATTAATAATTATTTCTTATTACTTATTAATTATTACTTATGTAATTATAGTCGTTCAAATTTACATATTTGAAGCGTTTTTAAGTTTCAAGTAGGAAGTTTTGAGAGCTTATAAATTATTTTCCATCAACATTTTTTATGAAATTATTTTTGTTTTCAACTATTTCTTATATGTTTAATCAATGTGTAAAGTTTCAATTATATTCATTCTATAGTTTATATTTTATAGTCGTTCAAATTCACGTGATTGAAACATTTTTAAATTTCAAGTAAGCGGTTTTGAAAGCTTATAAGTTACTTTTCATTAACATTTTTTGGAAATTCCTTTTGTTTTCAACTATTTCTTATATCTTTAATCAATCTTTAAAGTTTCAATTATATTCGTTTTATATTTTATATTTTATAGTCTTTGAAATTCACGTACTTGAACCATTTTTAAATTTCAAGTAGGCGGTTTTAAAATCTTATAAATTATTTTTCATCATCATTTTTAAGGAAAATCTTTTTGTTTTAAATAATTTCTTATATGTTTAATCAATATTTAAAATTTCATTTATATTGGTCTTATAGTTTATATTTTATTGTCTTTCAAAGTCATGCACTTGAAACAGAATCCCACATTGCAAATACAGAATGTACTACGCAGGAAAGGGAGAACCTGAATCCCACATCGAAAATGCAGAATGATTTCCAGGACAAACCATCTTATAAAAGGGAGGTCTGGGTGAGGGTTTCTGTCAGAATCCAGACTGCTGTAATGGCAGTACCGCTGGATATTTAGTAGCAGAAAAATTCTGCTGAAAATTTTTGTTTTGTTTATATATATATATATATATATATATAAACAAAACAAAACAAAAAAATAAAAATAAAAATTTTAAAAAAAAAATAGGGGAAAGGTGGCATCTCGGATGCCGAATTTGAGAGGCATTTTGAAAAATATTTTTAACCTGACCGTTTTTTTAAAATATTTTTTTTAAAACGTATTTAAAAAACTAATTATAACATTTTTCTTTCTCTTTGTGGATCTGGATGCTTCATACAGGTAAGGTTATTATTCAAAATCTGCATCAGATTTCCTAGAATGGTTATAAGTTGTTCAGTATCAATTCTGTCACCAACTCCACTATCATTATCTCTCATAGGAGGGAAACCCCTAAATGGATTATCCACATTGATACGATTTCCATTTCTTCCACTAGGAGCCATTTCTAAACAATGGATTACACTAGATTAGGTTATGAATCATTAAGTATTATTCCAAACTCGTAATATAATTTACATAAACTAAAATATTTATGAATATCTAATCCATAATCATAAATATGTTTCCTTTTAGGAAATATTTACTCATAAATAATTCATAATGGTTTGTAAATAAAATATCAATTATCCTAAACATATCCCCCAGGAATGTCAAACCAGGTGTGTAGTAAGGCTCATTATCTTGTACCTGGTTACCATGAGTCAAGGTCGGAACACCTTGTCAGAGTTTTCAACCCTAGGTACGTCTGTGCTAGAACCACATTCACTTTTTGTATCTAGACAAGTATGTATTTTTTAGGAATACCTAAATAATCTCTATATTAAAATTCTAGGATTATTTTTAAAAATTATCCTCAAATTATATCTTACTGTTATAATCTGTAATCTTTGTTTTCTAAATCTACTTCCAAGGTTGG
This sequence comes from Viscum album, assembly GCA_963277665.1. Classification (NCBI taxonomy): domain Eukaryota; kingdom Viridiplantae; phylum Streptophyta; class Magnoliopsida; order Santalales; family Viscaceae; genus Viscum; species Viscum album. The sequence goes on along the minus strand of OY728139.1, from coordinate 1,489,612,686 downwards.
TGATTAAATTCCTCTGATACCATATGTAATTACCTGACCCAAGAATCCCAGAGCCATTGCATTATTTTAATACATTGGTATGATTACAAAGAATCAAGTCTCAAAGTACCGATCAGTTTAGCAGTCTTGGAAAATAGATTACATACATGAACGCCATATTACAATTCCTAACATAAAATATGGCAAAAATAGTACTTTTATAACTCCAATATTCCCCCTGATTTACCCATCATATCTATCATAATACACTTCTTTTCATCCAAGGAAAATAAAACACAATAAGGGGGTGATATTAGATGTTCAGTAAGGGTAAATAATTCAAAAAAATCTATAAACTTTTAAGTCATGATATATAATAAAAACAAAATTCTTTTAAAACATAAACAAGAACATAATATGGAAAAAATAAATCAAACATGACCATATAAATATGCACATGTATATTCTACTAGTCAAAAAATCACATGTAATAACTAATTTCATAACATGGGAATGCATAATGCCAGACAAAATAGCTACTACTTCAAGGCCATATGCTAAGACCATTCACAAATATTCTATCGAGGCCTTGTGCCAATACAATAGTTTGTATCATGAGACCTACCGATAAATATAGGGGCTATATTGGGACCCTCCCGTCACTTACTATTTTCAATACATTTCTTATATGAAAAGGTTGAAACATTACATAAACATTCGTAATAAAACTAGCGTATGAAATGTTAATACTTTAACCATAACCCATGAATGGTATAAAAATAGAAAACCCAAAGTTGAACTTATCAAAAAACCTTTAATACAATATGGAATATTGTATCATAATAAATCAACTTCAAACAAGTATAAAATCTAACAAAGGATACTGACATAGATGTAAATAATTTAATAAATTCATTAAAACTCATTGAGGAAAATATCCCTTTTACTTTAAAACATTTAAAAGCTATGAAATATTAAAATAAAAAATTTATTTTGAAAATAACCTTCTAATCTTGTAATGGAATCATAAAAATGGTACGGCGACATAATGGTGGAAAATAGCCTCTCGTGCTGTATAAGTTAAAAAACATTCTTTCCTTAATTTGTTAAAAAGGTCATAAAGTACCTTGTTTGGAAAACGACCGAAATATTCCTTTCAAAACATTTTATAAGAATTCAATCATGGGTAAAAATGACTTTAAAAATCCATAGGATTATATTAAAACATTTTATGAAAACATTTATAGAATCATGGACATGGATGATAAAGATTCCACAGTAGATACTTATACATCAATAACCTTGAATAATAATGAAAATGTGATATTAACACTTACCTTAAGTTTGATACTCTCCGTACGTGTTCAAAACTCCTGTATAATGTTTTTAAGAAAATTATTTACTTATATCAGAATCATAATAATATTTTTGATATCATATATGATTTTTTATGACTTTATTTTAGACATTTATTAACAATTCCAAGTTAATGCAACATTTCGGGTAATATCGCTTTGTTTATCGTGTGTGTTTTGACTTTTTATTCTTGATCATATAACTTAGATCATGATTTAAGTATTTTAATAATTGATAATATGTTCTATATATCATATATATTCATAATATGAATATAATATATATATATATAATGTAATACAACATTCATAGAGACGGTAGGCCGTACGTACGCATGAATGATGTTTCTATTTGTAATTGTATTGAATAGAAGTAAGTGGATAAAATATATGTAAATACACATATATAATTATAGTAGACTTATTATTTCATATATTTAATTATTATTAATAACATCTATTTATATATAATCATTCTTGGATGGTTAAAGTGGAGAATGAATCTCATCGCGTCATGGATACGGTAAGTCGTACGTACACATGAGTGACAGTATCATTTCCTTAACAGTCAAATGGTATGAAATTGGATGGAATAAAAATGTAACAGAATCAATATCATGTTATATGTATGATTTACATCTTTTATATTCATCTTTATACCCATATTAAAATTTTGTACATGAAAAACAATTTACACCATGGCATGGAGATGGTAAGCCGTACATACGCACACATGGTGGTATTATTTTCCATAGGATAGGTAAAAAGAGGAATATGGTGGACCCATAATCATAACAAAATATCTAAATATATTATATTTTTGAGTTATTATTTTATTATGGTAACAACTTAGTAAGAGGATGTACAATAAGACATGAACTTTGAAAGAAGGGATAAAATGATTACCTCTTCTTTAGGTGTCTCCTTTTGATTTGCGCAAAAGGACTCCTTAAGTTGTGTTTCTGCCAAAAAAGTTCATATAGGATGAATAAAGGTAAGTTGGGAGGAGATAGGGTCAGGGTATGGCCAAGTAAAAGATCTTTTGAGGTCTGAATTAAATAGAAAGGGAGGTTCTCTTTTATAAGAGATGTGAGGGGAACTTTAGGAAAATCTTGAAATATTAATTTATTATAAAATGATTTTAAGTTTAAAATAGATCAAAATAGATTTATTTAGAAGATAAAATGATTATGGGTCTAAATAATCTCAACCAATATGTTTTATACATGTTTAGGTCATAAAAATGTCCTTATCCTTTGGGATTAACCCTTAGATAAACAATTTAACTCTTACCATGTGTTGTTGTATTTGTATACTATAGGGTTAATTTATTTACTATAAAATTACAAGGGAGCCTAAATTGGATCATTAATGAAATTTTTATTATTATCAAATTCTATTTTCCAAATATTTTATTTTTAGAATTTTTATATCATTTAATAAAATAGATTTTTTAGAAACTCATTTATTTCAATTTAGACACAATTTAGTAATTGATTTTTTTAAAGTCATAACAACTTGATTCCTTTGAAATAAATGTATTAAGACATCCCTAATAAATCAATTTAATCCATAAAATCATTTAATTGCATCAAAAATTTCAAATTGAATTTATTATAATATTTCCAATTTCATTCATTTGAATAATTCATTAATAAGGTAATCATTGCATCATCAGTGTGTCATAAATAAATATATTTATCTAATGTCTAAAAATTATAAATAAGATACCATGATTTAGGAAATGTTTTTATCTTCATAATTGTTATTTATTTACATATATATCAATTATATAACCCCATATTAAAATTTATTTTATAAAATATATATGTTTATGTTATAACTATCTTTACTTTAAATTAATTCTTATAAAATGTCATCATGACACCCAAGTGGTCCCATGGGGACCTAAAATCGTCCTAAGGATTCCCATGGTATACATTATCTCATAAAATAATATGTTTACATGTTTAAGGGTAGTTTAGTATTATTATAATATTATGTTTTCTACTTATTTACCTGATTTACCCTTTAACCATGGTAAATAAAAATAATAACTTGAGTTACTATTTATAATTTCAAAAAATAAAACGTACCTATTAAATAGTTTTGAAACTTTTAATTCCAAAAATGGAATCCATTTTTCCAAATTCCAATATTATAGTTGGCATAAATTAATTTAAAATTAATTCTCGTTGTCAAAACAAGAAAGCGGGTTTTTAAGAAGTAAAAACTATCAAAATATTGACATATATTTATGTCCAATTTAAATTTTAAATTACATAAAATAAACTAAATTTTATTAAATTATAAAAATATAATATAATTATACTTTAAAACCAATCAAATATATAATTTATGACTATAAATATTTTGATTAAAAAGTTTTTTTCAATTAAAATTGAGTACTTTTCACTATTCATCAAAATATAAAAGTTATCAAAAAAGTATGAAACAAATCATCCAAAACCAATTTTTATGTCTCTATTCTAAAGAAAATTTTAATTTCATCAATTTTAATGTATAAAATTTTGAAATATTTTATTTAAAAATGGTTCTCCATTAAAAGGAGGAAAAACTGCATTTTTTGAAAAATACTTCTTTTATATGAAAATTTAAATTTGTCCTTATATTATGTATAAGATAAAAAATATAAATGTTAAAATTATATGGGACATATAAAATTCAAATTTTGGTTAATATTATTCATAACTTCTTTTTAAACAGCTAATTTGATAGGTCAAGGTTTTCTTGAACTCGGTGTTGCATACATCACACATTATTGAATTATTTAAAAAGGAAGTGTATTGTGAAAGCTTTGGGTGTTACACTCATAATCTCATCCAAGTGGCCCCAGAATTCATAAATAAATTTATATAATGGAAAACAATTAAGTTAAAATGGGATACTTATATTCATTCATATCCAATTTTTTCACATGTGTACACATAAGATTTATTAATGACAAAGAAAGTGACATTTTGTGACTTTCTTTGATTTAAATAATATATAAGTCATTTTCCTGGAAATGTTTACATTAATAAATAAAAGATAAAACTTTGGGTGTTAAGGGTCGAATTAAATTCATCCAATAAGAAATAGAATGAAAAGGTATTTCCTTACCACTTATTTTTAATACAGATTCTTTCATTTTACCCATTATCGAGGTAATAAATTTTACAAAAGTTCCTATTAATATTGATGAAAAAAAAATTTTACTAAATTTGGACACACTCTTTAAAAATATTGAATAAATTTCCAAAATTTCAAAACATAGAATTTTTAAAATTTTATTTAAAATGAAACTGGACAAACACAAGGAAATGAATTATTCAGAAAAAAAAACCTTTTAAATGTCAAATGTTTTGTATACTAATTTCAAGTATAAAATCCAATTAAATCCTAATACTTTTGTTATTTTAAATCTAAGTTGAGAAATAGAAATTTATAACTAATCCAAAAAATAAATTTCCCCTTTGAATTTAGTAAAAGAAAATATATTTTTCAATAAAAATAAATATTTGTCACTATTCTTTGAAAAATAAATGTTTTCATAACATTAGAAAAAAAAAGTATTTTTTGGATAATATATACATTTGGAATTACAAAATGAAATTCATCATGTCAAATACAATTAATGGTACTTCTATAAAATAATATTAACTCATAAAAAGAAGAAAAATCATTTTTTAAGAAAACATATTTTTGATGAATAAAGAGGCTTTACTAAATATTTCGTGATAAGTTTTCTAATAACTTATCAATACATTAGTATTGAGTTGTAAATTTATATTTATTTCATAAATTATTTATTCATATTTACTCAAACTAATTTAATATCTAGGTTATAATGATAATATAACTTTTTAATAATATTAGATGGTTCTGTTAAGCTTTTTATTACATAAAAAACAATATATCAAAGAACCAAAATTATTTAAAAATATATTTAATAAAAATAAAATAGTGTTACAATGATTAATTGATATTATATTAAAATATACTTATTATTTTTTTGAGTAAAATAACCTTTCACTTTGAAAATAAATTTTTACAATTAAAAAATTAAGAAAAAACATATTTTAAAATATTTTAATTTTAAAATAAAATTGGAAAAATATTAAAGAATATTCAAAGTAAATAATGGTCATTGTAGATTGAAAATAAATTCATGGTGTAGTCATGAAATATAAACATTCTTTTCAAACATTTTTAAAGGGAGACAAAAGTTACCCTTTTGGAAACTGTGGTGAAATTTCCTTTTAGAGGAATTTTTGAATAATTACAAAGATCCTGTAAAATTGATTTAGGAAATAATTTTTTTTAGAAAAGAAATTTTCTAAATACATTTTAAAAAACATGGATATTGAAGAGAAAAAATCACAATATAAAAGAAGATACAAGATTTTTATTACTTACCAAATAATTTCTTAAGTTTTCTTTAAATAAATAAGGGATGTAATGGAAATAAAACATATAAACCACATTCATAATGAGTATAGAATAAAAGATATTTTCCTCAAACAAATATGATCATTTGACTTCCTATAATGAAACCTTGAATGTAAACAATCATGAAAATAATGAAGATTGTAACATAAAGTCTTTACAACTTTGGAAACAACCAAATTGTAAACCCAATAAAGAAATAACATATGATAAAACATTCAAGATCATGAAAATAATTATTTTAATTATAATACATATCAAAGGGGAAATATATACACCTCCGAATAGAATATAGTTTCATATCCTAAACCTATGTCCCAAGGAAAGAGAATTTGATGAAACCCCCTTAAAAATATCATATCATTGAGTTGAGAGTTAATAAAGGAAGAGAATATGTTTAGAAATAGTAAATCCACATAAAAAGGAAAATATAAAATAAAATAGTAGGGATATTTATCCACACATAAACATATAATTAAAATGTCATTCTAGAATAGTTATAACCCAACGAATGGATATTTAGTTAAGAAATCCTTTAATGCTTTATAACCTTTATGTACAATAAATTTGGAGAAAATAATTAAAATTTAAACTAAAAATATCATTAAGTATTTAGGATTCCTGATATAACATTTAAAAGTTCATTATATACATGTAATGGCACAAACCTCTTTGTCCCATTCCTTTGTCGAAAAGAAGGTCATGAAGTGTTGTGGAGGGTAGAATGAACTTTTCCCACACTTTTCAGAATTTTATGACTACATTCCATGTACCACCTTGACGAGTATACCCTGTGTTGAAGCCATGTCCTTGCCACGTGAAATAAATAAGTACACACCGTGTATCCCATCCTCCAAGACATGTAGTTTCTCTACGCGTATGTGTTACCCTTAAACCGTGTGTTGACCAGTCAATGGACATGTGACATGTTGAAGCTGTGTCCTTGCCATGTGAAATAAATAAGTACACCCTATGTTTCCCATCCTACACGCTGTGTAGTTTCTCCCCACGTACGCGTTACCCTAAAACCGTGTGTTGACCAGTCAACGGTCGTGTGCCGCATTGAATGTCGTGTTGGAAGTCGCGTAGCGACCATGTGGAATAGCCGAGTACAAGCTGTGTACTAGGAAGAACATGCTGTGTACTTTAGTTTTCCTCTCTTATAAAAGGAGGGGGGCTCTCATCCTTTTCAGATCATTCCTCTCCTCCCCATTCCTTCGATCAGAGCCCTCCTAAGAGAATCCAAATCTTTTTTCTTCCATAACTTCTTAGTCCGAGCTCCGATTTACGATCTGTCAGTGGCCACGAGATCGTAACGACGAGGAAAAATTTCTGGGCTTGGAAATATTGTTTTATATTTGTCATTTCCTTCCCATGTTCCACCTGAGGAGGTTTTCTGGGTTTCGACAGAAGTGACGGACGCCGACGGACATCTTCTAAAGTTGATCTAGGGGGGGCGTTGTGATCAGAACCTGTTGAGGTGGGGATTTATAGCTTCGTCTCTATAATTTGTGCATCATACAGGATAGGTGTCTGCTTTATTTCACGATACATAGTTGAACCAATTTAATGAAGATAATAGTTGGCTTAAAGAATGGGGATGGGGAAGTTGTTGTGTTTATCATTGTTTATCCTATTGTTATGTTGTGAATTGAATAGTCTTATGCCTACTGAAAATCACGGTCGTTGGGGGCCTTTGATTGCACAATTAAATGTTTCCCTATCTTTCTAGACCGGTTTGTAGATGGAAACTTTGTGGAATATGTAAATTGGTTAATCACGTAAAGTTGGATGATTAAATGAATATCTGGAACCCTTGTGTGATCACCCCGGTTGAACAAAATGGAATAATGAACATGTGGGTGTTGGTTTGGTTACGTGGTGTGTGAAAAGGGTTGGGGGGTGAATCCTGGGTTATTACGAATAGGATGGGCAATGGGGATGCAACAAATGATATTAAAGGGGAAATGATGTGGCACGAGCCTTGTTTTGTGATACGGTTGTGGAGATGTGGTTATAGTGGTAGAAGGGCTACAGTAATGGGTTGTGATATTAAAAGAAAGTAGGAAGTTAATAAATGAACTGTGGGGAACTATAATGAATTAAACACGGGAACAATCAATGGGGATTGATGGATGATAAAAAGGTTGGTTTTGTGTTGCTTGTGTTCTATCTAACTTGATTTGTGGTTGGCAGGGTTTTTCTATGAAAGTCTTGATCTTGTTTGATATTTGCCCCATAGTTAAGGAACTAATAAACTAATACTGTTGAAACATGAAAACCTAAATGGGGTTGGGATTGTTTTTTGTGTGCATGCTTCGTAGTATCATTGTCGAGGCACATGCTCAGTTTCTCTGTTTAAAAGACATAGGTTGGGTTGTGTGTTTGGTATACATATATGTATATGTATATTTGTGTTTTTTCACACCCCATCCATGTTGAGCACCTATTGTTGAACACTCCCATTTCATGGGAGAGGGTGTTTTCCCCTTAGTTACTAGCTCCTTCCTGCTCCTTCTTCCATAAGTTGTGATGGCTTGAGGCAACCTTACACCTAAGACTCTTCGGGTAGGTTTTGATTGGTGTTATTTTAGCCCAAGACTCCTCGGGTAGGTTTATTATTCCCAAGAATCTTTAGGATGATGCCCAAGTTTGTTCGTGTGGGGATGTGATTATTGTTTGTGAGGCTCAGGTGTGTGCGGGCGGGATATGTGGTTTGTGAGTCCCAGGTGTGTGCGGGTGGGATATGTAGTTTTTGAGGCCTAGGTGTGTGCGGGTAGGAAGATTGTGGTAGTGTCAGGACATTCACCGTTAGAAAGGGCAGCTAAATAGTGGGGTAAAATGGTGCGGGGTACCCAATACAGTTGTTCTTATATACTACTACCCTTTTGTTTTGTGTTTTTGGTGAGCGTGGCTGGTGAGGTTTGGTGGGGAGAATTCCTTGTTAGGTTTTGGTTTCTTCTGTTGTTCTCACGGGACAATTGTATGTCTCCCCAAATGTGCATGAGAGATTTTGGTTTCTCTACTGAGTATACTTGTATGCTCACCATACGTTTACTTTCAGGTTTCCAGGAGGACTACCAGGGTCGTGCCAGACCCTACTAGTTGGGACAGTTGGAGTTGTTGTAGTTGTTGTACTCTTGTTTCTTTTGGTATTGCACTTTTGAGTTTTCTGGCACTTGTAATTTGTTTCAGAATTGTTTAAACATGCATGTGGGATTGGTTTGGGTTTATTTTCATTTACTTGTTCCTTTTTTTTATTTTGGTGTTTGACTCATCCTATTTCCCGATCTTAAATAATAAAAAGGTTAATACCTCCAATATTTGTGAAAACTCATACCCTTGGTGATAGTCGCCACTCCGGGGCCTACTGGAGGTGGGACTCAGGGGTCATTATCTCCCTTTCACCATTGCCATCTCAGAAGGGGCATCTTTGGTGGGAGGGGGTCTTTAAAATACACTCTATAAATGATATTATGTTTATAACAATAAAATATACCTCAATAAATTGAAATTGAAACAAAATCCCTTAGCTCTAGTCAAAACATTCCACAAATATATTTAAACCCCCATATAATAAACCTATAAAAACTATTTTATTTCAAAAAAAATACAAAGTGTAATCCCATATACACAAACCATATATATCATTTAACTTAAATGCATGTTTATTTATATAGTCAATTAATTCATGTCGGGTATTTTTAAGACATTCGATCCATAATTCCAAAATAGCCCCAGTGTGTTGATAGGGGTCAAAGGGTGTATTTTGAAATCATATATATAATAATAATAATCATCATGTTATAATTGTAATTTTAATGAATAATTTAAATTTTTTATCTAACCATGAAATATGGTTATTAAAAATGAACTACATTAGAATCTTGTGGATGGTAGGTCGTACATATTCTTGAGTAACATTTCCATTTTTCAACGAACAATTTGGAAATAAGGTAAGTATTATTTTATCTTTAATAAAAGTATATAATAAATACCATAATAATTATTTAAATAAAATTATATATCTCTTCCATGTGAGGTAGTTATGAAAATGATTCACAACACTTCATGGTGGTGGGAGTCCACACGTACGTACAAATGACCTTAACATTTTTAGTGATTGAAAGCTAAGATATTTAATGATATATTATACATTAATAATAATTATTATATCATTAATAATTATAATTATGTCATTTATATCATATAATGAATTAAATTCTATCAATATAACCATTTGATAGAGGTGGTGATGGAAAATAAATTAAATCAGTTCCAGAGGCGATAGTTCACTGTACACACAAATGATGAATTCCTTTCACATTTGATGGAAGTTCCAGATGGATATATATTATTATATTAACATCAAAAAAATTTCATTATATGTAATATAATGGTTTTATTCATTTATAATGTTTAAAAAATATTATAATGAGGTTGAAGAATAAATAAAATGAAAACGCTTGGTTAAGAACTATACCTCCTCTTCAAAGAACCTACTTTTCTTTACATATTATTCCCTCTAAGGTTGGAATAGTTTCACAAAATAAGCCCTATATAATGTGGTTAGCTATGTTATAAAGGTATTAGGTTTGATATTTGTTGAACCAAGCAAGTTTTTTAAGTGTTATGAAATGTGAGTAAGTGGTTTTCTTTTATAAGAGTGGGGAGGGATACTTTTGGAATTACATATAGTATTAATTTAAAATAAATTAATTTTGATGTTAAAATAGATCAAAATTGATAAAATTATAATATAATATGAGGATTAATTTATATACTCATATAAAAGTAAACTTTTAAGAATTGAGACTATGTTTTCACCCTTATTGTCTGTTTTTAACCCACATTAACCATTTTCACAATTACCATAACAACAAGGTTTTTTACACATTAAGAGTCATGATTTTTACATAAATGAAAAAAAGGCCCAGAAATGTTCTATCATTGAATGTTTCGACCATACAAAAATCTTGTGTAATATGATATGATTTTTAGTATTTTTATATTAGTTAATAATAAATATGATAATAACAAAATATCAATAATGAAAATATTTGAACCATTCATTTAATTTGATATTTATAACATCCAAAAAACAAATGAAATAAAAAATATATTTTAATAAATCCTTTATATGATTTAGTATATAAAAAATTCATGGATCATATTAATTATATAAAATTATATTACTTTTAATATAGTAATATAATTTATTTTATTTTCCCATTAATTGAATAATTATTTCATTGACATTATATAAGAATTTAAGGTTATTATTTCCTAACAAAAAATTATAAATAATTTAACATTATGAACATAAATAATTTAGATTTAAAATTTCTAATTATAACTGAATACATATTATGTTTACCCACATGTCAAAAATATTATACTTACTAAAAAAAGAGTGTTCCATTCTATTACTAATCCAAATAAAATTTATTATAAAGGCCATAATTACATCCAAATATTAAAAACATAGTCTATATAACCTAATATTGGATGATTAGAAATGAAATGGGATCATACAATAAAACTAATGGAAGTGTTAGTGTCAATTTTTAGTTTTTATCATTCTATTTTTAACTTCAATTACATGATTTACCCTTTACCGTGGAAACCAAAATTATGAAGGACGCAATTCTTATTAAACAAAAAGAAAAGGTACCTATTTTAAAAATTTGGATATAATAATTTAAAATATTAAACATTTGTTTTAAATTCAAAATAACTAACTTGAAGAACTTAATTTAAAATTAATCATACAAAATGAGATGAAAACCTATTTCTTAGAAAAATACCCTTCCTAAATATGAAATGATTTTATACTAAATTAGAGAATAAAATTAATTTCAAAAATAATAATTTGAAATTTTGAATCAAATTTAAAAAATTGTATTTTAAAACTAATAAAAATATATTTTTTTACTTTGTAAAGAATTTAAAATAAAATACACTTTTAAGTAAAAAACCAATATTATTCAATGAAAAGTAAAACATTTCAAAAAAAAATCATATTTTCACTATAGGGTAACTTTGATATGATGATCTCAAAAATGATATTTATTTTATGAAATAAATTTTATAAAAATTGAATTAATTAATTATATCATTTCTCATAGAATGTAGTAAAAAAGTGTTTTTAAGAAAAAGTATCTTTGAAGAATAAAATAGATTTACTAAAAATTAAGTGCTTATTTCCTAATAATTAATCAATAAATTATTAGTAACTAAAAATTGTATATATATTTACATATATTAAAAAAATTATTTACTTCTATTTATGCACACAACTTTAACAGTTTAGTTAAAACATTCATATTTAAATAATAATATTTTATAGTTCCATTATGCTCGATGTTGCATATTTTGTACATAATATAACATTATCTTTCTTTGTAAATCATGGGAAATTATAGAATAAATAAATTAAGAAAATTATATGGTTTAATATAGTATGAAATAAATTCATTGATTATCAATTGACTAGAAATGAAAATGAAAATCAATTAAAAGTATAGAGACTACTTTTCTAGAAAAACATTTTTATGCACACAATTTGTTGTTATCATAATAAAAAAATATTCGTGAATTATTTTAATTAAATTTATATATTGTATGTTCAATTAAATGTTTTATTATTAATTTAATATTTTTAGGTGTGGAACAACAATAAATCATAATTTATGCTAAAAGGGATATGTTTTTAAAGAGTGTTTTCATCACATTTTTTACACTAATTTTCTTATTAATTTTTACCACTTCTATAAATTTTATTTGAAAAAATGATGTTAATTTTTTCATTAAACATTTAATAATTATCTTAGAATTAATTTTTGAATATTTTCTGACTATATGAGTTTTTTAGTGAATAGTGAAAAATACGGATTTTTTTAAAAACTATCATTACGTTTAAAGAAAACACAAACATATGTTTTGTTTTAAAAATATTTTTAAAATTAAAATTATTTTAATTATATTAATAATATTCTATTTTATTTCATTGGAATAAATTTTATGTTTATTTTTAATATAAAAACATTTTATAATTGAGAAAACATTTTCATTAGAATGACTATTTTCTTCGCTTTGCAGGTTTAATTTTAAATTACAATTTTCCACACATATGAATTTGATTTGATAAAATAAATTTAATATTTTCCATCAAAAAAATTATTATTTGGTTATAAGGTCAAAAAAAAAATTAATAATTTTTAACCTATTGACCCGAACCACCAGGTCTGAGATGAAAGGTTTCATGACCTGATGCACACTTCCTGATACACAAGAGGTAGAAAACTAATAGCGGGTGTCTAAATACAAGAGTGGGGAGAATATTCCCCCTTTATAATTTCATTAAGTTGAAAAATAATGAATAATTGTAAAATATGGAAACTGAATAATGACATACATATAAATGTAGATATGAAAGTGGTAAGCCTATCTAGAGTGTAAATAGATGGTAAAAAAGACATGTAAATAAACAAACAACTTCATGTTACTCTACTTTATATCCAAGTATGCTCGATCTATATGTTTCGCAGCTCAACCATCCACCAAAGAGCCCTTACCCTTCATCGAATCTCTGGTCATGAAATCTATATGTGCATTTAAAATCCCAAGTAGGTGTGACTACTAAGCTCATTTGGACACCAATAATGTTACTTACCATAAGTAATATTTGTATATATAAATTTATATCATGGCATAAGTAAAATTGTAGTAAATATTTGTGTTCAGAGTCATCGTTCATCGATCAAGCTTCTATGAACCCTGACCCCACCTATTTCACCCCATTTCCGGTAAGAATGCCATGAAGTCATGTACCTTTACCAAGGATACAAAGCTCACCCCACCCCTACCCTTGATCATCATAGGAACACCACATGTTTCGTTATGTTGAACATATGACTACTTAACATTTTAATCACCCACAGCCAAATTCCTTGGGATTCGATGACCAAAATTTTCCATCTAGCTACTATGTTTTCCCCTCTACGTGGGTAGTCATGACCGCCTTTAAGGATGTTAGGACTATGCCAAGTTGGGTGACTGTCCACTAAGCCATATAAATCTCAAACTTAAGGATCCACATGTGTATCTCAGAACCTTATACCCATCCACTATTTTATCCCCTATATAGGTTTATACAACCCCTCCTTTAATGGCATTGGGACCGTGTTAGGTTGGATAACCGGATACTAATTATCTCCCCTCTATAGGGTTATACAAACCATCCTTGAAGGATGTTAGACCCGTATAACTCCAAAACTAAAAGATGAAACTAAGTAACATGGTACATGTTGCTCAATTCAATAGTTTATGAATCAAACAAATAATATATGTCATATAAATTAATGATAATGCATGCTAAGATAAATATCATAATCCACATGTAATCAAATATCATAAATAATAAATCCCATAGATACACATGAACCCACATGAATCTGATCAAAAGAAGGAGTTAGTACAATATAAAATTTTTGTCAATATAACATCATATATACATGAAAAAAAATAAAAAAGGAACCTCCTACATCAAAGTCATCGAAATCAAGGGCTTGAATAAACCACTATATGTGGTTTAAAAAATGGAGTGGAAACCTCAACAAACATGAACACCACCTCACAGAACTTATTATGATAGTTTAAAACAAATCAATGCTCACGGATTTCAAAATTCCCAAGAACCAAAACAATATATTTTATTTCAAAAATAAAATAAAATTTAACAAGTAATGGTACTTTCTCCCCCTTGAGAATTTATGAATTATCATTCTAGGTTATCACATGAACTCGCAATATTCCCCATAAAAATAATTATCTTTTGATAATTTCACATAAATTATCCTCTTATAATTATATTTTTATAGTTTATCATAAATTAAACTATTATAATTATCCCTTGAAAATTTATCAAAATTTATCATTTTATAATTAAATTATGATAATTTCTAAAAAATAATCCCATTATAATTATCAATTGATAATCAAGAAAAGATTATCCTTTTATAATTATTTAATGATAATTTCCCATAAAATATCATTTTATAATTATCTCCTAATAACTTATTATAAATTATAATTTTATAATTATATATAGATAAATTATTATAAATTATCCATTGATAATTATCTACTGATAATTTATCATATTTTATCCTTTATAATTATATTTTGATAATTTTTTATATTTTACCCATTGATAGACTCACAATTAATATTTATGAATTAAATAAAATATTCCTTCATAATTTTAAGTGATTATCATCTAGAAAATATATGAATTAGCTTTTATGATCTTATAAATTAACCCTTGATAATTCCATGTTTAATAATTTTCATATTTTTTTATTTATAATTCAATGTAATTATCATTTGATAATTCTTTCCAGTTATCCATGATAATTTCTTGACAAAATCATTTTAATAATTTTAATAAATTATCCTTTGATAATCCTTTTTTATTATTCATTTGTAAAATTATTGTATTATCCGTTGATAATTCCAGGTTTTTAATCATTTATTAATTTTTTTTTAAAGTACATAATTTTATAATTATGGATAAAATGGAATAACTAAATAGAAGTGGACAAAAAGAAAATAGGTACTCAATATCAACAGGTGTTCTTGCATGGGAAGAAGATAGTTCATTCTTGGTTTGGGAGAAAAAAAATGAGAAATATAGAGGATGTTCTCTAATCACAGTATGGAATTTGGGTCTCTCAACCACAACCAAAAAAACCTAAATCATCTAAAAATGGTCGGGTTATAAGAATTAAACAATGTACATAACGAACCAGGTATTTATAGAATAATAATTTTTCATATCAATTAATATTTATTAATAATATATTAATTTTAAATTTAATAATAAACTTTGTTTGATAGAGTAATCAACACGCAACAACGGGTTTCTTTGAAAAATTATGTTGCACACAACTTTGAGTTATACCGAAAAATTGCATAATAATTTTATTATTTTAAATGATCGTAAATGCATAGTCGGTGTAATGTTGGGAAAGAAAATAACTAACTAAATTATGATTAAAAATGTTTTTTAAATGTCTTTAAATTTATCCAAAAATTTTAGAGGCTTAAAATAAGAATGAATCCTATTTTAAGCACGAAATACTCTAATATTTTTTAAAGGGTCGATTTACCGCCTTTTGATAGAGAACCATTTTTAAATATAGTTTCTTTCACTTTTATATATTCAATTTTAGAAAATAAACTTCTTATTTAAAATAGGTATGTAAAAATTTACTTTGGGTAAATTTTTGGAATTTTTCTGATAAAGTTCATTTTTTAATCAACAGTGAAAAATAATGCATTTTAAGTTAAAACTGTCTTTTCATCTAATTTATTTATATGCTTAGATAGTCATTTTAAATGGTTTTAAAGAATAATTAGATTATGTTTTTATAATTTAATCCAATTTTGGTAATTTTAAGTAATTTTACATTCAAATTGGACATAAACACATGTCAATCTTCTGGTAGTTTTTACTTCTTAAAAACACGCTTTTTGGTTTTTAAAACGGGAATTAACTTTAAATT
Organism: Viscum album; assembly: GCA_963277665.1. Lineage (NCBI taxonomy): Eukaryota > Viridiplantae > Streptophyta > Magnoliopsida > Santalales > Viscaceae > Viscum > Viscum album. Next base: position 1,489,596,335 of record OY728139.1, on the reverse strand, counting down.
AATTTATGAAACTTATGTGTTTGTAATTTGGAAATATTGATTCCATTTTTGGAATAAGTAGGTCCAAATTGATTAAATAGGAACCTTTTATTTTTAGACATTATGAATAGTAACTTCAGTAAATATTTTATTTACCATGGTTAAAGGGTAAATCTGGTAAATAAGGGTAAAAAATAATATTATAATAATATTAAATTACCTTAACACATGTAATAACCATATTTTATGAGATATGTATGACCATGTTCATCCTTGGGTCGATTTTAGGACCCCATGGAGCAACTTGTGTGTTAAAATGACAATTAATTATTTTTAATTTTAAGTTAAAGAAAATATAACCTAAACACGTATCATTTACTAAAACAGTTTTTATATGGGGTTATATAAGTGCTATATTATAATATAAATATTAATTAGAAATATAAAAATATTTACTACATCATGGTAATTTATTTATAATTTTTAGACATATAAAAATAAATTTATTTATGACACAATGGTGATGTAGTGATTACCTTATTAATGAAAGATTTAAATAATTGAGATTATAAATATTAAAATAATTTTTTTTTTTAAATGTCATCCAAGAATTTTAGGTATTATTATGACTTTTTATAGTTTAATTAATGATGTTTTTAAAAATAATCAAGTTTTTATGTATTTTAAAAAATGCATGATATGAATATTATAAAAATTGACATAAATGAGTTTTCAAATAAATTAATATTTAATTAAATGATATAATAGTCCAAAAAATCTAATATTCCACCAAAATACATATATGATGTTACAAATGTCATTAATGGTCTATTTTTGGGTCTATTGGCATTTTATAGTAACTATGGTAACCATATATTATGAATATACAAGAAGACATGGTAAAAGTAAAATTAGTTTATTAAGGGTTAAGGATAAACGATAAGTTAATTTTATGAGCTAAAATTGTCTAAAATACATTTTATTAGATTCATTATATCCATTCTCACATGAAATTTTAAATATATCACTTTTTTTGTTATTATAATTCTAAAATCAATTAATAATTAAATAATATTTTCAAACTTTTCCAAAGTGCCCCTCCTCCCTCTTATAAAAGGACACCACCTCTAACCCTTAATCACAGCTATCAAGTCCCCTTGGATTTTCCAACCTCTACTCCAATAATCTCCCAACATAAATATATTCCTCCTATAAGACCTACTTTGGGAAGAATGTAATTAAAGAAGGCCTTTTATCTTCAATCAAAAGGAGTTACCCGATTTGAGGTATTGTCTTCTCTCAAGATTCATTCATTTATTTTCCTTCTCCAACCCCCCAAAAAATATCTTTATTCAGTTATTTTATAACAAAAAAGTTATCTTAAATATACTAGTATTTTTTATGAGAATCATTATAACTACACTTACACAAACCTCCATCTAATGGGTATATAACATACTGTTTCTGTGGGTGGCGAACTACTACCTCACGAAAGGATGATTGTTCAATCTTCTCCTACCACCACTTATGGTGGACATTATTATGTATATATAATTATATATGATATATATTATATTTTTTTATCTATATGATTCATTAATTATCATTTAGTATATAACGTTATGATTTTCAAGTTTTATAAATATGAAAATTTTATTTGAGTAATTGCAGACTAACTCCCCCTTAAAGTGATATTACTCATTCATGCCATACATTGAATATATAAAGGAATTTTTTAAGGAATTTTTATATGATAGTAATAATTAATTATAATATACCTATGTATCATTTAGTTTTCTTCCTTTATATATGAAAAATAAATGAAAGTAGCTTTCATGCGTACGTACGACGTACCGTCTCCATGAACGGTGTATTTAATTTCTTACAAAAAAAATGATATGGACAATTCTAAATACATATATACTAGATATATATGATAAATATTATATCTAAATCATAAATATCATTTTATAGAAAATTTACTTTTTATCACATGGACAATTTTTAATTATAACAAGTTCATTTTTTACTCAAGTTCTGAACATCGGCAAAATGTCTGATATGAACTCAAATAATTAAATAATTGTAATAGAGAGCTAATAAGTGATATAAAAGATATAATAAAACTGAAAAAGATTATGAATCAAGTATTAATTAACTAAAGTTTATTTTTTAGGAAAGAACAAGAAACATACGAGACAATTCAGACTCAAGGTAAGGGACTTCGTCTCAATCTACTTTCATTGAGGCATATTTCGATAATATATACCTCCTTTTATATGGTGTATAAACCCCTATTACTTTTAATTTCATTAAAAGGGAATATTGTTTCTACAATTCATTTTAATATATGACAAAATGAATGTTGTTAATGTATGTGGTGACAATGACCTCTCTGTCGCTGTAATTGTTATTTGGCTTCCTCTATAAGCCTTAATATTATGAAGAGGAAAAAGAAACCCCTTACTCCATTTTTGGTTGTTTTGGTATTGAAAATGGTTTTTGAACTGGATTGATTATTTCAATATCATGAAATGATTTCTTGTGATTGCAAATGAAATGTTATTAGTAAAATGTTGATATTTTCAATATTTTATGTGTTGTAATTATATAACTGTACTTTGACATTTGATGGGTGGTTACATGATAAACCAAATTATGGGTGGTTCCATGATAAACCAAGTATGGGTGGTTATATTATAACCTATAATGCATTGGTTATGGATTTCGGCCATATCACTATTCCATTTAGGGATATGTGTGTAAGTAGACAGTATATTTATTCCATTTTAGTTTATTTATGTCCAAAGTTACCTTTATATGATATATGTTTCTTTATATGGTATTTATGGTTATATTTCGGTTACAAAAAGGGTAACCAATGAGTTTATATTCAGTGAGGTATTTTTTCTACTTCATAAATGTGAAATGTATTATTTGATGATAAAGTATTCATGATTTACTTGTTGATTTGAAAAACTAACACTTTTCTTTAATTATGTATCCCTTATTGAGATTTTTATGATCATCCCACGTTTTGATATTTTTTTCATAGGAAATAAAGAAAAATAGAGTTGAGGATGCGATTAAGGAAAAATTCTGATGTTTAAACAGGAAACAATGTCATGTTTTGTTTTAAAGAGTTTTGAAAAAAAATAGATTGTTATTTGAAGTGTCTACTTGTAATATTCAAGATTTTATGTATACATTATGACCTAATTATCCAAATCTCTAAACCTTAAAATATACTCATGGTGAATTATTTACTTAATTAAAAATTATATAATGTTTAAGGTTGGGTCCTTATAGTTGGTATCAGAGGTCAATTTAGATAACTTTAGAGGTAAGGGTGTTATTTAAGCATAAGTGACATAACCATAATGGTTAACATATTAGACAGAGTCGTATTTATTTTTGAATAAATTTAATGAGTTTAATATAACATGAATAATTATATATTAGTGTATACCCTCCTCATAAGATAATATATGATGATTTTACTGATATACTCACACTGACCTTTTTTATTTTAGTAAATGGTTAGATCTAGAAGGAACCAATGTAACAATGGATGTGAAGGAAACTGTGGTGATTTTATGAATGAGCAAATGAATGAAATGTGAGATACAATGATAAATCTTTTGGTTATTCTCAACCAACTATCTGGAGTCAGGATTGACCACTTGAACCATGGTGATTTCTCTAAGGTATCATATGTGCGAGAAAAGAATCCTTATGGATGTTCAGGTAAAAACCATAAAGGTAAGTATATTCAAAAACATATGTGTCAAGGATGTGTAACTAAAAACCTAGGAAATTGAATCAAAGGGACGAGAATATGTCATAGATGTGGTAATGAAGGTCATAAAGAAATAACCTATCATCGGAAAAGGAAGAATTTTGTTTACTCTGGGAAAGGGAAAGAATTTCTTTCCTAGATATCAATTGAATGCTTTAAATGTGATGTTCTTGGTCATTATACAAATAGATGTTATACTAAGAAGGTTCTGGAGTGGGGTTATTAGGATCATATAAATTTATTTTTACCAATTCCTAATTCCATTCAAATTGAAGATAACAAAACTAAAAATAACCTATGAAAGGTATGGATTATTTCATAGCTCATGTTTTGACATTACTAAAATCTTAGGAAATTATGGATGATTTTGTTTGTAGGAAATAAGTATAAAAGAATAAGATGAAAAAAATGGATATCATGAAGAATGTTCGCTGATTAAGATTTCTAAATTTTGGGAATTGAAGAGTTATATTGGATCTAGGGATGATGATACGTTTAAATGTATTAATGATAGGATTATTCTGGAAGAATTTTTCCAGTATGTGTAACACTAAAGTTTGATATGTGAAAATGTTATTAAAGGAATAATTGTATTTTATTTTGTGGATACAGTTATAAATAACCTTTTGGGTTTATACAATCCTTAAATTTGAGGCAATTATAGGTTATTACTTTTTGGGATTGAAATGCGAGGTATGAGATAACATTTGTGGTCAGTATGGGAATCACACCCATAACCAAAGTGCCATTGGGATTTATAGGTTATTACTTTTTAGACAAATCTATGGGAATCACACCCATAACCAAAGTGCCATTGGGATTTATCGCCTACCATTGGACTACATGAAGTCCCTGGTTAGTATGACATATTATTTGTTAGTTAAATGATTTTATGAATCAATTATAAGCTTATTTTTGGAACTTATGTTTTATCAAATGGATTTCCTTATTATAGAAAAATTATTTGGTGATTAAGTGATAAAGGTTATTTTGGAAGACATTTTTTCTTTTGGGAACACTATATACTTAAGTAAAATATAATACTATGGGATCTTATTTATGGATTAGTGGTTGAAAGTTTATTTTGGAAGAATCTATGTTTGTAGTGTGGACATATAGTGATTTGGGTTATATATGTAAATGATTAACCTATCATATATAACATATTATTAGGTTAATTACACTTTAGTATGAGATTTTAAGAGTAGTCGATGTTATCTGGAGATAAATGTTATTATTTACTGTGGAAGACCCTGTGATTAAATCCTTCTAAGTTTTGGGTTTCAATATTATCTTGGATTACATTGAATAATTTTAAGGATATTTCTTTATCGAATGGTCATTGTTGAACTTTGGGTATTTTTTGTCAAATTTTAGAGATTAAGAGTAGTACTTATTTTTATAAAGTATTATCCTTTTTGGGGATTATCTAATCTCATACTCACCATTTTGTTTTTGGTTAATGTATAAATATAGGGGAAATATATAGTTCATTTTTTTGGATTATGTGATTCTTTCGAATTTGATTCTAGAGCTTCAAATTTGACCAAGACATCTTAAATACTCATAGTTTAGAGAAAAGATGAGTTTGTGATAGAAATTTGATTAATGTATGAAACACTAGTTTTTAAGTAAGTGTATTTTCTTATGATCCTAGTGTAGGTAGTAATAAAATTATTTAACTCTATGAAAAGGATCTTTATGTAAAAATGTTATAGGCTTTCTTTTATCATCATAATTTTACCCAACCACAAATTTAGGGTATTGTGGTGGTTAAATTTTGGTGATCAATTTCGATATCACTCTCTATTAGTCTATGAGAGTTGGTTTCTCTTCCATATCCATGTTTTCCTACATTTAATCCTAGTATTTTATATCTCAGGTGACCATTTTACTTCTCTTTATTTCTTTTAAAGTACTATATTTATTGACTCTTTTTCTAATAAGGGACATTCAATGAAATTTCCAAGCCCAATTTTAAAATTGCGAGGATGCAATTTCTTAAAGGGGGGAAGGATGTAACAACCCAGGTATTTATAGAATAATAATTTCTCTTATCTATTAGTATTTATGAATAAGATATTAATTTGATGTTAAAGAGGACACTTTATTCAATAGCGTTCTCAACATGCAACAACGGGTTTCTTTGAGATCTTATGTTGCACACAACTTTGAGTTATATAGATAAATAATATTACAATAATATTATTTTAAATGGTAGTTAACACATAGTTGTTGTAATTTTTGGGAATTAACATAACTAACTACATTATCATTATACATGTTTTTTAAATGTCTTTACAATTATCTAATAATTTTTAGAGGCTTAAAATACCAATGAATTTGATTTTAAGCATGAAATACTCTAATATCCTTTAAAAGGTCGATTTACAACCTTTTGATGGAAAACACCTTTTAAATCTTGTTTTTGTCACTTTTATATGTTACATTTCACAAAATAAACTTATTATTTAAAATCAGGACGTCGAAATTTACTTTGGGTAAATATTTGGTATTTTTCTGATAAAGTTCATTTTTTAATTAATAGTGAAAAATACTGCATTTTAAGTCAAAACTGGCATTTCATATAATTTTTTTATATGATTATATAGTCCTTTTAAATGGTTTTAAAATTTAATTATATTTTAGTTTTATAATTTAATCCAATTTTGGTCATTGGAAGTAATTTCACTTTGAAATTGGATATAAACACATGTCAATCTTTTGGTAGTTTTTTACTTTTTAAAAACACGTTTTTTGGTTTTGACAAGAGGAATTAATTTTAAATTAATTTCTAAAAATTATATGTTTTGAATTTGGAGAAATGGAATCCATATTTGGAATCAGGAGTTCTAAATTATATAAATAGGTACATTTTATTTTTAGATATTATGAATAGTAACTCTAGTAAATATTTAATTTACCATGGTTAAAGGGTAAATCTGGTAAATTGGGGTAAAAATAATATTATAATAATATTAAATTAACTTAAAACATATTCTAACCCTATTGTATGAGACATTTCTGACAATGGTCATCTTGGGGTCGATTTTATGACCCCATGGAGCCACTTGTGTGTGAAAATGACATTAAATTGCATTTAATTTAATGTTAAGGAAAATATAACCTTAACATGTACCTTTTACTAAAACCTTTTTTATATGGGGTTATATAAGTGATATCTTCGACTATAAATAATCATTATAAAGATAAAATGATTTCCTACATCATGTTAGTTTATTTATTATTTTTATACATCAAATAAATAAATTTATTTATGATAAAATGGTGATGTAGTGATTACCTTATTAATGAATGATTTAAATAAATGAGATTATAAATATTAAAATAAATTTATTTTCTAAACTTTTTATGTCATAAAATAATTTTAGGGATGATTATTCCTACTTATATTTTAATTAATGAATTTTTTATAAATAATCATGTTTTTATGGATTTTTAAAAAGTCATGATATGAATAGTATAAAAATTCACATAAATGAGTTTCTAAATCAATTAATATTTTATTAAAAGATTTAGTAGTCCTAAAAATATATGATTCGATCAACGGTTATATATGATGTTATCAACGTCATTAATGATCCATTTTTGGGTTTATTGGCATTTTATAGTAACTATGGTATCCATATATTGTAAATGTACAAGAAGACATAGTAAAAGTTAAATTACCTTACTTAGGGTTAAAGCTAAAATATAATGTTAAATTTATGACCTAAACTTGTCTAAAATAAATTGGATGAGACTATTTTGACCCATAATCATCTGATCTTATAAATATATTAATTTTTTTTTATTATAATTATTAAATAAATTAATAATAAAACAATATTTTTAAAATTTCTAAAAGTGCCCCTCTTCCCTCTTATAAAAGGACACCACCTATAACCCTTACTCACACCTCTCAATCTACCTCGGCTCATCCAAAATATTTCCAAATAAGCTCCAAAAAATCACTCTATTCCTCCTAGAAGCATTACTTTGCACATAAGGCAATTAAATATGGCATTTTAGCTTAAATCAAAAGGAGTTACTCGATTTGAGGTAATGTCTTATCTCCAGATTCATTCATTTATTTTCCTTCTCCAACCCCCTAAAATATCTTTATTCAATTATTTAATAAAAACACTAGTATCTTAAATATACTAGGTTGTTTTATGATAATATTTCTAGCTACACTTACACACACCTCCATCTAATGGGTATAGAACATATTATATATGTGGACGGTGTACTACTGCCTCACGAAACGATGATTGTTCAATATTCTCCTACCACCTCTTATAGTGGAAATTATTATGTAACTATAATTATATATGATATATATGATATTTTTTTATCTCTATAATTCTATAATTCTCATTTAGAACATACCTTTATTCTTTTCTTGTGGTACAAATAAGATAATTTCATTTGAGGAAGTGCAGACTACCGCCCCTCAAAGTGATATGACTCGTTCATGCCATAAATACAACATATAAAGGGTGGTGTTAAGGAAATTATATATGTTATATTATACTAGAATTATAATATAGTTATGTATCATTTAGTTTTCATTCTTTTAAATATGAAAAATAAATGAAAGTAGCATTCATTAGTATGTACGGTTTACCATCTCCATGAACGGTGCATTTTATTTCTTATATCTAAATGATATGGACTATTCTAAATACGTATATACTAGATATATATGATACATGTGATATCTAAATCATGAATATATTCTTGGAGATAATGTAATTTTGACCACATGGACAATTTGTAATTATAACAAGTTCATTTTTGACTCAAGTTCTGAACATCAACAAAATGTCTCATATGAACTCAAATAATTAACTAATTGTTAAAGAAAGGTAATAAGTGATATAAAAGAAATTAAAAACTTAAAAAAGGTTTTTAATAAGTACAAATTAACTTTATATTGTTATTCAGAAATAATAAGTAACATACGAGACAAGTTGGACTTGAGGTAAGGGGCTCTGTATCGATCTCCTTTCATTGAGGCATATCTCGATAATATATACCTCTTTCTTTAATATGGTGTATAAAACCCTTTTAATTTTAATTTCATTCATAGGGAATCTTTTTTCTATGAATTATTTTACTAAATGACAAAAGGAATTTTTTTAACATATGTGGAAACAATGACCTCTCTGACATCCTAATCGTTATGTGGCTTCCTCTATAAGCCTTAATGTTTTTAAGAGGAAAAAGAAACCCCTTATTCTATTTTTGGGTGTTTTGGTATTGAAAGTTGTTTTTGAAATGGATTGAGTATTTTAATATCTTGAAATGATTTATTATGTTTGAAAATTAATTGTTATTAGTGAAATGTTGATATTTTCAATATTTTATGTGTTATGATTAGATAATGGTACTTGAACATTTGGGAGGCGGTTACATGATAAACCAAATAAAGGGTTGTTCTGTGATAAACCAAGGATGGGTGGTTAAGTTAAAACCTTCAATGGATTGGGTAAGTAAGTCAGTTGTATGGCTATTCCATTTAGTGATATGTTTGGAAGTCGACCATATTATTATTCCATTTCAGTATGTTTATGTCCCTAGTTTCCTTCATATGCTATATGCTTCTTTATATGGTATTTATGGTAATATTTTGGTTAAAAAAGTTTAATAAATGAACTTTTATTCAGTGAAGTGTTTTTTCTACTTCTTAATGGTAAAATGTATTACTTTATGATAAATTATTCATGTTTTTCTTATTGATTGAAAAAACAAACACTTTTCTTTACTTAGGTATCCCTTACTGAGATTTTTATGTTCATCCCATGTTTTGAAATGTTTTTCATAGGATATAAAGAAGAATAGAGTCAATGATGGGATCAAAAAAAAGTCATGATGTTAAAACATGAAACAATGTCATGTTTTGTTTTAAAGAGTTTTTGAAAAAAAAAACAAATAGTGAGTTGAAATGTCTACTTTTAATTTTCAAGATGTTATGTATAAGTTATGAACTAATTCTCTAAAGCTCTAAACCTAAAAATACCCTCAATGTTAATTATTAACATAATTAAATATTATGTAATGTTTAAGGTCGAGTCCTTACAATGTACACACGATTTTGTTTTGAAACCCAAAAACTGATAATTCAATACCCATATTTAATACCTGATTCAACTGAAAATTGAATTTGGAGACATTAATTTCACCCATTTAATTTGTTTATTATTTTAATCTGATCAAAACGATTTATTTCAATCTTACAAGATCAGTGGAATTTTACCATGTAGTTATTGGTTCACTTGAGAAGAAGGACAATTAAAATATTGAATTTCACTTAATTAAATTAATATAATAATTTAAATTAATATTAAATAAATTAACATTATCTATGATGTAACCAAAATCCAAATGCATGGAAAATTAATGTCCCTCTTATGATAAGACCTACATCTTGAACCTAACGATTTTCTATGGTTTCTTATATAATTTACCATTTGAATGATATTCATTTTTTTTGGAAAAATAATGTTACAAAATTTTTAAATAAGTTTTCATCATATGTGATTTTACCATATTCAAGATGAACACATATTTTATGTTTCACCAAGGGTAAAACACTCATCCCATACCTAATGTTGGTCTAGGATTTCTCATACGATGTAGCGGTTGGGGTATATTTAATTATTTTGGAAAAATCGTGTTCACGTAAAATAATATATTTTATATTTTTATTCCATCACCATCGAGGATATATGGGCCTCAGAATATCATAATAACATATTTATTAACTCCAAAAATATTTGATTAAATATTCCAATGTATTGACTGAGCTTTTACCATGCCAAAAATCCATTAAATCGTCTATTAAGTGAGTTTTTAGAAATTACATCTTCAAATAAAAATAACTAAAAGAAATTAATAATGAGGGATTTTAATTTCATTAAAAAAATTTGATGTTAAAATTATCCCTCTTTATTTAATTATCTTCCTAAAAAATTTTATCTAGTGGTATTTCTCAAACAACTTAATAGATTGATCTAAAACATTATACTCATGTTCCCAGGTTTCATCTTGGATCCATCCCTACATCCACTAAATCCTGGATAGTGGTATTATTTTTCCCTTGGAGGAATTTCTCACACTTTATTGTAATGTAAACTGGATACTCTCCATAATATGCATCAAGATCTAACTCAACATACACACAATTTATAAAAATCATGGGATTGGTTGTGTACCTATAAAGTTGAGTAACATGGAACACATTATGCAAGCATCAATTATAGGGATGAAGTTCCAAATGGTATTCCAATATCTCCATTCATTTAGTGATCTCAAACGGTCCCATAAACCATGGTTCTAGTATGCCATTATTACTTAAACATTGGTTAACAAATATAGGAGTCACTCTAAATATAACTGTATCCCCCACATTAAACTCTATTGGTCTCATTCAATGGTTTACATGTAATAATTTTCTACTCTAAGAAGTGATGAACCTTATCTCAATCAGATACACTCTCTCAGAGGCCTCTTAAACTAAACCGAACCCACAAAAATTGCTTCACCTTATTTATAAAAACAAGTGTTGATCAACATTTGTCCAAAGTAAATTTTTATTTCATTTTAGAAAGAGCCCACATGGGGTAAATCGTTGGACCTCACAAAAGAAACAAGCCACTACAGCAAAAAACAACCAAAATACCAATACAAAAGCATACCTCACTGGATAGGTTACCCAGCTAGATCATCCCAGTACTTCCACTCTAATTCTTTGATGTATGTATTTGGGTGTGAGGCGAAAAAACCCTCTAACTTGATTACAATAGAATCCATCAACTCTAGGAATGAGTCCATATCAACCGGAGAGACAAAATCCAGGAACAAGACATCAAGTTGAGATGTGTACCACCCCATCTGTTCTAGGCTGAGATTATCTAGATACCTCCCCTTCTCAAGTCTCTCCCACTCCTCTGCTACCAAGGCATCATCCCAAATTCTTGACCTACTGATATCTTCTTTTGTAGCCTTCCCGAACTTACTTAACGCTGTTATCATCTTGCCATTAAAAACCAGAGGTCTCATGGAATCTACCTTCTGATCAACCAAAGTTACACCCACCTCTAAGGGGATGGATTCTGAGAGAGAATTTTAAGTAAAGGTTCCCTCAAAACTTTGGTTCATGGCAACCTAGGAAGTTCCCTTCCCTCCCGCTGCTCTAGTCAGTACTGGTTTAGGAAGGTAGTAATAGTATTTCTTTTTTTTTGGTCTTTTTATTTACTGGTGCTGGAAAGTCCCCAGAATCCCAAAAGTCTTTTTTACCTTTCTGCCTTCCTGAGAAAAAAGAACCTACAACAAGTACATATCCTTCCCAGTCAGAAGCTGAAGTATATACTTCATCAATCTCTCTGCTATTAATAAAAAACTTTTTGGGATAATAAATCTTGTCCATCACCTGACTTTCTTCAACACCTCCAACTTGATTCAACTTCTTTTTGGATGTCACTACTATCCAAGAATTGTCTTCTTTGGAGTTAGGGAAAACCTCTCTTAAAGGCCCAAATCATAATTGGGCCATTGGGGTCCCCTATACTCCCAGTTGTACATTAGATCATACATTTTCTTTTCCATTGTTTCCCTTTTTGTTGGGAGGGCTTAACACCTCCCCTTAGGAGTTGTTTATCTCACCCCTAACTATTGTAAAATCATCCATACATGTAGTCCTAACTTCATAATTCCTATTCTTAGACTACCCATCTTTTTCACCCAGATCTGTTACCTACCCATCTATTGGAATCGTTGTCTTGCTGATCACCACTCCACTATCTTGGAAATCACTACTCGCTAGAGGGTAAGAGGTGATCAACATGGTTTCCTATAATGTGCCTTGTAAGGTTCCATCTAAATCAAATCAGTTTTACTATTATTAAATGTGAATAGAATCGAGCCTAGTTGATCATCCCCTGATCCATCAAAGTATAGAATGCAAGCTTCAAGCATATCCTTTAATATGCGTAAAATCCCCTTGAACTTTCTAGTAGCCGGAGAATGGTACACCATGCTCAATCACAGCTGGGTCCGTAGGGATTTTTTCAATACCTACCCCAATAATGATGTTAATCATGCCTCTATATTCAAATAAATTCTCATATGAACTCCATGTAATCATGTGATCTCTCATACATAGGGATTTCCCTGCTTCTACACTGAGTGAGTCTCTTTGATTTGTAAAATGTGGGAAACTATTTTAGTTAATCAACAATCATAAAGAATGCTTCATGACTCTTCATGGTCCTAGATAAACATGTCACAAACCATTCATGATGTCCCCCTACCTAGTGATATGGAATACACTTATCAGTCTCATACTAAGGGACACACTGAAAACCACTCCCTCATATACTATGGTTTCACATCATCATTAAATATAGTATCAACAAAGTTATGTTATGGAAATATAACTCATCTGTTATGTCAAGTAAATACATATATCATATATATATATATATATGTAAACCTCCATCATCAAATAAGAAAAATGATCAAATAGACATGTTCTACACCATACCTCAGATGTTAAAAACATCCTCATCACCTTCTTTTGGATCTTGATCCACCATATAGACTTGAACTTACCAATATTTATGACTATTTACATGAGTTTTTTGAGTCTTAATCATCATGGGAGTCTGTATCCCCTACTAGGGTCACTAACTCTGAGCCTATCAAGACTTCCTACAAATCATTAGGAAGACCATTGACAAAACGTTTTGAAGATGACTAGCCCATCCACACTAGTAACAACCCACTACTATTATCCTTAAAGTGTTTCTATAATTCTCCCTTATACCATAGCTATAACACCTTTATATAATAGAGGGAAATGAATAAGATCTCTTCTGACCCTACTATCTTCCACTCTATTCCTCCTAGTCCACATTTCTCTTTCTATTATCTAAAGGAACTCCTACTGTAGTAAGGGAAAACTCAGTCACTAGAACATGGTGGGAAAGAAGTAATCTTGCTAACATATCTTCTTCTATCCCTTTCTCAAATAATAGGGCCTTATGAAGAACCAGTGAGAATTTAATCATATCAAGGCCTCTAACATGGTGTCTAATATCTTCTTGAAGGGATATCTCAAACATTTTATCCATCACTTCCACATTTTCATCCAACAAAGGAGAAAATTGAATCATCTCCATAAAATGTGTAGAGTATGAATAGATAGTTATAGAACCCTACTATAACTTCATGAACTCATGGTAATGGTCCAAATTCATTTTTTCAAGAACAAAATTCACATGAAATAGATCCATGAAGGTCATAAAACTAAGATCCTCCAATCTCCAAAAATGACTCATGGTAGTCCACCATCTCTTGGATACTCTATTGAATATAAAGATTTCCAAAATATTGTGTCCATCCTCCTAAATCTATACTAGATTGAAGATACTATTAATAATTTATAGAAAATCCTCTACATCCTCTAGGCCACCAATACCCATGAATTTTGGAGGATGATGAAGATGAAAATAATGACCATGTTCAGCCACAGTCTTTTAAGTGACTCATCCTTAAATGGTCACTATCTTAAAGAGTCCTTTATTTATAGGGTCTATAACCTGGATAGTCTATGCTAGTATAGAAACATGTTAGGGAGCTACCCTTAGACCATAGGTTGGGGAACTATGATATCTTTGTCTACATGAGTTGGTGATATCATCAAATGTCTTAGAGGAGTCATCTTCTATAAGAAAAATAAAATTATGAATATAATTAAATCTTAACCTATATATGGGATCACACATGGTTTCTGTTAACTAGTCTATGGGATGAAATGAGGTTCTCCTAAGAGTCTAACCTTAACCCAAGGCATACCCCTCCAAGCACTAACCTTTGTTTCTATCACTTCATATTAGTTACAGTCATCATATATATACTAACATAACAACATTCTCAGTTCAACTAATCAATTCAAATAATGTTATATCACAACATCATTGAAAAAGATAAATCACACAAATAGAAACCATCCTGAATAGCTAGAATAAATCGAGGAATTTAATTAATGAACTACTATGTTGAAAAAAAATAAGTATATAAATGGAATGTGATCCTATGTTCATTTTCAAGGTGTATGAACATACACAAAATCACAAATCACATATCAAAATCTTGACATCACTTAAGGTGAGTTTTATCAACTATAATAGTAAAACATAATTTTATATTTAAGGAAAATCATAGTTCCATTATATAGTGTTGTAAAAGAACTAAAATATCTCCCCTTCTTGAATCCCAAACATCTTATCTCTTTTATAACACATCTCATCCCAAATCCTGCAGAAAAACAAGTTAGTGAGACCAATTTATTTGATACCATTTTGTAATAGCCTGACCTGAACCACCAGGTCTGATCCAAAATGTCACAATACCTCATGTGCACCTACCTATATGCAAGAGGCTACCTATGAGAAAATATGGTCTAAATCTGATAGTGGGGAGACATTTCCCTCTCTACCATTTCATCGAGAAGGAAAATAATGAACAACAATAAAACAATGAATAACTAATCATTGTAAAATAGATAAATTGAATAATGATATTCATATAAATATTTCCTCCAATGTGTTAATCATGTCTATAGTATAATAAATAGACAATAAAAGACAAAAAAAACAAAACATTTGTAGGGTAATCTGGTTTCTCTCCCAGCCTTCTCCATCCCCATGCGCTACCACCCAATATTCCATCATCTAGCCCTTGACATTTTCTAAATCCTTGGTCATGAAATCTATAAGTACATAAAAATACCCAAAGTGGGTGTGATTACAATACTGATTAGTACACCACCAATATATCCTTGCCATATGTTCTCAATATATATAAAACAGTATATAATGAAATATGTAAATGCTTAGTAAACATACATGTTTTGAGTCATCGTGCACTAACCAATCTACCATGAACTGCATCTCAACCTACATCGTCCCATTTCTAGTAAGAATTTCATGAAGTAATGTACCTCCAAAAATTCCACAAATCTCTCCCCACAATATCATTGGTCATCATAGGAATGTCGTACATTTTCTCAAGTCCATCCCCAACCCACTTAACCTTTTAATAACCCATGACCCATGTCCATTGAGAGCCATGAATCATATTTTCTATCTATCCACCATTTTCCCCCTCTATATGGGTATCCATGTCCTCTGTTAAGGAAGTTAGGACTACACCAGGTTGGGTAACTAACCACTGATCTGCACAACCCCCTTCCTCAAGGCTCCTCATGTGTATCTCTATACCTTCCAGCTAGCCACCAGGCTTTCCCAACTATAGGGGGGTGTCATTCCAATCTTTAATGGTGTTAAGACCACATCAGGTTGGGTAACTAGCTAAAGATTCATTCATCTCTATAGAGGTATCCATTCCCACCTATAAGGATGTTATAACTACATAAATCCCAACATCAAGGATCTAACTAAGTATGTTGCTACATGTTGGAAAATTCCATATGTAATAACACAAATAAATAGACATGTCATAAAAATGACTGATAAGGCAAACCGAGATCAATATTAAGATCCACACATAATAACATGTATTAAAAAAATATACCCATACCTACACACCACTAACATGAAACTCATCACAAGAAGGGGTTAGTCCAACATAAACATCACATCAGGATAACATTGTATATACATGGATCTAAATTGAATGTAACCTCCTACATTAAATTCATCGATGTAAATGGCCTGAAGAAACCACACATTGTGTTTTAAATAATATACTTGAAACATAAACAGTCAATAACACCACCTCATGGTCCTGGTTACTATTGTTTCTGACACATCAATGCTTGCCGTTGAAAAAATTCCCAAGAACCAAAAGAAGTTATTTTCTTTCAAAGAGGAATAAAATTTCACATGGGATGATAATTTCTATCTATGAGATAAATTCTGATTTAACATTCTAGGATAGTCCTTACAATCACAATATTCACCATAAGAATATTTATCTTTTGATAATTTCTAAAAAATAATCCTTTTATAATTTTCATTTGAAAATTTCTAAAACAAATTCCTTTTTATTATTATCTCTTGATAATTATTAAAAATTATTTTTTTTATAATTATTTAACGACAATTTTTATTAAATTGTTCTTTTAAAATTATCTCTCGATAATCTATTACAAATTATCCTTTAAAAATATTTCATAATAATTTGTCATAAAATATCCTTTTTTAATTATTTTTTATAATTCAATATTAAGTACCCATTTATAATTATCCTTGATAAGTTATTATAATTTAACCATTTATAATTATCTATTGATAATTTATCATAATATTTCAATTATATTTAGAATTTTATAATTTTTTATAATTTATCCTTCGATAAACACATAGTTATCATTTTATAATTTAATAATTATTCTTTTATAATATAATTTTATTATCATCTATAAATTATATGAATTATCTTTTATAATAATGTAGATTATCCCTTGATAATTCCATGTTGATCATTTTATTAATTATTTATTAACAATTGAATCTAATTATCATTTTGAAAATTATTTTTAATTGTCCATGATAATTACTTTCCTAACATAATTTTTTTAATTTTTATAAATTAACCATTAAGATTCAGATGTTGTTAACCTTTTTAAAATTGATGGGTATGTCCCTTGATAATTCCAAGCTTATCCTCAATGGCCTGAAGGCCTTCATTTTTTACTGATTTTTGATAATCCACCTTTCAAGGGGTGAGGTGGAACCCTTACAAGGCTCGTAGGCGTAAGTATTACATGGCCCGTAGGCCTTAGAGGAATTAATTTTCCCGTAGGATTCAAACATTACATACAACCCAGACTAACTACTTGGAACTGCTCCTCCCCAGCATCCTCATCATGAAATCAGCTCTCCACCTTCGCATGGCTGTTCAGATAGGCATTCCTGTGCATCCATAGGCTTGTCTCGTTGGCAGGTGTCATACCCTATCATTTTTGCAATCCGTTTAGATTCTACTGTGGTGAAAGCTCTTTGCTCATCCTCCTTGTAGAGCTTATTCCTTGTAGGTCGTCTGGTTTTCATGCTTATCATTCTTTATTTTTTTTAATCTTTTTTCTATAATTTTAGAATTACAGAATAAATGGAATAATTAAAAAAAATGGGATAAAAAAATAGAAACTCACACTTAATAGGTGAACCATTCATAAGAAGAATATGGTGCACTCTTGGTTGGGTAGATGATTAAAAGAGATCTAAATTAGTTTTTCCAATTGCAGTAAGAAGACGGGTCCCTCGAACATAGCCAAAAACAAACTAAACTAATTTTCTAAGGTTTATCTATAATAATCCCACCATGTACAAGTGTTTTCTTTGGAAACAAAAAAATAGATAATTCAATACCATGATTCAATAGAAAGTTGAATGAAGATTCTTTAACTTCAACCCTTTATTGGGTTTATAATTTTAAATTATTAAAAAACATATTTCAAGATTTTTAGATCAAGGGCACTTAACCAAGGAGGTATTAGTGAATTAGAGAAGAAGATCAAAGAAAAAAAACTAAAATTAATTAAATTCATATAACAATTTAAATAAATATTAATTAACTTAACATTAAGTGTGTCCTTAGAAAACTCCTAACGCATGAAAAGGTTATGTCCCAACTAGTGTAAACCCTATATCACGGACCTGACTGTGGTCTCAGATTTCTCATAAAACATACCATTTGTGAGATACTCAATTATTGTTAAAAATTAAAAATATTAAACTAGTTATAATCCTTTTAGATCTTACCAAACTCCTGACACACACAACGGTTACGTCACATCAAGGGTAAACCCCTAATCCTTGACCAAAAAGTGTCTTGGATTTCTCATACGACACACCATTTTGGAGATATTATATTATTTTCAAAAAATCACATGTATGAAATATAATATATTCTTTTTTTTATTTTGTCTATGATTAGGACCTGGAGGACTTAGAATCTCTCTCTAAATTAGTTTCTCACTCTAAAAATATTTGATATAATATTTCAAGATGTTAAATTGGATTTTAACCATAAAAAATCTTTTAAATAATCAATTAAGTTATTTTTAATGAAAAAATACATTTTAGAATTAAAATTACCATAAATAATTAACACAAGAAGTTTTTATTATCATTAAAAATTTAGTTTTCTACATCATTAATTGTAAAAATAGTAAAAATATTTTTTCATTGTTAATGTTAAAACAGTTTTATCATGTGCTCATCAATAAAGATAAAATTTCAAATAACATAAAAACATAATAAAACCCCATTTGTTGGTAGGATTTATAAATTTCACTTATAACCTTATAATATGATCTCTATTGTATCCATTTATCCTATAAAGAAAACTGAAAAAAAAAATTAATGCTTTCAAAAATTTCATGTTTGTCACTCACCTCAATTGTGAAAAGACACCACCTCCCGTCATTTATTCACACATATTAATATATTTAACTCAACTAAAACTTACAAAATAACCCTAAAAAAACATTATCTACATTTTAATCTCCAATTTATCTTTAAATAGGAACCCCATGGTCATTAATAAGAGATCCAAATGAGGTTTTTCTAAGAAAAGGTAATTTTCTTCAAAAAGATATTTCTTTCTACTTATTCATTTACCAACTTCAATTATTAATTAATAGTTATAATGTAATAACACCAATACATATCATATATTTATATTTTATTATGTTTATTTAATAACCTATATCTATCTCCTCTTCCATCAAATGAGAAACAAAATTGTTGATTTATAGACGAGAGACTCCATCCTCCTGAACCAGTGTAATTCATTTTCCATCACCATCTCTCACATCCAGATATAATTAGGAGATTAATATTTGCATATGATATTTATGAAATAATTATGCCTATATAATAATAATATCACATATACCTTCTTACCTTCCAATTTTTTTATAAATGATAATGTTGCACATGCGTACATGTAGACTACTGTCTGCACAAAGCGATGTGATTCATATTTTATTTCAGACATACATGGATGGTAATAATCATACATTTAATGAATATATATATGAAATATATGATATAATAATTATTATTTAAAGTTTAATTAATAGTTACCTTTCTTTCATTCCATCCTTCGAAAAGTGGAAAAAAATTCATACGTACATATGACATATTATCTACATGAACGATGTAATAACTTTTTCTATCTATATACTTTATGTATGAATCAAAATATATATATAATGATTATATAAGATATTCATATCATGAATTACTTTTATTGTTGTTATAATAATGAATAAATTATATGTACTTTACTATCATAATGAATATTTCTTGAAAAACTAAACAGTTAACACCCATAAACAAGGTTTTTAATAAGGAATTATTAATAAATGGGTGTTGAAAGATTATTAGAGTACCATATATGATATTATAATTGTAGGAATTATTATTTTATTTAATTATAAGAAATATAAATTTATTATATAGAAGCTTAAAAAACTTTTCAACAAAGTTGGACTCAAGTTAAGGGATTTTCTTCTCACATTGACTTTTATGAGACAAATTCCTTATTAATCACTTATTTCTTTTATGTGTTATATATAATCCCCATGAATTTATTTTATGATGATCCTCATGAAAATTATGGTTATATACATATACATATAATTTTACCACTTTATTAAGGTTTTAATTTGATTTCTTCCATAGTGGTAAGTGTGTTTTTATAATCTCATTATTTTCTGAGATTATTTATGATTACCATTTTGATGATGGAATTTCTGAATATACCTCTGACAAAACACAGGAATTTTTTCCCCTAGATTATTTCTTCATAATATATTTCTCACCTTAATTTTCCTCTCTTTTTCTACGCAATATACTCAAAGTACATTTTTATGGAAAATTGACTTTATTTCTTTCTTTTGAATAAAAAATATTATTTTCAATATTTATATTTTCTAAAAAAAATATTTTTAAAATGCTGATATTATTTTATAAATTCATTTTTAACTATGTTTGAATTTTTATTTATTTTTTTAAAATGAATCTTTTGTTTTATTTTTTGAATGAAGTTCTTTTGACTATTTACCGAAAATATGAAAGAAATATTTATTTTAAAATATACTACATGAATGGAATTTCCATGAATTTTGGTTGTTCAATGATTTGAAACTTATGTTACTTGTTTATAGGGTTATTTTAAAATAAAATGTTTTAATTAATATTTTTAAAAAATGTAGTTGGGGTTTGGATTAGTGGTAAGTACCCCTTAATTCTACATGAAAAAATGGGGGTTCAAAACCCATTGGGCACAGGGTACTGTAGCAGTACTGTAGAGGAAACGTCACTATAGCTATAGCGGGCACTATAGCCACAGCAGGTCACTGTAGTGGTGGCAGAGGACTATAACAGCGGCGGGTACTGTGTAGTACTGTAGCAACGTGGGTACCGTAGAAGAACTATTCACAGAATGGGATTTGGGGAAAAAAATGGGCCTACGGGCCATGTAATGGGCTAAATGCCCACTAGGCCTTCAAGCTATGTATTGGGTCTCCCTCTACCCATTTAAAGAGGTCTTTGCTTTGCTTTAATAATAACTGAGGCTTCGGCCCCAACCTTTAAAAAAATTAATATTTTTAAAATATTTATATTATATATATAATATTTCAAATTATTAAAATGCATTTTCCCCAATTAAAGTTCCATGTGATTTTTTAAAAGAATTTTCCATCTAAAATGAAATCCCTTGAACATTACTATTATTTAGTGGGGATATCATCCAGTGATACCATCCTTATTATTTCTTTAGATAGTTATGATTATGATGGAAAGATGTTTATCAAACCCATTATATTTCCATGGGTTTTGATATGATGAGTTGATGAAAAATTTATGAATCACATATTTTTAAATGTTTTATAAAATAAATAAATTCTTATGAAAACTATATCACGTCATAGGTTATGATATGATGAATATTTTATGATCTTATGATACAAATCTATATGATTTTTAGTATGTGAATTGTGGTCAGGGAATTTTACATCCCTCCATTGTATTGGGGAAATATAGATATCTCATGAGATAAACTAGACTATAATGGTAAATAAACCAAGATTAGTAAGGGAATATATCCACTATGATAGTCTTGGAATTAAACCTTGATAACTACGATGGTCTGTGTTCTGAACCCAATCCACTATGACAGTCTTGTAAATTATCCTCAACTAATAAGAAAATGATTTTTTATGCTTATATGTATGCTAAAAACTCATGTCACATGCCTATGTTTTACTCTCAGAGATCATGTTCATGGTTTCCATTATGATTCATGTCTTATTAATTTCCAATATTTATTCTAGGACACAATATTATGATATATGATATACAGGGTATACTTTTAAAATGTTTTTCTCATATTCAGTTAACCTTATTCTCATGCAATATTTATGTGATCATCAATATCTTTTTTGTTTACCCTAACTAAGCTTCAAAGGTCAAAAAAGTTATATTTACTTTCCCTGGGATATAAAGAAATGTATTAAATACAATATTCCTAATAAAGGTGATAGTTATGAATAAAGATTCATTTATTTCATGCATATATTTTAGGGTGTTTTAATATAATTATTTATGTAATTAAATTGATATTCTTTCAAATATTTGGATTGTTTGACTTGTTTTGTGTTTTATGGTAGGATACATTGGATATTCAAAAATAAACAAAAAGGGATGAATAAAATAGTACAATGACACTTTGTGCAATTATGTGAAGTAGTGCAACACAACAACGGAATATTAAAGTTGGAAGGAAGCATAATATTGATAGGAAGTAGCCTATAGAACATGAAGGAAGATATTTACATTCCATGTAAACAATGAACAACAAGAGCTAATTTAGAGAAGTGACGCCCTATCCATCTATGAGATTGAGATTCACGACCTATGGCATTACATGAAATGTAGAATATAAAAATTTTGAGACGTTCAGTATTGTAATGATTTTTATATGTAGCTTCAACCACACATCACATGTCCTATAGTATTTACAAGACATGAAACTATTAAAAAAATTGAAAAAATGAGCCTTAGAAGAGATATAGCTTGCTGAAGGACCACTATTTCACCCAAGACCATCATAGAGGAATTGAGGCTCAGCAATGTCCATATTAATGGATAATTCGTGTTTTCCTGAGCATCTCCAACACCAATAAATTAGATTTCAGGGTACCACTCCAATATTTATTTGGGAGGCAACTCCAGTAAGGTCAAGAACTACTTCTACTATGATGAGTCAAATAAGATTTTTATTTTCTTACACCATTTTGGCTATAATGAGGGGGTATACCTCGTTAAAAGAAACTATAATTAATGGATATTAATTGTATTAGGTTATTTTATTCTTAAATTCAATTCATTTTATTTCCTTTTCTGTAACCCTAATATTTTATATCTTTTTTCTCTTTATTAGTAATAATAAATGCATGGTAGGTGAGTGACTGATTATTTTAACATATTAGCTAGAAAATAATTCACACCATGACCATTAGGTGGATTATTTTCTATTTATATAAGGTTTTATGATTTATGAAGTCATTGATACCTAAATTATCATGACCATTATGAAAAGGGAATGTTGGCAATTTTAGGGGTTGTTTTCCATGACCACTAGATTCAATCTAACTCGGTTATGACACCTATGATTTTTATTTAAATATTTTATTCCCATGTAAGTAATGAGACCAGTTTCTTATTATTTTTTAGAACATTATTTTATTTATTTTTTAAAAATAAATCAATCATTATCCCTTCTATCAATAAATTATTTTAGGCTTCTTTAATAAAATAGTTTTATATTATTTTATTAAATTAATATTTTCTCAGCCCTATCTCTATGGTTTTGACCTTGGAAATTCATATCCTATACTTCCCTTTAAA
The DNA here is from genome assembly GCA_963277665.1 of Viscum album. Lineage (NCBI taxonomy): Eukaryota > Viridiplantae > Streptophyta > Magnoliopsida > Santalales > Viscaceae > Viscum > Viscum album. Next base: position 1,489,572,602 of record OY728139.1, on the reverse strand, counting down.
TTTATAGAAGGTTTAATTTATTTTTATATTTTCTAAATTTGTTAACCCTATGGGATTAACAATTCCTCATGGGCTATCAAAGAACACAGTAGGATATGATGTATTTGACTTATGAACTATAGGTTTATATATATAAAATTATAAAGGAAAAATAATTATAACATTATGAAATATATCATTATTTTATGTAATGAATATTCATATACTATGACATATATCTATGTATGAAGATTTTGGGTCACTATAGACAAATCAAAGACCAGTGTTTGTGTTTCATCAATCTTTTATATCTCTATATTTCTTATTCTATTTAAGAATGGTATAATCCATTCTATATATCTCTCTTATAAATTAAATTTGTATTTTCTTACCAAACCCAAAAGTATTCTCTCTCTAAATTTAGGTTTTGAGTCTGAGATTCTAAAGTCATGACCATTATTATTGGGACTCGACCTATGTAATGTTGGTTTTGTAAGAGTTATGACTCCCAAAAAAATAGTTTATATGTTTTTACCTCTTGTAGAAAATGTATAATTATAATGAATTTGGATTCCCAAAAATAATAATATTCATATAGAATAACACATATCTCAAGGATTAGAGTAGTGTAAGAGTAGAGTAATTCCACGTTGGACTGAACTACTACAAAAACACCAATGATAATTATTTACATATTTATTAAATTATTTATCCTTATAACTAAATATTATAATTAATTTTGGATAATTAATTAATCTCTTTAAATGTATAATCTAGTTGATTCAACCCCCACCCACCCCACCCCACCCCCTAGAGACTAAATTTTCTCACCATTTAGGAACTAACATATAATAACTATCATCCAAATGTTCTAGAACAAAACATATGCTATATTTATAAAAGTAGTGTCCACTATTACCAACCATGTATTAAAATACATCTATATATAAAATAGAATAGTTTTTATTAACACATGGGAACTAATAAAAATCTATCAAAACTCGAATCAGTCTTATCTGCAAAGTGATGTGGTTGTATCTTATAGGAAAGGTATATATTATGACATTTTTTAACTTATAAGTCCTCCTAACCCCTTGAAGAATTACCCAATATACTTGGTGCCTATATTTGGATAAAAAAATGATTACCAAAATTTATATCTTATACTCAAAAGGTCTAAATGGAAATGTTACATTTGATAAGTAACATATCAAAGCTTCTTAATACTTCTTTTATATAGTGCAATTCTTTTTTATAGTGCCCCTTCAGGTGACATGAAAAACATTATATATATTTTTACTTAGCATAAATAAGTATTTTACTTCTCTTTGTTAGTAATTTTCAATATTAATTAGAATTATAAATAGTCTTATAGACCTTTTCCTTACCCTTAATCTTGTTCACTATAAAGACTATAGGTTATTAATTCTATATGTCCTTATCCATATAGTAAATCAAAATAATGAGCTCTGGGAGTGACTTATTAATATTTTTTATCTTATATTTCACAATAAAACTATATAAGATCTGTGGGGGTGAGGGAAACACAACATTAGTGAAAAAATCATTAAGTATCTTAAAACCCAAGATTCCCAAACACTAAAAACGTAACACCTGGATGTTTTATGAAATATTTTCTTTAAATAATTTTAATTCTTTAGTAGATTTCATTACAGGAAATCATCAGTTTAAATGAACCATGATATGACATTAGTATAACATGACATTATAACCTAGCCTTTAAGAGAGTAGGGATAAATATAACTAACATATTAAAGTGTATGGTAAATTCATTAGCTACTAATTATTTATGAAAAATATAAATCAATTAAATTTAAAGGAAATATTTGTGTATTTTTATTTATAAATTAGGTTAATTATAATTCATAAATTAAATTAATGAAATATATATTTCATATATTTAATGACAAAAATTATTCATTCAACCTATTTTTTATTCATAGGATATGAATCAATGTTATTTTTTTATAAAAATCTATATTTTTCATAAGTGTATTTTTATCACATTTAATTAGAGAACCCATTTTAAATTAAAATTTTCACACATTAATAATATTTATATGAAAACATAAACTTATTATTTAGATGTAGAATACAAAAATTTATTTTGGATGAATTTTTTATATTTTTCGAATAACTTTCATGTTTTAATGAATAGTAAAAATATACTAAATTTTAACTGGAAAATAAATTTTTTATCAAAATAATTTATATGGTATTATTAATTTTTTTAATTTTCATAAAGTATAAATAAATTTTATTTTTTATTTAATATAATTTAGGTCATTTGCATTAATTTTACAGTGAATTTTGATGTAAAAACATCCAATCTTTTGCAATGTTTTAACATTTAAAAACTCATTTTCTCATTCCGAAAATGAGATTTAATATAAATTAATCAACAAAACCTATATGTTTTGAATTTTAAAAATTGGATTCCATATTTTTAATTAGTAGGTTAAAATTAGGTAAATAGATTTCCTTTTTTTTGCGTTATGAATAGAAAGTTTAGTAATTTTTATTAATATGGTAAATGGATAAATCAGGTAATTAAGGGTAAAAATAATATTATAATATTATCCTAAGAGTTTTAATAATATCATTGTATGAGTTTTTTTACCGAAATCATTATTGGGTCAAAATGGTATCCGTTGGAAATCACTTGGATGAGATTAGGAAATTTATTTAATTTTATTTAAAGAAAAGATAAATATGTCTTACTCAAATTTTAATAACTATATAATTTTTAATACAAGGTTATGAAGAAGATAAATTCGACTATAAATAATCATTTGAAAAATAATAAGTTTTTCTATATCATGTTGATTTAATTGTAATTGTTTTGAAATACATAATTACCTTAAATCCTTATACACGAATGATGCAGAAATTATTTAATTGATGAAAAATCACTAAAATAATTTTTATGAAAATGATAATAACCATTAAAAGACAAAAAAACATGACCAAATCATAATGGTTGAGTATATATCTATTATAATCATCCAAGGGTCGAGTTATTGATCATTTCAAGCCATATGAAAAAGTTTATGTCAATTATAATATTTTTTTTAAAGTTATGTTAAAATTGTAACATTCATGTTTTAATAAATAATACATTTTTAATAAAGGATTTTATAGAATATATGTTCTACTATAAGTATTATTCCGAAATATATAGGATTAATATTGTTCATTTTATTATATTTTTATGTTTTATTCAAAATTTCTGTATATTAAATAATTAAACATAATTGAGATTTTAATTATTTTATTAATGGAGATAATAAATAATTGTTAATAAAAATTTCAAAATAAATATAATTTGAAAAAATTAATAAATCCAATTGATTTTATAGGAAAACTTTACCTATTTAGAATATAATAAAATATTTTTTTTGAAGTTAACTTTTTATCTTTATATTTTTAATAATCAATGAATTGAATAGTTTCAAAATTGATACTATTGATTGTTTAGAAAAATAATGTATAATTATATTATTTAAAAATCCTAAAAAAATTATACAATAATTATAAAATGGTCTAAAAATGTTCTAAATTATTCATTTATGGTCTAATTGACATCAAATAAGTAAATATTGTAACCTTTTAATATTGAAATATTTGTTACCTTAGTTTGTTTTGATAATAAGATGAGACTTTTCCCAGAAAAGAAAGGATCTTTTATTAAGAAAAAAAGCATCAGAATTATATGATTCTAAAAATGGGAGATTTACCTTTTTCACGCTGCAAAAAGGAAAAAGATCATCAAGTAGTTGATCATACCATAAGAAAGTAGTGTCGTTGACACCATTATTTGCAAGAATATCCACTACCGCATTGTCCTCCATGTGGAAATGTGTGATAATATAATCCATATAGGAAAGAGAACCCCAGAAGTTGATCCATCTATTGGCGAGCTTCCAGGATAAATGAGACGATCCCATCCTATTGGGAGACACAATAATGGTAGAATCACTTTCAAGCCAGATGTTGTGCCTACCTCAATTCAGTGCTTGATCCACTACAATGATAATTCCAATCATCTCTGGTTCAATTGAAGAGGAAAGACCACAAGAACCCAGAAAGAATCCAAGGAAATATCCCCGATGATTCCTAAAAATATGATCATAACCAGGGGGCCCCAGATTACAACATGAGGTTCCATCATAATTGAACATGATCCAAAAAAAAAATTTCCTTCAATAAGACTTCAAAATTACCAAGCGGGGGCCTAAAATTACCTTTATCACCAACCTATATAAGGGGAGACATATCATGCATTGAAATGAAGCAATAATTGTTCCTCTAAGTGAAAACCTTATGAACAGAAGTAAGAATCAATGATAGTGCATAACCAAATTTGAAATAATACATTTCATGGACCATTTTATTCCTAGCATGCCAAATAATGTAAATCAACTCTACTGCAGTAACATGAAAAAGATCAATTAACTTCATAGACAACATCAGATTATGACATCCCTGAAGAAACCCTTGTATGGAATCCATTCGAGGTAAAATAATTTCAAAAATATCTGCAAATGCCTCCCACATTGATGAAGAAGCAACACAACTAAGAAATAAGTGATCCACATACTCCACATTATGATGAAAAATAAAAAAAGAGGAACGTAGGGAAATACCAAAGGATTTCAGATAGCAATCAGTTGGTATCTTCCCATGAGCCACCCTCCAAATAAGAATGGACTGAGAAGGCCTAACAAGTCTCCTATGAAAATCCCCCATCCACTTTTCATCAATTTTACAATCTAAAGAGTTCCTATAGAACAATTTAGAATACAAAGTCCCTTTTATAGTAGGTTCACATACCCAAAAATCAGCTCTATCATAAAAATAATAGTAATTAATAGTGTTGGTGATATTAGTCGATAGTCCCTCCATACTATCAAGTTGGTCCTTGATAATAATATCCAAATCGAAGTTACTCACCTCATCTACAAGGGATTCAACAAGGGGGTGAAAATTAAAATTACCATTATAAAAATGAAGAGAATAATTTCTTGAAAATAACCATCTGGAGTTAGAATTAATTAAAGTATAAGTGGATTTAAAAGCAGGCCAAATCATGTATTTAATATAACCAAAAATTACACTCCCTATTTGATGCATAAACTTAGCCCGAATAAAGGATAGAGCCTCAGAATCACCATTGAAAAGTCTTCATATAAATACATCCTGCAAAGAATTATTGAAGGATTCAAGGTTCTTAATGCCTAGGCCCCTGCATCATAAGGTTTACAACAAGTTCCTCAGGATACCGTTGCAGGTTTTCTCTTAATAATGTTACCACTCTAGATGAAATTATTAATAGACACATTTATGCTCTTGATGAGAGAGATGGGCCATTTATACACCATAAAAGAGTCAAAAAACATGGAAATAATAACATCCTTCACCAGAAAAACATGACCATCCATTGAGAGAGATTTAGCTTTCCAAGTAGTAATTTGTTTTTCTGACCTTTCCAATGATATTTGAGAAGTATAAGGCTTTTGGTCTCCCCCAAAACATAGTAACCCCCAGATAAATAAAGGGGAGAACTCTATCCTAAATGCCTAATGTTATGATAATAGCATTCTTCCTTGGGAGGTAAAAATTCCTTCCAATATAAACAAACGACGTACTCTAGCTGATCTCCTAACCAGAAACTTTCTCATAGTGTGAAAGATCTTGATTTATATTTTTTATGTTTCTTTTATACCCTTGAGTAAAAACGTATGATTTTATCAGCATAAAATAAATGAATTGGAGAAGTTAATCCTATTCCATCACTAATAGCTTTCAAATTCCCATTAGAATCTATAATGGAAAGAAGTATGCTTAGATAGTCCACAAAAATCAAAAAAATAATCGCAAAAAGTGGATCACCTTACCTTACACCTATAGAATAGTTGAAGTATCCCCCATGAGATCCATAAATAAAAATAGAGATCTATGCATACCCAAGAATGGTTTTAACCCAATCAATGAATATGAGATCAAATCCAAACATATGAAGGATCTTACAAATGAATCCCCAATCCATTGTGTCAAAATCCTTTATGAAATTATGTTTGAGTGCAATATTGCCACCATTGATGGGATTCTTGAGAATATTAATACATTCTTAGGTAGTAAGGAGACAATCATGAATGGATATGCCTTTAAAAAAACCAAACTGATTATTGGAGACAATTTTGTTAGCAATTTAGATTATCTTCAAAGACAATTTAATTAAAATTTAATAGAATAACTAAGTGTTAATTAATATGATAAAGTTTAAATTGAAACAAAAACTTGTCTAAATATTATTGGTTGATGAGATTACAACTATATCTCATATCATATTTTAAAATATGACATTTGTGATTTTTTTTATGGTTTTTTATTTTATTATAAATTATCATCTTTGTAGATTCCAAAAGTTCCCCGCACCTCAATTATAAAAGGTCACATCATTCCCCACTTTTTCACTTCACTTTGGGCCTTAATGATCCTCAATACCCTAAAAATTTACATCCTCAACTTCCCCAATCATATTCTAGAGGTTTTATTCTTATCCAATGGCTAAATAAAGTTCCTTAAGAAGATATCTAGAGGGGCCACTTTTAAGAAGAGGTAATCTCCTCTACTGATTCTTTCAAATTTATTTCTTCTTATACTTCCTATTCATGACTTGTTTCCATTATAAAGTAATAAATACACTATAAATTATATACTTATATTTTATTATGAAAATATAAAAAAATATTTGACCTTCTCTCTATCCTATGAAAAAATGAAATCACCAAGTGCGTGTACATACGGCTTACCACCTCCACATGATAGTGTAATATGTTTTCCACCATTGCCTTAAATGGATGGGTTTAATGATGTAAATAATAACAATATATGATTATTATAAAATTGTATAGATTAAGGAACAAAATATATACTATTTACATCCATTCAATTGCACAATTATGGGAATGATGTCATCTCTCATGCGTACGCACGACCTACCATCTCTATGTTTCAATGTGATTTATTCTACATGATATCCAATAAAGAATGATTATATAAATGTATAGAATTAATAAATATGATATATATTATGTTAATATAGTTTTGTAAATAATTCAACTATATCCTATCAAGAATAACTAAATATTATTCAACAAAACATGCATAATAAAATGAAGCAGTTAATACCTAAATAATGAGTAATAATGAAATATTATTAACAACTAGATGATAATATGATCATATATTATATCATAAAAATGAATATTATTATATAATAATTCAATGAAATTATTTAAATTATTATACATGAGTTTCAAAAAAATACAAAAGATATTAGACCTAATGTAAGGGATAATTTCTCAATTTCATTATTATCTGAGATTATTCATATGTAAGTATTTACTAGGTTATATTTATCATCCATGTCCATGTATCCTAAATATGTATTCTAAAATATATATTTATATTTTTATATATTTCCTTGAAGTAAATTTTACCCATTTTATGAATTTTATTAAATGGTATTAAAATAATTCTTTTTTCGTTTTTGATACGAGCTGATTTTTGAATTATATAAGAAAAGTACGAGAAGAATATTTTATTTCAAATTATACAACATGAATTTTTTTTTACATTTTCATAAAAATTTATATTCAGTAAGATTAATTTAAAATATTTCATGGTTATTTTTAAATATATTCTATCTTTTAAACTGGTGTTTCATTTTGAGAAAAGACAATGTTTTTGAAGAAGAAAGGATATATTCCTCAAGAGTTAATTTCAAGTGTTCAATCAAAAATTATTTTCCATCTAAGATGGAATTCAATAATAGGGTTATGTTCCAAGTATACTATCACTGTTATTATTATGGTTTGATTATGTTTATTATGGAATTATATTTATGAAATCCATTTATCTTACATGGGTTGTATTATGATGGAATGATTTTTTAGAAACTCATTTTATTCCTTGGGTTATGTTATGATGAATGATTTATGTTTTTCTGGCACATGTAAGATTGATTTCATTATGAGATGGGTTTGACTTATATCTCCCTCCAATGCATTGGTAAAATATTTATAATCTCATGAGATAGATAGTTCTAGAACGGTAAAATATCTCGGTTAAATAATATAGGGATGGAATAGGAAGTAAACATGATTCAGTAATACTGGGCTAGAATGAGGAGTGAACACAATTCAGTGATGTAATTTGTCTGTTATGATGGTCTTTCCAACGAGCCTTGAAAAATAAGAAAATATTTTCTATGATTATGTGTATGTCAAAAATTTCATGTCTTATGTTATGAATTTTGGGAATATGTTCATTGATTCCCTATGAACTTTTATGATTTATCCCATGACCTGATATCATGATTATTCATATGTAGGATAACATTTTTTAAATGTTATGTTCGTATATCATATGATTATGACATGGTTGATATCTCCCTTGTTTACCCTTACTGATCATCTTAGCTCACCCATTATTATGTTTCTATTCCCCAAGTTATGAAAAAGGGTATTATGTAAGATATTTCAAAAGGGCTCTAGTTATAAAGGAATAAAAAGGAGACATTGTAGATGTCTTACAAATTGGTTTTTTATGTTTCATAATTTTGAAAGACAGTAAACCTATATAATACTAGTGTGGTTTTATTATGTATTGTAATGAATATTCATCAATTTTCAAGTAATATCTATGTATATAAATTATGTATCATTATAGTTGGTATCATAGTAAAGGTATAGATAAACTTTGGAAACTAGAATGAGAAAACCTTAGTAAGAACTCCAAGGATATGTCTATGGATAGGTTAAAATTTTGGTGTTTTAGAAATTATCATAAATAACCTAGGATAAAACCTAGAGTCCTAAATTGACATTTTATTCATCACTATTTGGTTTTCACATTATCATTAGGGTTTCTCACACTATGCTTCTTGGTTTTTGACAATGAATGGAACAAGATGGAACTATGTTAATACGGAATGGGATGGTCAATGCAATGATTATCTTCCTAAGAAATCAAATGTTTTGGGAGATGGAATTCATAATTTTGTTCTAGGCCCACACAACTTTATCCGTATTTTAATCATGAAGGACCTCCAAAAAAGAATATAAGGGAAAACATTCTCTTGATTACTTCATGAAGTAGTGTCCTACTTTTTCAGTGGGTATTTTAGTCCACTAATGGATGAACAATGGACTAGTACCATAGAAAAAATATTTTCAGTTCTCCAATATTCATAGCATGATAAAGGAATTTTGGAAGTCGATCATTTTGAAGGATAATTTGACCAATGGTGAAATATTATCAAGTATACGAGGAAAAGGGATGAAATTGATGATGAGTCAATAAGGTTTCCTTATGACTTTTCCATTCCTCTATGTATTAAAAATCACAAACAATCCATCTCAAGGAAAATTTCTTTTCCACTCATATTTTCCTTAATAAGGAAAATTTTCCTTCCCAGAGGAAATTTATCCTTACCTATTTGTCATTGTTCATATTTTAGTTTCTCTAAATCTAACTCTTTTTATTCCTATGTTGAAAATTTTATTTCACATATAAAACCTCGAAATTCTATAAATACTTAAATATAGAGTATTCTGTTTTCAGGTTCTGAATTTAGGTTCTAAATTATCTGAAATTCAGACTCCGAATTCTCTGAAATTCAGACTCCAAATTCTCTGAAATTTACACTTAGAATTCTATTAAATTCAAACTCTGAATTCTCTGAAATTCAGACCCCTAATTCTCTAAAATTCAGACTCCAAATTCTCTGAAATTCAGAATACAAATTCTCTGAAATTCAGGTTCTGAATTCTCTGAAATTCAGAATTCGAATTCTCTAAAATTCAGGTTCTAAATTCTATGAAATTCAAAATCTGAATTCTCTGAAATTTAGGTTCTGAATTATCTGAAATTCAGAATCAGAATTCTATGAAATTTAGAATCTGGATTCTCTGAAATTCAGAATCAGAATTCTCTAAAATTCAGAATCCAAATTCTCTAAAATTCAGACATCGAATTCTCTGAAATTTAGACTCTCAATTATCTGAAATTCAGAATCCAAATTTTCTAAAATTCTGGTTCCGAATTCTTTGAAATTCAGAATCTAAATTCTCTAAAATTTAGGTTCTGAATTCTCTGAAATTCAGAATCTGAATTCTCTAAAATTATGGTTCTTAATTATCTGAAGTTTAGAATCTGAATTCTCTGAAATTCAGACTCTGAAATCCTTAGAATTCATACTCTGAATTCATTAGAATTCTGAATCCGAATTCCTTAAAATTCATACTCTAAATTCCTCAGAATTCAGACCCTGAATTCTATATAATTCTGATTCTAAATTCCTTGTAAAACAAAATCCAAATATCCTTGTAACATAGACTTTAAAGGTTTACTTATTTATATTACAAATTTTATTTTTCCTTAGACTCAGAAAAATGGATTTGGTTGAGCAACCATATTTAATTACCCTTTTTATAGTTATAAAATGATGTCTTGCATTCTATTACTAGCTAACCATTGTTTTAGTGACATGTGTATAGGTCCCTCTGAAATTCAGGGAAAAATATGACTGTTGGAGGAGGGAGCTGACCATTGGAGGTGTTCCTATAAATAGGATCTCATTTGAATGATCTCACAACTTAACAAGAACTATTCTACGAATCTAGATATTACATACTACTGAAGTGATTTCTAGAGGGATAGACTCTCATGATTTGTGAGTACTGAACATCTTGTTTAGATTGATTTGTGTGACTCTGATTTTTACTATGTACAATCAAGGGCTTCCGATGATAGGAAGACAGAGGTGCCAACTATCTTAAAGTTCAATGACTTCCTTGATAAGGAAGATAGATGTGCTGACTACCTTGAAGTTCTAGGGCTTGTGGGGATAGCAAGACAGACTCAGATATTCCTATTGAGGGCTTACCCTAGTGTGGGAAAGACAGAATTTCTTGAAAGTATAAATCAAGGGACCTTTATCCAAGGTTTTTGGATGCCCTACTCTTTGGGTTAAAAAATTTCATACTTGTTACTTGTATTGTTTCAAGTTTGTTTTCTACTGCATTTTGATTCATAAAGAAAGTATAACTATCTTATACTTTCTTGTACTTATATAATTTGATTAGTAAGATTCTATATGCTTTAAGGTAGAATATTTTTCCTTGTAAACTTTTCTAAAGTTTCATTTCTGGAACTATATTTCCAGAATCCAGCAAGTTTTTAAAACTAAGAGGCCTTGTGAATTTACCTTGTTTAACTTTATTAAATAATATAAAGTTTTAACCAACTTTAAATGTTCCAAATGAATTTTTAAAGTATACAATTCCCCCCCCCCTCTTGTATATTGATCATCTACATTATTATTTAGATCTTACAATTGGTATCAGAGCAGGTCTCTGAAATACTTATATTCACATATAAGTTTTCTTGCTCAAGTTTTCATTGTTATATATTTTCCTTGCTTAGGATTTGTTATCCTTGTATACAAACTTTTATTACTCACATGTTTTTGTGGAAAGATATTTTCTTTTAGATGACATGAATGAATGTTGGTTCGCTTAACAATATTAATCCTACTAGACCACCTATTTTTGATGGGAATGATTATAAAAATTAGAAAGATCATATGAAGACTTTTTTTGATAATACTTGAGTGGGAAACTTTGTAATGATTACTGGATATTACAAGAATCCTGATAAGGAATTCAGAACATTTACTAATCAAGAAAAGTTAGAATATCAACTAAAATATAAGGTACACAATACTTTGTAGTGTTCCATGACTAGGAATATATATAGAAAAATTTCTTCTTGTGGATCTAAAAATTATATTTGGAATAAATTGGAGGTTACTCATTTTGGAACTTCTAAAATTATCAAAACTAGAAGAGCTATGTTCATAGTTGAATATCATGGTTTCTGCTTTCCTTATGGAGAACCAATTTGTAAGGTACAACAGAGGTTTATGACTATTGTTAATAGTTTACAATCCATGGGTGAAAATGGTTTAGATGATGAGGCAGTTGTGTACAAGATTATAGTCATCATGCGTAATGAGTTGGAATCTTAGAGGACATATATAGATGAAAATAGAAAAGTTACTCAGATTTCTATTGATGAGATTTTTGGAACTCTTCTTAAACATGAGACTATAACAAAAAGATATGTTGATCTAAGTAAGAAGAAGAATTGAAATTGAAGTGTTGCTTTTACAACTAATTCAAATCATATGAAATCCAGGACTCCTGAGAGAGATACAAGATCTAAATTGAATAAGTTCATTCTTTTATCTGAATCAAGTGAAAGTGAACATTCTGAAAATGAACTATCTAATCTTGCTCGAAGGATGAACATGATAGTTGTGAAGAAATAATTTCAGTATATATATAAGAAGAATTAAATAATGGACAATAAAGACATAGAAGTAACTTGTTATGAATGAAAAAGAGTGGGTCGTATTAGGCCAGATTGTTATATGATTAAGAGAAAATATAGAAAGGAAAAGAATTCTGAGAGGAATAAAAAGAAGTACTACAAGGATAAATCTAATTATGTTTTGAAAGCCAATGACACATGGAGTGAGAGCGGTGCAGATTCTTCTGATGAATCCTCAGAGTATGAATCTTCTGATCAGAGGAATCTTGGTTTACTATTCAAGTTACCTATTGAAAATTATTGTTTAATGGATAAGGTACACAATACAGAATCGATAAGCAATGTATCCTTGAATGATAATAATAGTGATAGTAAATATTATGAATCTTCAGATGAAGAATCTTCTTCTAATGAAGATAATACTTTACCTACTTATGAATAAGTTTCTAGGTTTTCTAAACTTCTTGAGAATGAAAATTCTGAAGTCAAGAAAAATATTGATATGAAAAATTCTAGGATTTATATTCAAACTAAGGAAGTATTATATCTATATAATGATCTTGATAAGAAAATTTATTATTTTGAAAGTATTTGAAAAACCCTTTAGGAAGTTAATTCTAAGAAGGATAAACTTTCTAAGGATCTATAAAAATTAATTTCTAAGAAAAATGTTTTTGAGACTAAATCTAGTGATAAAACTAACATTTTTAGGATAAAAACTTAGTTATTAGACTGAAGTCAGAAATATTTTCTTTGAGAAAGTGTTTTTCAAAGTTTACCTTAGGTAAGGAAAATTTTGATAAGATGTATTCTCATATTCATCCTCAAAGTTATAATTCTGGATTTGGCTATACTCATTCAAAACTAATTTTTAGTAACAATTATTTTGTTCCTAAAGTGCTCTATTTTGCACTAAGTGTCAGTGTGGTGGGCATTGTGAAAAAAATTCCTTAAACAAAACTTGGTCTTTAGGTTTTCATAAAGCTTATTTTTCTAAGAAAATGTAGATTCATGAAATTTTTATTTCTAAAGCTTCTGACTCCAAGAAATTTTGGGTTCTGAAAGTCTAACACTCTTATTTTCAAGAAAGTAAAGATAGTAACAACAGAAATACATGGTACATGGATAGTGGATGTTCCGGGCACATGTTTGGTAACAAAAACTTCTTTGAAAATATTATCAAGACAAATGGAGATATAGTTCTTCAATTTATCAAAACATAACATCAACTTCCTGATATTTTCACAAAATATTTACCATCTGATAGATTTGAATACATTAAACAGAAGATAGGAATGATAACTGTAAGATAATATTCCATATTAACTTCTTGTTTAAACCTATCTCCTTACTGTAAGAAACTCCTTTTCATAGGGGGGGGTACATTTTCTTCTTAGTTAAAATTTTCTTAGTCAAAATTTTCATAGTTAAAATTTTCAAAGGTAAAATTTTCGTAGTAAAAAATTTCTTAGTTAAAATTTTCATAGTCAAAATGTTCGTAGTCAAAAAAAATGTAATAAAAATTTTAGAATCTAAAGTTATTCAAAAAGAATTTTTCCTCATTAAAAATAATCTTCCTAGAAATCTGAAAGGTATGTTTCCTTTCCTAAATTTTCGTAATCTTTATTTACTTATTGGTATTTTTTGTTTTAAATGTTTTGGATTCACTTTTCTGTAAAACCAAATGTTTTATCTTAAAAATCCTCAAAATATCGGAATCTATCAAAATCATTCTTCAGTTATCATCTCAACCATCAGATCTTCTCAAGAAGATTTCAACTATTGGATCAATCGGGTAAGCTAAATCGTCACTTAAATTTCCTATATAAAGGACCCCCAATGGTCATCCCACATCGAACCCCAAGCTCTATCTAAAGTTTTATGCCATGTATGATTCCATTGTTTCTAATAATATCAATCTGAATAGTTGGGAGACTACATGTATATCAAAACCAATATCACAGGATCTAGTGTATCTGGAATTGATTGTCGAATTCTATAAGATAGTTAGATTTTTCAGTGAAGGAGGAAGAGATAATTTTTTTTAAGAGCTGTAGAAAGACATACTCTATTTCTTATAACATGGAAGAAAATTTGATAAGAATTCATTATGAGGGAGAATCAAAGTTTTTCTCTCACAAGCTACCTGATGTAATAGGATCTTTTGACAAGAAAAAGGCTCTAGATTGTCTTGGTCTTTCAGAGGTAAAGACTCTGAAAATTATTCGTCTCTCTACTGATATTCAGATTTTTCATCTATGGGTTCAAGGCTTTCTCATTCCGAGAAAAGGGTACAAGGATACCCTGAAGAAAAGTGATATTTATATTCTCGATTTCCTGGTGAACCTAAGAAAAATAAGCCTGGTTAAGCATATCTTGGTTATGATTTGGAATATAAAGAATGGAAATCTGAAGTCTTAAATTATCATGTATTCGGACATTCTTTCAATGATCATTGTTCTTTGTCTTCAGTCTTTCAAGATTCCTTTCATTTCTAAGCTGAGAAATTTTAAGGTGATGCTTTTAAGTGATGATACTCTAAGGAGGATGAATATTGTCTTTAATAGTTGATCCGGAGAATTTTATGCTCTATTTAAAAAAGAAGTTGAAGCTCTTTCAAAGAAACAGGAGGTGGCTGAAACCTATAGAAAGGGTGGAAGGAAGAGGAAGGTGAAAGAACCAGAAGGAAAAGGAAAAACCCTTGTGGAGAAGGAAACTCAATCCTCACCCCCAAAACCCAAGAATAAAAAGATGTATACTGATGAGGTGGGTGCTAAATGGAGAGAGGACAAGAAGAACAAGAAAGCATGGGAGCCTAGTAATTTTATAGAACTAAGAGTTCTTGTGAATTTACCTTGTTTAACTTTGTTAAATAGTAGAAAGTTTTAACAAACTTTAAAGGTTACAAAGTAATTTTTAAAGTATACAATTCACCCCCCCCCCTCCTGTATATTGAGCATCTACATCATTATTTGGATCCTACAATTGAATCTATGGAATGTGACGAGTTCATGGAATTATTTTTCAATAAGTATTTTCCTCGTATTCTTCATAAAAATATGGAGAATGAGTTCAATGAGATTAAAAAATGGATGATGAATCTGTTGGTACCAACAAAGAAAGTTTTATAATACATTCAAGGTAATCTTCTAGTATTATTATCCAACCTGATAGTAAAATTGACCGACTCTTTAGTTGATTAAAAAAAGTCTCTAGAGGGCATTAACCATAAGGAAATTTAATAAATATGAAGAAATAATTAGATGTTCTCTCAAGGTTAAGATGTAGATTGGAGGAACCCATCATTCCTATGGGTTTGATAAGAATAGAAAAATATAAATCAAGGGAAAATCTAAAAACCACACTGAAAAAAATATGATTTTCCCTTATGAACAAAGTGTGGAAATAAACACGAAAAAAATATCTTAATGGTACTATAATATTTTTTAAGTATAGGAGAGAAGGTCATAAACATGTTAAATTCCATGGTGATGGGAAAAAGATGTGCAATGGTACAAATAGGGAAAAGGATACATAGAATGAACCTCCCACACTTCAATACTACCAGTTCAAGGAATTGGATCATTATGTTAACCATTTCCCTAATAATAGGTTTGTCATTGATGATTGATGTCAAGAAACTCTTAAGGATAAATAAAAAGGAAATTCACATGTGATCACTCTATGTAATGTAGAGTATAAAAATGAAGTGGTGAAAGGTACACTTCCCAACCACTATAATGTATTATATGTTTTATTTGATTCTAGATCCTCCCACGCTTTTATTTATGAATAATTATCTAATGATATCATCTTATGACCTCGAAAATTATATGCTGAGTTTTTTTGGAAACTCTTAATGGAACAATGATCTCATCAAAAGTTTATATTTCTTCTCTAGTTGAATTTTTTGGGAATGTGATTACTGAAAATGTTGTGATCCTTCCTTTAGTGGAGTTTTATTTTATTCTTGCCATGGATTGACCTTATCTCTATTAAAATAATATCAATTTCCCTATAAGGGAAGTCATTTTACATATTCTGGATCAATCTATGATCATCTATCAATTCATGGATGAATACGACCATCCAGTGGAAATTTATTCCATATTATGGTCCTTGATTCCAGTAAATGATGGTTATCTGTCCCAAATGGTTGTATAAAAACTAAACATTATGAACACAACTATTGTATGAGATTTTTTTGATGTCTTTTCAGAATAATTTCTATGTATTCCACCAACCTTGAAGTTGATTTTTCAATAAAACACATATTGGGTGTTATGCCTATTTCAAATAAACCTTATATAATGGACCCAATTGAGTTATAGGAATTGAAGAAAAAACTCCAAGAGAATCATGATAAGTGATTTATATGCCCTAGTGTGTCGCCTTAGGGTGAACTTGTTCTATTTATTAAGAATAACGATAGATCAATGAGACTCTGTATTGATTATCAAGAACATAAAAAAGATAACTATCAAGAAAAAATATCCCCTTCCCCTCATTAATTTCTTATTTGACCAGCTACATAGAGATCAATACATTTCCATGATTTATCTTCATTTAGGATATCATCAATTAAGGGCCAATAAATGGGATATACAAAAGACAACATTCCATACAATGTATGGACACTATAAATTTGTAGTGATTCCTTTTGGTCTTACTAATTCCCCTACTACATTCATGGATCTAATGAATTGATTCTTTATATACTATATTGATCATTCTTTGGTAGTCTTTATAGACGATATTCTTGTATATTAGAAGATCACTGAAGAACATGAAGGCATCTTGAGACTTGTACTGAAGACCCTGAGAAAGGAGAATCTTTATGAAAAATTTTCCAAGTGTGAATTTTGGATTCATAAAGTTTCATTTTTGGGTCACATAATCTCAATAGAGGGTATATTTGTGGATCTAGAAAAAATAGAACTTATTGAATGTTGGACTAGAAAAACTTTAGTAAATAAGATCCTAAGTTTTATTAATTTGGATGGATATTATCTAGGTTCTGTGAATGATATTTCAGGACTATCTAATCCACTCACTAAATTGACTTGAAAAGAAGTTATGTTCATGTGGATGGAGGAATTTGAAGAGAATTTAAAATATCTAAAAAGGCAGTTATCTAGTGCACCTGTTAGGACACTACATTATAGTGGATAAATGTTTGTGATCTTTAGTGATTCATCCAAGAAGGGGATGGGATTTTTTATAATGAAAAACTGATATGGTTATATATTATTTCTCACAAAAATTGAAAATACAAGATACAAATTTCACAACTCATGATTTGTAGTTAATTAATGTAATCATTACTTTAATGATATAGATAAATTATCTTCATGGTCAATGGTGTTATGTTTATACTAATCATAAAAGTTTAAATAATTTTCTCTCACAAATGGAGTTGAATATGTTTCATAGAATATAGTTGGAGTTGATTAAATATTATGACTTCTCAATACATTACCCCCCTAGGAAGGAGATCGAGGTAGAATATGCATTGTGTTGAAAGGATAATGCTAGCCTATCCATGATGAGGATCACAAAATATCCTATATTTATGTAATTTCGACGGATGTATCATGAAATTTTAAGGAATTGAGAGAAATATAATATTTATCAAATGAATGTTCAACCATATATACATGTGAAAGTTGAGGAGGCCCATATGGAAGATGTAGAGCTACAAAAGAAGATGAGAAATGTTCATGAATTCTACTGTGATTGTGATATAATAATTAGGTTTAGGAAATGTGTTTGTATTCCTCCAATACTAGAATTAAATAATGATCTATTGAATGAGGCTCATAGTTCTTCATTCTCTATTCATTCTAGAAGTATAAAGATGTACAGGGACCTGAAAGATTATTTTTGGTGGGATGGAATAAAAATAGATGTTACTAAATAAGTCTCTCAGTACTGGGTTTGTCATCAAGTTAAGGCTGAGAGATGAAATTCTAAGTTCATGTTACAACCATTACCCATACTAGAATGGAAATGGGAAAACATCACTATGAAAATTGTCATGGGACTTCCCAAAAAAATCTAAATTCCATAATACTATATGTTTTATTGTTGATCTTCTTAAAAATTCGGCCCACTTCATTTCTATTATAGAGGTTTTCTATCTTGGTTAGCTTTCCAAGATATATATAAAGGATGTGGAAATATTTCACGCAGTACCACTTTCCATTATATCTGATCAAGATCCAAGGTTTAACTTGTTTATTTCACAAAGACTTCAACATGATATAGATATATAGTTAAGTTTTACCACATCTTATCATCTCCAAAGATATGTTTAGTCTGAGAGGACAATTCAAACTACATATGACATTTCGAGAGCTTGCTCTTTCGATTTCAAAGGTTGTTGGGATCAACTCCTACGATTGTTAGAATTTTCGTACAAAAATAGCTTTCAATCCAGTATTTATATGGTTCCTTATGGATCCCTATATAGAAAGAAGTGGAGAACTCCATATTTCAAGAATAATGCCGGGGAAAGAAATATATTAGGACCTGATCTTGCTGATTAAATGGAAGAGAAGGTCAGATATATTCAACAACACATAGTAGCATCTGAGAGTGTGACAGAAAATTTATTATGACTACTGATGAGAAGAACTAAATATTGAAGTGGTTGAAATTTTTTTTCTAAGAATAACTCCCAGGATAAGAGTAATAATATTTGAAAATAATGGAAATCTAAGCTATAGGTATATTGGTCCTTTTGAAAATCATGATCGTGTTGGGAAGGTGGCTTATAGATTGGTGCTTCCACCGAATTTCTCTCAAGTTCATGATGTGTTCCATTTATTTCTCCTAAGAATGTACATATATGATCATTCACATATACTAAAATAAGAAGCAACACTATTGGAGAATGTTCATTCCTATTAAGAAAAACTAATAAATATTTTTTATCATAGTGAGAATGTTCTTTGAAACAATACCACTCGCTTGGTTAATATATTATAGTGGAACCACCAATTTGAGGAAGATATGTGGGAACTTGAGGATGTGATTAGATAGAGGTATCCTCATCTATGTTTATCCAAGTGATGGATTTTGAATATGAAATTAAGTTTAAAGGGATTAAAATGTTACACCCAGATGTTTTTATTAAATAATTTCATTAAATAATTTTAATTCTTCAATAGATTGCATTACACAAAATCGTGAGTTTAAATGAACCATGAGAATCCATTAGTATAACATAAAAATTATAACCTATCTATTCAATTAGATGAATTAAATATAACTAACTTATGAGAATGTATGGTGAATTCATTGGTTGCCAATTATTTATGAAAAATACAAACCAACTAAATATAAAGAAATATTTGTTTTTTTTTTGTGTTAATAAATTCAGGTAATTATAATTAGTAAATTAATTTAATGAAATATATATGGTATATGTTTAATAAAATATTTTTATATTCATCCAATAGATTTTTTTAGTCATACGATATGAATAAATCCTATTTTATGTATAAAAGCATATATTTCTTATAAGGGTAATTTTACCACCTTTTAATGGAGAACCCATTATAAATTCAAATTTTTACACATTAATATTTTTTATATGAAAAAATAAACTTCTTCTTTAGAAGTATAATATTAAAATTTACTTTGAATTATTTTTTATATATTTTTCCGATAACATTCATTTTTTGAGGAATAGTAAAAATATAGTAAACTTTAATTGAAACCAATGTTTTCCATAAAAATAATTTATATGGTAAAATTATATTATTGAATGTTTTTAAACAATAAAAATATTATATTTTTATCATTTCATATAATTTTTGTCATTGGAATTAATTTTCATAAGAATTTATATGTAAAAATATTTCAATCATTTTCAATGTTTTAAATTTTAAAAACATGTTTATTCATTCAAACAATGAGATTAATTTTAAATTAGTTACTAAAACTTCTGTGGTTTGAATTTTGAAAAATGGATTCCAAATTTGTTATATATAGGTCCAAATTATTTAAATAACTTTCTTTTATTTTTGGGAGTTATAAATAATAACTTTATTGATTTTTATTAATATAATAAAATGATAAATCTGGTAGTTAAGAGTAAAAATAATATTATAAATTTACCCAAACACTTGTCCTAAAATCATTGGATGATTTTGTTTCAAACTAAATCATTTTTGGGTAAAAATTTTATCCTTTGGAAACCACTTAGAAGAGAGTAGGACAATTAATTTATTTTATTTAAATAAAAGTTAAATATGTCTAACACAAATTTTCATAACTATATCATTTTTAATATAAGGCTATACATACGATAAATTCTACTATAAATACACATTTGAAATCTAATTTTTTTTTCTTTATCAAGGTAGTTTATTTTTAATTCTTAAGAAATAAATAATTACATTAAAGAAATATATATTGATGATACAGAAATTATTTAATTAATGAAAAATAAATGAAATAATTTTAATTAAAATGATAATCACCATTAAAAGACAAAAAATAATGATAAAATATTATTTTTTGATTTTATCTAGACCAAAATCATCCAAGGGTCGAGTTATCGACCATTTGGAGACATAAGGAAAAGATTGTGACACTTATAATATTTTATTTAAAGTGATGTTAAAGTACTCAAGTTAATTTTTTATAAATATAACATTTTTAATGTAGGATTTTAAAGAATATATATTAGACTCTAATTATATTTCTAAAATCTAGAGGATTTATATTTTTCATATTATTTTATTTTTAATTTTTCTTTATCAAATAACTAAATTAAATAATTAACCAAAACTAATGTAGTAATTATTTTATTAATGTAGATACCAAATAAATGTTGTTAAAAATATTAAAATAAATATAATTGGGTATAATTAGTCTATCTAATTAATTTTATAGATTAACTCAACCTTGTAGTATCAGAATAAAAAATTTTGTTCGATGTAAACTTTTGCATCTTTATATTTTGAATAATTAATGAATTGAATAGTGTCAAAATTGATACTATTGATTTTTTATGATAATAATGTATTATTAAATTATTTAAAACTAAGAAAATTATTTAATAATTATTATATGGTCTAAAATTTTCTTAATTTTTCATTATGGTCAAACTGACATTAAATAAGTAAACATTTAACCCTTTTAATATTAAAATATGCATTACCTTAGTTAAAATTAAATTGAATAACTAAGTGTTAATTAAAAGGATAAGGATTAAATTGAAAGAAGAAAATTGTCTAAAATTTATTTTCTAATAATATTGCAACCTTATCTCATATAAAATTCTAAACTTTGAAATTTTTTAGGTTTTTTATGGGTTTTTATTTTATTATAATTTAATATTTTTGGAGATTCCAAAAGTGCTCCTCACCTCAATTATAAAGGGAACATCCTCCATCACTTCTTAACTTCACATTGACCCTTAATTATTGACCATACCCTACCCATTTCCATTATAAACTTACATAGTCACACTCTATAGGTTCTGGTTTTCTCCAAATACCAACTCTAGTGCTTTAAGAAGAGACCTAGAGGGATCTCCTCGAAGAAGAGGTAATCTCCTCTACCAATTATTTCAAACTTAATTCTTATTCAACTTCATATTCATGAGTTGTTTCCATTATAAATAATAAATTTAGAATCAATAATGTACCGAGATTTTATTATGATTATGGAACAACCATATTCTAACTTTTATCCATCCTATAAAAAATGAAATCACCACATGTGTGTACGTATGGCTTGTTATTTCCACACCGTGGTGTAATCTGTTTTTCATCACCACCATACTTGTACGGATATAATGATAGATACAATAACTATATATTATTATTAGGAAATTATACGAATTCTGCAACAATATATATATATATATATATATATTATCCACTTCCATACCAATTCACAATTATGAAAATAATATCATCCCTCATGTGTATGCACGGTCTCTCGTATCAACGATGTGATGTAATTCATTCTACATGATATCCATTAAATCCTGATTATATAAATGTATAGAATGAATACATATGATATATATTATATTAGTATCATTTTTTAAATAATATAACTATAACCTAATAAGGAGAACCTGGACTTATTCGACAAAACAAGCATAAGAAAATAAAGCATTTAATACCCGAATAACGAGTAATAATGAAATTTTATTAACAAATGGATGATAATATGATCATATATGAAGTCATAAAAATTACTATGATTTTTAAATAAGTTAGTGGAATTATTTAAATCATTATTCATGAGTTTTGGATACATACAATGGATATCAGACCTAAGGTAAGGGATAATTTCTCAATCTCATTATTATCTGAGATTGTTTATACATAAGTATTTACTGGGGTATATTTGTCATCCATGTCCATGTTTTCTAAATCTGTATTCCAAAATATTCTTTCTATTCTTATACAGTTTTTTAAAGTCAATTTTATCCATTATTGAATTTTATTAAATTGTATGAAAGGAATCTTTTTTTGTTTTTGATATGAGGTACTTATTGACTTATCCGAAAAAAGTACAAGAATAATGTTTTCTTTTAACTTATAAAACATGAATAGATTTTTACATTTTCATAAAACCTTTTTTCCATGATTCATAATTTAGAAGATATCAATTTTATTTTCTATAAAATTATTTTCTTTTAAAATTTCTTCGCATTTCTTGAAAATAAATCATTTTTAGGGAGAAGGGATACTTTCCACAAGAATTAATTTAAAGTGTTCTATAAAAAATTATTTTCCATCTAAGATGTAATTCTATAATAGGTCTATGTTTCATGTATACCATCCCTATTATTCTTATGGTTTGATTATGTATATGATGGAATTATATTTTTAAAATTCATTTTTACATGGATTATGTTATAATGTAATGATGTTTAAGAAACCCATTTTATTCCTTTGGTTATGAAATAATAAATTATTTATTCTTTTTGGTACACATCATAATGATTTAATTAAGATACTGGTAGTACCTATATATTCCTCCAATGCATTGGGTAATGATTATTATCTCAAGAGATAGACATGTAAGGAATGGGAAATGATCTCGGTTCAGTAATACAGGGCTAAAATGGGACGTAAACCCATTTTAGTAATACTGAGCTAGAATGAGGAGTTAAATTAGTTCAGTAATGGAATTTTTATGTTATGATTGTATTTGAAATGAGGCTTGACTAATATGAAATGATTTTATATGATTATATGTATTCCAAAAATTCCATATCATATGTTATGCCTTTTGGGAATATTTTCATTGATTCTTTATAATCTTTTATGATTTATCCCATGACATGATATCATCATCATTAATATGTAGGATAATATCTTTCAAATATTATGTTCTTATGTCTTATGATTATTATATGGTTGATATCTCCCTTTTTATGCTTTCTAAGCATGTGACCTCACCCTTTATTTTGTTTATTTTTCTCGGGTTATGAAGAAGGGTATTAAGTAAGATATGTTAAAAGGGTGTCAAATTATGAAGGAATAATCGGGAGACAATATAGATGTCTTATGAACCATTTTTCTATGTTTATCTATTTCAAAAGACACTAAACCTACATAGTCCTGACAAGGTTTTTTTTATTTTTTGTAATGAATATTTTTCAATTTTGAAGTAATATCTATGTATATAATGTATAGTCTATTTTAAAAAATATCTAATCATCCTAAGAAAAGGTTGTTTATTCAATGAACTTTATCTATGATTAAAAGTAAAAAAAAATTTGGACATGTCATACCTCTTCTGTCAAACATTTTCTTGATAGAGATAACTTATATGGGAAAAAATCATAATTAAGTACATATTTGGGTAAATATTCTAGAGCTCAGTAGACATTGATGAAAAAATGTTTCCTGGATAATTCAATTCTATATCCTTATATTTCTATACAATAAATCCTTGCTCAACATTATTAAACTTTGAAGTATTTTTCTCTACAAGAGGGGAATCCAATAAATAAAATGTATTCTCTTGTAATTGTATCCTTCATAAGTGTATAAATCACTCCAATAATTTTATGATTATGAAGAAATTATATTTCCCTATTATTTATCATAGGGATATTTTTTTATTACTTTTCATTTTCTATAAAAATATAAAAATAAGGTTTTAGTATATTATTTTGATTATGAAAATTTGATGTCATAATTTTTATTTTATTACCTATCTATAATTTTATCAAATCTCAATATATCTCTCCAAAGGATATGGTATATCCTATCACATAGATATTCTAGTGGAAATGATATATATTTTCATTCTCGTTACCCAAAAAAAGGCATGAAAAGTTATTCAAAGGTATTTAGGTAGGTATTTTTACCATCTATATTTACTCGTAGTTCCAGGATCCATTGAGTGGGATCAAAATTCTTGAAAACCAAGACTCATATTTCTTGAACACTTTCCTCTTTTTTTCACTATGTATTGAAGAGGAAAAAATCCCATGATCCCTACTAGGTTATGTTCACCCAAATATTTTATTGAAACTCCTCGATAATTTAAAGTACCCAAACAAAGTGCAATCATGTAATCAAAACTATTGTGTCTTTTTAACTCATGTAGTGAAAAAATTTTGTAACTATATATTGGATTTTATCTTGTGTGTAACAGTTAATTATTTTATAGTTTAAATTGATAATAATATTATGTTAATTTTATATAATTAAATTAACCATTCCTTTATAAAACAATTTATGTATACTCTATTTATTTTATTCAATCATGAATTTTTATTAATTAAATTACTTTATGTGATTGTTTATAAAATTAAATTAACATAAATCTCATAAATAAATAATTAAACATGTGTAAGAAATAAATAAATAAATTTATGGAATGGTTGATATATTTTCTATTAGTTAGTTTATCATGTGGATAAGAAACTAACCCTTGACCCAAGGTGGGTAACTCCTTGAACTGATATTGGTATGAGTTACATCATTCCACCAATTCACTTTGGTTTCACTTGTGTTGGTTTCACCTTAAATCCATATTAAACAATCTCCATGTGACTAAGAGCTCCTAACATCACAAATTCATGCTCCCATGCAGGTGAGAGGAACCAGGGGAATGGGGCTATACAAAATAAAATTTCTATACACAGTCCGCTATATAATACAAAGATGAGATGATTCACCAATCATTAATATAATTTAATAATAATTATCACAAAAAATAGTGCAATAATAATTTAAATAAAATAAACCCAACTCATACATAGGTCAATCACACTCATGATCATCAATTCATGTAATGAGTATAAATTAACAAAAAGATAACATTCATTTAAATTCATTCTTTATTAAGATAAAATTCCTAATTTAAAGTAATAATTATCAAATTAATTACTTATTAATTTTTCTTAATCATCCATCAAAAAAATCATATAGATTCTCATCCATAGTAATTTTAAATAAATTTAATAAAATTAATTAAATTTAAAATTATTTAAAACAGGGATGGAACTGAAATGGTACATGACATATACCCATCTAACCGTTCTTAATCTATATGTTTAATTTTACACATCATGTGTTAGAAGAAACATAACATATATCCTTCAGGACTAGATAATATATACATCATTTTCATGGCATGAAACTACGGTCTCTATGGTCCTCATATATAGTACACTGACATTGAATATAGCATATATGTTGTGTTTTGATATTAAAAAAACGTGTAGTTTTGTGATTCAATATGATTATTCAGTGTGAAGGTTATGACTACATGGTGTAATATTAATAAACAAGGTGATTACTAGTGACAATTATTGTAAAATACCTAGCATATAATATTACCATATATGTCGAGTAGTTTTAGAATCACATGAAGAATAATTAATTTCAATATATAATTTTGATAAATTGATCATGCGACATGTACAAAAACTACCCATAATGTAGTTCAGTTTTAAAAAGATAATTAATTTTCATATAATTAATTAACATTAAATATAGAATATATTATAATATACTCTAAATGAAAAAGTGTATGACTGACATGGAATGTATAACCTGGTACATGTGGTATACATTGTTCAATGATCATTCTCATCACATGTCTAGAGAGTTGGCATGAAACCCGCATTGAAATTAATGGGTTATGTGATATATATATAGGGTGCTCACCATTTAATAACATCTGGATACGTTTTATGTTTTTTAGTCAGAACATAGCATGTAATTAATACAATTTTTTTACTTTGACCCCATGTTCTCCTCAATTCATGTGCAGAAAAACTATGTGGGGTTATATGATGTATAAACTAATAATATTTCATGTATCTCATCATTCCACATTATATATGTTTATTCAATACATTTATCATAATAATTTCAGTACATTTATCACACATGATGTGTCATAATTTGTGAAACATGTCATGGTGTGGTGAACATGGGTACAGAGGGTGTACTTTTTCGCAACTAGTCCTATATCCATATTATCCATCTAGAATCTATTGATCTATTGGATGGTATAATTAAATTTTATTCAAATGTTGTTAGCATATTATTTTCCATTTTAAACAAAATTATCATGTAATCTTGCTTTTTGAATTAATATTAAATCCCTTTAAATAAAAAATAATCAAAAAAATGCATAATTCGATAAAAAAACTAATATATAATTATATGTTAATAGGTGACTACTCTGATACCACTAGAACATTCTGAAGCATAGTGGAAGTCTTTGGGCCATTCAAAATATTGGGTTTTCATCTATTTCATTAAATAAATCTTCAGAGATAGGCAAACATAACCCCTAATCATTGGAAGACGATATCTTTTCACAAGACAATATATAATTAATTAATAATATAAATATTATCTTTTTATTCAAATTATTTCTACAGTTTTAAATTGATTGGACTTTCTCATCATACGATTATTGTGGTGAAGTATTCAATGGTAAAATCCATCTCATTTTACCTATAGTTAATCCACATACCTCAAAATGACTTGGTAGGATATCCAATTAATAACATGGAAGAACGTATCATCTTGCATCTTCAACTATTGATCACAACAAAGAATCCCATATAGTCTTTAAGGATAATATCTAGTTCACTAGAGGAAAAGAGAGGGAGTTGTGGATCGATGCTCTCTATTCATAAGCGAATTATAAATAAAATTAACTCTAGGATTGAGAGAATTATCTTAGGGATAGGTTGGTCCTAACAATTCATGAAGCCTAGAAATGAAATAAATCAAGTTATATAAATAGTTTAGATAACTGGTTAATACACATAGATCCTCAACTAATATCATAATTATATGTGAACCCCATGTTGAGTAACTATATTATTATTATTGTCTCCCTAATATACACTAAATTCATGGATATATATATATATATCATTTATGTTAAACCTTTAACTCGTTCTTTGAGTCCTCCTCAATGTTTTTCAATCATTGAATAATAAAAAATTATTTAAATAAATATATTTTAATATTTTATTTACTAAATTAATATTTATATGATCAACATAATAAAAATAATTTTTATTACTTCATGCAAGATAATAATATTTATTTTAATATTAAATTCAAATAGAAATTAACTATGCTTTTGGACAAAGTTATCTAGTGACCCTTTAGGACATTTTATCAGTGGAATTAGTAGAACTATCCTAAAATCTAATATTAGTTTCTAGATGTAACGACTCGAAATATTGAATAAATTTTGTTTCCAGATTTTTTGTGTTATTTTGTTTTATACTCAACAAAACTATTTCATTTAATAAAATGAGTATAATTAAAATAATACCGTTGGGTTTCGACTGTTATATGACCATTGGTCAATATGACCATTGGAAACTAAATGATGCAATTATTGTCTATAAATACAAGTGATCTTGATTAATTAATATAGAAGGGAGATTCGATGGCCCCATCCAGTAGTCTCGGGCCGATGGAAGCCCATATGATGGAAGTCAGGAAGGAGGTAGCACCTTTGGGCTTTTCTCAGGACCAAACCCAAGCTGAACTTCATAGTGTGAAGCTGGAACGGAATCGCCTTCGCGAGAAGTTCAAGCTGATAGAAATCACTACTTGGGAAATGTTGGCCAAGCCACCCCAAGATTCTATCACCCTATCACACCTTACTCTTAGGTCCTATGCTGGTGTTATAAGGAGCTATGTAACGAGATCGTAACTGCCTTGTGTAATCCTTTGATTTAAATAAAAATTTTGATGTCTTCTTATGGTGAAGTTTATGAATTTTCAAATCTCCGGATAAATATAGTATGCATATTATTGATGAATTCTTGAAAAATTATATTTTAAAATATTTATATAAACCTTAAATAATTAATAATGTGTAATTATTTTCAAAAAATGGTCTTCTGGAAATGTGTTCAGTATGAAATTTAGAATCTAATAAGATCAACATAAAATTTTTTGAATAGTAAATTATTAATAGTGATTTTATGCTTAGGATTAGTAATGTGACCAAAAGGATTAGTAATCTCACTTAAAGAAAGTATTAATATAATTTAGGCACCTTGATTAAGTAATGTGATTCAATAAAATAGGTAAATAACTATTTCAGAAATTATTAGTTAAGTATTAGTTTTTTCGGGTGAATGGTGTCTTTTATTTAAAAATTAAATTAAAAATATTTGGAAAATTATTTTCATAAAATGGAGTTAATTTTTTAAATCAGAGCATCGATATTTGGTTAAGGTGAATTTTTGGGATTTTTCTTAAATAGTTGAATTTTCAATGAATAGTGTTTTTATTTAAAAATTAAATTAAAAATATTTAGAAAATTATTTTCATAAAATGGAGTTCATTTTTGAAATTAGAGCATCGATATTTGGGAAAGGTGAATTTTTGGGATTTTTCTGAGAAAGTTGAATTTTCGGTGAATAGTGAAAATATAGTTTTTGAGTTTTGGGTGTTTAATGATGTAAAGATCCATAAAATTCAAGGGAAATTTTTTTTCTTAATTTTCTTTGGGATTATACAAGAATGCAGTTTCTGACGGCACCTGATTCTGAGGCCCGGTGAGCCCGGAATAATTTTCTGAAATTTAGCTCGGGTACGTTCAGTGAACGAACGAGCGGGTTTTTATAACTTTTGAACCGGTGCTCGGAATCGAATTCTGAGGGCACCGATGAAATCGAAGCACCAATTTTTGCTTAGAAACACCTTTTCTAGAGTTTTGTTTGCTCGGGTGTGGTTTTTAAATTTTTGGGTTAAGTAAAGAAATAAAATAAAAGTTGTGCAACCAATTTTATTTTATTTTTGTTTAACCAAGCTAAGTGGATGAAGTGGGACCCACAATATCCTACCCACTAGGTAGGATATTTGTGAGGTGGGGCCCACATGAGCCCCACTGTTTCTTTTCTTCCTAAACCCCCTCCTTTAATTAAGTAACACACCCGCACCCCCCTTTTTAATGAAGTCAACCCTTGCGTTTAATCTAGTTAATAAACGCGTCGTTAATTTGGAAGTTTAAACATTGAAATTAATTCACTTAATTGATTGTTTTGTTTTTGAAATTCAAAATGTTGGCTTGTGTGTTAATAAAATAAGACAAATCTTATTTTATTAAGGGTTGTTGGGTTGTGAGAGGTTTTGGAGAAATCACTCAAGCCGTGAAGCACTCCTTCCTCGACGAAGAACGCGAGGAACGCGAATAACGCGAAGAACGCGAAGAACGCCGACCTCCGACGAAGGTCGAAAAGAACGCCGGATCCTCAGAGATCGACGACGCGACGCGGACGAATCCTTTCTCCGCGACGCGATGATCCTCCTTCTGCGATGCCTTCTTCCGTGACGTGCAATTCCGCGACAAACCCTCAGTCGACGATGCTTGAGGTAGGGGTTTTTGGTTCAATTAATTCTATGTGATTTATATCCTCGGTATGTGTTTAAAAAGTTTTCGGAAGCCGTTTAAACTGCTAACGCGGTGGGTGCGGACCAACAAACAATTATGAACCCACCGTTTCTTCGTTCTTGGTGTGCGGATCGACGGGCGACGATGAAGCAGGCCACAAGGGCATTTTGAGGTCTTCACAGTGGAGAGCCGATCCCGGGAGGACCGCTGGCAAAGACGGTAGGCAAATCGGACCATCGGAGCGCGTCCGGTGGTCCGCGGAAAACACTTTCGGCGCGCCTCGCCGGCACGGTGGCACCCGGCGCGCCGCCGGGAAGGGCCGCGGCGGCGGGAGGCCACTATTCCTGCCACCGCGTGGGACCGAGGGAGGCGGGACGCGGCGCTCGGCTGCGTCCATTGGCAAGGGGCGGCCCCCACGTGGGGGGGCCGCGATTTCATTCAAGGGGGCGACGCCCCCCTTATGCGCGGCCGCTCGGCCCGCGCCGAGCCGACCCGCTCGGCCAGCGCCGGCCCGCCCCGGGCCGGGCCATGCCCGCCTGGGTAGGGTCGACCCGGTTCGGGTCGACCCAGGGGGGGTTGGGCCGGGTCGGACCAGGCCCAGACCCCCCATTTTCGGACTGTTTCGTTCTGTTGCCCATAACTTGGGCTACGGACCTCCGATCGATTCACCGTTAGTTGTGTAGCGATCTTTGGATCGAGACAGTCGTTTTGGTATATTACACTCAAGGTTTCGGAGTACTTTGGGTTCTGCCGGGTTGGTGCGTACACGAAACCAACAGGGCCCTCGGAGCAGGAAAGATTATAACTTGAGCTCCGGATGTCTGATTGACGTACTGTCAACTTTTTTGGATTCCTCTTGATGAGAAGAAACTTTTAGCATGCTTCGCCTATGTTTTGGATGTAGTTGGATAGTGTCCAGGTTGGATTGTACCCGAAATCCAACCAGGCTCCTAGAACGGAAAAGCTGATAACTTTCAGACCAGACGTCCGTTTGACGAACTGTCAGCGGAATTGGTGATCACGTTGAGAAACGGTCCCTATGATAATACCCTATGAAAGTTCGGGGTACATTCCAGATACGGACGGGTTGGTTCGCACACGAAACCAACCGGGCCCCTTGGACGAAAATGCTAGTAACTCACAGACCGGGTGTCCGACTGACGCGTCGTCGGTTGTGTTGAGACCCCTATGAAGAGGCGGTCCTTTGAGATACTTCTTTGTGGAACATAGTGATACTTGGAGTATCGACCAGTAACTCGTGGAGTGGACCCTTCCGGTGATGAGCTAGCAGAGTGCATAGACCTAGTAGCTGGATGAGACTTGACGACTGTTAATCTATCGACTCGGTGTGTTTCAGATAGCCCAGTGGGGAGTGCTTAGTTGTAGCGGCAAACCCACGGTGTAGGAGCGCTTGGTAGTAGTGGTAGACCCTCGATACTCTATAGAAGGAGTACCACTGGAGGCTATGAGGGGGAGCGCTTGGTTGTAGCGGTAGACCCACGACGGAGGAGCACTTGGTTGTAGCGGCAGACCTGTGGTACTCAACTGAAGGAGTACCTCTGGAGCCTATGAGGGGGAGTACTTGGTTGTAGCGGCAGACCCATGGTGGGAAGCACTTGTTTGTAGTAGCAGGCCCACAGTACTCGACAGGTGGAGTACTACAGCAGTCCAAGGAAGAGTTTGGCACACTTGGTTGTAGCGGTAGGCCCACTGTACTCGACAGAGGAGGAGTTCTCCCGCAGCCATGGTTTCGACATCATGAATAATATCTTGGTTGAGCTGTGTCTATGAACTTGGTTTTTACCTCATGATTGATATGGGTCACTTGATAACTTAGATATATGTTTGGGCATATACCTGGGTAGTGGTTATCCGTTGATTTCATAAATCTTTGTGTTACCTCATGATTGAGATGGGTTACTTGATAACTTGGGTATATGTATGGGCATATACCTAAGTAGAGTTTATCTGTTGAGATCTTATTTGTGGTTATCCTTGTTGGATTTAGTGAGACCTTGAGGGTCTCAGGGTCCCTACTGAGTATTGTTATACTCACACCTGCACGGGCTATGCCCGCACCTCGTTGTGTTGGTTGCAGACGACGGGCAGTGCAGAAAGAGGCCGAGTGTTTGAGGACTGGACGGTACCCGGAGGTGGACCTCACGACAAGATAGTATCTGGTGGTGGACTTCAGGACGAGCCGATACTCAGAGGAGGTTGACTGGCGAGAGCGTTGAGGAGGCTATATGTACCTACCCTTCAGGTAGGATCCATGGTGGACGATTCAGGAGTTGCGCTATCTGTACCTACCCTTCAGGTAGGATTCGAGGAGGACGGCCCATGAGCTGCTTCTATCTTCTTCCATTTACTTTTCTTTGATGTAATTTCTTTCAGTTGAAGCTGTACTTTTGATTGGGTTTGTATTCTGGCCCATTTACTTTTCAGCACTTCCTTTTTGTACTTGGTGTTTTACTTCCGCTTGTACTCTATGGTGTTTTGTTACTTTTATAAAGGCAATTCCTTCCTAGTTATAGGGATTTATGCCTTTAGTGCTAGTCTCCAGCCCCTGGCCTATGGAAGGCGGGCTTGGGGTAGTCACGACACGGGCCCCAAGGACGGGTCGTGACAAATTGGTATCAGAGGAGTTCGGTTCTACCGAAGAACTCAGGAATCTGATCCTTCTTCTATGTGAAGCAATAATGTTAAGGGTATTGAGTGTGGTTATCAGTCTAGGGATTCTAGTGTTGGTGCGGTGGCCGACGTATCCGTACACCAGGGCCCTGACTTCTGATTTCCGACTCAATACACGAAAACATTGATTGCATGTGTGTTTTAAAAGTTTTCTTTGTGATTACTTTGTTTCAGCTCACCAAGTATACTATATTAACCATGGCACACCTATTTCTTTTTAGGATGTCCCCACGACGGCATCCATCTAGGGTTCCAAGCATTGTGCGGGACGACAGCCCACCGAGCGACGAGGCCTTGGTACAGGGCCCTTTGACATCAGAGGCACCAGCGGTACCTCTACCCGCCGAGCCACTGATGCTACCAGCCCATTCGCTGACGGTGCACGTCGCCTTAGTTCACTTCATGAGTTTTAGCATCAGAGACCGCCCAGGTTCCATGGGGAGACGGACCCTCAGGCAGCCGAGGATTGGCTGGAGGTAGTTTTCTGAGTTTTCAGGTTAGTGGGGACACCAGCTGACCTCATGGTGGTCCATGCAGTGAGCCTCCTGCACGAGGCAGCAGACATATGGTGGAGCTTGATGCTCTAGGTGAACGACGAGGCATCTCTCTTTTGGACGGACTTTGAGAGCCTTTTACGCTCAGAGTTTGTCCCAGCCACCCTCCGTGTGGTGCGCATCCAGGAGCTACTACAGCTGCGTCAGGGCAGCATGACAGTAGCCCAGTACACGACGAGGTTTACCGATCTCTCGCACTATTCCCCAGACATGGTACGGGACCCATTCTTCAGGGCCCAAACCTTCGAGTAGGGGCTCTGGCGA
This sequence comes from Viscum album, assembly GCA_963277665.1. Classification (NCBI taxonomy): domain Eukaryota; kingdom Viridiplantae; phylum Streptophyta; class Magnoliopsida; order Santalales; family Viscaceae; genus Viscum; species Viscum album. Next base: position 1,489,538,814 of record OY728139.1, on the reverse strand, counting down.
GAGATCAGAGCTTCAGTTGTTTCTCACAGCATTCCGACACAGACAGGGGTGTTGGAGCGATCCCTCTTAGTGGAGAGTTTCCTTGCTGAGCAGTCTCCAGCAGCAGGACCCACCACTAGCCGGCATGCGGCAGAGTCTTCTGTAGTGGGAAGTAGACAGATGACGCAGAGGTACAAGAGGACTAGACCTATAGGTGGTCGACCGCATGACACTGGATCGTTTGTGTGAGGCACTCGGGGTGGACAAAAACTTACCATGAGCGGACAATGTTACTCCTGTGGCGGGGTTGGTCACATGGATCGTGACTGTCTGACCCGCCACACAGATGACCAGCAGATGAACGAAGGACCTCCTAGGAAAAGGCAGAGGTTTGATCGAGGCGGACCGCATGGAGCCGGAGACCGTGGTAGGGGATCTGGCCGTGCAGCTGGAGGTGTACGTCGCTTCGAGGTGTTGCCACCAGCACCACCAGGAGGTCCACCCCGACCGCAGGGAATAGGCGGACATGGGAGAGCTTAGCTTTAGGCAGCTGAGGCCTATGATCATGGAGCTCCAGGAGCAGATGGACAGGAGTGGGACTAGCTCCAGTCCTGGATACTTTTGTTGATGTTTGTTGTAGATTCTTTGTGTCTTTGTACTTTGAGCTGCAGTAATAAAAGACACCTTTCTTGTGGAGTTTACCTTCTTGTCCTCTCTTTATGATGTTACTAAGAGGTTACGGTTTAAAAACTTTTGACTTGACCCTCACTTTGAGATACCTACTGTAGGAGACCCAATGACCACACACTGATGCCGACAGTGTGACTCAACCCTTGGAGGTGAGAGTAATGGTTGGATCTCTTGGTAGTAGCATCGAGGCCTTACGACCTCATCTTTGGTATGGATTAGTTTCATCCATGTCGGGATTGAATGTATTAGGTGAATAACGTTGTTTATCCAGGGGATGAGACCAGATTTCTCTTATTGGCAAAGAAGAAATCTCAGCAGCTCTTGTAGGACCAGAAAGGTCCAAGTCATCCAAGAGCGGATGAGGATAGCTCAGAGCTGACAAAAGTCTAGTGCTGATAGGAGGCGAAGACCACTAGAGTTCGAGGATGGCGACCATGTTTCCCTACGGGTCTCACCTCGACGTGAGTTACGGAAATGTGGCCTAGGCGACAATTTATCTCTGATGTTCAACGGACCTTTCTATGTCCTCAGTAGGGTAGGTGAGGTGGTTTACCGCTTGACCCACCCACCTCAGTTGCACCAGGTGCACGACGTCTTCCACGTATCCCAGCTGAGTAGATACGTGCACGACCTGACTCATATCATTGACCATGGGGGAACTGCACTTTGGTGATGAGGTGACTTTTTCGGGGTTCCAGTAGAGGTTGAGGATCGACAGGAGCAGATCCTACGAGGACGGTCGATTCCTTCGGTGCACTTTCACTAGAAGTACGGGAACCTACGAGTGAGCACATGGGAGCAAAAGGCTTAGGTGCGTGCTCGGTACCACTTTTGTTTCCCTAGTTTGTGTTATATCTTTACGGGGATGTAAAGCCCTGAGGTGGGAGTAATCTAAAGATCCGTCAAATTCAAGGGAAATTTTTTTTCTTAATTTTCTTTGAGATTTTTCAAGAATGCAGTTTCTGACGGCACCTGATTCCGAGGCTCAGTGAGCCCGAAATAATTTTCCTAAGTTTAACTCGGTTACGTTCAGTGAACGAACGAGTGGGTTTTTATAACTTTTGAACTGGTGCTTGGAATCGAATTCTGAGGGCAGCGATGGAATCGCAACACCAGTTTTTGCTTAGAAACACCTTTTTGTAGTTGCATTTTCTCGGGTGTGGTTTTTAAATTTTGGGGTTAAGTAAAGAAATAAAATAAAAGTGGTGCAACTAATTTTATTTTATTTTTGTTTAACCTAGATAAGTGGATTAAGTGGGACCCACAATATCCTACCCACTAGGTAGGATATTTGTGAGGTGGGGCCCACACGAGCCCCACTTTTTCTTTTCTTCCTAAACCCCCTCCTTTAATTAAGTAATGCACTTGCACCCCCCCTTTTTAATGAAGTCAACCCTTGCGTTTAATCTGGTTAATAAACGCCTCATTAATTTGGCAGTTTAAACATTGCAATTAATTCACTTAATTGATTATTTCGTTTTTGAAATTAAAAACATTGGCTTGTGTGTTAATAAAATAAGACAACTCTTATTTTATTAAGGGTTGTTGGGTTGTGAGAGGTTTTGGAGAAATCACTCAAGCTGTGAAGCACTCCTTCCTCGACGAAGAACGCAAGCAACGCGAAGAACGCGAAGAACGCTGACCTTCGATGAAGGTCGACAAGAACGCCGGATCCTCGGAGATCGATGACGTGACACCGAAGAATCCTTTCTCCGTGACGCGACAATCCCCCTTCCGCGATGCCTTCTTCCGCGATGTGCAATTCCGCGACAAACCCTCGCTCGACGATGCTTGAGGTAGGGGTTTTTGGTTCAATTAAATCTATGTGATTTATATTCTCGGCATGTGCTTAAAAATTTGTCGGAAGCCGTTTAAACTGCTAACGCGGTGGGTGCGGACCAGCGAACAAGTCCGAACCCACCGTTTCTTTGTTCTTGGTGCGTGGATCGACGGGCGATGACGAAGCAGGCCGCAAGGGCATTTTGAGGTGTTCGCAGTGGAGATCCAATCCCGGGAGGACCGCTGGAGAAGACGGCAGGCAAATCAGACCACCAGAGCGCGTCCGGTGGTCCGCAGAAAACACCGTTGGCGGCCGGAGGGGGCGGCCGGCACCGGCCTGCCGCCAGGTTGCGGCGGCGCCCGGCGTGCCACTAGGAAGGGCTGTCACGGTTGAAGCTGCAGCGGCAGGCCGCTGGTCCCGCGACCGCGCGAGACCGAGGGAGGCGGGACGCGGCGCTCGGCCGCGTCCGTTGGCAAGGGGCGGCCCCCACGTGGGGGGGGGGGCGGTTTCATTCAAGGGGGCGGCGCCCCCCTTTTGCGCGGCCGCTCGGCCAGCGCCGAGCCTCCCCAGGCCGGACCGGCCGGGCTGCCCAGGCCGGGCCCGGCCACTCCCACTCGGTTCGGGCCGACCCAGGGGGGTTGGGTCGGGTCGGACCGGGCCCAGACCCCCCATTTTCAGACTGTTTCGGTTTTTTGCCCATAACATGGGCTACGGCCCTTCGATCGACGCACCTCCAGTTGCGTAGCGATCCTTGGATCGAGGTGTTCGTTTCGGTATATTACTCTCAAGGTTTCAGAGTACTTTGGGTTCGACCGGGTTGGTTCGTACACGAAACCAACAGGGCCCTCGGAGCGGAAACACTTATAACTTGAGCTCTGGATGTCCGATTGATGTACCGTCTACTTTGTTGGATTCCTATTGATGAGGAAAAACTTTTAGCATGCTTCACCTATGTTTTGGATGCAGTTGGATAGTGTCCGGGTTGGATTGTACCCAAAATCCAAACGGGCTGCTGGAACAGAAAAGCTGATAACTTTCAGACCGGACGTCCGTTTGACGAACCGTCAGCGGTGTTGGTGCTCACGTTGAGAAACGGTCCCTATGAGCATACCCTATGAGAGTTAGGGGTACATTCGAGATACGGCCGGGTTGGTTCGCACACGAAACCAACCAGGCCCCTGGGACGAAAAGGATAGTAACTCACAGACCGGGCGTCCGACTGACGCGTTGTCTATTGCGTTGAGACCCCTATGACGAGGCGGTCCTTTGAGATAATTCATCGTGGAACTTCATGATACTTTGAGTATCGAGAAGTAGCTCGTGGAGCGGACCCTCCCGGTGAAGAGCTAGCAGAGTGCAGTGACCTAGTAGCTGGCTGAGACTTGACGATTACTGATCTATAGACTCAGTGTGTTTTGGATAGCCCAGTGGGGAGAGCTTGGTCGTAGCGGCAGACCCATGGCAGAGGAGCGCTTGGTAGTAGTGGAAGACCCGTGGTACTCAACAGAAGTAGTACCTCTGGAGGCTATGAGGGGGAGCACTTGGTTGTATCGGCAGACCCACGGAGGAGGAGCGCTTGGTTGTAGCGGCAGACCCACGGTACTCAACTGAAGGAGTACCTCTAGAGCCTATGAGTGGGAGAACTTGGTTGTAGCGGCAGACCCATGGTTGGAAGCACTTGTTTGTAGCAGCAAGCCCATAGTACTCGATAGTTGGAGTACTAAAACAGTCCAAGGAGGAGTTTGGCATGCTTGGTTGTAGCGGCAGGCCCACTGTACTCGACAGAGGAGGAGTTCTCCAGCAGTTGTGGTTTCGACATCATGAATAAGATCCTGTTTGAGTTGTGTCTATGACCATGGTTTTTACCTCATGATTGAGATGGGTCACTTGATAACTTAGGTATTTGTATGGGCATATAACTGGGTAGTGGTTATCCGTTGATTTCATAAATCTTTGTGTTACCTCATGATTGAGATGGGTTACTTGATAACTTGGGTATTTGTATGGGCATATACCTAAGTAGAGGTTATCTGTTGATATCTTCTTTGTGGTTATCCTTGTTGGATTTAGTGAGACCTTGAGGGTCTCGGGGTCCCTACTGAGTATCATTATACTCACCCCTACACGGGCTATGCCCGCACCTCATTGTGTTGGTTGCAGACGACGGGAAGCGCAGACAGAGGCCGAGTGTTCGAGGACTGGACGTTACCCTGAGGTGGACCTCACGACGAGATAGTATCTGGTGGTGGACTTCACGACGAGGCGACACTCGGAGGAGTTTGACAGACGAGAGCGTTGCAGAGGCTATCTGTACATACCCTTCAGGTAGGATCTGTGGTGGATGATTCAGGAGCTGCGCTCTCTTTACCTACCCTTCAGGTAGGATCCTAGGAGGAAGACCTAGGAGTTGCTTCTATCTTCTTCCAGCTGCTTGACTTTGTTGTACTTTCTTTCAGTTGTAGTTGTACTTTTGATTGGGTTTGTATTCTGGCCCATTTACTTTTTAGCACTTCCTTTTTGTACTTGGTGTTTTACTTCCACTTGTACTCTGTGGTGTTTTTTTACTTTTATAAAGTCAATTCCTTCCCAGTTGTTGAGATTTACGGCTTTGGTGCCCGTCGCCAGCCCCTGGCCTATGGAAGGCGGGCTTGGGGTAGTCATGGCACGGGCCCCGAGGACGGGTCGTGAAAAATGACATCATTAAGGATTTGATAATTATTAAATAATTATTATCAACCAATGAATAGTCAGATAAGGTATGAGGTGTCCCAAGTGGCCAAAACCATGGGCAAGCCCGTGGTTTTTTCAATACCACCGATGAGGTGTCCCTTGGCAATTAATGCTTTTTACCCTCACTTCTCCTTTAAATACCAAGCCTTTCCCTCATTCCTTTCATTGAAAAATCCTCCTCAATGAAGTTCTGGTCTCCTTACCTCCCAAGTGGTCCTCCCAATGTGACCTCAAGCCTCCCAAGCTCCCAAAATTCTTGATTTCGAAGTTACTCTTCAAGGTAAGGGATCCTACCTCTCACATTATTTTCGAGTACTCTTGTTTATGTCATTTATTTTAAGCCCCATGTTATTATGTTAGAGGTTTTATTTTATATCAATATTAATATCCTTTTCATTTTCATATGATGAGATGCCCCCTCTTGCTCTCATCGTTTTATTTTATGAATGTTTAAGTGGTGCTGTTAGGATGCCAAATTTTTGTAAGGGATTCTTTCACTCTTCCCATTTTCAAAGTTCTATTTTCATGTCAAGTATTTCAAGTTCCTTTTTCCCATTTTGGGGTATGATCTATATATTCATAATACTATCCTTTTATGTTAACATGATGAGAGATCCTATATAATCTCATCAATTCATTTTTTTGATGTTTTAAGTGACGTTGTTTGTCTGCCGAATTTTTCATAAGAGAAATATTATTTTTGTCTTCCTTTCAAGTTTTTCATTTCATATGGTTTGTCCATAAAATTTCATTATCATGTTCTTATATACTTTATATTATGTCCCTATACAATTTTATGGTTCATTTATGAGTGGGTGACTCATGTCCCCTCTCTTTTCAATTTTTCTAAAACCCTGCAACATAGCTGTTATGCTGCCAAATTTTCATCTCAAAATATCTCTATCTTTTCCTAAATTATTTTATTTTATTAAGTGGATACTAAAAACTCTTTATTCTACAGGGTTATTCACATATATATCAAAATATTCTATTTTAAATTCTGGGATTTACATACATGAGACTTGCTTTCCTTTTTCTGTGGGTTTAAAGTGACATAAAGATCACGTCTTTAAAGTAGTTTTTAAAATGTTATGACTATGAAATGAAACCCATTTAATTTATGCTATATGGTTTATTTATGAAATTATTGATGATTAGATATGTTTCTCACATGATAATAAAGATAAATTAAGGTTGTTCCCTGATAGCGCTCCAATGCATTGGGTAAAGACTTAATCTCTAGAGATGATCATTTTAACGATACCTTGGTGAATAACATTGGTAATTTTTTAATAAAACATTGGGGATTGACCTTGTGATACAAAAATCATTGTCTAAGTTAAATTTTGTAGCCACATCTTCAAGTTATGAAACATGCTATTTTAAAATGCCTAATGATCTCTTTCTCATGCCTTAAAGTTATTTATCATGACTTTATTGATGTATCTCAAGTTTACATGAAAAATGTTTCTCTTGTTTCCCTTACTGGGCCTTCTACTCACCCTTTCCTTTGATGTATGTCCCCAGGTTATGACATGCAGTAATGAACATATGATGAACAAGTATGAATAATCCTTTCATGTGTTTAAGAAGAATGTTTTATGTTCTCATGTTTTAAGTTCTTGGTTTCCAAGACACTAAACCTTAAAGATACTTGGTTTTGTATAATGTAATGAAAGTTTATGTGATAAAAAGGTGGGATTATATAGTTGGTATGAAAGGATGGTTTAGTTATTTATGTAAATTAGTCTATGAAAACTTTAGGAAGAACCCTATAGAAAATTTTAAATATAGGAAAACTTCCTGGTATTTTGGTGAGTATTGAGTAAGTGGTTTATCAAGAAAATACATCCTTGTCTGGATATGAGCAGGTAGAGGTGGCTCTGGAACATATGTACATAGAGGTAAAACCCGAAAACACTGCTTTGAGCTAGACTCGAAAGGGAACTAGTACACAACAATGGGCCTTACTGCACTCTTGGTTACGACACTCCTGGGGGATTTTTTTGGTTAATTGAAAGATTTTTATGAATCATTATGAAGGAATTGTAGAATAATGTAATTGTCTAAGCATGAAGTTTTAAGACATAAAATCCTTTTTAGTTAAAAGATTCAGAAATGAAATAAGTTTCTCACGAAGGGTTTTTTCTTATAGAAAATTTCCCCATCATCTAGGAATACGTTGACTTATTTCCTAAGGAGTTACCCAGACCTCCCCTAGAAAGAGAGGTAGAGTTCTCCATTGAACTCATACCTGGATCTCATCTGATGTCAAAGTCCCCCTATTGGATGGAAAAATCGGAGCTAGAGGATTCAAAGAAACAACTCCAAGATCTTTTGGAGAATGGGTTTATACGACCAAGAGTGTCTCCTTGGGGAGCACTAGTTATCTTTGTGAAGAAGAAGGATGGATCAGTGGAGCTATGCATTGATTATAGAGAACTGAATGGGATTATAGTGAAGAACAAATACTCACTTCCAAGAATTGATGACTTATTTGACCTAATTAATGGGGCTCAATTCTTCTCTAAGATTGATCTTTGTTCTGGTTATCATCAATTGGGGGTGAATAATGATGATATTCCAAAAACTGCCTTCCAATCAAGATATGGGCATTGTGAGTTTGTTGTTATGCCCTTCGGACAGACTAATGCACCTACTATTTTTATGGATCAAGAATAAGTTGATTTTAGAAACTTATATTTTATCAAATGGATATCCTTTGTATAGGAAAATTATTTTGAGATTAAACGATAAAGGTTATTTTGGACGATGTTTTCTCTTTTGGAGTACTATATACCTATGGGAAATAAAATACTGCAGGATTTAAATTGAGGAGGAATGGTTGAATTTTTTTTGTAATAATTTATGTAGAGACTCAGGTTTTTGGTCCTATCAGACTTTGGAATATTTATAGGAATAATTCCAGAGATAGGCGCGAAGACGGCGTACGATTCCGAGGCCCGGTGTGCCCGGAATTAATTTTATAAAAATATGAAGTATTTTTTATACTATGCATGTGGAGGGGTGTGATATCTCCTAAACGGTAGCTCAGAACGGGAATCTGAGGGCACGGTTACGTCCGAAATGTGCTGTTTACCCTAGGCGGGGTGTAAACTTTGCGGGCGCGGGCCTGAGGTGAGAAACGCCACCAGGGGCGTTTTCATAAATAAGTGGCGAAGTTAGTGTGCGGGCGTCAGCTCAAATAACTTCTGAACAGAGTCTCGGATGGAAAATCGAAGTCCGTCATTGCATTCAGAACGACGCGTTTACCCAAGGGGTGACCTTACTTTTGTTCGCATCAGGCGTCGGGTCCGAGGCGGGTTTGGCGTCGGCAGGCGGCTGATATAAATATCAGCCCCCCCCCTATCATTCCTCTCGACGTTCTTTGCCGCCACTTCGTCGAATCGAGCAAACGAAGCGCCCACGAGCTCGGAATTCGACGACGGACATTCCAGGAGCGCGCATTGGAAGCTCTGGAGTGCGGATCTGAGGCAGAACATCATCGTTTCGCCTGCGAGGTATGAGGATTTGAGTTTTAACCCCCGATCCCGTTTTTTCTGCGTTTTTCTGCAAATTGAAGCTTTAGCAGTGTATATCGGGTCCCGAGGGTCATGTAGACGCCTCCGGATCGCAAAACAGACCACCGGGGTGCCCCCGGCGGTCCGCGGAAGATCTGCGGGCGCGGCACCGGCGCCGGCGCGCGGCGGAGAGCCGCCGGCCAGGGCGGGCCGACGGCGGCGGCCGGTCCGGGCCGGCCGGACCGGCCGGTCGGGGCCGGTCCGGCCTCTTTTCTCATACAGGGGTCTTTAAACCCCCATATCATGAAATCCGGGATCCGGATTCGCGTGCCGTTTTCGGCGACGCGACCCTGACGATGAGGCGAACCCTCCGATGTTGGTTCGAGGGTTTAAAGGTTCGGGATTGTGGCCCGGGAGCTAGAAACGTCGTAAAAATAATAATATTATTTTATTATTTTACGACTTCGTGCCGTTGTAACTTCTACCCGGAGCGTCCGATTGACGTGCCGTCAGTGGCGTTGAGACCCTGATGGTACGAAAGAATTTTTGAGATGGTTTCCGGGTGTTGGGACTGAGAACGGGGTGCGGGCCCCATGAGGCCGGGTTTTGGCGTTTGCGGAGAAACGCAGCTTTTGCACCAGGAGTCCGATTTTGGCGGATGAATAGTCGATCCTCTGTGTTTTTCCGAGAGGAACGCAATGGTGCATTCCGTTCGATGAGTTTTGGAATCCAGGCGTGGGCCCCACCCGAGCTGGGCTTTGGTGAATAGTGCCTTTTTTCACCAGGTGTCCGTTTCGCATGAGCGAGTAGTCGATTTCGCTTGTTTTTCTGAGGGGATCGCCGTGGTATGGTCCACTCGATGTGTTTCGGGATCGTTGTGTGGGCCCTGCATGAGCTAGCTATGGTGAATAGTGGCTTTTTTACCGGTGCTTTGTTTCGGGCGAGTAAACAGCCTATCCTGCGTGTTTTTCCGCGTGGAACGCGATGGTGGCCTCGGTTTTGGATTAGGAGGTGCACAGTGTGGCGTTGTGGCGGGTCTCTCGGTCTAGCGATGTTTGGACCAGCATTGGTTGATGGTTCTCCCTTGGTTCGTTCCTACGAGGGTTCGTGTGGCATCACAACCTTCGTATGGGTTTGTGATCCTCTCGATGGGATGTTTAAACTGTTAGAGTTGTGGTATCCCTCCGGTGGGCCCGGAGTGGATCCTCTTGCATCTTTACCCTAGATTAAGTTCTTGGTATCGATGTGACCGCTTATTTATGGGTGGCGATGCCCTATCTAGCAAGTTAACCCCGTAGGGTTTGTGGCATCATCGGAAATATGATCCCCTATGCGGTGGGCCGTGCTCAGTAGGGTTGTGGCATCATCAGGTATACGATACCCTACTCAGCGTGTGGTTTATAGTAGGGTTACGGTATCGTTGGTTATGTGATCCCCTACTCAGCGCGTGTTTTCAATAGGGTTGCGACATCGTCAGTTCGATCCCCTACATCGCGAGTTATACTAGATAGGGTTCCGGTATCGTCGTGACCATCTTTATATGGACGTTGATCCTCTATCTGAGTGTGGAGTTTCTCTCAGGTGCCAGATCGGGTTGTGGTATCCCCCAACGGATCTTGGGTGTGATCCCCTATCTGTGAGAACTACGTATGCCAGATCAGGTCGTGGTATCCCCCAGCGGACCCTGGGAGTGATCCCCTATTTTTGAGCTACGTATACCAGAGTGGGTCTTGGTATCCCCTAGTGGACCCTAACGGTGATCCCCTATCTGAGGAGTTTAGTGGTTTTGTTGTTTCAACGATATTTCCTCAGTGATGTTATCCGACGAGCGTGATCTCTCGGGTGAGCGTCTGAGAGGTTCGTGAGAAACCCGATGGAGTGTATCTCTCAGATGAGTGTCATCTGGTATGACAGTGTTCGTGTGGTGTACTCTCCTGGTTGGGATAGTTGCTGGTGATGAGGTCCGTACCTATTGTGGCTTTGTGGCGCGAGCTGTGTATATCTGGATTGTTCAAGGTGTATGTATGGGCATACACCTGAGCTGAGCTGAGCTGACTAGTTGTGTTTAGCCGAGGATGGTCATGAGATGATGTTTCTCTCTAGTCTGGGTTCCCTCTGGCTGGGTTGAGCGGACTGTTTCCTTTTAGTTTCTCCCTTGGGTTTTCAGATTTTGGGGTGCATACTGAGTATGTTTATACTCACCCCTGCACGGGCTTTGCCCACACATGTTTGTGTCTTGTGAAGACTACAGGCCTTTCGACGGAGTCCCAGGAGGACCCAGAGCAGGCGGAGCTTAGTGAGCGAGTTGACTGGGGTGTTTACCAAAGCTGCGCCGAGGGAGCTTTTCGGCGGGTGTTTGTGGCAGTGTTCCCCTTCTTCAGAGCATGTTGGACGCACTTTGTAGTTTTCTTTTGGTGGGCCCTGTTTTGCCCTTGTACTTTTTCTGTTGCTCTCTGGTTGTGGGATAGTGTATGCATGCATTTACTTTTCAGTTTCTATATCTCTGCACTGTTGCATGGAGGTGTTTTTGTGTGTGTGTGTACAGGTACCTTAGGCTAATGCCTCCCATGTGTGTGATTGCCTACTCGGCGCTGGTCGCCAGCCCCTGGCCTATTGGAGGCGGGCTTGGGGAGTCGCGGCTCGAGCCCCGTTGGTTCGGGTCGTGACAGAGTGGTATCAAAGGAGGTTCCACCTTTGGGATCTCAGAGTGTGGCTTGTCTAGCGGGATTTTGGTTTGGGTTGTATAGCGGAAGTGTTAGGATGTTTCGAGTTCGGATTTCAGGCCAGGGACTCCAGTGTTGGTGCGACGGCCGACGTATCCATACACGAGGACTCTGATAACCTGCCTTTCGACTCGGGACATTCGTACACTGGTCGCAGGGACATAATGGTACATGCATCATATAGGACTGGGTTTTTGGGTTTTCCTTGTCCTTCTTGAGTCAGCTCTCCAGATATACTCTTGATTGTGGTGTGTCTTGAATGTATTTCAGGATTCCTCCACGACGACAGCCAGCGAGGGTTCCGCATCAAGATTGTGCTGATGACTGGATTGAGGTAGTCACCCGAGTTTTCCACCTAGTGAGGACACCTCCAGATCAGAAGGTGGTCCTAGCGGCGAGCCTTCTGCAAGGTTCTGTTGGGCGATGGTGGAATTTGGTGACGCGGTCCCATGACGAGGAGACGCTCACATGGGCAGAGTTTGAGCGGCTCTTCAGGGAAGAGTTCTTTCCGTTGATGCTGAGGTCAGTGCGGATCCAGGAGCTTCTGCAGCTTCGACAGGAGAGAATGACTGTGTCGGAGTACTCAGCAAGGTTTACAGACCTATCATGCTACTCCCTGGATATGGTTCGAGACCCGTTATTTAGGGCTCGGACCTTCGAGCAGGGCTTACGCAGGGACATCTGGGCGGGTGTGGTTTCCTTGTACCTGCCCACCTATGCTGGAGTGCTGGAGCGAGCGTTGGTGGTGGACAGTTTTCTGGCTGAGCAGATTCCCCCTGTTAGTGCTGGGCACTCGAGAGCTGAGACTTCGTCAGTCGGATCGACATTTGGTAGCCGACGACAGACTCAGGGGTCTGGACGTGGCCAACGTTTCAGGAGGCGACCCCAGGATGGAGGATCTGAGCCTCAGGGCTCACAGGGCTCGCATGCCAATTTTGGTCAGTCGCAGGAGAGGCGGTGTTACGCTTGCGATGGTCGGGGACATCTTGCTAGAGATTTTCCGACCCGACGTGCTGCTGAGAGGGATTCGGTCGATGGACCGCCTTGGTAGAGGTTGCGTCTCGAGCAAGGAGGTTCGCAGGGCGGCGGACGTGGCGGCGGAGCTGCTGTAGCAGGAGGAGGTGGTAGGCAGTATCAGTTGCCACCAACCCCACCCCTAGGTGGTCCACGCCAAGCTCAGGGAGCTAGTGGTCGACGGCGAGGACAGCGGCATGCCCTGGAGGCTGTTTACCCAGAGGCACCGTGGATGGATAGAGGTACACCTTGTGTCTTTTCTACTTACTGCAGTAGTTTGTCAGACACTGTTTAGCGGTACTCTTTCCTTTTTTTGCTTGCTCGAGTTTTTTTCAGGGCGTTGGTAAGACCATGTGTGGGTGTTTGTTGGTGAGCTCGCTGGTGTGTGAGACCCTGTTGATGGTCCAGTCGCTTTCCTTGTGCTTAGAGCTTTTCGAGGACGAAAAGTTTTAAGGGGGGGAGGATGTAGCGACTCGGGTTTTTGGTCCTGTCAGACTTTGGAATATTTCTAGGAATAATTACAGAGCTAGGCACGAAGACGGCATGCGATTCTGAGGCCCGGTGTGCCCAGAATTAATTTTATAAGAATATTAAGTATTTTTTATACTATGCACGTGGCGGAGGTGTGATATCTCCTAAACGGTAGCTCATAACGGGAATCTGAGGGCACTATTGCGTCCGGAATGTGCCGTTTACCCTAGGCGGGGTGTGAACTTTGCGGGCGCGGGCCTGCGATGAGAAACACCACCAGGGTCATTTTTGTAAATAAGTGGTGAAGTTAGTGTGCGGGCGTCGGCTCAAATAACTTCTTAACGGAGTCTCAGATGGAAAATCTGAGTCCACCGTTGCATTCAGAACGACGCGTTTACCCTAGGGATGACCTTACTTTTGTTCGCATCAAGCGTCGGGTCCGAGGCGGGTTTGGCGCCGGCGGGCGGCTGATTTAAATATCAGCCCCCCCCCCCCCCCCCCTTTATTGTTCCTCTCGACGTTCTTTGTCGTTCTTCACCGCCACTCCGCCGAATCGAGCAAACGAAGCGCCCACGAGCTCAAAATTCGACGGCGGACATTCCAGGAGCGCGCAGCGGAAGCTCTGGAGCGCGGATCCGAGGCAGCACGTCGGCGTTTCGCCCACGAGGTAGGCGGATTTGAGTTTTAACCCCCGATCCCGTTTTTTCTGCGTTTTTCTGCAAATTGAAGCCGTAGTAGTGTAGATCGGGTCTCGAGGGTCGTGTAGACGGCTCCGGATCGCAAAACGGAACAACGGGGTGCCCCTGGTGGTCCGGGGAAGATCCGATGGCGTGGCACCGGCGCGCGGCGGCCGGCCGCCCAGCGCAGTGGCGTGCCGGCCCAGCCGCCGGCCAGGGCGGGCCGGCGGCGGCGGCCGGTCCAGGCCGGCCGGTCCGACCTCTTTTCTCATACGGGGGTCTTTAAACCCCCGTATCTTGCAATTCGGGAGCCGGATTCGCGTGCCGTTTGCGGCGACGCGACCCTGACGACGAGGCGAACCCTCCGGTGTTGGTTCGAGGGTTTAAAGGTTCGGGATCGTGGTCCGAGAGCTAGAAACGTCGTAAAAAAATAATATTATTTTATTATTTTACGACTTCGGGCCGTTGTAACTTCTACCCGGAGCGTCCGATTGACGTGTCGTTAGTGGCGTTGAGCCCCTGATGGTACGACGAACTTCTTGAGATGGTTTCCGGGTGTTGGGACTGAGAACGGGGTGCGGGTCCCACGAGGCCGGGTTTTGGCCTTTGCGGAGAAACGCAGCTTTTGCACCGGGAGTCCGATTTTGGCGGATGAATAGTCGATCCTGTATGTTTTTCCTAGAGAACGCAATGGTGCGTTCCGTTCGATGAGTTTCAGAATCCAGGCGTGGGCCCCACCCGATCCGGGCTTCGGTGAATAGTGCCTTTTTCACCGGGTGTCCGTTTCGCATGAGCGAGTAATCAATTCCGCTTGTTTTTCGGAGGGGATCGTTGTGGTGTGGTCCGCTCGATGAGTTTCAGGATCGTTGTGTGGGCCCCGCACATGCTAGCTACGGTGAATAGTGCCTTTTCACCGGTGCTCTGCTTCGGGCGAGTAAACAGCCTATCCTATGTGTTTTTTCCGTGTGGAACGCGATAGTGGCCTCGGTTTTGGCTTAGGAGGTGCACAGTGTGGCGTTGTGACGGGTCGCTCGGGCTAGCGACGTTTGGACCAGCAGTGGTTGAGGGTTCTCCTTTGGTTCGTTCCTATGAGGGTTCATGTGGCATCACAACCTTCGTTTGGGTTTGTGATCCTCTCGATGGGATGTTTAAACTGTTAGAGTTGTGGTATCCCTCTGGTGGGCCCGGAGTGGATCCTCTAGCATCTTTACCCTAGATCGAGTTCTTGGTATCACTGTGACTGCTTATTTACGGGCGGTGATCCCCTATCTAGCAGGTTAACCCCGTAGGGTTTGTGGCATCATCGGAAATATGATCCCCTATGCGGTGGGCCGTGCTCAGTAGGGTTGTGGCATCGTCGGGTATACGATCCCCTACTCAGCATGTGGTTTATAGTAGGGTTACAGTATTGTTGGTTATGTGATCCCCTACTCAGCGCGTGGTTTCGGTAGGGTTGTGGCATCGTCGGTTCGATCCCCTACATCGCGAGTTATACCAGATAGGGTTCCGGTATCATCGTGACCATATTTATATGGACGTTTATCCTCTATCTGAGTGTGGAGTTTCTGTCGAGTGCTAGATCGGGTTGTGGTATCCCCCAACGGATCTTGGGTGTGATCCCCTATCTATGAGAACTACGTATGCCAAATCGGGTCGTGGTATCCCCCAGCGGACCCTGGGAGTGATCCCCTATCTGTGAGCTACGTATACCGGAGTGGGTCTTGGTATCCCCTAGCGGACCCTAGCGGCGATCCCCTATCCGAGGATTTTGGCGGTTTTGTTGTTTCAGCGATGTTTGCTCAGTGATGTTATCCGACGAGCGTGATCTCTCGGGTGAGCGTCTGAGAGGTTCGTGAGAAACTCGATGGAGTGTATCTCTCAGATGAGTGTCATCTGTTATGACAGTGTTCGTGTGGTGTACTCTCCTGGTTGGGACAGTTGCTGGTGATGAGGTCGGTACCTATTATGGCTTTGTGGCGCGAGCTGTGAATATCTGGATTGTTCAAGGTGTATGTATGGGCATACACCTGAGCTGAGCTGAGCTGACTAGTTGTGTTTAGCCGAGGATGGTCATGAGATGGATTTTCTCTCTCGTCTGGGTTCCCTCTGGCTGGGTTGAGCGGACTGTTGCCTTTCAGTTGCTCCCTTGGGTTTTGGGTTTTTGGGGTGCCTACTGAGTATGTTTATTCTCACCCCTGCACGGGCTTTGCCCGCACATGTTTGTGTCTTGTGGAGACTACAAGCCTTTCAACGGAGTCCCAGGAGGACCCGGAGCATGCGGAGCTTAGTGAGCGAGTTGACTGGGGTGTTTACCAAAGCTGCACTGAGGGAGCTTTCCGGCGGGTGTTTGTGGCAGCGTTCCCCTTCTTCAGAGCAGGTTGGACGCACTTTGTAGTTTTCTTTTGGTGGGCCCTGTTTTTCCCTTGTACTTTTGTTGTTGCTCTCTAGTTGTGGGATAGTGTATGCATGCATTTACTTTTCAGTTTCTATATCTCTGCACTGTTGCATGGAGGTGTTTGTGTGTGCGTGTGTACAGGTACCTTAGGCTAATGCCTCCCATGTGTGTGATAGCCTACTCGGCGCTGGTCGCCAGCCCCTGGCCTATTGGAGGCAGGCTTGGGGAGTCGCGGCTCGAGCCCCGTTGGGTCGGCTCGTGACAATTTATGTATTTATTATGGACATGTAGTGATTTGGGTTCTTTCTGGAAAATGATGAACCTAGAATAGATAATATGTGAATAGGTTAATTGCACTTTAGTATGAGACTTTAATATTAGTTGATGTTATTTGGAGATTAATGTTAAGATTTATTGGGGAAGAATTTGTGATTAAATCCTTCTGAGTTTTGGGTTCCAATCTTATTTTGGGTTATTCTGATGAATTTTAAGGATTATCGTATATTGAATGGTCTTTCTGGAACTTTGGGTACTTTTGTTGAATTTTGTAGATTAATAGTCATTTTTCTTTTTTATAAAGGATTATCATTTTGGGGATTATATGTTCTTGTACTAACCTTTTTAGTTTTAGTTGATGACTAAAGATGAGGGAAAATATAGTTATTCTTTTATGGATTATGTGATTCTCTAGAATATGATTCTTGTGCTTTTGATGAGACCAAGTCTTTTTGAATGCTCATTGTTTGGAGAAAATATTAGTCTTGGTAGAAACTTATTAAAAGATTAAACTCTACTTGAAGGTAAGTATATTTCCTTATGTTTTTATTCAATGTAGTGAATGAATTCCTCAAAATTATGAAAAGGAACATAAAACAAAAACGTTGTTGGTTTACGTTTCCTACTGGGTAATCAAAGACCATTTAACACATCTTATGTTTTGGATCTTCTAGTGGTTAATTTTCTCCTAATCATGTTTTCTATCACTCTCCATCAGAACATGACCTTTTTGTTTTCTCTTCCATATCCATGTTTTTCTACATAGAATCCTAGTATGGGTTAACTCGGGGGACCTTTGTACTTCCCTTTCTTTATTTTAAAGTAATATCTCTACTGACTCTTTTTCCGATGTGGGACTTTCAATGAAATTCTCAAGCCCAATTTTAAAAATTGCAAGAACGCAATTTCTTAAGGGGGAAGAATATAACGACCCGGAATTTTGAATAAATTTTGTTTCCAAATTTTGTGTGTTATTTTATTTTATACTCAGCAAAACTATTTCATTTAATAAAATGAGTATAATTAAAATAAGACCATTGGGTTTCAACTATTATATGACTGTTGGTCAATATGACCATTGGAAACTAAATGATGTGATTATTGTCTATAAATAAAAGTGATCTTGATTAATTAATATAGAAAGAAGATTCGATGGCCCCATTCAGTAGTCTCGGGCCGATCGAATCTCATCTAACGGAACTTGGGAATGAGGTAGCACCTTTGGGCTTTGGTCCAGACCAAACCCAAGCCGAACATCATCATGTGAAGCTGGAACGGAATCGCCTTCGTGAGAAGTTCAAGCTGATAGAAATCACTACTCGGGCAATGTTGGCCAAGCCGCCCCAAGATTTTATCATCCTAGCACACCTTAGTCTTAGGTCCTATGCTGGTGTTATAAGGGGCTATGTAACGAGACCATAACTGCCTTGTGTAATCCTTTGATTTAAATGAAAATTGTGATGTCTTCTTATGGTGATGTTTGTGAATTTTTAAATGTCCAGATAAATATAGTATGCATATTATTGATGAATTCTAGAAAAAGGATATTTTAAAAATTTATGTAAACCTTAAATAATTAATATTGTGTAATGATTTTAAAAAAATGATCTTCTGGAAATGTGTTCAGTAAGAAATTTAGAATCTAATAAGATCAACTTAAATTTTTGTGAATAGTAAATTATGAATAGTGATTTTACACATAGGATTAGTAATGTGACTAAATGGATTAGTAATCTCACTTAATGAAAGTATTAATATAATTTAGGCACCTTGATTAAGTAATGTGATTCAATAAAATTGGTAAATAACTATTTCAGAAATTATTAGTTAAGTACTAGTTTTTTCGTGGGAATAGTGTCTTTTATTTAAAAATTAAATTAAAAATATTTAGAAAATTATTTTCATAAAATGGAGTTCATTTTTTAAATCAGAGCTTCGATATTTTGTTAAGGTGAAGTTTTGTGATTTTTCTTAAATAGTTGAATTTTCAGTGAATAGTGTTTTTATTTAAAAATTAAATTACAAATATTTAGAAAATTATTTTCATAAAATGGAGTTCATTTTTGAAATTAGAGCATTGATATTTGGTTAAGGTGGATTTTTGGGATTTTTCTGAGAAAGTTGAATTTTCGGTGAATAGTGAAAATACAGTTTTTGAGTTTCAGGTGTTTAATGACATCATTAAGGATTTAATAATTATGAAATAATTCGGGTAAACCTATAAATAGTAAGATAAGGTATGAGGTTTCTCGAGTGGCCAAAACCATGGGAAAATACCATGGGCAAGCCCATGGTTTTGCCAATACCACCGATGAGGTGTCCCTTGGAAATTAATGCTTTGTCCCGTCACTTCTCCTTTAAATACCAAGCCTTTACCTCATTATTTTCATTGAAAAATCCTCATCAATGAATTTCTGGTCTCCTTACCTCCCAAGGAGTCATCCCAAGCTCCCAAACTTCAAGATTTCTAAGTTGCTCTTCAAGGTAAGGGATCCTACCTCTCACTTTCTTTTTCAAGTACTCCCGTTTATGCCATTTCTTTTAAGCACCATGTTCTATGTTGAGGGTGTTTTTTTATATTCATATTAATGTCCTTTTCATGTTCGCATGATGATATACCCCCTCTTTCTCTCATCATTTCATATTATGAATGTTTAAGTGGCGTCGTTAGACTGCCGAATTTTTGTAAGGGATTCTTTCACTCTTCCCATTTTCAAAGTTCTATTTTCATGTCAAGTCTTTCAAGTTCCCTTTCCCCATTTTGGGGTATGATATATATATTTATCATACTTTCCTTTTATTTTAACATGATTAGAGACCCTATTTAATCTCATCAATCCATTTTTTTGAAGTTTTAAGTGACGTCGTTAGGCTGCCGAATTTTTCATAAGAGAAATCTTATTTTTGTCTTCTTTTCAAGTTTTTCATTTCATATGGTATGTCCTTAAAATTTAATTACCATGTTATTATATCCTTTATATTCTATCCCTATACTATTTTATGGATTATTTTTGAGTGGGTGACTCATGTCCCCTCTCTTTTCAATGTTTTCTAAAACCCTACAACATAGCTGTTATGCTGTCGAATTTTTGTCTCAAAATGTCACTCTCTTTTTCTAAAATTCATTTATTTTATTAATTTGATACTCAAAACTATTTATTATACGGGGGTATTCAAATATATATCAAAATTTTCTATTTTAAATTCTGGGATTTACATACATGAGACCCGATTTCCTTTTTCCGTGGGTTTAAAGTGACATAAAGATCACGTCTTTATAGAAGTTTTTAAAATGTTATGACTATGAAATGAAACCCATTTATTTTATGCTATATGGGTTATTTATGAAATTATTGATGATATATGTGGCTCACATTATAATAAAGTATGATTAATGGTGCGCCCTGATAGCACTCCAATGCATTGGGTAAAGACTTAATCTCTAGAGAAGACCATTTTAACGATACCTTGGTGAATAACATTGGTAATTTTTTAATGAAACCTTGGGGATGGACCTTGGTGATATCGAAATAATTGTCTAAGTTAATTTTTGTAGCCACATATTCAAATTATGAAACACGTTATTTTTATATGCCTCGTGATCTATTTCTCATGCCTTAAAGTTATTTATCATGACTTTATTGATGTATCTCAAGTTCACATGAAAAATGTTTCTCTTGTTTCCCATACTGGGCCTTCTTCTCACCATTTCCTTTGATGTCTGTCCCCCGGTTATGAGATGCAGAAATGAGAATAGGATGAACAATTATGAAGAAGCCTTTCAAGTGTTTAAGAATAATGTTTTATGTTGTCTATTTTTATGTTCCTAGTTTCCAAGACACTAAACCTTAAAGATCCTCGGTTTTGTATAATGTAATGAAAGTTTATGTGATAAAAAGGCGGGATGTTATACTAGAAACACTTAATGATACCCATAGAGAAATAAATTAATGTATTAATGAAAAAAAACCTCACATAAATGTTACCTGTGTTATATAACCCTATTATCTCAATATCTCATCGAGTAAGTTGGATACTTATATCATTTACCTATAATCTTGATATGTATTTCATTCACTTTAGTTAAATTAACTCATTAATAAACCACCATGATTATAGTCTTAATAAAAAATTTCTATTTCAATCAATGGTCTTGAGATATCTATTTCCATTAAATAAAAAGGTAAAAATATTTTTTGACTTATTCATTACTGATATATCACTTATTACACACCCAACATATCTAACTACACCTCAATCGTATATCATAATATTTTTTTCAACACATAAAAAGTGACACATGATATATATTACAAATAATATCAAGTATAAGGATCAATACCCCTATCTGTGAAGAGAAATATGTAATGACACAAATAAAGTATGGAATTTTTATTTTCTAGTTTGTTCATATAATGTCCACTCTAAAATATTACATAGTGTGAACGTCAAGAGAATGAGTCTCAATATCTTTTGAGCCTCCAACACCTATCATTCTACATTTTTTTCCATCATATAGATTTCTTCTAACCATATAATATATAATTAATAATATTTCACAGAACTTCAAGGTTATCATCATAGCGGGGAACTTTTAAAACATTCAATTTGATAGATATTCAATTTAAATTATCTCATTAATGCTATGTAGAATAGCACTCATAATATGATAATATATTTTTTAATATTCATTTATTTTTAATTTAAAATTCATCAAAATTACAATGTAGTTGGTTCTTGGTCACCATATCAAATAAATAAAGGATGAGTTCATAAATATAAAACAACAAATAGAACTCCAAAAGTAAAGAAAGTGTGTTAAAAAATTTAGTGGACTTAATGAGAGAAGTTTGATACAATTTGTTTCAATTATGGGATTCCTATTTCTATTGTTATTTTTTTGAAAATTTCGTAGTAATTTCTTAAAACTATGAAAGAAATAGAATATAAAAGTATATCTTGATATATAAAATAAGGAATTTTTTATATTCTTCAAATTAATATCCTCTTAATAGTGGAATTTTTTACTTTGAGAGTAAAATAGAAATCAATGAAATTTTTTATCAAATAAAGGAATAAAAGTTATGACTTGGGAGTTTTTTTTGGTTCACTGCATCATGTGATAAATATCATACAATAGAACTTGTGGGAAACAATTCATAGAATCCATGGATGAAAATGAGATGTAGTGATAAATATGGTTGAAGATATTACATTACAAACATAAATGATACATTTTAAGGTATTTTTCTATGATAAGAGGAGAAGGTATTATGAGAAATTAAACTACAAAAATTACTATAATAAATGAGTATTGTTTGAAAATAGAGTATGTTACATTCAATAATTGATTCAAGTGTTTATAGAAGGTTGAAATAATGTCTCAAAATGATATGTGTCAAAAATAAAATACTATTATGCCACACCCATCTTCGTGAAACAAAAAATAATAATTTTAGGAAAACCAATAAGAAAGAGAAATATATACTTAGGATATAAAAAAATGATGTAGGGGAAATATATCTATTCATAATGATAAAAAAAAGAAAAAATGTTTGAAATAGTAAACCTGGTTTGGAGATAGAAGCTTATAATATAATTGACAAATGATACATTGATAAGGTTAATTATACAACTTATATGATAATCACTGAGGAAATAATTACTATGTCATGCGAGAATAATTTAGGATGTATTGGTATCAAAAGGAAGGATGATTACACCAGTGGAACTATAAAGATGATTACTGCCTGTAGAAATTGTATGAAATCAAAGGAGAAGTATAAAATATATATATTTGGGAGGAATAATTCATTAGTGATATAAATGGAAATTCAATTACAATTACAAGTGATAATTTTGGATTAAATGGGTTTCCATGTGATGGTTAACCACAATTATCTAATTCAAGATTTTATAGGTACTCCGCTTTTTGAGGTACTTATGTTTTTTATGGATTTTGGATTAATGTTGATATATGATCCATGGGAAATATGAATTTTGTCTACAATGGGGAAGAATAATATGAACTATGTGTGATTTTAATGAATATGATTGAGAATAAATTAAAATTATAGAAGTAGTTCTGGGTGTAAAAAGAAATAATTTAATCTAACAAGTTGAATTATTAGTTTTAATACAATCAGTGTTTTAAAAAATAAAAGGGATGAGAAATTAAGAAATTAGAATTCTACTAAATAAGTGGGATTGTTAAGGGATGAATAATTTCAAGTTTTATCAAGGAAAAAAATTAAGATAAATTGACATCTATCCACTATCATAAATAGAAAATCTCAATCATATTTATATATTATTGAATGATGAATTGTACATGCTACATATCCTACTATTTGGTAACAATAGTTACCAAAACATTATCTGACATTTTATAAATTTTATCAATCCATTTATAGAGTTCTGTTTATGTTGTAATTCCTTATCAAGTGGTGGTAGTACTAGAAGAAATAGATGAATTTTCTATTGGTAAATAAACTACATTCAATAAGGGTAAAATATTCTATCTGTTTAGGAATTAACAATTTGGTATCATCTGAGAATATTTCAAAATTCTATTTTTTAGAGAGGATAGAATTATAAAAAATAAAAAATTTTCTTCTACTAAAGATGATTACTTTATTAATGTCAAGATAAGAGGAAATTATATTGAAATTTATGATTCATGTTCAGATGTTGATTAGTCTCATCTAATAAAGAATACAGCCTATTAAAAATTAATGATCATGAATATAAATTGGTATCATGATTTTTTCATAAACATGATGAATTAATTAATTCAACAGGTGGTTTGTATCACACACTCATGATTTCTTCATATACTTTAACATTATTATGTGAATTTTATTGATATTATATATATTTAAGTTTTCATGGATTTAATTTCTAATGTTTTATGTAATTAATGGATGTTAGTTGGTATTAATGACATTACTAAATTTACTAACAAATATTTTGGTTCTCTATAGTGAGTTTTAACTTAGAATACTTAGAGTATTTTTTGAGTTCACATTTCCAACTGCTAAATTCACTCACTATAATCTATATAGAATTTATTTATCAATAAATGTGAGTTCAAATAAGCTATAATTATGGATAATTTAATGAATCTATAGACTTTTCTAATATTTAATAAGTTTTTGAAAGAACATTATTTTTTTGAAGGGAAAGAAAGTGGATCAAAAATATGAAGATTAAAATAGATATTTGTAGTGAAAATAAAAGGGTAGCATAGTTTCCCATATATTTTAAATTAGAATGGTATGAGAATTTGTTTTTTATAAATCTTGTGAAATAAGTATGTTGCAAAGGGATAATAAAAGATGGTGGAGTTTCTCCCATGGAATTCAAAAATATAATAGGAGAGTTAAATCTTGAAATACATAAATAGGGACTCAAAACGAAATGTAAAATACGGGGATACAACCCATTACATTTTATTGATATGGGAAAATAATAATCCAATAACATACTTTAGTTTGGAGGATCATGAATTGAAAGATAAATGTAGAGATATTATATCTATAACTAATTATTATTGAATATTTTGAAATTATTATTAAAAAAATATAGAGGTATATAATGTTCAATCTAATAGGTTTCATATTTGATTGACATTAACTAATAGTTTTTACATTTATCTAAAAATCACTACTAATTGATGGTCTGTTATATTGAATATATGATGATGTATTTGTGAATACATTTTTAGATAAATAGTGATATCTCTATATATTAGGAAAATTTTGTTGAAATATTACGTATGAAGTATTTTTATGTTTTTAAAAATGGTGTATTCTAAAAGATATAACAAATAGGATGAATGTTGGATATTATTGACAAAAGGTTCAAAGTTAGATTTGTTAAAAATAAAAAAAAATTGTAAAGACTCTATCCAAAATAATTTTATAGTCATGAACATTATATTGTTATATAAATGATGTTTTTTACTCCTATTACATAAGTTTTTTGAATGAAAATCCCTAGAAATAGTGAATGAAATCATTGTAGTTTTATTGTTTTGATATAATTATCCATGTAGATTTTTCTTTTGTACATAGTTATAGATTTCATGGAAGTATATAGAGTAAAATTGTGATGACTGGGGGATATTTTAGAAGTATTAGAAAAACATATAGCACATAGCATGACCTCATGTGTCACACCATGAGGATGTATTTTGTACGGATCATTTAGAACATTATAATTTTCATTCACGTAATACCATAGAGATCATGTCATTAAGGATTTTTTCATAAGGGTATTTACCGTGGTTTATAAATAATTAGTGTTTTAAAAAATTCTTAGTTTCATGTTACATGTTGTGACATTGAAATTATATAGTGATAGATGTTTGTATACCTTTCAATTCTAATGGAAATAGAAGTTATATCGTGATATGTTTGGTCGTATTAAAAATTTTGTTCAAAGAATTTTCAGTGGTTCTATTTGAAGAAGTACACATTGTGAAAGGATGTTCTCTACCATGAATAAGATAAATCATAAAATTTTATTGATGGGAAATTAATCAAGATTCATGAATATGGAAATATTATAAGAAAAAGATTCATGGAGATTTAGGTTTTTCATAATTCAATATTGGTATATTCTATGATGATTCACTATAAACAACTCCACATATGTCAGTTGAATTATATTGAGGAAGATACCATTCAAACACACCAAGAAGAGGTATTTCATACTATTATTTATTATATCTATAGGAATTAAAACATATTTTATTATTTGTAAACTTCTTGGTAGTTTGTTGTTTTTGGAATATCCATGAACTACCAATTTGAATTCAATGGCAGGGTTTTATTTGTGTAAATTCAAACAGATGAAATTAAATGAGGAAGATGGAAGTTAACATGTGATTTTAATTTTTTAAATTTAAATTCAAATTATTATATAAAATTTAGAACCTACTAATAATATTTAAAATTTATGGATTTATAAGGAAGAACAAATGATAAAGAGGATTAATGTGTTCTTAGAAAGAAGGAGTGTCAACAACATGATACTTATTGAAAATATAAATTATAGTGAAATAATTGATTCTGAACATGATTCTATTTAATATAGGTTTGACGAAAATATTTTTGTATAGATTATGTAATATGATGTTTTATACTAAATAATTTCTCTAAAAATCACTATATATTGTGTATTAAATAATTCCCATTATAGAATTATTATTTTGGGAGTGGTATTATTGTATAGAGTGTATTAAAAAACACTAAATTATATATACTAAAAAAGAGATTATAATATCTGGAATTGGAATTCAATGTAACATGAGAATCTTATTGAAGTACCACATGTAGAGTTCATGATGTGGATTTGAGATATTGATATTGAGTTTACTTTTAATTAATTAAACTAAGAATGTACCAATAAGTTAGTAAACTTATACCTTCCCCAAAGTAATTCACAGTGGATAAGATACGAGAGTGACCCTTGGTGAGAAGTAATATTATGTAAACCTATAACGGCAGTAATCATTAATGAAGATTGGTCTTCCCTAAATCTCTTTTACATAGAGACATTGAGTTATAGTTTATCTTGGTAGACGACCACAATACTGAGTGTGTTCTCCTTGAATTTTAATAGTGCACCTTAACTGATAGATCAAATATTTACACTATTTTACATGTGTATTTAAATGTTTTAATCCGTTACAGTTTATCAATTTTACTAGAATTGTATCATATTTGGATTTATGGATGTCTTTTTCTTAAATGTAATTTTTTTATTTGGTTATTTTAATAATATTCTATCAATCCTATATTTTTAGAATAAATTATAAGATATTTATCAAAATGGATTAATTCATTTGTGGGGGGGATTCTGTTATTTGTTGGTAAAACTTATTCATATGAACCCATTGCTAAGTTAAAATTCATAGGGCCTAAATAAATCAATCAATGTAGAAAATATTTTTGATCTATAGAATTGACCACTCCCCATTAAATTATGTATATATCATTATAACATCTATCACATGAGGTGATTCTATTTGGTTTAAATTAGGTCTCTAATGATCATGTTTAAATTAATTTTATGGATAAATTCTCTCATTAGGAAAGATGGTTCACCTATTAAGGTGTTATAAGATAAAGAGTCTCTTTAGATAAAGAAAGATGGATTTAGTAAATCAGGAATGAATCTTCCTAAAATTTTCCAAAAGCATTAAAATTTTTAGTGTATATAGAAAATATAATTGAAAATAACTCTTAATAAGACCTATTAGTATATTTTTTTCATTCTGTTTATAATAAATTGTGAAAATATTCAATAGAAATATTATGGAAAAGAAATTTACAATTTCTTATTATGTTTTCTTTGTATTATAATGGCTTTCTCTTCCCCATTCTTCTCATCTACCATTCACATGGTGGGATAATTATTTGAATGATTGGGGAAGGGGGTTAATTTTTATAATTAATAGTTTTTTTCACTTTATGGAATAAAAGTCAATTAATTTCATTTTTTAAGATGGTTTCAATATTTTAATAGCAAGGTTCATTATCATGTGCGATCATATATAGTTTTAGATTCTTTTGTTGTTATTTTCTTATTATATGATAATTTTATCCCAATATAATATTATGGTTTATATACTATGGAATAGACTATGAATTATTGGTGAATTAATC
This sequence comes from Viscum album, assembly GCA_963277665.1. Classification (NCBI taxonomy): domain Eukaryota; kingdom Viridiplantae; phylum Streptophyta; class Magnoliopsida; order Santalales; family Viscaceae; genus Viscum; species Viscum album. Next base: position 1,489,511,885 of record OY728139.1, on the reverse strand, counting down.
ATAAATTTTCAGTAAGTGTGGGAGGTGTGGATGAATCTCTTGATTAATTGGAGTAAACCAGAACTGATTGGGTATTGCCTAAGTCAATTGTGGGGATTCCCAATAAAACTCTCACCTATAATAAGGGGTATACCAACCTGATTTTTTAGTGATGTTTATTATCACCATCCCCACTTGACCAAGGATGTGTGATAAATTGATTGAAAAATATCACTTTAATCAACGTAGTAAAAGAGGATCGGACAACATGGAATTAGGATAACATTCCATTTATAAAAACAAAAATAACCTAATCACCCTTCTCTTATCTTAGGTTTTAATTAAATTTATTCACCAATATAGTTATTATATATATTTTTTAATTTCTTTATTTTATTTTAAAAATAAATCATTTTCCAAAACACCCCCTTCTATCTCTAATTTAAAGTAATAAACTTGATTGTAGTGCCCTCCTCTTTAAGGAAAATCATGGTTGAACACTATACATTATTTTAACATATGAAATGATTATTTTTCAACCCCCAAATGTAGGTACATATGAAAAAATGGTGTTGTTTCAGTGGAGGAAGTTCCAATAATTTAATTGTAAATATCTTTCCTTTTTTAATATGAAAAAAAATTAAAAAAATGTTCAACTCACCCTTGTATAAAAAATTATTTTTTCTATTTTAAACTAGTTAGGGGAGTTTGAAGATGATTCATCATATAGAATGAATCTAAGGAGATTATCTGAGGCCTTAAATGGATATAATAATATCAATAATCTGAGGGAATTTCAAAAAAAATAATTAAACTCTAGGATCACATCCTATAATTTTATCAAGAAATAGTTGTGGCACAAAAAGGTTATTCCTTGTTTAAACCCAATTTTATTGAAACATTAGATGGGTGAAACATCAAGAATAAGAGTTTGAAAAAAATAAAGATGATTGGACTCAATGTATTGAATAAAATATATAGTTGGTGAAAAAAATGGAAAAAATATATCATGAGTATGTAGTAAAACATAAACTCAACCCTGAACTGGTGGTGGAAGAGGTTTCCCCACTCATCATTGAAGTTCAAGAACCGGAGAAGGTGAAAGAGGAGATACCTAAATATTTTTTCACCCTCTCTTGACTAATGAAAGAGAATATTAATGAAGAATATTTTCATAAAAATGTGTGTGGGGATATTAATAATAATATTATGAATTATTGGACTAATATTAGGTTCAATATGATCTCCCCAAACCATAAAAAGTAAAATAATAAACACCATTATATTTATCTCGATCATTGGAATGAAAATAATTCACCATAGTGGTGTAATTTGAAGAAAATATAGAGGATCATAACTACCTACCACTATCTTATGAAATTAAACTTCAAGAGGAACATTCCAATGAATAATAAATTGAATATGAACAAACTCGGGGATATTATATATTCTCAAACTCATTTTCATTTGATTTTATTAAATCTAAACTATGTATTATATAACCTGGTTTCAAATTTTTAGATTCGTCCACCACTTTTTTTGTCATAGAGTGTAAAGAAGAAATGGAAGGAACACCTTCAAAGAAATATATGGATCTCCCAAATCATATTGATCATTTATTAGAGGGATTCCATGAGGATATCCAAGACTATTTTCTAGAAGAACCCAAGATATAAGCAGTTTACATTGAAAGGGGTGATTTTGATATTTATTCTCCAAGTTTCAATTTTATTAATATCTAACTACACTTATAATTTCCATTTTATTAATCCAATGATGTATCATACCTTTTGAATGCTCTTTAGAATGAAGAAGAGGTTGTGAAACTGAAAACCAATAAAGAGGATAACACATTATTTATCCTAACCACACTATGAAAGGTGAATATCATTGTAATGGGGATAGATTTAGTAAACCATATACATGGAGTTCTCAAAAAAAGTAAGAATATCATTTTGTAACTAAGAGATGTGGGTTGTTAAAATCAAATAAAATTCATATACAATCATATTTGGGATAATACACAAAAACTATCCATCTAGAGGTAGTAAAAATATAGGGCCCAATTGGGGTGTTAAACCAATATCTTTACCTCTTTTCATTTCCATTATCATTATATTTCTATTTTATTTTAAATTACTAAATTTATAGCATATTATATTATGATTTTTATTGTAGGTTTTTAGTGGGAACACTTTTGATATTAATTCTACATTGCACTTCCAATAAGCCAGGTTTTACTTCTCCTTAATACTTAATTTTTTATTGGTTATTAATTTCAGACCTTCTTATATATGAAATATTCTTGAATGAAATAAGTATGATACATCATTTAATTATGGGGGGGAAACTAGCTTAGTATAGGAATTGAAAATATATATTTTTCAAAATTTTGTTTCTTTTTGAAATTTTTTAAAATTTATTATTAAATTTTTTCCTATGTTTTGAAACATTTGGACACAAATTATTATCAATTAAATTTTTTAAACTCATTTCAATGAGTTAACCAATTTATCCCATTAAAAAAATCATAAATGAATTTTGAAAATGAATATTTTTCAAGTTCTAAACATCTATGGTTTCATGGAAAGGCATATGAGTTTTGAATATCATGCCACATCTCACTATATTTATCATTAAAATACCATATTTTGACATATTATTTACCTTAACCTTAATTATTGAGAGAAAAAATACACGGTTTCTTTGACTATAATGTGATTTATTTATTTTTTAAATAGGTTTTTTCATTATTCCATTTTAAATGATTGTGGAATTTATTTAGTTTTAAATCCCCATTTTAAGAAAATAATTTTTATTACTAATTAACCTATATATTTAATTCTTTTATCCATTTTTTCCTTCAATACCCTATTACAATAGCAATGTTAGAATAAAATGTTCCCTATCCATCCTACTTTGGAAGTGAGATTTCTTTATGTAGTTGAACTTAAGTGTGGAGGAAGTTGTCTTATGTTATGGTACATTATTTGGTTCTAATTTGAGTGTAAGATCAAATATTGATGTGATGGTTTTTACACTAAAAAGGTTATTATTATAAAATTTGTGTTTTATTTTAGATTTTGAATAAAATTCTCAAGATTTAGTTGAGCTGAATATATAGAAAATATCAATGAAAATCAAGTTTCTAAAGATGAAAATACAGATTTTCATTAAAGATAATAGCTATAAATTCACACCCATTTCGTGAAATTCATATAACCATAACTTCTTTAAGAAAAATCTATATAGAATTTGAAAATATCATCAAAATACAAATTTTTTTGATAGAAGTTGAGTGGATTTCATTTTTTCTTGTGAAATACTAAAATGTGTGCAATTTACCTAAAGTTTTTGTGATTACTTAGGCTTATTTTCGACTAATAGAAATAAAAAGTATGCCATTATTAAGTAAAAATTATAATCACACAATTTTTAATCAACAGTAGCCAAACCCTCAAAGTTCTGATTCCTAATATTTGACAGATAAATCCTACTATAAAAATCCAAACAACATACATGAGAATTTATCACGATAAAGGCAGGATCTTGAATCACATTAGGTGTATATTTTGTAACTTTTCATTCATATGTTGGCTCTCTCATGATATTGTAAGAGAAAATCCTCATTGAGAATTAACATTTTTGTGATGAGAGGAAAATCATGGATGGTAATAATTTTGAGTTAATATGATGAAAAATAAAGTGGAAATGGATTTAATGAGATAAATAGAGAACCTGAAATAATGATTTTTGTTCATACATGATATCATCTATTTTAATAGTGTTGAATTGGTGAATATCATGGGCATGTGTTTTAATTTGTTTTAAGTGATTTTGATGTATACTTGTCTAGGAATCCAAGTGTTATGTTTTGTGGAATTTATATAAGAACATTTACAATATTTTTCATGTGTATTTCAATTATTTATTCCCCTAAAATTTATCTATTTGATCTAAATTACATTATTTTTGGATTTTAGGGATGTTCTGAACATAAATTTAAAAATTACTTAATTTTGGAATTTTAATAGTTTCCTATCACTTCTATATTTTCAGACAAACATTTTCAATGTTGATAAAAATGGAATAAATTTTTTTCTCCTATTTCCTTTTAGATTCAACTTTTCATCTAGACATCATGCTAATTACAAATTCATAAAGAACAAATAAATTAGTCAATAGGGTAAATATGTTTTGACATAAGAATTGACCACTACTCAATAAATGAGATATATCTGAAGTTATAACAAAGGAAATGTGGTTCTTAAATAAAGATATAAAATATAACTCAAAGTTAAATATTAAAAATAAAGTTAATTTAGATATTTACTCATTAAAGAAACTATTTTATGCATTAAATTTGAAGAATATGAAGATTATCTTTATCTAGAAGAATTTTTCTTTAATAAATCGGGTATAAAATTTTATAAATACTTCCAAAAGAATGGCTATTTTTAAGGATCTAAACCTAAAAGAACTAAAAACCATTAATAGGAATATTGGTGTTTTTAACCATTTGGTTGAATTAAAAGTTTTAAAATTCATAAAGATAAATTTTGGAGAGAAAAAATTTTGTTCTTCTTTTTTATATATTTTTTTGGTAATGGATTCAACTCCCCCTTATTCTTAGCTACACATAACATGGTGGGAAAAATTATAAGTAATTAGGTAAGGGTAGTATACCCTTTTTATAATTAATTGTTTCTTCCACATCATGGAATAAAAATTATTTCTTTTCTTTTATTAAGATGGTTTCAATATTTTAGTAGAAGTCTTTATTATCAAGTATGATGGTATTTTATTTTAGATTTTAATATTTTTATTTCCGTGGATGATGATAATTTTCCTTCACCACTAGGTTATGGTTTAAATATTGTGGAGTAGAACAAGGATTAGTGGGGAAGTAAAAGGAAAAGTTTAGTATGTGTGGGAGGGGTAATGGACACTCCAGACTATTTGGGATAAACATAACCTGGTTAGGCATTTCAAATTTCAATTTAGGGTATTTGAAATAACTCTCTCACACATTAGAAGGGGTATATAGTGATAATATTTTTGAACATTTTATTTTATCCATCCCCATTTGAACAAGGTAACGAGAGGAATAAATTTAGGAATCTCACTTTAATCGTCTTAGCATAATAGTATTGGATAACTTGGAACTGGGTTAAGATTTCATTTGAAAAAATGGACCAGAACCAATCATAATTATGATGTCCTTAGTTTCAATCACTTCCTTAATCAATTTATTTTTGATTTTATCCATTTATTTATTTTGTTATCAAAATAAAAAACACACAATCTTTGTCTAATTTATAGTGGCAAAAATGATTGTTTTATACTCCTATTTGGAGAAAATATATGTTGAACACTATATTGTATTTTAACATAGAATAAATTTTATTTTCCACACCTCATGATAAGAAAGTTTCAAATAATTGAAATTTTTTCTGAGCGATAGTTCTAATAATTTAATTTTCAATATATTTATGTTTTCAAAATTAAAAAATAATAATAATGTTTGGTCACCTAGGTCTATGGAATATGTTATTCCTTTATTTTTGAAATAGATCAGGGTAAATCGAATCCAAATAATCATAGAGGAGTAATTCATGGTGCTCATGCATTTCCTTAATAAGACCCTCAAATACCAAGTATTGAAGGGATTTCCCAAATAATTAACTGAACTCTAGGAGTACTTCCTAGAATCTTGTTTATAAATTTTTTAGGCATAAAACTAGTCTTATTTATTTAACACCAGTATTTATCAATAAATTCCATAGGTTAAACACCAAGAACAATACCCTAAAATATATATAAATGATCACATCTATATAATTGAAGAAAATATATATTTGGAAAAAATCCAATTGGAAAAAATAGCTCGTTATTATCTAAAAAAACATGAACTTAAATGATAGCTGGTGTTGGGAGAGGTTTCCAAACTCATTATTGAATTTAATGAAACATATGATGAAAAAGAGAAGGTAGCTGAAGATACATTATCCCTCTCTCGACTAATGATTGAGGATATTGGGGAAGAAGATTTTCCTAAAAAGTTCATATGAGAGATCAATAAGATCCAGATGACTTATGGTATGAATATGAGGTGCAATTTCATATCCCCGTCACTGGAAAAGTACAACCATCTATAAAAATCCAATGTTTATAAATGATACTTGTTTCTTCAAATGAATGTGTATTATATTAGATTATATTATACAGTATGATACACATAAAACACATAAAACCAAATGATGATTATTTAGTTAATTCAAATTTCAAAATTAATCATCAATTAAACGCATTAAATTTCCAATTATTATAATGGTATAAAAAACTGAAAATCTAACAAAAAATTGGGGAGATTTGGATCACCCTGTTTAGCTAGAAAATTCCCTCTAATGAACAACGCTATATAAAAGAAACAAAATATTAGTAAACCAATCAAAATTATTGAAAATTTAAATTTAGAAACTTGAATATATTTGAGGAGTATAATATATAAATGAATTAAAAGTTACATAATAGAGGAAATGTGAATATTGGAAAAGTAATGTCATCGTTGGAATAGTAACATGAATGTCGGGAATAGTAATTTTACTATTGGAATAGTAGTTTAACCTCAAAATAATATATTGTGATATAATTAATATTTATTATGATTAATTAAATTAAATATAAATATTATAATTCTAAAAAAACATGATTAAAAAATGAAAAGATAAAATAATCACATTTTCCATAAAAAATGTTTTAAATTATTTTCTAATATCATAATTTTTAAATTTAAAATTAAAATTACCTATGTTAAAAAATTATTTCTTAAAATTAATATCATTTTGAAAATCAAAACATAAAAATATTCCAAGGGTTTTTTTATAATTTTCTGAAATATTTTAATTTTCAGGTAAATAGTAAAAATACATTTTTTTTGTAAGAGGTGTATCTTGAATTACATAATTCATTATGAGATAATGAACTAATCATTTATCAAAATTAATTATTAAAAAAAGAAATTTAATTTTATAAATGAGTCAATAAAATAAAATGAACATTATTTCTAAACATAAAAAATAAACTGAAAATTCTAAAATGAGAAGTATTACATTAAAATAATAGTTTCTCATTTTATACCTTCCCTTTTGATTAAACTATTGAATTTTAATTATAAAGTGACTAAATGTATTAAAATTTTGTTTTCTAATACAAATATTGTTTCCAGTATCAAAAAATATTACTATTGGTAGGTTTACCTTGGATATAGTATTTTATCCAATATATTATTCTAAAAATACCCCTCTTCTCATGTATTAATAACCCCTCTCTCTTAGAAAAAACCCCTACCTCACTTTATAAATCCAAATATCATCCCAAATATTATCTATTAATACTATTATCATACCTATGGACATTTTAGATCCATAAATTACCAATCATCAATCGATTTTATTGTTTTATAGATGAAGAAACATCAGGAAGAGGGCATGCTCTAATCAATTATCCCTTTCATTCTCCTCTCATTTTTCATTTTTTTCTCTACCCCAATAATACAAATAAATTACAAGGATAATTAATTTGAATGTTTTAAATATATTAATGATTTCAACCTACTATAAGTATTATATCCTCGAGTGACTACATGTACTAAGGATAACATGGATGATTTTAAGTCGGTAAAGAAGAATAATTTTAAAAAAAATTATGTTTTTTCATGTATAAGTGATGTATGGTCCTAATTTTACAAAGTTACTAAAACTTTTCATCTGTGAATTTATGACTATTATTTTCTTATCATTGAAATGTTATAATAGTCATGTGAGAAAAAGTAGGGTTGTTATAGTTGGTATCAAAGTTATTGTTTAGGTAATTTTGGAATTAGGACTATAGAATGATATTTACAACCCTTAGGGTAATTCTAAGTATTGGTAAACAATTATGAAGATTTGTTTTAGAATAACTATAAACAAGAGGATCCCATTAGATATGATTTTAGATTTCATTTTCAAAAAGAAATAAATTTTTATTCATTCTTTTTTGAAAAATGTTTTTTCTAAAATTTTCTATTTTAGAAAATTATGGGAATCAAAAGAAAATAGGTCAAAAACCTGTATAAGGGACAATGCAATTATTTTCCAATTGAAATCTCAAATTCCATTAGTGTTGTAATTTAAAACTATATGTAAATTATTACCCAGTTATCTCCTGATATGAATAATAACTTAAACCATTGGGACTCTGCACATTCACCCATGATGGATCAAGTATCCATTGAGTCATTTATGCAGTAACAACCACTGATGTTTAGTTGATATTCTAGTATAAATATTAAAGAATAATGGGTTAACTCAATGGATAAAATCTATTCTATACTCTAATTTTCTATCAAAGAGAATGTGACTTTGGAAATGTATTATTTATATAGAAAGGCTGATCAATATTGGGCATTGATAAGGAACACTAATCTAGAGGATAAATATATGAGATAGAGTGGGAAGAATTTAAGAAAATATTTCATAATAATTATTTTCCTTGAACTCTTTGAAAAATATAAAGAGATAATTCTTAGATATTGATAAAAAGGTATTTGAATCATTCGTGGATTATAAGGAAAAATTCACAAGGCTTTCAATATACACCATAGGTTTTGTTATCAACAATGATATAAAAATAGATAGATTATTTAGTAGATTAAAATAAAATTTTGAAAATGAACAAGATATTTGAGACTTCAGAAGTTTTGAATAAGTGGTTCTATGTTCTCCCAAAGTATTGATGGAGTTTGGAGATTCATCCTTTGGATATGGGAATAAAATTAGAATGATAGATATTCAATCTAGTGGGTTAAACGATATAGGAGTAAATAGGATTCAACCACCCACATGTCAAAATGGGGGAATAAGCATCCAGATTATTGCATGAAAGGGATGGAGAAATTCTTTAAGTGTAGGAGAGAATTCCACCAAGCTCATGAAATAAAAATATGCATAAAGAAGATATAAAACCTTGTGGACTAAAGGATGGAACATCCTAATGCACCACCCATGGTACAATTACTCAACTATAGAGATCAAGGGAATAAATAATTCTAGTGCAATAATCCTCTATCCCTTGAGGGTAATCTATATCTATAACCACCAATAAAAAAAAATAATTAGAATGCTTGTTTGACCACTACTGATGAATTTGAGTGTGAAAAAGCAGTCATACGATTTACCTTTCGTAATCAATCAAGAATGGAAAATTTTTTGTTTGATTCTAGTTCAATACTTTCTTTAATTTCTAAAAAGTTTGGTAGATCTATTGAATCGAATCCAAAAAACATTGATGTAGTGATATCTATAAAAACACATAGTTATTTAATTATTAAACCCCATTTGTTGGACTCTTCTCCTCTTAGAATATGGGGGAAGATTATTTGATTGAATCTCATAATCCTTCCCCTAGTGTAATTTTACTATATACCGGGTATCGATTGGTTTTTATTGTATAGATAACTCATCAACTTCCAGGAAAAGGAAATCTCTTTTCATATTCAAAACCACCCTATTCTCCTTTTCCAATTCAATGTAGAACATGAGTCCCATTTTTAAAATCAATCAAATGTGTTGGATTTTATACCTTTCGAAGAATCATAACTTACCAAAACGGTTGAGTCAAAGGAATTCATCAACCTAGAGTAAATTCCTTTTGGGAGAGAATACACAGATATATTTCATGAAGAGTTACCCAGACTTCCCCTAGATCATGATTTATAGTTCTCAATATATCTTATAGATGGAGCCACACCTATCTCAAAATTCTAATATATGATGGACCTAATCAAACATGAGGAGTAAATAAGTAACTACAAGAAAAGTTTGAAAATGTTTTCTCACACCCTAGTGCATCACCATGGTGTTACACAGTGCTCTTTATAAATAAAAAGGATTTAATAATTTGGGTTTTTATAGATAATTGGGAGCCCAAAACGATTACCATAATGAATAAGTATCCCCTTCTAAGTATTTATTACTTGTTCAATAAACTATAGAGAGATTTTTTAGTTATCAAATTTGGATCTTCATTCTACATATCATTATCTGAAGGTGAAGAAGGAAGATATGAATAAGGAATCCTTTCGTACAAGGTATGGACAATATGAATTCATAGTGATTACCTTCAGACATACTAATTCTTGTGGAAAATTCATATATATGATTAATATAGTCTTGATAGACTAAATTAAAAAAAATTAATAGTATTTATCGATGATATTATCATTCACTCAAAGTGGAAGGAGGGACATGAAGATCAACTGAGTATTGTGCTGGTGATATTAAGAAAAGATACAATATAAACTAACTTTATACAGTGTGACTTCTGAATGTAGAAATTCACATTCCAAGAGAATGTGATCATAATTGAGAGAATTTTTATGGAGACTTAAATGAAATAAGAAATTGAGGAATGGATCAAAACCAATAGTGACATGGAAATCTATATATTTCATGACTTAGTAGGGTATTATCAATGTTTTGTGATAAATTTATCACAATTATCTAGCATATGTGGTCTTATCACTGAATATTTGGAGGCACTTCCTCTATGGTGAAAAGTGTGACTAATATACCAATCACCAGGTTCTAAATTATATATTCACACAAAAGGATCTCAACATTAATCCAATAATATGGTTAGTGCTAATTGAGGACAATTATTACTCTATTCACTACCATTCGAGAAAGGAGAAAAAGGTATCTAGTTCTATTAGTAGAAAAGAACACGTTACTCTGTCTATGACATGGATTGAGAAAGAATATATCTTCAAGGAAATGAAAATTACCATATGTAAATCATAATGGCAGGGAATAAATCCTACATTTACAAAATTATTTACCAACCATCCATCCAAGATAAGATCAAGGAGGTGTAAAGGAATTATCCAGAGCTTCAAAAAATGGTGAAAGAAGTAAAGGAATTGAAGATTCATGAGTTCAAAAATTATAAGGATGGTGTGATTTGATTTGGATATAAGATTTGAGTGACTTTATCACCTAATATAATGAAGGATATTCTGGACAATTCACATATATCATATTTTTTCTATCCAACTTGGAAGTACCAAGATGTACTGTGATCTTTGAGAAAACTTCTAGTGGGACAACATGGAAAAAGATATTTCTATATCTCAAGATTCTTGGTATGTTTGTAAGTTAAATTGGAAATATGGAATTCCATAGGGATGATGAAACCATTTCCTATACCCCTATGGAAAAGGGATAATAACACCACAGGCTCACCGGTCTCTCGGTGACATCCAAAGGAAATAATGTAATGTGGGTTACGATGGATCGACTCACCATGATTTCCCACATAATCATTATTTCGAAATATTTGTCCCTTGAAAAACTTTCTATGATTTCCGTAAATGAATTGGTGAGGCTATATAGGGAACTAATTTCAATTTTGTAAGATATTGATCAAAGGTTCACTTTTAAAGCTTGAAGAAGTCATCAATAGGGTTTGAATGCTGAATTGAATTTTAGCATGACCTAGAACCCCCAAACTAAAATCCAATCCAAAAGGACTATTCAGACACTGAAAGAAATTTTGAGAGCCTAATAAATGTAATTTAATGTAATATGGGGTCAAAATATCCAACTAGTTGTGTTCTCATACAACAATAACTTCCACTCAATTATTCCAATGACTCCATACAAAGCTATGTATGGGAAGCAATGTTAAAATCCCAAATATCATGATGAAGTTGTTGAATGAAAGGCACATACACCTGATCATGTGAAATATATTATATATAAGTTTTATGCTATCCAAATATATATAAATGTTTCTTAGATATTAGTAAATATCTATTCTTACAACCGTCAATGTGGCATAGACATTGAAGTTGGAGATAATTTTTTCCTTCAAATATCATCATGTAAGAGAGTCATGTGGTTTGGAAAGAGTGGTAATATTATCGTAATTTATTTTTTTCCCATATTAGTTCCTTGATCACATAGGAGTAGTGGCATATCAGCTTACAATTACACAAAATATGGTTCAGCTTCATGATGTGTTCCCTATATCTCTTGATGAAGTACGTACCGGATCCCTAACATATACTAAATATGAATGTGATAAAACTGGATAATGATCTATCAAATGAGGAGAATACAGTGGAAATATTGGGTTTTATAGGTAATTTTCAACACACTAAGACAATTCACCGTGTTAAACTATTATAGTGGAACCATAAATATGAAGAGGAAACATGGAAACTAGTGGAAACAATAAAAAATTAGTACCCTCACTTATTCTAAACCAACAATATAAGTTGAAATTTTGAGGTTGATATTTCTAAAGTGGGTGATAATGTGAAAACCTATAGTTTATAAATTATATTGTTTTCATGAAATAAATTTTTATTATATTATATTATATAGTATTATACACAAAAAACTCAAAAAGAAACCATCAACGTGTTATTACATTAATGAAAATCATTAAATTATTCAATAATTAAACCCATTAAAATTATAAATATTATAAGGGGATGAAAAATAGGCTACAAATAATTAAAAAACTACAATGGTAAAATTTGGATCACCCCGATCAACTAGAATCATCCCTCCCACGAACAGAACTATTGAAATGAAACAAAATATTAATAAAACAATCTACATTATAGAAAATGGAAATGTATATCCTTGTTATAAAATGAGTTCAATAATTAATAAATTAATTAATAGGTACTTATAAGAGGAAATGTGACCATTGCAATAGTAATTTGACCACTGGAATTGTAACCTAAATATTGGGAATAGTAACCTAACCATTTAGAAAAGTAACCTGACCATTAGAATAGTAATTTAAACAAAAAATGATAAATTTTGATATAAATAATATTTATAGTGATTAATTAAATAAATATAGATATTATAATTTAAAAAAATATCATGATTTAAAAACTCAAAGAAAATATAAGCCCATTTTAAATAAATTATATTCTAAAGTACTTCATTAAAATCATAACTTTTATGTAACAAATTAAAAAGATCTATGTTAGAAAATTATCTTTATAAAAATAATTTCATTCTGAAAATCATCATGTTGATATTTTCCAAGGTTTATTTTTTGATTCTTTTAAACAATACTTCAATTTTTAGATGAATAATAAAAATACATTTTTTCTATAAGTAGTGTATCTTTAATTACATCATTCTTGATGTAATAAAGAAAAAATAATTTCTAGAGATTGATGATTTATCAAAAAATATTTAATTTTATAAAAAAATTATTAAAATAGAATAAGAATTATTTATAAAACTAAAAAGTGCTTTTAAAGTTATAAAATCTAAAGTATTATGGTATAATAATATTTTTACCTTATTCCACCTTTTCTTTTTATTCAACTAATGAATTTGAATTATAAAGTTATTTGAAGTCTAAAAATCATGTTATTTAGTTCAAATATGGTTAATAATCTCAAAAATATTACTATTCACAAGTTTTAACTAGGATATAATATGTTTATTACATATATTATTTTTAAAATACCCCTCACAGTTATAAATAACCCCTCTTCCTCCCATGGAAAATCACTCCTACCAAAATTGACAAATAAAAATATCTACCCAAATAATCTATATTAAGACTCTTATCATACATAGATATGTTATAGAGCCATATAACTCTATTCATAAATGGATTTTGGTGCTGTAGAGAAGAAAAAACCCAAAGAATATGGTACGTTCTCATCAATTAGCCCTCTCATTCTCCTCTCCTCTTTTTATTTTTCTCAACCTCTATCAAACCCAAATATTATGAGGACAGTTAATTGGTATGTTAAAATTATATTAATTATTTTTTTTATATTTTAATTATTTTATTTATGAAATATTAAATTTCCATACTTCCTATTCTTACACAATTAAGAATATCATGTTAACAGGAAGTTGACCAAAAATAAGGATGTTGCAAATTCTTTTTTAATCACTAGTTGTATGTCTCATTATTATAAATTATTTGTGATATATAAATGTATAAATATATTTATTTTATTATTTTGTAATTAATTATATTTATGTATAAATGAACATTAATAAAATACCAAAATAAAATCAAAATGGAAACTTTTTAATGAAAATATGATATCAAAATGATTCAACATCAACAACCAAAAATTAATAAATATAATACAATTATTATAATTGATAAATAGTGGAATAAATTAACATAATTAACTTTTTGTTAAATATTTTAATAAATTTAAATTTATTATATATGTAACATAAAAGTGATGAAATAAAGTTGCATTAATGGTAAGTAGAATCTCGAACCTAAATCCATTTCTTTAAGTTATACATATTTCTCTTCATTTTCAATATGGATATTACCCTAATATTTCATAAATTTTATATCAATATTAGTCCCATTTCTTTTTGGTTATAGATATGTTTTTAACCTTACCAAAATTATTTTTAACCCAAATTCAATGATTTTTCAAAAATCATTTCTTTCCAAAACACATCCTTAACGCATCTTGAGTTGTTTTTTATTCACTAAATATTGATGTGTTTTATGCCAAATATCTTTTCATTATTCTATTTGGAACCCAATTTTTATCAATGAATGCATTAGTTTTGAAATCCTAACAATACCCATTCTTTTACATGGGTTATTTTATGACTAAAATTATCATACATTCTATATAGCATGCATGATTATGAGAATTTATGATGTGATGGGTGTGATAGAAGTTATATATCCCTCCAATTCATTCTTTAATTCCATATATCACATGTGATTAGGTGTATGATGAGTGAACATTATGCAATATTTGGTCACAATTATAATTTAATGATTTATAAACATATGTTATGCATGGACATGATGAAAACATTTTCACAAGTATGTGTGGTATTTGACCACTGTGATATGATGTTTCATTTTTATCCATCACTAATTTAAATGTGTTTTTCAAATATATCCCTCATGCATATGATGACGATCCCACTATTATGACCTGATTATCATGATCATACTTACCCATGTTCTATTGATTCATGTCTCTTATTTACACAATGTTATCCTTCCACATACTTGGATTTTTTCTCACCAATTTCATTGATGTATATCTTTAGGAGACTACATCTACTAAAGAGAACGTGTGAGATTTTATGTGGATAAAGAAGATGAATTTTAATAATATGTTTGTTTTATCATATTTAAGTGATGTTTGGACAAAATTTTCAATGATAATAAAATATTATATCTATGAACTTATGGATATTTTGTTTTTTTATTTAAAAGGATGTAATATTCATGTATGAAAAATTAGTTTCACTATATAATCATTACCTTTGTATCTCTCTCTATAAATTTAAGGAAGAGAAACCACCTAAGTGGTGGAATTTCATGAAAATATAGATTACCCTGACTACCCATCACTATTAAGTGAAATTTTACTCTAAGGGGAAGTTTCCAATGATGAATAAATTGAAACAGAACAAACCAAGGGAGATGGTCTTTTCCTAACCTCATTCTTTTCTGATTTTACTAAAGATAAATTGTGTGTTACCTTTCATTGATTCAAATTTTTAGATTCATATGAATGTTTTTATTTTCATGGAGGAAGAAGAAAAAAATAAGTTTGAACTTTTTTAATACATATAGACTTACCCAAACATATTGAATATTTATAGGAGGGAGTCCTTGAGGATATCCAAGATGAATTTCTTAAGGAAACAACGAAACAAGCTGCCTTCTCTAAAGGGGAACATTTTGATATTTAATCTTCATGTTTTAGTTTTAATCAAATATAATGACACAAAAAAATTATCATTGAATATTCAATTGATGAAATATACCTAAAGAAATCACTAGAGGAATAATAAGGGCTTGTTCAAGTCAAAACAAATAATGTAGAGGACTTATTCGTTATCTTGAACAACCATGAATTTTGTAACTAATTTCCATGGGTATTAATTTGGTGTTCTCTATCTATGGAGTCTTCAAAAAAAAAATAAGTTAAATATGGAAGCAAGAACTGGTAGTGTATAAAATCAAATAAAATTTTCCTACCATCATATTGGGGATAATCCATAGGGAATTCCCATTTTGAGGAAGTAAAAACCTATGTCCCACTTAGGGGGGATAAACTAAGATTTGTCCCCTTTTTTCCCTTTATCATTCTAATTTTATCTTTTTTTTATTTCAAAAAAATTATTATATTTTATTTCACACTTTTTTTCTTTGTTTTCAATGGGAAACACTATGGAGAATAACTCAAATTTGCACTAAAAATAAGTTAGGTTAAACCAATACTTAATACTTTTCTTGCTATAACTCAATTAATAATATTATTATATACTAAATCTACTTGAATTTATTTAGGACACTAGTTAATCAAATTGTTGTAGAGGTAATATTTGTAGTTTTTCCTTTTCAAATTAATGTTTTCCATAATTTTTTTTCATTTTGAAATTACTCTGTATTTATTTTTCAATTTTTTAATGTTTTTGAAAATTTTAAGTTCAAATGATTATCTTTTCCATTTTTTAACCCCATTTCAATGTTTCATCCAATTCAACCCTTGAAGCCGTATATAAATGGATGCTGAAAAACACTTTTTTTCAAGTTAAAAACATTGTGAATTTCATTAAAAGATAATTGATTTTTAAATTCCATGCCACATCTCATAGTATTTAACTACAAAATCTAATTCCCTTGAGGCTTGTAATTTTTTTTGACTTATTCTCAATATTAACCTAATTTTTTGAAAGAACTAATCAATTCTTACTTTAAAAAATCATTTATTTCTTTGAAAACATAATTATTTGAGTTACTTATGTTTTAAATGATAGATGAATTTCTTTGGTTTTAAATCCCCATTTGTTGGAGAATCCTTTTTATTCTAGCATGCTATGTAAATTTCATCATTATATCCCTTATTATCCTTGAACATCCTATTAGGTTAACCAAAATTGAAGCCAATTTTCCCAATCCAACCTATTCCAGAATATAAATTTCATTATTCAGTTTAACATAAGCATAGTGGAAAATTTTCTTCTATTTTGGTACATTATTTTATGTTACATTGGGTATATAATTAAAATTTTAAGATATTTTTTTCTATTAAAAATTTTAATTTTCTAATAGTTGTGCCTTTCTAGATTTTTATGTAGTATTCTAAAATTTATTCTTAGCTAATTCTAATAGAAAACAATGAAAATTAATTATTTTTTATATGGAAAGATGTATCTTTATTCATGGTAAGATCTAGGAATTAATATCCACTGGTTAAAGTTCATATCTCTCTCAATTCCACAAAAAAACAAGTTGTGAAGAACTCGAATATATTACTAGAAATTCAATTCTATTGAAGGAAGTTGAGTGGAAATAATTTTTCTTTAAAATTATAAATGTTTTTAATATTAGTAACTTTTTTCATGATTATTTGAGAGTATTTTACCCTATGGTGAGTGAGGAGTAGAATGTTGTTGAGTAAAAATTAGAATCATGTAATTTTGGTTCAAAAGATCCCAAATCCTTCTTTTTCTTCCTCGTAATTTTTGACATCTAAATCCTACTATCCAAAATCCAATGATCAAAAATGAGAATTATGAATGATAAATAATTTTTCTTTACTCTAATTTGGTGGAGATTTAGGAATATATCAAGAATATAGTGACTCTTTCACATGATTTGATGAGAAACTCTTTATTGAGAATTTATATTTATATGATGAGATGAAATTCATGTGACATATGTTTTTTATGTTCATGGGAATAAAAATGAATTGTAAATATATTAAATGAGTTGAATGGATAACTTTAATTAATGATATTTTATGAGGTTTTATATCTTATGTATCTTGGTGTAAAATTGTTCGATCTCATGGGAATGTGTTCTAAATTTTCCTTCATTTGATTTGTATGATTACTTGTCAAGAAGTCCAGTTCGATGTATTGAAGAATTGAAAAATATAATATTTCAATAATTTTTCTTATGTATTTCAATGATTTAATCCCTGCCAATTTATCAATTTGAGATTAATTGCATCATTTTTTTGGTTTCATGTTGATTTTGAGAATAAATGTAAAAATTATATAATTATAGAATTTTAATAGTGTTTGGTCACTTTTGTATTTCAAGAATATCTTTTTCTATATTGGTCAATATGGAGTTTTTATTTTTTTATGGATTTATTTGTTAATTATATTCATCATTTTCAAGTAGACATAGTGCTAATTTGAATTTCACAGGGACTAAATAAATCAATAAATGAAGAAAATCTTTTTTATAACAACAATTACCACACCTCATTAAATGAGTCATGTCTCGAGATACATGAAATAAAATAAGGTGATTATATATTGATATGAAAGGGAACTGCACTCCTTATATTCACATTAATTTTTATGGAGAACCTCCGTCATTAGTGTAGTTATTTTTTGTGTCAAAGTAGAGGGACAAGAAGAATCTCTTCATCAAGAAAAATTCAACTTCAATAAATTGATCATAACATTTCAAAAACATGTCCAAAATATTTGAATATTATATGGTTTATATCCAACACAATTTTTAACAACTATAAATAAGATCTATATGTGATTGTTGACTTTTTAATGTGAGTAAAAGTTGAAAACAAGTGATAGAAATATTCTGGGGAAGAATTTTTTTTCTACCCTTTTCTTTTTTTCATCGTTTCATAATGGCCTCCATATCCCCCACTTCTTATATACCCATCACAGATGGGTGAAATTATGAGTTATTTGGCAAGGGAGCCCTTTTTTAATTATTTATTTATTCCACTTCATGAAATAAAAATAATTTTCTTCCTTCTCTTAAGTTAGTTTAAATATTATAATAGATTTTTAAATTATCAATGATGCTTTAAATTGGTTTTATATAGTATTTTTATAATTTCCCTAGTTAATGGTAACACTACTACAAATATGGCTTATAATAGCGCTAAAAACCGTATTTAACAGTGCTAAAAAGTGTTGTTAATCTCGGCGAAGATAAAGGGGGGTCCCCTTTTTCAGTGCTAAAAATAGCGCTGATAAAAGTGCCCCTTTATCAGTGCTATTTTGAGCGCTGATAAAAACTACCTTTATCAGCGCTCAAAATAGCGCTGATATATTATCCATTTATCAGCGCTTAACTAGCGCTGATAAATGCTAAAGATCCTGTGAAAAACCAGAACCTACACAGAACCTTCCCGGCACCTGCACACATTACAGCACCTGCACAGAGCACAAACAACACCTGCACACAGCACAAACAACACCCACACACAAAGCACAGAAGAACAAAAATGACACATAACTTTACTTGAAATAATTAATACAAAACAACACACTGCTATATACATTTCAAAAAATGTTTAATTTGGTTACAATTACATTTATCCAAAAAATAGTTAAAAAACAATGATGTTCCATCCTTTTTGCATCCATCCGCTCTAAAAAATTATCGTCCATGGCGGCGGTTTCCAAACAAAGAATTCGAACTGAGGAAAAAGATTTCACCTATATAATAAAACAAATATTATGTTAGTAATACAATAATTAAATAAAGAATGAGGTTGTTAAATTGAATTATACTAGTGAGGCACGAAACATAAAATAACCAATTAACAAAGAGAAACAATTAGTTCGATGCCCTTACCTCAACCAGAAGTCCAATAAACTATCTTCAGTTCATACTAACCACAACTGAGTCCATGATCACATTTATTAATGTCCAACAACATTAAGTTACATAATTAGTTAATTTTAACCAAAAATCCAGCATGGTATAATAGGCGCCAAACTCATCGTGTAATCCAACAAAGCCAAAATGATGAGAAACTGTGTGTGATCCACTCCTGACGCACCCCTAAGCCTAGAAAACACTAAATCCCTAATCTATATTACTAAATTTATGAAAACTTAAGCCTAAATTTTTGAAAAACCATAAATAAATCTTCCATAAAATATAATCTGCATCAAATAATGATTGATTACTAGTTTATAAAATTTTGAGACATGCTCTAAGAGTCATATATAAAAGTCCCATGAAGAACAATGATTTATCCATACTATGGTATAATAATTACACCTAGAACCCTAAAAATTGAATGAAAATATTTGATCAAAAAGTTATAGGAGCAAGAAAGATGTAGGAGAAGATACCACATTGATTCGAAATGACGAACAACTGATAATCCACTCAGGTCTAAGGGGAAGGAAGGAGGGGAATGGGGTTTGGCCACCCCCTAAGAACTTCGTGCCCAAATGAAGAAACCTGAGGAGGTTTATACTCTATAAACCCATCACCCACATAAATATAAGTTGTAAATCATGTTACATGAAATGAACCAAGTGGTGAAATCACTATATTTTGGGTCCAAACCCTTACTTGACCCCTTTTCCCCTTTCACGACCATTATCACCCTATTAAATGCATTCATGTTATGAATTACCCTTTCACACTATGAGTAGCCTAATGCTACTACATTTCAATAGAATGACTACCCAAATCATCCTTGATATCCTCCCAAAACCCAATGACATCCCTCTAGCCCCAATACATGTCTGAAACACCTATTAGAACTGGTATATTGTACCTTTTTCGATGATTTTTTTATTATTATGGAATTACATAATTCCCCATTAGAAGTGTACCAATGTACTAATAAGATGTTATATGATATACCATGAATATTATTGTTTCCATGTATTAGATGAGATATCAATGAAAATTTATCTCATTATTATACATACCAACACATCAAATCTGAGCATTAGAGACCTTCAGGTTTTCTTCAACTACTTCCAGTTCTGACATGGAAGTGGGACAATATTTCTGTGGGATATTAGGTTAGGTTTTCATGTACCCCTCAATGGAAGAATTAAATATGGGTTTTGATCAATTGGATGACTAAAAAATCTCAATTTATACACATTTTATATGAACGAAATTATAAGAAAATCAAAATTCAATTTTTAATTGAGATTATCTTTTTACATGGATTTAATTATACTATAGTATTTTATAGGGAACCTCATTTTACATCTTGTTTTTGGAGATGTTCCTATGAGAAAATGGGATGCAATGTATGATTGAGCATGACATATGTTTCTGACACTTTCTGAAGGGGCACGTTTCCTGGAGCATATTGACGTTCGATGGCGGTGCATCGTACCACACATTCATTCTTTACAAAGGTGAGTGACATTCATCACTTATAAAGAGATGTATTCTCCTTGATTGAAATTGGGTAATGGTATTTCGTTCATTCCATCCATGGATTCCTCCTCAGAATTCATTACCTAGTATGAGTCTCCCTTATAGAATAAGACGTTGTTCGTGAAACTTGTTCCTGGATCCATCTCTTTATGGATGATAGTTAATTAAAATGATTATATCAGGAAATTCCAAAGGGTCATTCCAGGGCATAATACTTAGGTTAGGAAAGTATTCACATTGGGATTTATTGGAATGTATGTACACTAGAACATCGGTTACATGTATTCATCGTCGTCAAAGGGATTCTCAATGAAATGGAAACCCATGTTTAACTTGTGGTATTCGATGATTTTAACATCCCACAAGGATATAGGGTCATGATTTAATGTCTTATAAAGATGTAATGGGTGGATCAAAACACTTGTAAAGGTGGATCAGGTAGGTACATCTCTAGGAGAGAGCACCTGGAATGTTTACCTGATAGATGGATCAAAAAGCCCAATGAGGTCTGACCCAAGTGTGGTGCATCCCATAAAGGTAAGGTTTCTCATTTTTAAGACTTATTTGGATGCCACTAAGGGAAAAACAGGAGGGAAAATAAGCATAGGTGTACCCCAGTGAGGGGTCACCATGGTTTACCATTGGTTGGGATTTAACCTCATGTAGGCTTCCTACATACCCTATTAAGAATACAAGGATCAAAACCCATATATTTAAAAGAGGTATGGTGTGGGTATTACCCATGTTTAGCTTACCTTTACACTAGGAATACTCTTGGTTGGATGAGTATGGGTTTTGTGGGGCTTATTCATTGTTAGATTCCCATGTTCTTCCAAGAGTAGCAATGGGATGAATGGGACATACGTGATAAGATGGACCATGTGAATAGCTTGATCCTTGTAAAGAGGCAAGAGGCACAAAAAACATGTGGAGCTATCTGTAAACATTATTTATGGTGGCTATAAGGCTCATCAGACTCCACATACCTTCCATAAACACCTCAAAACATCATTAGGACCAGATTCTACATGATGGTGCATCACAGGGTTGATTCTTTTGATGATGTACTGGTCGTTTGAGCTCGGATTTCATCTCAACCAGCCTTTCCCTTACTTCAATTATCCTGGGACACATATTTTGGTTCCAAAAAATCCCTCAACGATACTGATTATCTCATGCATCTACCTAGAAATAATTGTGCAAGTCAAACAACAACACATGTGCTCAAATACAAGTTCAAACAAACGAGATACAGAACTTTGAAATTTCTTAAAAATGAACTAAGGGGTACAAATGTGGTCAAATACTATCTCTGCATGTTGAATCTGATCCCTCTACTTTAATTTCAGCAATATTTATATTTAGGCCCTATATCTAACTGAAAATGGTGGATATAGACCATATTTGTTGTTTCCATACATCTTTTGTTAGAAAATGGATTTTTTTGATCCTCGGTGGTTTCGTCATTCACCCCATATGCACTGCACACCATCATGCCTTACTTCAATATTGATTTGTTCAAATATCAATAATATGAATCTTGGGGATAGAAAACAAAGAGTAATAAATTAATATTTCAATACATCGGAGCATTCTCAATTCACCAAAGAAGGTTGGAGGACAATCAATGATCATATATATATAACATAAGTAGTATGAATTCACCTTTATCATATTTGTGTACAATATTCCATCAGGTATGCTGCCCATTCATTTCTAAACACATGTATATCATCTTCTGAATATGAGTTTTTGCGACAGTCATGGTAGTACTGGAAAAATATAAATACACAACGGATTAATAAATATTTTAAATGAACTCGTAATTATTTTCAAAAATACCTCATCAGGGATGCTAGTTTTTTGATGAAATACGATCTCTTTCATAAATTTACAAACATAATAACCACAATCCTTTCTGTTTGTTTATTTTGGACACCACAGAAACATCGAAAACAATAACAAATTTGTTTTGATATGTGTTTGGATAGTGCAATGTTATTATATATACCCGGATACTTTTCCAGTTTTAGATCTTGTAGGCTTTCTAATCCTTATGCCCTGGATTCATTCCATGCATTAGATGATATTGATGAACTGCCCTATCATAACATAATCCTCATTAAAAGATAACATAAATTTTATAACTATATGTTTAGGTTTAAAATGTCAGATCTAGTGTATTACAAATTAACAAATTCCATCATGTGTGGTCGGTTTGTTGGATATCTGTGCGTTGAATCCAGAAAATAAATCTTTAGAGTATCCAAATTGACTGAAATCAGCATCCAATGCTCCCTAAAAATACAAAAAAGAATAAGTAAAGAAAGAAATAAAAATATAGTTGATATGATTAAATTGTAGAGTTTTACCCCTACATCGTTGGTATTAAAAATATTCTATCATCCGTAATTTTGTCTTCAAAAGATTTGAGCAGGGATGACATTATTACAACCTCTTTATCAGAATCTACTTCGTCTTTTGAAGAGGTGGTTTGAGGACTAACGAGTCCAATTTTTTTTCATGGGGAAATCTATTCAATTGTTTTTCATATATACGTCTATTACAAATATAAAAAGTATTTAGTCATAATTATCAGAGTATATCAGCTTTGTAAAATCAAATCATGAAAACTTACCTGATATATACATTTACAACTGAGGCGCCTAGCCATTCATACTTGAGGAGTTCATTTACATTTTCATCACTAATGAAATTTGATGTTTCCTCTCCATAAATATCTTTTTTGAAATAAACTGTGTGAGTATTTCCATCTTTCACCTTTGTATACACATGAGCCTGCAATGATATTAACTATGGATATAGAACGAGAGGGGTGAAGGTGCTCTCAGTAGACCATTTCAATCGGTTGGTTGATCCTTGAGATAGTTTTGAGCTAATATTTCGTTTCAACCAACAGTCTTTGTCATTCTATAATAACATTCATCAGTTCAGACCTTCTTTCATTAAATGTTAAATGTTCAGCTTGAAAAATAAATTGGAAATGGATACCTTTTTGTCGACATGTTTTTTTACAAGAACCGTCGGCCATGCGATGAATGTTCCAACAGCTTGTCCAACCGTATAAATGTCATAATCATCATTAGGAATAGGTATCTCAGCACTCGGTTCATTAGCTACTTTAATTGACACTCTAAGATGATGTCACAACCCCCTCCCACCGAAGATTCCCCTTATGATCTGGGAATGGTGAAAGGGAGATAATGACCCCCGAGTCCCACATCCAGTAGGCCCCGGGGTGGCGACTAGCACCAAGGGTATGAATTTTCACAAATACGAGAGGCATTACCCTTTTTATTTATTTAGGATCGGGAAATTGGATAAGTCAACCACCAAAAAGGAAAAGAACAAGTGTATAGAAATAAACCCAAACCAAGCCCACATGCATGTTTAAATAATTTTATAAAAAGGTACAAGTACAAGAAAGATCAAAGTACAATACCAAAAGAAAATAAGAGAACAAAAACTGCAACAAATCCAAACTGTCTGACTAGTAGGGTCCCACACGGCCCTGGTAGTCCTCTTGGAAACCTGAAAGTAAACGTAGGGTGAGCATACAAGTATACTCAGTAGGGAAACCTAAAGCTCTCATGCACAAGTGGGGTGACATCCTAATGTCCCGTGAGAACAACAGAAGAAACCTAGCAAGGAATTCTATCCACCCAACCTCACCATCCACACACACAAAAACACAAGCACAACAGGTAGTAGTATATAAGGAACAAGAGTATTGGGTACCCCGCACCATTTCCCTTTAATTAGCTGCTCTTACTAATGGAGAACGTCCTGACGCTGCCAAACTCTCCCCGCCCGCACACACCTGGGCCTCACAACCACGGATCCTTCCCGTACACACCTGGGCCTCACAACCACGTATCCCTCCCACACACACCTGGTCCTCACAACCACGTATCCCTCCCGCACACACTTGGGCCTCACAACCATGTATCCCGCCCGCACACACCTGGGCCTCATCCCGAAGATTATTAGGAAATAATAGAACCTGCTTGAAGAGTCTTGGGCTAAAGCCACCCCAATCGAAACCTACCCGAAGAGTCTTAGGTGTAAGGTCACCTCAAGCCATCACAGACTAGGGGAGAAGGAGCAGGAAGGAGCTAGTAACTAAGGGAAAAACACCCTCTCCCATGAAATGGGAGTGTTCGGCACTAAGTGCTCAACATGGGTGGGGTGCGATAAAACACAAAAGATATAGATATATATATATATATACCAACCACACTGCCCAACCTATGGCTTCTAAACATAGAAACTGAGCACGTGCCTCGACACTGATACTACGAAGCAAACATACAACAAACAACCTCAACCCCATTTAGGTTTTTCACATTTTTGCAAAAAATAGATTATTTAGTTCCTTGACTACTGGGAAACTATCCACAACCAACCACATCGATCGTTCGTAAAACATAACCCTGCCATCCAAAAATCAAATTAGGAAAACCTAAGCAACACAACCAAGTCCTTCTTATACACCAACCAACCCCATTGATTACTAATTCCGTTTTATTACCACGCCCCACCATCCATTAACTCTTCCACTTTTATTTATTATTCACAACCCATAGTCTGTTCACATTCCAACCCATCCCTGCATCCCCGCTGCCAACCGCCATAACCACAACCACACTGAAACTTTTACATCATTATTCCTTTAATACCATTTATCGCAGCACCGCTTCCCGTCACCAACACAGCATTCACACCAACCCACAACCAAGCCAACTGCAGCCCCGCTGCTCACCCGATCCACAACAACCCACAAAACACCCTCATCACATGCCACGTATCCAAGACAACAACCACATGTTCATTATTCCGTTTTTGTTTAACGGGGGTGATCACAAAAGGGTTCCAGATTTTAAACACCCAACTTTACGTGATTAACCAATTCCATATTCAACAAAGTTCCATTCACAAAAACGGTCTAAAAGATAGGGTAACATTTAATTGTGCAAGAAAAGGCCCCCAACGACCGTGATTTACAGTAGGCATAAGCCTATTCAATTCACAATATAATACCACAGGGTATAAAGTAACAGCAATCAAAAACTTCCCAACCCTGTTCTTTAACCAGTTATTATCTTCATCTAATGGTTCAACTGCTTCTCATGAAAACAAGTGGATACCCACCCTGTATGATGCACAAATTAGAGAGACGAAGGTAAGATCCCTACCTCAACAGGTTCTGATCACAGCGCTCCCCCGGATCAACTTTAGAAGACGTCTGTCAGCGTCCGTCACTTCTGTCGGGTCCCAGAAAAACATCCTCATGTGGAAGTTGGAAAGAAAAGGCCAAAGGAAAGACAATGAATCCAAGCTCGGAAGTTCCGCCTCGTCGTTAAGATCTCGTGGCCGCTGATTGATCGTAAATCGGAGCTCGGACGAAAAATTTATGGAATAAAATGAGCCTTCGAGTCTCTTGGGAGAGCTCTGCTCAGAGGAAAGGGGAGGAGAGGGGGTGAGTTGAAAGGAGGAGGGGACCCCTCCTTTTATAGGCAAGAAAAGAAAAAATTACATGGCGTGTACTTTATGGTACACAGTGTGTACTCGGTTATTTTACACAGTCTCCACGCGGCTTCAAACACAGCTCCGCGGCCGTTGACTAGTCAACACATGATTTGAGGGTAACGCATACGTGGGGAAGGACTACACGGCGTGTAGTTCAGACACACGGCATGTACTCATTTATTGCACACGGTAAGGACACAACTCCAACACGGTACATGGCCGTTGACTGGTAATGCGTACGCGGGGAAGGACTACACGACGTGTAGAATTGGACACACGGTGTGCACCCATTACTCCACATAGCAAGGACACGGCCTTCAACACGGGGTATACCCAGAAAGGGGGTACACGGTGTGTACTCAAACTACACGGCGTGTAGTTTCAAAATTCTAGAAAGTGTGGGAAAAGTCTATTTTACACTCCAGAACACTTTGTGACCTTATTTTTGACAAAGGAATGGGCCGGAGAGGTCTGGGCCATTACATCAGATACCTCTTAAAACATTCTTGTCCCCGAGAATTCAAAAAAAACCAAACCAGAGGAAACCCAACAAGATACCTCTTAGGGTTCTTGTTATAAAAGGAACCCAACCAACAACCCTAATCATATGTGTTAGGAATTCCTTCTCCTATGTCGAGATATTATCCGCTTTAGGTGGCACTGACTCGCCTGCACGGGTTTAATCACATCCTCATTAATGTGTCTCGATAAATAATTGGGTCTTCACACTTTCATACATTAGGATTTTTCAACTTGCACTACCCCCAACACCACACAACCAACACACTACCCGAACACGTGGTTTTGGGAAATTCCTTCTCCCATGATGAGATATTATCTGCTTTAGGCGGCACTGACTCACCCGCACGGGTTCAATCGCATCTGCATTAATGCGTCTCGATTAAGGGTCAGGTTTCCCCCTTCCCCACGCATCCGGACATGCTACACACTACCAGTGGACAAGGAAACGAAAGGTCTCACAACTGACAAGCCAAGCATTCCATATATCAAAGGTACATAGTACAACATCAACACAAATCTCAGAAGAAAAAAGGAAAACTCAAGTAAAAACAACTCCGGGTACTGAGCGTGCATCTGGGTCTCCCGCTCCCAAGTGCTCTCCTCGAGGCTGCCATGCCTCCACAACACACGAACCAACAGAATGGTTTGTCCACAGAGAACCTTCTCTTTATGATCCTCAATCTTGACTGGTCGTTCCTCGAAGGTCGCGTCATCTCCCATATCTAACACTCCCCAGTTGATAACATGGGAGTCTTCGTGTAAGTACTGACGAAGCTGGGAGACGTGGAAGACGTCATGAACCTTCTCCAACTGAGGTGGCAGGGCCAGCTGATATGCCACCTCATTGACTCGCCTCAGCACCTCAAAAGGTCCGATGAACCTAGGTGAGAGATTTCTCCCTTTCCCAAACCTCCGCTTCCCCCGTCGAGGGGAAACCTTCAAGAACACATGATCTCCTACCTAGAACTCCAAGGGCCTCCTCCAACGATCAGCATAAGGCTTCTTTCGGTCCTAAACTGCTTTCATCCTTTCACGTACAAGATGGACTCTCTCTGTGGTGCTCTGTACTACCTCTGGCCCAAGCGCACTTGTCTCACCAACCTCTCCCCAGCAAATGGGTGAACGACATGGCCTTCCATACAAAGCCTCAAACGGTTCCATGTCAATAGTAGAGTGGAAGCTGTTGTTGTAGGCGAACTATACTAAAGGAAAGTTTCGTACCCATGATCCTACGAAATCCAGAACGCATGCTCGCAGCATGTACTCCAACGTCTAGATAGTCCGCTCTGTCTGCCCATCGGTCTGGGGGTGGAAAGTTGTGCTAAGGCGTAGCTGGGTGCCAAAAGCATTTTCTAACCCCCTCTAGACTCGTGAGGTAAACCAAGTATCCCGATCTGAGACGATAGTATTTGGGACTCCATGCAACCGCACAACCTCGTCTACGTACCTATGTGCTAAGGTACTCACTGGGCCTGACTCCTTAATTGCTAAGAACTGAGCTGATTTCGTCAGCCAATCCGCCACTACCCAGATAGCATCATAACCACCCTATGCTCTGGGTAGTCCTAATACGAAGTCCATTGAGATGTCATCCCACTTCCACTCAGGTATATCTAAACGATGCAACAAACCACTAGGAACACGGTGTTTAGCCTTCACTTTCTGACACACTAGGCATTTAGCCACAAACTCTTCCACTGCCCGTTTCACCCCGGGACACCAACTGTTCCCTCAGGCCTTTGTACATTTTTGAAACTACTGGATGTACCGCCAAGGCTGAGCTATGGAACTCACAGAGAACTCCCTCACACAATGCCTCCAGAACAAACAACCTTCCATGGAAAATCATCTGATGTCAGCTATCCTCTGACCATCCCTCTGGAGCGTTCCCCTGATCAACACGATCCTGCATCACTTCCGCCTCGGATTCCCCCCACTGAGACTCTTCCACCTGCTGCAATAAGGAGGACTGCACCGCCATCTGAAAAAAACATCCTCTAACACCTTCTACCCTGGCATCCAAGTGCATGGTGACCAACTCTCCCATCGCTTTCCAAGAATTAGTGGATTCCCAAACCACTTCCTTATGCGACTTCCTACTCAGGGAATCAGCCACAACATTTTCATTACCTTTAGTGTAAGAGATCTCAAAGTCATAGTCTTAGAGAAACTCGACCCATTTCCGCTGCCGTAAATTTAGGTCACGCTGGGAGAAGATATAATGCAGGCTCTTGTGATCTTAAAAGACCACAAAGCGCTCCCCAAAGAGGTAATATCGCCACAAATTTTGTGTGAACACTACTAATAAAAGCTCTAGGTCATGGGTGGCATAGTTACGCTCGTGAGGGAGTAACTGCCTAGACCCATAACAGATCACTCCCTTTTTCTACATCTGCACGAACCCCAGACCAAGGCCAGAAGCATCACAAAACACCTCATACAACAACCCTTCCTCTGGAAACTTGAGTATGGGATTACTGACCAACTTCTCCTTCAGGTAGTCAAAAGCTTTCTGGCACTGCTCTCTCCATAGGAATACCTGGTTCTTCCTTGTCGAAGCTGTCAATGAAGCATCAACTCGAGAGAAGTCCGAAACGAACCTCTGATAGTAACCCGCCAACCCCAAGAAACTACGAACTTCTACCACGCACTTTGGTGCCGCCCAAGAAAAACTGCCTCCACCTTCGATGGGTCCACTAACACTCCATGCTGAGACACTACGTGCCCAAGGAAGTGTACTTCTTGTGTCAATAACTTACACTTCGACAGTTTCCCGTAAGGCTGGTGGTGTCTAAGGACTCCCATGACTTCCATGAGTTGCTCAATGTGCTCCTCCTCTGACCTTGAGTAGATCAGGATGTCATCGATAAACACAACGACAAACTGGTCCAGAAACTCTCATAAGACAAGGTTCATAAGTCCCATGAACACAGCTGGTGCATTCGTAACTCCAAACGGCATCACCACAAACTCGAAGTGCCCATACCTGCACCTGAAATCCGTCTTCGAGATGTCATTGTCTTTTACCCTCAGCTGATGATATCCATATCATAGATCAATCTTGTAAAACCAACATGCTCCCCTCAGTTGGTCGAAGAGATCATATATCCTTGGAAGGGGATAGCGGTTCTTGACCATTACCTGCTTTAGCCTCCGGTAGTCTATGCATAGCCTGAGACCACCATCTGCCTTCTTCATGAACAAAACTGGAGCACCCCATGGTGGTACGCTGGGTCGAAAAAAACCCTTCTCCATCAGATCGTCAATCTGAATCTGCAACTCCCGCAACTTTGAAGGTGCCATCCGATAAGGGGCCATCTAAATCGGACGGGCACCAGGCTGTAAGTATATCCCGAACTCAACGTCATGTCGAGGGGGGGGGTAGAGTCACAACCTCCTTAGGAAAAACATGGAGGAACTCCCCAACAACCTATGGGACATCCATCATCTCTGTATCAGCTGGAACCACTGATAGCCCACCTAACAAGGAAAGGAGAGGCTCCACACGTCGGCTTCCCACCTGACAGCTCATCTCGCCAACAAAAGCTACACACTGCCCGTCCACATCAGAGAACACGACTCTTCTTCAGAATTAGTCGATAACGGCACTAACAAAAAACAACCAGTTGATGTCTAAGATGACATCGTATAGCTGCATCTTTAACAGATGAAGGTCCCCACTAGATCGATGTGGTCCCAATGTCATCCCAAATCCCCGGAAAACACAAGATACACCGGTATGGCCTCTAACTGGTGCACTCAGTACTAGTGGTACGAAAAGTCTCTCTACTTCTAGTCCCAAAGCATGGGCTAGACCAGGTGCAACAAAGGAGTGCGAATCTCCCGAATCGAACAAGGTAGAAACAAGAGTGCTGAACAAACAAATCGTACCTCGCACCACCTCTGGTCCAACTGGAGCTGTCAACTCTACTACATGAAACTTTCCACACCTAGCTCATATACCTCTTTGATATTGTCCACCTCCTCGACCACGCCCTGGTCGAGGTCCCTGAGGAGCACCCTGAGGTCGGCCTCCTACCGAAAAGTCTTCCCTCGGAGGAGCAAGGTCCTACTGCTGCTGGAAGGGCCTCGCCACCAACTGGTGCTGCTGAGGTGGGCGCTGAACCTTCCCACCTCCACCGTACTGAGCTCAGGTCGGGCACTGACTCTGAACGTGCCTGAAACCTCCACAATAAAACACTTCGGTGCTAGGATCGTGAAAATGGGACGAGGTCCCGGAGATCTGAACTGGAACTGCTGGGGCCTGCTCCCCACTGGCCTGAACCTTAAAGGTCCCGTCACAGGAGACCTACTACTGACTGCTTTCCCCTTCGACGAGCCCAGCTGGATCCCCTCTAGGGGTACACCTCCCAGAGAGTGCATCCTCTCTACAACCTCTACCTTCTTCTATACCGCCAAGTACATCGGAAGGGTGAAGGGGGTGACAGCATACTGGAGCGAAGGACGAAGCGCCTCCTCCAAACGTCTCACCCATCCTCATCCGAAAAGAGATCCGAAGAAAAGCGCAGGAGATCTTTGAACTTGATCCCCAGCTCTCATACTGACATACTCCCCTGTTGAAGGGAGAGTAACTCCTGTCGCTTCTCCGCCTTGATCATGGAAGAAAGGAATTACTCTCGGAATTCCTTCTCAAAGTCAGCCCATGGAACCTCTGCCTCTATCTCTCTCCGAGGTAGAGCATCCACCACTGTCGCGCCGCACCTCTCAACTGACTGACCGCTAGGGGAACCCAGTACTCCCTCGGAGCACGGATCAAGGTAAAATCGATCCCTAGCTCCTCAAGCCACCCCTCTGTCTCCGTATCCTAAGTACTACCCTCGTACTTCTTGAGGGTCTGCCGCTGAAAATAATGGAGATTCTTCTGCCACTATCTATCTTCCTCCTCTCGATCAATCCTCAACTGATCGACCGCCTGAATCTACTGGGCCTCGGCCGTCTGAGCCACCCGGGGACGACGTCCAGGTGCCATAGCTGTACGGTAAACAAGGATCACCTAAGCACAAGTAGTAAGGAAAAGGTCAAGGTTTTATTTTATCATTTTATTTCAATTTCATTCCCAGAACACCGAAATCAAGTAAAACACAATCATGATGTTGCATGTACCTTCCCTAGGGTCTCTACCCTGCAATAAATATAGTCTCACTTGGTCGTTCAGTAGGCTCAGAGTCCTTGAATCGGATCACGGGGGGCCCTAAAATCCTGTGTCCTAGTCGGTCTTCCCTGGCCTATGTCATGCACCAAGATTCAATAACATTGTCACCCTACCATCCCATGCAATCATCACTGTGCCTAACTTCAGACTTCATCCTATCTCTCAACCATCACCTCTGATACCATTCTGTCATGACCACCTCCCACCAAAGATGCCTCTTCTGAGATGGCAATGGTGAAAGGGAGATAATGACCCCCCGAGTCCCGCCTCTAGTAGGCCCCAGGGTGGCGACTAGAACCATGGGTATGAATTTTCACAAATATGGGAGGCATTACCCTTTTTATTTATTTAGGATTGGGAAATAGGACAAGTCAACCACCAAAGAGGAAAAGAACAAGTGTATAGAAATAAACCCAATCTATGCCCACATGCATGTTTAAATAATTTTATAACAAGGTACAAGTACAAGAAAGCTTAAAGTACAATACCAAAAGAAAACAAGAGATCATCAACTGTAACAACTCCAAACTGTCCGACTAGTAGGGTCCCACACAGCCTGGTAGTCCTCCTGGAAACCTGAAAGTAAACGTAGGGTGAGCATACAAGTTTACTCAGTAGGGAAACCTAAAGCTCTCATGCACAAGTGGGGAGACATCCTAATGACCCGTGAGAACAACAGAAGAAACCTAGCAAGGAATTCTATCCACCCAAACTCACCAGCCACACTCACCAAAACACAAGCACAACAGGTAGTAGTATATAAGAAACAAGAGTATTGGGTACCCCGCACCATTTCCCTTTAATTAGCTGCTCTTCCTAACGGTGAACGGCCTGACGCTGCCACACTCTCCTCGCCCGCACACACCTAGGCCTCACAACCATGGATCCCACCCACACACACTTGGGCCTCACAACCACGTATCCCGCCCACACACACCTGGGACTCACAACCACGTATCCCGCCCGCACACACATGGGCCTCACAACCACGTATCCCTCCCTCACACACTTGGGCCTCATCCCGAAGATTCTTGGGAAATAGTAGAACCTGTCCGAAGAGTCTTGGGAAAAGCCACCCCAATCGAAACCTACCCGAAGAGTCTTCGGTGTAAGGTCGCCTCAAGCCATCACAACCTAGGGGAAAAGGAGCAGGAATGAGCTAGTAACTAAGGGAAAACACCCTCTCCCATGAAATGGGAGTGTTCGGCACTAAGTGCTCAACATGGGTGGGCTGCAATAAAACACAAAAGATATAGATATATATATATATATATACCAACCACACAACCCAACCTGTGGCTTCTAAACAAAGAAACTGAGCACGTGCCTCAGCACTGCTACTACAAAGCACGCATACAACAAACAACCTCAACCCCATTTAGGTTTTTCACGTTTTAGCAGAAATTAGTTTATTTAGTTCCTTCACTACTGGGAAACTATCCACAACCAACCACATCGATCGTTCATAAAACATAACCCTCCCATCCAAAAATCAAGTTTGGAAAACACAAGCAACAAAACCAAGTCCTTCTTATCAACCAACCAACCCCATTGATTATTAATTCCGTTTTATTACCACACCCCACCATCCATTAACTCTTCCACTTTTATTTATTATTCACAACCCATAGTCCATTCACATTCCAACCCATCCCTGCAGCCCCACTGCCAACCGACATAACCACAACCACACCGAAACTTGTACATCATTATCCCTTTAATACCATTTATTACAACCCTGCTGCCTGTCACCAACACAGTATTCACACCAACCCACAACCAAGCCAACTGCAGCCCCACTGCTCACCCGATCCACAACAACCCACAAAACACCCTCATCACATGCCACGTATCCAAGACAACACCCACGTGTTCATTATTCCATTTTTTTAACCGGGGTGATCACACAAGGGTTCCAGATTTTAAACACCCAAGTTTACATGATTAACCAATTCCATATTCAACAAATTTCCATTCACAAAACCAGTCTAGAAGATAGGGTAAAATTTAATTGCACAAGCAAAGGCCCCCAACGACCGTGATTTACAGTAGGCATAATCCTATTCAATTCACAATATAATACCACAGGGTATAAAGTAACAGCAATCACAAACTTCCTAACCCCGTTCTTTAACCAGTTATTATATTCATTTAATGGTTCAAATGATTCTCATGAAAACAAGCGGATACCCACCCCACATGATGCACAAATTAGAGAGACGAAGGTAAGATCCCTACCTCAATAGGTTCTGATCACATCGCTCCCAAAGATCAACTTTAGAAGATGTCTATCGGTGTCCGTCACTTCTGTCGGGTCCCGGCAAAACCTCCTCGGGTGGAATTCGAAAAGAAAAGGCCAAAGGGAAGACAAAGAATCCAAGCTCGGAAGTTCCGCCTTGCCGTTACGATCCTGTGGCCACTGACGGATTGTAAATTGGAACTCGGACGAAGAAGTTATGAAAGAAAAGGAGCATTCGAGTCTCTTGGGAGAGCTCTGCTCAGAGGAAAGGGGAGGAGAGGGGGTGAGTTGAAAGGAGGAGGGGACACCTCCTTTTATAGGCGAGAAAAGAAAAACTTCATGGTGTTTACTTTATGGTACATGGCATGTACTCAGTTATTTTACACGGTCTCCATGCGGCTTCCAACACGGCTTCGCGGCCGTTGACTGGTCAACTCACGGTTTGAGGGTAATGCATACGCGATGAAGGACTACACGGCGTGTAGTTCAGATAGAGGTAGTGTACTCATTTATTCCACACGGCAAGGACACGACTCCAACACGGTACATTGTCATTGACTGGTAATGCTTACGTGGGGAAGGACTACACGGCGTGTAGAACTGGACACACTGTGTGCACCCATTACTCCACACAGCAAGGACACGGCCTTCAACACAGGGTATACCCGGAAAGGGGGTACACGACGTGTACTCAAACTACACGGCATGTAGTTTCAAAATTCTAGAAAGTGTGGGAAAAGTCAATTGTACCCTCTAGAACACTTTGTGACCTTCTTTTTGACAAAGGAATGGGTCGGAGAGGTCCGGGACATTACAGATGATATTTTGGAATATGTCTATTGTGTAGCATGTCGTTTTTTATATTGAACACCATAGCCCTCGCTACAAGGCGATAGGTGGGAGTTGATAAATATAAATCACATTCATTTTCACCCTGTGGAATATTAGTACAGGAATGGTATCAGTGTCTATGTAAATCACATTTCACAGAAACAATTATTAAAACATTTATTACCTCATCTAGGTCAGGTTTTTAGGGGAATGGCTAGACTCAAAGCTGGTGGGGGTGGGGCGGGATCGTCACGCATGGGTTGTTGTTGAGTTGTTTCTTCTCTTTGCATCTCCCCTATCAATTTTTGCTATCATCTCTCTTTGGTATTGTAATTCTTCTTGCAAAATAGATAACTATTCTTGCAGCTTTTCCATTTTTCCATTTTGATCCTCAACTTGTTTTTGTTTTTGAAAATATGTTCGGGGTGTCACCCCAAAACTCGCACCTCTAACGTGGCCATACTGTTATGGATGCTTCAAGGATGCTGAATGTATGTCTGCATCTGGTGTGGTTGTTGTTAATTCTTGTGACTATGTCAAATAGAAAATATAGAAAAATAAGTAGTTATTGTAATGTAATAGCGATTTAAAGAAAATCAAATTTATATTATGTCATACTTACACATGTTTCCCACACTTTTTGTATGTTTTCATCTATCAGTATCCCCTATTTATTTACACGAGCCTCCTTCCATAGCACATGGCATTGGATGGATATGGATTTCAATTTCGATTCATAAATCTGAATATAAACAGAGAAACATGGTTATGGTTTTGCTTTATGTCACATACTAGTAGTAGGGTATATTTAAAAGACGTACCAATTTTTTCTCAAGTTCAGTGTACCCCATCCTTGCTTTACAGTAAGGGTACCCTGGTTCTGTGGCGTGTTTTTTATTTTCAGCACTCAATAGCTATTTCATAAATAAAAAACTGTCAATCAGAGGGATGAATACAAGAAAACGTCAAATAACGTATTACCGCACACAATATACCTGAAAAGTCTTCTCCCCACGACGGTTGCTAAACGCATCCTACACTCCTTGGGATATCAAGTGTGCATAAAGAAGAGGTGGGTGCGGCTTGATTTTCCCTTCTGAATCTTTAAGATGATATTTCGTTAAAATTGTGCGAAAACCTATATAAATCCTTCCTGTAACTCTTAATACATATTCCTTGTGCGAGGAATCTACTATAAATGCACTCTGCAATGGATGATGAAGAGTAAGTCAATGTTTTGTTATTTTATATTATTTTAATAAATTAAAAAAATGATATCATAATGTTACTGTAATCTCTTCCCAAATTAATGTCTTCATCCCGGTGACAACATGGTGCCACAACTGTACTTTAATCGGCACGGGTTGCCGAGTGATGATTCCAATGTAGCTACTAAAGATGGATTTGTTGGGTTTAACATGTTGGCCCCGCTTATTCCATCCCACCTTAAATTTGATGCCTTTTTCTTTTGCCTTAATGATTTTGGCTAACAGTGTGAAACTACGACTCTCTTGTTTTTTTTGTTCTTTCAGGGTTTCATTTCCTACCATTTACTTAGAAGTAGCATCAATATCTTCCCCCGGAGCGCTAGCATCTGCAATGGGACCAGCAGAAAAAGGTTGAGATACTTGTTGTACCTTAGTACTGGGACCAAAAACAACAGGTTGAGAAACCTGTTGTTGCATTGCACTGGGACCACCAGCATATGGTTGAGAAACCTGTTGTTTCTCTGCATTGGGACCACCAGCTACTGGTTGAGAGACCTTTTGTGCCTCGGGATTGGGCGCATCAGCAGGTGTCAAATTCGTTATATGCATAAGTGGTTTAATATTTACTTTAGATTACATAAAAACAACAGCGAACGGATAATAACATAATGTAACACAATGTATGTAACAATAAACAAATAACCTGATTGTTGTACTCTCTTTTTTTTCTTTAAAGGCAGAAGAGATTTGACTCCTCTATCGATTATGTAAATCCCTTCATTGTGGTCTCCTCTGACATACAAAACACCGTCTACATTGGGACCGTTGTGAAATGATTGTGAAGTTCCTATAAAAGGTTCAACCTCCGTTGACCTTTCATCTGACCCTTCAGTTGTTTTGGTCGATAACAGAACAATTGACCAATTTCGGTTTGCGGGGTCTGGAACATAAAATACTTGTACTTTCTGTGATTCCATTATAAATGGTTCATCTTTCTCCCCTTCTTTACTGAAATAAACATTCATGAATCCTAATTCATCTATTTTAACATCACTCCTGTTATCAACCCACTTGCATTGAAAAATCGGCACTTTGAATTTCGTATAATCTAACTCCCATATTCGTTTAATGATGCCAAAGTATGAAATATTCGCATAAATTGGATTTTTTCCTTAGCACTGGAAACATGCATCGCCTCAGCTAAAAGTGTAACCCCACTATTCTTGATGGTAATATCTTCATCATGTTCATTAGTATAGAATGTATAACCATTAACTGCATAAGCATTGTAAGATAATACGTACACACTTGCTCCTCCGGCTAGCCATCGAAGTC
Organism: Viscum album; assembly: GCA_963277665.1. Taxonomy (NCBI): domain Eukaryota; kingdom Viridiplantae; phylum Streptophyta; class Magnoliopsida; order Santalales; family Viscaceae; genus Viscum; species Viscum album. The sequence continues at coordinate 1,489,473,823 of OY728139.1, read as the reverse complement.
ATTATGAAATTGAGTCTAGACTTTCATCTAACTGCTTAAAAATATGGTCTCAAAACCATCCTATAAACTGTGGATTATGTGTATCTGATATCCATTTTTCATCCCTAGAAGGATTCAAACACCTAATAATTTCTTTGTGGGTTTGAACATATGGGTCAACGTCGAAACTGTTATGCAAAACGTAAAGGTGGGCCTGCTCCCAATCTGTAATATTGATTGTGACAACCTCTCTTCCATAAATTCATTCACCCTCAATCCGCTCAGTGTGATGATATTTCAGTAGGCCAACGATTTCCACACCAGACAGGTATTCGGTAAAAAATTCAACAGCTTCCTCAACAATATGTTGCTCCGTAATACAACCCTCTGGCCGACTTCGGTTTTTGACATACCCTTTCAAAATCTTCATATACCGTTCAATGGGGTACATCCATCTATAATGTATAGGACCACATAGTCGAATCTCTCTCACCAAATGAACCATCAAATGAACCATCACATCAAAAAATGTCGGCGGGAAGAACATTTCCAATTCGCATAATATGACGGAAATTTCTCTTTCAATAGTTAGAAATTTCCCCTGGTCTATAACATTGTTTCATATATATTTGAAGAAGAAACTAAGCTTTGTTAATATATGGCATAAATTCTACGGAAAAATGCAATGTAAATCTATAGGAATTAGATCTTGCCTCAAAACATGGCAGTCATGTGATTTCAGACCCTTTAATTTTAATTCTCCCATTGACACGATGTTCTTGATATTTGATGAATACCCCTCTGGAACCTTTATGTCATTCAAGAAGTTGAAAAACTGATATCTCTCCTACCTGGAAAGAGTGTAAGCAGCAGGAGGAAGAAATGTTCATTTTTCACCCTTCACTAGTTCCAACTCTTCTCGTATTCCCATCTCAACCATGTCCAATCTCGCCTTAATTCCATACTTTATTTTTCCGGGTGCATTTAGCAACGTGTCGATGACACTATCACATACATTTTTTCAACACGCATAACATGAAGAAAATGTTTGACATACAGACAATTCCAAAATGGTAATTCAAAAAAACAGATCTCTTTCTCCAACCAGTTTTTGTAAGGTTTTTCAAAAACGGTTTACCAAAAGTAGTGTCCAAATATTTTACTTTATCAAACAATTGATCGCCTGTTAGTGGAGATGGTGTTGTACGTTCTTCTGAACTTCCATCGAATGATGTCGTCCAAGATCGGTACTTATGTCATCGGGGTAGAAATATGTGATGTCCTAGAAACAAGGTTTTCGATGAATGTTTCTACCTAATTGATTGTGTACCTTGTTTGCAAACGGGACACCCTTGAGTTCCTTTAATGCTATATCCTGAAAAATTTCCATAAGTAGGAAATTCATTTATCATCCCATAAAACATGGATTTCAAAGTGAAATGTTCATTTTTGTAAGAATCATACTGCGTAACACCTTAATCCCACAATATTTTCAAATCCTCAATCAATGGGGCCAAATAAACATCAATATCATTACCTGGTTATTTTGGTCCTGATATAAGAATAGATAACCTGATGTATTTTCGTTTCATGCATAACCACGGCGGAAAGTTATAGTTTACCAATATAAACGGCCATGTACTGTGACTACTACTTTGAAAACCTAAAGGATTCGCCCCATTTATAGATAACGCCAGATGAAGGTTTCTCGGCTCATTCCCAAATTCAGGATACTCGTGATCAATTCTCTTCCACTGAGGAGAGTCTTCCGGGTGAGATAGTTTCCCATATTTAATTCTTGTATATGCATGTCATGTCAATTGTCCTGCAGTCTCCTCACTTCCATATAGGCGTCTAAACCTAGGAATGATTGAAAAGTACCATACAACTTTCGTAGGACTAGAATCAACTTTCTTGTATCAGGAATCACCACACTTTGGATATTCTTTAAGTGATTTTTGGTCCTTGAGAAACAATATACAGTCATTCGGGAAAGCATGTATTCTTTCAGAGATCATACTCATCGATTGTAGCATTCATTTGGCATCGTATGTTCAGCTTGGGAGTTAATTATCTTCTGGGAGCATGTCATTCAGGAGAGCAAGTAGTTCCATAAAACTGGCGTAACTCCACCTGTTGCCTGCTTTCAAATTATACAGCTTCAATACAACTGACAATGCTATATATTTAGTGCAACCAGCATACAATGTCATTTTTACAAAACTCTTTAACTTCTCAAACAATTTTGGGCAATCACGAAGTTCATCTTCAACTATCCTTATCATTTCCTCAATAGGATCTTCATCATCATTCACATCTGTAATCACACCATCCATACGATCGTCTTCACTGTTCATTCTTCTAATCATATCAGATGATCTATAAAATATCGTTTTCTCTGAGTCACTACCTACATTCGTTTTTCCCCGTGTTTATTCTAACATTTATAACTTCGATCTATTCCGTGATAGATCAGGTGTTCTTCCAACTCCTCTGGACAAATTTGTCTTGAATAACAACAGCGTAAACACGGACAAAGGATTTGAGAAGGGTCACATGCATGATCTTCCGCAAACTTTATAAAATCTTTCATACCATCTTCATACTCTTTTTTCAACCGATTGGAATTCATTAATTCTTTATTCATATTCATTGTCTTTATGGGTTCGATCTCGAACTTCCGTAATATTATGTTTTAATTAATCAGGTAGCATTGTTTGGGTTTTATAAAAACAAATCATGGTACAAATGCCTTAAACACATGTGAAATCCATATACATGGTGTGTCTAGTAGGGTGAACATCGTGTATGTATAAGATACCTGATTTAATCTGACATATATAAAATTTATTCCAAGTTAGTCTTATAAAGACTGAATGATGCCTTTGAAAATACATGACATTTATAACAACTTGAGCTAAAGGTGTGAACTTTAGATACATATTGAGTCACATCACCAGTTATGCATCACATATTTGTTGAATACACGGTGTGTAGTCCTTACATGACCACTAGGGGTGTATAGTCTATACACATCAAGTCTCTATGGTATCTATACATGGTGTGAGTGAAGTAAAACACATTTCATATGGTTCTACCATTATTTCATGCCATGTACATGGTTTCATGCTGAAGTATATGTCTTGGAGATACATTGTGTGTGACCTAGGTTCACATGACATGCAAAATTTAAAATGAAACTTATTCCAAGTTTGAGTCAGAAGATTATTCCAACAACCGCAAAACTATACAAAAACACAATTGTGATCACAATCGCAACACCATACAAACCAAAAAATCAAAATTTTAGATGTTAAAAATCATCCCTTATTCAATTTTGTTTGTTATTTTAGGGGTTATCACAGAAGTTTTATCATCCTGGGGTGTTCATTCATAAGTCAATTATAAGTAAATTACCAATTTATATATTCCAATGTTCAACAAGAACCAACCAATATTCAATTAACTTAGTGCGCAAACAAGGACCACCAACGGCCATGATTTTCAACGAGGCGTTTAGCCCGTACATTTCACATTATTACCATCAATATTAAACAGTAATAACATGCGAACAAGAGGAAACCAATGAGTAACAGGAGAAAACTCACTGCGAAGGTGTCCTTTAGCACACGACAGAGGAGCGTTCGTGGCAGAGGAGAGGCGCATAGAAGAGGAGACTTCCAACTGAAAAGAAAACATAAAATAGGGGAAACCCATGAGAATAAAATAATCTAAAACCGAGTAGACCATTTACCATATCCCACAAACCCCAAAAGACAATGCATGCAAATAAATTTAAATTTATTGATAGAAATCACTATCGGATCACTAATTTTTATCCAAACCAAAGGTGCAAAAAAATCCAAATAGGAATCAGAAGGATCACATACCTCGAGAAAAAAAATCCAACCATAATAGTGATCAAGCATAGAACAATGTGAACTAGATGGGAGGGATTGACCCAAAATATCATCGGGATAAAGATCTATCCAAGAGGATAATTTCATAAAAAATATGAATCCTCAAGAACTCTATGGATCCCAAAAAACCTTTTTTGTGACATTGACACTACATGTAATACATTTACACATCGTGTAATCCTCTTAACTAAAAAACAAGTCACTTTTTATTTAAAACATTATATTTTTTATTCAAATGATATGTTACCATTACAAAGTTTGTCAAATTCTCACATTGTGCATCCAATTAATGTGTCATTTTTTGAGGTCATTACATGTCATGTACTCCATTTACACGTCATGTAATTTATCAAAATATAGTAAAAAATGCTGTTTTGTTTCTAAAAATTCCCTAAAGATCACTAAATTTACCAATACATGTGTCCTCCAAATAATTTCTCATCATTCCTTAACCAAAAAAATCCAAAAAAATGTTAAAACATACCTCACATAAAATGTAATGAGACCAACCAAGAAGTCTTAAAAACTATCATTGTTTTTCTAATATGAGAAATTACTATTTTACCCTTAAACCCACATAGGAATAGAATTTCAAATTTCCCTCTATTTTCTCAACCCATGACATTATTGGTCTGCAAAACCTCCCCCATAATGATTATCTTACATTAAAAGCCTTGGAGGTTAAACAATATCCATGATTTCACCATAGATACCTTCGAATCAAATGCCACCTTGAATATCAAAAGTTCCCCCAACACTTCCAACATGATGTTCATTCATCCAGGACTGTTTTTATTCTTCCCATCATGGGAATATCATTATCATCACCCCATATAAGAAATAATAAACCCCACAACCCATGATCTATATAAAACTGAATGGAAAGATTATAAAATATTGAATTAGTATCAAAATAGTTTCCAATCCCAATTATCAGATCACCATTAATGACATCCCACATGTTCAACAATCCACTTATATTGAGGATCACAGTCTCCAATGACCAATGGTTCACTCCTCCCTATACGGATTCCTATACATTTATCCTCAACTACTCACCACCACTATCCTTTTCAATGAAGACTGAATCCCCAAGAACCTCTCATTGGTCCTCATGAAACCTGAATGAAAAATTAGGATCAGAATCATATGAGTCAGACAGCATAAAAAAAGGCTAAAACACATAATCAACCGACTATTCCCCTATATCATGTTAGTCCCAACCAGCTGGAGCACTTTCATTTCTCATCTTCAGAATTAAGGCATATTCCTCATACCAAGATAAGACACACGACTACACAACACCTAGGTATTGATCTAGAATCATGAATTACAAACCATAATTTGATTTTGTTTCCTGAAGTGAAACCAAAAATAGAAGAACCAACATATAAAAGCATCTAACCACACCCACCTTGTCGGTGGCGGCAGAGGCGGAGGCGGCGGCGACGGTAGAGGCGGCATCGGTCGCGGTAGCGAAGGTGGAGGCAGCAGAGGCAGCGGTGGTCGCGGCAGCAGGGGCGGAGGTGGCGGCGGTGGTGGAGGAGGAGGGGGATGAGGAGGAGGATAGGCGAGGAGGAGGAGGATGAGGAGGACAAGGTCACGGTGGCGAGGGGCCTGGTTCAGCTTCCGTGAAAGCTTGACCGCGTGCGAGCGAGGATGGCCTATTAGGGTTATTAAATAAAAACCGAGGGAACCTTTATCAGCGCTTGTTAAAAGCGCTGATAAAGGTATGTTTTATCAGCGCTAAAATAAAAGTGTTGATAAAACAATCATTTATTAGCGCTTTTTTAGCACTGATAAAGAGATACCTTTATCAGTGCTAAAAAAACGCCCTGATAAATGTTACCTTTTATCAGCGCTAAAAAAAGCACTGATAAAGGGGTACCCTTTATCAGCGCTTGTTTTATCGCTGATAAATGTAACATTTATCAGCACTTTTAGATAGCGATGATAAAGGCATACCCCTTTATCAGCAGTTTCTGTTTAGCGCTGATAAAGGGCAGCGCTTCCCTTGCCCTATTTTGTGGTAGTGTAAATTTCTCCCTCCATTATTTTTTTTCTTATATATAATTGAATAAATAGGGGATTGGTGGTTATCTAATAATTAAATTTTAGTAAGTGATAGATGGGTAGTGGAAAAACTTTATCATTTAGGATAAATAATGTTGGATTGGGTATTGGCTAATTCAATTGAGCATATTTTTTGAAACTCACTCAAACATAGGAAGGAGGGTAAAACATGCTAATATTTTCCCAAGGATTATTATCAGCATCACCATTTGGAAAAGAGAGTGAGGGGAAGAGATTATGGAATATCACATTAATTTTATTAGTTGATGAATATTGGATAACTTGGAACTAGGCTATCATTATATCTATAAATTCTAATGTTATCTGATCACCCTTCTCATATCACGGTTTTCAATAACGTGTTTCACCATTATGTTTTTAACATTTTTAAATTTATTTATTTTTTCTAAACATAAATCAATTTCCAAAACACCCCCTACATTCTCTAATTTATAGTCTAAAACTTGAATGTTTTGTACATCCCTTTGGATATAACATTGGTTGACTACTATGATAAATTTTAACTTCAAAATATTTATTTTTTTCCACACCACATAAAGTCACATGTAATAGACCATGTAAAATATTTAGGTGAATTACACTATATATATTCATATATATTCTTATGATTTTAATAGATATAGTAAGAATATATGTGTACATTTTCATAAGTATTCATTATAATGAAGTAATATGATCCAAATGATTACGGACTAAGAAGAAAGAAAATGTCTAAATCTATTAACACTTTGATTGGACACCCTTATCAGTGTTCACCAAGTAACAAACATTGACAATAACTTCACCTAATAGAAAATTATTGGCTCTATAATATTATATTATCTGTAAAAATAGATAACACACACACACATACATTTATGATTTGAAAGAAAATACTTTATTTCTAACAACTCGGTTTCATTATAGATGTTACCATCAATAATCAATAAATCTCCACCCATAAAATGTTTCTAATATTTGAGTGAATGATAATTATATCCCAACCATATAATTATCTATTCCATGATCCTTAAAAATATGAAATTCCATGATTTTAAAATTACTCTAAATTATTTCTCATCTCAAATAAACCTAAAAACCACCACCCCCAAACCTTGATCTATGACCTAAGTAAATCATAATTATGTACCACACCTATCTATTATCACTGAAAAACTATCATAAAAATTTTTATCTAACATGAACTATGGTTTTTATTGATACATCACACCCCTCCCATATTTTTGTCCAAATATAGTTTCAAAATGAATTATTAGAGGGTGAATTGAGTTAAAAAATTATACCCTTTAAAAATATAATTTAATTTTATGGTTTATTTTATTTTATATGTGCATAAGAAGATAAAACAGAAAAACAATGAACAATAAATACAAGTTTTTAATATATTTTCAATGTAACCAAGTACAATCCCGTACTTTATTCCACCAACTCTCAATGTAGTTTTATAGATTTTATTCAATATATTTGACTTTTTAGATCATCGGGACTGAGTGAAAATAGATAACACTTAGTCTTTTATAATGGATTTAAAAAGGAACTTATTATAGTTGGACCTCCAAAATTCTTAACTACACATATAGTGAACCACACAATGTTTTCTAATTCAATTAAAAATATGAAATCGTGTAAGAAAAAATTTTATCAAAAGATGATAATACCTCTATATTCAAATTAGAAACTAGTTAATAATTTCTTGATGTATAATAAAAAGTCACCACATAACATAGATTGATCAAAATCTTGTCTCGATATTTTAATTTCCTCACTGAAAATCTCATGTATTATAATCTATTATAACTTGTTTTTATATCATTTCTTATTAATTTTTAAAAAATGATATTAAATAATTCATACTCAGTTTTCTCTTTATAATACAAAAAATATGGAAAATATCTCTAACTATTTCAAAAAATTATGATAATTTATTAATAGAATGATTCTAAAAAAATATCTAAAAAAGTGATCAATGATCAAATTAGAGACTTATTTATCATCAAATGAAATATTAAATATCAGTAAAATAAATATTTTCTTTGGCGAAAACTAACTTCAAGCAGGAATAGACTTCTCCAAAAATATGTTATATAATTTTAACTTGAGAATTTATCCTCACATAATAGTAAAATTGAAAATTTATTAATTTCATTACAATAACCTAAAAAAATATTCTTTGAACGAACAACATTATGTTTCTTCATTATATATAGTGGTTAACCCATGTTACTAGGACATGTGAAACATTAAACCTTATCAAATTGATGAACTTCCTTTTTATAATTGAGATATATAAACAAATAATCTATAAAAGAGTAATTTTAGAAAACTAGTCATCATATAAAATTTAAAAAAGTCTTTCCCAAGTGAGAAATTAGAAAAATAAAGGTTATATAATAGTTACTCAAACTTCATGAATTTTTAAGTAATTCTTAAAATAGTTTTTAAAATTGTTTACCTCACACACAAACAAAAATATATTTCCCCTAAAAACAATATATTTCTTATAAATAAATTAATATCAATAATTAGGAAACTATTTAAAACAATAATTAATACAACCTTACTTTCATAAAATAAAATATTAGTAAATAAACATTAAATTTTAATGAGAATAATGAAATATTGGAATTAAACTGAGAATAATAAAATATAACAATAATATAAACCCTTTTGATTATAGAAACCCAAAACATTTAAACAAAATATACAAATTTTATTAAAAAATAAAAAATTTGTTTTTTAGTTATTTTACCGATTTTGTGATATAAAAGATGTTTTAAAAAAAATAAATACATAAGAAATATAGAAAAATGAATTGAATTCATAGAATATAAGCACGATTTAAATTTTTTATTGGAACTCACATTTATTAAAACAAATTAAAATATAAATACAATTATACTCGAAAAAAATATAAATATCAAAATATAAAAATACAATTAGGTAAAGATTCATTTAGAATAGAAAAATGATTATGATGATATTGGAGAAAACACATTGATATTTGAGAAATCCTTCATAAAATCTATCTTTTACTTTTCTAGTTCATTAAATGAGGAATCCATTACCAAAAAATAATTATCTTCAAATTATTTATCAAAAGAATACACATATTGTCACCACCATTTATTTTTAAAAGTAAACACTATGTTTTATATATTAAAAGATAAATCACACTGATATTAAGTAAAAAAATTATTATTATTTAAATATGATCATTATAATATATCCATTAAATTAATGGGTATGAGTAGTATTAACTAAATTATGAAATATAAATATATATATAGATATATATATTACCTACTAAATATTAATTCCTTTGTGAATTATTATGAAATATATACTCAATTTTTAGGCATTTTATGCTTTAGAAACACGTTCACTTCAAAATCCTAATTTTCTTCTATTTATGAGTGAATATTATAAACAATTTTTGGAATATATATAATTACTATTTTATAAAAAAAATATAATTTATGACATTATCATACCTAAATTATCTTAGTCTTAATTTTTTTTATTTTTCTGAAAGTATTAAATTTCCAGTGAATAGTGAAAATAACCAATTATTATTGAAAACTATATTTTTGTTCCAACTATTTTTGAAGTTCCACTTTATTTTAAAATAATTAAAAAATAGTAATATAATACCATGAATAATTAATTTAGTTACATTGAATTTTTCAATTTAAATTTGTAAAAACATTTTTTAAACAGAAATATGCATTTATTTTAAAAACATTATATTTTCTAAAAAGTGATTTTCATCACATTTTGTAAGAATATTTATAATTAATTCTTATCAATTATAGGTATTAAACATATAAAAATTAAATTCCTTGATTCATATATCTATATTTATCCAAGGATGATTTTCTTACATTTATCTGATGAAATCTAATTGTGAAAAAATACTGTTTTTTAAGAAATACGATATCTTTCAAGATATCACAAGCACATAGAAATGATATTAAAATTTATGATACTTATTTAATAAATAGATAATGATATAATAGTATTAATATAATTAATAAATAATTTAAAACACTTAGATTATAATTTATTCCATAATAACTATGAAATTCATTTTCAATGCTGGCGTAGAGCATGCGCAACATGAGAAAAGTCAAATTTGGTATCCTAAAAATAATAATTGAAATTTTATAAGTCCTTGATCGACTTGGACGTTAATTTTATGTAATATTTATTATTATTATAGTTATAATCTAATTTTATGGTTATATAACTTGTTCATTGTCCAAGTGTCTGTGAATTGCTTGTGTAAGGCCAACAAAGTCAAAATGACATATATAATGTATTTTCATGATATAAATGTGAGTTAGAATAAATATTAAATGAATTTTAATGATTATTTTGATCATAATAAAAAAATCATGATATAAATTAATTTATGTCTTTTTTGGGCCCCCTAGAAGAGATTATGACCTATATAATATTTTAGTTAATGAAAAGCCAAACATGTCACACTCTTATTTTAATTACATGTAATATTTTTAATTTTATGTTTTTTAGAAGATATGTTAAAATATAAATAGTTTCTGAAATATAAAAATATTTACCTCTATCATGGTATTTTATTTTAAATTTTTATGAAATATATAATTACCTTTAATTCTTTCACAATGATATTGTAGTAATTTTTTAATTAATCAAAAAATAAAATAAATGATATGAAAAATAATAAAAATAAATATAATTATGATAAAAAATCTACTACAATAATTTTATTGATTTTTTTTACATATTAGGAATATTTTGAAATAATTGGTTCTAATTTTTATTATTAATTTGATATTATTAAATTCATTGTAATATATAGTTCTTAAATTGATGTTGTGAATATTTCATATTAAAAAATATATTATTAAATGATATAAAATTAATAAAAAAAAATAAATTAATCCAAGTAATAAGTGAAAGGTTTAAAATATAAACTATTTACTATTTATGGGACTTTTTTTCTTTTATTGAAATTATATTGACCCTCAAAGAGCAAAGAAACCTGTTGTCATGGTAATAGTAAAAAAGGGTCAAATATGTGTTAAATCCATAAGATAATAGTATAAATATAGACAAAATTATATATTTTTATTTAATGAGGGTATTTAGACTAATTATAATATTATATTATAAAAAATTACATTGGATCCATTTTTAATTGAAATTTAATATATATTAATTTAATATTTTTAGAAATTCCAAGAGTTCCCCTCCATTCTCCCATAAAAGGGTGCTAATTCATCTAATTAATTCACACATAAAAATATATTGTTTCCACAAATTAACAGAATACATTACTTTTCCACCTTACCTATTAAATCGAGCTTATTTTATGTATAGTACCAACATTTTTTGTCTTAATGTGTTGATTCAAGGAGGTTTTCCAAATAAGATGTATAGTTTTTATCTTCATATTTTAGTTCTATTTCTTCTTCCACATCAATAAAACCTTCATGAAACATGATAAAATAAAAAATTCAGTATCATATTTAGATTTATAAGTTATTGTGTTATTTTAATGACCAATATCGTTATCCTCTTCCATAAAATGGTAAAATAATTCATCATTTGTGTGTATGGAAGACTACTGCCTCACAAACCGATGTAATTCATTTTTCACCATCATCTCTCAAGACTTCTTATAATGTAGGAAATATTTTTTATATATTATATTCATGAAATATTTATCATTATTAAAATACAATATCATTTATATTATTATCTTTCCTTGTATAGAAAAATAATAACACTGTTCCTGTGTATGTGTGGACTACTACCTCTGTGAAGCGATGCGGTTTATTTTTGATCACCACATCACATTGATGATGTGTATATAAGTATATTTAAAGAAGTAATAAAAATATATGATATTATAATCATTTTTTATATATAAAATAATATTTATTCTTCTTTCTATAATGATCATAGAAAAATTCAAATGTTACCTATGCATATGTACGGCCTATAGTCTCTATGATTGTAACATAGTTCACTTTTCATAACCATATGTAATGGTTGAATTAAAAAGTATGATTTTCATATAAAAATGATAATTATTTGTAAATATTATTCTGGATATTATGGAATAATGACTTCTTAAAACATATTCAACTAACCAAAGTCATTTTTGACATAAGTATCAAATATCATTAAATATATTTAAGTGCACTTAAGGGATTAATTAATTTTATATAAGATAGAAATGAGTTATATAAAATATAAACATTAAAAAATTATTAATAAAGTTAATAATTTACCTACTCACTCAAAATTAATATTTTTATTATCAAACACTTTTAAGGAAAAAGTGAGAAACCATAGTTCAAGCACAAAAGGAAACAATCGAGCATTTAAGTAAAATTTAGGTCTACCAGTTTTAATCTCCCAAAATAGTTTCCCTGAGATAGTGTTTGTAGAGTGTCAGGTTCCTCTATCATAATATCTTTAATCCTAAATTCCATCTTTTCCCAACATTGGATGTAATCCCCAATGCTATGCTTCCCCTTATTTACTCCCCTTATTAAAATTGGGTCTTGTTTATCAATCCAGATACCCTTCTCCTCATTAATAGTCACCCTTAGAGACCTTGCCATAATTTTTTAGCCTCTTTATCTGGATAATTAATTTTCAAAATAGTTTAAATTATTATCTCTTATGAACTCATGAGAAATTCAAAAGAATATTCGGTTATAGCATCAGAATCCTATTTGAATTCTAACTCAGAGAGTTAGTTATCATTGACCATATGCTTGGCCTTTGATTTCTTCGTATATCTAGTCTCCATTGGCAGAGGTAAATCTGAGTAAACCTTCCTTTAATTTTGGATGCCCCTTCTTCTCGTACTTCTCTTTGGGATTGGGAACCTACTCTCATAAACTTCATCCTCTAGGGATCCTATAATGTGGTCGGAACATTTGTCATTTGATACATTCCAATGGACCTTTTTCTCATCCTTGAAAAATTGGATAGGATATTTTTCAAAAACCCGGACCGAATCATCATGGGATAGAAGCTCAAACCAGTTTCCTAACACAAGACCTCATACCTCCTTATGACTCTTCCTGATAAAGGCATCGCCACCTATTTTCAGTTCTCAAACATTTCCATTTGTAGGAGTACTCTCTCTAGGTTCCTTTTTTACCTCAACCTAGCCACTAACATTGATACAATTCCTTAATCTCACCTTCTCATCATTTAAAAAAGTTTTTTTTATTTTTCTATGGTTTTTAAATTTGTTTTTATAAACATTTTAATTTTTACAAAATAGATTTAAGGGATTTTTTATCCAAAGAAGGTACATTGTGAATTTTCTAAACAAATATTGAAGGAATATTTTTTATACGGCATGAGAGGATTTTTCCACCATTATGACTAATATTTTCTTTAGAATTTACATTAAAATTTTAAATTGTTATTTTAAATGAAAATTGTTTCCTTTGTATCTATATTTTTTCTAATTATATTAGGGGTTTTCCTTAATGACTATATTTATAATGAAAATATTCAAAATTTGTTATAATTTTATGCTTCTTCAGTATTGTTTATGATGATGAATGGATTTATTAAAAACCAAAAATTGTTGGATCCATGATATTTCACTAATTAATGGTGTATTTTTATGTTATAAGTTGACCATGATGGTTATTCTAATTATAAATATGATGGTTAATCCAAGAATAATCGTGATCATCATTTCAAGTATAACTGTGAGGGATATTTCATGTGTTTACATGAGGGTTACTCCATAATTATATATGAAAATAAAATGATTCCAAAAGTTACCTATAGGATTTATTTGTTCTTATTATGTTTTTATATAAATATCTTGTTTCACGTATTTTGTTATTGAGTTTATGTTCAAAGTAATGAATATGTTTCTTCTTAATATTGAAAATTATAACTTTGTGAGAAAGTTTTCATGAGTTTTTCATGTTTTAAAATAAATATATATGGATTTAATTTTGCTTTTTATATTTCTTAAAAAATATTTTCTAGAAACATTTCTATAGAATATTTGATTTCACGAATAGGAAAATGTTTATTTTGATCCAATTTTTTTTTTCAAATAGAAAAATTTTATACGTATTCATAGACTGATGTTTTCTTTCTTTTTATGCCCCTTATGAAGATTTTTTCTCTCATTCTATGAATAAAAATTATTTTCGTAGGGTTTAAGGATGGTTGATGGAGAATAAAAATTCATGTTTATTGTCATGATGTTTTTTATGAAAAAATCGTGTTTTTTTAAAAGTTGTTTATGGTAGAATAAATAGATAATGATCATAAGAATATAATATTTATTATATAGTTCTTATGTATGATTTATTAACTAATTATTTTATACTCTAAATCAAAAAGATCCTTTTGTTTTTATGAATGTGAAATCTAGTTCATAGACCCTAGAATATATAACACTTAAGGTCGGGTATGAACACATATTCCATCCAATGAATTAGTGAATGTGGATAATATCATTTATAAAACACAAATCTTTAAATTATCAGAAATTAAATTTTAAAAATTTCATGTCCAAGTTTCCTCACTTATTCTCCTATTACAAAAGAATAATGTACTCATTTATCTTTTAAAATTTAAAAAATTAGACAGAAAAAATTTAACTAAAACACATATTATCATTCAAGTCATATAAATCATTTCCATGAAATCCATTCTTTTCACAATATTATATCTAAAATAATAAAGAAAGTATTTTTAACCATATATGACATTGAAATAAATATCCTCTATCATCTCATTGACATATAATTTATCAAAAAAATTATCGAGTATGTATACATTTTTTTATTCTATCTACTATAAAGTTTTTTAAAGATTTTTTGAAATTTATTCTTACTATATCATAAAATTTCTTCAAAAACACACAAATTTGTATTTAAATAATTCAAGTTATTTTTAATGATGGGGAATTTTTTATCATCTCTGTAGAAATATCTTACATGGACATAAAACTTTTCTTGAACTCATTCAAATAGTAAAATCTAAAAGCAACTTATGATTATAAGAATAAGATTTAAAATTTTAATATTCAAATCCTTTATCTGTTTTATCCTCAACAATATTTTTCATTCTCATTAAATTCTCAGTTCCCAACTATTGACATATCAAGCATAATATCATTCCTTTATGAACTATATAGTGTAGAAGATATTTTTTCCTTTGGATATTTCTTAAATTTATTCATTTTTGACATTGTGAAGAAAACTTCTTTTAATATATTTAAACTAGGTTTTCTAAAAATATTATATATAATCAGAAAAATATCTCAATAAATAAATAAATAAATTTTATTACAAACATAATACATTTACAATTTCTTTAATTCATATGTCTCAATCATGGTGTCATATATATTTGTAATGTTTTTCTAAATATTCATCTTGATATTCTGATTTTCAAAAATAAATTACGAAATTTTATACCTAATAGAATGATTCTAAAACAAATAATAATCAATAGGTATAAAATTCTATTTATCCAAACTTTTCATTAAATTTGTAATTCTCAAAAATCTACACCTATAATTATATACGTTTATTATCTATAAATTTATATTTTCATACAATTACAAATCATATAATATTAACTAGTTCTAAACATTTTAAATACACTTTTATTCAGCATATCAAATTTAATAAAAATATTCATTGTAAAAACATCAAGGTTAACATAAAAATATTTGGTATAGATGTCTTATTAACCTATATACAATATAATCTCCCCATTAATATCTTTATTTAAATAATCTTCTCTAAAAAATATCACTTTAATATTAAAATCTCAACAGTCTTCCTTAATTTTTTTTATTAAGATCAATGACAAAAACTTATTGGTTTTAGAAAAATTGTATCATAAACCACATTAAATATTATATAAAACTCTAAATATCCTTATATTCTATGAACCATAGTATCAATAACATCATATTTTTCAATTAAAAATACTTGAATAGTCATAGAAATATTTTTATTAGTAATCTCTATTTCTACCATTTAAATAATATTTTTCAGCATATTTATTTTTTACATCAATACTATCATAGAATTCCACATGGACTATAGTGGCAAAAATTCGATCACATACACTATCTTTTATAGGTATATTAATCATTTCAAAAGTTCCATCTTAATAATTAACAATGAAATTATCAACTAAAATTTTAACATCCCTAATAGTAATTTAGACTTAAGTAATATCCCCTTTAATATTAATATTTACATAAAAAAATATATTTACTGCATATTCAGATCTCTTTTCTTCAATAGAAACATTTTGAATATATTTTTCTCTAAGAACCACTTTTGTACCATTAGTATACCCCCATAACTTTTTCTATAATATCAATCAACATATCTTTCACCATGTTATTATTTTCACTCTCTAAAAGAACATTAGTATGTTAATATTCATTTTTACCATCCGCTTATATAGGTAATAAAATAATCAAATATATAATCTTTTTGGGACCCATTTTATATGAAATTCACTAAAAAATGAATTTTGATGATGATGTATATTGGAATTATCATTTTTTAATGTCACTTTATTCCATTGAAAAAAGGAAAACCTCTGAAAAGATAATAATTCGTATTTCATTTACTTATGCTATAATTTCTCACTATTCTCTTAATATATCATATCTATAAAAATTGGAAGGATTTCAATATAAGTGCATATATGAAAAATACATAACTAAAAAATGAAAATTTCTAAACATTATGCCTTTTTGAGAAATTATAGTATGAATAAATTTACTGAAGCCTTTATGTTGAAGAATTAAATTATACAACATATTATTTTAAATATCAAAAAATTCCAAAAAAAAAGAGTACCCAATATTGTGCTTTAATTTCACCATCATATAATACATTTCTATTAAAAAAACAAATATCCAAAATAGTATACTAAAAATATTTCCCATTCATTTTTAGATTAATGATATCCTCAATACTACAAAAATATAATAATATGTTATCTTAAAATTATTCAACAATTATTCATAAATAAAATTAATAAAGGAAGTATTAAAAAACTAAAATTTGGAAATTCAAAAAATTATTTAATAGAAGATCCATTGGATATACCAATTGTAATTCAATAAAATTACCTGGAAAAATAATTATTTTATGGGATAATTATAAAGATATATGTAAAAAAAATTTGTGAAAATAATAATCAAATTTCATAATAATTTTTAGAATTAATAAAAAAAATTATATGATAAAATTATGGTGAATTTTTATGGTTCGTATCTTGGAAATATAGTTTTTTGTTTAAAGGATTTCAAATAAGAAAAATTGTTTAAAAATAATTAAAGAATATTTAGGGATATAAACAATAAGAGGTATTTTAAAGCTTGAAATAGAAATAATCACATATAAATATGTAAAAAATAAATAAATAATATTATATACATTATAATAAAAAAATTAACCGAAGATATTTATGAAACAAAATTAACACTAAAACAACATAAAAAACACATACATAACTTTTTTACCATACATTTCAATATTATGAAATATATGAAATTTTTGTTTAATTTTTCTTATCTATAAAAATCACCCTTACACAATGATTTATGGAAGATTAAAATTGAATTTTCAAAGCACATGTAGTATTAAACCAAAATTTTCAAAATTGTGAAGTCCAATCTTAAAAAACCATGTAAGTTAAAAATATAATAAAAAAGTGTTTGAGTTTGAGACTAGCGGAGTTTTTGGAGTGGATATTTTCTATCCTATTTTTTATTTTGATAATTACAAAACTCTATCTTCTATGTTTTATAATTGTCTAATTTTTATTTTTGGAAGGATTTTTAATCTGATAGATTTTCTATATTTATTACTCTTATTCTTAATCTTTTTTTTTCTTATTTCTATATTCTATATTGATATATTTCACTACATACATCATACTAAATATCTAATGTTTTTAGTCACATTCATTATATGTATTAGGGTGTTGATAATTTCATTATATTAATTATATTAATTTTTAACTCTTTTATGTTTTAACATATTATGTATGAATTTTTTATATTTTGTTAGAAAAGTAATTCATGTTAATTATTAAATATTTAATAGTATAAACATATAATGTATTAATTTTTTTTTATCAAAGTACAACTTATTATAGACTTAAATTCATATATTTAAAATATTCTACATACTATTTAAAACATATTTCATATTATATAAAACATCTTATTTTGTGATTTTAATCATCCTTTGTATACTTTGATTTAAAATTTTGTTGGGTACAACTTCTTACAAATCATGATTTCTGAAAAATTCATATATCATAATATATGAAAATTAAATTATAGTTTTAAAACTATCTTAGGTATTAAATATTTTTTTACATACAAAATATATATCAAAATTTTAAATTATACTTATTAATTTCAAATGTTTCATATGGATTTTAAAACCATTCTTACCATTTATATTGTGATCATTTTGTTTTTAAAATAAATCTTACAAATTCAATAGTGTTGGGAGTTCTAATTATTTAATTTAATTAATTTTGAAAATATATAATTTATGATTATCAAAATATATGACTAAAAGTGGTTTGGAAGTTATATAATTTTTATATTCATGTATAATTCATGCCATTGAGTGTTTTGTTATATATATTTTTCTATTAAGTGTTTTCATTAGTTCATTTTGGTATAAATTCATCTGGTGATATATATAGAAACTGTTTTCAAGTGCCTATAAGTATATCATAATATTAATACCACACATAATCCATCCATTGAATATAAATTAAGAAACATCATGGACTAACCATTAGATACTACTTTATAAATAATGATTGAATGAACTTGATGAAAATGTTTTTTTTTGTAATAATAGTTAATTTTTATATTCTGATACTATGATCATGACTATATATTTTTATGAACACAAAGAAATATTTACCATGTTGAAATGATTATCTTACCATGATCAAGCTGCAATAACTATTTGAGTTCTCATCTTTTCAGGTTTTAATAAGTTTTATCTTCATTATTATTTTTGATTTTATAATAACAATGTTTATTTTATTATTTTCCATAAAAATATATATTATTTTTCTTATACCTCCACCAAAAAGGTACATTTTTTGGCCTCTAACTGTAAAATGTATTTATCTATGGGTGTTCTTCCACTCATAAAAGGTACGATTTTCATCAGGATATGAATTCCATGGAAAGTAAAGTTGTTTGATTATAACTTTATTAAAAAATGTAAATTTAAATTGATTTGTGAATCTCATACATAATTCAATTTTCTTTAATATCATTTCTCTCAAGGAGGGAAGATATGTGAAGAGGACATGCATGTTCTTGTACGGCACATCAGACTGGGCCAAAACTATCTCACCAGATCCAGAGGTTGGGGTATTTTAGGCCCTCCATGATCCATGACTGTATCGAGTTTTCCAAGAGGTTCCATGCATTCAAAATCCATGAAACATTTGTGCATCAGCCTCCAAAGCCTCTCCACACTACCGTGTACTATTGGCCCTTTGCATTCTTGGGACTTGATTTCCTGGGACCATATCCACCGACAACGTCTCGCCAATGTAGATTCATCCTGACTGCTATAGATTTCTTTTCTAAGTGGGAAGAGGGAGTTCCACTCATGGAGGATTGGGCCTGATCTATCATTGAATTTATAATCTCCAATATCATATACTGATCCGGAGTCCCTCATGTCGTCCTCACTGATAACAGCACCAACGTCCAAGAAGTCGAACTGAAGAAGTTTTACACCAAGTACAATATCTATTCTAACCATACCTCCCACTATCACACGCAAGAAAATGGGAAGATCAAGGAATTTAATAAAACCCTCTTTAACATTCTGTAGAAGATGATTGGTCATAACAAGAAGAGTTTTCCTGATAAACTCCCCAATTCTCTTTTTTCATATCAGACGACGACTCTGAATTCCATTAAAGTGACCCCAGATTCCCTATTGTATAGAACAGAGTCAGTCCTGTCCATCGATATTTAGTTTCCTTCATTATGCATGACTATTTATGATCAATAGACACCAGATAAAGTAGATGAAATCCATCTAGATGAACTGGAAGTACTTGATGAGAACAGGTTTTGTTCATTGCACAATTCAGAGAGGCATGAGAAGAACGATATCTAGAGCATTCAACAAGAAAGTTTTTCTCTGCTCTTTCTTACAAGTTAACATGGTGTTGGCCCTGATAACACCGATGATACCTGGAAAGAAACCACCGAAGTTGGAACACAAGTGGGAAGGACATTACATCATTCACAAGGTTTGACCGAATGGCACGTACTCCCTAGTTACCTTTGATGGTGAGCAGGTAGCCCCTCCCACCAATGCCAAATTCCTAAATGAGTATTTTTCTTGAGTAACCATATTTGGTCCTGTATGACCTTAAACAGTTCCATATTCACCACATGACATTAAAATGTGTGATCTGTCTAGGCTAAAGGGCGTAAAAATAACCAGCACTTGTCTGGAATGACAATAAACTACAAAATGGTCTGAGCTCTATGACCTTAAACTAAGATCTCCCCATATTCTCATCATGCATGACTTTAAACTGCACAACATCTATATATCTATGTATGGATTGATTACCATTCTCATCAGATATATAGGAATGCTCAAATGATTTGTCTTAGAGTATAGCCCCCCGAATTATTTTCTCTGACTGCCCCCTTTTGTATAGTTCTCTTAGAGGATCAAACACAGTGTAGTGTAGACTTTTTTGGCTATCTATTTTACGATGATCTCACCATGTTCCCCTCTTATTCTTTTATTCTCTCACATCCTCACTGCATAACATTAAATTGCATGGACCTTTTAGAACTACGTGTGTCTTGATTTCCATCCTCAAGGGATACTTAGAAACTCTTGGACGTTTCTTTTGTAGAACCAACCCCAAAATTCAAGATCTCCCCTGGGGTCTGGCCCCTTGGCCCAAATGCCTCTCAAAACATATAGTGTGTTGAAAGTTTTGCTCGCATCTATCTACTTCGAGTTTGTCACAACGGCAGCATGTATTCCCCTCCTTTGAAATATCCACTTCTATTATCCCACACACATGAATTTAAACTAGGAATCTACGGTCAGAGCTCCATGGCCATAAACTAAGATCTACCACGTCCTTGTTGCATGATGTTAAACTACCCAACATATCAGGAACTACGTATGGATTGATTCTCATCCTCATGGGATACGTAGGAATGCCCAGACATTTTATCTTCAGGTCTAGTCCTATTTCTTAGAAACCATTTCACTCTTCTGGTCACTTGGTCTGAGTCCTCTAAAGGGGTATGTGGTGTGGTGTGGGCTTATGTCTGCATTCACATTAGGATTGCAACATCCATGCTATGTAGCTCTCTCTAGAGAGATTTCATTTCACCCCATCCTCCATGCATCTTCTCGAGTAGGCTAACCTCAAATTGGGCCTCTTGACCCTATTTGGTAACTCACCAACACACCTGGGAGCACTCTGGTTCAGGACCTTGAGTGTTGGATTCTACAAAGACATATTTTTTTCCCATTTTCATGCTTCATGTTGCCCTTTATTTGGGTCTTCCATCACCTTTCACATTCAAAAGGACCCCCGAACGACATAGATGTCAGTCCCCAGGGCTCTCCTACTGTTTCAGGCCAACGTCCCTAAGGATTTTGAACAAAAATTTGATACAAGTCTCTCATTTCTAATGTGGTCAGCAGTAGATGCTCATTTTTTGTTCCCATTTCATGTTACACGATATGGATGATGTGCTTTGAATACCGTCGACAGTTATCCTCTGTCCTTATGACACCCCCCCCCATTATGCCCTAAATATTGGTTCCATGGTCCACCTCTTCCACTCCATCATGTCAAAGTGGAATTTTGATACTCTTGGTAATATCCCTCAGTGTGCATTTTCATGTTAAGAGGATGAATCCACCGGGTGGTACCATTCTGGGCTCCACACTGTTTCCCCTTTCTCTATATTCTACATGTTACAAAAACATTATCCATAATTGTTTCCCACATAGAGTGTGGCTCACATGGGATTAGGGATTAGGTCAAGGTTTATGCCCATTTGGAAGAAGTCTCGCTTCTCACAGTCCGAGCTCTATAACCTTAAACTAATATCTCCATGTGTCCTAATCGTATGAACTTAAACTACATGACATTTTCCAGAACTACGAAAGACATGATTTCCGTCTTTATGGGATATGTAGGAATGCCTGAACATTTCATTTTTGGATCCAGCTCAAGTTCCACTTATTATCACTCATGTTCATCCTTTTGGCCCTGACTTTTATCGGATTTCGTGGTGTGGTGCATGTGGGATTTTGTCCTTATTCACGATGGGTTTGCAATAGCTGAACCACATACTCCCCTTTTAAGATCTAGTCTCTCTTTCCTCTTGTACCACATGACATAAAACATCACTCATAGAACTACGTGTGGCTTGATTCCCATCATCATGGGGTACGTAGGAACACCCAACCATTTTTTCTTCAGGTCCAGTCCCATTTCCTCTGAACTGTCCCTGCCCCTCGGCCTAAGGTTTTTACTCTGGAGTTGCATGCAATGTGGTGTGGACCTTTTCCTCATTCACATCAGGTTATCACACCTTCCTCATCCCATATAAAACCTTGATCTTCTCTATGTGTCCAAGCCATATGACCTTAAACTATGCTTCATGGTCCCACATTATTTTGAACTATTGTGTCCTTGATGCGTGACATTAAAATCCCTAGATTGGTCCAATCATACAACCTTAAACTATGACACTCTCGTCCTGGATGCATGACAAAAAACTGCACCGCATTGTGATGGCCCCACTAGAGTAGAAATCATGTTTGGTATCGGTCATCCACCATTACATTTTTCAAGACCTACATATGGCTTGATTCTTAAAGTGACACCTGAATTCCCCATCCCCGGGTCATTGCTTCCAAAAAAACAACATACATCCATCCTAAAGAAAAAACAAGATCTATCAAATTCCGCTTCTTTGGGTACATGAGCCAGACCTACACGGCAGTGTGGCCCCTAGTGTTGGTGCCCTACCATGACATTTTCTATAACTACATACAGCTTAATCCTCATCATAATGGGGTATGTAGAAATTTCTGGGCACTTTGCCTCGAGCCCAGCCCAACATTCATTTCTTGGTCCCTCAACCTAAAATATCCTCTAGGAGTGCATGGTCTGATATGGAGTCCTATTTTCCTCATTCACGATGGGTATTTCAATATCCACACCATGTGCTCCTTACCATTATGGTCTAAGATATTAGACCTTAAAACTAAGATCCAACCATGTCTATGTCATATGACGTTGAACTACATGCCATTTTCCATAACTACATATAGATTGATTATAATCCTCATGGAATATGTAGGAATTCCTAGACATTTATTCTCTGGGACCAGCCCCAAGTATCTTAAATCCTACCCCTTTTTCATCCCCCTTGGCCTGAACTCTATTGGAATCATGTCGTGTGGTGTAGACTCCTTATGTACTCATTCATGTTGGGTTTTTCAATAGGTCTCCTATTAAAATAGAAGTTTGTGTCCCCAGGACCCTTTTCCAGGGAAAGTGGTATGAATCCATCTGTTTTAAATGCCTCATTGGAGTACTCGAATGTTTCGTGGCAAAGATCCCAACGTGTGGTGTTTTTTCATGGAAATTCTGTCTTTTTGTGTCCATGCTTCATTTTCCCTTTATTCGGATCCCCATTCTCTTCCACATCTAAAGGGACCCCCTTTAAGGCTTGGTCTCATGACACATTGTCTCTCATACCATCTTGGGCCAATGCCCCGGAAGACCTTGGATGACATTTTACGACAAGTCTCATGTTTTGAACAATGGTCAACGGTCAACCCTCATTTGTCTCCCTATACTAGGCTAACACAAAATGAATGCGATGTTTTGAATATGGTCAACAACTATTCTCTCTCTTCACGCCACTATCATTGTGATCCAGAGATCGGGTGCCATGATTCACAATTTCCACCCCCCTTATGTTCAAGTGGAATTTCAACACATTATGTTTTACCCCTCCATGAGTCTATGTTCATTAAGTAATTAGGTCAGTAATAGTGGGAAATCACAAACTTAAAATTCCATTTCTCCTAATGTGTGCCTCCGTGTACTAGGAAAATCCCTTAACTACTTCTTGTTTCCTAGATTGATCATGACTCACATAGGCTTAGTAGTTTTTATTGGATGTATACTGGAACATCTATACCACACATGCCTTTCATATTGAATGATATTAAACTATAATTTCCAAACTACATATTTCTTGACTCCCATCCTCATGGGATACATTGGAACGCCCAAGCACTTTCCCTCGGGTCTAGCCCCACATTAGGCCACCTCTGTTCTATGGTGTCAAAAATACCATCAGGAACACATGGTGTGTACTCTTACTATCCTCGTTCATGCCGGAATATGTACTACAATGCGCATTTACTTTGGGATACCTATGTCATCAACACATGACTATAGACTACAGCCCATCCCTGAACAAGTTCAGGATTCCCCATGATAATTATGGGATGTTTCACCTTCCATGCCAAAGGTGATTCCCCTACCAACATTGGTCTCTCACCATGATATGTTTAAGAAATACATTTTTCATGGTTCCTACCCTTATGGGATATGTAATGACACCCAAGCATTTTTTCTCATTCCCAAATCTAGGGTCATTAACCTTTATGTCACCTCAACCCCGATCACGGTCTAGTCTCTATGACCTTAAACAAGGAGCCTACAATATATGTAGTACAAATTTAAATTGATATCCTTGGTAAAGGTAGTATGAATTTAAAACTAACTGCACTGTCCTCACTGTACACAGATAAACTACATATCTATCATCCTAATCGGTATGATATAAAATGGAGAGCCACTCTTGGTTCTTGCCAGAGAGATCCTTTCAGGAAAGGAGTGCGACTAATGATTATACTGATGCACTCACCTAATGTGCTTTCATCACGGTGGTGTAATTTTAAGAATGTTGAACTCCATTTGAACAACCCATCACTCCACCCTCCAAACTTTTCATGCCCTTTATTTAGACCTTCTACCTCATAAATGCCTAAAGGAAACCCATAATAGTATAGATGCTCAGCCTATGGCTCGCCTACTACTCTGGGTTACCATTTCGGAAGACTAATAGATAACATTTCGAGTTAGGCCCCACGTTTATAACACGGTCAGTAGTCGACACTTATTTTTTATCCCCACTTCAGTATAACGTAATAGGAATACTATGTTCCAAATATTATCAATAGTAATCCTCTATTGTCATGCTACCCCTACAGTGTTCCAGATTTGGATATCATAATTCAAACTTTCCACTTCATTCTGTTTGTATTGATTCCAAAGCACTTGACGTCATCCCACTCATGCACTGGAGAACATTGGGAAAGTA
Organism: Viscum album; assembly: GCA_963277665.1. Lineage (NCBI taxonomy): Eukaryota > Viridiplantae > Streptophyta > Magnoliopsida > Santalales > Viscaceae > Viscum > Viscum album. The sequence goes on along the minus strand of OY728139.1, from coordinate 1,489,448,356 downwards.
AAAAATTTGTGGTTCTGAGGAACCTATTCCCCAGTCAAGGATCCTCTTACTATTTTAAAATACTATAGGTAGTCATCCAGACCCCAGGTTTTTGAAGTTTAGCCGACTCCCTTATAAAAATAGTGAATAATTATGTAATCAACCCTTGTTTCTCACACTGGGTATGACCCACATGGTCTTAGGGATTGATTTTTGGTTACTCTACATTTATAAATGATATGTGAGAAATAAAATAAAAAATTAAGAAGATAATAAGTCTATACATGCAGTTCAAGATAAGAAAACAAAGGGAGATATGTTTATAAGTTCGTCCAAAACACATCCCTTATGGATTGACACCTTTAATGGATTGATTTAGTGTTACACCCTTCTAGCTTGTAGCCTCCAGAAATGTTTCCCTCTCCTTCAGCTCCCTCTCTTCATTAGCATCTCCAGATCAGAGCTCTTTAGCTCTGATCAGTATTTGCTCCCGCTCAACTTGAAAACCAGCCATTTGATTGTTTTCCTGCATTGATTGCTTCTGGGATTAGAACAGTTGGGCCTTCAACCATTTGATAATATCATATTGGTTTGGGATTAATATGGCTCGCTCATTTTCTTTCTCTTCAAGATTATGAACTTATCGCTCAGCCTCAAGGAATATATGAATGCTCAAAAAATTATTTTGGAACAGGTCAATGGTGTGACATTCACTACTCTCCCACATCTTATCATCCATGTAATCCCAGATCATCGTATGAAGATGATGATCATCCACCCCTATGGCGCAAAGAAGGTGCAACCAGGTCTGTAGTGATCCCATTCAGGGCACCGATTCAACTATTGGATATTTGAAGAAGTACCTAATACACTTCTACCCCTTGTGTTATGTCATACGGATCTCCTCGGCTACTTCAGGATCAAAATAATCTATCTCCTTAGGGTCTGTAGGCCAATATTAGGGGATGTAAGCCAGAAGTTCAGCAGCAGGGTCTCCCTCTGGAATTGACCCCAAGGGGTTAGTATCTTCAGTATGTGGGAGACTATCCTCACTCAACTACATTTCAGAAATTTTACCCCTACCAACATCAGACCCTGCCTTGACAGTGATATCACCAATTTCCACAAACCTTTGCTCCCTAGGTGTTAGGGCCAGCTTTGTTTGAGAAGTGGGTTCTGTGTGGGTTGGTATGGTTATCATCGTATTTTATGCAAATGGTCTGGATTTATCAGCCTACAGGGCCTCCAATATCCCGATTACTTCAAAAACAATGAATTCCTTCATTATCTAAGCTCTCCAATGGAAACTAAGGGTATATAAGGAATGAAAATTAAAAGGGATCAGTTCTTCAACCTCTAGTGTTTCGGTCGCTTTAGGAGCTACCAATTCAGGAGATCCTTTAGATCATGTTAATTCAATAATGGGTGTTGGCTCCCCAATTTTTCTTGCCATAGTTTTCTCTCCACCTTTTTCTATCAATGCACCTTCACCCACTGTAAGTGGAGATTCCTAACCACTAGTGCCAATATTCACCTGAATAGGATAATAGTTTGATTTGTGATTACGAATGATGAAAATAAGAAAGGTTAGGATAAGCATTCAGGTGTACATCAAGTTACACAACCATTTCCATTCCAGTGCCATCAATATTGTTGCTTTCCCAAGGAATCCCTTGGTGGGTCGTTCCTTGATACCCATCACATCCAAGATCCTCTTTAATTTCCCCTATTCCTTCTACTTCATCTTCTTCTGATTCATTTTATTTTATCTCCTCATCATTGTCATCATCTTCAGACGACGTTCTTTCCTGATCATGCTCCTAGCCAAGCATCACTTTCACCAGGGTATGCGGTTCCTCACGCTGCCCCTATTGGCGTGAATATACATCCATGGGCATCAAATATGCATGCTGATGATGAAAGTTCGCCTTTTCATCAATCTTAATGAGCCAAATTTCCTGTAGTTGGATCCTGTCTTACCCCATTTTTTCCAACGTTCTTCGGGGCACATTGAATGTCATAGGGTCAACTAGGATGACCACTGTTCAGGGAATATTGCATCCTTATAAGGTTGAAGTGGATACCGTATATTCTTCCTAGGAAGATCCCTGGAAGATCCACGATATTTTTCATGAGCCTTTCTCCCTCCAGATGGTGGGGGTATGGCTGCACCATGTGACATACCTGCTGTTGAAGTCTCGTCCTATATTGACCCAGCTACACAACGTTTTCCCATCCTATCCTCCCTAGAGGCACCTTGTCTGCTCTCTCGTTGTCCAGGTTCCACACTGTACACCTTGAGCTTTCGAACTCGCTTATGTGGGAGTACCTTGGGATATGATTCCACCCAATGTTCATCATACTTTGTCGAGAGGCCAACATCAACTCCAGTGGGGGGAAGGTAATTACCTCACCAGAGCAGTAAGTTGTGAACATCATCCACATTTGACGAAGAACGCAAGGATTTTTCGATATATAATCATCTGTATACACCTTATTTAGCATCTTTTGGATGCATCCGAACTACCTAGAAAACATTGATGGTACGTAGGGCTTTCAAAGGATCTTCCCATCAACTCTGGCCATAAGCACCCTACCTCTAATGATTTGTAAATATTCTATTTTCTCTAGTGATCCTTGACCTTTGTCTACCATCTGTATAGCCAGGGCGGGGAACGGAATAAAGGTTAATTTGTCATGATTACAGATTCTGATCATTACCCCCTCTTCATTAAGCGTTGATGGCATGATCCCAACAATATTTTATAAAGAGGGTCACAGACCTTTACCTAGGGGTTAAATAGAATTTGGAAAAGAATACCTGCTAGAGTGAGCCATGATCCAACCATGAAAGATTTGGAAATGGCCACAGATCCTCCTTAGCATGCCTCCTCTCAAACTATGCCCCAGAATGGCATACATTCAGGACAACACAGTAACCCCCATTTTAAAACTCTGATTGGATTCCATGATGTAGGCCATCGCTAATGTTGTTGGGAGGACTCCAATCCTAGTAACCCTTACTCGCAGTACCCACCCACTCAAGAACGTTGAAAGAAATATGGCATACTAGACATTCGTTTCTCATATTTCATCCACAAAAAATCCCCAGGATTGATATTCCCATATCTCCAAGATCCTCCAATATGAGTCGTGCTTGCTCATATGCGTCGTTGTTGGACACCGCTTTCCTCGCCCTGGCATCTTTATATTTGTGTCTTTCTATAGAAACAAGATGAACCACTTTAAATAGTGGATGTATTTCAAAATTTTCTTGACCCTCATCCTCTTCGTCTGCTAAAATAGATTACATGTTAAGATGGGATACTACGACCTATCCCTCTAGATATTATCTGTTGGTAGAAACTCTTCATACCGATGCTCATCCAAAGGGATTCCACCAATGCAATGAATGTCCCAAAGACTGATTCCAACCTCCCCATGATTGATATGGAAGGCGTTGGTATTATGGGACCACCGACAAAACAACTCTGGCCCAAGATACTTTTGGTGGTAGAAATGGAACTGTGACGTCCACACTACCTTGAACAACTCGATGTTCCGAAGTTATGCTCAAAACTTCTCACATGTTTGGTATAACCAATATGCCCAGGCCCACTCACTAGTAAAATTTATCCTATACCTCAGGTCCCAATCCTATAGCTAGACTTTAGTCTCATCAGTGATTCTCTTTCGGAAGGTACTTCCATAATGGGCCAGAGAGTCCTCGGCAACCAGATCGCTTCCTGAGATGGTTTTGGTCTTTGGATTTAGGACATAGATGGTCAAGTGCATGGATTATTTGGAAGGATAACCATTATTTTTAATTTTGTATCATGGAAGATCATCCTCGCATGTCTCCCATGACTTTGGTGTATCAATTTCCAATCTTGACACCAATATTCCTCTAAAATATTGACGTCCCATATTGGTAGTTTGGAAGACACAACATAATCCTTCTAGGATTGGGTCAACATGTTGAAGAGAGACCGGTTATTAGATACATATTTCCTTGCACCACAAGCCCTGGGTTTCGTAATCATCTCATCCCTCTTGGTGGAATAGATAGCTTATCTCCTAGAATTACTCTGATCAGTAGCCATTTTTTTAGTAATTTCCAGAGTCAACCTAGAGGCTGCGAGGAAAACAGAAAATTTTCATGGAAAATGGTCGGTGCATGCAAAATAACAACCAAATTCGGTGATTTATATGCAAAACGGAATGGATTCCATGCAAACAATGGTGGGATTTAGGTGCACGAGAGCACTGAAAGCTTATCATGTAAGAAATCTTGTATGGAGCATGGGACTTCCGGGGAATTTATCAGTGAAAATCAGGTATTCAGTGCGCGTGAAATGGATTGTGTGCCCCATGGGTTATTTTTCACACCCACCCTAAATATGTCTAGGTGTCTCGATATTTCCCTCGGAATCTGAACTTTGTTCCCCCTCGTAGTTTTGATTCTGAAGGGAGGCATTTGTAGGTTCTAAAATCTACCAAAGGCTTAGGATATGCCATATTGGAAAAACCGAAGGCATATTATGACTTAGTGAACCATCTCGGGATGGGTCGAAAGGCTACGTAGAAAATCAAAGGGGTTGTGCACAAATCTTCTCAACCACGTGCAAAATTGCATGATCAGGGAGTAATTTAGCTCACCAGCACAGAAAAGTACAATACGGCCGACTGATGGGTACCGTTTTTCATGCTAGCCGAATTCCCCCCACTGACGCATATCTCCTATAAATAAAAGAATGAATCCTCACTTTTGGTGGATGAAGAATTCAAAATGTCTCCCATACACGTAATAAATCCCTTTTGAACACAAAAGATGGTATCCCGGTGCATGATTTTGCACAACAGGTCTCCCAGGGGTCCGCCTTCGGGCGGGACCACTAGGGTTTGAACCTCACTTGGTTCCTTTATTGTTAATCCATTTGTGGACATGACTCTCCTTTTCACACAAATGTCCCTTATCCATGTAATCCCACCATATTAGACACACACATCTCCTATTGCGTGCAATAGTTCTCACTTGCATGCCTCTTGTGTAAAAAACCTTCCATTTGCATGCAATCCTCCATCCTTATGTGCGCCCTGAAGCATGTCTTCAATGTCGCTTCCCTAGACACCATCTTCAGGATCTTATTCTACGCAACACACCTATCCTACACACCATTCTCCCATATGACCCTCTAGGTTTGTACGAAGTGATTTCAAGGTCCCTTGGGCAGTGCTTCACATTGTGTTTCTTAGCTTCATAATTCTTCACATAGGCACTCTAACAGTTATTGCTTCTTTGCATATCCATGCTAATGTGATCCCCTAAATGGATCACTCCACAACCCCATCACTACATGGAATTGCTGATTCCTTCCCTTCCTCAAGGGTGTGTGGGTATATGTTATGTAAGTCCTAGGGGTGTGGAGTGAACCTACCTCGCCTGAGCTGTAAGACGTTAAACTACCAAGCACCATCATCCTCAGCACATGATGTTAAATTGTGGCCTCACCCCATGAAATATACACGGGGTGCCCCATCTCGGACATTCTTCATGCACACTAGTCTCCATGGGAGTGAGATCATTCCTAACATGGAATGAGATCCTCTTTTCTAGAATAGCATCTTTCCATGGGGAAGGGAAATCAATTTGTTGTAAGCCCCTAGCCTTTTTTATGGGATGTAACATCCTTACTCCTCCTCTCTTCTTCCATGACATAAGACTAGAGGAGAGAGGGGAACATGGACCTTCGATACCCATCCCTATCCCTCTATGATTTTTCTCCATCTATCCACCATCTTGGAGTAATTCCCAATCTCCATCTCTGTAGGCCGCTAATCATGCATAAGAACCACTCTATTCCTCGCAGATGCACCTTTTGCGATATGATCGTCTAGTCTCTGTTGCCTCTTGTTTCCCACACGGAGCATGACTCACATGGTCTTAGAGTAAGCATCCATCATGACACCCTCCATGGGATTCGTTAGTTTGTAATCTATACACCTATGTCGAACTACATGGACATTGATCCTTTCCCTTTCCAAGCAAGTACATTAGAAGACTCCCTGAGGTTCAACCCTAACACCCATCAGTCCCGACCAGTTCACTTCGGTTCACCCTCATCCTACATGACATTAAAATATACCCCCTAGTTCCGCAGGATACTAAACTGTGCGCATTAGAACTACATGGGTTTTGATACCTGTCTTCTAGGCAGGGTACGTAGGACTCCTCCATGAGGTTCAACCCCAACCAGTGGTAATCCGCTATAGTCCCCGACAAGTGGTAAGAAGTTTTAGTCCCTAACCAATGGTATTGTAGTCCCCTTTTCTAGGACCCACATCTCTGGTCCTCCCCTATGGCGTCAGACCCACTCCCAGGATGCTAACCACGCGTAAACCCCAGTCTTTCATCGGGTCTTTGTCCTTTGAGTACACCCAGATTCCATGCCCCATCTTGAACTACATGGACTTTGATTCCCTACCACAGTGATATGTAGGAACCCTCCATGAGGTTCAAGCTCATCACCCATGTCTCATCCTAGTCTCTCCCTTGAGCCTCTGTGTTTTCAGGAAGGTCATGCCCCAACCCATAGGTTCCACTTCTTTTGGGTCCCATACATGTGTCCATTCTTATGGGTTGCCTCCTAAGGTGTCCCATCATCTCACCAAACTACTTGGAATTTGATTCCCTGTTATGGGGATACGTAGGAATTATCTCAAATGTTAAATCACTACACTACTTTCTTCTTCATGGTAGTTCCATCTCATTCACCATCCACTTCATTCAACCATTCATTAGCCATCCTGATTCTTACTTGGGTTTCCACATCCCAGTGAGATCATGCCACCAACTTTTTCACTGGTCTTAGCAGTAATCGGGAAGCTAACCATGCATAATCCCCATACAATATGTAACCATCCAACCAAGAGAGATCCTCTTGAAATCAGGCCACTATCCTCACGTAAGACCCTATATGTCTCCAGGTTGCTTCCCTCTATGCACACCTCGATTCATCTCCCCTTTAAACTATGCAGTTTTAATCTCTATCTCTCGGGACATAGTACATAAGAAACATCCCTGAGGTCAAATACTAGAAAATAGGTAAACACTATAATTCACTTTATAGGGACCCACACATCCTCATATCCGTCTTTATTGGACGCATTGATCCTCCCATCTAGTATGACTATCAGGTACTCCCTCATGGGGCTACAGCCATATGATCCACTCCCATCAGTGTTCTGATTAGTCTAATCCATCTCCACTAGGAATTAAACTCGCGGAATACACTGTGTTAGACATGGGATGCTGAGGAAATTCTTAGAGACATTCCTACAACATATAATTACCTACACTCGACTGGGATTTCTCGGGATTTCGTTCCCTCAAGAAGCCCAATCAGAAGGGGAAGAAACCCAGACATATAATTATTTTAGCATCCATACAAACTAATGATGTCCAACATGACTACTCCCCCGATCGAAGGTTTTTTCCCTATCAAGACCCCTTGGAATTTTCTAATAGAAGCAGTGTAATTAACCAACATCCATGGATATATGGCACTGGGAAGCATTGCACAAAAACATCTTCATCTATAAGAGATACCCAAACTAGGCAACGATTTCTAAGTAGGAATACACAAAAGGAGGAATTAAAATCCCATCATCCCATTTTGATCAAGGATAAAACATCCCAGAATAAGTGATGGATGCCTCCCGCATTTGGAAAGCAGGAATGTGGGGAAACAAACAGAACGTCCTCCACAAATGGATGCACACCCCAGAAAAAGCATCAGAAATAGTAACTTATGCATGATTTTCTTGTAATTATACTTAAATTGAATAATATAATAATATATATTCAAATCATCATAATAAAGTTCATTATCTTCATAATACATTGAACAAAAACAATGTACCCTATTAGTTTTATCTATAAAGGATATATTAGATTAATCACCTGATTTCTCTCTTTTAGAATCAGGATTGAAATCGTCACAAGAATCTATAGATTCATTCTATGTATCTTCCATTTCCTTCTTTAATTTTATTTTTTAATCATCTCTCTTAACATATGTCCTATAATTATTCTTTTTTATCTTTCAATAAAGGATAATCAACCTTCATATGTCAATGATTTTTATATTTATAATGTGTAACTTCTTTAGAATATATATCACTATTCTTAAAATTATTGAATTATCATCTAAATACTTTTATTATCATTCCAATTTTGTTGATATTTCTAGATAATTTAGAGTTTTAATTACCAAAAATTACCATATTTTATCCTCCATCAAAATAATTAGTAAAATATTCTTCTATTTTACCTCTCTAATTTATAGTATATAACACTATTAGAATATATTTTTTTCTTAATTTACTTTTGATTATATACTTTATCTTATATTTTAGCTTTATAAATCATAAATATTATAATAAAATATTTTATTTTATCTATTTTTAGGTTTTCCATATTTTATTTTAGTCAATATACCAACCCATATTGTTGGTAAAAAATTTAAACATTTTAAGAATTTTAAAGATTACTTTGTATCATAAATTTTAACTCCCAAAGTAGAAATATAATTATCTATCATAACAATTATTAGAATTATATGATTAATTATTTCTCTATCAAATATTCATAATGTATCAAACATTATATTTGAAATATTAGACCTCAGTAATTTGACATTATTAGTTCCTATATAAGATACAATAATTATTTCCCCCATTTAATAACAAATAGAATATTCATAAACTCTATTAAATTCATCAGCTTGAATGTTACATATAATAGTATTAACATATCTTGAATTTAATTCATATTATATTTCCTTAAAATTACTTCAAAATTCATGTTCACTATTAGGAATTAAAAAATCATAATTAATCACTTTTATATAATTTTTTAAAACTATTTTTTATGTTAAATTTTATTCTTGTTTTCAAATTCAGATAATTCCATAAATTAACATGTGACACTCTAACTATAGCAATTCATTATTTAAGATAAATCACAATATATAAATAATCTTATAAATTTCAACTTACCAAGGTTGTGAACTGGAATCTTGATCTTTGATACCAAATATTAACCTAGTAGATTTACCAAATGACTAATGAAGGTGTGAATGGAGTTCAAATATTTATTCCCTTTGAAAATAAAACTACCCTTTTTAATAAATCATGTACTTATCTTATATCTTTTATAAATAATTTAAAATAAACATAAAATAATAAAAAACATTCTTGATTTTTATAGTGTGTACGAGTTCTAAAAATTAATACCCTACTACACTACACTAAGATCCAATAATGGTTTTGTTATTTTTTTCAAGATTCTTTTATTTTGGGAACTTCACAGTAGTGGAAACATAAGACATTTAGTCTGTTACATTAAATTTAAATTGGTGAATTATTTTAATAAGATATTATGAATTCTTAATCATATACATGGTATAAGAAGTGAGAAATTAAATAAAATATAAAATTGGCTAATTCATAGTGAACCACACAATTATATTAGAACATAATTAATAAAAAAATATAAAAATTGTATTTAGAAGATAAAAATAGATTCTGACTCAAATAAATAACTATTCAAAAATTTATTTATCTACAAAACATAACACACCTTAATAAACAACATGTTTCTTCATTTTATTACTCATATAAAACCTCTCATGTAGTAGATTTTGTAATCCCATATTTTGTATCTTGTTTGTAAGACCTTTTTCAAATGATATTAAATAATTAAAACATGAATAACTATTTTTTGTTTTAAAAAATATAAATATCTCATATAATATTTAAAATTCATGATAACAGTTTTATATATTTTTTCCTAAAAATTAGTTTTATAAACATAGTTAAATATATTCTGTATAATAACAATAAAACAAGATAAATAAAAAGTTTAAATATGTTAAATATGATTATAGTAGAAAACCAAATTCATGTAAAAGTAATCATATCCTAAATTATATCAAGTTAGTGTAACAAAATAAGTTTTTCTTCTATAATATTAAAATATTGAAATAATTACTCATATGATAATGATTTATAAATCGTTCAGTCCATATAATAATAAATCTTTGTTTATTTGAGTTATGAGAGGATTAACTTGCATGACTAAGAGTTATAGAATGTTAAAAAAAAGTTTTAAACTGGAAATATATAAATCAAATTTTTGTACTATCTTTTAATAATTAAGACTCATAAATTGACCATTTATATAAGACTAAAATTATAAAATAAATTCTTTTATAATTTTAAAAAAAATCTTTCATAATTAATTACGTCAAAAAATAATGATTATGAAATTATAACTACACAATCTCTAAAATTTATATGATTATAGAAACATTTTGTGAAATTTTTTCATTAATTTAAAAAGGTACTTTTATAGAAATTCCAATATAATTATTATATATCCATAAATATCATACATTGAGAAATAATTTATAATGATATTTAATATAAACTGTCATACTTAAAATAAAACACTAGTAAAACATGTATTGGAATCTTATGATCATGAGAAAATAGATATATTAGGTTCAAAGTTATCACAATTAACTCTTCCTATAACATGCCAAAATAAATTTAATATTGAATGCTTGAAACACTGAGTCTCTACAAAACTCCACTTTGTTATAACCTAGCTAGTATACAAAATTTTTCCACCTCTGTGATTTGAATTTCAAAAAACCGACATACACGGTTGCATTCAGTGAGATATTTAGAGTCTAGTAAGACAAACCAATGTTTTGGTGAATAGTAGCATACCCTTATGAATAGTAATATGAATAGTAATATGATCCTTATGAATATCAAATAATATAATTATTTTATTATCTTATGGTTATAGATAATAAGATCTTGGTTTATTTTTCCTAGTGATCTAAAATAAAATATAGATTTAAAATTTTTATTTTTTGAATAAATCATTTTTTATTAAAAATTAAATTAATAATATTTTGAAAATTATTTTCAAAAAATTAAGTTCATTTTTTAATTATAAACGTCAAAAAATGGTAAGGGTAAATTTTTGGGATTTTTCTGAAATACTCAATTTTTATGAATAGTAAAATACGGTAAATTACCATATATAGACATTATCAGTTAAATTCACTATTCCTAGCATCATGGATGATGTAAGAACACTTGTTTCTAACTCACATACACATATTACTATTATTGGTCACAATAATCAATACTATTGATTGTTGTTGAAAAAATAATTAAATAATGAGTAAAATAATGGGAAAACCCTCTCCTCATCCACTATAACCCCCCCCCCCCCACTCTCTCTTCTCTTCACTCCTCTATGCCTTGAAGCTCATAAACTTTCTACACAAACACCATTCCCTATTTACTCCCCAATTATATGAGATATTGTTATTTCCAAAAGACCAAAACCCCTTCCCTTAAAGAGATTCTCAAGGAGGTGGAATCCAAAGGTAAATTCACATTCGATTTCTTTGAATTTCATTTCAAGCTTCTTTCTATTATTATCATATACTCACCTCCTCGGTCCAAATGACCATGATAACTCTATTATCATATATATACTTTAATTCTATCATATTAATTGAATAACCATCATCAATATCATTACTCTCTATATCTTTTATTTTATAAATGAAATCATCATCCGTGAGGTGCCAATTTACAATCTTCATGGACGATAAGGATTTGTTCTTCAATTTCCCCTTAAATACTTGTCATGAAACCATTTTTATGGTTGAAAGAGGATATAATATTTGTATTATAACCTATTTAATATTTATGAACTAGTATATTTACATAATATTAAATCAAATGACCAAACTAGTTCCTAATAATCAAAATACCGCTAAGATAATCTAAGTGATTGTCATTAATATTTAATCTAATGATTCATCCTAATTCCATGTAACCAAATGATATATATGACCATTAAGACATATTTATTTTCATAAATAATATTTAAATTAAATTCTTGATATTTAAATCCATTCCACATGAACTCAATTACTTAAAAACAAGTGAACTGATTATGAAAATCAAGAAAATGAACACCCAGGAATGACATAATTCAATATTTTAACATATCAATAAGGACATAAATGAACTAAAACAATTATGATAAACTAAATAAATGTATAATAGGTTATTAATTAAGTTATTAATGAGTCTAATTTCCTATTCCAAGACTATAATGTCAAGAGCAGAACATTCAGACTCAAGGTTGGGGTTTTCCGCCTGAACCTCCACTTTCATTCAGGTTAATTTTATTATCTACTTACCTCAATTAAATTATTATTAATTAATATATACTCCTTATAAATTCTTTTTGAATATTCTATATATTTTTACCAACAATAATACTTCCTTAATTTATGGGTAATTATATGATTTAAAAGGATCTTTCAAAAATTCCTCCCGAAATACAAGCCCGACTCAAGGGAATTTCTCAATTTTTTACCAATTTTCAAGGGAAATCTATAATCTATTTTTAGAAAAAAAATATCATTATAAAATAACCTATTTTATTATGAAAATACTATATAACTTAATTTCTATTTTTATAGAAACACTTTTCCAAAAATGATAATTTGATAGCCTATACCTCATGGTAATTGAAGATCCATGAGAAGAACTACCTGACGCATGATCTGGAGCTAGCAGTTGTGATTTTTTCCATGAAAATTTGGTAGTGATGCCTCTATGGTGATAAATGTGACATATATACCAATAAAGAAATCCTAAATTATATATTCACAAAAAATAATATCAGCATTCATCAAAGTATATGGTTAGAGCTAATCAAAGTCTACAATTTCCCTATTCACTGTCATCTTGGAAAGGTGAACAAGGTAGCTAATTCTCTTAGCATAAAATAACCTGCTACTCTATCCATGTTTTAGAATAATAAATACCATATCTTCATGAATAATCAAAATAGGGATTTTGAAATCATAACAGTTGGGAATACATCTTACCTTTCTCAAATGATTGCCTGAACATCTATCCAAGAGAAGATTAAGGAGGCACAGAGGGATCATCTAGATTTAAAAAATAAGGTGAATGCAATAAATGAAATAAATTTTCAAGAGTTATATATCAATGATTATGGAGTGATTCAGTTTTTAATAAGGCTCTGTGTGCCTTCATCACTTGGGATAAAGAAGGAGCTAATGGAAAATTCACATAGCTCAACTTTCTCTATCTATCCCGGGAGTACCAAGACGTACTGTGATCTCCGAGAACACTTCTGGTGGGACAACATGAAGAACGATATTGATGATTATATATAAAGGTTCTTGATATGTCAACAAGTTAAAATTGGAGTGACATAATTTCAAAAGTATGATGCAACCATTCTCTATACTCATGTGTAAATGGGAGAATATCACTATAGACTTTGTCACAGGTCTCCTGAATACATTTAAAAGAAATAATGTGATATGGTTTGTGGTGGACCAAATCACCAAGACTATCCACTTTATCTATATTGGGGAATATATCTCACTTGAATGACTTGAAAATATATATGTGAGGTAATTGGTGAGACTGCATGGGGTTCCACTTTCAATTTTCTCTGATCATGATGACATGTTCGCATTGAAGCACGGGAGGAGTCTTCAACATTCCTTGAGTACTAAATTGAATTTCATCATGGCCTATCACCCCAAAAATGATGGCCAATCTAAAATGATTATCAAGATACTCTAACATGTGGTAAAATCTTTCTCTTTATAATTAAAAGGTTAATGGGATCAGCATATACCATTGGTTGAGTTCTCATACAACAATAGATTCCACTCGAGTATTCAGATGGCTCCATATGAAGATCTATATGGAAAGTGATGTTGAAATCCAACCTACTTGTATGAAGTTGGAGAAAGTAATATACTATTATGTGATCATGTTCAAGAAATGATAGAAAAGTTTCAATCCACCAAGCAACATATCAAACCTGTTCAGAGTCAAAAAAAGATCTGTATTGAAAATCGTCGAAGGGACTTGGAGTTTGACAATGGAAATAAAGTTTTACTTTGAATATCACTATGGAAGAGAGTCATGTGGTTTGGAAATAAAGGTAAGCTAAGAACAAGGTACATTGTCCCCTTTGATATCATTGATCGCAAAGGAGTTGTGGCCTATCGTCTTTCACTTCCACCTAATATGGATTAAGTTCATGATGTGTTCTACATATCACTTCTCAGTAAGTATATATCATACCCCTCACATGTACTGAACTCAGAGGTGGTACAGTTGGAAGATGATCACTCATATAAGTAGAATCCAATAAAGATTATGGACTAAAGAGATAAGATTTTGTACAATAAGACAACCCGCCTTTTCAAAGTGTTGTGGAGGAATCATAAGTATGAATAAGTAACTTGGCAACTAAAGGAGGAGATAAAGGAGAATTACACTCACCTGTTTATGTAAAATGAAATTTTGGGGGTGAAATTTTGAAGGGGGGAAGAATGTAATGACCCAAACTTTTATTAATGGAGTTTCTCCCTTCTTATAGTAATTTCACATAGTATAAATCACATAAAATCACTTAAATACCAAAATAAAAACTTTATAAATTAAGAATTAATGAAATAATAAGTATTTCTAGAAGTTAAGGAACCAATACTGTGGAAATCTTAACTTGACCATAGGAATAGTAATATGACCCTTATGAATAGTAAATTGGCCAAATGAATTGTATACCCACCCATTAAATTATAAATAAAATTTTGGCATTTTATAAGTGAAAATATGATATAATTATATCATAATATAAGTAAGTAAATATGTTATAAATTATTAATTAAGTGTTGGTATTTTTATAAGTCATAAATATTTAATTAGAATTTTATGATTAATTTAATAATTTAAAAAGAAAATTTATTTTCATAAAATTTATTCATAAATTAATATTTTTATGTCTTATGATTTTAATATAATTTTATGAGACCTTATGTAATCTTTCAAAGTGTTACAAAATATGTTATAGTTTTAAAATCAGTATTTTCCAAGTAAATGATGATTTTAATTAAAAATTAAATTAATCATATTTAGAAATTTATTTTAATGAAATTGAGTAAATTTTTTAATTATACACATCAAAAAATGGTTAGGGTTAATTTTTGGTATTTTTCTGAAATACTTGAATTTTTGGTGAATAGTAAAATACAATAATTTACAATAAATGCTAAAAACCTGAATTTTTGAGTCATGGATGATGTAAGTGATAATTGTTTCAAACTAAAAAGTACTAATTACTTTATTTAGTCAAAATAATCCTCAATATTTCTTGTCTTGATCAAAATAAAAAACCAATGATTAAAATAATAAGAAAACAACATTATCCTCCACCATAAATACTACCCCTCACGCCCTCTTCTCCTCACACCTCTCAAGCTTTTCACCTTGCCTAAATTATTCCCAATACTCTTACCTATACCATCCCCCACATCCATTATCTCTTTCTCTCATTAAAATACCAAGCCTAGGTGCCTTTATGAGGGTCTCAATATGAGAATTCAAAAGGTAAATCCCTTCTCTTTTTTCTTTTAAATTTCTCTCAATTTCACTTCTTTTCTAATTCTCTCCTCACTTCCCCTCATCAAAATGTAATTGTAACTCAATAACCTTAAATATACTTTAATTATATCATTTTAATGTAATATAAATCATTAAACCTCTCTTTTTCACTCTTTTATTATAAAAAATGAAACCATTTCATGTGATGTGTCCATTTACTGACATTGTGGGTGATGCACTTTAATTTTCCGTAAACACATTAAATGATGTTAATAAAACTAATAAATGGTTTAATTTTTTTTAATATTTATTATGAAACTCTATTTATGTTATGTAAATAAAACTTATACATAATACTATATTATAAAACAAAACGAGTTTGTTGTGACCGAAAAACCGCTAAAATTAACCTAAAATGAACATCATTAACTTTTATCTAATGATTCCTCCTAATGGTATATAAAAAATCCTTATAATATCATTTAAATTTTTTTAGTATCATTAATAACATATAATAACAATTCTGGATAATTATCCACATTTTACATGAACTTCTATTCATGAATTCTAGTGAACCGATCAAGAAATCCAAGAAAATGAATGCTCTCGAATGATTAAATTAAACTCTATAACTCATCCAAATGCCCATAAAATAACTTAATAAAACAATAATGAATTATATTAATGTATAAAATATTTTTTAATTTTTAATTAATGAATATAAGGTGATTATATAGGATATTAACGTGAAGGAAGCTTTCAAAAAAATGTTAGGGGAATTCTCAAACCCAAACCTCTTTCTTTGTGTTTTCCCTATTTCACCAAATTTTCAGTATCTTTATTACCTAAAAATAATTTATTCATCATTATCTTACCTTTTCTGAAATATACATGTTTTATACTTTATTTTATAACAAACACAATGTTTTTCAAAAGAACTATTCTTTCAAAAAAACACACCTTTTACTTCTAAAGATTGTTTTCTTCACTCAAGGTTTATGATTCTCATATCAATTATTTTATTCCCTCTTTCATTTGGTAACCCAATTTTTATGAATTTATTATTATTAAATTAAAACCATTACTTTCCATGGGTTATTATATGTTCAATATTGATATATGTTCTATGTGCGATGCATGATAATATAAATGTTATAATGTCATGGGTGCACTTAGAATTATATAACGCAATGTAAATGTTATGATGTGATGGGTGTGCCCAGAATTATATATCACTCCAATTAATTGTGTAATGTTATTAATATAATTATTTAAAGTGGAATATTTGTGAATATTATGATATCTTTGTTCACAACTATTTGTGGTATTTTTCCACTAAGACATGATGTCTCATTTTTATGCATTGCCTTATTCCAATACTTTTCATTATGCTTCCTCTCATGATTATGATCCTATGTCTATGTTATGATTATCCTCGCCCCATGTTATATTGTTTCGTGTTATTATCTATACTCTTAGTAGGAATTTATCCCACCCCTTTTGATGTATATCCTCAAATGATTACATGTACTAAGGAGAATTCAAGGGCCAATAAGAATCTAGAGAAGAAGGAATTAAATAAATGTTTATATTTTATTTTTTAAATGTTATGTATGGTAAAACTTTTTCCAAGACACTAAACCTTTTATTCATCATTTTTTAGTGATTTTATGTTGTTTTCTTTTAAAATTATGTAATAATAAGGTATGAAAGTCAGGGTCGTTATACCCTTCCATGGAGAAACTTTCAGAAAGACATGATCTCCCGCTTGGAATTCCAAATCCATTATCCGGTTGTCAGAATAATTCTTTTTTCCTACTTTGTGATGATTTAATATGGGCCTTAATTGTATTTACTTTTTTCTTTGTCTATTCAATAAGTTTTGGGCCTATAAATTTCCTCTCACCAACTTCATCCCAACAAGTTTGAGTTTGAAATATCTTTCCATATAACGCTTCGTATGGTGTCATTAGAATACTAGAATGAAAATGATTATTGTAGGAAAATTAAACCAAAGGTAAGCACTGATCCCACATACCTTGAAAGTCAAGTGATTATGATCTCAACAGGTCTTCCAATGTTTGAATAGTTCTTTTAGACTATATGTCGGTTTGAGGGTCATAAGCAGTACTCATATAAAGATTAGTATCCAAATCCTTCTAAATAATCTTCCATAATTTCAATGTAAATCAGAGATCTCAATCCAAAAAAAATCGATTGAGGTGCACTATTAAGTCTTACAACATCATTAATGTAGATTCTTTCTTGACGCTCTAGAGGAAAATCTTCCCTTGTATCAAGGAAATGCGTCGATTTTGTAAGACGGTCAACAATTACTCATATTGCATAATTTCTTCTAGGTGTACTTGGTAGTCCTATGAAAAAGTCCATCATAATTTCATCCCACTTTAATATAGGAATAGGTAGAGGTTCCATAAATCCTCTAGGATGTTGTCTCTTGGCCTTCACTTGTTGACAAGCTGGGCACCCTGACACGTAGTTAGAAATTTCCCTCTTCATGTTCTCCCATAAAAAATATTCCTTCAAATCTCCATACATCTAAGTGCTACCAGGGTGTATAGAGAAATTTGAGCTATGTGATTCATCTAATAGTTACTTTTTTTCTTAGGTATTTATGGAACACATAACCTCTTTCTAAATTTTATTACTCCATCCTTATACACAAAGTCTTCCAATATTCCATACTTAATGGATTTAATTTTCTTTTGAAGGTTCTCATCATCCGATTGAGATATTTTTATATACTCTAGAAAATATGGTTTAGAAATAATTTGAAAAAGGAATGATGTTTTATCTTCCTTAAAAATTCCGATATCCATATTTACTAGATCCATTAATATAGGATCTCTCTAAATCCTCATTTGTGTCATAAGTCCATGATCATTCCTACTTAATGCATCTACTACCTTATTTGCCTTTATTGGGTGGTAGTGTATTGAACAATCATAATCTTTGAGTAACTCGAGAAATATACTTTTCTTCATGTAGAGTTATTTCTGTATAAATATGTATTTCAAACTCTTATGATCCACATATTTCTTACATCTTTCACAGTAGAGATATTGTCTCCATATTTTCAGAGGAAATACTATAGCTGTTAACTCAAGATCATTAGTTGGATAGTATTTTTTTCACGTGCCTTAAAATTTCTGGATGCATAACCAATAACTTTATAATTTTTTATAAGGACACAACCCAGTCCATTCTTTGATACATCACTATATATCACAAACCCATCACTTCCAAAAGGAATAGTCAAAATTGAAGCATTAAGAAATATTCTCTTCAATTCTTCAAAACATTTTTTACATTCCTTTTTCCATATGAACTTAACCCCTTACATGTCATCTTGGTTATAAGGTTAGAAATTTGGGAAAAATATTATACAAAACGCTGATAGTAGCCTACTAAGCCAATAAAACTACGTACCTCGATTATGTTCATTGGCATAGTACATTCATGGATTGCCTTTCTCTTCATAAGATCAACTGAGATTCCATCCTAATAAAAAATATGGCCAAGAAAAGAAACTGTTTGAATCCAAATTTTACACTTAATAGACTTCCCATATAGCACTTTTCTTCTAAGAGCCTCTATAACAACCCACAATTGGTTCTCATGGTCCTCGTAGATTTTTTAATATATCAATATATCATTAATAAATACAACAATAAAATCATAAAGATATTCCTTGAAAACATTTTTCATTATATAGATGAAAACATAGGGTGCATTAGTCAGTCCAAATGGAATTATTCTAAATTCTTAATGTCTATACCTGGTTCGAAATACTGTCTTTGGAATATCATCATTCCTCACATGAAACTAATGATATCCAAATCTAAGGTCAATATTTGAAAAATATTTAGCTTCATAAAGTTTATTGAATAAATCATCAATGTGAGGCATATAATATTTTTTTATTGTAATAGCATTGATTTCTCTATATTCAATGAAAATATTCATGTATCCATCTTTCTTTATGACAAATAGAACAAGGTCTCACCGTGGAGAAACACTTGGGTGAATAAATCCCTAGTCACTCAATTCCTATTATTGTTTCTTCAGTTCCCCTAATTCCACAGTGTCCATTCCATATGGATTATTTTATATAGGTCTTGTACCAGGAATTAAATCTATAGGGAACTCAACTTCCTTCTCTGGAGGATATCTAGATAAATCCTCTGGAAATACATCAACATATTCTTCCACAATTGGTACATCCTAAATTAAAAGATTAATTTACTCATCCCTATATTTTTTTCTCTTCTACCCCAGGAATTTCATTTTGTATAGCTACTGGAGGTGGATCTAGATAAGAATTAGATAGTGAGGTTTCTTCTCTAAAGATAGGGGATTCTACACCTTTCTCACAAATTGTAACTTCTTTTTTCTTGAAATAAATTTTTGCATCATAGTTTGAAATCCAGTTCATGTAAAGGATTATATCAAAGTCAATCATAGTTATTATGATAAGTTTATCAACTAAAGTACGCTTATGTATCCTAAAGAGAACTGACTAACACATCTTGGTTGCAATGATACTTCCTATAGGAGTTTTGACTAACAACCCCTTTATTAAATTAAAAGGGAAATATCTAATTTTCTTGGAAAATTGGGAATTTATAAAAGAATGAAATGATCCAGAATCAAATAAATCGTTGTTTAAGTTTTAGGAAATGATTAAAGTACCTACCACCGCATTATTAGGAACTTCAATCTCTGTATTTGTGATCGCATAAACATTTCCTTACTCTCATGTCCTTTTATGAGGAAAGTTTCCTTGACTCTTAAGAAAATAATTTTTATAGTTACTCATCTCTCTATAATTGTATCATTTAATTACATTGAATTATTTCTTCCCCTTTAATTCATTAGCTCGGTGACCCTTTTCTCCACACTTATAACAATCTCACATTCCTTTAAAGCATTTTCTAGGATATTTCTTTCCACAGTTTTTTCATAATGGGAATTTCTTCATTCCCTTCTTCTTCTTTGGTGCTTCACCTATTCCATGGTTATCAGAATACCTCTTCTTATCTTTATTTCCCTTAAATAAATTCAATCTAGAAAATTCCTTCTCCATTTTGATGGCAATTAACACTATTTCTTCATTTGATGAAAATGTTTGAGAAGCGAGTAACCTTCAGAGACGTGGCTTAAGACCTTTAAATAAATTATCAATATTGTCTTCGAAATCACATACATAATATATAGCATACCTATCTAGTCTTGTGAAGGTATACTCATACTCCACAACACCTAATTCTTTCATTTACTTTAAGCTAAGGAATTTTCTTTTCATTTAAATTAATTTCTCATAAGGGAAGTATTTGTTGAAGAATTTTTCTTTGAAAGTTCTCTAATACTTGTATTATATTTCATATTCTTCCTTGGTATTTTGGATCAATGACCACCACTGGTCAGCATCTCCCTTGATACAATATACTTTCAGTACTACCTTTTCATTTTCATTGCATCCCAAAGATAGAAATATATTTTCAAGGGAATTTATCCACATATGATCTACCATTGGATTAGTAGTCCCACTAAGATATGGTGTTTCATCCACATGAAATGATCCAACATAGGTTTATTAAGGTTATTCATCACAACCTATGTAATTTTTTCTAATATGCTCAAGATCTTCTCAGCTCCAACGCTAACTATGTTGACTTGTTCAGTGGGGAAATCACCACATTTTATGTGGGTATTAGTTTACTTTATACTATTAGAAACCATCACTAGACAATGTTATACACTAAATTAGGTTATGAATGCATAATTTTGAACTATAAAAACACTTAACATAAATTAAAAATTTATGCATAGCTAATCTAATAATTGTAAACAAGGTTTCATTGAGGATATATTTACTTTTAAACCATTCATACTAGTTTTTAAAGAAAATGTGAATTGTCCTAAGCATATCCCCTAGGATTATCAAACCAAGTGAATAGTAAGGACTGTTTTTGTATACTAGGTTACCCCAAGTCAGACCCAGAACACCTTGTCGGAGTTGTTACTCCTTGGTACATCTGTGCCATAACCACATCCACTTGTAGTATCCAGATAGGGATGTATTGTTAGGAAGACCCGCATAATCGATAATTTACCAAAAGTATAGGAGTTTATTCTATGATTATCCTCAAAATCTATCTTAAGGTTATGTCCTCTAAACAATGTTTTCTTAATATAGTTTCTATGTTTTTTGGTAAACTTACTCAGATAAGAACTGTAATGCCCTGACCCTAAAATCCCAGAGTTGGTGCATTATTTTACTACATTGGCGTGATTACAAGGAATTAAATCATGTAGGACAGATCAGTTTAGAAGTTTTAGAAAACTAGATTACATAAATGATACTCATATTTTATTAGGAAAGATAGAAAATATAGCATGATACATAATAAAATGAAATAAACAGTATCCTTGAAACTCATTCAGAGGATTCCTCTCAATAACTTGGGTAAAGGAAACATAATAAGGCTGATCTCAAATTCTCAGTAAGGGTTACATGAAGTAATAATAAGTTAATTAAAGTCAATAAGGAATATACATTATGTCAAGGTAAATAATCTGAAAAACACATGCCATCAATAAACTATGAATGAAAATTCATACATATATTTTTTTATAGTGAAGATCTTATGGAAAGTAATAAATGAGTTCTAAATGAAGAAAATTCTTATTCAGTGGATGTCGTGTATCTGGAACATTAACCATTATATCATCGAGATGGTCAAAGTTTGTGTGTTTAAACCCATATGAATCTATTTTCAAACAAACATGAAGGGTTTTTTCCCACCTTTTGTCTCATGAAACCTGTTGATGCATTGAGGGGCTATAGCGGGCCCTTCCTGTCACTCCAACTCCAAATCACTATTAATACATAGATTTAATTCTATAAAAATATTACTTATAAATATATGTATTGAGTATAGGATACAGAGTCAACAATATTTCCCCAGTTAAAACAACATTCAAAATAAGAACCATATATAAAATAGAATATAACAAAGACAATAATAATATCTATGATACATGAATATGGATATTTAATAGAAATATAATTTCAAATGAAAATTGATCTCAAATGGTTTAATAACCTTGCTCTTTATTACATACTTAAATATGATTTATTACATAAAATTGCACTTAAGACAAATCTGAGGATTAAGTGGTCTAGTGTCTTGGGAAATTAGGTACATTACATAACAACTTAGAACACAAAACACAACATCTTTATTGAAAACTTCTTTTACATGACCATAATATTCCTTCATACTTAGCATTGCATGGGATAACCTGAGGACATGCTTAAGAAAAGGGTGAGATATAAAGCCCGGTAAGGGAGTAAACAAGGTATAACATGAAGAATATTGTACATGTTAGGAAATAGCCATATCAATAGAGCAAAAGAGAAACATGAACATAATGGCATGATATATCATGATTATCATAACATGGAAATGTGGAAACAACATTTAACATGATATTTGCATGAGCTAAGGCTCATTGCACATGTAGCATTTGTAAACCCTCATTGCACTTGAATTATCATTAGTAAACCGTCATTTCACTTGAATTAGAATGATTAAACCCTCATTTCACTTGACTTATCACGATACTAATATTTACCCAATGCATTGGAGTGCTATCAGGGAGCACCCCTCTTGTTAATTTCATTTCATGCATAAGTGTGATACATATATCATACAACATCGATTCCTTAAACATCATCATTTATTCCATGATAAAGGAATGTGGAATTAATACATGAAACTCTTCAATCAATAAGTAAATGTGCAGGAAGTTGAATACCCCTGATAGAGAAATGGGCATTGTATTCACTACACAATGACTTTGGCTTGGAAAATTGCAGTGTAACTTCGGCAGCATAAAGGTGTGACATAAGAATTCATAAAAATGGATGATGAGAGAGAAAGGGGTATCCTGTCATATTTACATGAAATTGATAGTAAGGGGTTCATATAGATACATTTACCAATATATGTAATGGAATTTAGATGCATAATATCTCGTTGGGGGGGGGATTCTGTATGTGGTCTAGTATGACATTTTTGTAATTATATTTCATTATTAATATAATTAATTTTTTCCAAGTTTGAAATTTCTTGTAAATCGTAATCGGTTTAATAATTAAAATAGATGAATTATATATAATAATTTAATAAATATAATATGAAATTTCAGTAGAAATAAATTTATAATTTTTATTCAAATGTAATTTATAAATAGATATAATATGATACTAATATTATTACTATCAGAAAAAATTTTGTAAGAATATATTGTTAAACACTTTAATTAACATATATGTTATCTGTTGGTATTATTATAATTGTAACAAAATTATTTTATCTGTTGCAAAAACATTTAGCGACAGAGTTTTTACCAATAGTTTAGTGACAAGAAGATATATGTTGGTAAAATGTTTTACCAACAGAAAAGACACTTTTACCAAGAGATATGTCCCTATTGGAAAAAGTCAACACTCACATATGACCTAAGGGTAATGTTTTTGATGGTGACAGACTCTTGGGGTGGCTGGGATAACATCGCTTTGGTGGTAATCTCTATCAACTTCCACTTCTCTTATAGGAGGTTCTGTTCAAGCTTAGCATGTTGAATCTCGACTTGGGTTTGGTCAAGAGCGAATCCCAGTGATGCTACCTCCTTTCTGAGCTCTGACAAATGGGAAAAATATTGAGTAATTATACTATATGATTCCATCACTTCCTTTGTCTGATTAAATTGGATATGTTAAAGCCTTATATTTATACTAATCATGTGATCACTGTTCAAAAGCTATATTAGAAATGGTAACAATTATTAATGGTTTTTTAAAATCCAAAAACATAACACCAATGAAGTGAATATGTTTTATATAACCATTTTACATAATAATACATTTAATCAGATCAAGAGTAATTTTAATTAGTATATGTTTGGTTCGTTACAATCCCCCCCCCCCCCTTAATAAATTTCACACTCAAAAATTCATTTTCCCACACTAAAACAGATGAGGGTAACTCTGCTTCATCACATCCTCTAATTCCCACATAGCTTCTTCAAACTTGTGGTTTTGCCACACCACCTTGATGAGGGGCATTGTCTAATTTCATAGAACTTGTTCTCTATGATATAAGATCTTTACTAGATTCTCTTCATAGGAGAGGTAATTCTCCAATGGTACCACCTCTGGATTGAGTACATGTGATGGTTCAGGTATGTACTTCCTCAAAAGTGATACATGGAATACATCATGTAATTGAGATAGGTTCGGTGTGAGTTCTAGTCGATAAGACACTACTCCAATGTGATCAAGGATCTCAAAAGGGCCAATGTACCTTGGAATAAGATTTCCCTTCTTCCTAAATCTTGTAACTCTCTTCCATGGTGATATGCGAAGTAATACCATGTCTCCAACCTCAAACTCTAGGTCACATTGACAATTATCATCATAGATATTTTTTCAACTCTGAGCAGCTTTAATGTGCTGCTAGATGGTCTTAACTTTTTCTACCATTTCTTCGACCATTTTTGGACCTAAGAGTTTTTTCTCCCCAACATCATTCCAACATGCTAGTGTTCTGAACCACTTCCCATAAAGGGCTTCATAAGGATCCATTTGGATGCTTGGGTGGAAACTGTTATTGTAAGAGAACTCGGCCAGAGGAAGATGTTGATTCCATCCTACTTTTAAGTCCATTGATCATACTCTCAAAATTTCCTCAAGTGTTTTCATAGTCCAAATAGATTAGCCATCATTTTGAGGATGATAACTCGTATTGATGTTCAGCTCAGTATTCAGAGCATGTTTAAGACTCTTCCAGAACATAACGGTGAATCTTGAATATCGATCGGATACAATAGATAGTGGTACTCCATGTAGCCTTACCACTTCTCTAATATATATATGTTCTATTTGATCCAATGAGAAATCCTCTATAATTGCAATGAAGTGTGTAGTCTTTTTAAGATGATATACAATAACCCAGATAGCATTTTTTCCTTTGAATATCTTCAGAAGTCTAGTGATAAAGTCCATGGTGATGTTCTCCCATTTACATGCTGGCATGGGTAATGGTTTCATTATCCCATTGGACTCCTACCTCTCAGCCTTCACTTACTGACCTTCCAGGCACTTTTATGTAAACTTAGAGATCTCCTTCTTCAAGTTATCCCACCAATAATGCGCTTGGAGATCTTGATGCGTCTTTTTGTTTCCAAGGTGAATGAAGAAATTATAACTATGTGAATCCTCCAAAATTTCTTTTTTTAACTCTAGATTTGATAGAACACATAGTCGTAACCCAAATATCACAATTTTTTCTTTATTAACATTTAACTCTAAGGATTTCCATTTTTTGATAGTTTCCACTTTCTTCTGAATTAACACATCAAGATTTTGAGCATCCTTTAACATTTACAAAAGAGACAGTTGAACAATCATTTCTTAAATTATTGATGATGTTCCATTATTTATGATTCCCATGTCCATATTCATAAAATCTAAGAAGATTGGATCCTTTTAAATTCTCATCAATGAAAGAATCATTGGGTCATTTCTACTTAGAGCATATTCCACCTTGTTCGCTTTCCCTAGGTGGTAATGGATTGAGCAGTCATTGTCTTTGGTCATCTCTAACCATCTTCGTTGGAAAATATTAAGCTCTTTCTGTTTGAATATATACTTGAGGATTTTGTGATCCATATATATTTCACACTTCTCCCCAAATTGGTAATTCCGCTAAATTTTCTAAGTGAAGATTACTGTAGCCAACTCCAGATAATGTGTTGGACATTTTTTCTCATGAACTTTTAATTTCTTTGAATCATAGGCAATGAATTTGTCATTTTTCATCAACACACATCCTAGGACATTCTTCGAAGCATCACTAAATACAATGAAAAGTTCTCCACTTGTGGGTAGTGTAAGCACGGTCATAGTGATAAGCCTCATTTTCAACTCCTTAAATCTCTCTTCGCATTCATCACTCCAAGAAAACTTGACTCCATTCTAAGTTGGATTGGTAAGAGGGTTTGAAAATCGTGACAAATTTCTCACAAATCAGCGATAATGTCCAGCTAACCCTAAGAAGATATGGATATATGTCATCTATGTTGGCCTCGTCCATCACTCAATTGTAGTTGTCGTGGATAGATCCATAGATATCCCATTGCTTGAGATTATACGACCTAAGAATGAGACTTACTCCAACCAAAAATCACACTTGTTGTACTTTGCATAGAGATTATCCTTTCTCAATGTCTCTAGTACAGTGCTTAGATTCTCCTCATGCTCCTCCTTGGTTTTAGAGTATATTATAATATCATCTATAAATACTACCACAAATTTTTCATGGTAATCTGTAAAGACTCTATTCATCAAGTTCATGAATATTTCTAGATCATTATTGATTTCAAAAGGAGTTATTATGAATTCATAGTGCCCGTACCTTGTATGAAAAGCAGTCTTGGGGATATCCTTCTTCTTCACCCTTACTTAGTAATATCACAACCACAAATCCACCTAGGAAAAGTATTGTGCTCCATGTAGCTATTCAAAACAGTCATCAATTCTAGGTAGAGGATACTTTGTATTTATCATGATTTTTTTGAGATCGTGATAATCAATTAAAAGGTGCATTGACCCATCCAACTTCTTGATGAAGAGGACTGATTCACCCCATGGTGAAGCACTTGGGTGTATAAACCCTTTATCCAGATTCTCCTGTAGTTGTTTATTAATCTCCTCAAGCTCCAAAAAATCCATTCTATATGGAGTCTTAGATATTGGAAATTCCCTAGTTATAAGATAAATTGAAAATTCAACATCTCTTCTAGGCGGAAGACAAGTAAATTCTTCGGGAAACACTTCAGCAAATTCCCTCACAATAGACATGTCTTCAAGGATGGTTGCTTCCTTAAACTTAATCATCTGAGCAAGATATGTGTGCTCATAGGGCTGTAATATCCATGCCTGAGATAATGGTGACAAATAATATTCATCCACCTCCTTTCACTTATACATAATCGGGGGTCGATTTTCCATATGGAGAGTAATTTCCCTCTCACGGAAATTTATATTGGCTCTATATAGGGAAAGCCAATCCACGCCAAGAATTGAATCAAATTCCACCAGAGGGAGTATGAAAAGGTTCTCTGGGAATTTAAAAGCAAAAATAGTGGTGGGGAGGAGTTATATTTATGGGATATAATAATTAACCCATTTTCCATTCTCACTGACATCTTTTCTTCCTTGATTTGTGGTGTTGTTGGTATTGTTCTACTAAACTTTCAAGATATAAAAGAATGCATAGAACTATGAATGATAACCCTAACTTACAATTTTTTATTCTGGTTATACCTTATCCAATATAGACATAGGATTGGTACTTTAATCAATTAAACACATAAAGGGGAATCTAATGACATTAAAGGGATAAATTATAAATTACATTTATTTCCTTAACTTATATATGTTATCCATGATCTACCTCTCAACATATACTCTTAGGGGCATTTTTTTAAATCCCTTAAAAAAATTTCATACTAAGCTTATAAATTTATCAAATCATATCACCTAGGAGTGTCATAACCAATAGTAAAGAAAGGCTTATTGTCATGCACCAGTTCCTATCTAAGTCTAGCTCAAAGTTGTGCTTTCGAGTTTTACACCTAGATAAATCTAGGCCAGAGCTGCCTCTACCAGCTCATATCCAGATAGGGATGTATTTTCTTGATAAACCACTTACTCAACACTCACAAAAATTTAGGGATATTTTTAATATACTTAGTCTTATCCCAAAGGCTTTAAATAAGGTTTTATAATCCTTATAAAAAATAACTAAACCTATACTCTAATACCAACTATAATAACCCTACTCTTTGTTACATACTTAAACATTATTTACTACATAAAATTTCACTTAAGACAACTCTGAGGATCAATCGGCCTAGTTTCATGGGTAATTAGGTACATTACATAATGAATTATAACATAAAACACAACATCTTTATTGAAAACTTCTTTTACATGACCACAACATTCCTTTGTACTTATCATTGCATGGGATAACCTGAGGACATGCATAAGAAAAAGGTGAGATATAAAGCCTAGTAAGGGAGTAAACAAGGTATAAAATGAATAATATAGTATATGTTAGGAAATAGGCATATCAATAGATAACAAGAGAAACATGAACATAAAGGCATGATATTTCATGATTATTATAACATGGAAATTTTGAAATAACATTTAACATGATATTAGCATGAGCCAAGGCTCATTGCACATGGAGCATGAGTAAACCCTCACTGCACTTAAATTAGCATGAGAAAACCCTCATTTCAATTGAATTAGCATGATTAAACCCTCATTTCACTTGAAGTATCATGATATTAATCTTTACCCAATGCATTGGAGGGCTATCATGGAGCACCCTTATTAATCATTTCATTTCATTCATAAGTGTGTCACATAGATCATACAACATGGATTCATTAAACATCATCATTTTTTCCATGATAAATGAATTTGGATTTAATACGTGAAACTATATCATAGATAAGTAAATGTGTATGAAGGTTAATACCCTTGATAGATAAATGGGCATGGTATTCACTACACAATGACTTTGTCTTGGAAAATCACGGTGCAATTTCGGCAGCATAACAGCGTGACATAAGAATTCATAAAAATTATTGATGAGAGAGAAAGGGATATATCATCATATGTACATGAAATGGACAGTAAGTGGGTCATATAGATACATTTCCCAATATATATAATGTAATTTATATGCATAATATAAAATAATTGCTTGAATGTAAATGAGAAGAGAGAAATTCCTTACAGAATTTCTGTATGGTAACAGGTGTGCATGGGAGGCATTAATGAGAGAAAAAGAGGTATATCATTATTAAAAAAATAAGTATGGAAGTATATGGTAGGTTAAATATCATACCCCATCATTTTTAATTGAAAAAATGGTATATCCATATAAAGAAATTTTGATGAAAATGAGAAAGGAATAAATCCCTTATATTGAAGTGTGATCCCAAAGGCTTGGAAGAGGGTTGAGAGGGACTTATAGGGAGATTGGGGTGAATTTGGATGATTCTAAAGAGATGAGGTTAGGGGTTGGTCTAGATCCAAAGCTTTTGAGTGAATAAAAGTGGGATCATGGGTGGGTTTATATAGGAAAATGGGGATAATGTTTTATTATTTAGGTTTTGGACACCACACATTAAACTAATCAAAACCACAAAACAACCCATGGTTTTTGCAGATGGTTTTTGCCAAAGGGGAGTGTAAAAAATTATTTTATAAGTCCAATGGACTAAAATATTAAAATATTAGGATTTCTTATCTGGAGCTGAGTCACACTCTCAAGGAAATCATTTTAAAATGTTAAAATGTTTTTTAAGTCTTGAAGGGTCTACCAAAGATTTGTAAAATAAATCAAAAAAACCTAATATCACATTATTTTAAAGTTAAAACATATATTGGAAAAAAATACTATTTATTTTATTCTATTACATCACTATTGGGTCATTATAATGTCAATTAACACATTATATATTTAAACGGTATTTAATTTTTACCCAAAAATTCAACTATCTCAGAAAATTATGAAAGATTCACTGTTATATAATTTCAATATCCTGAATCCAAAAATAATATTCATTTTATCTAAATAATTTTCAAAATATGTGAATTTTTACTTTTAAAATAAAAACCAACATTTATTTTAAATTCATGTGTTTTGACAAAAACAGCTTTCAAATTTAATAAAAATTAAAATTGTATTCATAAAAATTATACGATCATTTATATTTAATAAAAATTTATTTAGTAATAATATTTTATTAAAATATTATTTAGTTTAAAAATCCATTAATTCATCAAAATATAATTCTTAATTGAATATTAACTAAAAATACTATTTTTTCTTTAAAAACTATTTACAATGTAATAATAATAAAATGAATGTATATTCTTTATTCTATACAAAAATAATGCACATAATCATAGTGCTAGGGTCTTGTTACATAACCCCTTATAAAACCCGCATATGAATTAAGGGTAAGGAGTGTGATGGTGACAGACTCATGGGGTGGCTCAAATAATATCGCTTGGGGTGGTAATCTCTATAAACTTCCACTTCTCCCATAGGCGGTTCCATTCAAGCTTAACATGTTGAATCTTGGCATGGTCTTGGTCAAGAGTGAAGCCTAGTGATGCTACCTCTTTTCTGAGCTCCGACAAATGGGATTCATATGGAGCAATTCAACTGGATGAGGTCATCGCGTCCTTTGTCAGAGTAAATTAGATTTGTTAAAGCTCTATATTTATACTAATCATTTGATCACTGTTCAACAACTATATTAGAAATTGTAACATTTCATAACAGTATTTTAAAATCCAAAAACATAAAACCAAAGAAGTGTATATGTTTTAAATAACCATTTTAAATAATAATACATTTAATCAGATCAAGAGTAATTTACATTAGTAAAATTTTGGGTTGTTACAAATGGGCATTAGATACACCAAATAAGAATTATTAAGTGAAAATTACTAATTAAGTCTCAATGAAATGTAAATTGAGACAAAGTCCCTTATCTTAATTCCCACTTAATTTTTTTCATGTGTGCACCTCATGAACAAAACTCTTATATTTATTAAAAGAATGATCCAAAAGTTAATTTATACTCATTTATGTAACTATTTATCAATTATAATTATTGTATTATATTTCTTAATTTCCATTAAATAAAATTGAAGCATTTGATATCATGTTTTACTTAAACATTTCCTCTTTTGCAACAATTTTTCTATTTTATCAAAATGTAAATTATAAATTATTATAAATAATTATAAAAGTATATAATTAATATAATTATATTTTTATATATTATATATACTTTATAATATCCACACTTGACGATGGTTTTATGTGTTGACCTAGAAATGTCATCATAGGTGATTGACCGACCTTTGATGGGATATTGGCAGGAGAGTGGTAAGAAAATGTTTTAAAATTGTATATATAATAGTATGAAACTTACAGTAGGTTAAAAACATTAATATATAGTTAAATTACTTTCTAATTAATTTATTTAATGATTGGTTGAAAAATGTTTGGTGGAAAAATAAAGAGGAAGCGTAACCCAAAGGAAAAAATGGGGGTTCAGGAGCGTTCGTTTCCTTGGTTTTAATGACCGGTTTTCTTATTTATAAGTAATGAAATTCAAGTAAAATGGGTATAATTATACAGAATTGGAATTATTAATAAAAATATAGAATTTTAAATGGTTATATATATAATTTTGTTAAATTTTATGAGGATGAATCCTTCGATAAATTTTTAGTGATAATTTCTTAGATTATTTTGGGTGTTTTTTCGAACATTACGCACCAGTTTTGTTTAATAAATTAATATTATGTATATATAATGGTTCTATAAAATTACCTAGGATGTAGGAAATATTTCATAATCTATTTCAACCATAAAAATGGTTTCATTATTATTCATGAAGGAAAAAATTTAAGAACTAAAATCCTTCATCCACGAAGGTTATAAATTGGCTCCTCATGAACGATTATTTTGTTTTTAAAATAAAAGAGAGAGAGAAAGGAGTTTCATGATGGGTATTACATTAACATGATATCATTCTTGTATATAGATGATAATGGAGTTATCATTTTCATTTGGATAGAGAGGGTGAGGGTAGTATAATAAAATAAAGAACTTGAAAATAAAATAAAAGGAAAACGAAGAGGATTTTACCTCTTTAATACTCCTCCTTGAAAACCTCCTTAAAGAAAGATGTTTTGGTCTTTTATTAAGACCAAGATCTCCTGGATGTGATGAAATACTAGGGAAGACGATTTTTATAGAACTTTGACAAGTTTCAAGGTTTATAGGAGTGAGAAGAAAAGGGGTTGAGGGTGGTTTTTATAGTGGATGAAAGGGGTGATTTCTCATTATTTAATTCATTATTTTATTATTTTACTCAAGACAACCAATAGTGTTGATTCTTGTAAATAAATGTAGTAAATATTAAATTTTATTTTTAACCAAGGGTTTTTACATCATCCAAACATCACTAATGACTCAATAAATCATGTATTTATCATTTATCATAAATTATCATATTTTACTATTCACCAAAAATCAAGTATTTTTTAAAAGTACCAGAAATTAACCCTAACCATTTTTTGATGTGTATAATTAAAAAATTGACTAAATTTTATGAAAATAATTTTATAAATATGATCATTTTTTTTAATTAAAATCATCATTTACGTGAAAAATACAGATTTTAAATTTATAACTCATTTTATAACACTTTGAAAAATTAACTAAGGTCTCACAAAATTATACTAAAATAATAATACAAAAAAATATTAATTTATAAATACATTTTATGAAAATAAATTTTCTTTTAAATCATTATATTAATTATAAATTTTAAATAAACATTTACATTTTATAAAAATACTAATACTTGATTAATAATTAATAAAACATTTATTTACTATAATTATATAATACATTCATATATAAGATTCCTAAGTATTATTTATACATTCATCGGTGAGGTTACTATTCATTTGGCCGATTTACTATTCATATCGGTCATATTAATATTCATAAGGGTAACATTACTATTCAAAAGGGTCAAGTTACTATTTTCCAAAAAATTAAGTTGATCCTATCAGAATATAAATATCAAACTGATCACAACCACATATGTATTTTTTTGAAATTTAATTCACATAATTTGAAAAATTATGTTTAATGTCAGTTATAACTATCTTTTTTGCATAATTATAATAATAGAGTGTTGTTTCGTAGTGACTTAGTGTTGTGTGCAATATAAGCTATCTAATGAATTGAAATTATTTATGAAGAAAAATACCATAAATATTTGTGGTGTTATAAAAAATATTAACCAAATTATGGACATATTATTTACACATGTATATATAATTAATTATTTGGTGATAAATTAATTATAGATGAAAATAAGACCCTTTTAAAAAAAGGATATGTTTTTCAGAAAAAAAAAAACTATTTAAATAAAAATAAGTGACTTTATAAAATAATAAAATCACTCTTTATGGATTTTATTAATTAAATATATGTGTAATATAATCAATATAATGTTTAAAAATCATATTATATGTAATCTAAACATGATATAAGAACAAATTCAATTTTTGGAAAAAAGATGTATTTTTCTAAAAATATTGTTTTGCCGCCTTTTAATGGGGTGCCCATTTTAAATCAATTTGTTAACAAAATTTTATATTATTCTTGAAAAAATAAACTTCTTATTTTTAATTGAAATATAAAAATTTAATTTGGATGAATTTTTGATATTTGTTTGATATGTTTCAAGTTTTGATGAATAGTAAAAATATAATAAATTTTAATTGAAAAAAAATCATCAAAATAATTTATATGGTTAAGTTATATCATTTAATGATTTTAAAACATAAATATATTATATTTTTATCATTTAATATATTTGAGCTCACTGGCATTAATTTTACATTGTATTTTGATATAAAAACATTTCAATCTTTTGCAATTTCAAAACTCGTATTCTCATTCCACCCACGGGATTAATTTTAAATTAATTACTACAAATTTTGTGCTTATAATTTTTAAAAATGTATTCTATATTTGTAATCAGTGGGTCCAAATTATTTAAATATATTTCTTTTATTGTTGAGCATTATGAATTGTAACTTCAGTAATTTTTATTAATATAATAAAAAGGTAAATCGGGTAATTAAGGGTAAATATAATATTATAAAATTATCCTAATACTTGTCCTAATATAATTGGATGAGTTATTTTTGACCTAAATCATCCTTTTGTTGAAATGGTGTCCTTTGGAATCCACTTGGGTGAGATTAGGACATTTAATATATTTTATTTAAATAAAAGTTAAATATGTCTTACTCAAATTTTAACAACTTTGTCATTTTTAAAATAAGGTTATATAGAAGATAAATTCAACTATAAATACTCATTCAAAATATATTTTTTTCTTTATCATGGTAATTTATTATAAATTTTTTAGGAAATAAATAATTACTTGAAAGGTTTATACATTAATGATGCATAAATTATTTAATTGATGAAAAATCAATAAAATATTTGTTATTAAAATGATAATAACCATTAAAAGACCAAAAAACATTACCAAATATTATTTTTTGAGTATATATTGACCATAATCATCCAATGGTCTAGTTATTTACCATTTTTATCCATATGAAATAGATTATGACACTTATAATATTTATCTAAAGTAATGTGAAAGTTGTCATGTTCATGTTTTAATAAATAAACATTTTTAATATAGGATTTTCCAAAATATATATTCTATTATAATTATTCTTATGAAATCTATAGGATTTATATTCATCATAGTATTTTTTTTTTAATTTTTATTCAACATATAAGTATATTAAATAATTACACAAAACTGATGTAGTATTTATTTTATTAATGGAAATATCAAATTAATGTTATTACTAATGTTAAAATCAATATAATTTGGGATAATTAATATATATAATTAATTTTATAGATTCCATTTACCCCTTAGGGATGTAATAAAATATATTTTTCAAGGATAACAACTTATCTTGATATTGTTTAAAAACTAATAAATGAATAGTGTCAAAATTGACACTATTGATATTTTTTCCAAATAATGTTTTAAAAATTATTTAGAAATCATAATATAATTTTTTAAAAATATAAAATAATTATTATATGGTCTCAAATATTTTTAATTGTTCATTTATTGTCTAATTTACATCAAATAATTAAAAAAGTACACTACTTTAATATTAAAATATTTGTTATCTTATTTAAAAATTAGATAGAGTAATTAAGTGTTAATTAAAATGATAAGGTTTAAATTGATAGAAAAACTTGTCCAAAATTAATTAGTTGATTATAT
The DNA here is from genome assembly GCA_963277665.1 of Viscum album. Taxonomy (NCBI): domain Eukaryota; kingdom Viridiplantae; phylum Streptophyta; class Magnoliopsida; order Santalales; family Viscaceae; genus Viscum; species Viscum album. The sequence goes on along the minus strand of OY728139.1, from coordinate 1,489,412,791 downwards.
TAGAACATTATATCATCTAATCTTATAAATTAGGAAATTTTTGATGTTGTTGTATGGGTTTTAATATTATTATAAATTAATATTTTTGGAGATTCTAAATGTGCCCCTCACCTCAATTCTAAAAGGTCGTGTCCTACCTCACAACTTAAATTCACTTTGAGAATTAAATTTTGGCCATAATATACCCATTTCCATTATAAAATTACTTAGTTACATTATAAAGTGTTTGTTCTTCTCAAAATAACAACTCTATTTCTATTAATATGAGATCTACAGGGAGCTTTTCCAATAAGAGGTAATATCCTCTATTAATTCTTTAAAACTTATTTCTTATTATACTTCCTCTTCCGGAATTGTATCCATTATAACATAATAACTACATTATAAAATATATTATTATATGTTATTCTGATTTTTTAAAAACCATATTACACCTTCTATCCATCATACCAAAAATTAAATCACAACGCATGTGTACGTACAGCTTACCGTCTCCATGTCGTAGTGTAATTTATTTTTCATCACCACCATACTTGGATGGGTATAATGAATGAAATAATAACTATATATTATTATTAAATTATTATAAGAATTATGAAACAAAATAAATATCATCCACTTCCATATAATTTCATAATTATGGGAATGATATCGTCACTCGTGCATACTTACGGCCAACTGTCTCCATGATGTGATGTGATTCATTCTACATGATATCCATTAAAGTATGATTATATAAATGTACATAATAAATAAATATGGTATATATTATGTAAATATTATTTTTTAATTATATAAATATGACCTAAGAAGGATAATCGAAACTTATTCAACAAAACATTCATAAGAAAATGAAATAGTTAATACCCGAATAATGAGTAATAATGAAATATAATTAACAAACAGGTAATAATATGATATGTTATGATATTATAAAAATGAATAGTATTCTATAATAAGTTTTTAAAATTATTTAAACCCATATACAATAGTTTCGGACATGTATGAAGGAATCTAGACCTAAGGTAAGAGATAATTTTGCAATCTCATTATTATCTAAGGTTGTTTATACATAATTATTTACTGGGGATAATTTATCATCCATGTAAATATTTTCTAAAAAATAATTTCAAAAAATGTTTTAATATTCTCTTATGTATTTTTAAATTCAATTTACCCATTTTTTACTTTTTACTACATAGTCTAAAAAGAATCTTTCTTTTGTTTTCCAGATGAGGTATCTTTTGACTTTCCGAAAAAAGTACAAGAATAATGTTTTATTTTAACTTATACAAATTAATGGATTTTTATGTTTTTATAACTCCTTATTTTCATAAATATTTATTTATAGGATTTCAAGTTAGTTTTCAACAAAATTCGTTCCTTTTAAAATTGCATGTCATTTTGATAAAAGAAAATATTTTTTGAATAAGAAATGATATTTTCCTCAATAATTAATTTCAAGTTTTCAATCAAAATTATTTTCCATCTAAGGTGGAATTATTTAATAGGATTATGTTTTTAGTATACTATCCCTATTATTATTATGGTTTTATTATGTTTATGATGGAATTCAATTTATGAAATCCATTTGTTTTACATGGATTATGTTATGATGGAATGATGTTTAAGAAACCCGTTTTATACCTTGGGTTGTGCTGTGATGAATGATTTATGTTATTTTTCAACACATAAGAATAATTTAATTATAAGATTTTTGGGTACTATATCTCCCTCCAATGCATTGGGTAAATATTTATATATCATGAGATAGACACGATTGTAATTGGAAATGATCTCGGTTCAGTAATACATGACTGGAAAGGGAAATAATCTTGGTTCAGTAATACAGGGTTGGAATGGTAAGTAAACCCGATTTAGTAATATAGGGCTAGAATGAGGAGTGAACTCGATTTTTTGAATGATTTTGTCTACTATGATGGTCTTGGAAATTATCTTTGGCTAATATGGAAATGATTTTCTATTCTCATGTGTTTTCCACAATTCCATGTTTTAAGCCAATGTTATTTTCTCATCTCTCATGTTCCATTATGATTTATGCCTTATGAATTGCCAAGATTTATTTAATGACTTAATATTTTGGTATATGGTATACGTATTATGATTTAAAAAAGTTATGTTCTTGTTTTTACATACTAATGTTCATGTTTTGTTTGATATTTTCTTTGTTTACCCTTACTAAGCATCTAAGCTAGGCATTTTTTTATGTTTTCTTTTCCCAAAGATATAAAGAAATGTTTTAGGTAGGAAAATAAAAGGGGGATATATTTATGGGAGATGTTGAAGATCTTTCACCAAATTAGATGAATGTGTTCCATGTTTCTAAAGGTGCTAAACTAATACAGTCTTTGGGAATATATTTGTGTGATGTATTAAGTATTCCGCAAAAGGAATGTAATGTCCATGTATGTTAAGCTTGGGTTGTTAGAATTTTGAGCTATATGATCTCTAAGATACATGTGTTTGTTGATTATATTGTAGATTTTGATTACATTATAACTTATGATGTATTTAAATAATCAATATGGATATATAAATTCATATAGGATCATGATTTGGTTCCAATTAGTAAATATTATATCACACTGTATTGTGATAATACTATAGTAGTGATTCTCAACAAAGAGCCCAAATCACATCAACAAAAAAATCATATGCATTGGAAGTACCATTACTTAATGGATTTTTCTCAGAGGGGTGAGGTCATAGTAAGAAGTGTTTCCACATAGGAAAGTGTGGTGGAACCATTAACTAAATCCTTATCTCAGCAAAATCATAAACATTCTGTGGGAGATAGTTGACAAAGATTCATTAACAACTAGATCTAGTGCAAGTGGTATTCTGAGAGAGTTGGTTCCCTATATCCAATGTAAAGACCCCAACCCTAGTATACTGGAGTTGATGATTCATTTCATTCATTAGAATTAGATATAACTGATCATATCCTAAAAGATCAAATAGTTTAGTATCATTAGTGAAATAGATACATACTTTAATCTCACATTACATTTGAAAACATCAAAATAAAACATAGAGAAATTAAATATTTTGTATCCTTAAACTCATTCAAATATTACTTTTTCATATCCTGAGGAAAGGAAACAAAATATTGGGTGATCTAAAATACTCATTAAGGGTTTCGTACAATGGAATATATCATGAGTAAATAAGTCATTATCATTATTTCAAGGTAAATAACTAAAAACACATTCCATTCAATCATAAATTAAGAACAAATAATAATTTGGCAGGAATGAATGTTGATAAAATAATTCCATATAACTAATCACATGAGCTTAAAACTTTTCCATGGATATCATAACTATCCAAATTATCACATGGACATTAATAATTAATCTCATAATGATTGAATGCATAATTTTGGACATCATAAACATACCATTGAGTCCTTATGTTGAGAAATCTTACATAAATGGGTAAGGACTCATTCAAATACCCAATCAAGTTTGTCTCATCGGACCTAATAATGCATTGAGGGGCTATAGTGGGCCCCACTGGTAACCTACTAAGTCCAATGAATTTATCATATGAAATGGATGAAACATAATCGACTTAAACATTCATATTGAAAAACTAGCGTAAAAAATGATAATATTTTCTCTAAATCAATAAATAAAATCATAAATCATCCAAAGTAATATAGAGAATGGTATCAAAATAGTATATCCCCAATAAAACTGATTATAAACCATATAGAGAAATAATAAGGATGATATAATTATATCATATCTAATATGTTTATTTCATCCATATATTTTAGGGTGTTTTGATGCATTAATTTGAATAATATAATTGATATTCTAGGAAAAATTTGGATTGTTTAACTTGTTTTGTGATTTATGGTAGTATACTACCAATATTTGGAAAAGGAAAAAAACTGATGATTATCATGATCCAAAGAAACTTTTCATTGAAATTCCCAAAGGGTGTTGATATTTTCCTACAGGTCTAATAAAAATAAAAAACTTATAAAAATTAAAATTATGTTACTTAATTAATTAAAATATAGTATTATGAAAGTTTTAGGTTGAACCCATAGATAGGTTGAATTATTTTAACTGTATTTTTGAAAATAATGTTGTTTTATGTGATTTTAAGAAAGAGGGTGAAGAATAGATGTTGGTTCTGAAAGTTAATTGAAGACAAATATAATTGAAAGCAAAGAAGATTGATCGGTTTGAAATTAGATTTGAAATATGTATTGGGGTTTTTTAGTTTTAGGGTTTATGTGTAATTGGTTTTTAGAAAATGAATTGATTAATCCATGTTTGGCATCAGAGTTGAGATGAGATGGATCCAATGCCCACAGTATCCTCACCTCAACCCAAAAATCCCCCTTTTCTCATGTTCATGTAGTTTAGGGAATTAGTGAATTGAGTTTCTCTTGATATTATATTTAAAATTGGATTCCCTGAATGCGACAATGATCATGCCTAAATTCAGGGTAACTAGTTATGCAATTTAAATAGTTTCTTTTAGATTAAAATATCAATGGTCATGATAAAAATAAAAGAAATGGATTGTAATTGAATAAATGGATTGCAGTAATCTAGAACAAGAATAAAAATAAATAAATACAAAGGAAACATCCCCCTTCTTCTACATAACCATAGTATAAGATGAGGTTTACCCCATAATCCTAGTGATGAGAGAGTAAGAGGGAAGGAATAAAGAAATATAAAACATGAATGAAATCCTAGAGAGGAAGAATGGAGAGGACCCTACATCACAGCTTCTTTCTCTCAACTTTAGTCTCTAGATTCTCCTTAGTATCATAATCTCAACCCTCTATTTATAAACTACCAGAAGGATCATGCAGTATATAATGGTGTCATAATGGGTCATAATGGGATCTTGGGTGGTTTCGAGGTCAAAAAATAGGTCACCTATATTATGTTCATTGAATATGGCCATTTTTTGGGTCATCCTAACACTTTTATGTCATGTAAGTGTTTCATGATGTGTAATGTTCAGGGCGTTGAAATATTCTTGGATTTTTTTGTCTTCCTATATTGGGTTCATGTCATTTAATTTTTTACAATATGAAATTTTTTAATGACATGAAATGTTTTCATGACATGAATTGTGCAATTCCAGCTTCATTGCAGCTTCATTTCTCTTGTGTCGCACTATGACACGAAGCATCCCAACATAAAGTGTATTTAGCTCATGATAATCATCTCTTTTGTTCCTATTCTGAATATTTGTAGTAACATTCCATAAATCACAAAATAAGTTAAAAAGTCTAAATATTAGTAGGAATATCAATTATATTATGAAAATTAATGTATCAAAATACCCTAAAATATATGCATGAAATAAACACATAAATATTCCTAGTGCATCATAAGTAAGATAAGAGTTGTTTTTATTGATGAATAAAAATACTATAAAATCTCATTAAAAACATTCTTGAAAAAAATACCCTTTTCACTTTTAAATTCACTATTAAAAACTAACAATTTACGTAATATTTGAAAAAAAAAATTATGTAACAACCCACCTTTTTGATGAAGGTATGTATCATTAGTTTCTTGTTTTGAATTCTTCCATTAATCATGGAAAAGTTATACTACGGCCTAGGGAAGGACCAAGGAGCATATAAGGATTGTTTGGAGCCTGGAGTTTTGGAAATTTTGGATATAAGCTGGGTCACACCATTAGTGGAAACTGTGTGACCCAGACCACAAAATTTGGTTTAATCATGCGGTTGCGGATAAGGATGCCTTCAAGTCTGCACGGTTAGTCTAAAATCATGAGGGCTTGGGCGCATGGACATGAAACCTACTACATATGGGGGAAAGAACCATTTATCACGGTTTGTGCATGGTTTATAAACTGTGCGCATAAACCTTGTGCAGTGAGATTTTGTACAAAAATACCATTTTTACCCCACTTAAACCTTAAGTAAATTTTTTTTTCTCCCTTGTTTTCTAACAGCTTACTAGTGGGTTCTTCCTCTCATGGGTTCAAAAATCCTTCAAGCCTCAATTTTTTTCTACCCCTCCTCTAGAACCCATTTCTAAAATTTTCAAAGGCATTGGATATCCCAAGGTAAGGATAACCCCATGCACCCCTCTTTACTCTATAAATATCACCTTTTATTATGTTATTTAGATATAGGCTCATTCACCCTTTTCTCTGGGTGCTAGAATGAAACTAAAATCTCCTCCAACCTGCTTCAAATATGAAGTTGATATCAAGTGAGGCTTCATCTATAGCCTTGAGGTAGGTGTTAATATAGTTTTCCAATTAATTTTTGGTCATTTTGTATTTAATCTACCGTGCAATTCTCCAACCTTTGTCAAGCATCTTTAATGTATTGGTCCATTCATGTCTAACTGGCCCCAGTGCCTAGGTACATGTTAATTAGGTCTCATTTATAGAATTAGACATCACCATGCTTTGTATGGACACCCTTAGGTGTGCCACATAGATATGGTTATTTTGGCCAAAGGGTCCCAAATTATTAATTTTCCCAAATGGTTGTTAGTTTACCTTCTTAATTGGATAATCCTTGTCTCATGTGTATTTAATTGAACTCAAGACATCCAATGGGTGTTTTGACTCCTTAGGCTTGGAATTTCCCAATTAGTCACATGAGTATTTGACCTTAAGACTTTGGCCTTGACACATTTTCCTTGAAATGAATTTTTCATGTTAGGAAAAATGAATCAGTTGGCTTAAAATAGAGTGGCTTGCACTTCATTGCTTATTTTCATTGAAATAAACTCCATGGTCTTGACTTATATAGGAAGTTTTATCCCATTCTTTGTGCCTATGCTTTAATAAATTTCCTATGTCAACTGAAATTTTTTAAATGGAATTGAATATGGCTCATGACATGAAAGAGAAGATTTACCTCATGTTTAAAATGAAAATGTGACCATGCATCTATTATTGTTTAATTTTAGATGCATAAGATGGTTTTTCCTTATATTACTGGTTATAAATGGTTATTCCATGACTATGTGAATGATATATATAAACATGTATGGGTGGTAGGTAGTTTACCCCATGCCAGTTATATATACAGTGGGATAATGGTAAGGGCCTCAATAGGGCGCGGCGACCCAAGCTTCCCATATATCAATTCGAGCTTATTACGTCGTGAGTAGAGCTTATAAGGTAGTCTAGTGTTGGGTGCATGCATGTTACATCCTAGTCTAACCCAAAAATATATGTATATATATATATAATGACATGATCAGATATACCATCCAAGAGCTGAAGCAGGTAGAGATGATAGGTGTTCTTTAGGAACCTGAGCAGGAGTTTATTTATTTATTTTTCATTGCTTTATGTTCCTTCTTATACCTACACAGTGAATAGATATGATCACCTACTCAATTTACTTGTACACACCATTGGTGGTGGCCTACTGAGATTTATCTCATACCCTACTCAGGCTGTCTTTGGCACCCGAGAAGATTTTTTGCCTACATGTATGGATAGGGGAAAGAACCACTCTTCAAGTTGTTGATTCTTACTACTTAGTTGGGGCCCAGGGCAGAGAATCGATCATTCGCTCAAGATGCTGCGAAGTATCTTTTGGATTTTTTTTCTCTTTTTGTCTTTTTTTAGCATATCTGTTTCTTATTTCATATTTCATTTTGTACTAGAATTTCATGCATACATGTTTTTATCAGACACTACCTATGAGGATTTTTGTTATTACATTCAGTTATCTTTTCTTCTGATACTTGGTTACTTAGTTGATTGTTTTTCTTTTTCTATTTACTATATTTGTCTATTGTGTTATATTTCCACTATTGATCACTAATTTTTATAACCAATGTGATACTCTAACATGGGATTACAGTCTCACCATTTTACTACCTTATACACACCCCACAACTAATCGAAAACCCATGGTATATGGGGAGATGCACCAGGGGTGATGTGGCCAACCGGTCTCGGGGTCCAGGTTAAGTAGCATCCAGGTTTGGGAAGTCACAAAATGGTACCAGAGGGGGTTTCTTTCTTTCTTTACTATTTGATGACAATATAATGGATATGGTGAATGATTGGGAATTGGTCAAAATTCACTATTAGGCATCTCAAACCCATATATGGGGTAAATCCCAAGTTTCATTAAATGATTTTGTTATTTATTCTACTATTCAATATTGATACAATTTCCCCATTGGGTGATAAAAATGACTAGTGATTTTATTAATATTGATTTCATTCGGATTATGATTTAATTAACCTGACCAGATGAAATGAGGGTCGTGTATTAGAACATGCATCATGATAGGCACACTATGAATGGGCCGTGTATTTTTTCCATGTCACATTTAAATTTTATTGAACATTGCATGTTGTATAGTCATTGTGCCTTATTGTATATATGAAATATTTTTGACACTTCTTGTAGGATTTTGGATCATACTATGGTGTGAGTTTAGTGGGTTCCACTCTTGGGTTCATAAGGTGCAAGGGCCCTTATGGATCTAAAAATGGCATTACAGCTAGCTCAACTATTTAATAAAGGGTATAATTAGATGAATAATCACAATTTAAATGAAAATGAAATCTAAGTGAATGCTATGTTCTGGTTCATAAGGTGAATGGTCCCTAATGGGCCAGGAAATTGTAAATCATTGGATTCGGCTATTTTCAAAATAGTTTAAATGTTAAAAGAGAATATTTAAATGAAAATGGATTATGAAAGGAAACAACCATCTTTCACATTCCTAAAACATAATATTGAACCAAACCCGACCTTAGTAGTGGGTAGTGGGGTATATTCAAGTGTTTTTATGGCCTATTATGGTTTGTTTTATCATCTAGGCCTATATCCTGAAGAAAGAGGACTGGAATTTTCATTCTTTTATGGAGTCTTTAGAACCTGACCTAATTTCTTGAATGAAATAATTTAGATTACTTGAATTCTTTCTGAGATGTTCATTTGGAATTGTATCATTATACTACCATGACTTCATCGATCCACATTCCCTGAAGGCAAAGAAGATCATGTTCCTAAGGTGGTAAACCTTGAGTCATTAGTCATTACTCCTTTTGAGCCACCCGTGGATCCTCTTCCTATACTTGATATGGGATTCGATGACAAGTTTTTAAAGGTTTTCTTATATATGTTTCATAAAATTCAAGGTGGATTAAAACCTTCCTCGAGTATGGTAGAGTTGACTCATGAATTTCAACAGCAGCATCCTCCTAACTTATCAAGGGATGGAGAAAAAATTGATGCAGAGTCTTGAATCAAAATGATCCTTTCTATATTTGAGAATCTCGAGATGGATCTAGAGTAAAGGTTCAAGATAGCTTCTTACATTATTCAAGATTCAGCCAAGAGGTTGTGGGATTTCATCACCTATGTAGCAAAACATAGGGACATGGTCTGGGGTGACTTTTAGACCAATTTCAACGATTAATTTTTCCCCCAGACTCTGAGGGATGAAATAGCTAGAGAGTTTATGAATTTGCAGTAGGTTAATATGTTAGTTATGGAATAGTCTTCCCATTTCACTAAACTATAGTGTTTCACTCCTTCTCTATTCGCTGATGAGATGATGACTTTTAGGAAATTCAAAGATGGTCTGGGTTAATCCATTTGATCACAGGTCAATGTCTTCAGGTTGACAATAATTACTGAAATTTTCAACCAGGCCCTAATTACAAAATGAAATCTAAGAGAGGCGGATGGTGTGATCTAGGGATATTTGGAACCTAAGGCTTCTAGTGGATCTTCATTTGGGTGAAAACAATGCTTCGAAGAATATTTTGGTGGTAGTAGTAGTCAGTCCCCTTTCATGTGTATTCATCTTATCCGTCACCAGTGTGGAGTGCCAGGACATGTCAGGAAGCAGTGTATGCAGAATCTAATTGAGTGTAGAGGCTATGGCATGATGGGTTATCTCCATTGTTTTTACAGGATTTTCCATCCAGTTTCTAGTGAGAATGGATATGCACCTACTCCTTGGTCAGGAGATGGTTAGCATGATTATGATAGTCAGGCGTCTAAAATGCCACCGATCATTTAGTATCAGGTGTCGGTTGATGTAGAGGAAATAAAGCATATGATTATTAGATCCAATAGATTGGGCCTGCTTAAGGACGTCATGAAATGACCCAAGGACATGGTATAGGCTAGTTACATGTATTTTAGCCTATGCTATAGGAGCAGAACATTAAACCATCCACTGTATAAGGTACCATTCTTATTACCTCCACTTTTGTTTATGATTTTTTTGATACATGTGTGTCTCACTCATTTATATATGAAGGAATTACTGAGATTTTAGGCCTCGACATCGAGTACTATCATGGTGTTATGATGCTAGATACAACATTAGGTATCCATTTAGAGGGCATTCGTCATCATCAGAATTTTCCCCTTGAGGTAGGTGGTTACATTTTTGTGTGGAACCTGTACATCCTATACATGATAGGATTTGACATAATCATTTCGATGGACTTTCTAGTCCTTATAGATTCTGTATTGATTGATATTATCAAAGGGTGATGTTTATATCACTATAGGGTGTCACACATGTGCATAAGGGAGAATGGGATGTTAGTGTGACACGAGCAGGACCCGAGCAGTAAAGGTTGGGTAGTGTTATAGCACAGGTCTCCAGTCTTTACCTTGATGACTAGGGGTTACAACCCATTGACTTTCCTCATGTATTGGAGCATTATAGAGATGTATTTCATGACTAATTATCTATTTTACCTCCAGTGTGATAGGTATATTTTACTGTTGAGATTGTGTTAGGAGTACAACCTATGTTCATTCCTCCATATAGGATGGCACCTAAGAAACTTCTGAAGATCAAGAATCAGTTGGAGGATCTGGAGTAAAAAGACTTTATACACCCCAACACTTATCCTTGGGGTTCAAAAGTCCTCTTTTCCAAGAAGGAGGATGGTACCCTTAGGCTTTTTGTGGATTACCGTTAGTTTTATCAGCTAACTATCAAGAACCAGTATCCACTGCCTAGAATATATGACCTATTTTATCAGCTCTAAAGAGAAAATGCATTTTTGAAAATAGACTTGATGTTGGGATATCATCAGGTGCATATCATGACTTTATACATACCTCACACATCTTTTAAGATCATGCATGGTCTTTACGAGTATCTGGTTATGTTGTTCGGACTCATGAATGCACCTTCTGTCTTCATGGATATTATGAACTGTGTTTTCTACCCAAATATGGATTCATTTGCAGTAGTCTTCATTGATGATATCTTGGTGAATTCATGCTTTTAACATGACCATGAAACCAGTATTGAGATCATGTTGAATACAATGAGAGAGAACTAGATTTATACTAATCTTAGTAAATGCCACTTTTGGATTTAAAAAAGTCCACTTCCTGGGTCATATCATCTCAGAGTTAGGAGTTTCAGTTGACCCAAATAAAGTGAGATCTGTGGTTTCTTGGGAGCATCCCAAGAATATCTTTGATATTAATAATTTCTTAGGGATTATCAGATATTATAGAAACTTCATTCAATATTTCTCACACATTTTAACACCGCTTGAGGGCTTTAAAAATATGGGTGTGAAATTTGAATGGTTAGAATCTTGTGAATAATCCCTTTAGGAATTAAAGGTAAGACTGATTTTAGAAACAATATAGATTCTTCCAAATCCAGGAAGGGATTACACAGTCTACTATGATTCATCAATTTTTGGGCATAGTGCTTTTTTGATGCAAGACAAGCAAGTCATTACATATAGTTCTTGTCAGTTCAGGCCTCACGAGCAGAACTATCTGACACACGACCTTGAAATTGCTTATGTTGTTCATTCCATACATTGTTGGAGACACTATCCATTGGGAGAGCATTTTTTGGTATTCACTAACCACAAAATCCTCAAATACATCTTCATGTAGTGGGATATAAATCTCAAGAAGTGTAGGTGGTTGGAATACCAACAATCGTTTGATTTCAAACTTTTCGACCCTACAGGGAAATGGAATTCAGTAGCTAAGGATCTGAGATGGAAGACTCAGACATAGGCAGTTCAGGAATCTAGTGATGAATGGAAGTTTGTGGCATTATTTGTGAAGATGTGAGTTGATGTTTAGGAGGACCATGTTCAGACTATTCTCTCAGCCATAGTGGTGATATCTACTCTTCTAGAATGAGTAATTTTGAGACAGTTATCTGATCCTAAAGGCCTTGTCCTATGGGAAAGCATCTTAGATGATGATACATCTTCTAGTTAGAAAGTCAATAGGGATGATACTATTTTGTTTTGTGGGATTTTGTGGGTCCTAAAAGACATAATAGAGGGTCTCATGATGGATTTCCATGCCACTTCATGGGAATTTCACCCTAGTGTCACCAAAATGTATCGAGATATATGATGCTAATACTAGTAGCCCAGCATGAAATGTGAGATATCCAGTTTCATCACACGATGTTCCACCTATCAACATGTGAATGTGGAACAAAAACATCTAGTAGGGATTCTTCAGCCATTTTCCATCCCTAAGTGGAGGTGGGATGACATTTCAATGGGCTTCGTGACTGGTTTACCTAGATCACCTCATGGCAATGATGTAGTTTGGATTTTCATTGATCATCTGATGAAGGTCGCACACTACTTACCTATGTGATATACCTTCTTGGTAGATGATTTAGGAATTTTTTATGTCAAAGAGGTGGTACATCTTCATGGAGCTCCTCATTATGTTGTTTTTTACAGAGATTATCATTCAGCATCACGGTTCTGGAAGGGATTGTATAAGTCCTTGGGTACACATGTAATTCTAAGAATGATCGATCATATGTAGAATGATGGAAATATGGAGCATACAATTCAGGTACTAGAGGATATTATTCATGTGTTCATTATCAACCTTGGGGGTTCCTGGGAGAAACACATTCCCCTCATCTATTTTTCTTATAACAATAGCTTTCAAGATTCCATTGAGATGGATCCCTATGAATCCTTGTATGGTAGGCCCTTCCACTCACCTCTATGTTGGCTAGAGGCAGGGGAGGCAACTGTTCTTGGACCACATCTTTTTCAGGAGACTTTAGAGTAGGTTTAGTAGATTTGAAATCATATGTTGAAAACTCAGTCTGGATAGTAGTCTTATGCCAACTGACGTCATCAAACTCTTGAGTTTAAGGTTGAAGACTGGTTTTTCAAGAAATTCCTTCCTAGTTTAGGGCATAGATGTATTTTTAAGTAGGTTAATCTATCATAGAGACTCATTGGACCCTTCGAGGTTGTGAAGTGGGTTGGACTAGTGGCTTACCAGCTAGCACTTCCTCAATGATATTGGTCTATTCATGATGTATTTCATGTATCTCAACTTCACTGATACTATCCAGAATCAACTCATATATTTTATCCTGATGAGGTTGAATTGGATTTGGATTCATCCTTCGATGAGTATATGGTGCATATTGTTGATCGAAGCATGAAGACACTCTGAGGTAGGTATTTTCCTCTTGTACGGGTGATATGAAAGCAAGACAGGGTATAAGATGGGACCGGAGAGTAGGAAGCTGATATAAAATCTCAATGTCTAGAAATCTTTGTTGACAGTACCTATTTTATCTTAGAAGGTCAACTTGGGTACAAGTTTCTATAAGGAGGGGAGGTTATAACAACCTGGCTTTTGGAAGAAGTTATGAATCATTGGTTTTTAATTTTTAATCCTCCATTTAATCATGGTAAATGTATACTATTGCCTAAGGAAGGCCCGAGGAGCATCTGGGGCTTTTTTAGAGCCTGGAGTTATAGAAAAGTGGGTTGCATGATGGGCTTCACTGTTAGTCGAAACTGTGTGGTTGCAAATAGGGGCACCTACAAGTCTACAAAGTTTTTCTACAATCATGCGGTAATAGGCACACAGCCATGTGGCCTGCTAAAGATGGGGAAAATATCCATTTAGCATGGTTTTTGAAAAGTTTGTAAACTGTGAGCATAAACCATACAAAGTGGGATTTTTGGAAAAATTTCCATTTTCCCCATTTAAACCTTAAGTCAAATTTATTATTCTCCATTATTTTCTAGTGGCTAAACAGTGGGTTCTTCCTCTTGTGGGTTCCAAAACAGCTTAAGCCTCAATCTCATGTTACCCATCCATCTGGCACCCATTTCTCAAACCATCGAAGGAGTTGGATGGCCTTAATAAAGTTTAACCTCACTCACCCCTCTTCCCTCAACAAATCATTCCTTTTATTATTCTATTTAGATGCAGTCTCATTCATCCTATTTTCAAATTATTGGACTAAAACTCAAATATCTTCCAACCTGATTCAAATCTTAGGTCGATATCAAGCGACGATTCATCTACGGCCTTATGTTAGGTGGTCACATAGTTTTAGTTTTTATTTTTAGTTATTTCATATTTAATCCATCATTCCATAATCCAACCATTTCTGAGAATCTTTAATGTATTGGTTCCTTTATGTATAACTGACCCCTGTACCTAGATACATGTTAATTGGATCTCATTTAGGTAATTAGATATCACCTTTATTTATATGGACACCCTTTGGTGTGCCACCAAGATATGGAAAATTTGGAAAAAGGGTCCAAATGATTAATTTTACCAAATGGATATTGGTTTACCTTCTTAATGGGATAAGCCTTATCTCATGTGCATTTAATTGAACTCAAGAAATCACATGGGTGTTTTAACTCCTTAGGCTTGGAATTTCCCAATTGGGTATGTGAGTATTTGACATTGATACTTTGGACTTGATACCTTTTCCTTGAAATGAATTTTCCATGTTAGGAAAATTTAATCGGTTGTCTTAAAATAGTGTGGCTCAAACTTGATGGCTTATTTTTCTTGAAATGAACTTCATGGTCTTGACTTATATAGGATGGTTTAATTCATACCTTGTGCCTATTCTTTAATAAATGACCTATGTCAATTGAAATGTTTGTAATGGAATTGAATATGGATAATGACACACATGAGAGGATTTGTCTCATGTTTTGAAAGGAAAATGTGACCATACCTTTGTCAATGTCTAATTTGAAATGCATAATATGGTTTTACATTATGTTACAGGTTATAAATTTTTATGCCACTACTATGTGAATGATCTATATAAACATGTATGGGTATGATTTATTTTACTCAATGCCAGTTGTATATACAATGGGATGATGGTAAGGACCTCAGCATGGCATGGCGACCCAAGCTCCCCTTAGAGTAGTTCAGTCTTACTACCCCATGAGTATATCTTATTAGCTCATACTTTGATGTTGGCGGCATACTCCTTATATCACGGTCCAACCCAGAAATATAAATATGTATATATATATATAGTGACATGATGAGACATACTATCCATGAGATGAAGTAGGTAGACCTTCCAGGTGTCCATTAGGAACCTGATTTCGTGTTTATTTATTTATTTTTCATTGCTTTAGTTTCTTCCTTATACCTACACACTGAATAGATATGATCACCTACTTAGTTTACATGTAGACACTATTGGTGGTGGATTGATGAGATTTATCTCACACCCTACTTGGAATGCCTTTGGCGCCTTAGAATATTGTTTTACTATAAGTATGGATGGGTAAAACACCACTCTTTAGGTTGTTTATTCTTATTTCTTAGTTGGAGCCTGGGGGTAGAGGGTCGAGCTTGCACTCGAGATGTTATGGATTAACTTTGGGATTTTTTTTCTCTTTTTCACTTTTGTTTAGCATGATTGTTTCCTATTTCATTGTTTCAGGATGATGTGTGGAAAAAACGTGCGCTACCTGACGGTTGATTAGAGAAGGTTGTATTATTCTTAATCACTCATATTAGGTGAACCGTTTTCATCTTGAAACACCCAATGGTTCCATATCCAGCGACACGTGGACCTGCTTAAGGCAGGTGCTCGCTAGGTGATTTGTCCAGGTACGCTTAAGAACTCACATTGGTCGAGTGGATGGGAATTTGGGATCATCGCACCCTTTTGGGGGTAATTATTGCCGGTTTTGGGAAACTCTTATAGATTTAAGACATATTCATATGTTCACGAATCTTTGGTTTATACCCAAGCATAGTAACCACGGATTACTCCTTGTTGGAAATGGTCAGAAGAATGCAGGGATTCGAAATCATTTAGTCATGAGGTTTACCATCCCTCAATGGATTAATGACTAAGAGGAGTTTGGAATCATTGAGACGGCACTGGTTTGAATCCCCATAACTAGGCACTCTGGAGTTTATTGTCATCCAAGGGGGACAGATAAAAACTTGAGTGTTTGGATCGAACCCGTGATACGGGCATCCTACGTATCCTCGTGAGAGGAATCAAAATCCACGTTGTTCGGTTTGGGTTGGGTCTTATACCCTGAGGCAGCCCAAGGTGGTGTGGGGATTACACTTTGAGGCGGCACAAGGTGTTGGTGAGCCGACATGAAGGAGGTCAGAACGACCGGTTGTTGGGCTTGAACCTTGGGGAGGCTTCCCACATACCCTGCCTAGGAGACAAGGACCACTACACGTATTTCAGGTTGGATGGAGCTTATGCTCTGAGACGGCACAGGGTGGTGGGGCTTGAACCTCGTGGAGGCTTCCTATGTACCATGCCTTAGCACAAATCAAAGTCCTCGTAGTTCAAGTTGGATGGAATATAGTTTAACGTCATGAGGGACGGGGGTGCTGTCATGGTCGATGCTTACTCTAATCCCACGTGAGTCATTCTCGGTGTAAGAAACAAGAGGCAGTAGGGACCTGACGATCACATCGTGAATGGTGCGTCCGTGGGAAGGGAAATGGGGATTACTCATGGCTAGCAGCCTGGTGAAATGAAGATTGGGACTTACTCTAGGATGGAGGCCCAAATTGGTGACAAATCCCAATGTAAGAGGGATTTGGGACCGAAGAAAGTAGGGGTGTAGGTACCACCTCCTGCAATAAGAACTAGGGACTTACACCGGGATGGTTGCTCTGTCACTCCCAGAAGAGGGGAGAAGTGATCACCACTGGCGTCGAAAGGAAATGCAAGAAGGGTCCCGTAATCCTGGCAAGTGGAAAGGAAGAAAGGGGACTCCCGGGCTCGGACCCTGCACTACCGTGGGTATGAGAACCCGAGAATGTTTTGGGAACCTGCTCAAGGGCTAGAGAAACCCCATTTCCCTCACCTACTATGGGTATGTGAACTCAAAGCGGCGCGCTGATACACCTGAATGTTACATCATACAGATCCAGTGGCTTCGGTAAAGGCATCGGCTCAAGGTCGATGAATAGGCCAATGAGGGGACTATGAAGGATCCGGCCGGATTAGAAGGATTTTATATAACTCGGAGAATGGGAACACCGAAGGAGTTGGTGGGACACATGGGTGTATGATAAGTGACTCCCTTCTCATAGGGGGGTGCCACGCGGCTTGAGAGGTTGCCCGCATACCAGGGTGGTACGCAGACTGTTGGGTATCCCGCATACCTGGGTGGTACGTGGCTTCGAGTTCGGCCCGCGTACCAGGTTGGTACGTGGGGGAGTCTACGCGAGCAGTGACGGGCAGGGGAAATGTCGGTCGGGGGTTCGTCGGTCAGGGCTTCGCCTGCGTTGGAGGGTGCTACGTGGTGCGTAGGATCGAAAAAGGCGCATAGACTCCCTGGTTCATGGGGAGTACATCCACGGAGGGGCCCTGGATCTCGGTCTTCTTTTTTTTATTTTACGTTCTCGGTTCACCAAGTTGTTATGCATTTTTTGGTTCCTTATTAATTTGTTTCCAATTTCATACCTGTAGTGAATTGTAACTTCGTTGTTTGTGAAATCCTTATATCCTTCCTCTGAAATCTTTCCACCTGAGTCTGATCTCACCCCCTCTTTCTTCCCCCCAATGTCCTTTTATAGAGGGGGGAAAGAGATGTATCTGTGATTATGTGGCACCTTTTGCAGAGGACCATTACCGAAAACCCGGTTGACGGATGACTTGGTCAATCCGAAACTCATGGGGCATTGAATGCACCTCACTTGCGAACCAAATCGGTTCAGGGGGTTCTTCACGGCTGCGCAGGGCTCCACCTCTGTTCCACAAACGACGGCGTACGCGGTATGGTCCGGTTGTCGCGTCTTGCTGCTAGGGAGGTTTTTGATAGCTGGTCGGCCTAGTGCTCGTCCTAATTCGTGCCCGAAAAGGGTCCTCTCCTCTGTTCCGCGAATGACAGTGGTCCACAGAGGGGGTGACTTTCTGAACTGGCCACATACCATCAATATTAGACCGGTACGCAGACTGGTCCGTCTTTTGACAACCTTTGAGTATTCTCCACATTTTTCCCAATTCCTAGAGGGAAATTGGGTAGAATCCTCTCTTGAGTTAAGGGGATTCTCATTATCCTTTGTGGATTTTTTTTCAAGACCCTCCAAATTCCCCCCATATGAATGGGGTCCGATCGGAACGAAGAGGAGACTATTCCAATGTAGAGTGGTCCCGAAACTTGGATAGTTTTCGATAGGGGAGTGGACCTGGTAGGGGACCACACCTATAAATAAGGAGGCCCCTGCCCTTTTTCTTTTACCAGATTCCTCACGAACACAGAGATCTTGCTTTTCATCTACACGTGCTTTCTCTTTCGCGAAATTCCTTGTCCGCGAACCAGATTTCATTTCCACGAACCATTCCTCTTTCTCTCCTGCCTTCACCCACAGACCAATCTCCGAATAATGAACTAACACTTTTAATCAATTAAAAAGTCAGTTACGATGGACCGCATAGGAACTCTCTATGCGGTTTTGATGGTCTGCGGACCAGAAATCTTCTAGACTTTGAAAATTTCTTAAGTCTTCCAAACTTAAACAATTAAATCTGGGATTGAGATTCCGTGGAGCAGCCTGGTTCACGGTTTTCTGGCCAATGCTCCACGGGCCAGAGTACCACGGACTTCTTCCGCGTAGGGCTGGTTCGCGGGATGCAGCCATCGCAAACCACATTTTGAGTTCTTCTCACAAACCACGTCATGAAGGATCCTTGACGAAGTCTTTTGCATTATACTTGGTATTTTTGTCCAAGTTTTATTATTTTGGACTAACCATTTTCACGGTTTTTATAGTGTAGGGAGAAAATATGGTTCCTCCTCGACCTGCACCCAGGCCTGCTATCGAGCCTCTTCCTATTGGTCTGGGGAGACGTCTAGCTATGATCCATAGAGCTGAGAGAATTGAAGAGGACCCTAGCTGACCTATCATTCCTGACGATGGTTTTTTGAAGGACTTTCTCTCTCCCAAACCTCTGGGCTATCCGTTATCAAATCATCTTCCTCTTTATGGTTTCGGCCTTCAAGACGACGTCACTATCCCCCTGTCTTCTTAGGTATTATATCCCATTGTTTGGAAGCATTGCCGAAGTGCGCTCAAGAGAACCTCACCTAGTCAGGAGAGATGATCTCTGATTATGATCCAAAAGACACTTTTATTTGGAGAGGATCCGTTTTGAATCAAAGTGATTAGTACACTCAGGTCTTCTCCTGAGAGGTCGTCCTCAAGAGTTATCCCTCCTTGATCAACCTTGCCTGAGTGGATCCTAACGCGAGATGGATTCCCAGGTGGGATCTTCGGTCTGGTGGTATTTTCTCAAATGAATGTGCCTGGGACTTTTGGGTCCATTACCATTGCCGGGAATTTCCCTAGTCACTGGAAACGGTAAATTTGTACTCTGTAGTGTGGGCTTCCCAGTTTTTTGTTTACCCACCATCTTTGATCCTGCTTGACTTGCTCAGTCGCTAGTGTTCGAGCACTAACACTTCCCACCTTTCCCATGGTGAATTTGGTATTAGTTTATGGGACATCTACCAACTGGGAGGACTTTCGATAATTGGTGAGATGTATGATGAGTTTATGCCCACTTTTAATGCATGGGATGATGTCGAATAGGTGCCTTCATTGGTTAGGGATCTGCTAGTTATGGAAGAGCGGTCACTGGGTCATCCCTTGCGTGCCCGCTCTCTTATTCCATATAGCACCTGGATAGGGTTATTTCTGAAGACCACTGGTCATGTGCCGAAGATCAAGCACCCCAGGACTCATCCTTTTCAATAATCACGAACTATCCTAGGTTCCTACTAGGTGGTTCTGGATGCGGGTGACTACCTTTAATGGGGTTATGAGGTGTGCCCCTGTGTGCCGTCTATGCTCATGTTGGCATGTCTTTTTGCTATGTTTTTGAGCGGGTGGCTATTCCCATCTCGGGATATCAACCCAGGTGTCAGAGCTTGCACCCTGATGATGGTAGCTGAGCTGGTGGGAGGCCACCTGGTGAATCTGGTCGTGCCCACTTTGGCTCATATTTATGAATTACTGATCCACATGTAGGAGGGTGGGTCACCCTATCGTCTGAGTGGTCCATTTCAATTCTTATATAGCTAGGTAGAGGATCATTGTTGTTGTTATGAGTATCATCATAACACAGTCATCCTGCTTCCTACCTTTCGGCCTACCCTACTTGATATAGCTGGAGTTCGTCTGAAGTCCCTCAGTTCTAACGAGGTCGTCAAGATTCTGAGTGACTTTTCCCAGTTTTCTTTCACTCCCTACCCCAATCCTCCTGGCCTCATGGTTGACGACCGCAGGGAGAGATTAGAAGAGTGTTCTTACATGATTTCACTACGGGGTGGGTTTTTATCCACGCAGATTGATGGGATTTCTCTGGGTGAGTTATACGCACCATATCATATTTCTTGTCAGTTTGGATGTATGAAACTCCAAGTTTCCCTTCCCCATCCTCGGTCCCAAGGACTGCATTCGGACACTCTTCGTTAATGGTGGTTGATGTTGATGCGGGAGGGATTTGACACAAGAATTCCCTTTCCTGACATTGGAGCAGCTGCCATCCTATCCTCAGAGTATGTGAGAATGTGGATAAAGCATTATCCAGATGTGATCTTGAGGAAGACTATCCGGAAATTTCCCAAATCGGGGGTTACTGCGGCTATTGTGATTACCGCACCTTCCTCATCGTCTTTGAGGGAGGACTGACTGATGGCTTGTAGGTTGAAGAGGCTCAAGGAATCTTCCTCTTTCAACCCCTATGCAGCCAAAGTTCAGACAGATCCAATCCTTTTAGATGCAAATGAGAATGACCTAGTGACTTCGGGTCCCCATGATGTAATTCCCGAAGATCCACCAGCCGATACTGGACTTACCAGCTCAACTCCCGAGCTCAATCCAGGTCTAGAGGCTACTAACCCTCCAGTTTCGAGACCATCCTCTAGTGTGCACATGTCTGCACTGGCTGCAATGCCAGACTTCATTCCTGTGCTATCTAATGAGGCTACCAATGATCCTCATGTCAAGGAGGACCACCAAACAGTGTGAAGGTGGTCCTAGGCCCGAATTTGTGATACTGTTTCTGAAACTCCTCTGGCTGAGATGGCGACTAAAACTGAAGCCCTTCGTAAACTCTTCCTAGTATTGGGGTCAGGTGGGTTTGATTATCGATAACTTCATTTCCTTGCCTGCCAGGTTGTCATTTCCCGTGGGGAGTTTGCCTCTAGTGAACACAAACTTGCTAACCTCGTTGCCTCTCATTTCGGAACCCGAGCCTTTGAGGAAGATATGATGAAGCTCCATCAGTTGATAGTACTAGAGGTGAGCTCTCAAGACCAGGTGACCACCCCATCTACCGAGGTGCATGAATGCGAAGCTCGAGCAGCGATGCTGAGGGATCAGTTGTCATCTCTGATTGGTGACCTTGAAGCTGCCAGGAAAGGGATCAATGATCTTCAAATGATGGTGAGGCATACTCGTTTGGTGGCTGAAGTTGAGGTCAGGGAGAAGGTTGTGATGGAGAAAACCTACAACAACCTTCGCTGCATGGTTTCCTAATTGATGGAGAGAGCGAGCCAGGATCCTTTGTGATTTCCAGAGCTATTTCTATACATTCTGTTTTACCTCTTTTGTTGCGGTAAAAGAGAAACTCTGGCTTGTGGAAGTCCTCCCATTTTGTCCAAATAGAATACAATCTGCTATCAATATCTCCTTGCTATAAAATTTGATTGTTACCAAAACAACTATTGTATGAATAAAAACTCACTGAATCAGAATTAATCATAATTCAGGAAAATGATAAAATAGAAATGAGCTCTAATTTTTTCCTGGAAAATGGGATCTAGCGAGCATAGTTTAACTATTGCTAGGGTTTTATAGAAATACCCCCCACAAACTTTTTAGTCTTTTTCATCCATACCCTAATTCTTGCCTGGGCCCATTTGGTGTGGACCCAGCAGGTATATCCCATCTTTTTCTTAGGTCGCCCTTTTTGGGTTTTCAGCCTAACGGGCTTTATGCCTCTTTTTGTGAGCAGTTTAAAGTCCCGCTGACAAGACTATCATTACTGATGTTTTAGGTAGAATATCTTTGACCATATATGGTGGGGTGAGGGCCCCGATGAGATTTGGTTGATTTAAAGAGGTTTCAATACATTTCAAATGCACGTGGGGAGAACATTTTTAGATTTTAACAACATGCAGGGCATGTCTCAAGGCATGGGAGCCGTATCGGCGTGCAGAAGTAAGAAAGAATTACCTAAGGAAAACATTACTTTGTTAGACGGGCCAGGGGAAATCAATATACAGAGCTGCTGAGGGCATAGTATTTATAGTCGCGCAAAAGTTTCCTTAAGTCAATGGCTATCCATTTCTGATGGCCTGAGGACTTCATGGAAGTTCGGATTATAGAAACCACCATGGGTGGCTTGAAGAATTATGAAAAACCACCAGGGGTGGCTCAGAAAGGGTATGTGACGTCTGAAAGGGTTTGGGAACATATACATGAATTGGGAATGTGGACGAATGGTCCTTGTCATACGCATTTAGTCAGTGTAAAGGATGGTTGGAGCTTGGTGCAGCTTAACGTCATGCAGCTGGGACATTCTTTAAAATGGAACGTCTTCTCCTGGTTCTCGATAATCTCAGAAGAGATGTTCTAGCATATTCAGGCAGGGTTATGAAAGAGGTTGGTAAACTGCATCTCAGAGGGTTTCTGAATCCCAGGATGGATATGGGGGCTCAAAGGCCCAGAGGCGTACAGAGAGAAGCACTACCTGAGGAAATCTTACCTTTGGTAGACGAGCCAGGGGTGATCAATATGCAGAGCCGCCGAGGGCATGGTATGCATAGTCATGCAAAGGTGCCCTTAGGTCAATATTCTCCCGATAGCTGAGCAACTTCAAGGAAGTTGAGATTCAGGACCACCAGGGGTGGCTTACAAGGGTTTGGCTCTTTCTGAGTACAGAGTATGGTTTATGAAAAGAGGGTTCCTGAATGTGGGAGAAACATCTAGTCTAAACTTCCCGGGAATGGGTAAACTCATCCCTTATCATGCTGGTGTGAGACGGTGGTTTGTGCAGGTCTAGTTCGTTCACTGAGGGACAGAGGGAGACCTCTATTCCTAATTAAACCGATGAAGAATTTGACCACTCAGTTTAACGTCATGAAGCAAGGACGAAGGGCATTGTTATTATTACCAAATCTATGCAGTTTAACGTCATGTGGCGAGGATGGAGGGAATTTTAAATTCTATGCAGTTTAATGTCATGCGGTAAGGAAGGCTTCCGTGTAGTTTTAATCGTCATGCGGTAAGGACGGCTTCCCTAGTGTTTTAATTGTCATGTGGTAAGGACATAATTGCAAAGTCCACTCTTGATTGGAATGTAACTGGGATTGAATATCTCGGCATGTACAAAACATGGATAGGGGTTGATGGTGTAAATCGTGGTTCTGGGGCATCTTGGATCAGGAGAGATGATACGGGGGCTCTGAGATCGGTAAGCGTATGGGGCTAGGAAGAGTATCGCCTGAGGAAATATTGCCTTTGGTAGATGGTCCAGGGGCTATCAATATGCGGAGCCGCTGAGGCCATGGTATGAATAGTCATGAAAAGGTTTCCATGGTTCGATGACTTTCCACTCCTGATGGCCATGAATTATTATGAGGATCCGCAATTGTCCGGGCCACGAAGTTTTCCATTTGGTAAAGAAATATCTGGACATTTCGGGGATATTCGTCCCTAGTTGTTGTTAAAACTCAAAGAGTTCACTACGCTGATTTATCTTGAACATGGGGTGTACATTTACTCCATGCATTTTAACGTCGTGCGGTAAGGACAAATTACTCTTAGTTTAACGGTCATAGAGTTCAGACCATTGGGTGACTATTGCTACAATCACCCAGAGGGAAATTGAGTTAGGATGATCTGGTATACTCTGAACAGGTGTGAGGGAATGGGGTGTAAACTGTAACTCTAGGGTTTCCTAGATCAGTAGATATGGTATGGGGGCTCTGAGCCTGGAAGCGTACGGAGCTAGGAAGAGTATCGCCTGAGGAAATCTTGCCTTTGGTAGATGGGACAGGGGATATCCATATACAGAGCCACTGAGGGCATGGTATGCATATTCATACAAAGGTGTCCATGGGTCGATGACTTTCCACTTCTAATGGACATGGATGATTATGAAAATCCGAGATTTCTCATAGCACAGAGTTCGACATTTGGGGATAATGATATCCAAGCATACAAGAAACATATTCATCGCAATTGCTCATTGAGTCAAAGTAGCCCAACTCTGGTTTAACGTTTGTAGATGTAGATCTTCATGTGAACCATGGGCTAATACATAGGCTAACCAGGTAGGGATAACCTGGTGACGTTTAGATGTGATAGGGTAATGAACTTGTAAACCACTGCTCCATAAATTTTTGGATCAGGAGAAATGATATGGGGGATATGAGGCTGGTAAGCGTGCAGAAATAGGAAGAGTATTGCCTGAGGAAATATTTCCTTTGGTAGACGGGCCAGGGGCTATCAATATGTAGAGCTGCTGAGGGCATGGTATGCATAGTCGTTCAAAGGTGTCCACGGGTTGATAGCTTTCCACTTCTGATGGCCATGAATGATTATGAAGATCCACAATTATACGGTGGGTTGGTGGTGGTTCTCCACTGCTGTGGCATCTGAGTGGTCTTCTCTCCAGCTGTGGAGATGCTCAACGGGCCTCTGTGGTTGATGGCTCAGATCCGCAGGTGTAAGACCGGTCTTGTTGACAGAATACTCTTCGGAGCGCTTCTGGCTCTGATCTCGGCATCTCACTGTTTTCCTGGGGTGCTTTCGTGTTAGAGGTTCACGCTCATGCGACGGCAATTTTTTGGGTTCTACCTCCTCTTAGGTTAGTTCTCTAGGGTTTTGTTATGCCGGATGCGGTAGGTTTGTCTGGTGGCAGTGGGATTTTCTGTTCTGTGGTTTTGTTTTTCTTTTGTGGCGTGGTGAATCTGTTGACACGGGTTGAAGGTGGTGTCGTGATAGAGCGATGCCGATGGTGTTTATCTTCTTATTTTTTTCTTTTATGGGGTTTTGAACCGCAGTGATTTGTTTAAGGTTGAATCTGTTCCTCAATGGTTCGAGGATGATGTTTTGAGTGCGTGGATGGTCTTGCGTCTGCGGTGATGTTTTTGTTTTGCGTCGATGATGCGCTTCCTTTCCGGTGAATGGTTCGAAGATGGCTGTGATCCTTTGTTTTTCAGTGACATCGATGTGAAGTGAAGACGACAGATGTGTTCCACCAGCATCTCTGGCGACGGCTCCGCCGTCTTCCCGGTGAATGGTGGCTCGTGGTGCTCCGGTTTTTTCTTCGGCGTTCTAATGGGAGGAATCTTTGGTTTTCGCGCTGACTCTAGGTGTGTGGCTCAAGGTGGACATGTGGATCAGCTATTTTGATATTTGAATTGATGAAGTGGTTTTTGAATTTTCATTTTGAATTGTGAAGCGGTTCCTGGGTTTCGTCTTTATGGGTACCGGCAACCTGCAATCCAACTTTATAAAATGAAAAAAAAGGATTAGGAAGAGTCTAATGTATGGAGAAGATGCATCCAAACATTCTAGGAGTAATCCTGTTCCGTTTCACCGTATATCTTGGTTGGGTCATTGTTGGCGCCAAAAATGTGGCGCGAAAGAAAGGAACTAAAAAGGCCGGCGCGCTGCCTCGCGAAGCTCCGTCGCGAAGCGCCGCCGCGAAGCGCCCAACCATGGCGGCGCCGCGAAGCACCAGAGGCGGTAATCCTCCGCGAACCCATTTGACGTTCGCGATCCGCCGCGAAGCACCAGAGGCGGTAATCCTCCGCGAACCCATTTGACGTTCTCGAGCCGCCGCGAAGCACCAGAGGCGGTAATCCTCCGCGAACCCATTTGACGTTCGCGAGCCGCCACGAAGCACCAGAGGCGGTAATCCTCCGCGAACCCATTTGACGTTCGCGAGCCGCCGTGAAGCACTGAAGGCGGCGCGCAAGCCCTGCTTCGCGGCACCCCTTCCCTATAAATACTGGACTCCCCCTGAGTCCCGGGGAGGGACAATCCGACCTTTCGGATTCTCCTCTATCGAATAGTGAAGCACTCTTTGCCCCGGGAATCATGAGCTCCGCGAGGTATTTCTACTTCACGAGACGCCTCTCCTTTGTCTCGTTTTGAGCCCCTCTTCCGGGAGGGATGCCCTTCACGAAGCTCAAGGGCGTTCGCGGAGGAAGGGGATTCCAAAGGGAACCCGGGCAGCCGCGGAGCATTTATGCTTCGCGAAACACCCAACCCATTCTAGTGATCCCTATGTCAAGGCAGGATCACTATACATCGCGAAGCACACTGCTTCGCAGGACCCTGCTTCGCGAGGCACCCCTTCTTCGCGAGGCAGTGCTCCGCGAACACTATTCCACTTCGCGAAGCACCTCCCACTCACACCAATGCCCTATGCTAAGGCCAAGGCACCCCACTTCGCGAAGCACACTCCTTTGCTTAGAGATTCCTCTTCCCGTGCAACCCTCCAGGTTTGCACGATGTGATTTCAAAGTCCCATGGACAATACCACCCGTAGCGTTGCTTCGCCTAATGATTCTTCGCATAGGCACGCTAACGGCTATTGCTTCTTCACATAGCCACGCTAACGTGGACCCCTCGATGGTTCGTCCCACGACCCCCCTTTACCATGGCCTTTCCGGTACCTTCCCTTCCCCAAGGACCAGAGGGTACCGGTTACGTAAGACCTAGGGGTGTGGAGTGAACCCACTT
The DNA here is from genome assembly GCA_963277665.1 of Viscum album. Classification (NCBI taxonomy): domain Eukaryota; kingdom Viridiplantae; phylum Streptophyta; class Magnoliopsida; order Santalales; family Viscaceae; genus Viscum; species Viscum album. Next base: position 1,489,385,745 of record OY728139.1, on the reverse strand, counting down.
CGTCCGAGCTGCAGGACGTTAAACTGCCAAGCACCACGTCCTCAACACATGACATTAAACTGTGACCCAACCTCGTCTCCCTCACCAAGGGTCCCTCCAGTTAGAACATTCTTTACACCACTCGTCTCCATGGGAATGGAACTCTTACGCACATGAAATGAGATCCTCCTTGTCGGAGTGGCGTATGTTCACAGGGGAAGGGCTGCCTCAGAGCGTAAGACCCTAACCTTTGGTACGGATGATTGCACCCGTGCATCTCCGTACTTCCCCACTACCAAGGTCGGTGGAGGACGTGATAGGGAATGAGGCACCTCCCTATGGGCCTCCATCCTAGAGTAAGTCCCAACACCATGGGCCGCCCAACGCGTAAGCCACTTTTCGTTTCTCACGGACGCACCCTTCGCGGCGTGATCGTCAGGTCCTTGCAACCTCTTGTTTCTCACACCGAGCATGACTCACGTGGTCTTAGAGTGAGCACCGACCCTGACCACCCATCTCACTGAACTATAAGGTCTTTGATCCATGTCAAGGCATGGTACGTAGGAAGCCTCTATGAGGTCCAAGCCCACCCGTCATTTCACGCCGGGTTTCACCCCCGTCCAGCACGACGTTAAACTGCACTCTGGTCCAGTGGTAAGCCATTGCGACCCACCCATCTTAGTGAACTACGAGGTCTTTGATCCATGTCAAGGCATAGTACTTAGGAAGCCTCTATGAGGTCCAATCCCACCCGTCATTTCACGTCGAGTTTCACCCCCGTCCAGCACGACGTTAAACTGCACTCTGGTCCAGTGGTAAGCCATTGCGACCCACCCATCTCAGTGAACTACGAGGTCTTTGATCCATGTCAAGGCATGGTACGTAGGAAGCCTCTATGAGGTCCAAGCCCACCTGTCATTTCATGTCGGGTTTCACCCCCGTCCAGCACGACGTTAAACTGCACTCTGGTCTAGTGGTAAGCCATTGCGACCCACCCATCTCAGTGAACTACGAGTTCTTTGATCCATGTCAAGGCATGGTACGTAGGAAGCCTCTATGAGGTCCAAGACCACCCGTCTTTCACGTTGGGTTTCACCCCCGTCCAGCACGACGTTAAACTGCACTCCGGTCCAGTGGTAAGCCATTGCGACCCACCCATCTCTTGAACTATGAGGTCTTTGATCCATGTCAAGGCATCGTACGTAGGAAGACTTCACGAGGTTCAAGCCCACCAATAGTGGGCCCACGGGTCTAATTTCATGTCGATTCACCGACAAACCCCTTTTGAACTACGAGGTCTTTGATCCATGTCAAGGCATGGTACGTAGGAAGCCTCTATGAGGTTCAAGCCCACCCATCATCCATTCACGTCAGGGCGCATTCTGGTCCAGTGGTAAGTTGTTGCGACCCTTTCTCACCTGAACTACGTGGTCTTTGATCCATGTCAAGGCATGGTACATAGGAGGCCTCTATGAGGTTCAAGCCACATTGCTCGGTCGTTCATTCACGTCGAGTTTCGCCCTTGTCCAGCATGACGTTAAACTGTATGCCCCCCTTGTCCTGCATGACATTAAACTGCTCACCCATTCCCGTTTGAACTACGGGGTCTTTGATCCATGTCAAGGCATGATACGTAGGAAGCCTCCAGAGGATCAAGCCCACCCCTCATCGGACCAAGGTCCACCTTTACGTCGGTACGCCGACGATGCTCATCGGACCAAGGTCCACATTCACGTCGGTTCACTGACCACCCCTCATCGGACCAAGGTCCACATTCACGTTGGTTCACTGACCACCCCTCATCGGACCAAGGTCCACATTTACGTCGGTACGCCGACGATGCTCATCGGACCTAGGTCCACATTCACATCGGTTCACTGACCACCCCTCATCAGACCAAGGTCCACCTTTACGTCGGTACGCCGACAATGCTCATCGGACCAAGGTCCACATTCACGTCGGTTCACTGACCACCCCTCATCGGACCAAGGTCCACCTTTATGTCGGTACGCCGACGATGCTCATCGGACCAAGGTCCACATTCACGTCGGTTCACTGACCACCCCTCATCGGACCAAGGACCACCTTTACGTCGGTACGTCGACGATGCTCATCAGACCAAGGTCCACATTCACGTCGGTTCACTGACCATCTCTCATCGGACCAAGGTCCACCTTCACATCGGTACTCTGACGAGGCCCATCGGACCAAGTTCTACCTTTCCCGAACTACGTGGACTTTGATTCCCTGCCACGGGGATACGTAGGAAGCCTCGTCAAGGCTCAAGCCCAACTTCACTGTCGCCCCCTGCGATGGTCCCACTTCACTCTCCTTCCACTCCATTCACCAATCGCCCATGGGCTGGCCCCGGTATCGATATCCTTTCAAGGAGGATCCCTCAAATCCGATCTATCCTAGCTAATGCTCTGGTTGGGTTGATCCGTCCCCGCTGGACGTTAAACTTGTGACATACCCTGTGTTGAACACGGGAAGCTGAGGAAAACCTCAGATATGTGTCTGTGACACATAATTCCCCGCGCTCGATGTGGGATGCCACGGGCTTCCACGCCCTCGAGAAGCCTTGTGGTCAAGGATAACAGACAAACATGCCAGGTACCCCAGCATCCAGACACGCTACTGATGCCTCAACGTGACTACTCCCCTGACCGAAGGTTGCTGCCCTGACTGGACCCTTTGGAATGTCCCGACAGAAGCAGTGTAATTAACCGGCGTCCATGGAAACATGGCACTGGGAAGAGTTTCACGAACTACATATTAAATCTATAAGGGAGACCCGGACTAGGTGATGAGTTCTGAGGAGGGATCCGTAGTAGGAAGAACCGACATCCCATCATCCCATTTCGATCAAGGAGCAGACGTCCCTGAATAAGGAGCGAATGTCGCCCGCCTTTGGAAAGCGGGAATGCGGGGCAACAAGCCGCGCGTCCCCCACGGATGGACGGGCGCGCGCCCCATTGAAAGCGTCGGAAACAGAAATGGTGAACCCGACGTGAAATTCTTCTCCTCAATATGGATATTAGTAGTGTTCGAGACACCAGTAGATTGACGTGTCACCGGATCCAGATATCTGGTGCCTGGTCCCGCCAAGCAAATAGCGTGCCTATCGTGAAACTAACCGGAAGTCGGGGTAGTAGAACGTGGGGCACTCCGCTCTGCAGTGTGTTGGTGTGGATCCTTCTCACAGACATGGAGAATGGAAGAACGCTGGGGCACTGGCTGTCAATCCTTTTCCTCTCAGTACTCATGAGTTGATCCCTTCGTTTCTTAGGAACCAGGTTGCTATTTCAGAGATGCAGTCACCATCCGCTCCTCGCCCACGCAGGGGCAGGGGCAACACCACGATGGCCACCCCACATGGCACCACTACCGCCATGATGGCTGCCACGTCACGGAATACGGGACGCCCGCGTCCCCTTTCCCCATCAGAGGTCATCCAACGAAGGGTGATCAACAGCCTCGTGTGCAGGTATGAGGAAGAAGGGGTCATCCCAACCTGGGATATGACCCACCTGGACCTGGAGGCCTCCAGGCCCCGCCGTCAACACCGCCCTAACAGGCTGCGCAGGGAGCCCCTGCTCCCCACCCCGACATTCAACCGTTTCAGGAGCCTATCCCCGGAACGCCTTGACGACTCCTCGCCTTACGCTGAAGAGGTGGGCGTTGTCCGGCTCAGTCCGCTCAGGGCCCCGACCCGGGGCCCCCAGGCGAGAGCTCCCGTCCGGCCACGTCAGTGCCGCCGTCCGGCCCTGCAGGAAGAACAGGCAGACTACATCCCTACACCACCTGCACCAGCTCGCCTGACCCGATGTCAGCGCCGGGCATGGGCTGAGGACGCTCGCCTAGGCGCGTCAACGTCGACGGCTATAGTGGCCCGAGCCACCGCCGACGTGCATCGTGAATCCCCTGCATACACTGAGCAGGGGCACTCCTTCACCCAACCGGGATTGAGACCCCAACCACCCCACGGGCAGGCTGGGTTGACTCTCCGGGTTACAGGCCCAAGTGGTGATCGCCGCGAGCTAACCCGCGGTAATGCCACCCCGTACGGAGGTCCTCCCCGTACCACTACTCCACAGAGCGTGGGCCTTACCCGCTCCGAGGTTCGTCATGGAGGCATGCCTCGTGCTACCCCCATCCTGCAGGAAGACCTGCCCCGCGGCAGTGACGCTCAGCGCGGAAACATTTCCCGCGCCCGCTGTACAGGGTATGGAGTCCATCCTTCTGAAGGCACCGTCCATTCGGTCCCTCTCCAACGTGGGGGGCCTCCCTACGTCCTCTCTGCAACCGGCGAAGGTCATCCTTGCCCCATCAACTCGAGGAGTGAAGGTCGGCCTCGCTCCACTCGCATCGACCATGGAGGTCCTCTCCATGCTCCTGCCAGTTCCAACAGAGGCCCCGCCCACATGGGTACTGTTCATGGAGGTCCTCCCCATGTACCCTTCGACATTTGCCCTAGTGCCCCTCGCACCCAGGCTATCTCGAGTGGGGGCCCTCTCCGCCACGGCGCCAGCGCCGCCCCAAGGCTGCCTGATAGGGGTCAACCCTGTCCCGAAGAGCCACCCAGGGGCAGAAGAGCGGGTCGTCACCGCCACAAGAAGAATCCAGGGAAGGCCCAGGTGGAGATAAAACCTGCCCGCTTCTCCGATTCGGAAGCGGAATGCGATTCAGCAATGGAACCTTCTCCCCACTCCTCCGTATCAAGGACTGGGGCAGGAACCAGACGCGTTAGCCTCATTCTCCCAGAATTTGAGGTCCACCGGATTCCCGTCTCTCTCCGCAGGTACATCCAGGAGGAAGAAATCCTGGGAATTCCACAGGTCTCAACCACGCAATCACCGCCTCTGTCACCAGAAGAGCCCTCTACCTCTACCAGAGATCATTTAGAGTTATTTTGGGGGCCAACGACGGTAGAGCGACGACACGACCTGTCGCCGGTAGCCGCGGGTCCTGTTCCGGAAGCTGCGATTATCAGCCCGTCGTATCGTGACATCGTGGCCAGGTCACCTCACTCTTCTGAGGATGGCCCGGAATTCGGCGGCCAGTCAGCTCGTTTTCCGTATTCTCCGCCGCCTAGCTTACTATCCCAAAGGTCTTCCTCGGTACTGCTTCTGGTTCCTCAGCCGCCCCCGGTTGACGAGTGGGGCAACACAGGGCCAGACCCTGAGTCCGAGCCTAGGAGCTTCTGGAGTATCCTTGCAGCGGATTACTTCCCGGAGAAGTTCTGGCCGACGGCGGCACTGAATTTCCGCATACCAGAGTCTCTTACCCCTGAAGACGTGGGGTGATTTTTTCGAACCCTATGGGAGACACACTTCCGCCTATATTATGAACAGGTGGTGTACCCCAGAAGTCGTGAGCACTTCGAAGAAATCGGCGAGCAATGCCGCCTGATCGATACAGCCGCACTTCTTGTGGCCCAGCACCCTGAGTCGCCAGGCCACCAGAGCGCCCTTCAACGAAAATGAATTCAGAGTCTTAAAGCACTCCGCAGAATCGTCAGGGAAGCCACCCCCCATGTGCAAGTCCGTGGTTGGGGACACTATGCCGCTCTCCTCTTCGAACCTATCCGACGACAGCCTGATTCGCTATGCGACATCGAGGATATGCCCTCAAGAGGGGTCGTAGTCTACATGGCCGACGTTGTGGATAAGGAAGATGAGCTTGAGTTCCTTGATGGAGACTTACCACCCGAGGGCATACCGCCGCTGCTCGACCCATCAGGGAGAGTTACCCATCAGTAGAGAAACCTTCTAGGCCTCCCCATACCCACCGAGTCGCTGGTACACGGTCGAAACACTGGCAAGGGTAAGGAGCACGTCGGAACAGTCAGGCACTCCGACCCATCCGCCTCTGTGCAGAAAACGGACGATGATCCTGAGAAGGCCACGTTACGCCAGCATCTTGCTGAGCAGAAGAGGCTGGTTGATGAACTCTTGGCTGAACGCGCCGCAGAGCGACGACCCGACTATGGTAATCCCAGGCCGGGGCAGCAGGGGCAGGAACAATTTCCCCCCGGTGAGATGCCTCCGGGAAACCCTGATCATGCTACTGCCACAGACAGGGTGGAAGCCGGAACATACGGCAAGAGGGCGCGATATGTCTCGCCAAACCCCCCTGAGCGACGGGGCAATCTGAAGAATCCAACCCGGGTTCCCCCAGTCGCCCCGCAGGTCGTCCAGCCAGTTGACCCACGAGCGGTCGAAGCCGTCTACCGTGTTGAAGAACCTGGAAATGCACTTGTGGTTAGGGATCCCCGTCAAGACAGGGACCCCCACCCAGAGGACCTTATTGCGGCACTCACAGCCCGCCTCGAGGCGTTGGAAACGCGGCAGGTGGCGGTCCCACCGGATGGAAAGCCTTATCCCGCGTGGGTGGATGATATGCCCACGCCTCCGGGTTTTGGGAACCCCACTTTCTCGCCTTTTAATGGGACAGGGGACCCGCCCCAGCACTTGGCTCATTTCTCTTTTAGGTGTGGCCCCATGCTGGGGACTCCGGCTCAGCAAGAAGCCGCCAAGCTCCGATGTTTTGTACAGACATTGGAAGGTCCGACATTCGTCTGGTACAGCCAGCTCCCTATCGGATCGGTGACCGGTTGGGAGGATCTTCGCCGGCAGTTCTTATACCAGTTCAGCACCACCACGCGAAAGACCATCATTGCGGACCTCTTCAAGTGGAAACAGAGGCCTGATGAGAGGGTTGCAGATTTCATCTCCCGGTGGAAAGGACTTACGTATTCCCTCGATATGCCACTGACTCAGGAGAAATTACTGACGATGTGTGTGGGGAACGTCAAGACAGAGCTGGTACCCTCCTTGATTACCCAGAACTACCATGGAGGGTTCATAGATTTCTCGGACAAGGATCAACGCCTCGAGGAAGCCCTGCAACAGGCCAGTCAGGCACGTTTGCTGCCCCCTATGATCCCATCCAGGAGGACCGCCAGGGCTAAACCCGCCACGGTGGCTCAAATAGAAGCCCCAAGGCAGCTGGAATTGCTGCCGGCGGCACCACCCCCGCAACCCCGCAGAGGTCCTCTACCTCAAGCACAGGCTCTCGCCCAGCAGCGACCGCCTCAGAACCGACAGGTTCCCCCGCGCAACGCGCCACTGCCACCTAGGCGAGACAACCAAGCGCCACCTCCTCGGCAGGCCCCTCAGGTCCCTCGTCAGGACCAGGCCCCCAGGGCCCCCTATCCAGAAAGAAGGTACCAGACCTATTCGTTCAACGAAAGTCAGGTCCCTGGCTACTTCCAAAGTGCTCTAGAGCAAGGGATTGTGCGTCTGCCTGAGTGCAGAAGGACGACAGAGGCGCACCTCACTGATCACCCCAACAACTGCCCTTATCATCGGATCCTGGGGCACACCCTCAAGCGATGATATGTGTTTAAAGACTGGCTTCAAGACTAGGTCAACAACAACATAGTCAAGTTGGGCCCAGCACCAGCGCAAGTGGCAGGCATCTTTGCAGGATCAGAAATCGGCAGCGACAGCGAAGGTGAGTGGCGGCATGTCCCTAGCCGCGGATCCCAGAAATACGACGACTGGATGGCTCGAAAAACCGTCGTCCGTTCCCAGGGTATCATCCGGGAATGCCTAAAGCAGTCGGAACCTTCAGAAGAAGTAGTCGGTGCCTCCGCATCTTCTTCACAGTCGACCTCTGCCCAAAAGGGCAAGCAGCGGCGACGCAAGAAGAAGCAACGTGCACCGCCAGTGCCGTCGTCATCCCGCACTCTCGGTGACTTTATGCCCCCCGAAATGGGGATCCCTCCCAGAATCCGCCCAGCGGTGGATGACTCCTCGAGCGATAGCCAAGGTTACGCTTCGGTTAACACCGTGGAGCTGGTAAAGCCCTATATAACCCCCGACGAGGCGGAACCCCAGGCAGACCTCCCCAACGTTTCCAGCCGACGTCAACGTCAGTGGAATCGCAATCGCGCCGGTCATCGAGGTATGTCAGCAGGAACTTGTGGCCAAGCCGTGAACGCTACTGAGACCAGGTAGTAGGCTCAGCACAGATCTCAGCTCGCACAGACCCATCCAACACCCTCGGCTCTACCTCCACCGTCGTCCGTGCTACTGGATTGGGGGGAGCCGCCTCGTTCATATCACAGCCAGTCTTTCCCGGCTACAGGCCAGCCTCCGCTGCCCGATCTTAGCCCGGCGACTACTCTTCAGGCTTCTACTGGTAGGCAGCAAGATGTACCCAGTACTAGTTACTCGCCGGTTCAGCCAGCCGGACCCACTGTGCATCCAAATGCCGAACGACCTCCTATAAGCAGAGGTTCGCGTTTGGTATGAAAGTACGATGTTCTGAAGCACCTGGCCGGCATTCCGGCGAGGCTCTCCATCCTTGAGGCCCTTCTCCTGTCATCTGAAATGCGCGAAGCACTTGTCGAGGCCCTAAGGAGCCCCCTCCAGTTCGAGACGGAAGTAGCAGCTGTGGAATCCTTCCATACTGAGATGATTGAAAACGACGAATGTCAGGCGGTTATCTCGTTCTCCGGTTAAGATGAGGACCCTACTATACAGGGGAACATTCTCCCACTGTATATCACTGGCCACTTCAACGGCGTGGAAGTCCGCCGCTGCCTCATTGACACGGGTTCTGGAATCAATCTAATTCCGACCCGGACGTTGCGAAAGCTGGGTCTGTCCGAAGGTGATTTAACTCCCTCTGACCTCAGGATCCAGGGGTACGACAGGACAGAGAAAACCCCGGTCGACAAGATCCGCCTGAAGACTCAGTTCGGTGGCTTAATTTCCAGCACCGAGTTCATGGTTGTTTCTAAGGACACCGCCTACAACGCATTGATGGGTAGGCCATGGCTCCATCTGCATGCAGCGGTCCCCTCGTCGTATCACCAGTGCCTCAAGTACTCACTCAACGGTCGAGTAGGCGTGCTCCAAGGAGACGCGTCCCCTTTCGCTTCTTGTGAGGCCCGCTATCTGGATGCGGGTTATTATAAAAGTAAGGACAAGTAAATCCTGGTAAGAGAGGATGAGCCCGCCCTGATCACAAGTGATCCCTGGGCAAGCATGGACGACGCCTACATCCTCCCGATCCACCGGTTGGAGGCCACGACCCCCGACATGGGGAAATGCTTTGTTGTTTTGGGTACGCAAGGAAGACATGTTCCCGTGTCCAAGTGACGGCGGAAAATCACCTCGTACTCCTACATCAACCAGACTCAGGTGATCCCGGAATCTCCTACCCCTATACGGTACCGGGACATCAAGCTGATGACAACGGCGGTGCGCCATACGTGTCTCTTCCGCCGGGCTGGAATTAACCGACTCAGGCCGACACGTCACCACTGCTTTGATATCATCAAACGTGGCCCTTTAGGCTGAAGGCCAGATGGGATAGGGTCGACTTCCTTCATTGCCATGGTCTCGATGGAAAGTGAGTCTCCTGATGTGATGACCGCTGCTGCCCGAGTCGGCACCAGCCGCCCCGTGGATCTTGATATCCCAGAAGTATCTTCCATTGCGGGAAGTCCCCCCACGGCTGGGGAGGAAGACTTGGAGGATGCTCCCCCAGCCTTTGAAGAAGGCGTCTCTACCACGGTTGATGAACTGGTACAGGTGAACCTTGGTAGCGAGGCAGATCCGAGACCCACATTGATCAGTGCGGCCATGTCCCTCGAGGAGCGGCAGCATTACGTAGAATTCCTCAAACAGCACCGTGATGTGTTTGCCTGGAGTTACGATGAGTTGCCATGGCTGGATCCCCAAGTGGTCGTCCACCGTCTGGGCCTCCCGGCAAAACATCATGGGTTTAAGCAGCCTCCCAGGAAGATGTACCCTTCCCATGGCGCTATGGTTGAGGCCGAAGTTGATAAGCTAATCAAATCCAACTTCGTCAAGGAGGTCCAGTACCCCAAGTGGCTTGCCAACATTGTGCCAGTCAGGAAGAAGAATGGGCAGATCAGAGTCTGTATCGACTTCTGCGATCTTAATCGCCACTGCCCAAAGTATGACTTCCCACTCCCGGTGATGGAGTTGTTGATTGACGCCACGGCCGGATTCCAAGCCCTCTCTTTCATGGATGGGTATTCCGGGTATAACCAGATCCGGATGGCCCCCGAAGATGAGGAGTCCATTGCCTTCAGGGCTCCCCAGGGTACCTCTTGCTACCAGGTAATGCCATTCGGTTTGAAGAATGCAGGTGCCACTTATCAGAGGGCCATGCATCGCATATTCAAACCGATCCTCGGGACATTGGTGGAATGCTACGTGGACGACCTCGTAGTCAAGTCACATCAGTGCCAGGACCATCTCAGAGACCTTGAGAAAGTGTTCGGCTTCCTCCGTTCCCGTCACCTGAAGATGAACCCGCTGAAGTGTGCCTTCAGAGTCACCTCCGGGAAGTTTCTGGGCTTTGTTGTCAGATACCGAGGTATCGAGATCGACCCGAAGAAGATCAAGGCCATCAGCCAAATGCCTCCCCCGAGCAACATTTGAGAGCTCCGAGGCCTTCAAGGCCACTTAGCCTATATACGCCGATTCATTGAGAATCTGGCCGGCAAGTGTAAGCCCTTTTCTCGGCTCATGAAGACAGGTGCTGCCTACGAATGGGATGAGGAGTGTCGGACCGCCTTCGAGGAAATCAAGTAGTATCTGCTCCAACCTCTGGTCTTGATGGCACCCGTCTCCGGAAATCCGCTGGTCCTTTACATGACCACCCTGGAGAGATCCCTCGGTGCGCTGCTCGCCCAGAAGAACAACGAGGGTACTGAGAATAGTCTCTACTATCTCAGCTGCATGCTTCTCGATACGGAGATTCGATACTCCCCTGTCGAAAAGAGCTGTCTTGCGCTCGTCTTCGCCGTGCAGAAGTTGCGGCACTACCTACAACACCACGAGGTGCAATTGATCTCTTGGGTAGATCCACTGAAGTACATCCTGAACCGCCCCATCCTGACTGGCCGGCTAGCACAGTGGGCGGTGATTCTCCAGCAGTTTGATATCAGGTTTGTGCCTCAAAAGGCCGTTAAGGGACAGGCATTGGCAGACTTTTTAGCTGCCCATCCAACCTCCGCGGATCAATCCCTGGACCTGGATTTCCCTGATGAGACGATCCTCTCAGTCGATCATGTTGTCCCATGTTGGAAAATTCATTTCGACGGTGCCTCCCGGAGCCCCACCGGTAGGAGGCTCAACGATCCCAAGCTCAACAGAGTGGGCCTGGGTATTTTCTTCATTACCCCGGCACAGGCCGTCCTGCCGTAATCGTTTCTATTGTCAGAAGGTTGTATGAACAACAAGTAAGAGTACCAAGCTCTCATCACCGGCCTCGAGTTGGCCCTTGAGATCCATGTTCCCCACCTACATGTGAAGGGAGATTCTGAGCTGGTAATCAAACAGGTTAATGGCGACTACGTCGTCAGGAAGCCAGAGCTTGCACCGTTGCTGGAGTACACCCTCCTCCTAATGGCCCAGTTCTCTTCTCGGCCAGAGGTTACCCATGTCCCACGGTCGCAGAACGGCCAAGCAGACGCCCTGGTTGGCTTAGCCGCGTCGCTCGCAGAACCCGAGCAAGATGATTTGGTCATACACGTGGCCCACCGGAGATTCATTGCCCCCATCACCCAAGAGGACCGTGATAGCCTACGGGTAAGTCATCTCACCGCCGGACCCTCCGTATCGGGAATCCCGGGTTCGTCGGACGTAGTGGTTGAAACCACCCCCGATTGGAGAGCACCTTTTGTCGAGTATCTCCAAAATGGTCAGCTCCCGGATGACCGGGCCAAACGCGAGTGAATCCGACGCCGCGTGCTGCAATTTACCCTCCGGAGCGGCCCTAGTCTTGAACAGATCCTTTATAAGCGGAGTTTCGATGGTGTCCTCCTCCGTTGCATCCAAGGAGGGGAGATACCTCAAGTTATGCAAGAGGTTCACGCCGGTTCTTGTGGCCCCCATCAATCTGGGCCGAAACTGTCCCATCAAATCCGGAGGTTGGGGTACTTTTGGCCCTCTATGATCCACGATTGTATTGGATACGCCAAGAGATGCCACGCGTGCCAAGTACACGCCAACTTCTTGCATCGGCCGCCAGAGCCCCTCCACCCCACCAAGTACTCTTGGCCATTTGCGGTATTGGGACTTGATGTAGTGGGACCGTATCCACCGGCAACAGCCCGCCAGTGCAGTTTCTTCCTGACTGGTACAAATTTCTTCTCCAAGTGGGCAGAAGCAGTTCCGCTCAAAGAGGTCAAGGCCCGTTCCATCGTTGACTTTGTGAGCTCCAACATTATCCACCGGTTTGGATTCCCTCACGCTGTCCTCACCGATAACGGCACCAACTTCCGAGCAGCTGAATTGAAGAAATTGTACGCTAAGTACGACATCCGGTCGAACCATACCTCCCGCTACCACGCGCAGGCGAATGGACAGATCGAGGCGTTCAACAAGACCCTCTCTAACATTCTGTAGAAGATGGTTGGTCAGAACAAGAAGAGTTGGCCGGACAAGCTCCCCAACGCCCTCTGGGCTTACCGGACGATGACTCGCAACTCTACCCAGGTGACCCTATATTCCCTGGTGTATGGAGCTGAGGCCGTCCTACCCATTGAGATCCAGCTGTCATCGCTACGCACTGCAGTTTATGATCACCAGACATTAGATGAGGTAGCCGAGATCCGTCTAGCTGAATTAGAGGCACTGGACGAGAACCGGATTCGTGCCCTGCACAATCTGGAAAGGCATCAGGACAAGATAGCGAGAGCCTTTGACAAGAAGGTTCGTCTCCGCTCTTTTCTACAGGGTGACCTGGTACTGGCCCTTCGAGCGCCAATTATTCCCGGTAGGAAACCACCCAAATTAGAACCCAAATGGGAAGGGCCTTATATCATCCATAAGGTTTACCCCAATGGAGCATACTCCTTGGTGACCACGGATGGAGATCGTATAACCCCTCCCACCAATGCCAAGTTCCTCAAGCGATACTTTGCCTTGGGAAAAAGTGGTCATGAACGACCCTAAACTGTGAGAGGGTCCTGCACGACCCTAAACTGTGACTTGGTCCCGCACGACCTTAAACTGCATCTTCGTCCTCACTGCAAGACGTTAAACTGCAAGCCGGTCAGGCCATCTTGACCGAGGCTCAGCCTCAAGCCCCTTGGCCTCCTTGGGCCCCTGGCCCCGTCTCCACCGCGGTTTGGCCCCCAGGCCCCCCTTGTTGTTTTTTTCCCAACTTACCCTCTTGTGGGATTGTACGGTATGGTGTATGACTATGTCCCCATTCATGTCGGATTACTTTTCGTACCGTACATATCCCCAAATGAGGTGCTTCTCATCGTCCCACATGACGTTAAACTGCATTGCCAGAACTATGTGTGGCTTGATTCCCATATTCATGGGATATGTAGGAACGCTCGGACGCCTCGTCTTGAGCCCAGCCCCAAGCTTTTCTCTTCTGCTATTCCCCCTGGGAATAGTCTCCTTGGAGGATCTTTGTGTAGCAGGGAGTAGGATTTCTTGGCCCCGCTTATGCAACCCCACTCGCACAAAGATTGTAAGGGTCGCACCATGCGCCCACTCCCGTTCTTCTATCCTCCCACGTCCTCACCGCATGACGCTAAACTGCATGGCCTTCAAGAACTACGTATGGATTGATTCTCATCCTCATGAGATACGTAGGAACGCCCAGACATTTCATCCGTTGGCCCAGCCCAAAAGCCAAAATCTTCCCCTCAGGTCGAGACATGGCAGGGTGCACACTTTTTCCCCGACCCACGTCGAGCAAGCCTCGACCCGGCTGCACATTCCCCCCTGGAGGTGTTTTCCCCTTTTGTGGATGGATACAACTACGCTTCACCCACTCCTTGACTGGGATCCCGTCATTTTTCACACCCAGAGGGACCCCCAAGAACGGCCTGGATACTACGCCCAAGGGCTCTCCTACCCATACAAGCCAACGCCCCCGAGGGTTTTCAAGAAACAAATCGATACAAGTCCCGCGTTGCGAATTTGGTCAGCGGTCGACGCTCATTTGTTGCCCCCATACGGGTCACCATAGGAACGCTGTGTTTCGAACATGGTCAACAGTGTCCTGGATTTTCGGGTCCACCCTGAGATGTCCCAGGAATCAAGAACAATGATTCATTCTACCCCATCCCGAGGTGACAAACTTCCCCCAGGTGGTGCTAGCGATCGGGCCCACGGCCCCGATTCCTCATAAGGGTGTATGGTGTGATGTGGGACTATGTCCTCATTCACGTCGGGATCATGTGCCCTGTCGTACGCCCTCCCTTTACGAGGCCCAGCCTCAGGCCCCTTGGCCTTCTCGGGTCCCCGACCCTCGTCCTTATGTAAGACGTTAAACTGCAGACCAGTCAGGCCTTTCTGACTGATAACTTTCCCTTCTCTCCAGGCCACGGCCCATGATCCCTCATAAGGGTGTACGGTGTGATGTAGGACTACGTCCTCATTCACGTCCCATGTCGTACGCTTTCCCTTTACGAGGCCCAGCCTCAGGCCCCTTGGCCTTTTTAGGTCCCCGACCCTCGTCCTCATGTAAGACGTTAAACTACAAACTAGTCAGGCCTTCCTGACTGATGCCTGATCTTAGGCCCCTTGGCCTTCTCCCCAATCTCTCACCCGGAGTGTACGGTGTGGTGTAGGACTACGTCCTCATTCACGTCGGGACCATGTACCATGCCGTACGACTCCCCTTACGAGGCCCAGCCTCAGGCCCCTTGGCCTCCTTGGGCCCCTGACCCCTCGTCCTCTTTGCAAGACGTTAAACTGCAATCCAGTCAGGCCTTCCTGACTGAGGCTCGGCCCCAGGCCCCTTGGCCTTTCCGGGCCATAGACCGGGTCCTCTCTTATAGGATTGCATGGTGTGGTAGGACTATGTCCTCATTCACGTCGGCTTCTTCGCCATACTTTACACCTTGCTTAGGATTATATTACTCCCCACCCCGGTCCAGTATGACGTTAAACTGCATTTCAAGAACTACGTGTGGCTTGATTCCCATCCTAATGGGATACGTAGGACCACCTGGATGCCCAAGATTCGGGTCCATCCCCATATCTCAGGAATCCTCATCCCATCCCGGCCCCTTGGCCTATCCTTCATCCATGAGAGGATTATATGGTGTGGTGTGGGATTATGTCCTCATTCACGACGGTTTCGTAATGACCACGCCATGCTCCCCCCCCCCTACTGAGCTGTTCCGTCGACCCCTTTTTCGGCGGTTCACCAATGTGCTTAAGAGTACTCTGGTTTATTACCTGGAATGCCAAGCTTTACTCGGACACGTCCGCACCCGCTTTCCAGGCTTTTCGTATCCCCACATCAGGGCTTTCATCATCTTTCACACCCGGAGGGACCCCCAAGAATGGCCTGGATACAATGCCCAAGGGCTCTCCTACCGATACGGGCCAACGCCCCCCAGGGTTTCGGACAACAAATCGATAAAATCCCGCGTTGCGAATATGGTCAGTGGTCGATGCTCGTTTGTTGTTCCCACCTCAAGATAACGCGATATGGACGCTGTGTTTCTGCCATGGTTAGCAGTTTTCCTCTATCGACACGCCAACCCATTAATCCCAAATGTCGGGTACACAATTCACACCCTTCATCACTTCATCATGTCCAAGTAGAGTCTCGGAACTCTTGGTACTTTTCCCTCGTGCACGTCTGCGCGTTGGAGGAACAAGCTACATCAAAAGTGTCCTTCGGAACTCTCTACTGACTCCCCTTTGGTGGACACCCCAAGTATTGCGATGAGGATACCCCCCTTGTTTCCCACACTGAGTTTATCTTACGTGGGATTAGGGATTGGGTTGACATCTGTGCTTACTCGGGAGTTGTCACCACCCACGGTCCGAGCTCTAAGACCATAAACTAAGACTCTCATATGGAACTACGTTCAAGACCCCTTGTCTTTGGGTCCAGCTTGAGTTCAGCAAGTTCACCTCTCTTGGGTCCTACCATTGGGACCCCGACCACCGGACAGCGTGGCGTAGTGTAGGACCACGTCCTCATTCACGTCAGGTTTACAATAACTGCACCACGCATACCCCGTTCTGAGAGTTGGCCCTCCTATTCCCTGTCCTGCATGACATTAAAAGGCACCCTTCAGAACTACGTGTGGCTTGATTCCCATCCTAATGGGATACGTAGGACCACCTGAATGTCTAAGATTCGGGTCTAGCCCCACCTCTTAGTGATCTCCTGATCTCCCGGTCACCTAGGCCACTCGGTCTATCCCTCTCCAGAAGGGGGATGTGTAGGTATGATACAAGGTTTTGGGCACCGTGCCCCCTTCCCCCAGGAACCTACCATCTCTCGATCACCCTCAAAGTTGAGTCCCTTGACTCCTTATAGTGGTTCACCTATGTATTAAGAGTACTCTGGTCTAGGACCAAGAGTGTCAGATTCAACTTGATCAAGTTCCTTCCACTTGTCAAGCTTCGTGTTCCGCTCCATTCGGATTTCCATCACCTTTCACACCCGGAGGGACCCCCGATAACGGCCTGGATACAATTCCCAAGGGCTCTCCTACCGATACGGGCCAACGCCCCCCAGGGTTTTGGACAACAAATCGATAAAATCCCGCGTTGCGAATATGGTCAGCGGTCGATGCTCGTTTGTTTGTCCTCATCTCAGGCTAACGCGACAGGATGCTATGTTGCGAACATGGTCAGTAGTAATTCTCTGTCGTCACGCCAGCCCCTTCAGTCCTTGAATGTTGGTTGCATGATTCACATCATTTTCCACCCCATCATGTCCAGGTGGAATCTCGACACTTTTGGCGCTATCCCTCAGTGCACCTTTGCATTCTAGGGGGACAAAGCTGCAATCTGGCGCCCTTTGGGGCTCCCATGGTCCGAGCTCTAAGACCATAAACTAAGATCAATTTGGGACTACGTTCAACTTGATTCCCATCCTCATGGGATACGTAGGACCGCCCAAACGCCCTGTCTCCGGGTACAACCCATTCAGGAAGCCAGTCTCTCTCCCTGCTTCACCTCTGTATAGGACCCTCGGCCTAAGGTTTCCCTCTCCGGATGGCGTAAAATTTAATGTGGGATCATGTCTCTGTCAGTTGTGTTTTATAACACTGCGTACATTTCCCTCCTAGCATCGTCTCTGCTACGTCTGCGCTGCATGATGATAAAATGCATGCTTGGTCCTATCATACGACCCTAAACTGTGACATTGTCGTCCTGGCCGCACGACGAAAAACGGCACCGCATTGTGGTGACCTCGTTGTAGAGGAAATCACGTTGGGTATTGGTCACGTGCCATGCCATTTATCAACGCCCATCACGGATTGATCCTTGTGGCGACATCACGACCTACTATTCTAGGTCTGTCGCTTCAAAAAAAACCATTCACCTTAAAGAACAAACAAGATACATCAAATTCCGCTTCTTTTAGTGCAAGGGCCACGCCCGCACTCCCCTTTTCCCCTGGCACTGGTATCCTACCATGTCATTTCCAGAACTACGTATGGCTTGATTCTCATCCTTATGAGATACGTAGGAGCGCCCGGGCACTTCCCCGCGGGCCCAGCCTAACCCTTGTGTTTGGTCCCTCGACTCGAGCATTTCCCCAGAGAATGCATGGTAAGTAGGGCTTAGGTCCTCCTTCACGTCGGGTTTTGATGCCATGCATCCCCTGCTCCCTTTACCCATTTATGGTCTAAGGTCCATCATGAACTATGTAAGGATTGATTCTCATCCCTATGAGATACGTAGGAGCGCCCGGGCACTTCCCCGCGGGCCCAGTCTAACTTTTCATGGTCTGAATTCTATGACCCTAAACTAATATCTCCCCAAGGGGAAGGAATCTGCTCCCTCTCTCTAATACGTTTCGTTGCCGTATTCAGATGTGTTTTGATAAAGAGCCCGAAGAGTGGGATTTTCACAGGGACATTCCCCTCATCCAATGACCAAGCTTCGTGAGCTCGCTATTTGGATCCTCATCCTCTTCCACATCCAAAAAGACCCTTGGATGACGTGGATACTAAGCTTAAGGGCTCTCCATGAATGCTGGACCTAAGGGCCCTTCAATCTTTTCAGGCCAACATCCCTACGGATATCTGACAACATTTGTGACATGGTCCCGTGTTTCGAACATGGTCAACGGTCGACCCTCATTTGTTTGTCCCCATTTTAGGCTAACGCGACAGGATGCTGTGTTGCGAACATGGTCAGCAGTAATCCTCCATGGTCACGCCTCCATCATCGTGATCCGAATCTCGAGCGTCATGATTCACACATTTCCACTCCCTCATGTTCAAGTGGAACTCCATCATACTTGGATCTTTCTCTTCGCGCATCTAGGTGCGCTAAATGATCGTGTTAGTGTCATTGGGCCGGTAGTCACCAAGCATCCCTTTTCCCTAACCTACCCCCTTTGTGTCGGGAAATTCCCACCACTACTGCTTGTTTCCCACACCGAGAACGACTCACATGGGCTTAGTAGTTTTGGTAGGATGTGTGCCAATACAGTCGGGCTGTTCCTCGTCCTGCATGACGTTAAACTGCGCTTTCAGAACTACGTATGGCTTGATTCCCATCATCATGGGATACGTAGAGACACCCAGGCATTTCACCTAGGGTCCAGCCCCAGGAATTGCAAAATCCTATTCCTCCCCATTTCCAGCCCTCGCCAGAGAGGCCCTATCTGGAAGAAAGAATGATCCGTGATAAGACTGATGCACCCATCTGGCGTACTCCCACCACGGTGGTGTAACTACCGAAGTGTTGGATTCTGTTTGAACAAACCATCACTCCATATTCCACGCTTTGCATGCCCCTTATTCGGACCCTCGTCCTCTTTCATGTCTGAAGGAACCCCCTAACGGTCTGGTCTCATGCCGCATCGGCTCACCTACCATCCTGGGCCAACGTTCCGAAAGACGGGTCATGCCTGGAAGGACCCCCTAACAGTATGGATGTCTGACCTATGGTCCGCCTACTGTCCTGGGCCAACGTCCTGAAGGATTGATCGACAACACTTGTGACATGGTCCCGTGTTTCGAACATGGTCAACGGTCGACCCTCATTTGTTGTCCCCATTTCAGGCTAATGCAGAAAGGATACCATTTGTCCGCCACGGTTAATGGTTGTCCTTTATTGTCACGCCATCCCCACAGTGTTCCGAATTTGGGTATCGTGATTCACACTCCCCATATTCATCTGTTTGGAACAATTTCAGCGCCCCTGGTGTTGCCCCGTTTGTGCATAAGAGCACGCTGAAGAAACGGTAATTTGGCTATCTTGGAAGTTCCTTCTCCGATCAAGCCAACTACCTCCTACATCTCACATTGGGCTCGACCCATGTGGATTTGAAGGATTGTCGCCAAACGTCCCGCAAACATTGTAGGGATGTAACAAGACAATTCAACAGTGGAAATCGTGCGTGCTACGGCATTCAAAACAAAGGTAAAATTTGGAAGCACGAAAGTACCAATAAAAGGGTTTTGGATTTGTTACAATACTCGGGGGTTGACTTCCCCCATGGACGGGTTAACCCCGTCAAAAGAACGTTGCAGCTCCGCCACCCGTTGACTTGTGGCATCCAACGCTTGCTGCCGCTGAACTAGCTCCCGCTCCTCCTCCGCAGCGGCGGGGCGCAGTTCGTCAGTCCTGGCTCTGGCCCTCTCCATATCAGCTTGAACGGCAGCCATCTTTTCAGAGGTTTTCCTCATGCGCTCTTTTGCCTCTGCCAGCTGGGCCTTCAACCGTGAGACCAGCTCAGATTTCACATCAAGAGAGGCTGAAAGCTCGTCTGCCCGGGTCTGCATCCGTTGAACCTCGCCTTCAGCCTCCTGGAGCTTCTTAATGCTGGTCGCCTTCCTCCACTGTCAGCCCACGCTAAGCCCACGATCATGCTCCCAGATCTTCTCATCCATAAGATCTCAGATGAGTGCATGAGGACGTTGGGCATCCACTCCCCCAGCGCACAGTTCGCGCAACCGCGAGCGAAGCCTATCCATTTCGGCCAGCCATTGTGCTTGGGGAGTGTCCTTGATAAAGCGTGTGATCAGCTTCCACGACCGGCGGCGAACTATGCTGCTGTCTTCCTCGTCGGAGGCCGTTTCGTCCCAGTCTGCGCGATTGGCAAGATCATACGCGGGATACGCCCGCAGGAAATCCTCGGCAGGATCAACATCCGGCATCGAATCCAGCGCGACACCTGGTGCCGAAGCAGGCGCGACAGAGCTAGGACCGACCGGTTGATCCTATTCCTCGGAGTCCACCTCAATGATTTTGGGTACGACCCTGCTGGAAGACCCGCCAGTGATGATGTGCATCGTAGCTTGAGGAGATGGAGGGATTATTGCCACCATCACTGGCATGCCCCTAGGAGGGACGCCACCAGACATCCCGACCAGCCTCGTCGCAGCAGCCCACACCAGTCGAAGAACTGCACGACAAAGAGGGACATAAACGTTAGTTGGCGTGGCCTACATGTGACAACGAGGAGATCGGTGTAGGAGACTTACGAAGATCGACCTCCGACCGTTGCTCCTGAGCCGGTACTGATGGGACCCCAAGATGAGGCCCCCCGTATACTGTTGGAAGGTCTGGGGATTCCGGAGGAGCCACCTCGGGCGCCCTGGTCCCACCAGACGCAGAACTGGATGCAGCCATAGGCGCGGGTTATAAAGGTCCCGCATCATCACCCTCCAAGGAGCAAGAACGAGGCCTACGAACAAGTTCCTCCTGCATGGCTCAAACATTGATGAGAAGTCCATAGGGACCCAGGAACAGGTCGTAAGGAGAGAAGTTCGAAATGCTACCTCGATAGCCTCTGCGAAATCGTCAGATTCTGAGCCTCGGTCTCCGACCTCACCCTCCTCCAGCGGGCTCCCTCCGCAAGCCTCATCCTCCCGAGAGGAGTCCTATGATTCCTCCGGCAAGGGGAAGCGCTCCCTCATATCGGCAGCCGATAACTGTGGGGGGACCGTCTGATTCAACAGTACCCTCACCCGGTCTGTCATTGGGCGAGGGACACCACTGGAGTGGATGTAATCCTCCAGCTCTTCCAGGTACTGTTCTGCCTCCGCCGGAGACGCCATGAATCCAGCCCGAACTGGGCCTATACCCGGTAATTCCATCCCGAGGCGATTCAGGTGGGCCCATATCTCGGATGGGATGAGGAATTGCCGGTTGACATCCCAAATGTCCCAAGCCTCCGGGAAGATGGCGTCCTCTGCCATGTCAATGTGACGTAGGCGATTCCCTAGAGCCTGAGTGGATATCCTACGGAATCCCCTCAGTGGCCGCCCCTCCGGATGACCCTGCTCTCCCGGAATCACCGGATCCACCACTGCTGCCATACCCTCAGCCGATGCGGGTCTCGCCGCCATGGCAGCCCCGCTGCCGCGATCGGCCCTAGCTGCCCTCCGACCCCGACCTTGAGATAGAGGAGGCCCACCGTCACCAACCCGGATCGTTGGCTACTTCAGCATCTCCCCCGGATAAGCGGCCTCCCAACTGATGGCGTACTCCTTCACTAATCCGAAGGCAGCGGTGGATGGAGGCAATGCAATCCACATCTTTCCATCTTCGCGTGTGAACATGAGCCACAGCTGCCTCATCACACACGGGTGCTACTCGTGATGCACCTCCCAGTAGACCTGCGGGGTCAGCCACTGGAGGCACCGGAACTGCCTCGCAAAACGATGCGGGGTGTACGGTTCGCAGATTGGCTCACGATCTATCCGAGCCACCAAAACTCCACCTAGGAAGGACATAAGGTAAGCTCGATGTTCTTTCGTTCCTCGCCCGTCGTCAGTAAGCATCCCCGTCGGCAACGGGAAGGGATGGAAATTGAACTCATCTGCCCTCCACACCCGATTCAGCACCATTGGAACGGCCAGTTTGAACGGGAAGCTCCCGACCGCGTTCAGGATGGAGGGGCGAAAGTTTGATCCCGGCGGCGAAATGGGGTTTGGATACTCGTAAATCCCCCTGATATGCGCTGCAATCCACCCATACAGGAGGTGGAAGGGCCCGCATATTCTTGGCGGCTTCTTGCCCTCGCTAATATGCCGCAGCATTCTGTACAGTTTGGTGAGCATCAGGATCGCCAGGTTGATCCGCTGCCCCATGGCCAACATCGACGCCATGATGAACGAGCTGGGCCGTACCCCCATGCTTGTATCTCTCACCGGTAGGATCTAGCCACAGATGAGAGCCGCGATGAACGCCGCCAGTCTGACTATCGGCTGTTTTTCAGTGCTGACGCTGAAACCCCAAGTCTTCCATTGGCTTTCTTCCAAGACCCGCCAATATGAGTTCCCCTTGCCCCGTTGGGCCGCCCTCAGACAAGTTCGATGCCACGGAGGGAACTCTCGATCTTATGGGAAATTCAGGAAGCATTTGAACCATCTCCTGAAGTGGACAACCCTCACTGCCTCCTTGTCCTCTCCAGGGACAAGCGCCATCAGTGCCGATGCCAGTCGCGGCATTTGCTCCGCATCCCCCCACGCGCTGGCAACGGGGAGGAACTCGTCATACATGGCCCCCAAGATTGGGACCCCAGAAATCTGGTGGACATCCCATAGGCTGATGCCCACCTCCCCGTGATGAAGGTGAAAAGTGTTGGTCCTGGACGACCATCTACTCAGCAGTTCCGGCATCAGCTGCTTTGGTTGGTAAATATGGAATTGGGAGGCCCACGCCGCCTCATACAATCCCACTCTCCTCAGCTCGGCCCCGAACTCCTCGCATGAGGCGCCTACCCAGTAGGCCCAGGCCCAGTCATCAGTAAAGTTGCCGCCCTGGCGCAGGTCCCACTCATCGGACCATCCCTTCTTCGAATCCTGCAAAGCCTCCTTCAGCATGGTACGATAGAGGGGAGGGGAAGTCTCCGGTTGCAGTGGCTTCCCGTTGATGTCATTCACATGGTTGTAGAGACAATCAATGGTGACGGGTGTGAAGTCCTCCCGTGCGTGACCATCGGCCGCCCTGAACCATTGGTGCTGGCACGGTGTGCTCCTGAACCAGCAAGCTGGTTCATCCCTACTCGCCTTAGGGATGAAGAAGTCATCCCTCAGCCCGAAGCCGTACAACGGCAGTTTCTTGCACTGCGGATAATCCTTCTGACCTTCCGACAGCAGATCTGTCAAAGAAGTGTGGTCTGAGTGGCTCCGAACCATTTCCCCCAAGCCTGGACGGTTGGCCATCTCATCCCGACGAGCAGCATCTGCAAGCACTCCTAGCACAGCCTCTTGATGGGCCATTTTGATGCCGACACTCAGAAAAGTTTTTTTCCCCCTGGGTCGCGAAGCTCGGCCGCGAAGTTGAATCGCGAATCTCGGCCACTAATTTGAATCGCAAAGCTCAGCCGCGAAGCTGAATCGCGAAGCTCGATCGCGAGAACAAGCCACGAAGTCTGGCCAAGGCTGACAAGAAGTTTGCCTAGCGCGGACGCGGAGTCGGAGACCCGCGGTTCGCCGCGAAGCTCGATTCGCGAAGGGCTGTCACGGAGTACGCGGAGCTTCGCGAAGTCGAGAGCACAAAAAGACAAGGAAGGCACGTGAAGACAAAAGAGGGTGTACCCCCTATTTATAGGCGGCGACCCCGGAGCATCGCGGGCCCCCTTCGCGATGCTGCATCGCGAACCACCGACAATTTTGGCGATTTTCCCTCAGACTTCGACCCTTCGCCCTCTGCGGCTCCAAGACTGAGGGGGGGCATTTGTTGGTGCCAAAAATGTGGCCCGAAAGAAAGGAACGAAAAAGGTCGGCGCGCTGCCTCGCGAAGCTCCGTCGCGAAGCGCCGCCGCGAAGCCCCGCCGCGAAGCACCCCAACCATGGCGGCGCAGCGAAGCACCAGAGGCGGTAATCCTCCTCGAACCCATTTGACGTTCACGAGCCTCCGCGAAGCACCAGAGGCAGTAATCCTCCGCGAACCCATTTGAAGTTCGCGAGCCGCCGCGAAGCACCAGTGGCGGTAATCCTCCGCGAACCCATTTGACGTTCGTGAGCCGCCGCGAAGCACCAGAGGCGGTAATCCTCCGCGAACCCATTTGACGTTCGCGAGCCGCCGCGAAGCACTAAAGGCGGCGCGCGAGCCCTGCTTCGCGGCGCCCCTTCCCTATAAATACTTGACTCCCCCTGAGTCTCGGGGAGGGACAATCCGACCTTTCGGCTTCTCCTATCCCGAATCGAGAAGCACTCTTTGCCCCGGGAATCATGAGCTCCGCGAGGTATTTCTACTTCGCAAGACGCCTCTGCTTTGTCTCGTTTTGAGCCCCTCTTCCGGGAGGGATGCCCTTCGCGAATCTCAAGGGCGTTCGCGGAGGAAGGGGATTCCCATGGGAACCCGGGCAGCCGCGGAGCGTTTATGCTTCGCGAAACACCCAACCCATGCTAGTGATCCCTATGCCAAGGCAGGATCACTATACATCGCGAAGCACACTGCTTCGCAGGAACCTGCTTCGCGAGGCACCCCTTCTTCGCGAGGCAGTGCTCCGCGAACACTGTTCCACTTCGCGAAGCACCTCCCACTCACACCAATGCCCCATGATAAGGCCAAGGCACCCCACTTCACGAAGCAAACTCCTTTGCTTAGCGATTCCTCTTCCCGTGCGACCCTCCAGGTTTGCACGATGTGATTTCAAAGTCCCATGGACAATACCACCCGTAGCGTTGCTTCGCCTAATTCTTCTTCGCATAGGCACGCTAACGGCTATTGCTTCTTCGCATATCCACGCTAACGTGGACCCCTCGATGGTTCGTCCCACGACCCCCCTTTACCATGGCCTTACCGGTACCTTCCCTTCCCCAAGGACCAGAGGGTACCGGTTATGTAAGTCCTAGGGGTGTGGAGTGAACCCACTTCGTTCGAGTTGCAGGACGTTAAAATGCCAAGCACCACGTCCTCAACACATGACGTTAAACTGTGACCCAACCTCGTCTCCCTCACCAAGGGTCCCTCCAGTTCGAACATTCTTTACACCACTCGTCTCCACGGGAATGGAACTCTTCCGCACATGGAATAGGATCCTCCTTGTCGGAGTGGCGTATGTTCACAGGGGAAGGGCTGCCTCAGAGCGTAAGCCCCTAACCTTTGGTACGGATGATTTCACCCGTGCATCTCCGTAGTTCCCCACTACCAAGGTCGGTGGAGGACGTGATAAGGAACGAGGCACCTCCCTATGGGCCTCCATCCTGGAGTAAGTCCCAACACCATGGGCCGCCCAACGCGTAAGCCCCTTTTCGCTTCTCACGGACGCACCCTTCACGACGTGATCGTCAGGTCCTTGCAACCTCTTGTTTCTCACACCGAGCATGACTCACGTGGGCTTAGAGTGAGCACCGACCCTGACCACCCATCTCAGTGAACTACGAGGTCTTTGATCCATGTCAAGGCATGGTACGTAGGAAGCCTCTATGAGGTCCAAGCCCACCCGTCATTTCACGTCGGGTTTCACCCCTGTCCAGCACGACGTTAAACTGCACTCTGGTCCAGTGGTAAGCCATTGCGACTCACCCATCTCAGTGAACTACGAGGTCTTTGATCCATGTCAAGGCATGGTACGTAGGAAGCCTCTATGAGGTCCAAGCCCACCCGTCATTTCACGTCGGGTTTCACCCCCGTCCAGCACGACGTTAAACTGCACTCCGGTCCAGTGGTAAGCCATTGCGACCCACCCATCTCAGTGAACTACGAGGTCTTTGATCCATGTCAAGGCATGGTACGTAGGAAGCCTCTATGAGGTCCAAGCCCACCCGTCATTTCACGTTGGGTTTCACCCCCGTCCAGCACGACGTTAAACTGCACTCTGGTCCAGTGGTAAGCCATTGCGACCCACCCATCTCAGTGAACTACGAGGTCTTTGATCCATGTCAAGGCATGGTACGTAGGAAGCCTCTATGAGGTCCAAGCCCACCCGTCATTCACGTCGGGTTTCACCCCCGTCCAGCACGACGTTAAACTACACTCTGGTCCAGTGGTAAGCCATTGCGACCCACCCATCTCTTGAACTACGAGGTCTTTGATCCATGTCAAGGCATGGTACGTAGGAATCCTTCACGAGGTTCAAGCCCACCAATAGTGGGCCCAAGGGTCTACTTTCATGTCGATTAACCGACAAACCCCTTTTGAACTACGAGGTCTTTGATCCATGTCAAGTCATGGTACGTAGGAAGCCTCTATGAGGCTCAAGCCCACCCATCATCCATTCACGTCAGGGCGCATTCTGGTCCAGTGGTAAGCTGTTGCGACCCTTTCTCACCTGAACTACGAGGTCTTTGATCCATGTCAAGGCATGGTACGTAGGAGGCATCTATGAGGTTCAAGCCACATTGCTCGGTCGTTCATTCACGTCGAGTTTCGCCCTCATCCAGCATGACGTTAAACTGTATGCCCCCCTTGTCCTGCATGACATTAAACTGCTCACCCATTCCCGTTTGAACTACGAGGTCTTTGATCCATGTCAAGGCATGGTACGTAGGAAGCCTCCAGAGGTTCAAGACCACCCCTCATCGGACCAAGGTACACCTT
The DNA here is from genome assembly GCA_963277665.1 of Viscum album. Classification (NCBI taxonomy): domain Eukaryota; kingdom Viridiplantae; phylum Streptophyta; class Magnoliopsida; order Santalales; family Viscaceae; genus Viscum; species Viscum album. The sequence goes on along the minus strand of OY728139.1, from coordinate 1,489,359,262 downwards.
TACGTCGGTACGCCGACGATGCTCATCGGACCAAGGTCCACATTCACGTCAGTTCACTGACCACCCCTCATTGGACCAAGGTCCACCTTTACGTCGGTACGCCGACGATGCTCATCGGACCAAGGTCCACATTCACGTCGGTTCACTGACCACCCCTCATCGGACCAAGGTCCACCTTTACATCGGTACGCCGACGATGCCCATCGGACCAAGGTCCACATTCACGTCGGTTCACTGACCACCCCTCATCGGACCAAGGTCCACCATTACGTCGGTACGCCGACGATGCTCATCGGACCAAGGTCCACATTCACGTCGGTTCACTGACCACCCCTAATCGGACCAAGGTCCACCTTTACGTCGGTACGCCGACGATGCTCATCGGACCAAGGTCCACATTCACGTCGGTTCACTGACCACCCCTCATCGGACCAAGGTCCACCTTTACGTCGGTACACCGACGATGCTCATCAGACCAAGGTCCACATTCACGTCGGTTCACTAACCATCTCTCATCGGACCAAGGTCCACCTTCACATCAGTACTCTGACGAGGCCCATCGGACCAAGGTCCACCTTTCCCGAACTACGCGGACTTTGATTCCCTGCCACGGGGATATGTAGGAAGCCTCGTCAAGGCTCAAGCCCAACTTCACTGTCACCCCCTGCGATGGTCCCACTTCACTCTCCTTCCACTCCATTCACCAATCGCCCATGGGCTGGCCCCGGTATCGATATCCTTTCAAGGAGGATCCCTCAAATCCGATCTATCCTAGCTAATGCTCTGGTTGGGTTGATCTGTCCCCGCTGGACGTTAAACTTGCGACATACCCTGTGTTGAACACAGGAAGCTGAGGAAAACCTCAGATATGTGTCTGTGACACATAATTCCCCGCGCTTGATGTGGGATGCCTCGGGGTTCCACGCCCTCAAGAAGCCTTGTGGTCAAGGATAACAGACAAACATGCCAGGTACCCCAGCATCCAGACATGCTACTGATGCCTCAACGTGACTACTCCCCTGACCGAAGGTTGCTGCCCTGACTGGACCCTTTGGAATGTCCCGATAGAAGCAGTGTAATTAACCGGTGTCCATGGAAACATGGCACTGGGAAGAGTTTCACGAACTACGTATTAAATCTATAAGGGAGACCCGGACTAGGTGATGAGTTCTGAGGAGGGATCCGCAGGAGGAAGAACCGACATCCCATCATCCTGTTTCGATCAAGGAGCATACGTCCCTGAATAAGGAGCGAATGCCGCCCGCCTTTGGAAAGCGAGAATGCGGGGCAACAAGCTGCGCGTCCCCCACGGACGGACGGGCACGCGCCCCGGCGAAAGCGTTGGAAACAGTCATGACGCAGTCCATGCAACTTAACGTCGTGCGGTGAGGATGAAGTCCGTGCAGTTTTAACGTTGTGCGGTGAGGAAGAAGTCAGTGCAGTTTTAACGTCATGCGGTGAGGATGAGGATGAACCGACATGAGAAAGGGACTCCGTACAATTTAACGTCATGTGGTATGGACGAGGGGTATATATACCTGTGTTTTATTTTATTGGCGGCTGGGATAGGAGATAAGATCTCGTCGTTGCTACGTATCATGCGAGGGCAGGAATCAAGCCTCACATAGTTCTTTTGGGGGATACACCCCATGAGGGTCTAGTTCGTACAGGGAAAAGGATCATTTTTAGATTCATTTGGGGCGGCTGGGCCAGGATGGGGAATTCTGGCGTCACTACGTATCCTGCGAGGATAGGAATCAATCCGTACGTAGTTCTTTAAAATACAATACACCTCGTGCAGGCCTAGTCCGTACACAGGGGAAAGGAAATTTTCAATATTTCTTATCCATGTAGTTTAACATCATGCAGTAAGGACGAGGAATACACCTCGTGCAGGTCTGGTCCATACACGGTGGAATAGGGTATTTTTAATCTTCATTTAGGGGAAGCTGGGCTAGGATTTGGAATTATGGCGTCACTACGTATCCTGCGAGGGTAGAAATCAAGCCTCACGTAGTTATTTAGAAGGGGATACACCCCGTGCAGGGTTGGTCCATACACGGGGGAAAAGAAGGCACTTTTAACTCTATCCAGGGATGGTTGGGCCTGGATACAAAATCCTGGAGTCTCTACATATCCTGCAAGGGCAAGAATCAAGTCATACGTAGTTCCCTAAAATCTGTGCAGTTTAACATCGTGCGGTGAGGAAGAAATACTCTTAGTTTAGGGTCATATATTTTAGACTTTTGGAGCTTGGAATTTTAATGTCCTGCTTCTCAGACGATAGGCTCTTGGCAGTTTAACATCCTACAGCTCAAACGAAAACTTCTTTTGGTTATGCGAAATACTTCTTCAGAAATATCACATTCATAGGAGTGGTAGTGAACTGACCATCCATAGAGATCAGGGAATATGCTCCGTTGGAGTAGACATTGTGTATAACATATGGTCCCTCCCACTTGGGCTCTAGATTTGGAGGTTTATTTCTAGGTATCATTGGGGTCTGGAGGACCAACACCAATTCTCCTTCCAAGAAAGACCGAAGACAAACCTTTTTATTGAAGGCTCGTGCAATCCAATTCTGATATACTTCCAGATGGTGCAAAGTGTTAAACCGCTTCTCATCTAGCTGTTCCAGTTCACCTAGCCATTTTTCCGATTTCTCATGATTGGATAACTGATCATGGATGGAAACCCAGAGCGAGGGCAATTGGAGCTCAATGGGTAGGACTGCTTCTGTTCCTGATACTAATGAGTACGGAGTAGCCCGAGTAGCGGTGCGGATTATGGTTCGATAATCCCAAAATGCATGAAGGAGTTTATCTGGCCATGACTTCCTATCTTTGTCCACCATTTTCTGAAGAATGTTGGATAGGGTCTTATTGAAAGCATCTATCTGTCTGTTTCCCTCTGCATGATAGCGGGATGAGTGGTTAGCCATGATACCATATTCTTGGTATAGTTTCTCCAATTCAGCAGAGTAGAAATTGGTGTCGTTATCTGTCAGTATGGTATGAGGGACTCCAAATCTATTGATGATATTGGCTTTCACAAAGCTAACAATGTTTCTTGCCCCGACTTCCTTGAGGGGTAAAACTTCTGCCCATTTGGAAAATAAGTCGGTTGCTGTGAGGATATACTTCAGTTGTTTGGCCATGGCAGGAGGATATAGGCCCATGACGTCCATTACCTAGATGGAAAATGGCCAGGAGTACTTGGCCTGATGAAGTAACTTCGTGGGTTTGTGAATGAAGTTGGTATGAATTTGGCAGGAGTGGAATTTTGCGGTAAAGTGCTCGCAATCTCGTGCCACTATGTGCCAATAGTAACCAAGCCTTCGAACCTAATGGTAAATCTTAGACCCTGACTAGTGTGCTCCACATACTCTGGCATGCACTTCAGTCATGACGGTAGTGGTTTCTTCTCCATCAATACATCTGAGGAGGATTCCGTCGAGGCCTCGTTTGTAGAGGACCTCTTCCTGACATGTGCCACCATATATGACAAAGTTGATTGCCCTTCTCCGTATTTTCTCTCGTTCAGTCCTGTCTAATGGAAGTTCTCCCCGTTGAAGGTAGTTTTCAATGGGGGTCATCCAGACGGTGGTAGGAGCATATGGTTTAGGGACAGTAATAACTTCGTTGATTTCTTCCATCTTGGTTTGAACAAACGGCAAGACCATTCGACGATGAGAAATACTGATAGTTGTTTTATCCCGGTCTAGGTCAGCTAGGGTTGTGGCCGCATTAACTAATGCATCAGCCTGGGAATTTTGAGACTGGGGAATATAGGTCAATGTTGGTTCTGTGGAGAATTCCTCCATTAACCCTCGGACATGGTAAAACAGGGGAATCAACTCCTCTTTTTTAATAGAATAGTTACCATTGACCTGCTTGATGACCAGTTCTGAGTCACCTTTTACCTTAAGGTGTTGTACTTGTTCCTAGAGTGTGAGCTCCAGGACTGAAATGAGGGTTTGATACTCTGCCTCATTGTTTGTACATCCTTCTGACATGAGGAAGGAATATGGAAAGACTGCCTTTTCTGGGGACACAAGTATTATCCCCAAACCCACCTTTTTAAATTTGGTATCCTCCATCCTTTTCCCTGTTGGGCTTCGTGATGTGCCGTTGAAGTACATTTCCCAAGTTGGGAACTCCTCTTGAACTGAGAAGACGTCTTCATCAGGTAACTCGATGTCTCATGAGGTGGTCCCTATCGAGGGGTGCTCTACCATAAAATTTTCTAATGCCTGGTCTTTGATGGATTTCTGAGTCAGAAACCAGATTTCAAACTGTTGTAGGATGACCGCCCATCGGGATAGGCGCCCGGTCTGCATCGGGCGGCTGAGGATGTACTTGAGTGGGTTACTAGGCAAGACCAAATGGACTTCATGATGTTGCAGGTAATGTCACAACTTTTGAACTATTAAGACCAAGGCCAAACAACTCTTCTTGATATTTGAGTATCGAGTTTCAGTGTCAATCATGGTTCGGTTGAGATAATAGAGACGGTTTTCTCTACCGGTGTTATTTTTTTGTGCGAGGAAGGCCCCTAGTGATTGTTCGAGGGATGTCACGTATAGGATAAGGGGTATCCATTCCATCGGGGGCATGAGAACCGGTGGGCTTAAGAGGTACTTATTTAGGCTGTTGAATGCCTCTAGGAAATCATCCGTACATTGGTACATAACCCACTTTTTCATTAACCAGGTGAAGGGAAAACATTTACCTGCCAAGTTGGCTATAAACCGCCTAATGTAGGCCAGGTGTCCTTGGAATCATCTGAACTTAGTGAGATTTCGAGGAGATGGTAAACCAAGGATAGGCTTTGTCTTTTTAGGGTTGACTTCGCTGCCACTATGGTGTATGATGAAGCCAAGGAATTTCCCTGAGGTAACCCCGAAGGTGCATTTCAAGGGATTCAACTTCAGGCAATGTTGTCTAAGTTTGTTTAAGATGGTTTCAAGGTCTGACAGGTGATCTAAGTGCTATATTGATTTGACCACCAAGTCATCCATGTAGCATTCAACTAATCTCCTCAGGAATGGTTTAAAGATATGATTCATGGCGCATTGATATGTGGCATCTGCATTCTTCAGACCAAAGGGCATGACCCTATAACAAAATACTTCTTGAGGGGCCATGAAGGCAGTAGCTTCTTCATCTTCTCCGGCCATACTGATTTGATTATACCCAGAATAGCTGTCCATGAAGGAGAGAGCCTCGTACCCGGGAGTTGCGTCAATTAATAACTCAGTGATCAGGACCGAGAAATCATCTTTCGGGCAATGCTGATTGAGATCTCTGAAATCGATGCAGACACGGATTTTTCCATTCTTTTTCTTGATAGGGACAATGTTGGAAAGCCATATGGAGTATTGGACCTCCCAAATGAAGCCTTATTTAATTAACTTGTTGACTTTAGCCTCTATTTTGGCTGCATGTGTGGGGTGCATCCTTCTGGCAACTTGTTTATATCCCTAGTGGTCTTCTGGAAGACCTAAGTGGTGTGTTTCCACTTCAGGATCAAGTCCCATCATTTCTGTGTAATTCCAGGAAAAAACAACCTAATGTTTCTTCAGGAAAGAGGTATATACCTTGTTCTCCTTGGGAGAAATGGTTGTACTAATGAGAGTGGGCCTCGGGTCTTCCTTGGAACCCAAGTTTATTTCCCTGAGCTTGTCCACAGTAGTGGAGATACCTTCCTCAAATGTGGGAGGTGCATCCCTGAGATCTTCCTCCTCTTCTTTCCCCACATTCTCATCTTCTTCATCTGACGGGGGGAGATTTCCTGGAACAGGCTCTTGGGAGTCCGGAGGTGAGGCATCGTGGGCGTCCCCACTCAAGTATTCGCCCCAAAATTGAGGGTTAGCGGACGTTTCTGCATTATCACGCTCAGCCATTATGGATGAAGTCATGGGGATAGTTGAGTGTGTGTCTGGGCTTGAACCTCTTCTATCAACATGGTTGATGGGAAGTACGTAGTCTCCGCCAAGCTGCCTGAGGGGGTCATCAAGAACCATTTCCAGACAATTTGGAGCGGGGATCCAGTCAACACCATCGACCAAAGTCTTCTTCTTATTTTTCTCATAAAACCCGACGTCAATGTAGTGTGACTCGGAGAGCTCAAAAGGGGCCTTGTCAGCATGCAATGTCCCACTTTTTCCATTGACGTAATACATAATACACTGGTGGTAGGATGAAGGAATGGACATGTGCTTATGGATCCATGGCCTTCCCAATAGGGCATTGAATACTGTGTTCTGTCGGACCACCAGGAATTCTGAGTAGGCCATAAGGTCTCCAAAATGGGTTTTTAGCTTGATTTGTCTCATTGGCTTCGGTTCACTCTGGTCGTAACCCAAAAGAGTTGTGGCTGAGGGTATTAGATCATCCTCACTATAGCCCAACTTACGAAGTGTCCGTAGGGGAAGGAGGTTAACTCTAGAGCCATTGTTAATAAAGACTTTGCAGATCTCAACATCATTTAGTGTGTCAGACACATATTGTGGTTTGATGTGTCCTTGCATGATGGAATATTCATCCTGATCGGTGAATAAAATCACCACATTTCACTCATCCGGTCCAGTCTCTGTCTGGTAAATATCTATGGCGGCTTCCTCATCTTGAAACTCCTGGGGGCTGAGAAAGGCTTCTACAAGCACCTCCCTGAGATCTGCTGACAAACTCAGGGCATCCAGGATTGACAGTTTGGCTGGTACTGACTCCAGCTGCTTAAGGATATCGTATTTCTACTCCAGCGGCCGATGCTTCTCCGTTGGTGGGAGAGTTTTAGCAGACACTTTAGGAGCTGGAGTATGTGACGAGGAGGGACCGGTCGCAGGGTTGGAGGTCGAAGGTGTTCCCACATTCTGGGGTCTCAGCTCAGCCAGTCTGTTTGTGCGCACTAGGTGGCTAGACACTTGTTCCTCCTCTGATGGGTACCGCAGAATGATGGGGCTAGAGTGGTTGTTTGTAGAGGCGGAGAGATATTCTTTCTCCTGTTGAGTCCATTAAAGGGATCTCCCATGGGTTTCTGTGATATTAATGATCTGGGCTGGGGTAAAACTATAGGGTTGGTTCCGGCCACGACTACGCCTCCACAGGTATCCCCTGCTTCTACGATTCACCTTCCCAGCTCCTCGTGTTAAGAACTCAGGTTCATAACCATACCCTTCTTCAGGGAATGACAATATTATATGGACGACGTTTATGGAACCAAATATTAGTTCCTCATCCTGTGACATATCAACCAGGTTGGTTGTCTCTGATGGTGTTGTTTGGTGGGTCAGTGCCTGTGGCACCAAGTTTGGGGGGCATAAAATCCGACAGTGTCGGGGCTAACTTCGGCCTTGTTGTGGACTGATCCTCTTGCGCTTGTCTCCTCCCTTTTTGATTATACCTGGATGACCGTCTTTTGGATGGTTGTGAGGCTGATATTGTCATCATTGTGGTATTAGGGGCTGTTGGCGGCAACACTGGCTTTGTAATTGAGCTCGGAGTATGCCCTGAGCTCGATTGATAGTCTTCTGAGTCATCCAGCCATCAAATTTCTCCCCTTCTTGATGGTGACTTCCTGCCACCCCTCCCCTTTGTCGGAGTCGGTGGTAGAAATATACGTCACATGTTATGGGGGTTTTCCCAGCTTGACCTTCCCGGAGTCTACCATCCATTGCAGGAGGTCTTTGAAGACGACGCATTCTTGAATATTGTGCCCCAGCATTCGATGGTAGGGACAATAATCTGTCTTGTCAATGCGGATGACTTCTTCGGGCTTCCTTGGTTCCGGGAGGTGGAGAAAATTGTAATTCATGGTGGTGATGAAGTATCTGTGGACTTGGTCCTCTCGGAATGAGTATACTTTTTGTCTGTGTTCCTCTAACTTGTTCCGCTTCGATCCTCTCTGATCATCCCACTTGGGTGGAGGCGGCCGCTGTTACATAGGGGTCCCTTGATGATTTGGTGGAGGCCTAAGCAGTGGAGCATGCGCAGGGGATAGCTTGAGAGTGAAAAAGGACGCTTCAACTCTAATTGTTCTCTTTGAAGGATCCTGTGAGGCTATTCGGGACATCAGATTAGTCCGCTGCAGGGAGTCTTCAATTCTATGGGCAATGGAAAAGAGATTGCGGAAGCCAGTGGTGAACGCCACCGGTATGAGCGGTTTTCGCATCTCATCCTGAAGTTTATCTAGGCATATGGAAAACATCTCATCTTAGGGCATTGGCCTATTCAGAGAGTAGGTCAGACCCTTCCATCTGGCGATGAAATCCAAGACCCTCTCTTTCTCCCTCTTTTTTCAATTCATGAGGTCGATGACCGTTGTTTTATGCAGCGTTGAGATGAAGTGGAACAGGAACTGATGTCGAATTTCTTCTCAACTCTTTATTGACTAAGTTAGTAGATTCTTATACCAGACGAAGGCAGATCCTTGCAAGGTTTTCACGAAGAATCTGATTTTCACTGCTTCTTATTGTTCTGGAGTTCCCATCATAGGGTCATAGTAAGATGTGTAGTGCATCAAATGCTGTTCTGGATCGCCTGATCCATTGAAAATAGGGAATATAGGGCTCCCAAAATTGGGTGGGGTGGCGTGTTGCTCACCTAATATGGGTAGAGATTTCGCTCTGGCTGTATTGGAGCGCGTTGACCTTCCATTGCTTCCAATCGAACTATCAGTTCCACAATAGTGTTGGAGAGACCCTGGTTTACATCCTGTTGGACCCAGTCTTGGGCAGGTGTATCTCGAGGCGTTGCTTGAGGATCCGGCTCAGCCGACACCAAGGGTGCATATGTCGTTTGTGGAACCTTCATAGGGTCCAGACGCACTTTCTATGGTTACTTCCTAAGTGGAGGGAAGTCTTGGTATTTATCCGGATCCATATTCAGGTAGTTGGATAGGTCGGGCGCCTCATTAGGCAGGATCCCTGGCCGTGCTTTGTTTTCTGGGGTAGACCTTGGTCTTTGAGGTGCACTTACTGGGAGTACAAGGTGTGGATCTTCTTGGGAAGCGCTTTCAATAAGAATTTTCATCTAGAGTAGCTCGGCGTTAAGCCGCCTCAATTCTTTCATTTCCTCTTCCTACCGAGTGAATCTCTCTTCGAGTGTAAGTGGCTCATTTTTATCGAGAGAAGGGGAAGGGTTAAGGGTAACCGGTCCTTTTTTCTTATCCTTGTTGGGAGCTCGCAGGGTAAGCGGAGGAGGGTTAGCTGGAAGGGTATCCATATTTAGGGCAGCCCTCTAGTTCCGGGTGTGCACACCTAGTGGTTTGTTGTGAGTCACAGCCTGACTGGAACCATCGTCTCCCGATCCATCTAGATTTGCATCATCTCTGGTGTCACCTGTGGGGTTAACCTCTATGGAGTTGATAGATTCATATCGCGGGGTGGAGGAGATGTCATCTTCCAAATAGGAAGAGTATCTCCCACGCCTTTTAGTGGTCCTCCCCTTCCTGTCCCTAGATTTCTTTCGGACTCCTTGAAGAAGGGTGATGCAGAGAGTTCATTGATGTGTCCTCACGGTATGCCTCCCTCTTGAAGGGGATGATGATTCAAAGGATGGGATAGGGCAGGAAACTCCTCTTCTGGTTATCCTCCCTAGGCAAGAGATTACTGATTCTCGTGGGGGAGGGGGTCGTTGTTGATATGGTAAAAATTCCCCCAGCCCTGAGGGTTGGGGTTGGCTCTATTCCTTGGATGTTGAGTCTCTTCCCGTTTTTATTGGTCTTACAGGGGAATTTGTTATTAAAAATGCCCCCAGCCCTATAGGCTGGTGTTGACCCTGGATTGCGACAGTGGATGCTTCTATCGCTAACTGCCTTATCTTGCGTGCCCCCATTCGGGGGTGAACTGGATTTTATGCTGAGTTCACCTACAAATCAATCCCCTCTGGGGAGGCAGTCAATGACCGCTGATTGGCCTCTCTTAGGCGAGAGGCCTGTTGTATGCTTTCAGTGGCCTGATTCAGCGATTCGTGAATGGCTTGTTCCTGTCAGGCCTAACGCTTCTGGGACTTACTCAAGGCCTGTCTCTGTTGGGTGTGTTTCCTTTCCTGAATAGGGACCCCACTCGATTGCTGCATTGATGTGATGATGTTGCAAGACATTATGCCGAATGGGTTCTTCTGGGTGGGGAGTGGAGTGAAATACAGAGCTCCATGTTCTCCCCATCCTCTAATATGGACTCCCATCGGAGCATCACCAATTAGGCGGCGCAGCTGTTGTAGTGCACAGAGGCAGACTATCTCAATGTTTCCTTTATGCCTCTCGGGTCGTTGTTGCCGCACTGAAGGAATATCTTCCAGGTTGATGTGACGTAGGAGGTCTCCTATTGTCTTGACATGTTCTATATACCCATCTTAGGGTAGGAATCTTGATTTTAGCCGGTGGAGGGTTGTCCATATATTGGATCGGATTTTGTGCACAAATTCTTCTGGAAACTTTTAGGGTATGTCGAATTGAGAGGTGGACGTGGGCCAAAACATAACTGGTACATCATCTCTGGACAATTGTTTCCTCAGGTGAAACATGTTGGCATACTCCTCTGTTAGTGATTCCTCTACCTGGTCGGCCCAATTGAGACACTTACCGATAGTGTGGTCAGAGGCAGTGGGGACAATAGGTATTGAATTATCATGTGGGTGATTATGAGGTGGTTCAGAAGATGAACGTGGCCCCAGACCGTCTCCTGATTGAAGAAGGGTGTCGTTGGTGACTAGTTGGGAATCTGACATGATCGATCCCATCCTTCTAAGTGCCTTGTAATATGAGGGAGTTTCTGTGCTTGATTCGGTAGGGGGAGGACCTTCGTGTCGATATGTTATGTCACTGCGGGGAGGACCTTCGCAATAGCAGCCGCAATAGTGAGGACTACCATTACAACTGTCGTAGGGAGAGAACCTGTGGGGTACACCCTGGGGAGGGCCTTCATAATGTACCGTAATGAGGGGATGGTCTTCTCGTTGCTTTACGTCTAGGCGGGGAGGGCCTCCTCTATCCGTGTTGTAATGGCGAGGGATACCATTACTACTTGACGCCTCACTGCACAGAGGACTTTTGCAGTGCATACCCTGGGGAGGACCTCCAAGGTGTATCGCAGCGAGGGGAGGACCTTCAGGATGCGTAGCGTTGTTACGGGGAGGGCATTCACAACAACAACCATCATGGTGAGGATGAACATCATGGTTTTACGTTCGATGTGTATCCTGGGGAGGACCTTCAAGACACGATGTGACAAGGGGAGGACCCTCTTATTGCTTGGGGTCATTGTGGGGAGGACCTTCGCAATGGCGGCCATGGTGACAAGGACTACCATCACAGTTGCCACAGGGAGAATATCTGTGGGGTATACTCTGGGGAGGGCCTTCAGAATGTACCACAACGAGGGGAGTGCCTTCTTGTTGCTTGATGTCTCTACGGGGAGGACCTCCATTATCAGCGTGGTGTGGACTACCATTGTGATCTGATACATGTATGCATGGAGTGTCGTTTCAATGTAAACCCTAGGGATGACCTTCAGGGGAGGTCCTTCTTATCGTGATGAGACGTCACTGCGGGGAGGGCCTCCGCAGTTGCGACTATGATAGTGAGGACTACTATCATAATATGTGGTCCCACTGCACGGAGAGTGTTTGCAGTGTATACCCTGGGGAGGACCTTTAGGGTGGACCGAAGCATGTGGAGGGCCTTTATGCTGCTTGATCTTATGGTCACGCGGAGGGCTTCCGTGACTAGCACTAAAAGAGAAGTTCTTGTGATTGATCGTTATATTCCCGTGGGGGAGGCCCCCGTGGGTGCTCTGGGGAGGACCTTCAGAGCTGCTGGTAGCGAAATTTTAGGGAGGAAATTCTCAAATGATACTGCCACTCCCATAATATGGAAATGGGTGGGCAGGGTTTTGAGCCTTCGATATGTGCTTAGCAGCATTGGGAACCCCATATTCCAGCAGAGTGGATTCATGAACCCGCTCTTTATTTTCTGGCTGCCTTCGGCGCTTTCTTGTGGGCAGCAGGGACTGTCTACTGTTGATAACGGCCTTCACCTTTGGGTCCCCTTCTAATTGGGTCCCGTGATGCTGTCGGGATATGCAGACAAACATCTTGACTTTTATGAGGGATATATGCCTTCTCTAGAGCATCCACCATGATGGACGAGTGTCCCCTAGTTGGAACGAGTGAAGCTGTTCAATCTGGTTGCCCTTGTATCATGGAATATGGCTGATGACCCTCCTTGGTGGAAGTAGGGATACAGATCTACTCCGAGGAGTCTATCTCATCTCTTAGATGAGTCGCCTCAATTGGGGAGATGGGCTCACGGGTCTGAGTCCTTGTTGTTTCCACTGATGCAATTACATTCTGGAAAGTCTGGAGGATATGATCTGGGATCGATACCTGCTCCTCCATCATTTCCAGGATATGCAGAGAGACATCTTTGGCTAGAATGGGTATGAAGGCCCATTATGGTATCAGAGTAGGAATATCTTTCTCTGGTCCTCTGGGGGTTAGTGGGTACTGACAATTCTTCTTTGTCGGGGCAGGTGAATGAGTTTTCCCCTGTGCCAGGATATACTGGTTTATCTCTCTGTTTGTCGCCACATCAGGATGGAGGAATTTACTTGCATCCGCAGGGAGCTGGCTCTACATATGTCGGTTTCCCACCGTATCGAGTCAGTGGCCTTTGTTGGTAGGGAGACATGCCTGCCTATTAATTGCCGCCACATCTGGATGGCGGGCTTTGTTGATCTCCACCATATCGGGATGGTAGGCGTCAGGAGCATCTTCTAGGAGCTGGTCCTGCAGGCGCTGGGTCGCCACCACGTCTAGCTGGTGGGCTTCACGACCCTCGGCAGGGAGAGGTGTCTTCCGGGTAGGTTTCGTCCTGTGTGAGTGATGATCTTGATGGAGCTCGGCAGGGATGTGCACTTTCTCTTATGATTCCACCATGTCTGGATTGTGGGCTTTGGAGGAGCAGACAGGGGTATGTGCCTGCTCGCAATACGTCTTCGTGACTGGGCAGTGGAGCTCCTCCTCAAGGACAAGGGTGATGACCGGTCCCTAGTTGTATGTTTGCTTCCCTCCTCAGGCGGTCCGAGGGGCCGGAGCTCGGGGAGCATGGGCCTGGATCCTTGGGGAGAAATCCTCCTTAGCGTAAGGATATTGAGTTGCGGTGTAACCGTGATGACGTCTTCCGATGGGGGCCTTAGAGAGGAACCCCCATTCAGTGGGGATGAAGTCCTCAGTGTCGACCTCATCCGCCTCCCTAAGGTAAGTGAGGTACGCGTTGTCTCATTCCAGGGATAGAATCCCGAAATGATTTGAGACGGCAACAGGAGTCGTCTGGATCTACTTATGCGGCCACTGTTGGGCAGGAGATCGGCGGGTCTTGGTAGATTGGACGGCATTCATGGTCGCCTCGACCATCGGGAGAGTACTGTTCAAGTGGTACTCTCAGATCAACGCATCTGAGACCCAGCGTTGAAGATGTTGAGTAGTTGATGGGTTCCTTCGTTGGTGAGGATGTCTAGTCATTGCATTGTTCTAAGTACGCATCTGTGATTTCCTTCATGATGTCATTGGATCAAAGGGAGTTCTGAGTGGTACCTGTAAAATATTTTAACCAATACAAACAGCAAACCTGTCAAAGCAGCATCTCGTGATCCCATGCCTAATTAATGACCTTTCTTGGCCCTCCTTGTGAGTATAAGGGGGGAACAAAGTGGGATTAGGTTAAATCTTTCATTCATGGTTAAAGATTCATGTCGGGTTCATCATTTTTTTGTTTCGTGACGATGTGTGTAAAAACATGCGCTACCCGACGGTTGATTAGAGAAGGTTGGATTCTGGTTAATCACTCATATCAGGTGCATCGTTTTTGTCTTGAAACTCCCAACAGTTCCATATCCAGCAACATGTGGACCCGCTTTCCAAAGGTAGGCATTCACTAGGTGATTTGGCCAGCGATGATTAGGAACTCACATTGGTTGAGAGGATGGGAAGTCGGGCTCATCACACCCTTTTGGGGGGAATTATTGCCTGTTCTGGGAATATCTTATAGATTTAAGACGTATTCATATGTTCGTGAATCTTTGGTTTATACCCAAGCATAGTATCCACGGATTACTCCTTGTTGGAAATGGTTAGCTGAACGTAGGGATTTAGAATCATTTAGGCTCAAGGTTTACCATCCCTCATTGGATTAATGACTCCAAGGAGTTTGGACTCATTGAGACAGTACTAGTTTGAATCCCCACAACTGGGTGCTCTGGATTTTATTTTCATATAGGGGGGGAAAGATAACGACTTAAGTGTTTGGATCGAACCCGTGATACAGGATTCCTACGTATCCTCGTGAGAGGAATCAGAATCCACGTAGTTCGGTTTGGGTTGGGGCTTATACCCTGAGGCAGACCAAGGTGGTGTGGGTCTTACACTCTAAGGCGGACCAAGGTGTTGGTGAATTGACTTGAAGAAGTTCGAAATGACATATTATTGGGCTTGAACCTCAGGGAGGCTTCCTACGTACCCCGCATAGGAGACAAGGATCAAAGTCCACGTAGTTCGGGTTGGATGGGGCTTACGCTCTGAGATGGCCCAAGGTGGTGGGGCTTGAACCTCGTGGAGGATTCCTACATACCATGCCTTAGCATGGATCAAAGTCCCCATAGTTTGGATTGGATGGAATTCAGTTTAACGTCATGAGGGACAGGGGTGTTGTCATGGTCGATGATTACATTAAGCCCACGTGAGTCATGCTCAGTGTGAGAAACAAGAGGTAGTAGGGACCTGAAGATCATGTCACGAAGGGTGCATCCGTGGGAAGAAAAATTGGTATTACACATGGATAACAGCCCAGGGAAATGGATATTGGGACTTACTCCAGGATGGAGGCCTGAATTGGTGACAAACCCCAATGGGAGAGGGATTAGGGACCAAAGAAAGGAGGGGTGTATGTACCACCTCCTGCAATAATAACTAGGTGCTTACACCGGGATGGTTACCATGTCACTCCCAAAAGAGGGGAGAAGTGCTCACCACTGGAATCGAAAGGAAATGCAAGTGGGGTCCCCCAATCCTGGCGAGTGGAGAGGCAGAAAGGAGACTCCCAGGCTCGGACCCTGAACTAACGTGGGTATGTGAACCCAGGAATGTTTCGAGAACCTGCTCAAGGGCCGGAGAAACCCCTTTTCCCTCGCCTACCGTGGGTATGTGAACTCAAATCGGTGCGCTGATATTCCTGAAGGTTACATCATACGGATCTGGTGGCTTTGGTAAAGGTCTCGTCTCAAGGACGATAAATAGGCCAATGAGGGGATTATGAAGGATCATGCTAGATTGGAAGGATTTTATCTAACTTGGGGAATGGGAACACCGAAGGAGTTGGTGGGCCACATGGGTGTATGAGGATTGGTGCCCTTCGTGTAGGGGGGGTTCCACGTGGATGGAGAGGTCGTCCACATACCAGGGTGGTATGCGGACTGTTGGGTATCCCGTGTACCAGTGCGGTACGCGACTTCGGGTTCGGCCCGCATACCAGGTTGGTACACGGGGGAGTCCATGCGAGCAGTGGTGGACCGGGGTGACGTCGATTGGGGGTTCATCGGTCAGGTATTCGCCCGCGTATGAGGGTGTTATGTGGTGTGTAGGATCGAAAAAGGGGCATAGACTCCCTGGTCCGTAGTGAGTAAATCCGCGGAGGGGCCCTAGCTCACGGTCTTCTTTTTTTTGTTATTTTAAGTTCATGGTTCACTAAGTTTTTATGTGTTTTTTGATTACTTATTAATTCGTTTCCAGTTTTACACATGTCACGAATTGGAACTTCACTGTTTGTGAAATCCTAAGCTCCTTTCTCTGAAATCCTTCCACCTGAGTCTGATCTCCCTCCCCCCCCCCCTCATTCTTCCCCCCGATGTACTTTTATAGAGGGGGTAAAGATATGTATATGTGGTTATGTGGCACCTTTTGTGGAGGCCCATTACCGAAAACCCGGTTTACGGATGACTTGGTCAATCCGCAACTCGTGGGGCATTGAATGCATCTCACTCGCAAACAAAATCGGTTCGGGGGTGCTTCGCGGTCGTGCAGGGCTCTGCCTCTGTTCCGCGAATGACGGCGTATGCGGTCTTCGCCGATTGTCACGTCTTTCTGCTGAGGCGGTTCATGATGGTGGGTCGGCCTGGTGCTCATCCTGCTTCACGCCTACAGAGGGTCCCTACCTCTATTCCACGAACGACAGCGGTCTGCAGAGGGGGCAGCTTGTTGAACCGGCCACATACCGTCAATATTGGACCGGTACGTGGACTGGTCCATATTTTTCCAACCTTTGAGTATTCTCCACATTTTTTCCCAATTCCTCGAGGGAAATTGGGGAGAATCCTCTCTTGAATTAAGGGGATTCTCATTCTCCTTTGTGGATTTTTTTTTCAGGACCCTACATTCATGTTTTCTTTTTTACTATAATTTCATATATACATGTTTTTATTAGACACTTCTTATGAGGATTTTGGTTATTACATTCAGTTATCATTTCTTCCACTACTTGGTTATTTAGTTTATTATTTTGTTTAAGTTGTTTTCTATATCTCTCTATTATATTAAATTTCTGCTACGGGTCACTATTTTTTATAACAACTATGCTACTAGGACATGGGGGTATATTATCCCTATTTTAGAACATTATATTCCCCTACTGCTAGTCAGAATCCCCTAGTATTTGGGAAGATGCACCAGGGGTCATGTGGCCAATTGAGCACATGGAACATTTTAAGTGGCATTAGGGTCCGGGATGTCACATTTTATTTTAAATAAATCATGTAATCTTGTAAATTAATATTCAAAGTAATAATCAGTCATCATAGTGGGAATTTTTTTTCATTCCAGGAATTTTAAAACATAGATTCCTTTCACATTTTCTTTAAAAAGTCAAAAAGGTGCATAATTTAGAAAATGATAGAAAGATTACTTTTAAACAATTTTATAAAATGTAAAACATGGGTAAAAATGACTTTTTAAAATCATAATATAATATTAAAACTATTTTTGAAATCATTTTTAGAAAACATGCACAATGAAGAGAAATGATTTTTGACTAAAGAGGAAATACAGTTTTTTTTCTTAAAAACATTTTTTAATATTTTGTGTAAAAAAATGAGGATAATGAAGGGAAAAATTATAATTTTCAAAAATAACCAAAGGATAAGAAATTATTTTTGGTTTAATATAGAATTATCATATAATTTCTATAGTGGATACTTTCACATAAACAATCCTAAATAATGATGAGATTGGGAAATAAACTCTTACCACTTTGGTAACATTTGAATTATAATCCTCATGAAATAAATAAACTTATAAGGATATGTAAATCCCGTAATTTTCATGGTATGGATCATATATACATTCATGGTTAGTATATACACCATACTAAAGAAACAAATGGTGAATATGACATGTGTCAAATGGAAATAAATGTGCGGTGAAAATATCTTACCTTAGGTTTGACATGTTAGGTATATTATATATATTCTTAAATAAAAAACTTGTGTTAATTATTTACTTAATTAAGAACATTTTTCATATTTATTATGACTTTTTTATTTATTACATTGATATATTTAATTTCATGATCAATTAAGTTCATGTCAGACATTTTGACAATATTCGGTTCATATTTTCAAAAATGACTATGGTAAGTTGACTATGGTACAATAGGTCATTGTTCCATAATCTACAGAATAATACTCATTAAATAATTATAATTTTTTTACATAAATTATAATTTTTAAACTAATCATAAATTATGTTTATAAAAAATGAACTATAATACAATCATGGAGATGGTAAGTCATACGTACGGGTGAGTAATGTTTATATTTTTCAACAATCATTAAAGAGATAATATAAGTATTATTTTATAATTCAATAATTATAATTATATCATAAATACAATATTATTTCTTTTAATATACTTTTATATTCCATCCATGTGATTTGGTGATGAATAATTAATCACATTGCTTCTTGGAGTTGAGTCCTCACATACTCACAAAAAACATTATCATTTTTTAATCAATGGAAAGGTAAGAAAGTAATTGATATACTATATTTTCATAATGATAAATATTTTAAAAATATATTATTTATATATACATTAAACCCATCATTACAAAAATCTGTAATATAAGGTGATGGAAAACAAATTGCATCGGTTTGCGAGGATGTAGTCTGCTTTACACATGAATGACGATTTTGTTTCCCATTTGATGGAAGAGGAGATGGGTATAGGATATTAAATTAACATAAAAAGTATTGGAGATAAATATTTTTCTATATAATCATGTTTTAATGATAACTGAATTAGGTTTAGGAATAAATAAAGAAAAACTTGGTTAGGTGTGATACCTCTTCTTCAGACAACCTATTTTTGTGTACACCAAAATATTTCCTAAGAAGGTTTCATAATAAATACATGGACTTTATAATTTGGGAATGGACATAATTATTGTATTTGGGTGGATATTTTTTGAAAAAAATTGTTCTTGAAGTGTGTCTAGGTGAGTAGATGGGATTCCCTTTTATAAGTGAGAAGTAGTGGCATTTTTGTAAATACCCAAAACTATTCAATAATGGAAAGTCACTCTAAACCCAAGTACCAAAAAAATGATAAATAATGTATTAGATATAATATATTGTCTACAAAAATCTAAAACACATTTTAAAAATGTTACTCACTTAGCCTCTAAGTTTACTTACTTTTACCATTCTAGTTTTCACCTCAGTAACTAATTTTTTTTAAATAGGAAATTTATCCTTAAAGATTAAATCTAAAATGATCCATATTTGATAATTTG
The DNA here is from genome assembly GCA_963277665.1 of Viscum album. Lineage (NCBI taxonomy): Eukaryota > Viridiplantae > Streptophyta > Magnoliopsida > Santalales > Viscaceae > Viscum > Viscum album. The sequence goes on along the minus strand of OY728139.1, from coordinate 1,489,340,421 downwards.
GAAATAATGAATCTAAATATTAAATTAATTATATCAAAAAAATCCTATGTGTGTGGAAAATAAATTTGAATATAAGTGCATAGAATGTGCAAAGCCCTGTTTTAACCTTAACTGTGATTACTACTTTTTCAAACTTAAGGAGATATAATTTTAATTTTAAGATAAAAATTGGATCATAAATGTAAAATTTATGAAATTTTAATCCCTTTATAATAATAATTTTACTATATAATTATTTTAATATTTTTAAATAATTTAATAAAATATTATTTAACAAAAATATCATAAATGTCATTTTTGACACTATTCATTTTATTTGACATCAAAAACATGAAGATAATAATGAATTTTAAATATAATCCATTTAAATATTAATAAAAAATAATTATTAACTATAAAATTCTTTTTGAACCATAAATTATCCCAAATACAATACTTTTAAAGTTTTCAAAATTATTTACCTTGAGTTTTCCACTATTTGCATAAGTGTTGTGTCAGCATTGTATAAGCATTTAAGGTAACTAGATAATTACCAAAATCTAAAATTAAATTAAAGTTATTAAAATAGTTTATTTATACACAAAAAAAACTTTTATTGTTCATTTTTTACATAATTTTATACCTATGTGAAAACATAAGAGATATTTAAAGGAAAATGAGAGACATTTTGTCTCTTACTTTACTTAAATTATTATATGGGGCACTTTCATGGAAAAGTATTCCATAAATAATTTAATCTAAAGCCTAAGGATTTATAAGTCTAAATACATTCATCTAATAATATTTAATATAAAAAATTAGTCCCTGATCACTTAATTTTAACCAAGGTTAACCTGATTTAACTTTTTACTATGGTGACAAATGTTTACTATTTTTTCTATTAACTATGGAAAAATATTAATTTGTGATTATTACCTAATACTAATTATTCTAATTGAAAATATTGAATCAATTTTATCAAATTAAATTCAAATAAATTTTATAAAATAATTTAAAAATGAACTCATAAAATATGTCGAAAAAAGGTTTTTCAAGAAATGTATTTTTCAAGCATTAGATGATATTACATTAACTCTATGAATAGTAATCATCAATATATGAATTTAAATTAATATATATATAGATATCTAATATATAAATTTAATTTCAATAATTCCTCATTATGAGTTATTTTAATTATTTAAAATGGAGAAACATTATTCACTTAAAAATAGTTTTTAGAAAAATGTTTTTTTAACCCTAAAAATAAACTATACCAGATCTGATATAATGATGATTAAAATGTAATTAATTATAATAAATGTAACTAAATAATACTTATGTTAATTTTAAATAAAATTTAAATCATAATGGTACTTTTAAATTACTTAATTTATTAAAAGGAAGTGATAGTTTTACAAAAATTGGTATTTTTCACTATTTATTAAAAAATAAAACTTTTTAGAAAAAAATCCAAAATTTCACCCTAAGTTAATTTTGACATTATTATTTAAAAAATTAAGTTCATTTTTTAGTATAAAATTTCTAAAATTGGAATAAATTAGTTTTATTTTTTCCTTAAAAAAACAATAAAAACATTTTTGATGGGAAAAAAATATTTCTAAAGCATATAAAGACTTTACTAAAAATGGAGTCCTTATTTAACAATATATTTGCTTCATATAAAATATTTATACATAATTTTTAAAAATTGGTTATTTCTACTCATACTGCTAATTTTAATGGCTAGGTTATAACGATATTGTTTAAATAGTACACCATGGTTTTTTTAGGCTTAGTGTTGTGTGTCATATATTCTATCGACCATAATGTTATTCTTTTAAAATATTAAAGTGATAAATTCTCCACACTTTAAATAAATTGTGTCCTCTCAATTTGAAACTATGCTTGGATATCAACAGTTTGACATTTGAAAATCCCTTTTTTGAAAACCCACATCGTAAAAGGGTTAAAAATACTTTCTCTTAAAATAGGGAAAGGTAAGTACATTGATCATCTAGAATAACACATAACTTGGTTTCCAAGTTAGAAAAAATTAGTGGAAATTAAAAATATGGACATGGAATAAAGTGTAATTCCCAAAAAAATTACAAAAATTGATAGAGATCACTAACTATAAGAAAGTGAATGATCAATATAAGGTTAGTGAACAAAAATATATATATCAATGATGGTAGAAAAGGCCATTGATTCATCTAAAATGATTATAAATGTATAAAATTTTTATTTCAAGATACTTTCCCTAAATTTTAGGGATTCTTTTACTATTAAGATATAGGAAACCATAAAATATACTTGATATCTTTTATTTTATAAGCATAATTTCATTATTCAGTTGTGCTTCGATCAATTTCTACTTCATTTTTTACTCCAATAAATGAATATAAACATTTAATTTTTATACTTGAAGCACTAAAATTAACTTATAATAGACAACATAATCTACAAAAGAATAATAATTTATTCCTTCTATATTTACTAAAACCGAAATGTTTAGTGTAATTTAAGGTATTACTAAAAATGAATAATCCTTCATACATTAATCTTCAAAATTCAAGAAGATTCATTCATAAGGAAACATAAATATAAATAGTATTGAAATAAACTACCTTTGTAGTAAAAAATTAAAAATATATAAATTTATGGAAAGTAATTAGTTCCTCTACTTATACTAAGAATATAACTGATAAAATTATTTAGGAAATCTAGAAATAAATACTATTAATTGTTGAAGATAATTTAGATATAGAACACCTAAAATATAGAAACAAAATAAAATCCCTTCCTATCCCAAAATATAATAGATGAATTATTTAGAAAATCTAAAATTAAAATAAGGAAATTTGATATATAATTTCTAAAATGAAAAAACCAGGTGAAACTCTTCTGCATATTTTTCACAAATAAATTTCATGGTTTTGAAATAAATTGTCTTCATGGTAATAAAACATGAAATGAATTAGAAGAATAAATAGTTCCCCTTATTTTCTATATAGACTGGTCGTACTAAGTTTTTCAGGAAAAGGACCTTTAGTAAAGGATCTTTAGTGATGTAAAAGGATCGTCAATGATGGAAACTACACTACAAGGACCTACTATAATAATATCTTGAATAAAACCCCTCATTCAAACCTCTTTCCCACACTGAACAGTTTTATACACAGACACCAGACATCCAAAACTATCGATAACCACAATAAAAAAATCATTGTGAATGGTGGTATTCTCTCCCTGACATAGAATCCTTACATTCCCTTAAAATATAACACAAATTATAATGAATAGGATATGTGGGAACCAAAACTAGAAATGAAAATTAAAAACAATAGCTCAAATGCCCATCGATTTCTAGAAATCTGACTCACCATCACTGAGAGGGATTCGTGGGTAGATGATTCTAGGAGAAAGATGATGACCAAAGGTGTCATAGGTCTCTGGTGTGTGTTTCAGGTTGACTAACAACTGGTGGGGAGTGTCAGCTTCGTCCACACATGACCATCCCCTGGTTACGGGATTCTAAAATGTGTCACATGTTGGATGACATTCGACGGATAGGTGGAGCATCGGCTTCATGTTTCCCTACTACATTGGTGGTTCGTAGCTCATCCCAATGGGAAAGATGACACATAGGGGAGGAAAAAACCACGTCAGCTTCGAACCCCCCTCCTCAACCTTATTCCCCCTTTACATATTTTAATCATTTTATTATATTATAACTATTTTATCTTATAATTATTATTTATTACATATATATTTATATATCTATCTATTTTTTTTGATACACACATATATATAATTATACTAATTCTTAAAACTAATAATTGTCTACTTAAAAGTAAACATATTATTATTAATTATTATTATAAATTTTTATCAAAACGATAATATTCATTATGTAATTATACATTTCTTATGTATATTCAATAATTTATAAAATTCATATTGTAATTTGAATTTTTAAAAATATATATGTCATATATTATCTTTTTTTAAGTAAGCTGCTTAATGTATATTTATTTTATAGTATATCATAAGTAATTTATAAAATAATCTTATAATTAATATAAATTTTTTGTTCCAAAAAATTATGTTTTCTGTAAACTCATTTGTACAATTATTATTATTAAAAATATTATGTTTTTCACCAAAATAAATTCGATCAAAACCCCATCGTAGTTATATATATATATATATAATTAAAAAATAGATCTTAAATATATAGATTAAATAAATCCATACTTAATGTTAATTAGTTACGCACACACACACACACACACACACATATATATAAGTGTAATTGTTATTTTTAGTTTCATTTAGCATCATTTTATTTAATAGGATTGTAATGGCTATAAGAAACAATCATTTTTTTTATAAATACATAACTTTAACCATAATTTTATCTTAACCAAACTCATTATATTTTTAGTTCCTCTTCCCAAAAAAATGATTCCTATATTTACATCCCTCCACGCTCTTACACTTATTCTCTTCATTGGGTTTCTACTCATGGAAGATCCCAAATTTGATGGATACGATATTGCATTTATCATGTTTGTTATAAGTTTCCCCTTTTTTATTGATGATGATAGTTATAGGCTTAATATTACCACTTTCTCAGTCTGAGGAAACATTTATTGTACTGTTTTAATGTATTCCTTCAACAAACAAGAAGTTTATTTTGTTTAATATTTATTTATTATATTCTACTAAGAGACAAATTTATATCAGAGTTAGAAGTTTATTACATTCTACCCCCTTAAAAAATTGTTTCCTTTCAATTTGATTACATTTTATACAGAAAGAAAAAACACTGAAATTCAAACTCGGTTTCGGGGGTTTCTTACCTCCTACTATTAAGAATTCCTCAATTCTCATTATCACGTTGATCACAGAGATCGAGGGTCCACTTGGTGCAACAATACCTTAGTTCATTTTAAAATTCTTCCACATACTTATTCCATACATAGTATGTACAACTCAGATCATACTGAGGGAAAATATGATGTACTTTTTGAAAATAATTTTTTCTGACATATGGTTTCAAAACATCACCATGGACTAGTTTTTTTGTAAAATATCCAGATAGTGTCATCTTTTAAATTTTCAAAATTTGGATCCCCTAATATATTTCCTAAGTTTCCAAAAATACTGGAATCCAAGACTAAATTTATATAGGATGATCATAGATCTCCCACATCAGTAACTTTTCTAAAATAAAATAGTGCATCATACTCTATGGACAAGGTGAAATATTTGAAAATTCCTTAACAGTACCTCTCTTTACGAGAAAGTTGGAAGAGCTGGGAGCTTAAGATTTGATCATAGGTGAACCATGATCCCCGATGATTTCACAGTATGGAGGAGGTGTTTAACATGTCATAAAGCATCTTGTAGGAAGATTTTACATTGTAAAAGGTTTCGATACTATGTGATCTTGACTTCACAATAATTATTGCAATTAAGACCTCACGAAGGGACAAGAGTGTTTTGTGGAGTTCTTCCCCTTCAATATTGAAACTATAATCTATCCTCCTAATGAAAAATAGAAAATTTTATTTTACCCCTTTGACATGATAAACTTGTGGTATTAAAGAACTTGAATTCTAAATATTTATTACTCCTTAATGAAAATGACCTAAGAAAAAAATCTGAAAGGTATCCAAAGGTTCAAAGGTTTTCTCCATATCATGACCTCTAAAGTTATATAAACCTTGGATCTGATGCTAACTATGATGAACTAGAAAACCATATCCATTTGTTATATATAAATAATTTATTTATTTATAAAAAAACCAGATATCACAAAGGTTTATAGTTTTAGAGATTCTAGATACATTGGAGAAATTCTGATTATACAACCTATAAAAGAAAAGACCAAAACTATTATTTAAAAGGTTAAACACCTTAGAGGGACCTTGACCACTATCTTGATTCTAAACATATGCATTCCCTGTGAAAAGTGGTTCTAAAAACATAGGGTGAGTGATAAAAAGATCAGTAAGGGTTTTTAAAACAAAAAGGAAAGAAAATAGAATTTTTTAATTTAAAATAAAAAGTAAAAACGTGTTATAAATTTCATTAATGCAAGCTTAAGAAAATTTAAATACTTTTCAAAATAAACATTTTAGTTAAAAAAAATTCAAATTTATATATATGAAATTTTGAAAATCAACTTCATTCATTCATAAAACTATAGAAAATTCACTTAAAACTAATAAGAATTCATAATTAATTCTCAAAGGCACATTGGATCATAGCATGGATTATCGATTCACTCCTAAGACAGGGTGGACATAGTCCCATGATGGATTATGTTCACTACCTAATCCAAAAATGTAATTAGTATAAACATCTCACACACCATCATGTTCTTAGGATAAACCTCATATGCACCATACATGTCATCTCATGAAATTAAAACATTACCCAATGCATTGGAGCATTATCAGGGCACAACCTTCAAATGATTGGACAAAATTCCCATAAGGGTTTGGGTTCACTCCCCATACCCGTATTTCATTCACATAATATCCAGGTGTGACTACTTGGAATTAAAAACATTATAACTTATATTTTTCATCATGAGGACCATGGAGTTTCTTTTAAACCATAATCTTTGAAAATTATTTAATAAAAATAACTTTCTTGGTTATATGTGTGACATGATAAAAGTAGATTCTCTTTAAAATACATATGTACTTATACCTTCATGTACATATTTTTATGTATATAATACGTTTTTCATAAAATGGTATGTATGCATACATATATACATTTTTTTATATAAATATTGATATTTGAATAAAACATGATTTCATACTCACATGATATATATATATATATATATATATATCGTTATTTAAAAATAATAACACTTTTACATAAAGTGATATATACACATACATACATATTATTTACATATATAAGCATCAAGAATAAAATAGTTTCACATAAATTGAAATATTTAGACATATATTTAAATACATTTATTTACTATCATCGGACTACAAATTTGTTTCATCAAAATAATATGTATGTAGATACTTGTATATATATATATATATATATATATTTATACCAATACTTATTTTGAAAAAAAAACATTAATTTGAAGGTTTTATAACCTCAATTGTACTCATAGAGACCTAATTAAAATTTTATAAACATTAATGTTAATTATATTAATGTGAAATCCATGGGAAGATAAGGTTTTTAACATGTAATGACATGTACATATACATATATGTATAATTATATATTCATGCATAGTTTTTATCCTCCAATGGCCCGAAGCCCTTCATTTTTTTATTGATTTTGATAATCTACCTTTTAAGGGGTGAGGTGGAACGCTTACAAGGCCCGTAGGCATAAGTATTACATGGCTTGTAGGCCTTAGAGGAATTCATTGCCCGTAGTCTTCAAACATTACATACAAAAATCACAATATTTTCAAAAATAGTTTTTAAATTTTTAAGTATAGTTTTAACAAAATTTCTCTTACTATCATAAGAGTATAATTCAAAATTAAATAAAACATTCATGAAATAAATGTTAGTAATTGACTAAATAATATAATATTTAAAATTCATACTACTCAAATCATTCGAGCAGATTCATTCACAGTGAAACATAAATATAAATAGTATTGAAATAAAATACCTTCATAGTAAAAAATTTAAAAGAAATAAATGTATGAAAAGTAATTATTTCCACTAATTATACGAATAATACAACTGAAAAAAACATTTAGGAAATCCATAAATAAATATTATTAATTGACCAAGACAATTTTGATGCAGAACAACTAAAACACATAACCAGAATAAATTCCCTTACTATCTCAAAATATAATAGAAGAATGATATAGGAAAACAATAAATCAATGAATAAAATTTGATATATAATTTATAAAATGAAAAAACCAATTGAAACTCTTGAGTATATTTTTCACAAAGAAATTTCATATTCTTGAAATAAATTGTCTTCTTAGAAAGGAAATATGAAATGAATTAGAAGCATAAAGGGTTCCCCTTACTTACTTTAAAGACTAATTATAACAAGGTTTTAAGGAAAAGGACCCACAAAAAAGGATCTTTAAAGATGGAAAAGGATCTTAAAATATAGAGAATACACTACAAGGACCTACTGCAAGAAGACCTTGAAGAAAAACCCTTATCCGGATATCTTTCCCACACTAAATGGTTTTATAGAAAGACACCAGACATACAAAACCATCAATAACCAAAAGAAAAAATTCATTGTGAATGGTGGGATTCTATCCCTTACACAAAATCCACATATTTCTTTAAAATATAACCCTAATTAGAACAAACAGGATATGTGGGAACCTAAACCAGAAATAAAAATTAAAAATAATAACTCAAATGATTGAAAATGTTGAGAAATCTAACTCACCATCACCAATATGGATTCATGCGTAGATGATTCCATGAGAAATATGATGACCAAAGGCATCATAGGTCTCCAGCATGGGTTTCAGGTCGACTGACCACTAGTGGGGTGTGTCGGCTTCGTCCGCATGTGACCATCCCCTGGTTGTGGGGTTCTGAAACATGTCACACGACGGATGACCTTCAATAGACTGGTGGATCACCAGCTTCATGTTTTCTATCTATTCAAACAGTTCATAGCTCATCCTAATGGGGAATACGACACACAAGGTAGGGTAAAATCGCATCGGCTTCGAATCCCACTCCTGAACCCGATTCCACCTTTACAGATTTTAATCATTTTATTATATTATAACTATTTTATCTTATAATTATTATTTCTTATATATATATGTATATTAATATATCTATATATTATTGGATGATACATACACACACACACACACATATATATATAATTATACTAATTAATAAAACTAATAATTGTCTACCTAAAAGTAAACATATTATTATTACTTATTATTATAATTTTTTATAAAAAAAATAATATTCATTATGCAATTATACATTTCTTTTACATATTCAATAAGTTATGAAATTCATATTGTAATTTTAAATTTCATAAATATATATGTCATATATTATCTTACTTTCAAGTAAGTTACTTAATGTATATTTATTTTCTATTATTGAAAAATTAATTTATAAAATAATCTTATACTTAATATAACATTATTGTTGCAAAAAAAATATGTTTCCATAAACTCGTATGTACACTTATTATTATTAAAACTATTATTTTTTCACAAAAATAAATTAGAGTGAGACCCCATCGCACTTAAATATATATATATATATAATATAATTAAAAAATAGATCTTAAATATATAGATTAAATAAATCCCTTCTTAACATTAATTAGTTACACACACATACATATAAGTGTAACGGTTATTTTTAGTTTCATTTACCGTTATTTTAAGGACTGCAAAAGCTATAAGAAATGGTCATTTGTTGTATAAATATATAACCATAACCATCATTTTATCTTAATCAAACTCATCAAATTTTTAGTTCCTTTTCCTATAAAAATGATGCCTATATTTACATTCCTTTTTGGTCTTACCCTTATTCTATTCATTTGTTTTCTACTCATAGTAGATACCAAAGGTGCAGGGTACGATATTGCAATTATAATGTCTGTTATAAGTTTTCCCTTCTGTTGATGATTATAGTTATATGTTTAATATTACCATATTCTTAATCTGAGGAAACATTTATTGTATAGTTTTTAATGTATTGATTTAATAAACAAGTAGTTTCTTTTGTTTAAGATTTATTTATTTCATTTTACTAAGAGACAAATTTATATGAGAGTTACTGGGGAAATATAAAACTGATTCAAAAATTTATTAACACACACCACTGAAGGTGTTCCGAAGGAGGAGGTATGGAGGCTATCTCAGAGTAGCTTCAGTGGGGGGTGTAGTGGCCACATTGGAGGAGGAGGATATAATTCAACATAATAATAATAAAATTTATCTACTATAGAAATAGAAATAAATCATAATAAAATAATTCAATATATATTGAAACAGATAGACAACCTAGAATACAATTCAATATAATAATAATAAAACTTAACTACATAATAAAATTCAACATATAAACAAACCAAAAATTCAGTTTACATAAAATGTGAACCTCAATATTAGAATCATTAGAACCATGATAACCCTCATCCATACCTCCTAAAGAAACATGATCTCCACCTCTTACACCACCAACATGATCATCAGCATCAGCATTAGCATCATCATCAGCATCATCATAGGCATCGACATCGACATTGGCATCAGTATCGACATCGGCACTAGCAGGATCATAGGAATCTATATAAACAGAATGCATCAACATCAAATAGGCATCAACCACTACAACAGCTTCTGGTGTAAGTGTAGAAGAAATATCAGACATATATTTTATTATACGATTATTTATCATCTTTTGATGTTGAGTATCTTCTTCTAATTTTTGAGCTGCTTCTTAAAATGCTTCTTGAACTGCTTTTTGAGATGCTTCTTAAGCTGCTTCTTGAGACAATTTTTGAGCTTCTTGTTTGATTGTAGGATTCATTTGTTCCACTATAACCCTAAATGAATTGGTACTCAAAGAAAGTTTTTCATAATACCAGTATCTAGATGGTACAATCTTCCTCCCAGGTCAACAATACACTCTTCCATGATGCTCATCTCCTAATACCTGATGCAGATGATCATTCAGACCCAAATTATCAGGTTCTTTTTGTGCCAATGCCTCAAAAGTAATCTGTTGAGTGATATATAACATAGATTAAAATGATAAATTAATATAAATAATCAAATTTGGTAAAAATAAAATAAATTTAAATATACTTACAATTGGTTACTATGTGTCTCTATTTACCACAGTATCATCTCTCTTTTCCTACTTGTATAAACCAAGGTATAGCGAGGAACTTGACCCTTGATATTCAATGAATTTTTATGGAAGAAAATAAATAAATAAACATTAGAAGTTAATTAAATTACACTAAATCAATCTAAATAAAATCATATTGATCTTAATATATAGTTAAAAGTCATACAATTACTTGAAAATCAAGGTCCATGACAACAAATACAAATCAAGGTCCATAATCTTGAGACTTCAGAACCCAATAATCCATGAAATCTTCCATTTAAAAGAGATGGATTCATAAGGAAAGTCCAAATATTATGTTCTCTAATCCAATCTAAATATGTTTGTTTCCCATAGCATGGACTAAGGGATGACATGAGGCATTCATAGGTGCACTGATATGTGCAGCTCCCTTTTTCTTTTTTAAATAATTTTGAATTAGGATTACTTCATATGTAGTTACCTCTATTATGAAAAAAAAATATTGGTCATTGGATTACATTCCATGGTCAAAATAAATACCAAGAAGAGTCATGATGACATTTCTACTAGATAGTTTTGAGATCACACAGACATTAATAGATTTCGTGAGCTAACACAGAATGACCTCGAGCTTTGCAGGGAGAAGACACTGCATATGGATCCTTACCTATTTTATCCTAAATAGAAATAGATGAAGTCAACTATGATTCTTGAATAATGTTATAATAATACAACCATTCATTAACCAATGATAAGTATCCCTTATATAAAGACTCATTAAATCAACTAGCATGTGAGGGACTTTGAAAATGTATTAGCCCACAATATTGGACATCATTTGGTAGTTAAACACCCCCTATTACTAGAATAGGATAAGAAAACATGTTACCTTAGGATTCTTAGCGATAATTTTGACACTTTATATAGAATTTATCAGCATCATCACATCCTATTGATCAATTTACAGTGAGTTGTGCGGCAGGGATAGTCTCCTAATATGTATCTGAAGGGGCCAACTGATAGTCCTTCAGCTAGCTGGCCTCCTTCCCATCATGTGGATACTTATATAAACTTATAATTTAAATATTAAAAACTCATTTGGTATCTACAAGTATATATCATCCTGGATAGATTTCCTCTCAAATCCATAAGATAATACATTCACTTGCTTTAGAAATAGATCAGAATCGGTTTTTTCATCTTCATTTATAAGAAGAATATCTTATTTTTATTTAGAAAAGTAACCTATATCATAGTGACTTCAGGTATCCTCCTCTTCATCAGAACCACATATATTTTTACCAAGTATTATCATTATAAAACTACAATTGGATTCGTCTAACTCTAGTGGTTTTGCAAAAACAGTGATCTTGTCCACTATAATCTTCATGGAAAATTCTATCCTAACTTTAACAAAATGTTTCTAGGTTGTACCTAAAAATATAACATAGTAGTATGGATTTCATCATAGGATATTAATCCTTATATTAGGGAGGCTATAAATCATCCTTTCCTTTTCTATGTTTTGGGTTCTTAAGCTGTACAGAAGAAATAGAACTCACTTCAAGTGTTTTTTTTCCTTCACTAGTTTAAGACTGATACCGATCCTCTTGGTCTTATTGTAAATATGTATTAGAGTAATCAAATTAATCTAATTTAAAATATGAGTCTAGAATATGGTTGGCCTCATCAATGTATTCCTATATTACAGTCATTAAGAAAATTGAAATTTTATCATGTTTATTTATTTTACTTATTAAATGATTCATATCAATTTTAAGGGAGAGAAATCATTCCTAAAAATCAAAGGAAATATTAATGGTGACGGTAGAATAAAATATGTTACCTATGTTTACTAATGATTTGGGAGGGAAGTTAGTCTAATAGTATGAATATATTTAATTGTACTCTTATTTGTTTTATTTCTATATAATTTCTTCTATTAACAGGAAATTATATAATTCCATTAATAAAAATCAAATAAGTGATTTATGAATTAAAAATATTTTTCAAATAAATAAATGATTCTTTTAACAAATACCTTAAACTCTAGGAACTAAAAATAGATGATCATATCTCTATATTGTGTTATTGGGAAATCATGAATGATTGGTATTTCTTCAAGATCCATATCAAATCTCTCTTTCCAACTAACATACAAGTCATGCCTGTATGCTCTCCACATATCACCTAATTCTATTAACCTTGAAACCTTTGAATTTTATCCATCAGGAAAATTATATCAAAGCTACATTGGAAAAAATATTTGTTAAGAAAATATTATTAAAATATATATATATATATAAAAAGGTTTATTGACATTACTTACACAAATTTCTACCCATTCATTGTTCTTATTTGTTCTCCAACTTCCCTCCAACTTATTGGTTGAACCAGAATGATATTTCTGTGTTTAGAAAGTGTTCCCATAAAACGTTTTCATTCTTCAAAATATTTTTCAATCATATAATTCTCCTCATTTTATTGAAAGATGATCTGTTTGTGTTGATTCCAGACCTCTCATATTTTTTTGCGGCCAAGTTGATTGGTGGATGCTGAAGCTAATCATGAAAAATAACTATAAAAGGAAAATAATATATATGAATTTATCATTAATCACTATTAGTAATTTTTAAACACATAGCAGTATATGGGGGATCTGTTGAACCTTGATGTGTTGCGTCTAGTGGATATGGATTAGCTTCTATAGTAGGTGGGATATCTACAATAGGATTACTTTTTATAGTCAATGATGATAAGTGTGATAATAGAGGGAGAAAACCCAATGGATAGATCTATAAATATGAGGGTGGGTATGGATATGGATATGGTGGTGGGATATAACGGGGAGCGGTGCCATGTACAGTGGATGGTGAGAATGTGTAATTAGAAGGGATGGGAGCCTAAGAACTACTATCCTGTGTGGGTGCGGGTAGAAAGGGATATGGAAAATGTGGGTATGGAATATATGGAGATTGAATAATTAGAAGATGACCTCCTAGTGACCGAAGTAGGATGAAGGGAGGCAAAACTAAATGACCTCCCGATGATTGAAGCGGCATACTGGTAGGATAAACTGTATAATTGGTTTTACTAGTACCCCATGCAATATAATCATCCGCAATAGCATAATCCAGTCTTCTTCTCAATGATGTAGCCTAAAATAACATGGATGATAAAATAAAATGAAAGATAACAAGATAAATAATATGAAATAACTTAATATTCAAATATAAATTGTACTTACAGTGGTGAACAGAGGACACATGCCTAAATCTCTAATACGTTGTTCATTTCTATGTATTCTTCTTCTTATAACATCATTATAATTAGATATTTTGACCTGAAAATTTAAAATAATATTCTAAGATAAATATTAATAATGAAAATGTTAAATAATACAAGGGTAACATAAATCAATGCAATGCATTTTGAACCACTTTCATCTTTCTCTAATTGGTGTAACTTTACTTTAAAAAATAAGCATGTTTTGGAATTTTTTCACAACCTCAAGAAATGGAATATTTAAGTCAATTTTCTTCAAAATATAAACTAACTCAAGTTTAGGTTCAATGGGATTTTTAGCCTTGTTTATAGCTTGAGGAAACAAGAACTATATGTGTATAAATAGTGGTCAGAATAGGGGATGGTTTGGTAGGTTCAAAACATGGAATAGAAGAGGAAGATTCACTAAAATGAGTAGGTTTTCCACTTAGAAAATATTGTTTTTCTATAGGAACACAACATTTTCTTCAAAAATGGTAGGTTTCCATGTGTTTTCTAGTTCAGTGTCGGGAATACTAAGAATACAAGTTCAATAGTGTTTAATTGAAATTCAACCAATAATAGACCGCAAACAAGCAGATTTTAGCTATCAAATTGTATAAATGGATTTCAACCTTGATAAATAAAACCCATTAACATATTTTTATAGTTATTCAACAAACAAGTATTGAAAATGTATTTTTAATCCCAAACCATCATGATTCAAAAAATATATATTACAGTTATCAATGATAAAAAATTAACATATATAGGCACCAGTAAATATAGATAGATACACATATTTTTTACAATAAAAAATAGTGTTCAACGGTAGTTTAAAATAGGTTTTAAAAAGATTTTGTATGCCAGAATTTCCAAATTTCTAGCCGATTTATAGGTAAAACATTAATTTTCACATAGAAAATGATTTTCATACGGATTTTCAGTAAGAAATAGAATATTATAACAAGTAATTGCAAATAGATTTTAAATTTTATGTTTCATTTTTATATATTTTTTATTTTTTTATAATTAGAAACCTCTCTGTCATCAACACTAATTAAAGAAAGGTTTTTTACTCGTTTTGAAAAACTTTCAAATTTTATTCCCCAAGTACTAAAATATAGCATCTCCTATATTGTCTTTAATATGGTTACCAAAGAATATTTGTTCCCTTTTTATTTTTGTTATATATTATGAAATTTGACTTCTCATTTTTACCTTTTTCTCATTTTCTAAGTTTTAACTATATTGTGACAAGTAAAGTTTCAAATAGTTTTAATTAAGGAAGTATACTCCTAGGTTGTAAAACTTATAACTCTTTATTCATTTTATAAATTAATTCTCATCTTTTAATTCATTCTAATTCAAGTTCAACAATCAAAAAACCAATATTTCATATTTAATGTTGTGAACATGACCTATATATTTGTAGTAATATATCTGGACTCTAATTTTCTTCAAAAGGAATATTTTGGGAACATAAACAAATCAGTATTTCATTTCAAAAAGTATTGTTTATTGTCTAATGTTTTGTATTTTTAATTCATTATCAACACATTGTGTTAAAAACATCATATCTCATGAAATTTCATGGGATAGATACTAGTTAATTTGATATCATGTATGAAAGTTTAAAAAATACATACAATATTGCAATAATATTACATAAATACTTACAAATGTGTCAACTCTATGTGTAATCTATGACAATTTTTGGTTCATAATCTATTCTAACAATTGAATCATTTGTGTCATCAAATGAAAAATTAAAATAAATACTGAAAGGTTTATCCACACCATCATTATCATCCATGACTTCATCAAAAATATGTCTAGTAATGACATCAATAATAATAGAAAATTTTCGTTTTAATGGGTCAGTTATATAAAACACGTCTAGCTTATGATTAAAGAATATAAGGTCCATTGATATGAAGTTGGTGGTTCATATCAATCACTCTAAATCCACACTTATCTATATGCATGTCTTATTGTGTCATTGAATAAAACCACTTTCATTTCATCATTGAAACACGACCATGTGAATAGAAATATAATAAAATGATTCTTTCAAAACCCCTATAATATGATATATTGTGTGATTGAGTTTTCTCATCTGATGCACTCACATAACAATCTGTTGTAGTGATTCATGACACCATCATGTTGTGCTGCCAATTTTGTTGAACAACTATTTATAATGAATTTAAATCCATTGAAAACCATTTCCTTAAAATCATGTACCACATCATTTGGACCAAAAGAAAATGATATTATCTCATCTAATACAACATTCATTGGAAAAGTTAAAACTTAAAAGATACCAACATCAAATATTAAATATATACCTATGATTATGTTATGAGAGAAAAAAAAAGGAAATCTATTAGCTTTGACTTTAACCAAGCAGTAAATTCTTTGTTGTGTAATTATTCCAACCAATTAATAGATAGATAACTATGTGTCCTTTTTATAAATTCTACATTTTCTCTATAAATATGAAAGATTTAAAATATAATAAGATAGAAAGAAATCTCAAAATGAAAAAAATGAATATTTATTAGTTTACTTGATGTAATCATCAAACACGCCATTGTTGAATGATATTGTATGATGATCCATTTACAAATATTTCCTTATTAAAGTACACAATGAGTAAAATCCATATATACCACTATTTAGTTCATTGAAGTAAATTCAATCTCAATGGAATCATATTGATTATCATCAGTTCTCATTAGTTGATTAGACCTCGTAGTGATGTTATCCAATTATGATGAATAGAAATACATGAATTCTTGTACTAAATATCCTTTCATAATAGATCTTATAGGAAAATATTTATTTATAACATAATATTTCAATTTCAACATCATTATTTCTATTAGATACATCCACTGACTCAAAATAGGACCACCAAAAATAACTTCTTTAAGAAGACACATAGTCAGATGTAACATGCATGTGAAAAGTGACGGTGGGAAAATTTTCTCCAACTAAGAAAGAATAATCGGTGCATCTATTTTTAATTTCTAAATAACACTTTTGCTTATTCTTTTTGAATAAAGGTCTCAATAAAAATGACATAACTTAATCACAACAACTCTAACATTATATAGAATTAAATGTCAAATGGAAATGGGAATCAACTCATGTAGTAATATATGGTAATCTGGATTTTAAGAGATTTTAGTCCCACATCTTGTGTATTAACCCTTTTTGAAATGCTACTTGAATAACTATCTGGAAACTTTAAACTTTCCAAGACCTGAAGAAATTATTTTTTCTCCACATTTTTCATCAAATAATGGGCAAAAGGGACTTTCCACTTATTTTGAATAATTCATTCCAGATAAATTCTTTCTATTATACCCCAATCCATCAAATCATTAGTTGATCTCAAATCATATTTTTTTCCTTTGATGTTTAAAAGAGTACCTTTTAAAACCTCACAAATTTTTTTCTCAATATGAATTATATCCAAACAATGAAACAATAAATTCTATGACCAATATGGAAACTCAAAGAATATACTTTTCTTTCCCCAATTACTATTGGAATTTAAAATAACATTATTTCATTTTCAGATATTTGATTGAATTTCTTCAAGAACATAATTCAAACCATCATGTTATTTAACAATATCATTCTACTAAATTTTTTGAGGTGTTTCATCTATCTTAGTTTCATTATTAGACTATCTCCGATTTTTCCTATATGGATGATCCATCGGTTGAAATTGTCGATCTCCAAAGAAGATGAATGTTCATTGAAACTTTAATCTCTAGGAATATGTATTTTCCATACAAATAAGGTATAATAATTTCCCTTTTGTACTCCAACCACACATCATTCCACAAGCAGTCAAATCATTCATCGTCCATAATAGAGCTGCACAAAACATAAATTACTCCTTCTTGAATTCATCATACACTTGCACATAAATAATCCAAACATCCTTCAACTTATCTATTAATGGATAAAAGTATATTTCAATATCATTTTTAGGATCAATAGTTCTAGATATCAATATACTCATGATGGTAAACATATTATTCATACACATCCATAAAGTCAAGTTATAAATGTGAATAAAAATAATCTAAGTACTGTGTGTAGTATGTATTTGGAAAAATGGATTGAAACCATCACAGGATAATCTCAAACTAACATTTTTTAGGTCAACTAAAAAATAACTATGTAAAATATTAAATTTATTCCAAGGTAATCTATATGAAAGATGCACTATTTCATCATTATCCTTATTTATTTCATCTTTATGACATCTCATATTCCTTTCTATTTGTTCTGACATAAAATGTTTTGAATCCTAGGAATTAAAGGGAAGTTCCACATCACTTTATTTTGAAAGAAGGATTGATTTCCATATTTATTAGTCTTCCACCTTAATGTACCACACTATTTTCACTAACTCAACTCTGCATTTTCCTTCCAAAATAGACAATAATATTTGGGGAAAGAGTGAATCTTAGTAAAAGAAAATACAAATTTTTCAACCAACTTTGATGTCATGTAATCATTTTCTTTAATAAAAGCATCATAAGTTAGTAAATCCTTAATAAATGTAAGGATATAGTCAAGTAAAGTATTACTAAATCCATACATTTCTTTCCCATGATATAATTGCATTAAAAACTCAAGTTTACTCATTTTTTTACATGTCTGATATAATAGAGTATTGACATCTTGAATCATCTTTCTAACACTCTCAATTTCATCATTTTCATCAATAAATTTTTTTTCCTATATTCATTTCCTCCTGCATTGTTCTACATATAGATCTAGCTTCAGAAAGAAATGGAAACCGATCATAAATCAAATTTTTCATACCAATCCTTTTAGTTGAATCAATTTCATTCTCCATTTGATATTTGTTTCTCCATTATAATGCCACACATGATATTTGTTTGGAAATCATGTTTATCATTATGGTAACTCACTTCTTCATGAGTTAACCAAGGTCTTCCAACATAATCAAAATATGGGAATCAAATCAATATTCCATCTCAATCATTATTGAATGCAAAGGCCAAAAAATATCATAACTCCTTCTGAAACTCATTAGTGATCTGATCAATATTGAACATCTAACTTCTATCTATTATGATATAAATAATCATAAATTAAATAAATAATATATAAAGTGAATTGATTTGATATGTATTTTTTCATAAGATACGAAGTAATCATCGATAACATGTTTATGAAAAATCATAACAAATATCTTAAATTGAAAGTAAAATAATATATATACACACTCCTAATAGATATCGTATTTTTTTGATTTTAATATATTTTTCATAATAATTACACAATTTATATATTTCTCTAATGAGATAATTATTGTTCTTGAATTATGGGATCCCTATTTATATGATTATTTAGGGTGCATGGTACACAATGGTGAAAAGGGACTTCGATGCAAAAGCGCATGCACAACACACAGCGTTTGAAAATATTAACTTGTAGAGAATAAATGGAATATAATAACATTGAAATAATATAAAATAACAAGTTATATGGTAATATTATCAGTAATAATAAAAATATAATAATATAAAAAATATTTATAAATTTCAATGAAAATTTAGTTTGAAAAATAAAATAATTTTAATAATTGATAATTAGTCATTCAAAGAATAAATTATTACAATTATTTCATGGGAAGGAAATGGATAATGTGATAGAATTTTTTTTTGTGTTTAGAAATGGTGCTCGATCAATGCATCATATATAGTTGGGGGAGGAAGAAGGGGAATCCCTTGACTTACAATAGGGTGTTTTAATAAAGTATATTAATAGAGGTGGGTTAGCCGATTCAAAAAAACAAAAAATATATATATAATGGAGAAATGGAGTGTAAAACTCCACATCATGTCATGGTTCAACATAGCTCACACTGCAATGCACCATCTCAACTAGGAAATTTTGTAAGCGTTTTGTGGTGTAATGGTCCCTGGTTCTAGCCATAGTGAAATGGTGCGCACCATTAATAACTATTCCTATTAAATATATTATATTTTTCATTATGTGAGAAATAATTTATTAAAAATTTATTCAATGAATTGTTATATCATTTTATAAAAACCAGAAAGTCTTCATGGATGTCAAGACTTATCAACTATAAGCTAAGGAAAAGGGGATAAATGAACATGACAATTCATTACAAGATACAAGTAAAATATGTATGGAACATTTTTAGAATATATAGAAGTATTTTGTATAAATATTTAGTTTATTTATATCTAAGAATAATACACTTATTTTAATGTGTTTGGATCTTTAATTTAAACTGATAAATTTAGATTCTAAAAAATTTGTTTCTTCTCAAACAATTGAGAAAAAATACCACCACACACATTTCATATAACATTATATCTTTAATAAATTCTCTAAATGATCGTAAGAAGAGATTTAATTCATCTAATTATCAAAAATAAACCATCTTATACAAAGAGGTAACCTATTTTCCAGTTGAAATAGACAATTATGAGTCAATATTTTCCAGAAATTCATGATTTTTTTTTAAAATATAAAAAATTGGAAGTGTAAAAATACTAAAACATCCACAAAAATATCAATTGTATAGGTAATAATTCCCTAGAAATTTTCCCCCAAAAAAGTACTCCAAAATAGTGGTGTTTCATGCTAAAAATAGTAAGCATTTCATGTTATATATACTACATCTAAACTAAAAATAATGAGTTTAATTGGAAGATATTGGTGCAATGAGATATTAATATATAATGAAATAGAATTTTGGAATTACATTTAAACCTATTGAGACTATGTAATCTCTAAAGAGATGGGAAAAGGATGAATGTCAAAGGAATCCTATTGGACTGATGAGGGATTCATAGAATAAAATAAATCTATCTATAAGTAATTTATTTGAATTTCTTATTAAATTCTATGTTTTCTAAAATATATATTTTCACTGTTATAAGGAGTTATGGTATATATCAATCCAAAAAAAGACTTATTATAATGTAAAGAAAAGGCCACAATAACTGGTTATGAATAAATAGAATATAATTAAGTATCTCATAGGTTGCAAATCAGTGAATAAGGCTATTAACCAAAGAACACCCAAGAAATTAGAAATGAAAGCTCAAAAGGATATCAAACCAATAAGTAGAAGTTGTTTTACTATGGTAAAAAGAGGCCATCTCACATACCAATTTAATATAGACATTAACATTATGTTAAAAGGGAGTAAGATGGAATCAAGAAAAAAATACATCCAAGATAGAGATTATAGGATTATATTAGTGATTGAAACTCCTTGTGAAGAGGATGAGATTATACCAAAATGTATAGTTCAAATTTGGTAAAATAAGTGATTGGAATGTTTCAATAAGATATAAAAAATACTAAAAATTGTATGACTATTTTTCCTAATCATGTGAAGAACAAAGGGAATACAATAATGTCCCATTCCATTAATAAAGCTACTATAAATAAGGAGGAACATGTATGAAGAAGTTTTCTCATGTTAATAAAGAGTGTTGGATAGTGTGGTCATCCTAGTTGGATGAGGATATAAAAATGGAAAAAACTAGGAAAGATGGTTGTTCCTTTATAGATAAAGTAAGGAGTCCTATAACTATTAATAATAAAGGTAAATTCAATAATATATCAATAATATTAAATTAAATTTAGAGATGGAAAGTGAATGGTGAAGTAGGCATGATGAGTTCTAGACATTGTATACCTTTAAATAAAGGAGTTTAATATTTGAGGAATAAGTCTCATCCCTTTTTCTATCATTGGGGAGATTATATAAGTCCACCTTATTCCTATATTTTTTTGATCAAGAATCATTGAGAGGGGATTGATATAGAATCTTGAAGATGAGAGAAATGGTTCATCCTGTAATTTCTATAGAGAATCAAAATATTAGCCACCATGAACTATCATAATTGGTATTCATCTCTCAATTGGTATCAAACATCTCAAATAATATTATACATGCCTAGAAACTACCATGGTTAAGAATGGATTGTATCACTTGATTTTTAGAAACTAAATAAGTTCAATATTCTAAAAAGTATTCATTTCATAATAATCTATAATTCTAAATAGATTTTATGGAATTAAAGAAAAATGTTTAGACACTTTCTTGAAAATCTAATTGGATATCCCCATGAGAAAGAAAATAAGTCTTACGTACGCACGCATGGTGGTATTGTTTTTCATAGGATGGGTAAAAAGAGGAATATATTTGTCTCATAATCCTAAAAACATATAAACATGTATTAGATGTTGGATTTATTATTTTATTATTGTAAAATCGTAGTAATAGGAAGTATAAGAAGAAATTAACTTTGAAAGAAGGGATAAAATGATTACCTCTTCTTCGGGTGTCTCCTTTTGATTTGCACAAAAGGACTCCTTAAGTTGGATTTATGCCCAACTTTTTTCTTCTAGTATGAATATAGGGAAATTGGGAGTAAATTTAGGTAGGTTTTCCCAATTCAAATGGCTTTGGTGGCGTTAATTAAATATAAAGGAAGGTTCCCTTTTATAAGAGAGGTGAGGGGCACTTTAGGAAACTCTTGAAATATTAATTTATTATAAAATGATTTTCGGATTATAATAGATCCAAATTAATTTATTTATAGTAAAAGATGTTTATGGGTCAAAATAATCTCAACCAATAGGTTTTAGATAAGTTTAACTCATAAAATTAACCCTATATTTTAGATTTAACCATTTGTAAAATAATTTAACTCTTATCATGTCCCCTTGTATTTATATACTACATGGTTAATATCATTACTATAAAATTAAAAGAGAACCTAAAGTGGATAATTTATGACATTTTTATCACTATACATTTCATTTGGTTGAATTAAAGATTTTTACGATTTTTATATCATTTAATAAAATATTATTTGTTTTAAAAACTCATTTATGTCAATTTTGATACTATTTAGTAATTTATTTTTGTTAAAGTCATAACAACTTGTTTCCTTTGAACCAATGTAATTAACTCATATATAATATGTCAATTTCATCCAAAAAATCATGTATGTCATCAAAACTTTCAAATTATAATTATTTTAATATTTTTACTATCATTTATTTGATTCTTTCATTAGTTGGAGAACTCTTGGGAATATTTGAGTCACTACCTTCATCCACTTAAAAATACTACTCCTCGTCACTAGAGGCATCATCCTCTTCTTCTTCATCTAATTATTTAACCACCTCATCTGGATTCATGCCAAGATCCACAATATTCTTTGGTCTAGTTGGATGATCAGTAGGATTAAAATCCTCATTGTTTCTTTCAACATAATCAACCCACTCTCTTTTCTAGAGGTTATAACTTATCTTCATTCTTTTTAAAATGACCCTTTTAATGAAAAAACCTCCAAATTTATCCATGTTTTCTTCTTCTTCCTTATCAACCAATCACTTGGCCTATAACATAGCTGAGAGGAAATTGGGATAAATAAGGAAGTTTGATCTAGAAGATGTCTTTCACATCTCTATCATGTGAACCATCATGTGTCTACAAAGATTTATATTTTCACCTATATTCATAAAACATAAAATATATACATCTTGATACCTTATTGTGGTGAAATAACCTTTCATCAAGCATAGTATCTATTTAATAAACTTTAAAAGAAAACATAATTCACCTTAAACCTCAGTAGTAGGTGGTATTCTCACTATCCCATCTCCATTAAATTATTCCAAGGCATCCTCATATACAAATTTATCACTATTTCTAGGAAAAGTTTTTTGATAGTTGTTTTAAACACCTTTATGAGGTATATTTAGACATATTTTCCATTGTCTTGAAGAGAAAAAAATGTTTTCCCATTTAATTTTTTTCTAACCCAGTCTTCGTCTTCTTCAAATACAAACTCGATATATTTATAGAACCGGTACACTAACCTAGGATAGAAGGGTCTCTTATTATTAGAAAACCACTCTACCCATACCTAGTCTTGAAAAAATTTAAACACCAAGGAATTTCTTAACATCAACCATTCAGTATGAACTTCCTTCTTCGGAACCACAACTCACTTCCTAATATCCGAGTTTACTAGCTCAATAACAGTTGGGTGACTCAACTCTCATTTCTTCATTTATGAAGTATGAAACCCATCTGAAGAATATTAAGTGGCTCTCTTCACTCTAACCATGGAGATCGACTTAGGAGGTCTGGACAAGGTTAAGGGAAGGCCAACGGTCGAGAGATAAAGGGTCTGGGAGAGGTTCAAGAGTATGGTATGAGGAAGTGAGATTTTTAAAATTAGAAAAGTTCATAATTTATATCATTTATGGATTTAGGGATTTGTAAACCAAAAAATTCTAATAACATGTAAATTAAATAAAAAATATGTAAATTAAAATGAGAGTAACAACATAAAAAATAATAGTGAGACATTTAAAAACAGTGGTTTGTGTCCAACAATGGTTAAAACTCTAATGGTGTGTAAACACCAACAATGGGTAAACACCAAGGGTGGGTAAACTCCGATGGTGAGTAAAAATATAATGGTGGGTAAAACTTTAATTATGGTTAAACACCAATAGTGGGTAAACACCAATGGTGGGTAAGCACCAATGGTGGGTAAAACTCAAATGGTGGGTAAACACCAATGGTGGGTCCCAGAAAATTATGTTTAAACAAAATTAATCTTTTCTAATTCACATTTTATAAACTTCATTCTCTCAAAATTCAAAGTCTTAGTGAAAATATCAGCAAGCTGATGTTCACCTCTAATTTATTCAAGATTTATATCACCCTTTTGAAAATGGTCTCTCAAAAAGTGATTTCTTACATCAATTTTTTTTCAAGAGTGAGATATAGGTTTCTTAGAAATATTTACCGTGCCTTGTTGTCACAATTTATTGGTATATGTCATAATTGATATCTATATTCTAGTAAAGTATGTTTCATTTATAAAATCTGAGCACAGTATCTACCTACAGCTATGTATTCAACTTCAAAAGTTGACAGTGCAACAAAATAAATTCTTAATACACTAAGAAACTAGAGACTTTACCAAATGTTTACATGTTATAGAGGTTCTTTATATGTCTAACTTACAACCACAAAAGTTTTTATCGAAATAACTAACTAAGTTAAATGTTTTTCCTCTCGTATAGGAAAATCCAAAATTGGTAGAATATTTGAAGTATTTAAATTTCCTTTTTATAGCAAGTAAGTGTGACTCTTTGGGGTTTTCCTAAAAATGAGCACACATACACACACTAAACATAATATCAAGTCGGCTAAAAGGGAATAATTCTAATCATCCCTCTATAACGGTTTTGATCCATTGATTTCCCAGCTTTATCAAGATCCAACTTATATGTGTTACTCATGGTATTTTTACTACTCATATTTCTACCCAAACCAAAATGTTTTAAAAGGTATTTAGTATATTTACATTGATTTAATATAATTCCTTCTTTATTTTGAAAAATCTAAAAACCAAGAAAGAATTTCAGTTCACCCATTAAACTCATTCCAAATTAATTTTTCATAATCTTTGAAATGTTAGTATATAAATAATTTTTAGAAAATCCAAAAATAATATCATCTACAAATATTTGAATAATTAAAAAGACTTTTGAAATTATTTTTATAAATAGGGTACGATCAGCTATAACTTTTGAAAAACCTTTTAAAATAAGAAAAGAGTTGATCCTATCATACCAAGCTTCAAGATATTATTTTAAACCATATAAAGCTTTTGTTAACATGAAAACATGATTTGGAAAATGAGGGTTCTAAAATCCATGGATTATTTAAAAAATACTCAATAATATATCTATTCAAGAATGAAATTTTTTCATCCATTTGATAAAGTTTGAAATCTAGATGTGCTTCATAGTCTAGAAATATTCTAATGGATTCATGTTTTTCTATAGGTGACAAGTTTCTATTATAGTCTATACCCTCTTCTTGATTATACCCTTGTACAACCAATCAATCCTTATTCCTTAAAATTGTTCCAGATTCATCAATGGTGTTTATAAACACCAATTTAGTGCTTATAGTTAAGGTGTATTTGGGTCAATAAAAAAGTTCTCAAACTTTATTTATTTCAAATTTATTAAGTTATTTTTTCATATTCATTACCTAGAATTCATCATTTATTTCATTAGTGATGTTCTTAGGTTAAAGATGTGGTATGAAAGCTTGATATTAAACCTAGTTTCTTAGAGAATCTATAATTTGTGTACCTATATCTAATTATATAACAATAGTATCTGATGTATGGTATTTAAGAGTTCTAACAGCTCTAGATAAAGAAGGGTTGGTCAATTCAGGGTCATATACAGGTTCTGGTACTGGTTCTATAAGTTCCTCCTAACTGGATTATTTTTCTGTATGTTTTACAATAGAATCAGAATATTTGGAATTTATGTTCAAAATGGATAAATAAACCTCAAGGTTTTCTAAAGGGGTTTTAGGTTCATATGGATCTATCTCATCAAACTTGACATGGATAGACTCTTCCATAGTCTTGGTTCTTTCTTTAAAAACTCTATAGGATTTACTTGAAGTTGAATAACCAAGGAAAATTCCTTCAACACTTTTGGAGGAAAAATTTTCAATATTATCATTTGTGTTAAGAATAAATACTTTGCAACCAAAAAATCTGATATAATTAACTCTAGGATTTATATTATTCCAAAGCTCATAAGGGGTTTTATTTAAGATAGGTATAATTAAAATTATATTAATTATGTAGTATGACAAGTGTATAGCCCCTTCCCAAAAGTATAAAGGTAGGTTATATTCATTAATCATTGTCTGGGATATCACTTGAAGTGTTTTATTTCTTCTTTATATAACTCCATTATGCTGATGGGTCCTAGGAGTAGATAAATTATGGTTAAACCCATTTTGGGAGAAAAAGGATTCAAAGTATTTATTTTCAAACTCATGGCCATGGTCACTTCTTAAGGTCTTAATTCTAATTCCACTCATGTTTTCTACAGATTTATCATACTTGGAAAAATAAGAAAAAGATTCAATTTTTTTAGATAAAAAATAATACTCAAGTATAACTAGAATATTAATCTACAAGTACATAGACATAGTTCTTACCATTTAAACTAGAAACTCTAGATGGTCTAAACAAATCCATTTGGACCAACTCAAGAGGTTGAGAAGTTGAAACTTATTTCTTTAATTTAAAATATATTTTGTGTTTTACCTTTTTTATAAGGATTACAGACTTTTTCATTTGGGAATTCATATTTGGGTGGATCCCTAACTAAATATTTCCTTGTAATATTTCAAAGTGATTGAATGTTACAGTGGGCTAGTATTCTATTCCAAAGCTAAGATTCTATTTGAAAGGAACTTAAGTAAGAAAAATTTTGATAAATTATAGAATCAAAATTAATAGCATACACATTATTATTTCTCAAAGCAGTAAATACTAAAATATTTTTAGAATTAAAAATATTACAAGAATTGTTCTCAAACATCACATGAAAATCATCATAACATAATTGTTAAATCCTAAGAAGATTATATTTTAAACCATCAACAAAAAGTACTTTATAAATTAAAAAAGAGTTAGTGTTACTAATTTATCCAAGACTAATTATATTTCCTTTAGAATTTTCACCAAAGGTGACATGTCCACCATCAACCTTTATCAGGTTCTTGAAGCTTAAGTAATTTTATATCATATGTATGGAACATCTGTTGTCCAAGTACCATAGATTTCTACAGGATATTTTCAAATTGTTTTCTTATAAAAAAAAGTTTATACCAAGAATGATTTTGGTACCCAAAGTTTCTTGTGTAGAGATATATTAGGTATTAAGGTCTGAGGAACCCATATTTTCTTAATGGGTTTCCTAGAATAATATTGTAAACTATTTTAAATAAATACATTATTAGGTCCACCTAGATAAAAAGTGGTAGTAGAATTTACAGAAGAGGATTTAGGAACCAAATTCCTCTTAACAATTATTCTCTACCCGAGTTGGTAACCTAGAATAGTAATATATTTAGGAGAAATTCTTTTACTATTTGAGTGAGGGTTTATCTTAAATTTTTTAGTCTCTTTAATTGTTTTTTTAATTTATCATTTAACAATTTTAGTTCTTTATTTTCTTTCAAAAATTGAGAATTATTTTCTTTTTTATAGTTAGGTCAATTCTAACACTAGCATCTAAAACATATTGTTTCTTCAGAAATTTGTATTTTCCTTTGAGTTCATTGAAATTTTCTTCAAGCATATTACAGTACTCAAATATTTCCTCTTTTTAAATATCATCATTATTTTTTTCATTTTCAGAATGATCATAATAATGTATAGGACATATATTAGTTACCTCAAATATATTTTTCATGAAGCACATGTTTGCTCTGTCAGGATTTTATTTATGAGTTGAGTCTGAGTTAATGGATATATACTTAGATGCACTCCATATGGTTTTCATGGATATCTTATACTTTTAATCCTTATCTGCATACTTCTTCTTATACATCAACTTAGGATAATCATACTTAACATGTCCTTTTATCTTACACTTATAAAAGGTAATATCATTTTAATTGTTATCTATTTTCCAGTCCTTACAATTACCACTATTATCACACATTTCCTTATAGATCGGTTTTCTGAATAATTTCTTCTTATTTTATAATTTCTTAAACCTTTTAGAAAAACAGATGTACCTCTCTATATCTTTGGAAGAAATCTCACTAGTCGCATGATTTGATCTTTATCTGACACTGAATTCCCCAAGGAACTCATTGTGTTCACTATCCCATTGAACCTGAGATACATATCAGAAATAATCCCAGTGTGTTTCATTTTAAATGTATCGTATTTAAT
Source organism: Viscum album (assembly GCA_963277665.1). NCBI lineage: Eukaryota > Viridiplantae > Streptophyta > Magnoliopsida > Santalales > Viscaceae > Viscum > Viscum album. The sequence goes on along the minus strand of OY728139.1, from coordinate 1,489,311,461 downwards.
TGTATAAGTATTTTATCTCATTTATTTAACATTATTAGTTCCTTCATGTGATTGAATGGCCCAAAATCCTTCTTTTTTGTTGATTTTCTGAGAACCCCCCTTTTAAGGGATGTGGGGGAACCCTTACAAGGCTTGTAAGATTAATAATTACATTTCCTGTAGGCTTACATACATTACATGTCCCGTAGGTCTTAAAGAAATTATAGAGACTATGACTGCTTGAAACTACTCCTCCCCAGCATCTGCATCGTGATCATCTCTCCACCTTGGCATGAGTTCGGCTAGCATGTCCATGTGCAGGGGTGCACAGGAGCGGTACCGATGGAAAATTTCATACCCTCTCATTCTTAAAAAGTTTGTTTAGCCCTGCTCTGGTGGATGAGCCATGCTCTTTTCTCCTATGAAGTAGTTCCTTGTACAATTTTTCTGGGCAACTGTATATCAGGGGGCCCTAAGGGCCTTGAGGTGGCACCAAGGCCATGAGGTGGCCCGAAAGCCTTATTGACCTGAATGCCTTGGGTGGCCCGAAGGCCTTAAGGACTCCAAGACCAAACCAGTGGCCCAAGGTGAATAGTTATGGCTGTTACAGTACCAAATAGTAACTTCTACATTAACTGCTATAGAAAATACTATAGTAACTACTACAACACCTGATACAGTGCCGAAATTATGCCTCCGTCTGGTTTTGAGCCTGGGTCTTTTTGATGCACTTAGAGAGACCTCACTAACTGGGCTGAGGCTCATGTGCAGTAGTTCCTTCATGTGAAATAGCTAATCTATCCCATATTTTATAAGAAATTTTATAAGTATATATATTATTAAATTATTTATCTCATAAATCAAAATAAAGACCATTCATGGATTTGTAATTATTGTTATAAGAAAGTTTAATTTCATTAGGCCATGTAGCTCTAGTATTTTCAGGTAATTCATATTTATCCTCTTTAGAAGATCATATTTCAAAAACCATACTTTAAATGTTCATTTTTATTTTTATATTCCATTTATCATAGTTATTTCCATTAAGAAAAAGAGATAATTTAGTAGTAAAACCTTTTTTTATTATCTACTCAAATAACTAAATGTAGAATTGATAGAAATTTAATATCTTTAAAACACAACTGAATTCACAGTTGAAAATATTTTAAAATTTCCCTAATGTGAGTATCTCAATAGGGGGTTAATTGAGAACCCAATAAAAAAATTTAGTTAAAAACACGTTTAAATTAAATCCACCAAAAGATTAAAACAACCCAGTTAATCAAAATCACATATCGATATAAGTTCAAATATTTTTAAAATATTTATCAAAGAGTGATTATGTCTGAGTTAAAATAATTATGAAAATTAATTTATCTTTAGAAATAAATTTGCTTAATAAAAAACTTATATAAACACTAATTAAATTTAACAATCAAATTAGTGGTTTTTTTATAGTTTAAAACGAATTCATTTTAAAGATTAGAAATAAAACAAAACAAAACACACAATAGAAAAAATACAATATGTTCAGTCTCAAACTAATACCTAATCCTATCAACTTGTAGATCACCTACGTGCAAGAATATTATATAAAATAATCTTGATCCACAACCTCTATCAGGTATACACAACAATTATCCAGTTATCCAGGACATGCGGGGACCTCTTACACAAAAAATGTGGGAATAAAACAAACATAGGCCACAGAGGGATCTCTTCCACAACACCATGGGTAAAAAAATATAAAGATAGTAGAGAAGATATCGAGTATCTTCCAATAAAATCACAATAGTTAGTGTGTATGATTAATAAACAAGATAAACTACACACCGATCAAAATATAAAGACAAAAAGTAGAAAGATAAAGTAAAAAGGTTGAGAAGTTAGTGTTTCTCGGTCTGATGTGTTATGAATTATTGAGTCTCATTGGATATAAATTGAATAGGAGCTCGAGTTTTTTCTCTGAAAGTTATAGAAACAATAGTGTCATAAGATATCTTGTTCAATCTATATGAAAGGTTCTTAATGTTCTGTAGGCTCCACTCTTTCACAAGCAGTTGAAGTTAGTGATTCTTCATAATCACTTTAGTAAGTCACACACTTGATCATGTTTTCCTTTTTCTCATCTAGTATACATCTATCATTGTTTCACACAAGGTATTATGCTTCTTGTTTTATCAGTAGCATGCAGGATTATTAGTTTGAAGAATAATCATCTAGATCTCCTGCTTTATGTACTGATTGACTAACACAAACTTTAATGCATCCCTATAATATTTTAATAAAAATAATTAAAATAACTCTCAGTATTAAATTTGATACTATAGATGTTATAAATATTTAATTTGAAATATCTATAAATAGTGATAGTGACTCTTCTGAATGACGAGACACTTATAACAGTGACTTAAGATAGCAGTTAGTCAGGCCAATGGTGAGTTAGGCTGACGGTAGGTCATGCTCAACACATTTCCAAATTTTGAGGTGACTAAGTTCCGATGGTGATTCATCCTCTAGTTGTGGGTATTCTTCCATACTTAGAAAAAAAATCATCTTCATGGTGACTTGTCTCTAACAATGGGTATTTCCCAAACATATCCAAAATTTCATCCTGATGGTGTCATGTCTGGCAGTGACTCATCCTCAATGGTGAGTCATGTATGGCAGTGGTTCTTTCCAACACTTAGCCAAAATTTAACTAAACTTCCTTATATTATAAAATGATACCATAAATCATAAAACACATTAATATAATAAGATACATGATTTTTTTATTATTAAAACAAGGGTTCCAATATAGGTAGTTAGCATCTTTAATATTTCCTAAAACTTATAAAGAGACTCTCCAGTTTCTTGTTTGGTTCCATAAATTTATTTTCTAAGTCAGTAGTGTCTTGAATCGGGAAATAATTTCTATAGGAACATCTTATGTATCTATTCCCATTAGTTTACTTCTCCTAGATTCAAGATATATATCCACTCCATAGCTTCTCCTTCAAGTAATAAGGTAAATGTCTTCCAACTAATTTGAGACTTAGTGACTCCTCTTGTTATAAATCAATTAAAAACTTCCTTAAATTCTCTTAAATTTCTATTGGGGTCTTTTCTAGATAGTCCATGAAACTTAGGCAGTATCTCAATCATTTTATTTTTTATTTCATAGTATTTTTTATTATTTCATTATAGTTATTGTTTCTTAATATTGTAATTAGGTGCATAAATTTCTCTTAAAGTCCTATTAACTTGATCTATATTACCTTATATATCTTCACTTTCTCTTGTAGATTATAAGGAAGATAAAATTGAGGAGGGATAATCAACCAATGGGATAATGACAAATTCCTTTTCCATTTGGTATTTATTTCTTAAAGTTTTCAGTCTTGATGGAACAGTTCTTTAAACCTTTGGATCAAAACCAGTGAGGTGGGAAGAACTAGATCTAGTCATTGGAAAACGTTTTTTTATAAAATATTAAGACAAAACATTGGCTTTTCCAACAGCGATGCCAATTTTTATGGGCTTCTGTCGTGGGTTTCACAACAAAATAATATTTTAACCCAAGAATAATGTGGTAAAAATATGACTCGGATTATCTCCAGAGAAGTTAGTGTTGTGTGAATGTACGAATCATGTTGGTGGGTTTTTAAAGAAACATAAAGTAATCTTGGTTGGTTTAAAATCAATTTAGGAATAAATGGTCCATCCTCGGATTATTAACTCATTCACCAGTTGAATCATTATATATAAATTCTCCAATCCCCCTCTTATTAATTGAATCTAACTAATTTCTTATGTTAGACAGTGTCAGTTTAGAAAAGGAATTACAAGAATCAATATATCCCTTATCCTTTCCTAACCCAATATTTGGATATTTCTATTAATACTTGAATTACCCCCCCCCCTACTATTTTCTATCACATGCATTGGACTTAATTCAACTGGATTTTATGGGTAATGTCTAAAACAAGAAGAATAAATTAAGTTCTAATCATAAGAGACCTTCACTAACCAAACCATTAACTTCAACAGAAGATTTAGTACGGTATTTAAAGATTATAATTAATCAATATGTAAGAACATAAGAATTATCCTTTTCTGAAACACTGAGGATTTAGTGTTCCATCACTGGAGTATTACCAAATTAAATTAAATAACAAGATCCCCCCATGGTAGTTATCTCCTCTATAAATAGTTCCTGGCCCCATAGGGTATGAGAGGTGCATGTAATTATTCCTTAAATTATGAAATGTATATATGGGAAAGTATACTTTAATCTTGATGGTTGACATATTTCCATAAGGTAGGATCCGGATGAATTCATCAAGGAATTGGAACTCTTCCGCAATCCATCCAAATATTCTATTTAAAGGTCAATTATTCCAGTGCTTCATGGTAAATAAAAGTGGTCCTGGGATTTTAATTGTGGGAAACTTTTAAAATATCACCTAGGATGAATTATTTTTCCTAAAAGATGTCACTTTATCTAGAATATTCATTTGGACTCACCCATCATTGGCCATCGAAGTACAATGGTTTCCTTATCAGTGGTGTTGTAGCTTCTCCACAAACTGGCTCTTTCTGCTCACCTCATACTTGAACCTCTCACTAAAAAGTAGTTTTATATAATGGTGGAGACTCTTTATTTAAATGCAATGGAAAATTATTTTCCCTCATCTTCTATAAGTTCCCATGGTTTCTTGGTCTTTTACTACGCATATTTGGTGTCGAAAAACAACATTTTCCTTTTAGAGAGAGTGGAATACCCAGGCTCCTTCAAAAGCTATACAAGCAGGGCAGCTCTCCAAACATGAAACACTCAATTGGACCTCACTCTAAGTGGATGTTTATATAAAATGGGATTATATTACTACCATTAATCTCCTATAAAAGTAGTTTCTCTCCATCAACATCTCAAATTCAGGGATGGAAACTGAAGGTAGTGTCAACAGGGTAGGTGTCGCCCTATTCTTCCTTGGTGTGGAGGTGTGTAAATTGAGGAGGTATATCCCTATTTTCTGGATTATCTCCTAGGATATGGATTATAGAAATTGTGAATATAAGGTTTTATGATCTCTAATAGAGGAGGAGGTTGAGGATTTATTAATGGTCATAGTGAATGAAGAAGCACGATAAGGAGGGTAATGCTTGTGATAATCATGCTTACCAGGAATCTCATGGTCAGTGTCCTAAATGCAATATGTATTTTGAGAAGGGGGCTCGTGGTAGGTGTTCCAGCCATGAGAGTGGTGTAAAGTTTAATAAAATTATTCATACAGACATCACTTCTTTCCTTTTTGGATTTCATTTAGCACACATTCATTTGTTGGTACTCACAGTAGATATTCCTACTATAGGGTGTGGTAAAGTGGTAATGTTACCATGAGTGGTGCTGATGGTAGGCTTAAGGCATAGTCAACATGCCTACCATGAGATATAAGGTTCAATTAGGGGACAAATATGGTCAGCACCTATGGTAATCCTAGTGACTATGGATCGCATGGTCACTCTTGTCCTTTGAAATTTTCTATCCTACAAAATTTTATATCCTTGCTTAGTGTAGTATTAAAATAAACCATAAAATATATAATTGGCTTCACAATTTAAAATAGTTATATTATTTGAACCTCAAATTAGTTATATGATTTGAGATTTCCCTTCAATGATTTATTTTCTTCTCTGTCTTCACTGAACTTAAAAAATAACATATTTAGAGTACTAGTGCAAACCTATTCCTTGGAGTGATCATGAAATGGATCCTCTAATTCCATAGGTTATTATCCTTATAATTGTAAATATATTAAATCAATAAATGGTGTAGGGGTAATTATATCATTTATTTTATACTTCTTGAATTAGTGAAACTAAAATTCCCTATACAATAAATTCATCCAACCTACCCCTCACAAGAACTAAGGATAAACCCATTATTATTATTTGAACTCACTTAAGGAATTTAGTTTTTTACTAATCCACTCAAATAAAATTACAAATTTATACACTTTATAATAAAAAAAACTATATAGAATTTCTTTGTCTTTAGGTTTCTTCTTTAGTCTCTCATGATTTAACAACCCAATCAAAACTACAAGAGACCAATTCAACCATAAACTTGGGTAAATTTGGGTCAGACCAAAATTTTGGCACAATTATTAGGGACCTAACTAAGTTATCTTATGCAATCACATCCTATTCTCACCATAATTCACTATTCCTACACCTAATTTATCTTATCTTTTCCCATTCTTATTTGTATGTGTCCTTTTACAACTGAGGTCATTCAAACAACTTAGTTACGTTTGAGAATCCAAGGGTTAGGAAATAAAATAAAACTAGGGGTAATCCAATTTTAGATCCAATTTTTCTGTAGAAACATAAATATCAATCTGATTTTACTTCTATGGAAGGCCTTTCTGAACAAATCCAAACATGGGGAACCACTCCTTACTTTGACTACCCCACCCCAAGTGTATTTTACATTAACTGTCCTAGATTTTATTGAAGGGATAATCAATAAAAATTTCAACTTAAAATTATAAATACCTACCCTCCCCAAAAAAAATCAACTTATAACCAGTCTAAAACCCCACAATCCTAATTCTGACTTCGTTTATTTCAATTATGAGAACCCATAAAACAACCTAAATATCCAACTATAATAGACCAACAAGCACATCCACCTACCCAATTAGTTCCAAAAACCATTACTTGGTTAATTGTTTCAGAAAATAGAGAGAATGAATTCTGAGGTTTCATTATGAAGATTATAATTAAAAATAAATAAAACTATTGAAACCCCCATACCCACATAGGTAGTTTTATCCTCAAAAATTAATGAATAATCTTATTACACAGAAACCTCTCATGAACATATCAAATTTATGATTATTTTAATAAGTGGTAACACCAATAAAATACTTAAACCAATGATTCCTAAATCATTGGAGGCTTTAAAATATCATGATAATCCTAAATAACAAACTTTAAAATCTGAAAATTCTGAGTAGGATGATAAAGAAATTTTTTTAGAAAATTATAAAACTAAACCTAAGGAACATCAGGTAGATATTAAAGGATATTTAATTCAGTAAGAGATTAATTTTCTTTGCTCATGTGATGAAATTTTGTATTCTTGGGTTAAATATCATGAATATATCTCCATTGATGATTTTTTAATACCACTAATTACTAAAACATTTAAAAAAATTAGAAACTTTGAGCCTATACTAAACCCCAACATTGCTTTGACCAATTTCGTGGTTGATACATCTTTTCCAAAGAAACCAATTTGTTATAACATTTTAGAAAAATAAATTTATTTTGGTTCAATTTTCTGATCTATTTTTTTAAAATTTCAACCAACCCGTGATTTAATTCAAGATCTTAACTACCACACTCTCAAGTATTCATTCATAGAGTATTAACAAGACCTTCATGTTCTTATTAATTTATCATTAAAATCTAACCAAGAAGGAATATTACTTGATGTGTTAATCCTGATTATGAAAGAAATAGGATGGTAAATGTCTGATATTCTTGGGATTATCCAACTTATTTAGACTCATAATTTGGTTCTTAATTAGATTCTAAACATTCCCACAAACCCTAGTATATATTTAATCCCAATCTAATTGAATGGGTGAGAAATAAAATCATTAATATATTGAAAGTTGGTATTGGGAAAGTTCCAGGCATCCAAGTTGAACTAATGATATTAAACAAAGAACTTTACAGGAGGAAATCCCACATCACAATGAATTTTATTTTATTTTATTTTATTTTATTCTTTCATATTTGTGTGTTAAAAAATTTATACAAATTAATTATTTCTTCTTTTTTTCTTATTTTTATTTTATTTCATTTTTTATTTCTTATATATAATATTTATTTTATTTTATTTTATTTTTTGTTTTAGGTTTTACTTTTTTAAAAAAAGAAAATTTAAAATATATATTATAAAACAATAAAAAAATAAAAAATTCACACTGTAAGTCCTGGGGAAAACCAAATTGTGTCTGGAAAGGCCATGAGACTCGAACTCGTCACCGAAGGGAGATAGGGGAGTTCACCTTCCACTGACCTATGACTTATAGTAATTTTATATTATATTTGTTATATATATAACTATCTTTGGTAATTTATATATATATATAAATATATATAATTTTGTTTAATGTTATTTTTTTACTTTTTCCTCATATCAGTCTTTCATTAGCCAAAATAAATAGGTGAATTTTTTCCATCCTTTTTATTTTTTATTTAAGGGAATCCCTTGGGTTTCCATGGATTCTAATTAAGTTTATTTATAGGACATAGGGGATCCTGAGGTCAAAGGATTTATGAATAAACCTCATACTTCCAATAGTTCTAACACATTCTTCCATCGTCAATAAGGAGCTCATGAGTGACATGGAGACCAAAGGAGTAATTGGGGTATCCTGAGCTTCAACTTCAACCACCATGTGACTATGTTCCATGTTTCTTATTTCAATTTTCATTTAAAACTATTCTCCTCTATTTCTTCTATTTCCATACCCCATATTTTCTTTTATTTTATATAGAGGGAATTGTAAATTTAAGACTGGGGGTTAAATAATGAAAAAAAAAAGTTGTGTGTCTTGGGCATGTTTTGATCCAACAATTTCATTAACTTATTATTGATTTTAATGCTCAAAAACACTCATATTTGTGTTATTAATAAACTTACATTAAGTGAAATTTAGGATAATGATTATTGGAATAATTTTTTTTATTCTGGAGGATTTTTGGATTTTAATTCAATGGAAATTTGATTGATTTGTTAAGTATAAGTATTCTGGATGTGCTTTTAAAGAAGTATGAAAACACTTTTTATACCCTATGTTTTTCATAGAATGTATGGTTTTTGAACCATACTTTAGGTAAGGAACCATACTTTTTTACCCTATATTTGGAGTAAAAATATGGATTAGTAACCCTATGTTACAATAAAATTATGGATTAAGAACCTTAATTTTTTAAGAAACCATATGTTTTCAACTATACTTTTGAATTTTATCGCAACACAGATCAAACCTACATTTGACTTGCTCAAACTATGAGTTTCAAAATATGGATTATTTTTATGTTTTCTATAATGGTATCACTATAATTATAATCACTTTAAAAGTTGTTAATAACCAATTCAAATGCTCTTTTTTAACAGATTCAATCATTTCTATTTGTAAGGGAAGTTATGATTTTCTATGAGCATTAAAATTCAAACTCCAATCATGGTGAGTGGTTTTAATATCAAATTTTATCTAGAAATATTTTTGAAGTTAATTGACCAGAATATATTCAAGATATTTGTTAAATACCAATAGTTTATCCTTCTTAATATATAAATAATTGTTCAAAAATAATATTGTGACGTCTTCTATAGTTCTATGAAGAGATACACTTTGGAGTCATGCATGTCTGGATAATTGCCTATTTGATCAATATATTATTTGTATTATTGTATCTCTTTGTTAATATTTTTTTTAGTTTGAAAAAAATTTATAGAGGAGCCACACTTTGGTGACATACATGTTTGATCATATTTCAAGTGTTTTCTTTATTATTGTTTAAAGGAATCTTGTTTTTAATTGAATATTATTTTGTTAATATTTTATTTTATTAAAGATAATATCATTTTTTTAGTTATCAGACAAATATAAAATGAACAAGTATTCAACATCTACATCTTTTTCAATCTATTTTCTATTGAAGTTTTAACTTCTCATACTTAGTCTTAGTAGAGTTTCATATTCTCATGCTAAGTTTTGTATATATTAGTTCATTGTAAAAGAACCAAAAGGCCCTATAAAATCCATATTATAATGTTTCAATTACCTAAACTTAGTTTTAGAGGTCCTTGGGAAAACAACCTGCTAGTGAAAATCACAAAGCTCATAAAGATAGAATGGTGGAGTGGACTATGGGATTTTTGTGCCCTGAACCACTATATATCATTTTGTGTTGTTATTTCCTTTATTTTTTTGTTTATTGGTTATATTTTAGAGAGAAGGAAATGATAGATTTAATTTAAGAGGGAAGTATTGATTCTATAAAAACTTTTGAAGGGACACAATCCCCCCTGTGTATTTGTCTTTCCATTTTGACCTAACAATTGGTATCAAAGGTAGTTCTCCATTGGATATATTTATTTTTGAAAATCCATAAATATTATAATGTTACTATCTAATAACATCATTTGGTGATAGAGCCTAGATTCTATGATAAATCCTATTGTTTTCACTTGATAACCTCAAATAGTATAAAAAGATAGAATCTAGTAGTTATATTTATTTTGACTCTAATAATACATATTTAAAGATCTATATAAAGATAAATTTAAATGGTTGATCTTAGATAAGGTATGTCGATGATTTGTGCACCTTATTTTAATGATGATGATTATTGATGTTGTAAATCACGTATGATTATTTATTTGAATAATATTGGATTAAAGGTACATTTAAAAACATTCAAGTCTTATTAAATTCTTAAAGAGGAACCTGATAATTGGAATGGTTATCAAGATAAAAATTATGATCTTGACTAAAATGTTATGAATGTTATCATTTGTCGATCAGTATCATATTCAATCAAATTTATCCATGTGATGTTGTATATGAGATATGGAAGATTTTTTCAACATTAAAAAATTAAAATTTGTTACTTTCAAGATGAATGAATATTAAATAATCACACAGATGAATAGAATATTAACTGAAATAGTCAATGGTGTTTTGGCTCTAGAAAAAACTACGCCAAAACGAGATCAGTAATTAAAGGAAATTGAGTTCTACCTTCTAATTAGAATGGAATATTTGTACTATTTTTCAATCCACTCTAGTTAAAGAGTTGAATATGAAAGAAAAAATTGGAATCCGGATAATTTACAAAGTTGAGATGAAAGAAAAATATAAAAACCATATTTCTATCAAAAAGGAAAAGGTTTCACTCAAATTTACTTTGGATGAATCTTCTAATTTAAGTTATTTGGATTCAAGTGGATAGCTATTAAATCTTACTAAAAATTTTGTAAATTTTTATAACCATAGAAAGTGAAAGTTAAAGAAGAATAAATACTTATACTTATGCCCTATGTTTTAGATAACATCCAACTAATGAGATAGAGATAATATTTTACTATCATATATTGGGGGATTATATGACACTAAGAATTCTTATCATGAAGTTCGTACTTGGTAATCTCTAATAATGGAGGTTTTGATCACTGGACCACCAATAGTAATTCCACATTTTATATGTGTTATTATATATTCCTATTAATGGATGTGTGTATCGATTCTTATACTTTAAATTGTTATTAATTTATATCATGAATTGAATACTTTGGTATTTTGATGAAAACTGTGATAACATATTCTCACAATAAAGTAGGATACTTTGGGTGCATCATAAGTGATATGACATTTATTGAATAAGTTAAGAAATTATTGTTCACTTCCAAGTTAATAGAAGATGATATCTATGACTATTTTCTTCAAATTGAAATGTTTAATTAAATTTATGTTCATTGTATTTTATTGATGAGTTCATTTCAAATAATCAAAAAAAATTAATCAAGCGTATAGTGTGATGACATAGGTATGCAACCTATCTGATGAGATATCAAGACAAAGGGATTATATTACACTATAAGTATTAATATGAGGTTATTTTCATTGACATTAACTTTTTTCTCTATGGGTTTCTTAGTGTGTTGTTAGACAGTGATCTTGGACTTCAGGCAAGTTTTTCTATTTCAATGGAGAAAGAGACCTAAAGGGTCCAACATAAGTCTATCAAGAATCTCAATTAAACTATTTAAAATTAATATTAATAATAAATATTATCCTCAATTTTTAGAATAATAATTATTTAGATTATGTTATGACATTAATTCAATCACCATTTATTCGAGTTTATAATATATTTTAGTTGAATATTAAAATAAAATATTTATTTATAAGTTTGGTTAATATTATGTTTATTTACTTGTTGAATGAATTTTATAAAGATATTTATTTATTTAAATAAATATTTATTATTCAAGGTATTATAAATTTTGAGGAGGATTGACGGGCCGAGTTAAGGACCTGATGAAAACAATTTATTAAGAGATGAGTTTATCACCTATCATGAGAATATAATTATAATATTATTATTATTTGGAATGGGGTTTATATATAATAAAAAATTAGATAAAGGGACTTTATAAAATTACTAATTATTTAACCCTAAGTATAAAATCAAAATTATATAATTTCTTGTGGTGGTGAATGGTTGTTCACAATGGATTATCTCAATAGAATTCTCTCAAGATCATGAGAACCTCTAAAAATTCCATCAAGAACATGGAGAGAAAATCCTAGTCAATATGACATTTATCCTAAGGAAATAAAAGTGAGATGAAAATCCCTTACCTCAGGTTTGAATGGTCACATACGTTATTTATCATCCTAAATAATAAACTTATGTTAATTATTTTCTTAATAATATTTTTTATGATATTATTCGTTTTATTTTATTTATTTCCATTTTTATATTTAACTTTTGAATCAATTAAATTCACGTTAGACATTTTGACCATATTTGGTTCATATATCCAAAATAACTATGGTAATTTGACTATGGTAAAATAGATCATTGTTACGTCATATAAAGAATAATAATCATGTAATAGTTATCTTTTTATAAGTAAATTATAATTTTTAAACATACCATGAATTCTAGTTGTGAAAAATGAACTACGTTACAATCATGGAGACAGTAAGTCATAAAAACGTAGGAGTAACATTATGATTTTTCAACAATCATTATGGAAATAAGATAAGTATTGTTTTATATTTATATAATTATAATTTTATCATGAATACCCTAATATTACTTTTAATATACTTATATAAGTCATCAATATGATGTGGTGATGAAGAATGAATAGCATCGCCTCATGGAGGTGGTAGTCCACACGTACACACGAACGACGTTATCATTTTTCAGTGATTGGAAAGGTAAGAAATTAATTGATATATTATATTTTAACAATGATAAATATTTCATGAATATAATATATATACATTAAATTAATAATTAAAACTATTTGTAAGAGTAGGTGATGGAAAATGAATAACATCGGTTCATGAGACAGTAGTCTGTCATACACACGAATGATAGTTTTTTTAAAATTTTATGGAAGATTTGGTTTTATCTTTATATAGTATTGAGTTATCATATAATTTTATCCTTAATTACTTAAGTTCCATTAGTTTCAACCTTCTTTTTTCTTCAACAATATTAAACTTCAGGTTTACATGTTTGAAAACCCAATAAGATTTGTGTTGCAGCTAAATAGGCATGTGACAATATTTACTATAAATAATTTGGTAGGGAGACATACCTAGTGGTGTCTTGTAGTCAGTTCTATATTACCACATTGTATCTTCTAGATTCTTAATCTAGTCCTCATGGCTCAGTTTTATTGTCTTTTCTAAAATCCTTTTGACTTCTCTGTTGGATATTTTGGCCAGACCATTCATTTTAGGGTGGTAGACAGTGTAGGTTTTATAGTGTACTCTATATTTCATCATGAGTTTTTCCATGTTCTTATTATAGAAATGGGTTCCTTGGTCACTGATTATAGATCTAGGTATTTCAATCCTAAAAAATATGTTTGAATTTAGAAATTAAATTACATTGGAAATGGCCCCATAAATTCAATTCCCTAGACATAAAATATTTCACAAAAAATAAATGGTTTGGGTTCTTTATTTCCTTTTGTAAATTCCACCATTAAACTGGAATTTTAGACATTTTTTACAAAAATAATAATACTTTTTAAATATTGATACCCAAAATAATCTATCTTCTAAAATCTTTAAAGTCGTTCTTTAGGGTCCAAAGTGGCCTCCACATACAAGTGTGTGTAAAAAAAGTAATGAATAAATATTTTCCTTAGGAATACACCTTCTAATGATTTTATCATTGAAATGTTTCTATAAATAAGGGTCCTCCAAAACATAATGTTTTTATTCAGACATTAATTTAGAAGTTTGGTGCTTGGATAATAAATAAGGTACCTTGGATGTGACCAAAACATCACTATAGTAGCATACCAGGGAAATAGTGTCAGGTTGTATAGCTTCTCACTGGGGAAGGAATCATCTAGGCTAGTCTTTGAGACAGGTTATACCTTGGCAATGTGAGGTAGTCTACTCATATGGTCAGACCCTAATTTTCATATCCCTTCTTATATTTAATCTCGGTGTTAATATATTACAGTAAAAAAATACATCTTACCATGATGGTCTTAGAATCAGTATTCTTGATCGAATATCTTAAATATATTTGATTTAAATGATAAATTACCTTACTCCCTAAAATATAAGAATTGAATTTTTCTAAAGAAACAATAATAGACAATAACTCCTTCTCTGTTGTTTTGTAGTTGATTTGGGAATTGTCAAGGGTTTGTGAGATGTATGTTATAAATTGTGGAAGCCTATCAATATTTTGGGATATCATAGACCCTGCAGCTCTATTTCAATTGTCATACAGTGTCTCAAAGGGGTGACTCCAGTTTTGTGGGAAAATAATAGGGGTAGTGGTTAAACATTCTTTTATTTTTTTTCAAATCATGTCCTACAAGAATAATTAAATACAAAGACAATTTCTTTCTTGGGTAGGTTAGTTATAAGAAAATTAATTTTTCTAAATTCCCAAATATACCTTTAATAAAATCCAACATGGCCCAAAAATGATATAATGTTTCAAATAGTGGTCGGATAGGGCGGTATGAAAATGATACAAATTTTGGATTTATCAAACAAAATTCCTTCTTTAGAAATAAAATTTCCAAATACATTCTCTTTTTGCAACATAAAATGGAGTTTTTAAAATTTAAACACTGATTATTTTTCAATTAATCTTTATAAAACCATTACTAAAGTCTCCAAATAATTTTAAAAACAAGTTCTATACATAGTGAAGTCATCAAGGAAAAATTCTAGACAACTTTAAATCAGGTATGAAAAGATACTCACCATGCATCGTTTAAAGGTACTTAAGGAATTATAAAGACCAAAGGGCATCCTTCAGTAATAAAATGTACCAAAGGGGCATGTAAAGGTGGTATTTTATTCGTCATAGGGTTCTATTGGAACTTGTAAATATCTAGAGAAATCATCTAGGAAGCAATAATGTTATTTTCTATCTAATTTCCCCAGTACATGGTCTACAATGGGTATGGGGAAATGTTCTTTCCTAGTTACATGGTTTAATCTTATGTAGTAGATACAAACACTAAAACAATTTGAGATTCTAGTGGGTACCAATTCATTATTTTCATTCCTCATAATTGTGAACCTAGTTTTTTTTGGGAACAATTTTAATGGGGCTCACCCATTGAGAATCTAAGATGGGATAAATTATTTTATCTTTTAAGAGTTTCTCTAATTATTTTTTAGCTACCTCCAAGAGGGTTGGGTTGAGTCTTATTTGGGGTTGTCTTATAAATTTTGATCCATCTTCTAACAAAAAAAAATCATGTATGTAGTGAGACTAATTCTTAAAATATCTTCTAATGTCCATCCGATGGATTTAACATTATTTTTCAATATGTTCATTAATTAGTTTTCATGTTTAGGTTCTAAGTGGTTGGAAATTATGACTGGAAGTGTCTTATCCCCTTTTAAAAAGGAAGAGACGTATGGTTTGGATTTATGCTTGGACAAACCATACGCTAATCATGTAAATGGAACTAGTTAGCTGGGAATCTTGCATGGTTTAGAAAACCATGTTATAACCATGAAAACCCCCACTATTAGAAAACAGGTCCAGTCGCATGGATTCCACATGGTTTGGCCTACCGTATAGCCAAATTGTGCGATATACATGAAAGATTAAAAAAATTAAATTATCCAAATTAAATGACATGCACCTCTGGAAAAAAATATAAATAATTAAATAGATAAATAATCAATAAATTAGGGATAGAGTTTGAATTTTCTATCCACTATGACCCTTTCTTCCTCTATAAATCCAATAAAATCATGAAATAAGATACTCTAAAGTAACTTAGATAAGAAAAAGAAACCAAACAACAACTAACTCCAAACCACTAAACCTCCAAATCAAACAAAACCACCCAAAATCATCCTCAAATTTACACATCACCCGACCACTTAAATCAAATAATACAAGGAATAGATACCCACAATGTATCTCCCCACTATTTAAGGATTCCACTAAAATGATGGATCAACAAGGAAAGGCCACTCCATGAAAACACTAAAAATCACAATCCAAATTCCAACTGAGAGGAATCATGTTAAAATCATGATCAAATATCATCCAAACCCCCACAAAAACCAACACTAATTCTCCAAAGTATCATCCCTAGGATAAAAACTAGGAACACCAAAAGAGCAAGAGAGAGGAAGGAAAAATTAAAAAAAAAACCTCAAATTCTTTATCTAAACATTCTCAAAGAATAATAAAACCTAAAGAGATCTTTGATGAATTTCAAAAACAAGGACCACTAAAACACTCATCACCATACCTATATCTTGTAATGAAGTAAAAGAGGCATAAATTATGAGAATACCTCTTCAGAAATGATATGGGTTCCACTCTGGTATTGAAAATAAAAGAAGGTTAACCTAGGAACTCAAATCCAAATCACCAACTATCATGATCTCTATAATAATCAAACCAACACCGCCCTAACCATAAACTCAAATGGGGTGGTTTCCATACTAGTCACCTAAAACACACACAGAGGGTTTCCCAATTCTATTCAATCAAAATAATAAATCACCACATCCCTCATCATATAGGATCCTTAAGAAGAACATCCCCATAAAAATAATTTATAACATAACCCAAAAGTATCACAAGCCACAAGTGTTGAGTCTAAAGAACACTTTCACACCTTACTTTTGAAAATCACAATCCAATCCTTATAATTGTATTTATTTATAACTTTTATAATTTAAAAGTTCAAAATTTTTTCTATGGTAAAGATTATAGTTTTACTAGACAGATATTATTAGTTATATCAAATGGATTTTTGTTAAGTATCTCAGACTGACATGTACTTTTTACATCATATGGATGTGTACTAATTTCATTTGATGGAAGGATTATAATATCTATCTAAAAAGTAAAAAAAGTTCATTGGATAATGTTATAAAAATTATATAGGACTTAATTCATCAAATGAAGACTTACATATCTACTTAATAAATTTTTATTAAGAATATCAGGTGAATGAAATTATACATTTTACCATATAAAGATTTTCATTTTATACCATGAGGAACTTTTTTGCCATGTAGTGGTGAAAAACATGATGATCATCAGACAAAGATAATGTGTTGATTTTTTGAAGTGGATAATGGGTTCTTGTGATTTTATTAAAACTACTCTTAAGAAATATGTAATATGACCATTAGAGTTCATCTACTGTAACACCCCGAGCTTCCATGATACGCTTCTCATTTAATAATGCAATAGCTTGCATTGTACGCAACTTCGAGTTCTAACACACCACAACTAATCAAAGTAGCCATTATGAATAGTAATACCCCCTTTTTGAAATTATATAAATTTTATATTTCAAAATGGACTTCATTTTTGGATTCGGAATATCGAAATTAGCCTATGTTGAATTTTTGGTATTTTTCTGAGAACTTCCAATTTTTTATGAATATTGAAAAATACTTAAAAACAACTTTTCTAATAAAAATAATTTATAGTGATAAATTATAATATTGAGTGGTTTTAAAATATAATTAGAATATATTTTTACCATTTATCCAATGGTGTTAATTATAATTAATTTCACTTTGAAATTAGACATAAACAATTGTCAATCTTTTGATATATATTGTTTCTTAAAAACACGCTATTTGTTGTGACAGCGGGAATTAATTATAAAATTAATTAATGCAACTTATATTTTTTTAATTTTTTAAAATAGACATCATTTTTGAATTCGGAATATCAATTATATCTTAGGGTGAAATTTTGGCATTGTTCTGAAAAACTTCAATTTTTGATGAATAGTGAAACCACTAAGTGGTAGTTAAAAAACTGATTTTTCATTTAAATGAAACATTACCACTTCTGTGATTTGATTTTCAAAAATCCAACATACATGGTTGTCATTAGGAAGTAAAATGTGGTTCAATGGGATTAAAATAATTTTTTGGGGAATAGTAACTTTTAAGTTTAATTAATCGCGATTAAAGGTAATTAGTGAAATTTAAGGTAAAAATGATATTATAAAAATATGAAAATACCTTTACACTTGTCCTACCCCTATTGGATGTGTCATGGCCGACCAATAAAATCCATGGGTCAACTTGGGGACCCCATGGAGCCACTTTGGTAGGAAAATGACATAAATAACTTTTATTTAAAGTTAAAATAAAAATGTCACAAACATAAGTTTTGTTACTAAAACAATTTTTAAATTGGGTTATACAAGTCATATTTTTGTCTATAAATATTCATTAGAAATATAAAAAGATTTTATACATCATGATATTTTTTTTATAATTTTTAGACATTAAATAAATTAAATTATTTATGACACCATGATGATGCAGCGATTACCTCATTAATTAACGATTTAAATAAAATGAAAAGATAATGTAAAATCCAAGGCTTAAACTTGTCAAAAACCTATTGGATGAGTAGATTTAGAACCCTTATCACCTTATACTCTAATTATATAAGTGTGTGACCTTTAAAATCCGAAACTCATTATATAATAAAGTAACATTTCATTACTTTCCAAGAGTGCCCCTCCTCTCCACTTATAAAAGGCCCCCACCACTACCACCTTACTCACACTTTCAAAGACTTTTGGCTTGGAAAACCTCTGAAACAATACTCTCAAAACTTCCCTCAATTACTCCTAGAAGTCTCACTTTGGGCATAATTATTCCCAAGGAAGCCTTTGGCTCAAATCAAAAGAGTTACCTGATTTTAAGGTAATGTCTTCTCTTATGTTATTTTGTTCTATTTTGCTTATCCAACCCACTAAAATCTTTTTATTAATTTATTTTGTAACAAAACCAGTATACTCAATATACTAGGATGTTTTTATAAGAATTATTCGAGCTAAACGTACACACACCTACATCTAATGGTTAAATAACATACTGTTTCTGTGGAAGGCGAATTTCTGCCTCACGAAACGATGATTGTTCAACACTCATATAACACCTTAAAAGGTAGCCATTAAGATGTAACTATATTTATATATATGATATATAATATTTTTATGTTTTACTTAAGGTTCTGTATTTTTCATTTATGGTATACCTTTATTGTTTCCATTATGGGTAAACGCGGTATTTTCATTTTAGGAAGTGCGGACTACCACCCCCTCAAAGTGATTTGAATCGTTAATCCCATATGTGGGATGTATGAATGATGGAGTAAATGATATTATATATGATACTATAATTGAATTATAATATACCTTTATATCATTATGATTTCATTAAATAGGAAATAGAAATGAAAGTAGCATTCATGGGTACGTACGGCTTACCGTCTCCATGAACGGTGCATTTCATTTCTTACCTCTAAACGTTATGGAATATTATAAATGCATGTATATACTGGATATATATGAGATATATGATATCTATATCATGAATATAATTATGTATATAATGGATATATCACCACATGAACAACTTGTAATTATAAGAAGTTTATTTTTTGACTCAAGTACCAAAGATCGACAAAACGACCGTTATTAACTTAAATAATTACATAATGTTCATAACATGGTAATAAGTGCTATAAAAGGAATAAAAAACTTGAAAAAGGTTCTTAATAAATTATAAATTAACTCTAGTTTATTATTCAGGAGTTTAAAGAACGGTCGAGTCAAGATAGGACGCAAGGTAAGGGAACTTCTTAACCCAATTTCTATTCTTTGGGTTAATCTCCTACTTTCAAATTATGTCATGATATTATTATATACTATCTTGTATTTTTAATTTCATTATGTTTACTTATAGTGAATACACATAATATATCTATTTTATTTAAAAAAATGGTCTTTGTAAGGTACTTTGTCTCAATCTCCATTCATTGAGGCATATTTTGTTTTATACACAAATTTCTTTTATACGGTGTACAAACCCCTTTGACTTTTAAGTTTATTCAAAAGGAATATTTTTATAGGAAGCATTTTACTAAAAGACAAAAATGAATGTTTTTCTTGTCATAAGTATGCGGCGACAACGACTTCTCCGCCGCCGTAACCATTATTTGAGTTTCGGCTTCCTCTACAAGCCATAACTTTTTTTTAAATGAAAAATAAATACCCAATTTTAATTTTCTTTTATTTTGGTATTGAAAATGGTTTTGATAAGGTTTTTATTATATCAACATGTTGAATTGATATCTTGTGATTGAAACGTGGAAATGTTATGTTTCCTTTATGCACATTTTATGTGATACGATTATGTTATGGTTTATGATATGTTTAAACCTGTTCATATGAGGAATGCAATGGACTTAATAAGTGATGGGTGGATCCCGCTATAGCTCCTAGATGCATTGATAGGTCTCATGAGACAAACTAGTGTCTTGGCACGAGGCCTTGACAAAATCTTATTTGTGGTCTTGGCACGAGGCCTTGGCGACGTGGTTATAATAGTCTGGCATTATGTATTCCATCATTATGAAAGTGGTTATTGATATTTCATGGGATTATTCAACTAGTAGAATATCCATATGAGTA
This sequence comes from Viscum album, assembly GCA_963277665.1. Taxonomy (NCBI): domain Eukaryota; kingdom Viridiplantae; phylum Streptophyta; class Magnoliopsida; order Santalales; family Viscaceae; genus Viscum; species Viscum album. The sequence goes on along the minus strand of OY728139.1, from coordinate 1,489,290,700 downwards.
AGTAAATGGAATTATTTAATTTTATTTTTTCCATATCATGATGAAGTTAAAGTTTTAAAAGGCTTTTGTTTTAGTTATACATTGCCTTAAATGTTAATGTTTATTTATGAAAGCTTCCGCAATATTGTTATCCTTACTGAGCATCTAAGCTCACCCCTTTCAATGTTTTAATATTTTCTAGGATGTGAAGAAGTATTTTATGAATGACCTGTAGGGATAGTCAGAAGAGGATATGAGTGTGGACTATGAAGACTTTGTTATTGTAGTTTTTCACTTTATGATGTAATGTAACATTTATGAATGTATCTAGTGTTTCCAAGGCTACTAAACTAATCGGTCTTTCGAGACTTGATATTTTGTGATCATGCCAATGTTACACAATAATGAACTGACTATGGGTAACTAGGGTCGGGGCGTTACAGTTGGTATCAGAGGCATTTTAGTACTAACCTTGGAAGCTAGATTTAGATAAACTCTGATTAGAGAACATAGCCCGAAGATAGACTTTGAGGATTAGTATAGAAGAACTTCCTAGAATTTTGGTATTATAGAAATTTTGTGAGTTTTCCGAGCAATACATCCCTGTCTGGATATGAGTAGGTAGAGGTGGCTCTGGCACATATGTACCTAGGGGTAAAACCCGAAAACACCACTTTGAGCTAGAATCGAACGGGAACTGGTGCACGACAACGGGCATTGCTGCACTCTTGGTTACAACACTCCCAGGGGATATGCTTAGGATAATTCTTGTTTTCTTTACAAACCAATATGAAGGGTTATGAGTATATTCTTCCTCAAAGAAAACATTTTTATGATTATGGATTATATCCATAAATAGTTCAATTTATGTTAAGTATTTTACAAGTATGGAATTATGTATTTTGATTCATAAACTAATCTAGTTTATTCCATTGTTTAGAAATGGCGCCTAGTGGAAGGAATGGAAACCGTATCAATGCACGCACTCCGTGTATGGATTTCCCTCCTGCTCAAGATAATTATTGTGGATCTGGAGATACAACTGGTGCTGATCAACTTATTACCATACTGGGACAACTCACTCAGGTTATGAATAATAACCTTACTCGTATGGATCACCCTGATCCACAATGTGGAGGATCAATGTTAGACCGCTTCATGAGGCAGAAACCAACAACATTTAATGGGGGTACAAATCCATTAGTAGTTGAGCAATGGATAAACTCCTTAGATAAAATATTCCATGCCTTGGGGAGTAGCGAAAGGGAGAAGGTTTTCATGGCAGTTTACCGCCTCACTGGAGATGTCGATCAGTGGTGGTCGCTGATTCAAAACACAAAGGAAGATGATGACGTATAGAATATGGAATGGAGGGAGTTCCAAGAGCTTTTCTTAGAAAAATACTTTCCTCGTGACCATCGAGCGGATATGGAAAGGAAATTTCTGAGTCGGAGACAAAAGGAGGATGAGAATGTCGCAAAGTATGAGGCCAACTTTACAAGGTTAGCGAGGTATGCTGTAGATTATATACGTAAACCAAGAGGTAATATTGATCGTTTCTTTGATGGGTTAAAACCATTTCTCCGTTGAGCTTTAGTATTACAATCCTTCTCATTGTACGAAGATATTGTCTCATGTGCTATCAAGACAGAAAAGGAATTCTCTAAATCTTATGACAATAATGTAAAGAAAGAGAAGAAGATAATGGTGGAACAAAAGACAAAAAGGAAAAATGAAAAGAAGGATTTTCCATTATGCGATAATTGTGGGAAGAATCACCCCGGTACTTGCCTAAAAGGAATGGGAGTTTGTTTTAAATGTGGATAAAAAGGTCACCAGGCTCGTGATTCCAAGAGAAAGAAAGAGGCTATCAATGTTAAATGCTACAATTGTAGGGAAATGGGGCATTATGTAAATGAATGTCCTAAATGTCAGGGAAACTTACCTCAAAAAAGGCCAAGGGATGAAGGCCAATCTTATGATATTACTACAGTTGAAGTGGAATAATAAATGTATTGGTGCTTTTGGACTCAAGGATTATATTTTGGTTATAAGAATAATGAGATATATATATAAGGATTGTACTACAGTACTTGTTGGTTCAGTAAGGTTTTAATATGATGAAGGTAATCATATTTTTAATATGTGACAAAAAGAGAAACTTTAATTTGTTTGGTGAATCTGATGTTACAATTGATTTTGGAATTTAGAGACCTTTTAGAGAAAGTCTGGACAGTGGTATTTTGGATAACTATTAAGGTTGGAATGGATTAAGTTGAACCTTGGATAGTATTTTTTAAGGTTAAAACATTTCTGAAGATTATTTTTGGAATATTATAATACTATAGTTTTAGGAAAAGGACAACCTGCAGGGTGGGGCATAACCCGTCGCGTCGGAAAAAGCTGCAGGAATCGAACCCACAACCATAGTGTGACATGCCTTTATTACCTACCACTAGCCTACAGGAAGTCCCTGGTTATTACAAAATAGTTTTACTAATCTAAATGGTATGTTTTAATATTTGGAACCTTATACAATTAGGATAAATAGAATATTTTTGAGTTCTATTACCTTTTAGAGTTAAAGATGGGTTTGTGGTAAAAAATTATTAAAGAATGAAAGTCTACATGAAAAGTATGTATATTCCCTTACCTTCTTAGTAAATCCCCTAAATAAATTCCTCAACTTTATAAATGGTAACTTAAAACAAAAACGCTACCGGTTAACTTTTCCAATTGGGGATTCAATGACTATTTAACCAATCACAAGTTTGTGATTTTCTTATGGTTAACTTTCTTGTAATCCAGTTTTCTACGACTCTCCATCAGACCTTGGTGGTTTTTTTTTCTTCCATATCCATATTTTCATAGAATCCTAGTATGGGCTATCTCGGGTGACCTTTGTACTTATCTTTCTATCTTTTAAAGTTATATTTTTATTAACCTTATTTCTGATGTGGGTTTTCCACAAAGGTTTTTTCTATTTTCAACCTTTTATTTTCAAATAAAAATTTCAAATTACGAGGACACAATTTATTGAAGGAAGGGAGAATGTAACACCCCGAGCTTCCATGAATACGCTTCTCATTCAATAATGCAATAGCTTGCATTGTACGCAACTTTGAGTTCTAACACACCGCAACTAATCAAAGTAGCAGTTATGAATAGTAATACCCACTTTTTGAAATTATATAAATTTTATATTTCAAAATGGACTTCATTTTTGGATTCGGAATATCAAAATTATCCTATGTTGAATTTTTGGTATTTTTCTGAGAACTTCTATTTTTTTTTAATAGTGAAAAATACTTAAAAAAAACTTTTTTAATAAAAATAATTTATAGTGATAAATTATACTATTGAGTGGTTTTAAAGTATAATTAGAATATATTTTTACCATTTTATCCAATGGTGTTAATTATAATTAATTTCACTTTGAAATTAGACATAAACAATTGTCAATCTTTTGATATATATTGTTTCTTAAAAACACACTATTCGTTGTGACAGCGGGAATTAATTATAAAATTAATTAATGCAACTTATATACTTGGAATTTTGTAAAATAGACATCATTTTTGAATTCGGAATATCAATTATATCTTAGGGTGAAATTTTGGCATTGTTCTGAAAAACTTCAATTTTTGATGAATAGTGAAACCACTAAGTCGTAGTTAAAAAACTAATTTTTCGTTTAAATGAAACATTACCACTTTTTTGATTTGATTTTCAAAAATCCGACATACATGGTTGTCATTAGGAAGTAAAATGTGGTTCAATGGGATTAAAATAATTTTTTTTTGAATAGTAACTTTTAAGTTTAATTAATCGTGATTAAAGGTAATTAGTGAAATTTAAGGTAAAAATGATATTATAAAAATATGAAAATACCTTTACACTTGTCCTACCCCTATTTGATGTGTCATGTACGACCAAGACAATCCATGGGTAAACTTGGGGACCCCATGGAGCCACTTTGGTAGGAAAATGACATAAATAACTTTTATTTAAAGTTAAAATAAAAATGTCACAAACATAAGTTGTTTTACTAAAACGATTTTTAAATGGGGTTATACAAGTCATATTTTTGAATATAAATATTAATTAGAAAGCTGAAAAGATTTCTACATCATTATAGTTTTTTTATAATTTTTAGACATTAAATAAATTAAATTATTTATGACACCATGATGATGCAACGATTACCTCATTAATTAATGATTTAAATAAAATGAAAAGATAATGTAAAATCTAAGGCTTAAACTTGTCAAAAACATATAGTATGAGTAGATTTAGAACCCTTATCACCTTATCCTCGAATTATATAAGTGTGGGACCTTTAAAATCCGAAACTCATTATATAATAAAGTAACATTTCATTACTTTCCAAGAGTGCCCCTCCTCTCCACTTATTAAAGGCCCCCACCACTACCACCTTACTCACACTTTCAAAGCCTTTTGGTTCGGCCATCCTCTGCCCAAATACTCTCCCAACTTCCCTCCCTTACTCCTAGAAGCCTCACTTTGGGCAGAATTGTTCCCAAGGAATCCTTTGGCTCAAATCAAAAGAGTTACCAGATTTTAAGGTAATGTCTTCTCTTATGTTATTTTGTTCTATTTTGCTTATCCAACACCGTAAACTCTTTTTATTCATTTCTGTTGTAATAACACCAGTATCCTCAATATACTAGGATATTGTTATAAGAGTTATTCGAGCTACACTTACACACACCTACATCTAATGGTTAATGAACATACTGTTTCTGTGGATGGCGAATTTCTGCCTCACGAAACGATGATTGTTCAACACTCATATAACACCTTCAAAGGTGGCCATTAATATGTCACTATATTTATATATATGATATATAATATGTTTATGTTTTACTTAAGGTTATGTATTTTTCATTTATGGCATACCTTTATTGTTTCCATTATGGGTAAACGCGATATTTTCATTTTAGGGAGTGCGGACTACCACCCCCTCAAAGTGATTTGAATCGTTAATCCCATATGTGGAATGTATAAAGGATGGATTAAATGATATTATATATTATATTATACTGGATTTATAATATACCTTTATAAAATTATTATTTCATTAAATACGAAATATAAATGAAAGTAGCGTTCATGCGTACGTACGGCTTACCGTCTCCATGAACGGTGCCTTTCATTTCTTACCTCTAAACGTTATGGAATATTATAAATGCATGTATATACTGGATATATATGAGATATATGATATCTATATCATGAATATAATTCTGGATATAATGGATATATCACCACACGAACAACTTTTAATTATAAGAATTGTATTTTTTACTCAAGTACCAAAGATCGACAAAACGACCGTTATTAACTTAAATAATTACAGAATGTTCATAACATGGTAATAAGTTATATAAAAGGAATAAAAATCTTGAAAAATGTTCTTAAACAATTATAAATTAACTCTAGTTTATTATTCAGGAGGTTAAAGAACGATCGAGTCAAGATAGGACGCAAGGTAAGGGAACTTCTTAACCCAATTTCTATTCTTTGGGTTAATCTCCTACTTTCAAATTATGTCATGATATTATTATATCCTATATTGTATTTGTAATTTCATTATTTTTACTTATATTTAATACACATAATATATCTATTTTATTTAAAAAAATGATCTTTGTAAGGTACTTTGTCTCAATCTCCATTCATTGAGGCATATTTTGTTTTATACACAAATTTCTTTTATACGGTGTACAAACCCCTTTGACTTTTACGTTTATTCAAAAGGAATATTTTTATAAGAATCATTTTACTAAACTAAAAAAATGAATGTTTTTCTTGTCGTAAGTATGCGGCGACAACGACTTCTCCACCGCCGTAACCATTATTTGAGTTTCGGCTTCCTCTACAAGCCATAACTTTTTTTTAAATGAAAAATAAATACCAAGTTTTAATTTTCTTTTATTTTCGTATTGAAAATGGTTTTGATAAGATTTTTATTATATTAATGTGTTGTATTGATATCTTTTGATTGAAACATGGAAATGTTATGTTTCCTTTATGCACGTTTTATGTGATACGATTATGTTATGGTTTATGATATGTTTAAACCTTTTCATATGAGGAATGCATTGGATTTAATAAGTGACGGGTGGAGCCCACTTTAGCTCCTCGATGCATCGGTAGGTCTCATGAGACAAACTAGTGTCTTGGCATGAGGCCTTCACAAAATCTTATTTGTGGTCTTGGCACGAGGCCTTGGCTACGTGGTTATGATAGTCTAGCATTATGCATTCCATTATTATGAAAGTAGTTATTGATATTGCATGGGATTATTCGACTAGTAGAATATTCATGTGAGTAAGTAAATGGCATTATTTAATTTTATTTTTTCCATATCATGCTGAAGTTCAAGTTTGAAAAGGCTTTTGTTTTAGTTATACTTTGCCTTAAATGTTAATGTTTATTTATGAAATCTTCCGCAATATTGTTATCCTTGCTGAGAATATGAGCTCACCCCTTTCAATGTTTTAATATTTTCTAGGATGTGAAGAAGTATTTTATGAATGACCTGCAGGGATAGTCAAAAGAGGATATGAGTGTGGACTATGGAGACTTTGTTATTGTATTTTTTCACTTTATGATGTAATGTAACATTTATTAATGTATCTAGTGTTTCCAAGGCTACTAAACTAATTGGTCTTTCGAGACTTGATCTTTTGTGATCATGCCAATGTTACGCAATAATGCACCGACTATGGGTAACTGGGGTCGGGGCGTTACATCTACAAATAGAGATTCATTATCAAGGAGAAGAATAATTTGAAATTTATACTATGTAAATTTTAGGCGAAGTTTTTGTAATATCTTGTTAATTGATAACACTTCTTTGTAAACTTTTTAGAGTTTCTCATAAGGCATTAATTTGTAAGGTTTTTATTATAATTTCATTAATATTTATCTTTATAATTATTGTTTATATGATCTAGTTAATCAATGGATCTCAAGGTTAAATAGACAGAATGTTATTCTGATCAGTTTAATTAAGGGTTATCATGACTGGGGAAATAGATATTTGTCTCATCATTATGATGAGGGATTCCAAGGTGTGGAAGATAGAACTTATCATGGTTTAAGTCATGGATACCTAAATTCAGGTTTAGATACTTCCTTAACACTTGAGGTTAAAGTGTAAAACCTTTTGAGGAAAGTTTCTATGAGTTTTTCTTACATTATTTAATGAAAGTTTTATTTATTTATTATATCTATCATTATAAGTTTTATATTTTTCATTGGGTATATTATAAAAATAGTACATCATTCTGTATAAAAAATTTTTAACTCTATTTATAAAGTTAATCAATACAGATATTTTATGATAAAATTTCTTAAGGAGGATGGAAAAAAATTTAAGTTTGAGTTTTGTAAACTATTATTCACCACCTACCCATATTTTAGTATATCATATACTCCTTTGATCTTAAATTTGGTATCCGATTAGATTTATTCTTATTATAAATTGATTACACTGGCCTTATTTTATATAAAAGTGTGTCTTTTTTTTAATATGGTAGGTTTGTTTATTGGGGCACTTGAGAATCTTAATCCAAGATGACCACCAATCTTTGATGGTACTGATTATGAATAGTGGAGAGATCTTGTGAATACTTTTGTTATCAATTCTAGTGTGGATAATTTTACTATGATTACAGGAAGTTATCTAATTCCACATAAGTAAGTTACGTCTTTCAATAGAGAAAAAAAGTCGAATATTAACTGAATTATCATGTTAAAATAATTTTTTGTGCTTCATGAATAGAAAATTTTATAGTCATATTTCATATTTTAAAATGACTAACCATATATGGAAGAAGTTTTAAGTTATGTATTTTGAATGTTCTATTGTTTTAGAAACTCAAAGTGAAATGTTATGTATAGATTATTTGGAATTTTAATTTCTACCTGGTGATTTGGTAACTAAAATGCATCATTGGTTTATAACTATAGTACACAGTTTAAAGTATTTGGGTGAAAATGGTTGAAATATGAGTAGTTTATAGAGAAAATTATAGATATTATTCCTAAATAATATGAATCAAAGATGATAGATATTTATGATACTAAATATCTTATAAAATTGAGTTTAGATTATTTGATTGGAAATATCATGAATTATGAGTGTAGACTAAAACATGGTGTTGAGAAAGATAAAAATAAGAATGGAGTATCATTTTCTTTGCAACAATTGTGCCTCACTGATAGCACAAACTCCCCACTTTAGTAAGTCCATTAGGTCCTAGCCCACCAGGTACCACCAGTTTCCCCACAAACATGTGGTCCCTACCCTGGGTACCACCCACATGCATGAACGGGTCATCAAACTAATGATTATCCCCATAAGCTAACACATGTTCTTCCCAGTGTGCTTTTTCCTCACTCACACACACCCTGGGAAACTTCCTAGAAGGTCACCCATATTGATCACTACTCTAGGCCAATCATGCTTAACTGTGGACTTATAATTAAGTGGGATCCCGAAAATAAAGGTGCACCTTGTTTACATGATTCATATCATTTAGTAATTTAACCCTTTATCATTCTGGGGTGTTACATCCCCCTGTTTAAAGAACAAAGTCCTCATTGTGGACCATACATCTCAACCCAGGAAGTGCACCGCACTTAAGGTTCGGTTCCTGATCTGATACCAATCTAACAAATGATCCCCACTGACATCACAGACACCACACCTTTGCATGGTCGTCAGGTCTCGGCCTACCATTTGCCTCGTAGACATGTGGTACCCTCCCTAGGGCCCACCCACATGCCTAAATGGGTCATAAAACTAATGACTATCCCTATATGCCAATATATGTTCTTTCCAATGTGTTTTTTCCTAACTCACACACACCCTGGGAAACTTCCCAGAAGGTCACCCATCCTGATCACTACTCTATGACAAGTACACTTAACTATGTAGTTCTAATCAGGTAGGCTCTCAAAAAGAAAGTTTCACCTTGTTGACATGAGTCTTATCAGTTAGTCATTTAACCCTTTATCATTATGGGATGCTACATTCTTCCTCATATACTATAGCTAAGAAATCATGATCATGTTGGAAATTTTCTAAATCTTCTAAGAAGAATAAATATATAATTGAAACAAAAATTAGTTCCTCAGAGGTAAGTGAGAATGATCTTGCTCAACTTGATAAGATAATTAATAGAATCATTGATAAGAATTATTTTTGTTATAAGTATAAGAAAAATAAAAAATGAAAGAAGTGATAAGATAGACACTTCAGAAATGATTTTTTATAAATAAAAGAAACCTATACAGATTACACCAAATGTTTTTGAGATTGAAAAAGAATGAATAAAACAAGGAAGTTCTATAAGAAAAAGGGTAAGAAAAGTTTGAAAGATTCAAGAACTTGGAGTGTAAGTAGTAGAGATAATTCCTCTAAAAGTTCTTCAAATAATAACAGTGATGGTTGGAAAATTATGGGCTCTTATATAGGAATTCAAAATACCAACCAATTCTTCATAGAAAAGGTATATATTTAATCTATTTCAAATTTATCATTGAATTATAACTATCTATATTCTGATGATGAATATAGTACTACTTATTCAGAAAAATGAAAAGTTATTATATCTGATGATGAAGATAATTTACCTAGTTTCAAAGAATAAACTAGATATTATACTTTTCTATAAAATTAAAATAATAAAGTTATCAAATACTATAAATATATTAAGGCGTAACTTTCTAAATAGATTTATAGGATTTCAAAAATTACCTAAAAAATGTCAAATCTTACTTTAGAATTAGAGAAAAATATAATTTTATCTCTAATATAGAAGATAATATTATATTTGTTAAATTAAATTATGAAATACATAGGTTAATGAAACTTTTATCAAATTTTACTTATAGGAATAACTTTTTTGACAATTTATACAAAATTTTGAGACCACGCCAAAAAACTTCTAGGATTTGTTTTACTATAGAAAAAGCACATTTTCAAAATAATTAAATTATTCCCAAAGTGAATTTCTATAAAAATTCCAGAGAGGTGGACAATAGAAGAAAAAATGTTCTAGGAATAAGGTAAAATCTTTTATATTTCATAAATCTTGTATCTCTAAATAATTAATTGTCATTCAATATAAGAAATTTGGGAAGAAGTGGATTCCTAAAGTTCTTTTTGCTAATAATTTTAGACCCAAGAAATTGTGTGTATCAAAATCCTAATGTTTATATTTTACGGAAATAGGTTGAATGCTAACAACCAAAATATTTGATAATGAGTAGTGTTTATTCTAGATATATTGGGTAATAAGAAATTTTTATAAAAGATAGTAAATATTAAAGGTGTAAAAGAAACCATTGTAGACAATGGTCAAGGAGAAATGTATGGTATTTGTGACATTAAACTTATTAATAAATTTTTTGTTTCAAATGATTTGTTTTCTATATTTCTTAAGAAAAATCCCATCAGTATAATCTGATTATGTGATAAAGTTTAACTTGTGAACTTAAGGAATGATAAATGAACTATTCAAAGTTCAAAAGAAAAATTTATTATTTCTACCAATAGGTATGATTATTTTTACACTTTAAACTTAAAAGACCTTAGGATCCATGTTCTACCTTTCCTAAGTGTAGTGGATGATCAATCTTTTTTATTTCATAGAAGGTTTGGAGACTGTAATTTAAGAACATTAGCCAAAATTTTAAGAAATGACTTATTATATATCTACCAAAACATTGGATTAATTATTCTAGAGTTTGTGATCCTTTTCAATTTGGTAATCAATATAATTCAGGCTTTAAATATATTAGTTAAGTTTCAACTTTTGATGCTCTATAGTTGGTGCATGTTGATTTATTTGGTACAAAAAAATTGAAAGTATTAGAGTAAAATATTATGTATATGTCTTGGTTTATGACTATACTAAATATAAATGGGTTTATTTTATTTTTATAAAAAAGTAATAGTAGTAATAAATAGGTAAATACTTTTTGATAAGGGATATAATCAAAAAACCATATATAATATGAATAATCTATTTCTCTAGTAACTAAACTTGAATCTATTTGAATACTTCTATCATTTTCATAATTATTAAAATTTACTCTTTATCAAATGGATGTTAAGTGTGGTTTTTTAATTGATATATATATAAGTAGTTTTATGTAGAACAAAAAACAGGTTTTGAAAACAAAAAATTTCCATAAAATGTTTATAAACATACTAAGGGGCTCTATGGACTTAAACAATCCCCAAGAGCCTGGTATGATAGACTTACCCAGTTTTTACATAAAACATCCTTGTTAAGGGATTTTCTTATCTAAAACATTTTATTAAGAAATTTTTTAATGAAAACATAATTTTTGAAATTTATATTAGTGACATTATATTTACCTCAACACAAAAACCTCTTTCTAATTCTTGTGTAGATATTATGGAGTCTGAGTTTGAAATGAGCATGATGGGTGAACTTACGTTTTTCCTTGGTTTTCAAAATCTTAAAAACTTAGAAGGTAATTTATTAAATCAGAAAAATTATATAAAATATTTACTTAAAACTTTTGTACATGACAATTCTAATAGTTTTAGTACTCCTATCATAACCTAAAAATCCATTGATCTTGATGAATCTAGAAAACTAGTGGATAGAAAACTTTTTAGAGGAATGATTTTTAGTTTACTATATCTTATAACTAATTAGAAAAAATTAATTTTTTGTGTATGATTATGTGTGATATTTCAAGATAATAAAAAAATAATCTCAAATTAAAGCTGCTAAATTAATTCTCTGTTACCTTAAGGGAACTATGGATCATGGATTATTTTATTCTTCTGGAAATGATTCTGAAGTAATTTTTTTTCATATGATGACTTTGGTGGATATAAATTGGATAGTGAATTTAAATTTGTAAGTTATCGTTTCTTAGGATAATATTAAGTTTCTTGGTTCTTTAAGAAACAATAATCAGAAGCACTTTCCACTACTAAATCTGAATATGTAATAGTTGGAAGTTGTTGTGCTCAAGTTTTGTGGATAAAACATACACTCTCTAATTTGGGCATGATGTTTAGTAAAAAATATTATTTTTTGTGATAAAAAAAAATTCCATATAATTAATTATAAACTCATCATATCACTCATGATCCAAGCATATATATATATAAGACACCATTTTCTTTGGGATCATACACAAAAAAAAAATTATTTTACCTTTTATCAAAACACAGGAACAACTCATTGATATTTTTAAAAAACCCCTCAATTTTGATATATTTGAATATATTAAAAAAATATTAGAATATAAAATATAAAATGATCATTTATTTACTTCTTTTTTATTTATCTCCTTACAGTGAAAAACTTCTCGAAAGATGGAGGAAATTTTCCTTATTTTATTTCTATTATTATGATTAATTTATGATTTGTATAAAAATATCTAAATATAGATTTTTAGAAACTTATTAATTTTTATCAAATAATGCTTATTCTGGAGTTTCATCATACAGACTCTTTCCTTTGCCTTTATTATATAGCCAATGTATTCATATTATAAGCCAAACATTTTTAACAATGTTTGTAAAACTTTATCTAGGAGATTAATCTTTGTATCTTTTATTATAAGTATTTCGTGTTTTTTATAATCATTATAAGATTTTTTAAATTACATTCAAGTTTCATCAGAAGAAATGTTTTTCTGATAAAACTTATATTCTTTTTGAAAAATATTATAAAACTTCAATATTTTGAGAATACTTGTATTTCTTAAATACATTACATCATCATTGTTTGAGATTCATAGTCATTTTTTGATCAAAATGAGGTTTGTAAACCTTATCCATTAGATCTAAGGAATTTAAATCATCTCTCTATCCATGCTTATATATTGTAGGAGTTGAACCCTAAGCCTCTTTTCTCCTCACTATTTTTTTAGAGAGGAACCCTTGTCAGATTATTTCTTATTTTTCTATTGGTTTTATGATTAACATGATTTTATTTGAGTTTGAATTATTGCTTCTCATGGAATCCTAAAATGATTTTACCACCAGGGACATTGTAAAGGAAAGATAATTGAAAGGTTTTTTTTGAATGGTGTGAATCATTGTCAAAATAAACTTTTTATTCTAAGGATGAGAATCCCTATGTGTTTTTAAAGAAGAATTTTATTTACATTTTCAAGCTATTTTTAGATAATTTTACATGTATTTTGAGTTCAATGAGGTTCATGGTTTGAAAAATTTATCATTTACTCTATTTTTAAAATCATACAATATTAATCTTGATAATGTTTCTAAGTTGGTTAGAATACAACTAAAAGGATAAGTCAATCTTGTTACTCATAAGTTGCTTGAAAAAAATAGATCTTTTGAGAAATATCGATTAGATATTTCTTTATTTCCTTTATGTAAGAAAGTTAGAAAATTTTGTCCCCTTACACTGAATTCAAGGATAATTTATCTTTAGGTACAAAACTTTCTTATACCTAGTAAATGTGGAAGGGACACCCTAAAAGTTTAATACATTAGTTTTTAGACTTTATTTGTAATATGAGAAAGTTTAACATAATATAGTTTATGCCCAATAATATCAAGGCAATAAATACCAGTTTATTTAAGTTGAATAATCTATTATATCTTAGATTTATTAAAAAAATGTTGGTTAGCTTCATGAAGTACCATAATATTAAGAATGAGGTGGTACTGGTTCGAGAAAAAACTTATTATTTTAGTAAAGAGATAATTGCTAAAATAAAGGTTATTTTTATTCTTACTTTAAACCAATTTCTAGAAACATATAAAAAAGGTTCATCCATTAATGAAGTGGAAGATTATTATAATAATGTAATTTTGAAAATAAAAAATGGTTATGATTCTAAAAAATATACCAATTTGCAAAGAAATATAATCAAAACCATGTCTGAAGAGGCATTTCCAGAGTTTATAAAAAATAAAGGAGGAAAGAAGGATTATAATATATATTTTGGTTTATATTTGGTTTATTATAAACCCTTTAAGGATCAAGTTTATCATAACTTGGGTGAAGAATAAAATAATAAGATGCAAGTAGAGAAAGAGAGTAAAGAAAAAGATTCAAGATATTTCCTAAAGGAAATTGAGAAATATCATTCAAGAGTTTAAATAAGTGAGTACGAATTTTTGGATAATGATCATATTAAGAAGGATTAGTGGATTCCAATTTCATTATAATTTCTATATGTTTCTCTTATAACTAACTAGTTGGAAGAATCTTAATCCATTCTAGATGAACTAAATCCTATGTTCGTTTGAAAAGATAAATGCAAAGAATTTATTATAGAAGAAGATCGAGTAGACGTTTCTCAACCTAGTAAGAATGTTGTTCAAGAAATGGATATTGAGAAAGTTAAATAAGTTTCTCATACCAAAAAACCTACTCAATCACTCAAGAAGATAAATTTATGAAATTAGGATGTGGTAGTTGAAGGTTAAAAAGTTTTTTGGATATTGAGGAAACATCATATCATACCTTTACTTATTTATCATCCCAATTAGAGAAGGAAGTTGTTCATATAGAATAATAGGAATAATAATATTAAATGAATGAAGAGTAAGAATATAAAACAAAACCATCAGATCAACCTGTGATCGATGAAGAGGAAGATTTTATAAAGGTTTTTAATTAAAAGTTCATTGAAAAAATAATATATCCTATAAAGACGTAGAAAATTAATTTCTTTAGGAAATTTATACTAATTTCACAAATCCTATCCCAAGTACAGTCTTAAGATGATGGAAATGAGAATAAACTATTTTAACAAGGTTATAAAAATTCTTTAAGGAATAATGAAAATTTTTCTAAATATTCATGCTCGTTGTAAATGCATCCAAGGAAAAGTTGACATCTTGAAAAATTAAATCCCTCTCAAAAATATTGTTGAGAATGTTATCCAAAATGAATCTTCCTTAAATGATTTTAAGGTAAAATATAAGGTTTAATTGATAAAGATAAATAGTGTTATAATTTGGATAAATCATATCAAGGGAGACATCAAGTTACTTAATGATAAAATCAGTGATATTAAAAGGGAAACCAAAATAATTTTGAATATTTCAGATATCATCAACATCAAATTTTATAAAGTCACAATGGTAATATATGATATTAAATTTTTTGTTATGAAGTAGTATTAGGAACTTTCAAAATAAGGGAAGAAGATTAAATCTATTGAAAATAAATTTAAAAAACTTCAAATAGTAGTTAAGGAAACAGAGAAGACTCTAGATGATCTTAGGAAAAAAATAGGTGATCATCAAAATGTTTTCAAAGAAAGAATGATTTTTTCCTGACTCTTGAGAATTTTAGTAATGACCAAACATAATTTTTATGGATTAATGATTTTGAATGGTGGATGAATGTTTTTTTCTTATATACATATCAGTTATTTTTTTCAAGATTTTTTCTATAAAATTTCATCATAAAAAACCCTTTATGTGGTCAAGGATTTCTACCGCCTCAATTGTAAATCTTGGTGCATTGCTTCCCTTTCAAATATATCACAGATATTGAATCCTTCATATATTTTTATCAACAAACTTTTGTTCTTTTGTTCCACTATATCTTTTTATATCCATTTTCTTCCTGCATCGGATGAACTCAAATCCAATTTTTTCTACTTCATCACCCCTCCATTCATCAGAAGTAAAGAAACCATATTTTACTCCTTCTTGTGGTATTAATTTCCTCTCCTATAAAATGTATCTCATAAGCCCCAAAAAAAAATTTCTACATAACATTAATGTGGTAATTTCCTAATAGTATCTGTCACATCAAATGGTTATAGAATTTCCCTACTATAATGATAACCTTGAAATTATCTGACAATATATTTATACTTATGCCCTATGTTTTAGATAACATCCAACTAATGAGATATAGATAATATTTTACTATCATATATTGGGGGATTATATGACACTAAGAATTCTTATCATGAAGTTCGTACTTGGTAATCTCTAATAATGGAGGTTTTGATCACTGGACCACCAATAGTAATTCCACTTGTTATTTGTGTTATTAGATATTCCTATTAGTGGATGTGTGTATCGATTCTTATACTTTAAATTGTTATTAATTTATATCATGAATTGAATACTTTGGTATTTTGATGAAAACTGTGATAACATATTCTCACAATAAAGTAGGATACTTTGGGTGCATCATAAGTGATATGACATTTATTGAATAAGTTAAGAAATGATTTTTCACTTCCAAGTTAATTGAAGATGATATCTATGACTATTTTCTTCAAATGGAAATGTTTAATTAAATTTATGTTCATTGTATTTTATTGACGATTTCATTTCAAATAATAAAAAAAATTAATCAAGCGTATAGTGTGATGACATAGGTATGCAACCTATCTGATGAGATATCAAGACAAAGGGATTATATTACACTATAAGTATTAATATGAGGTTATTTTCATTGACATTAACTTTTTTCTCTATGGGTGTCTTAGTGTGTTGTTAGACAGTGATCTTGGACTTCAGGAAAGTTTTTCTATTTCAATGGAGAAAGAGACCTAAAGGGTCCCACATAAGTGTATCCAGAATCTCAATTAAACTATTTAAATTTAATATTAATAATAAATATTATCCTCAATTTTTAGAATAAAAATTATTTAGATTATGTTATGACATTAATTCAATTTCCATTTATTCGAGTTTATAATATATTTGAGTTGAATATTAAAATAAAAAATTTATTTATAAGTTTGGTTAATATTATGTTTATTTACTTATTGAATGAAATTTATAAAGATATTTATTTATTTAAATAAATATTTATTATTCAAGGTATTATAAATTTTGAGGAGGATTGACGGGCCGAGTTAAGGACCTGATGAAAACGATTTATTAAGAGATGAGTTTATCACCTATCATGAGAATATAATTATAATATTATTATTATTTGGAATGGGATTTATATATAATAAAAAATCAGATAAAGGGACTTTATAAAATTACTAATTATTTAACCCTAAGTATAAAATCAAAATTATATAATTTCTTGTGGTGGTGAATAGTTGTTCACAATGGATTATCTCAAGAGAATTATCTCAAGATCATGAGAACCTCTAAAAATTCCATCAAGAACATAGAGAGAAAATCCTAGTAAATATGACATTTATCCTAAGGAAATAAAAGTGAGATGAAAATCCCTTACCTCAGGTCTGAATGGTCACATACGTTATTTATCATCCTAAATAATAAACTTATGTTAATTATTTTCTTAATAATATTTTTTATGATATTATTCGTTTTATTTTATTTATTTCCATTTTTATATTTAACTTTTGAATCAATTAAATTCACGTTAGACATTTTGACCATATTTGGTTCATATATCCAAAATAACTATGGTAAGTTGACTATGGTAAAATAGATCATTGTTATGTCATATAAAGAATAATAATCATGTAATATTTATTTTTTTTATATGTAAATTATAATTTTTAAACATACCATGAATTCTAGTTGTGAAAAATGAACTACGTTACAATCATGGAGACAGTAAGTCATAAAAACGTAGGAGTAACATTTTGATTTTTCAACGATAATTATGGAAAGAAGATAAGTATTGTTTTATATTTATATAATTATAATTTTATCATGAATACCCTAATATTACTTTTAATATACTTATATATGTCATCAATATGATGTGGTGATGAAGAACGAATATCATCGCCTCATGGAGGTGGTAGTCCACACGTACATACGAACGACGTTATCATTTTTCAGTGATTGGAAAGGTAAGAAATTAATTGATATATTATATTTTAACAATGATAAATATTTCATGAATATAATATATATACATTAAATTAATAATTAAAACTATTTGTAAGAGTAGGTGATGGAAAATGAATTACATCGGTTCATGAGACAGTAGTCTGTCATACACACGAATGATATTTTTTTTTAAATTTTATGGAAGATTTGGTTTTATCTTTATATAGTATTGAGTTATCATATAATTTTATCCTTAATTACTTAAGTTCCATTAGTTTCAACCTTCTTTGTTCTTCAACAATATTAAACTTCAGGTTTACATGTTTGAAAACCCAATAAGATTTGTGTTGCAGCTAAATAGGCATGTGACAATATTTACTATAAATAATTTGGTAGGGAGACATACCTAGTGGTGTCTTGTAGTCAGTTCTATATGACCACATTGTATCTTCTAGATTCTTAATCTAGTCCTCATGGATCAGTTTTATTGTCTTTTCTAAAATCCTTTTGACTTCTCTGTTGGATATTTTGGCCAGACCATTCATTTTAGGGTGGTAGACAGTGTAGGTTTTATAGTGTACTCTATATTTCATCATGAGTTTCTCCATGTTCTTATTATAGAAATGGGTTCCTTGGTCACTGATTATAGATCTAGGTATTTCAATCCTAAAAAATATGTTTTAATTTAGAAATTAAATTACATTGGAAATGGCCCCATAAATTCAATTCCCTAGACATAAAATATTTCACAAAAAATAAATGGTTTGGGTTATTTATTTCCTTTTGTAAATTCCACCATTAAACTGGAATTTTAGACATTTTTTACAAAAATAATAATAATTTTTAAATATTGATGCCCAAAATAATCTATCTTCTAAAATCTTTAAAGTCGTTCTTTAGGGTCCAAAGTGGCCTCCACATACAAGTGTGTGTAAAAAAAGTAATGAATAAATTTTTTCCTTAGGAATACACCTTCTAATGATTTTATCATTGAAAATTTTCTATAAATAAGGGTCCTACCAAACATAATGTTTTGATTCAGACATTAATTTAGAAGTTTGGTGCTTGGATAATAAATAAGGTACCTTGGATGTGACCAAAAAATCACTATAGTAGCATACCAGGGAAATAGTGTCAGGTTGTATAGCTTCTCACTAGGGAAGGAATCATCTAGGCTAGTCTTTGAGACAGGTTATACCTTGGAAATGTGAGGTAGTCTACTCATATGGTCAGACCCTAATTTTCATATCCCTTCTTATATTTAATCTCGGTGTTAATATATTATAGTAAAAACATACATCTTACCATGATGGTCTTAGAATCAGTATTCTTGATCAAATATCTTAAATATATTTGATTTAAATTATAAATTACCTTACTCCCTAAAATATAAGAATTGAATTTTTCTAAAGAAACAATAATAGACAATAACTCCTTCTCTGTTGTTTTGTAGTTGATTTGGGAATTGTCAAGGGTTTGTGAGATGTATGTTATAAATTGTGGAAGCCTATCAATATTTTGGGATATCATAGACCCTACAGCTCTATTTTAGTTGTCATACATTGTCTCAGAGGGGTGACTCCAGTTTTCTTGGAAAATAATAGGGGTAGTGGTTAAACATTCTTTTATTTTTTTCAAATCATGTCCTACAAGAATCATTAAATACAAAGACAATTTATTTCTTGGGTAGGTTAGTTATAAGAAAATTAATTTTTCTAAATTCCCAAATATACCTTTAATAAAATCCAACATGGCCCAAAAATGATCTAATGTTTCAAATAGTGGTCGGATAGGGCGGTGTGAAAATGATACAAATTTTGGATTTATCAAACAAAATTCCTTATTTAGAAATAAAATTTCCAAATACATTCTCTTTTTGCAACATAAAATGGAGTTTTTAAAATTTCAACACTGATTATTTTTCAATGCATCTTTGTAAAACCATTTCTAAACTCTCCAAATAATTTTAAAAACAAGTTCTATACATAGTGAAGTCATCAAGGAAAAATTCTAGACAACTTTAAATAAGGTATGAAAAGATACTCAACATGCATCGTTTAAAGGTACTTAATGAATTATAAAGACCAAAGGGCATCCTTCAGTAATAAAATGTACCAAAGGGGCATGTAAAGGTGGTATTTTATTCGTCATAGGGTTCTATTGGAACTTGTAAATATCTAGAGAAACCATCTAGGAAGCAATAATTTTATTTGCTATCTAATTTCCCCAGTACATGGTCTAAAATGGGTATGGGGAAATGTTCTTTCCTAGTTACATGGTTTAATCTTATGTAGTAGATACAAACACTCAAACAATTCGAGATTCTAGTGGGTACCAATTCATTATTTTCATTCCTCATAATTATGAACCTAGTTTTTTTGGGAACAATTTTAATGGGGCTCACCCATTGGGAACCTAAGATGGGATAAATTATTTTATCTTTTAAGAGTTTATCTAATTATTTTTTAGCTACCTCCAAGATGGTTGGGTTGAGTCTTATTTCGGGTTGTCTTATAAATTTTGATCCATCTTCTAACAAAAAAATCATGTATGTAGTGAGACTAATTCTTAAAATATCTTCTAATGTCCATCCGATGGATTTAACATTATTTTTCAATATGTTCATTAATTGGTTTTCATGTTTAGGTTCTAAGTGGTTGGAAATTATGACTGGCAGTGTCTTATCCCCTTTTAAAAAGGAATATTTTAAATTTCAGGGTATAAACTTTAATTCTAATTCGTGGGGTTTTCTAGGGGGTTTTTTACTTCGGTATCATCCATTCTGGCCACTTTCACATGTAATAAAGAATTATTAGTGTCAAATTTAAGTAACTCATTAAAATAATCAATTTATTCAATTTTATTAGTAGTTTAAATTTTTTCCATATTAATTTCATTTTCAAAAAAAATCTAGCAGTTTAGGTGTTTCAAAATCTTCTCCTAATCTAAGTATGTCATCGAACATTTCAATTTTCACCATATATAAACAATAAATATCAAAATTCTTTAAGGTGAAAAAAAAAATTTCTTTTTGTGGTTGTTTTATTGAATCAAGAATATTGAAATATATGGTCTCTTCATTAAATTTAATGGAAATAGTGCCTTTATTTACATTTATAATGGTTTTAATGGTTTTAGGAAAGGACTTCCTAGAATGATGGGGGAATGGTATTTACCTTTTTCTTCTTCCATGTTGAGGATTTATAAGCCTACAGGGAATGGGTAACCTTTTACAGTTACCAAGCTATCCTTAAGGACGCCTATCAGATAAGAAGTGGCTCTATAGGAAAGTTGTACCACCACACAGATGGGTTTGAGTTCTTCTATATATATATAAAATAAATAGAATAAGGAATTAAATTAATTTAATCACCAAAGTCACATAATTTATTGGAGAAAATATGCTTACCAATTGTGTAGGAAATAGAAAACATACTTGGGTATTGATATTTTGGGGGAATTATGGGGTTCTAAGAGCAGAAACATTCTTACCTAGTCATACCACTTCATTTCCTTTTAATCTCCTTCTATTAGTTCACATTTACTTAATTAATTTTTCATACCTTGGAATCTATTGAATTGATTCCAGTAGGGGTATTGATTTCTACTTTCTTGAAAACTTCCAGCATCTCATGCGGTAATGATTACTCTTTGGTTCTTATTGGTTATTGAATTCTTATAAGAAAGGGAGTTGGTTGTAGAATTTCTATGATTTTACTTTAATATTTTTATGGTTCTTTCCCTACCTCCTCCTTAGACTCTTTTTATGAGCTAGGGTCTTACTTCTAGTGACTTCTAGTTTCAAGTCCCAAGGGAAATCCCTTTTTTCTTACAGTTATTCTCCACTTCTCAAGGTAATGGAACTAAAATTTACTTTAGAGTTTTTTAATTTTTTTGTTGGAATATTTATTGTACCTTGATTTAAAATATTATTTAGTGTGTTCATGAGATGGAAAATTTTTCCTTTTAATTATGTTAATTTGGACCCAAGATTGGTGTAGGTGGTGTGCTGATTATTTTGAGATTTTATTACTTGTCTGAATGTGTCCTTCATTAATAGATCTTGTGGTTTTCCTTACTGCTAGCTTGTAGATATTTTGAAATTATGTATTTAGAATGGGAGGGTTTTAAAAGTCTATTGAGAAGTTTGTTTAAATGGAGGTATTTGATCCTGTTGGATTCCATCACCAAATTGGTGAGTGTGGAATTCTCTAAATCATTAGTTTTCACTTGGATGGTTTTGTAATTGTCTTTGGTACAAGACATCAAAACTTTTTGTTCATTGAATTTGAGGACATCTTCCATTAAAATGTTCCTCAGAATAGCATAGTTGGAGAGACCTTGGAGGTGTGGTGATGATTCTTGAAATTTTTTCATATCTCATTGTCTCACAAGGGAGGTTAGTTCTTCAATTATATTTTCTAAAAAAGGAAAGTTGAAACTTTTAACCTCGTGAACTCCCCTAGTTTCAGTTCTGATTCCAATATGTTGGGAATTTTTATGAATCCTTTCAATGAGTAATTTCACCTCATCTGGTGATTTATCAATTAGTTCCCCTCTTAAAGAAGAATCTAGTAGGTTTCAATCATTATCCCTCAACCCTTGGTAGAAAAATACCAAGAAGTGATCTTCTTCATATGTCTAGTGTGAGTAGGAGTTTATTGGTTGGAGTGAGTATCTCAAGATGGGGTGAATTGAGTACCTAATAAAAAATTTATGTTAAAACAAGTTTAAATAAAATCCCCCAAATAATTAAAATAACCCAGTTAATCAAAATAGCAGATTAATATAAGTTATAATATTTTAAAATATTTCTCAAAGAGAAATTATGTATAAGTTAAAATAATTATGAAAATTAATTTATCCTTCAAAATAAATCCAATTAATAAAAATCTTATGAAAACACAAATTAATATTAACTATCAAAGTAGTGGTTTTTTTACTGTTTAAAAAATATTTATTTTAAATCTTATAAATAATACAAAACAAAAAACACAATAAAAAATTCAAAAGGTTCAGTATTAAGCTGAGACCTAATCCTATCCACTTAGAAATTGCCGACTTTAAAGTAGATTATATAAAATAATATTGATCCAAATCCTGGATCAGGCATACACAACATCTAACCATCTATCCAGGACACTCAAGGACCTCTTCCACAACAACCATGGGAATAAAAAATCGCAAGCCACATAGGGACCTCTTCTAAAACACCATGGGTAAAAAAATATAAAGATAGTAGAGAATATGTTAAGTATATTCTAGTTAAATTATAGGATATACTGTGTATGATTAATAAACCAGATAAACCATAGAATAGTAAAAATATAAAGACAACAAGTAGAAATAGAAAGTAAAAAATGTTAAGAAGGTAGTGTTTCTCTATCTGATGTGTTCTTAATAGTTGAGTCTCCTTGGATATAGCTTGAAGAGAAGCTCAAGTTATTTCTTCGAAAGTTGTAGAAAAACAGAGTGTTTTAATCTCTCTTTTTCTGTATGTATGAAAGGTTAAAAATTTTCTATTGTCTCCACTCTTTCACAGATGGTTGAAGTTATAGATGCTTTATGAAAATCTATTTAGAAAGTCTCACACTTGATCTGGTTTTCCTTTTTCTCAGCCAGTATGCATCTCTCAATTTTTCACATTAGGGAGTCTACTTCTCATTTTATCAATATCATGACAGAGTATCTGTTTGAATAACAATAATCCAGATCTTCTTCTCTTAATACTGATTAACTGACACAAACTTTAACACATTCATGCAATAGTTTAATAAAAATTAATAAAATTACTGTCAATATTAAATTGGATAATATAGTAATTATAAATATTTAATTCAAAATAAATATAAATAGTGATGGTGACTCTTATGAATGGTGAGACAATTTTGATGGTGAATGAAGCTAGTGGTGAGTCAGGACAACAATAAGTCAGGTTGATGGTAGGTCATTCTTAATGGTGTGTCTTCTCTAGTAGTAGGTCATCTCAACACTTGTCCAAATTTTGAGGTGACTAAGTTTTGATGGTGAGTCATCCTCTAGGAGTGGGTCTTTTCCATACATAGCCAAATTTTCATCCTCACGATTTCAGGTCTTATGGTGACTCATACTCAATAGTGAGTCATGTCTGGTGGTGGGTCTTTCCAATACTTATCCATAGTTTCACCAAAATTTCTTATATGATAAAATGTTATCATAAATAATAAAACCATTAATATAATAAGAGATATGATTTTTTGATCATTAAAACAAGGGTGCCAACAATATTTCCCTTTTTTATGAACACCAATCATGGAATTCTTATAAACCATGTATAGAATAAACTAAGGTTTTGAAATAGATCATCTTAGCACTTTAAAAATATATAGTGAGATTTTGATCATAATGGTATCAAAGGTTGTTAAATAGTTAGAAGTATCATAGATAGTTAAAAAAATCATAGAAAATATGGTGTTAGAGTAATAAATTAAACACATATAGTCTAAAAATAAATATCATTAATGAAGGTATCAAAGGACAGTATTACAGTTAGAGTAGCATATTCATTTGCATAAAATAAACATTTGAAAACACTATAAAGGATGGTATCAAAGAAACATCACTGTAAAATGAATAAATAAATTCCATAGATTCATTCTCCCCCATTAGGGATTATCAAAAAAGTGAAAATAAAATAGGAAATGTAAAGAAATGGAAGAGGAATAAGAAGATAGTTGTCATTGAAAAACAAAATTAAAGTGCATTAAATAAGAGATAAAACAAAAAATTATACAAAAAACCATATCAAAGACTAAAGGTCTAATATAAACTCTTCTCTAGAGTTTCTTTGAACTTTCCCTTATCATAAGTAGAATGCATGTTAGTGGAGGATGAGTTAACATTTGGTATGGATGTAGGGACATCCATTAGAGAAGGATTCTATCTAATAATTATAGTCCTGAGATGCTAGATAGATTCTTTTGGAGTCATAATGAAAGGGTAAAAGTGAGTAGGTAAAGGTTAATTTTGATCTCTGGTAACACCCGGTCTGAAAAAAATTTCAGCAAAAGCTGGATGAGTGAGATAAGAAGTGGATGGAATGGTATCCTGATCCACCATTGTAGTTCCAGAAACATGATTAAAGGGATTCATGTGATTTATGAAGTTAGTAATTATATTTCCTACTCTTTCTATATCACTAAACAAGTCTTTTTTATCTTATATGAACAACATGAGCACTGGGTTCATCACTTTCAACTGATTAACTTGTTCTTTAAAGGCTTGAGTTATCGGAGGAATTCGAAGGATCTCATTAATAAATTTGAAATGAGAGATAACCTCATGATTAGTATAAAAACTTGAAAGTTAATAATTTATATCCTTTTTAATTTTATCTCTATCATCTGTTAAATCCTTCATATACTTTCTAACCATCATATGTATATGATCATTTTTATGTCGTCTCTATCTCAAACTTTCCTGAGGGAGGTCAGGTACATCACCTAAATACCATGAATCTATTCTCTAATCACTAAACTGATCAATTCAACCTCAAAAGGAGGATATGGATCACTCGGATTATAAGCTATAGAAGAAAGATTATCCACCCTCTCTAGAAATGCATCTATATAATCTTTAAAGTAAGATCTCATCTCATCCACTGTAGATCTCAAAGTCTCTATCTCATTTAATAACCTCATATTCTCTATCTCCACTTCCTGAATGTGATGCACTGTATTTTCCTAGATGTTATGTATCACAATATAAAATAGATACCTTTAATCTCTCTCACTAAACTTAGTGACCTGAGGTACCATGTTTCTTAATAAAAAAAACCAAAATCTGAGATCAGCCTTTCCCTGAATGATTCCAAGTCATATCTAGATATAGTATCAACTGAAATTGATGCAATGGTAGGTGTAGGAAAATAAAAATAAAATATTTTCAATTCCCCTACAATGTCTATTTTTTCTACCAATTATCCCTTAGGATCTATCTCTTCTCGAATAGAAGGTTCACCATACTTTGGTGGACAGTTGTCATCATCTGAATCGGAGTAGTCTAAGCCTAGTCTAATATATCTCGAAACATTATATCATTACTCAGTCATATAGACATTCAACATGGTTTAAGGTACACCAAAAGTCTTAACAATTGAAGTTTCCTCAACTTTAGACTCAACAATAGCAGGTACAACACCCAACTTCTCAACTGATCTCTACACATTATTTTTCTGCTCAATAAATTTAGGCTCACAAAAATAACTATCAACAGAGTCAGCATGATGACTAACAAGACTTAGGGATTATTCCCCCTCAACAGATGATTAATTATCATTTGTAGTAGCTATATCCATATGTTTAACTAATATTGGTTTATCTTCAGATCTAGAGACAGCTGACAAACCTAGAGAGGAAAGAAGTGCTTGAGGCATCACAACATCCTCAACACTAATGCGGACACTAAGACCATCATGGTTAGAACAACCATCACTATTATCTCCATATTCATTTCCTTTATCTTTTTTATCTCCATTTTCTTCTTCATTGTCTCCCTCTTCTTCTTCTTTATCACCATTCTCACCATTTTCTTCAGAATATTTAGAATTTATTTTGAACTATTCTTAACTAAAAACTTCATTTTATTACTCTTAACTTCCTTATTTTAAAAGTGTCACCTGAATAGGGAGAGATCTAGGAGGGTTAGGAGAACCATAAGAAATAGTTGGAGAACTCTTGGGAATATTTGAGTCACTACCTTCATCCACTTAAAACTCCTACTCCTCATCACTAGAGGCATCATCCTCTTCTTCTTCATCTAATTATTTAACCACCTCATATGGCTTCATGGCAGGATCCACAATATTCTTTGGTCTAGTTGGATGATCAGTAGGATTAAAATCCTCATTGTTTCTTTCACCATAATCAACCCACTATCTTTTCTAGGGGTTATAACTTATCTTCATTATTTTTCAAATGACCCTTGTAATGAAAAATCTTCCAAATTTAACCATGGTTTCTTCTTCTTCCTTATCAACCAATCACTTGGCCTATAGCATGGCAGAGATTAACTTGGGATAAATAAGGTACTTTGACCTAGAAGATATCTTTCACATCTCTATCATGTGAACCATCATGTGTCTACAAAGATTTATATTTTCACCTATATTCATAATACATAAAAGATATACATCTTAATACCTTATTATGGTGAAATAACCTTTCATCAAGCATAGTATCTATTTAATAAACTTTAAAAGAAAACATAATTCACCTTAAACATCAGTAGCAGGTGGTCTTCTCACTATCCCATCTCTATTCAATTATTCCAAGGCATCCTCATATACAAATTTATCACTATCATTAGGAACAGTTCCTTGATAGTTGTTTGAAACACCTTTATGAGGTATATTTAGACATCTTTTCCATTCTTTTGAAGAGAAAAAAATGTTTTCCCATTTATTTTTCTTTCAAACTCAGTCTTCGTCTTCTTCAAAGATAAACTCGATATATTTATAGAACTGGTACACTAACCTAGGATAGAAGGGTCTCTTATTATTAGAAAACCACTCTACTGATCCTGGGTCTTGAAAAAATTTAAACACCATGGACTTTCTTAACATCAACCATTCAGCATGAACTTCCTTATTTGGTTCCACAACTCACTTCCCAAACTCCAAGTTTACTAGCTCAATAACAGTTTAGTGGATCAACTCTCCTTTCTTCATCTCTGAATTATGCAACTCATCTGAAGATTATTAAGCGGCTCTCTTCACTCTAACCATAGAGATCGACTTAGGAGTTCGGGACAAGGTTAAGGGAAGACCAATGGTCGAGAGATAAAGGGTCATGGAGAGGTTCAAGAGTAAGGCATGAGGAAGTGATATTGTTAAAATTAGAAAAGTGCATAATTTATATCATTTATGGATTTAGGGATTTGTAAACCAAAAAAATATAATAACATATAAATTAAATAAAAAATATGTAAATTAAAATGAGAGTAACAACATAAAAAATAAAAGCGAGGCATTTAACAAAAGTGGTTTGTGTCCAACAATGGTTAAAACTCTAATGGTGTGTAAACACCAACAATGGGTAAACACCAACGGTGGGTAAACTCCAATGGTGAGTAAAAATCCAATGGTGGGTAAAACTTTAACGATGGGTAAACACCAATAGTGGGTAAACACCAATGGTGGGTAAGCACCAACGGTGGGTAAAACTCAAACGGTGGGTAGAAACTAATGGTGGGTCCCAGAAAATTATGTTTAAACAAAATTAATCTTGTCTAATTCACGTTTTATAAAGTTAATTCTCTCAAAATTCAAAGTCTTATTGAAAATATCAGCAAGCTGATGTTCACCTCTAATGTATTCAAGATTTATATCACCCTTTTGAAAATGTTCTCTCAAAAAGTGATGTCTTACATCAATTTTTTTTCAAGAGTGAGATATAGGGTTCTTAGAAATATTTACCATGCTTTGTTGTCACAATTTATTAGTATATGTCATAATTGATATCTATAGTCTAGTAAAGTATGTTTCATCTATAAAATTTGAGCACAGCATCTACCTGCAGATATGTATTCAACTTTAAAAGTAGACAGTGCAACAAAAAAAATTCTTAATACACTAAGAAATTAGAGACTTTCCCAAATGGTGACATGTTATAGAGGTGCTTTATATGTCTAACTTACAACCACAAAAGTTAGTATCTAAATAACTAATTAAGTTAAATGTTTTTTCTCTCGTATAGGACAATCCTAAATTGGTAGAATATTTGAAGTATTTAAATATCCTTTTATAGAAAGTAAGTGTAACTCTTTGGGGTTTTCCTAAAAATTATCACACATACACACACTAAACATAATATCAAGTAGAATAAAAGGGAATAATTCTAATCATGCCTCTATAACTACTTTGATCGGCTGATTTCCCATCTTCATCAAGATCCAACTTACATGTGGTACTCATAGGAGTTTCACTACTCATATTTTTATCCAAACCAAAATGTTTTAAAATGTATTTAGTATATTTACATTGATTTAATATAATTCCTTCTTTATTTTGAAAAATCTAAAAACCAAGAAATAATTTCAGTTCACCCATTAAACTCATTTCAAATTAATTTTTCATAATCTTTGAAAAGTTAGTGTATAAATAATTTTTAGAAAATCCAAAAATAATATCATCTACATATATTTGAATAATTAAAAAGACTTTTGAAAATATTATTATAAGTAGGGTAGGATCAGCTATAACTTTTGAAAAACCTTTTAAATAAGAAAAGAGTTGATCCTATCATACCAACCTCCAAGATCTTTTTTTAAACCATATAAATCTTTCGCTAACATGAAAACATGATTTGGAAAATGAGGGTTCTAAAATACATGGATTATTTAAAACAAATACTCAACTATATACCCATTCAAGAATGAAATTTTTTCATCCATTTGATATAGTTTGAAATCTAGATGTGCTTCATAGTCTAGAAATATTCTAATGGATTCAAGTTTGTCTATAGGTGAAAAGTTTCTATCATAGTCTATACCCTCTTCTTGACTATACCCTTGTACAACCAATCTATCCTTATTCCTTACAATTGTTCCATATTAATCAATGGTGTTTATAAACACCAATTTAGTGCTTATATCTAAGGTGTATTTGGGTCTATAAAAAAGTTATTAAACTTTATTTATTTCAAATTTATTAAGTTATTTTTTCATATTCATTACCTAGAATTCATCATTTATTTCATTAGTGATGTTCTTAGGTTAAATATGTGGTATGAAATCTTGATATTAAACCTTGTTTCTTAGAGAATCTATAATTTTTGTACCTATATATAAGTCTCCAACAAAATTATCTAAAGGATGGTATTTAAGAGTCCAAACAGCTCTAGAGAAAGAAGGGTTGGTCAATTCAGGGTCATATATAGGTTCGAGTACTGGTTCTATAAGTTCCTCCTAACTGGATTATTTTCTGCATGTTTTACAATAGAATCAGAATATTTGGAATTTATGTTCAAAGAGGATAAATAAACCTCAAGGTTTTCTAATGGGGTTTTAGGTTCATACAGATCTATCTCATCAAACTTGACATGGATAGACTCTTCCATAGTATTGGTTCTTTTTTTTAAAAAACTCTAAAGGATTTACATGAAGTCTAATAACCAAGGAAAATTCCTTCAACACTTTTGGAGGAAAACTTTTCAATATTATCCTTAGTGTTAAGAATAAATACTTTGCAACCAAAAAATATAATATAATTAACTCTAGGATTTATATTATTCCAAATCTCATAAGGTGATTTCATTAAGATAGGTATAATTAAAATTATATTAATTTTGTATTAGGAAAAGTCTATAGCCTCTTCCCAAAAGTATAAAGGTAGGTTATATTCATTAATCATTATCTGGGATATCACTTGAAGTGTTTTATTTCTTCTTTATATAACTCCATTATGCTGATGGGTCCTAGGAGTAGATAAATTATGGTTAAACCCATTTTGGGAGAAAAAGGATTCAAAGTATTTATTTTCAAACTCATGGCCATGGTCACTTCTTAAGGTCTTAATTCTAATTCCACTCATGTTTTCTACAGATTTATCATACTTGGAAAAATAAGAAAAAGCTTCAATTTTTTTAGATAAAAAAGAATACTCAAGTATAACTAGAATATTAATCTACAAGTACATAGACATAGTTCTTCCTATTTAAACTAGAAACTCTAGATGGTCCAAACAAATCCATTTGGACCAACTCAAGAGGTTGAGAAGTTGAAACTTATTTCTTTAATTTAAAATATATTTTGTGTTTTCCCTTTTTGATAAGGATTACAGACTTTGTCATTTTGGAATTCATGTTTGGGTGGATCCCTAACTAAATATTTCCTAGTAATATTTCAAAGTGATTGAATGTTACAGTGTCCTAGTCTTATATTCCAAAGCTAAGATTCTCTATGAAAGGCACTTAAGTAAGAAAATTTTTGATAAATTATAAAATCAAGATTAATAGCAAACACATTATTATTTCTCAAAGCAGTAAATACTAAAATATTTTTAGAATTAAAAATATTACAAGAATTGTTCTCAAACTTCACATGAAAATCATCATAACATAATTATGAAATCCTAAGCAGATTATATTTTAAACCATCAACAAAAAGTACTTTAGAAATTAAAACAGAGTTAGTGTTACTAATTTGGCCAAGGCTAATGATATTTCCTTTAGAATTGTCACCAAAGGTGACATGTCCACCATCAACCTTTATCAGGTTCTTGAAGCTTAATTAATTTTCTATCATATGTCTAGAACATCTATTGTCCAAGTACCATAGATTTCTACAGGATATTTTCAAGTTGTTTTCCTATAAAAAAAAGTTTATACCAAGAATTATTTTGATACCCAAAGTTTCTTCGGTAGAGATATATTAGGGATTAAGGTCTTAGGAACCCAAATTTTCTTAATGTATTTCCTAGAATAATATAGTAAACTCTTTTAAATAAAAACCTTATTAGGTCCACCTAGATAAAAAGTTATAGTATAATTTCCAGAAGTGGATTTAGGAACCAAATTCCTCTTAACAATTATTCTATACCCAAGTTGGTAACCTAGAGTAGTAATATATTTAAGAGAAATTCTTTTACTATTTGAGTGAGGGTTTGTCTTAAATTTTTAAATCTCTTTAATTGTTTTTTTAATTGATCATTTAACGATTTTAGTTCTTTATTTTCTTTCAACAATTGACAATTCTTTTCTTTTTTTATAGTGAGGTCAATTCTAACACTTGCAGATAAAAAATATTGTTTCTTTAGAAATTTGTATTTTCCTTTGAGTTCATTGAAATTTTCTTCAAGAATATTACAGTACTCAAACATTTCCTCTTTTGACATATCATCATTATTTTTTTCATTTTCAGAATGATCATAATAATGTATAGGACATATATTAGTTACCTAAAATATATTTTTCATGAAGCACATATTTGCTCTGTCGGGATTTTATTTATGAGTTGAGTGTGAGTTAATGGATATATACTTAGAGGCACTCCATATGGTTTTCATGGATATCTTATACTTTTAATCCTTATTTGCATACTTCTTCTTCTACTTCAACTTAGGATAATCAGCCTTAACATGTCCTTTTCTCTTACACTTATAACAGGTAATATCATTTGAATTGTTATCTATTTTCTAGTCCTTCCAATTACCTCTATTATCACACATTTCCTTATAGATCAGTTTTATGAATAATTTCTTCTTATTTTATAATTTCTTAAACCTTTTAGACAAATGGGTCATTTCATCATCATTGTCGACTGGTGATTTCTCATCACTTGAGATTTAAACTTGAAATTTTTCTTTTTCTTTTTATTTTGATGTAGAAGTCTTGAAGGAAACAGATTTAATATTATGTTCATTATCCTCTTCAAAGTTAGCTTTAAGATCTTACTCATACATCATTATATTCTCAATAAATTACTTGATAGGTATTTTACTAATGTCTTGGGATTCCCTTATTGAAACAGATGTCCCTCTCTATATCTTTGGAAGACATCTCAGTAGTTGCATGATTTGATCTTTATCTGACACTGAATTCCCCAAGGAACTCATTGTGTTTTCTATCCCATTGAACCTGAGATACATATCAGAAATAATCCCAGTGTGTTTCATTTTAAATGTATTGTATTTAATTATATAAGTATTTGAACTCATTTATTTAACATTATTAGTTTCTTTATGTGACTAAATGGCTTGAAGGCCTTCTTTTTTATTGATTTTATGATAACCCCCCTTTTCAGGGATGAGGTGGAACCCTTAAAATGCCTGTAGGCTTAGGAATTACATTTCTTGTAGGCTTGAATACATTACATGACCCGTAGGTCTTAAGGAAATCATACAGACTATGACTACTTGAAACTACTCCTCCCTAGCATTTGCATCGAGATCATCTCTCCACCTTTGCAAGATTGTTCGGCTAGCATGTCCATGTGAAGGGGTGCACAGGAGCGGTACCGATGGAAAATGTCATACCCTCTCATTCTTCTAAAGTCTTTTTAGCCCTGCTCTGGTGGATGATCCATGCTCTTTTCTCCTCTTAAGTAGTTCCTTGTACAATTTGTCTATGCAACTGCAAATCATGGGGGCCTGAGGGCCTTGAGGTTGCAAGAAGGCCATGAGGTAGCCCGAAATCCTTACTGAACTGAATCCCTTGGGTGGCCCGAAGGCCTTAAGGACTCTAAGCCCAAACTAGTGGCCCAAGGTGAATAGTTTCGGCTGTTACAGTACCAAACACTACCTTCTATATTAACTGCTATATTAAATGCTATAGTAACTGCTACAGTGCCGAAATTATTCCTCCGCCTGGTTTTGAGCTTGGGTATTTTGGATGCACTAAGAGAGACCTCACCAACTGGGCTGAGGCTCATGTGCAGTAGTTCCTTCATGTGAAAAAGCTAATGTATCCAATATTTCATAAGCAATTTTATAAGTATATATCTTATTAAATTATTCATCTCATAAATCACAATAAATACCATTCATGGCTTTGTAATTATTGTGATATGAAAGTTTAATTTCATTAGGCCATGTAACTCTAGTAGTTGTAGGTAATTCATATTTATCCTATTTAGAAGATCATATTTCAAAACCCATACTTTAAATGTTCATTTTTATTTTTATATTTCATTTCTCATAGTTATTTCCATTAAGAAAAAGATATATTTTAGTAGTAAAATCTTTTTTTATTATCCATTCAAATAAATAAATATAGAATTGATATAAATTTAAGATCTTTAAAACACAACTAAATTCACAGTTGAAAATATTTTAAAATTTCCCTAATGTGAGTATCTCAATAAGGGATTAATTAAGAACCTAATAAAAATATCAGTTATAAACAAGTTTAAATTAAATCCGCCAAAAAATTAAATCAACCCAGTTAATCAAAATCACATATCAATATAAGTTCAAATATTTTAAAAGATTTATCAAAGAGTGATTATGTCTCAGTTAAAATAATTATGAAAATTAATTTATCTTTAGAAATAAATTTACTTAATCAAAACCTTATATAAACACTAATTAAATTTAACAATCAAATTAGTGGTTTTGTTTATAGTTTAACACGAATTCATTTTAAATCTTAGAAATAAAACAAAAAAAACACACAATAGAAAAAATACAAGATGTTCAGTCTCAAGCTAATACCTAATCCTATCAACTTGTAAATCACTTACTTGCAAGAAGATTATATAAAATAATCTTGATCCACAACCTCTATCAGGTATACACAATAATTATCTAGCTATCCAAGACATGCAGGGACCTCTTCCACAATAACTATGGGAATAAAACAAACATAGGACACATAGGGATCTCTTCCACAACACCATGGGTAAAAAAATATAAAGATAGTAGAGAATATATCGAGTATCTTCCAGTAAAATAACAATAGGTATTGTGTGTGATTAATAAACAAGATAAACTACACACTGATCAAAATGTAAAGACAACAAGTTGAAAGATAAAGTAAAAAGGTTGAGAAGTTAGTGTTTCTCGGTCTTATGTGTTATGAATTGTTGAGCCTCATTGGATATAAATTGAATAGGAGCTCGATTTTTTTCTCTGAAAGTTATAGAAACAAGAGTGTCATAATCTCTCTTGTTCAATCTATATGAAAGGTTCTGAATGTTCTGTAGGCTCCACTCCTTCACAAGAAGTTGAAGTTAATGATTCTTCATAATCACTTTAGTAAGTCAAACACTTGATCATGTTTTCCTTTTTCTCATCCAGTATACATCTATCATTTTTTCACACAAGGTATTATGCTTCTTGTTTTATCAGTAGCATGCAGGAGTATTCGTTTGAAGAATAATCATCTGGATCTTCTTCTCTTCATACTGATTGACTAACACAAACTTTAATAAATCCCTATAATATTTTAATAAAAATAATTAAAATAACTCTCAGTATT
This sequence comes from Viscum album, assembly GCA_963277665.1. Taxonomy (NCBI): domain Eukaryota; kingdom Viridiplantae; phylum Streptophyta; class Magnoliopsida; order Santalales; family Viscaceae; genus Viscum; species Viscum album. The sequence continues at coordinate 1,489,255,969 of OY728139.1, read as the reverse complement.
AAATTTGATACTATAGACCTTATAAATATTTAATTCAAAATAACTATAAATAGTTATAGTGACTCTTCTGACTGACGAGACACTTCTAACAGTGACTTAAGATAGCAGTTAGTCAGGCCAATGGTGAGTTAGGCTGACGGTAGGTCATGCTCAACACTTTTCCAAATTTGGAGGTGACTAAGTTCCGATGGAGATTCATCCTCTGGTTGTGGGTCTTCTTCCGTACTTAGAAAAAATTTCATCTTGATGGTGACTTGTCTCTGATAATGGGTATTTCCCAAACATAGCCGAAATTTCATCCTGATGGTGTCATGTCTGGCAGTGACTCGTCCTCAATGGTGAGTCATGTATAGCAATGGTTCTTTCCAACACTTAGCCAAAATTTAACTAAACTTCCTTATATTATAAAATGATACCATAAATCATAAAACTCATTAATATCATAAGAGACATGATTTTTTGATTATTAAAACAAGGGCTCCAATATAGGTAGTTATCTTCTTTAATATTTCCTAAAACTCATAAATAGACTCTCCAGTTTCTTGTTTGATTCCATAAGTTTATTTTCTAAGTTAGTAGTGTCTTGAACCAGGAAATAATTTCTAGAGGAACATCTTATGTTTCTATTCCCATGAGTTTACTTCTCCTAGATTCAAGCTATAGAGCCACTCCATAGCTTCTCCTTCAAGTAATAAGGGAAATGTCTTCCAACTAATTTGAGACTTAATGACTCCTCTTATTATAAATCAATTAAAAACTTCCTTAAATGATCTTAAATTTCTATTGGGGTATTTTCTAGATAGTCCATGAAACCTAGTTAGTATCTCAATCATTTTAGTTTTTATTTCATAGTATTTTTTATTATTTCATTATAATTACTTTTTGTTAATATTGAAATTAGGTGCATAAATTTCTCTTAAAGTCCTATTAACTTGATCTATATTACCTTATATCTCTTCACTTTTGGTTGTAGCTTATAAGGAATATAAAATTGAGGAAGGATAATCAACCAATGGGATAATGACAAATTCCTTTTCCTTTTGGTATTTATTTCTTAAAGTTTTCAGTCTTGATGGAACAATTCTTTAAACCTTTGGATCAAAACCAGTGAGGTGGGAAGGACTAGATCTAGTCATTGGAAAACCTTTTTTTAGAAAACATTAAGACAAAACATTGGCTTCCCCAACAGCGATGCCAATTTTTATGGGCTTCTGTCATGGTTTTCACAATAAAATAATATTTTAACCCAAGAATAATTCGGTAAAAATATGAATCGGATTATCTCCAGAGAAGGTAGTGTTGTGTGACTGTAGGAATCTAGTTGGTGGGTTTTTAAAGAAACATAAAGTAATCTTTGTTGGTTTAAAATAAATTTAGGAATAAATGGTCTATCCTCGGATTATTCTCTCATTCAATAGTTGAATCATTATATATAAAGTCTCCAATCTCCCTCTTATTAATTGAATCTAACTAATTTCTTGTGTTAGATAGTGTCAGTTTAGAAAAGTAATTACAAGAATCAATATATCCCCTATCCTTTCCTAACCTGGTATTTAGATATTTCCATTAATACTTGAATTACCCCCCACTATTTTCTATCACATGAAGTGGACTTAATTCAACTGGATTTTATGGGTAATGCCTAAAACAAGAAGAATAAATTAAGTTCTAATCATAAGAGACCTTCACTAACCAAACCATTAACCTCAACAGAGGATTTAGTACAGTATTGAAAGATTATAATTAATCAATATGTAAAAACATAAGAATTATCCTTGGCTGAACCACAGAGGGTTTAGTGTTCCATCACTGGAGTATTACCAAATGAAATTAAATAACAAGATCCCCCCCCCCATGGTATTTATCTCCTCTTTAAATAGTTCTTGGCCCCATGGGGTATGAGAGGGGCATGTAATTCTTCATTAAATTTTGAAATGTATATTGGGGAAAGTATACTTTAAGCTTGATGGTTGACATGTTTACATAAGGTAGGATCTGGATGAATTCATCGAGGAATTGGAACTCTTCCGCAATTCATCCAAATATTCTATTTAAAGGTGGATTATTCCAGTGCTTCATGGTAAATAAAAGTGGGCCTGGGATTTTAATTGTGGGAAACTTTTAAAATATCACCTAAGATGAATTATTTTTCCTAAAATATGTCACTTTATCTAGAATATGCATTTGGATTCACCCATCATTGGCCATTGAAGGACAATGGTTTCCTTGTCAGTGGTGTTGTAGCTTCTCCACAAACTTTCTCTTTCTGCTCACCTCATACTTGAACCTCTCACTAGAAAGTAGTTATATTTAATGGTGGAGACTCTTTATTTAAATGGAATGGAAAATTATTTTCCCTCATCTTATATAAGATCCCATGGTTTCTTGGTATTTTACTATGCGTGTTTGGTGTTGAAAAACAGAATTTTCCTTTCAGAGAGAGTGGAATACTCAGGCTCCTTCAAAAGCTATACAGGCAGGGCAGCTCTCCAAACATGACACACTAAATTGGACCTCACTCTAAGTGGGTGTTAATCTAAAATGGGAGTATATTACTATCATGAATCTTCTATAAAATTAGTTTCTCTCCATCAGCATCTCAAATTCAGGGATGGAAACCGAAGGTGGTGTCAACAGGGAAGGTGTCGCCCTATTCTTCCTTGGGGTGGATGTGTGTAAATTGAGGAGGTATATCCCTATTTTCTGGAGTATCTCCCAGGCTATGGACTATAGAAATTGTGAATATAAGGGTTTATGATCTCTAAGAGAGGGGGAGGTTTAGGTTTTGTTAATGGTCACAGCGAATGAAGAAGCATGATAAGGAGGGGAATGCTTGTGATAAGCTTTCTTACCAGAAATCTCATGGTCAGTGTCCTAAATGCAAGATGTATTTTGAGAAGGGGGATCATGGTAGGTGTTCTTTCCATGAGAGTGGTGTAAAGTTTAATAAAATTCTTCATGAGAACATCACTTATTTCCTTTTAAGATTTCATTTAGCACACATTCATTTGTTGGTACTCACAGTAGATATGTCTACTATAGGGTGTAGTAAGGTGGTAAGGTTACCATGAGTGGTGCCAATGGTAGGCTTAAGGCATAGTCAACATGCCTACCATGAGATATAAGGTTCAAGTAGCGGAAACATATGGTCAGCACCAATGTTAATCCTAGTGACTATAGATCACATGGTCACTATTGTCCTTTGAAATTTTCTATCCTGTAAAAGATTATATCCTTGCTTAGTGTAGTATTAAAATAAACCATAAAATAAATAATTGTCTTCACAATTTAAATCAAAATATGTATTCATCAATAAATACCATATTTGAATCCAAGTTTTAATTAAGTTATAATTTAATAAATTAAATAAAAAAATCTATTAACCTTGTAATTAAACTACAATGAGGGGTATTTAAAATGAATAACAAATAAAAATATGGAAATTCATTACTCACATCATTATTTTATGTTCTTTAACCTCTAATTAGTTATATGATTTGAGATTTCCCTTCAATGATTTATTTTCTTCTCTGTCTTCACTGAACTTAAAAAATAACATATTTGGAGTACTAGTACAAACCTATTCCTTGGAGTGATCATGAAATGGATCCTCTAATTCCATAGGTGATTAGCCTTATAATTGTAAATATATTAAATCAATGAATGGTGTAGTGGGAATTATCTCATTTATTTTATACTTCTTGAATTAGTGAAACTAAAATTCCTTATACAATAAATTCATCCAACCTACCCCTAACAAGAACTAAGGATAAACCCATTATTATTATTTTAATTCACTTAAGGAATTTAGTTTTTTACTAATACACTCAAATAAAATTAAAAATTTAGACACTTTATAATAAAAAACACTATATAGAATTTCTTTGTCTTTAGGTTTCTTCTTTAGTCTCTCATGATTTAACAACCCAATCAAAACTACAAGAGACCAATTCAACTATAAACTTGGGTAAATTTGGGTCAGAAAAAAATTTTGGCACAATTATTATGGACCTAAGTAAGTTATCTTATACAATCACATCCTATTCTCACCATAATTCACTATTCTCACACATGATTTCTCTAATCTTTTCCCATTATTATTTGTATGTGTCCTTTTTTAACTGAGGTCATTCAAAAAACTTAGTAAGGGTTAAGAATCCAAGGGTTATAAAATAAAATAAAACTAGGGGTAATCCAAATTTAGATCCAATTTTTCTATAGAAACCTAAATATCAATCTGATTTTACTCCTATGGAAGGCCTTTCTGAACAAATCCAAATATGGGGAACCACTCCTTACTTTGACTACCCCACCCCAAGTGTATTTTAAATTAACTATCTGAGATTTTATTGAAGGGATAATCAATAAAAATTTCAACTTAAAATTCTAAATACCTACCCTCCACAAAAAAAATCAACTTATAACCAGTCTGAAACCCCACAATCCCAATTCTGACTTCGTTTATTTTAGTTATGAGAACCCATAAAAAACCTAAATATCCAACTATAATAGACCAACAAGCACATCCACCTACCCAATTAGTTCCAAAAACCATTACTTGTTTAATTGTTTTATAAAATAGAGAGAATTAATTCTGAGGCTTCATTATGAAGATTAGAATTAAAAATAAATAAAACTATTGAAACCCCCATACCCACATAGGTAGTTTCATCCTCAAAAATTAAGGAATAATCTTATTACATAGAAACCTCTCATGAACATCTCAAATCTATGATTATTTTAATAAGTGGTAACACCAATAAAATACCTAAACTAATGATTCCTAAATCATTGGAGGCTTTAAAATAACATGATAATCCTGAATAACCAACTTTAAAATCTGAAAATTCTAAGTAGGATGATAAATCAATTTTTTTAGAAAATTATAATAGTGAACCTAAGTAACATAAAGTGGATATTAAAGGATATTTAATTCAATAAGAGATTAATTTTCTTTGTTCACGTGAAGAAATTTTATATTCTTGGGTTAAATGTCTTGAATATATCTCCATTTATGATTTTTTTAAGATAACTAAATACTAAAACATTTTAAAAAATTAGAAACTTTGAGCCTATACTAAACCCTAACATTTCTTCGACCAATTTGGTGGTTGATACATCTTTTCCAAATGAACCAATTTGTTATAAAATTTTAGAAAAATAAATTTATTTTGGTTCAATTTTATGATCTATTTTTTTAAAATTTCAACCAACCCATGATTTAATTCAAGATCTTACCAACCACACTCTCAAGTATTCATTCATAGGGTATTTCCAAGACCTTCATGTTCTTATTAATTTATAATTAAAATCTAACCAAGAAGGAATGTTACTTGATGTGTTAATCCTGATTAAGAAATAAATAGGATAGTAACTTTTTGATATTCTTGGGATTATAATACTTATTTAGACTCATAATTTGGTTCTTAAATTAGATTCTAAACATTCCCACAAACCCTAGTATATATTTAATACCAATCTAATTGAATGGGTGAGAAATAAAATCATTAATATATTAAAAGTTGGTATTGGGAAAGTTCTAGGGGTCCAAGTCGAACTAATGATATTAAAAAAAGAACTTTATAGGAGGAAACCCCACATCACCATGAATTTTATTTTATTTCATTTTATTTTATTCTTTCATATTTGTGTGTTAAAAAATTGATAGAAATTAATTCTTTCTTCTTTTTTTCTTATTTTTCTTTTATTTCAATTTTTCTTTATTCTGTGTAATATTTATTTTATTTTGTTTTGTTTTTTGTTTTAGATTTTACTTTTAAAAAAAAGAAAAAATTAAAATATATATTATAAAACAATAAAAAAATAAAAATTTCACATTGTAAGTCATGGGGAAAACCTAATTGTGTCTGGAAAGGCTATGAGACTCGAACTCGTGACTGAAGGGAGATAGAGGAGTTCACCTACCACCGACCTATGACTTATAGTAATTTTATATTATATTTTTATATATATAATTATCTTTGGTAATTTATAAATATATATAATTTTGTTTAATGTTATTTTTTTAATTTTTCCTCATATCAGTATTTCATTAGCTAAAATAAATAGGTGAATTTTTTCCATCCTTTTTTATTTTTTATTTAAGGGAACCCCTTGGGTTTCCATGGATTCTAATTAAGTTTATTTATAGGATATAGGGGATCCTGAGGTTAAATGATTTATGAATAAACCTCATACTTCCAATAGTTTGAACATAATCTTTCATCATCAATAATGATCTCATGAGTGACATAGAGACCAAAGGAGTAATTGGGGTATCCTGAGCTTTAACTTCAACCACCATGTGACTATGTTCCATGTTTCTTATTTCAATTTTCATTTAAAACTCTTCTCCTCTCTTTCTTCTATTTCCATACCCCATCTTTTCTTTTCTTTTATATATAGGGAATTGTAAATTTAAGTCTGGGGGTTAAATAAGGAAACAAAAATTGTGTGTCTTGGGCATGTTTTGATCCAAAAAATTCATTAATTTATTATTGATTTTAATTCTCAAAAACACCCATATTTGTGTTATTAAAAAACTTACATTAAGTGAAATTTAGGATAATGATTATTGGAATAATTTTTTTTATTCTGAAGGATTTTTGGATTTCAATTCAATAGAAATTTTATTGATTTGTTAAGTATAAGTATTCTCGATGTGCTATTAAAGAAGTATGGAAACACATTTTATACCCTATGTTTTTAATAGAATGTATGGTTTGTGAACCATACTTTAGGTAAGGAACCATACTTTTGTACCCTATATTTGGAGTGAACATATGGATTAGGAACCCTATGCTACAATAAAATTATGGATTAGGAACCTTAATTTTTTAAGAAACCATATGTTTTCAACTATACTTTTGAATTTTATCACAATGTAGAGAAAACCTACATTTGACTTTCTCAAACTATGAGTTTAAAAATATGGATTATTTTTATGTTTTCTATAATGGTATCACTATAATTATAATCACTTTAAAAGTTATTAATTACCCATTCAAATGCTCTTTTTTAACGGATTCAATCATTTCTATTTGTAAGGGAAGTTATTCTTTTCTATGAGCATTAAAATTCAAACTCCAATCAAGGTGTGTGGTTTTAATATCAAATTTTATCTAGAAATATTTTTTAATTTAATTGACCAGAAGATATTTAAGATATTTGTCAAATACCAATAGTTTTTCCTTCTCAATATATAAATAATTATTCAAAAATAATATTGTGACGTATTCTATAGTTCTATGAAGATATACACTTTGGATTCATGCATGTCTGGATAATTTTCTATTTGATCAATATCTTATTTCTATTATTGTATCTCTTTGTTAATATTTTTTTTAGTTTGAAAAAATCTTATATCGGAGCCACACTTTGGTGACATACATGTTTGATAATATTTCAAGTGTTTTATTTATTATTGTTCAAAATAATATTGTTTTTCATTGAATATTATTTTGTTAATATTTTATTTTATCAAAGATAATATCATTTTTTTCAGTTATCAAAAAAATATAAGATGAACAAATATTCAACATCTACATCTTTTTCAATCTATTTTCTATTGAAGTTTTAACTTATCATACTTAGTCTTAGTAGAGTTTCAGCTTCTCATGCTAAGTTTTGTATATCTTAGTTCATTGTAAAAGAACCAAAAGGCCCTATAAAATCCTTATTATAATGTTTCAACTACCTAAACATAGTTTTAGAGGTCCTCGAAAAAACGACCTGCTAGTGAAAATCACAAAGCTCATAAAGATAGCATGGTGGAGTGGACTGTGGGATTTTTGTGCCCTAAACCACTATAAATCATTGTGTGTTTTTATTTAATTTATTTTTTTGTTTATTGGTCATATTTAAGAGAGAAGGAAATGATATCTTTAAATTAAGATGGAAGTATTATTTCTATAAAAACTTTTGAAGGGACACAATCCCTCCCCCATGTGTATTTGTCTTTCCATTTTGACCTAACAATTGGTATCAAAGGTAGTTCTCCATTGGATATATTTATTTTTGAAAATCCATAAAGATTATAATGTTCCTATCTAATAACATCATTTGGTGTTAGAGCCTAGATTCTATGATAAATCCTATTGTTTTCACTTGATAACCTCAAAGAGTATACAAAGATAGAATCTAGTAGTTATATTTATTTTGACTCTAATAATTCATATTTAAAGATCCATATAATGATAAATTTCAATGGTTGATCTTATATAAGGTATGTCGATGATTTGTGCACCTTATTTTAATGATGATAATTAATGATGTTGTAAAGCACATATGATTATTTATTTGAATAATATTGGAATAAAGGTACATTTAAAAACATTCAAGTCTTATTAAATTCTTAAATAGGAACTGGATAATTGGAATGGTTATCAAGATAAAAATTATGATCTTAACTAAAATGTTGTGAATTTTATCATTTGTCGATTAATATCATATTTAATCGAATTTATCCATGTGCTGTTGTATATGAGATATGGAATATTGTTTCAACATTAAAAAATTAAAATTTGATACTTCAAGATGAATGAATATTAAATAATCACACAGATGAATAGAATATTAACTGAAATAGTCGATGGTATTTTGGCTCTGGAAAAAACTACTCCAAAACGAGATCAGTAATTAAAGGAAATTAGAGTTCTACCTTCTAATTGGGATGGAATATTTGTACTATTTTTCAATACACTCTAGTTAAAGAGTTGAATATGAAAGAACTAATTGGAATCTTGATAATGTACAAAGTTGAGATGAAAGAAAAAGATGAAAACCATATTTCTATCAAAAAGGAAAAGGTTTCACTCAAATTTACTATGGATGAATCTTATAATTTAAGTTATTTGGATTCAAGTGGATAGCTATTAAATATTGATAAAGTTTTGTAAATTTTTACAACAATAGAAAGTTAAAGTAAAAGAAGAATAAATAAAAATAATTTAGATGTTATAAATAAAAGAAGAAAGTTCGTATGAGATCTGACAATCCTATGCTTAAATCTCAAAGTAAATCAAATTATAAATGAAAAGACAAGAAATTTGTGAAGGCTAATTGTAGTTCTTACTATGATTCAAGTGATTAATCTACTAAAAACTCTAAATATGGTATTGAAAATTGAAAGGTAAATTTATGTCATATGGCTCACGCTGATGTGGTATAATCTTCTTACTCTCAAATTTAAAATTCTGAAAAACTTTATTATAATGAACCAAATAAATATTTATTTATGCTTCATAATAAATTTAAAAGTTTGAAGAAAGATCATAGAAAAATTATAAAATCTTATTATGCTATTTTTATTGATAAAGATATTTTTTCATAACAAATTTCATATTTAAGATCTATTCATTCCAAAAAATTTGTATGCTTTGTAAGAAAATAAAATTAAGGAACTACTAGATGAAGTAAATAATTTAAATTATTCATCTAGAATTATTATCAAGGGAGAAAATTATTTGAATAAAATTCTTGTTAATAAATATTTAATAATAAAGGCGAGCTTTGGATTAGTAGTAATCGAGAAAACCCCAAATTTTATAGGAATTGTTTTGTTCCCATTTTAAAAAAAACTTATCTATTATTAAAATTTTTAATTGTGGTATAAATAGACATTATGATAATGACTATTATTTTAGATAACCATGAATTTATGGTTTCAATCATATTCATTATTCGAAATAATTATCTAGCTTTAATTATGGATTTTCTACGTAAAACAAACAAATTTGGTTACCCAAATCATTAGTTGTTAACATTTCTTGGCACAAAAGAATATGGCTACCAAAATTTACCTATGTTTGATATTTTTTATGTATGCAACACTAAACATCATTTTTATATCATTGATTGACTACTTGAAAAATATTGAAATTTTTTATATTTCTATTTTCTATACATTTATTCTATAAAGGATGATCAACTTTGAAGTATTTCATTATCTAAAAAAGTAAAAAAACACAAATATAGAACTGTTAAAATCTAAGAAGTATTTAATTTTATTTTTAAATGCATAAATAGTTTTATATAGGGTAGAAAACTTTAAAATGTTTTATATTTTCCTCTATATTTTTTTATCTGTATACTTAAATTGTTAAATACTTTTTTCACTATACTATTTTATGTGATGTATTAATTTGTTGAATTTTTTTGATAACATCATGAATACTCCTTAATATTTTATAATATATTTTTATAATTACCATATAATTTAATATCATGTGTTAAAATTATTTATTAAGATATTTCCTAAAATTACTAAAGTATTTTTAATGTGTAAAATTTCTTTAAAAACATTTTATTATTTTAAAATACCTTGTTATTTCATTAAATAATGTTTCAGTACTAGATTTATATAAGAAGATATAATTTAGGGGGAATTTAAAATATTACTTATATTGAAAATAGTATAAGGAAAATAAGATTTATTCAATTTTGATGAAAAGTTGCTTTCTTAATTAATCTTTTATTTCATTAAACTCATTATATTTGAAAATTTATTTTTCCAGTAATTTTTATTCAATTATCTAAATTTATTCATACATAATATTTTTCATATGAAAAATTATCTTTTTAAATGAAAAATCTGAAATGCTTGCACCATAATTTTGGCACGATAAACCAAAACATCACCCCAAAACCATAAAAATAAAACCATTTTTCTTCTTTTGAACCATAATCCTAACTCTTTCTCAACCCTTTTAAAACTTTCAATTTCCTTCCTTAAAATATCAAACTCAAATACCTCTAATGAAACCAGTCCAAGCTGCACAAAGAGACCTAAGCCCTCAAGTTCCAAAAAATGTTATCTTTAAATGTTGTACATTAAAAATTTGGATCATTTTTTTATTTTTAGTTATTCAGAATGTACTGATAAGGATGAGTTAATAGATATCTATAAGTAAGATAGTTCTTTTAATGATTCATTTACCGGTTTTTTTTAAGAATATTCAATTTCTTTTGTTGAGGATTATCTAGAAAAAATATTCTAGAAAAGTTTTAGAAATTATTAGTTTTTATGAACCATAAGTTTAATATATTCACATAAATAAAGGTGAAATACACTATATATAATTGGTATCTAAGTTTAATATTATGAAAGTATAATTATTAAGTCTTTATGAAGATATTAAAATATTAAGGAGATCTTTTGAAGACCTAGAAAACTCTTATGTTTCGAAAACAAAATTTGAAACTCTTCAAAGGAAGTATCAAAATCTATAGGAAATTTCAATACCAAGAGAATATTTTTATGTGTTTAAAGTGTAAATAGTGGTTCATATCCAATATATTAGATGTGGATCTATTTCTAAATGAAATCTTAATGCGCTAAAAGTGTTTTTATTAAGTCTATTTTCTTCTTCTCATTCAAAAGAATAAAGATCCTCAGATATTCGAAGGCTAATAAAATTGTTGTGGAGAGTTCTAGCTGTTATGAGTAAAAGAGTTCAGAGTTTTTAGTGTTCATCTACATCGTTTAACCTTCTCAAAAGACTCAATTATTTTCCACCATCTTGTCCTATCCAAATTGAATCCAAACTATCTTTATAAATCCAATATGTTTTAATTTAACAAAATGTTCTATTGTTTTATTTTTGTCTTTAATATTTTTTTCATATTCGTATCTTTCTTTTTATATTTTACTATGTCAAATGTGCATTGATATGTTTCTTAATTTCTTTTTAATATCACAAAAACTAGGAGAAATATGGAAGAAAAAATGGGGGAGAAATATCTTTGTAAGATTTTTTTTCATGGGATAAATATGGTGTAAAATGGTGGATAATCACAAAATTTCTATAAGGTTTTTATACTATTTTAAAATTCTTCTATGTTAATTAATTTTGTAGAAATTTTCCAAAAATTATCAATTATCATTTTTATAAAATTATATTTTCTATTTGGTAAATTTGGATAAAATTGTCATTTATATCTTGGTGTTATTAATTATTTAAACCAGACCTATATTTTTATGTTTATGTTTATCTTGGTTTTATGTTATTTGTGATCATTAAAAAAGGTAGATTGTTGTTCATGTATTTATCCAAAAATTTAATTAATTTCTTATTGATTTTTATGCTCACAAACACCTAAATTTGTGTTACTAATGAAGTTACTTTAAGTGAATTACATGGTAATGATTATTAGAATAATTATTTTTATTCTAGAATATTTTTGGATTTCAATATGGGGTAATTTTTCTTGATTTATTAAGTATAAATATTATAGACATTATTTTAAGTAATCCTAGAAACATTATTTATAACTAATGTTTTTCATGGAACGTATGGTTTGAGAACCCTACTTTTGGTAAGGAAGAGAAATTGTGTACCCTATATTTGCATTGAATGTATAGATCAATAACCCTAAATCATAATAAAATTATGGATCAGGAACCCTACTTTTGTAATCAACTGTACTTTTTAATTTTATCACTACATAGAGCAACCCTAAATTTGACTTAGTCAAACTATGAGTTTTAAATTATGGATTATTTCCATGTTTTTTGAAATAGTTTCACTATAATTATTATCTCATTAAAATATATTAATTAAATATTTAAATGATCTTTTTAAATAGATTAAATAATTCCTATTTATAGTTAAAATTATAAATTAAAATCATGATGAGTTATTTTATTATCGCATTTTATCTGGTGATATTTTTTGATCTATTTGACCAGAAGAGATTCAAGATCTTTGTTAAATACTGAGAGTTTCTTCTTCTCAATATACATATGAGTATTCAAAAATAATATTGTGACATCGTCTCTAGTTATCTAAATATCTACACTATTGATGCGTATATTTTTTTATCCTTTTTATTTGATCAACATGTTGTTTTTGTTGTTGTATATCTTTGTTAATATTTTTCTTTAGTTCAACAAAACATCTATTAGAGTTACACTTTAGAGATATACATGTTTGATCATCTTCCAAGATTTTTCTCTACTTATGTTTAAAGGAATCATGTTTTTCATTTAAAATTGTCTTATTGATGATGTGTTTTATTGAAGATATTTTCATTTTTCAGTTGTTGATGCAACTATAAGCTAAAACAGTATTCAACATTTACATCTTCATCAAATTTGTTTTGAAGTGTCTATAGTACTTACTCATTCGTGGTGAAGCGTTAGTTTCTCATACTAAACTGTAGATATCTCAGTTTCCTATAAAATAACCATAAGGCCCTATAAAATCCTTAATGTAATGTTTTAATTACCTAAATTTAGTGGTAGAGGTTCCCGGGAAAAGGAAATTCTAGTGAAAATAACCAAGCTCGGTGAGAGATCATTAGTGGAGTAGAATAGGGGATTTTTATTCGAGATCCACTATATAACATTATGTGATGTTATTCCTATTATTTATTTTTTATTCTTCTTACTCATATTTGATAGAGAAGGAAAGGATCACTTTGAGACAAGAGGGAAGTATTTTTTCAATAAAAAATTTAAAAGGGACACAGTCCCCCCCTCTTATGACTTCGTCTTTTTATTCTGACCTAACAGTGTGCATTGAAAGAAAATTAAAATTTAAAAATTTAAAAAAAATGAAAAAAAATGTGTGTAAATGTAAAATAACTTTATTTAACCATTCATGTGATAAAATATATTTCAAAATTTAAATCTAAATATAAAATTATTTTGCATCCCTTGATTTTTATTTTAATGAAATTTTATATTCATAGGCATAATTTTTGGAAAGTGAAGTTATCTGATTTGATTTTTCACTATTATCATTTTTATCCTTTTAAAAAAATAACAATACATGTCCTTTGGATTTTGGGGTATTATTTTTATTCCATGGGGTCCCCTAAAAATATCATAGGTTTACTGTCATTTCAAGCTTAACATGAGTATTAAAAAATGTAAATAAAAAAATCATGTAGAGAAATGGATTGACCTAATGTGTGGATTTCAGCACTTGGGGACTTTGAATATGTAGTTTTATGGAATATATTGGGGTATTATATATCTAATTATGCTATTTATATTTTTTTATTGATTGATTTAACATGATATGATGCTTGGGTATGTAAGCTTTACATAGATCCCTAAGGTATTTGAGCCTGGGAGTCATCAGTAAAGTCCCATTATAGGGGTTAATTGGATTAAGTTAAATATCAATTACCATATAAAATTTTTGAATATAAAAAAATGAATACCCATATTTGGATTAAAATAGGACTCTCTCCAATAACTTCCAATTTTATTCCCCTTTTATAAAAATGAAACCTCATGTATTTTGTGATGCATAACACATCTTCAGGATATATTAAAATTGGATTAAATATGATGATGAATTTGAAAAAAGGAACAAGCTTGGGAATGGTATATTCTTGTGAACCTAGCTTGTATTAAATTATTTTTATGGTTTTTAATATTTTTTATGTGATATTTAAATACTGGTCATTGTATGTTAAAAAAATTGGGAATGAGAATTCAATTTTCATATTTTTGAAATAATATTTTCTCAGGAATATAAAAAATAAATATCGGGGTGTGATTATCCACTAAAAGAGGATAATATTCATTATTTATATTATAATATTAAAATTACTAAATGTTTATAAACATTGGTACTAGTTCATTTTACAATTTGAACTTTTTTTATTATCATTTTTATAATTCCTTCTCAAAATTCTCTATTACTTGAAACATTTTTGAACACCTCAGAAAATACCCATGGGACTTGATTGTAATTTTATATTTCATTTTTAGGTCTCCCATGTTATTAGGAATCTTTTTTCCTTCTATATAATTGGTAGATTCAATTGGGAGGATAATCAAAATGTTCCTTCAATACCACAAATTCCTAGTAAAGAAAAGTTGACAACATTATACTAATATGCATGATAAGTCCATGTCATAGTGCCAATAAATCTCAATATTTAACTAGAGATATAATAAGTCATGGTGAACATTTAATTCAATTGTTTCTAGATCTAATTTTTAAGTTTTAGGGATGATCTATGCAAACCAAATGTAATATTAAATTAAGATCCATATTTAAAGGCCTAAAATAACTTCCCACCATTTTGATCAAAACTCCATGGATATGAGGCCAAATGGAATGTTTGGTGATTTAATAAATCCTCTTTAAGTGCCTATTTAATGTAGTTTTGTTTAATTATTGAGGAGGGTTCTTTTTTGTTTTAAATTGTAATGTTATGCAGCTATTTTATCTTTGCAGGTTTCTTTATCACATTTAGGTTATTTGAATAACCTTAGTTTTTTAATAAAAAATCTTCTTCTTATCATATCATACTATTCTTAATAACATGTTTATATAATTGTCTCAATTTTTGAATTTATTCACACAATAGTGGATCTTTCATTATTTTTTTTGTTTTCACTTCTTTAATTCTACCTTCATGGGTCAACTTCTATCTTTCATTGAGATAATTTCATCAATGGAGGGTTAACCCTCTTATGGGTTGATCCAAGGGAGTTTTAAGTATATTCGTTATATGTTACTCTATGATATTGAACCTATAATTGGTTAATTGATTTGATAGTTCCCTTCAATTATTTATTTTCTTCTTCATCTTCAGTGAATTTAAAAACTATATATTTTGATCTCTATTACAAAACTAAGACTTAGAGTGATCATTAAAGTGATCGTATCTATTCTTAGGTAATTATCATTATAATTAGGAAGATTCTAAATCATTGAATAATGTATGGGGACTTATTTCATTGATTTTATTCTTCTAGAATTAGTGAAACTAAAATTATCTATAACCTACCCCTAGAAATAACAAAGGATCAACCAATTATTAATGATTGAAATCAATTAAGGAATTTAGTGTTTTATTAATCCACACAAATCAAACCCCTAATTTGGATACTTTATATCCAAATAAACACTATATAATGTTTTTGTTTATAGGTTTCTTATTTAGAGTCTGAGTATTGAAAAACCCAATCTATACTACAAGTGACCACTTCGACCCTAAACTTGGGTAAATTTGGGAATGACCATTATCTATATAGGGAATTTGGATCAAAACTCCTATCACCAAAATCTATATGGTAATAGAAATGGTTATCATTGATCTAGATGAACTTCAGTTACTCCATAAGGTCACAAAATTTTCAGTTCCAACATATTGGTGCTTAATTTAAAGTATAAAGGCTATGCTTGAGTTTGCAGATAACTGATTCTATTGACACTTGAAACCAAGTGGCTAAATCCCCATGAATAAATGTTGTATTCACATCCATATTCTCTAGATGAAGTCCTTCAGATGAAAACAAGCTCAGTTCCATTCAAATAATTGTGTACTTAAATACCAAAGAAAATATTTCTGAGAAATCAAAACCTTCTATTTGTTAAAATCCCTTCACATTTATCCAAGCCTCATACATTATTTCTTCTTCTAATTCTTCCTTAAGACAATAAACCATTTTCTTTAGAACCTTATTCTTAGTGGTTATCTCTATTATATCCCACTTTCCAAACACATGATGGGAATAAATTTTGTCCCTCATGAATATCTACCATTTTTGAGAGTCCTATAAACTTCTTTCCTCTTTCAAGCTCTTAAGATCTCTATCATATATTCTAAGTAATAAATGGAAAGCATTATCATACCTTTACAATGGGTGTCATTACTTAGTATATATTTAAAATTTTCTTTTTTGGTGAGTTCCTTCTAATACTATAACTTATAGAGTATAAACTTGTAATACTTTAGCTTCAATAGTTCTTGAACTCTATGGCACATCTATTTTGGGAAAAACCATTGAAATTAGAGCGCTTTCTTCTGGTAATTCCACTAAATAGTCTAGCACGTAATGCCTCATACCTGTATGGTCATTTTATTTTCAAAATAAGTTTTGAGTTTTCATTTGGAGGATGGGTTGTATTTTTATCCAAACCTCATAATGTAATTTTGAGAGTTATAAAACCTCATATGGTTGTTTTTAGATGGGTAATAGGGCTTGAGAAGTAGTCAGAAGCTCAATGGTGTTGGATCCAAGGATGGTCTTTTCTATAAATAGAACATGGTTTCTGTTTGTTTTCAATCCTCACATGGAATATCAAGGTGTTTTAAAGGGAAGGTATCTTACAATTCAAATAGATAACATTATTGAAGTTGGTGTCGTTTCCCAATGTTTTCCAAATTTTTGGGTTCAAAAATTGGAAAATAGAGAAAAGTGATTTTGGAAAATGAAGTTGTGCGCAAGTGTTAAATAAGATTGGAAAGTTTTTCAAAATTCATTTTTCAAGATCATTTCATAAAAAATACAAAAGGAAAGAAGTGAATGCAAGTTATAGATTTGTTTGAAAGGTGGGTTTTTGTGGGTTTTTGTGAAAAGAGACTTCCACAAATGATATTTTCACGCTAGGGGAAAAGTTGCACGAAGTTACATGTAGGGTTGGAAATGCCTAAAAAAATTTAGCAACCCCCTCATTATAGTCAAGTTTAACACTTAGAGAAAATAAGAGCTCTTAGTTGCATAAGTAGTGAGTGGTTCACAAGCAGGGAGTTGCGCGCAAGTAGAGAGTTATACGTAAGCCAGGAGTTTCACGTGAGTGGTGAGTTGTATGTAGAAAGGGAGTTCTGTGAAAATTGTTCCTTGAGTCTATCAAAACCAAGTGAATATTATGGTGTAGCTACAAGAAATATAAGTGTTTTGTGAAAGATAAGGTTATGCAAAAGAGAAGGTTTGCGTGAAAGACAACTTGCGGGACAACCCAAATCTTACATATATGAACGGGTGTTGCAAGAAAGTACTGAGTTGAGTTACATTCAAGTTTTTGAATATCTGGTTTTTTTAGTGATTTCAAGTGAATCAATTTAGGACTTTGATGTACTAAAATTCTCTTGTTGGATAGAGACAAATACTTCAATACAAATCTATTGAAGATACCTTCAAGTCAATAAACTGAGTAAGACTTCACCCATGGTAGTGAGCAAGGGGGAGTCAACAGAAGTGTTCCAAGGGATGTAGTGTGTTATCCCTAGAGTCTTGTAAAAGAATTGTTCCTGGAATAGAGTGAATATATCTAAATTATTATATTCCACAACTATTTATGATTAGTGGATTTTTGTATGACCGACACATTGTCGGTGTATACTCCTTGGACTATCCCTTAGTGGTGAACCAAGTAAAATTGGTGTATTATCTCTTTTCATGTCAATTTTTTATTAATATATTATTCCAACAGATAGGTTTAAAAAGTTCTTACCAATGTGTGAATAAGATCCATTTATTTAAAAGAAAACATTTGACACCCTGATTCACCCCTCCCCTCTTAGGGTGTTCCGGGATACTTCAAGTGGTATTAGAGTATAAAGGTTTTTGGTGTTAAATCTATACTTATTTATTGTCATGGAGAATTAAGTAAATGTTAGGGGAGTCCCCCCACTTTGATGGAAGTAACTTTTAGATATAGAATAATAGTATGAGATCTCATCTACGATCTCTTCGAATGGAAGTACTATTTTCCAGTACACAAGGAATTCAGGTCATTGAACTGATGGGGTTGTCTATGACTGATACAAATAGGAAAATTCTTGATATAGATACTAAAATATAGAATTCCCTCACTATAGCTCTTTATGATTAAATTCATCTAAAGGTGATTAGTTTTATGTCTTCAAAGTATATGTGGGAAAAATTAGAGAATATATATGAAGGTGATAACAAAGTGGAGGAGAAACTACAAGTCCTACACGATAGGTTAGACAATCTGAAGATGCATCCTGATTAAAATTTATATACCTTTTCCAATAGAATTGCTGAAGTTATAGGAGAAATTTGAGGGCCTGGTGAATAAATAAAATACATTGACATTGTGAAGAAAATTTTGAGAAGTCTTCTACCTCTGTACATTCCAAAATGTCATCCGTTGAAGAAATAGATCTTTCTAAACTTTCCTTGGATGATCTGTTAAGTAGTCTGGTGGCATATGAAATGAGATTCAAACCTAAAGATTCAATGACTCAAGTAATCAAGGAAATGTCTTTCAAATCCATAGAAAAATATGAAGTATTTGGAGATATAGTTGATGAAGATAATTAGGAAGATGAAATTATTTCTCTTTTTACAAATAAATTCAATATAGGAAAAAGGATATTTGAAGAAAAACCTACCATGGATTGTTTTCATTGTGGTGGAGTTGGGAACATTGCCTATTGGTGTTCAAGGAAGCTTGATGATGAAGAATGCGAAGCAGGAAATTCACAAAAACATCAGAAAAGGTTTTATCAAAATGGAAGCTTCAAATCTTGAAAGAAATTATAGAGGAAGATTTTTGTCTACAAACATGAAGATAATGACAATGAATTCTTTGAGGAAGAAGAAAAAAAGTTTAAATTTAGAACCCATGCATCTATGATGGCTACAATTGAAAAGTCAGAATCATCCAAAGATAATGCTAGAGATAATCAATCGATTAATGATAATGATCTCAAGTTGAAACTTAAGTATGGTCTTGGAAATATTCATAATCAATGTAATAGATGAAAAAAGTGGAGATAATTTGCGGAAGAATCATCAGAATATGTTGATAATCTTGAATATGAAATTAAACAACTGGAATAAGTAGTGAAAGAATATTCAATGACCTTTTAAATTAAAGAATATGTAATGGAACTAAAGCTCAGAATTGAAGAACAGCAAAGGTCATCGATGACCTTACATCCAGACTGGAGGAGAAGTCCAAGACTATTGAGGGTCTTCAAGAAGAAGTTTTTACTCTTAGGAGTAAACTTGAATGTGATTCAAATTCAAAGGAAACAAAGAAAAAATATAGTTTGGAATATTATTAGATGTTGAGATGATAGAGAGAGTCTAGTATGGATCCAAATGAGTTGAGAAGGATTTGTATTATCAAAGATCCTAATGCATGGGAAAATCGGAATTTGTTGTAATGATAAAACATAGAAGGTTTTAAATAAGATGAACCAAAATAAAGGAAAGATGAAATTTGGACATATCACAAATTCTCCTAAATTCTTAACAAAGAAATACCCAAATTAGACAAAAAGGATAACTAAAAACTATCCCCAAGTTTCCAAAAATTATCTTCAGTCAAACAATTTCCTAAGTAAAGTGCCATGGGGAGAAACAGAAGTGAGAATACATTTCCTCATATGAAATTTCAATTCTATAGATATATAGTTCATACCATGTCATATTGTGAAGAGTAAAGAGTTATTTGAATGGAGAAGATCTGGGAAGTCAAAAAAGGAGAATGAATTCATATCCTAATTCTTATGGAAGAAATAATTTATATGGATATTGTTTTCATTGTTCTAACTTTGGACATAAATCTATTTATTACAGGCATAGGAAATGCATGAACAATTCATACAGAACTTAGATACAAGCCAGTACTCATCAACCAGATGGTGTTGCTCTTATAAATAGATTTTCTCCTCTGGAAGAAGAGTATGAGTATGATGAATTTATTCACATGGAAAAGATATTTGAAAGTTCAACTTCATCCTTCACTAAATCTAATATTTCATATAAGGAAGATAAGAAGATCGAGAAATCCAATCTTGATGAAGTCTCTCTCAAAGATACAAATAATTGTAGCAACTAGATTCTTGATAGTGTATGCTCATCCCATATGATAGGAAATGAAGATTTATTGAAGAATGTAAAGAAAATGGCTGATGGAACATTTTGGTTTAGTAATTATGGTACTTTTAAGATCAAAGGTAGTGGGAGTACTGAACTGGAAAGTGATGATCTTAAGAAAAATTAAGTTATTTATGTGTACATTTTGTGTCATAATCTCCTAAGTGTGATCCAACTATGTGACTTGGGACTTAAAGTAACATTAAATCAAAATGGGTTCACTATAAAAGGAATTACAAGGAATTATCCCATGAAAGGATACAGAACAAATGACAACTTATATTAGGTTGATAGTAAAGAGAACATTTTTTACATGCTATTTGAAGAAGATAACATCTTGTGGAACTGGATGTTGGGTCACATTAATCAATAAGACATGGAAAATATATCTAAACTGAAGATTATCATGGATATCCCTAATCTAAAGCATGATTGGGATAATACTTGTGATGATTGCATATGAGGAAATATGGTCTGCAGTTCATATTTACCAAAGAAGAAAAGGGCATCGAATCTCCTTGATCTCATCCACATAGATGTATGTGGACTGATAAATGTGGCCAGAACATATGGATATAGGTAATTAGTTTTGTTTATTGATTATTTTAGTAGAATGTTTTGTGTGGTGGTTATAAAAAAGAAACATCGAGTGGTTGATTATATGAAAACATATCACCAAATATCCAAGAATGATATTGGATGGAAAATAAAAGTTATATAGTATAAAAATAGAGGGGAATACACATCCATTGAATTTTAAAATTACCTTGAGAAACATGGAATACAACATGATGTGGATTCTGTGAGAAATCCACATCAAAATGGAGTTGTTGAGTGTAGGAATTGATAGGTGAACAATATATCCAGAACTATGCTGATTGAGATTGATATCCCCCACTATTATTGGAAAGAGATTTTTCAAGATATATTGTATACTCAAAATCAAACAGGGCTTTATATGGGAGATACAAAGACACCATATGAGTTGTGTCATGGAAGGAATCCCTTTTTTAAGCATTTTCATATTTCCAGAAGTAAATGTTTCATCCATAAAAAATAAAGAAATCAAGGGAATTATGGTGATTCTATAGAAGAAGGAATATTATTTGGATATTCACTGAATATTAAAGACTAAAAATGTTTAAATAATCATCTTGGAAAAATTGTGGAAATAATAGATGTGAAGATCATTGAAGATAAGAACACAAATCCCTCTAAAAATTATTATGCTGATATGATAGAAGATGAAGAAGGATGCGGATATGGAACAGATCCAAATATAGAATTAGAGGAAGGAATTCAAAACATTTAGGGGTCACAACACAATGTTGATTCACAACAAGAATTAGAAGAAGAAACCATGGTTAAATAAAATTATTCTGAACCTCGTAGGAGAAATTGAAGAGCATAGATTTATCAATCTAACATCATTGGGGATTGGATAGAACCAACACAGACAAGGAGAATGAGGAATAATGCACAATCTACTTTTCTATCAATTTAGTAACCATTTTCATTTGAATAATCTATTAAGTATTAATCATGGTTTAAATCCATGAATGAATAATTACATTAGATTGAAAAGATCTATACATGGGATCTTGTTATAAGACCCAAAAGTCAAAATGTGATTGGTACAAAGTGTATCTTTAAGAATAAATTTTATGAGAAAGGTAATTTGATCAGAAATAAGATGTGATTGGTGTATAAAGGATATTCACAAATTAAAGATGTTTATGTTGAAGAAACATTTTCTCCAGTGGCGATACTGGAGTCAATCGGGATTTTCCTTGCCATGGAAATTCAAAGATGATACAAAGTGTATCAAATGGATGTCAAAACAACTTTCTTGAATGGTGTTCTTGAATAAGAAGTCTACAATAAACAACCAATGTTTTTTCTACTTGTTAATGATGAAATGAAGGTTTTTAGATTAAAGAAGGAACTCTATGGCTTGAAACAAGCACCACAATCATGGTCTTCTCGACAATATTCATATCTAAAGAAGCTTGAATTTAAAATATGATGAGTGGATCAAAATATCTTGTGAAGAATTATCATCAAAATTATTTCACGGTACTGGCGTATGTATATGATATTATATTCGGTGGAAGAAGGTAGGGATCAGTGGCTGAATTTTCCAATCATATGAAATCAGAATTTGAAATGTCTATGATTGGTGAACTCACATACTTCTTGGGGATGCAAGTGATTCAAAGGAAAGAATACACTTTTATTTCTTAGGAAAAGTATGCATGAGAGTTGCTGAAGAAATTCAATATTCATGACTTCAAACCAATGTCCACTCCAATTGTGCTTGGAACTAAACTTGGAAAGCATGAGGATGGGACCTCTGTAGATCCCACCATGTATAAGAGAATCATCGAAATCTTATTGTACTTATTGAAATGCAGCCTAATATTGTCTTTACAACATGATTAGTGGCTCTATTTCAAAGTAATCCAAAGTAATAACAAATGGAGGTAGTTAAATGAATCATGAGGTACATTCAAGGTACACACAATTATAGACTATACTTTTCTATATGAATAGATAAAAAACTATTTAAATTTTCTTATGCTGACTAGGATGGATATGTGGTGGATAGAAATTTCACAAGTGGTGGATAATTATTTATTGGATAGAAATGTGTGGAATGTTTGAGTAAGAAATAGTAAAGTACTTCTATTAGTACTACTAAAGCTGAGTATATCTATGCTACAAAGTCTTTCACTCAGCTAATTTGGATAAAGCAACAACTAACTGATATTGGTGATGAGGTGAAACAGCCAATGGTGATTCACTATGATAACAAGAGTGTAATTGATCTTACAAAGAATCATGTTCATCATTATTATATGAAACACATTGAAATTAGATATCACTTAATCAAGGAAAAATTTGAACAAGGCCTGATTAAAATGGATCATGTTGGCATTGATAACCAAGTGGATGACATTATTACTAAGCCATTATCAGCACATGTGTTCAAGAAGCATCGGTAGAACCTCGATGTTCAACCACCTCCCAGTGCATGAGGAGCTTACGAGGGTCCCCTCTCCCCAGTTGAATTAATTTTTTTAATATGTTTGTAGAAATAATGTAGGTTTATGGGGGTGATATGATCTAGGGGATATGTTTTGAGATCTACAAGTCAAAATTAGGTTCTTTGGGTTTATTTCCAATGGGGAAGAATGGATAAATTCAATGGTATAAAGGCGGAGAATGAAATTTTTTTCTGGTTGTAAGAGAATGGAGAATGGATAATGGATAGATTTAATGGTATAAAGGAGAAGAATGATGTGTTGTAAAGGGGTTAAATGAGAATTTGGTGTCAGGGAATGTAATGCTTCTGTGACACTATGATAATTCAGTGTTATGAGGGAACACTCTGAGATTATCTAGACATCTTTAAGCATTCTAAAACATGATAACCCAATTCATACTTCCCCTCTTTTTTTCTACACTGAGAATTTCTCATGTATACTTAGAGTGATGGCTTAGTAGTTTCTTGCATATCAGTTTTTGATAGTGGAAGATGTTTTATTGAATTTATCTGTAGATTTACAACAAACCCAGAGGGGGATTTTTTTAGAACCAAGGATGGTATTTGCTTTAAATAGATCATGGTTTTTGTTTTTTGTCAATCCTCATATGGAAGATCATGTAGTTTACAAGTAAAGGGATCTTATAGTTCAACCAATCAATAGTATTAAAGGTGGCGTTGTTTCCCAGTGTTTTCCAAATTTTTGGGTCCAAAAATTGGAAAATGGAGAAAGTTTATTTTGGTAAATGAATTTTCATGAAAGTGTTAAGGAGAATTGTAGAGTTGAGTGCAAGACATTTTTCAATATAATTGCATAAAAAGTGGAAAATTGAATAAGTGAATGCAAGTTATCGATTTGCGCAAAAGGTGAATTTGTGTGGGTTTTCATGAAAAGAGACTCGTACAGATGATATTTCACACTAGGGTAAAAGTTTCATGAAGCCACAGATAGGGTCGGAAATTCCTATAAATAGGTAGCTACCCCCATCATTCAAGTCAGTTTGAACACTTAGAGAAAATTTGAGCTCTGAGTCACACAAGTAGTGAGTTGTGTTAAAGTACGGAGTCTTGCGCAAGGAGAGAGTTGTGCGTAATCCAGGAGTTGCACGCGAGTGGTGAGTTGCATGTAGGAAGGGAGTTCCTTACAAATTGTTCCTTAATCCTATCAAAACCAAGTGAATCTTACGGTCTAGATGCATGAAAGGTAAGGCTTGCGCTAAAAATAAGGTTTGTGTGAAAGAGAAGGGTTGTGTGAAATACAACTTTTACGACAACCCAAATCTAGTGCACAAGAATAGGTGTTGCGCGCAAGTATTGAGTTGAGCTACTTTCAAGTTTTTGAATAACCAGTTTTTTTGTTTAGTGATTTCAAGTGAATCAATTCAGGACTTTGATGTAGGTAGATTCTTGTGTTGGACAGAGACAAATAATTCAACACAAATCAATTGAAGAGAACATCAAGTTGATAAACTGAGTAATACTTCACTCACAATAGTGACCAAGGGGGATTCGGTGGAAGTGTTTTGAGGGACGCAATGTGTTATCCATAAAATATTATAAAGGTAGTGTTCCTGGAATAGATTGACTGTGTATGAATTCTTATATTCTACAACTAGTGAAGATTAGTGGATTCAAGTATGATCGACACATTGTTGGTGTATTCTCCTTGGACTAGCCCTTAGTGGTGAACCAAGTAAAATTATTATATTGTCTCATTTCATATGAATGTTTTATTACTGAACTATTCCAACAAACAGGTTTAACAAGTTTCTACTAACATGGTAATAATATCAATTGATTTAAAATAAAAATTTGACACCCTGATTCACCCCCCCCCCCTCTCATGGTGTTCAGGGGTCCTTAAAAGGGAGTATTGAGGAAGGGTTGGGGTGGTTGATTCAAAACTATAGAAATCTACTAACCAGCGGGTGGAATTTTAGAAGGATGAAAATTACTATATTTCCTCATCGATTTGTTAAGCAAGAATCCCCCACCCCCTCCCCCTTTTTTGGTGTACATGAACCTCAGCATCCCTCTCCCCTTCTCCCTTCCACACCCCTTGATCTTGGGAGTTATTTCTATCCATTATTCATTGAAACAAGGTATGTATTCTTCTTCAGTGGCTTCTTCTCATCCTCCCCTTCCTCTAATCTAATTTTTGAGTTATCTAGTTTAGTTTTTTTAGTGATTTTACTAGATCATTCTATAATATTTTGTTTCTATTTTTTGCTTTCATGTAACTTGCATAGAGGATATCCCATGATGAAATCATCCAACCATCACATATTTTTTTGATGGATATTTGTGGCACTAAAAAATCTATAAAGTTTTTTACCTAAAATTAAAATTTACTTAGTGTCTGTCTTGGTGCCTTCGATTAGTTCCTTATCATAGAATGTGTTTGGTAGTGCACCATAGATAATAGACAAGCATTTGGTCATGGTTTTGGTGTGGTGAGAGCTTCCTGTAGGTTTTTCTTCACTTATTCCTTTTTTGAGTTTAGTTTTCAATAAATTATAAATGATTATAATTAGTTGTTTGAGATTTCTTCATGTGATTTAGGATCTATTAGTATGGGTAAGGAATGATTAAGTATGGATTGGGATTTGAGGGCCTTAATAGCTGTTGATGGCTAAAAAAATTAATTTAAAGCATCAAAAAAGGTAGGTGGTCCATTAAATTTAACCCATGGTCTCATTATATTTTATTGAGGTGTAGCATTTTGCATCCATGATAAATTTTATGAGAATTGGCCTAATTCATATGGTAACTTAGAAAATAGTGCACTAGTAATAGAAATAAAAATTCTAAAAATTAGAAAACGATGTTTTGGGATTGTGGTTTCAAAATTGGTACCTTTTAAATGGATTTTAGAGATGGTTTTTGAAATAAAAATATGATAGGGTATTGATAATGTGCATTGGTATTTTAGAAATGGTATATTTGAAATGGTGTTTTTGAAATGTTATTTAATATGATACCTTGAAATTGGATTTGGAGGTAGTATTTTAGAAAATGGAATTTTGGAAATGATGCTTGAAAATAGGAATTAGAAGAGGTGAATTATTTTGGGTTTTGAAAAGGAAATTTAGGACGGTTGTGTTGGTATTTGGAATTGGTTTTTTTTAAATGAAAATTGGATTTGGTTTTTGAAATGGAAATTTTCAATTAATTTTTTAGATGAGAAAACACCTATAGGGGTGGTATTTGTTATATATTGTTTCCTGAGAAAACCCTCATAGATGAGGTCCATGTTACAATGGTATTATGACCCAAGTTTAGAAAACTCTCATAGGGGGTGTATGTGTTACTCATTTGTATATAATGGAAACCCAAGTCTATTAAATGGTTGTAATAGTCCCTATAAAATTCTTAGATACACATCAGTACGAGCCAAAGTAGGTGTGGTCAATCAAAATCCTAGACTAAAGAATTAAACATTATAAAGCCAACCTCGGAAGTCATCACAAACCCAGGAATCGATGGTTGTTTATGGTTTTCATAAAATTGTTTTCAAACTATTAAATTGGTTTAAATTGTTTATTTATAATACTTTTTTATGCTCCTTATTTCATACTGGTTATATTTCGGTATGTTGTTGGTGGTGACCTATTGAGTTATACTTTCTCCCTTCTCAAGCCACCATGGCACTTTGGTACCCAATCAAATAACACTATACGTGATCATAAGTATAGGTTTCGGGCAAGGCCCGAAGTTGATGATTATTAATTGGATTCCTTGTTTGGAGTTAGATGATGGGAATAGGATATACTTGGAACCAGGTGGGGATGGGCTATTAGCCTTAGTTTTATTTATGTTCTTTTATTATTGATTGTATATGATCCACCCATGTGGGATATGACATGATATGAATGACACATTAATTTTTCATTACATCTAATGTTATATTAGTTTATCAGCACTTTCTTTGGGTGTGATTTTTATCTGTATGTGTATTT
This sequence comes from Viscum album, assembly GCA_963277665.1. Taxonomy (NCBI): domain Eukaryota; kingdom Viridiplantae; phylum Streptophyta; class Magnoliopsida; order Santalales; family Viscaceae; genus Viscum; species Viscum album. Next base: position 1,489,228,359 of record OY728139.1, on the reverse strand, counting down.
TATTTATTTTATTTACACTGTATAGCACAATATTATAACATGGTCATATCCTTTCCACTATAACTGCATGAGAACTCACTTCTAGTTGGTTGTCGCATGCATATGGGGAGGCATTCTGAAGGCCATTTTGAGAGCACCGATCTGGGCACTGATTAGTTTCACGAGACATCAAGACCTCATAAATTGGTATTTGAGAAATATTATCTATTGTATTATTATTTGGGTAATAGTATATTGGAGACTAATATTTTTTTAGGCTTATTAATGAGCTTCTTCTTGGGAGTTTCAGCCTCGTGCATGGGGGAAAAACTAGGTTTCTAACGATGGTAATTTTTGTTATTACTTTTTTATTTTACAGCAGATTGATTTTGATCGAAAGTGGTGCACATGGGTGTGATGTTATTTATTTATGGTATTTTCATGCATGGAAATTATAGAAATAGGTTGATTGTATTCATTAATTGTGATTATCATATAGGTTTTATATTCTATCTATATATTTCCTATGATCCATAGCTTCCTAAGATTAACATGTGTGGGTGTTTTATTCATTATATGTGGATTATGTCTGCTGGTAGTTAATATCTACCTATAGATTAAACAATGGAGTGGGTTTGGTTATTTAAAGTGTTAATATCCATTTATATGGTGTTTTCACATATAAATATTTAGTTTCATTCTACTTGACCAACTACACAAGTGACTTTTGGTTAATATACAGGTATAAATGAATTATTAAAGTGATGGTCTTGGTTATATAAATTATCAGTAAGAAACTTATAAGGTTTTTTCCCTATTAAATTGTGAATGAAATTTTATTTATCCAATACATGTAATAGGAAACCAAATAAAGTTTGTGAATTTTAAAATTATGGGTAAGGAAAGGTTTTAAAATTTGAATCATTTGGGTTTAAAAGGTGAAGTTTAATTAAATTGAAATAAGAAATGGTGGGACCTTTAGGTTTCATAGTGATGAGTATCCCTTATCTTTATAGAATGTCCTTATGTATGGGTAATTTGGGTTAGAGAGAGAGAATGGGTGGTGAGACCCTTGGATATAGTATGTGAGACCTTGATGTATTTGGGTGTACCAAATAGTGGTATTTTTTCTATTGTGCCTTCAATTGGGTTGTGACCTTGGGGTTGTAAGATGTCTCTTTATAAAATGGTTTTCTGTGAAGCTTATGGGTTTTTGACCCCTATAGGATGTTTAATTCCCAAGAATGGGTGTCTTAGATCGTAGTTATGATGATAGTGGGTGAGTATCTATGGGTGTGTGGGACCTATGGTAAGTAGTTATCCTCAGTATGTTTGACATTCTGTGTTTTGGAATGGGGGTAGGAGTGTAGATCATGATTCATGGCTGGTGTGAGTCCTAATATAAGTGGATAGGTGTGAGTTCCCATCAACCTTTTGGAGGTAACTCATACTATTATTGAGTTGGCATATTTTTTGATCGAGGTTGACCGCAAGAGGGGTTAGTTCGATGTTATGGGAGGATTAAATGTGTAAGTCATAGGTAGATGCTTTATCTTTTGTAATCGATACATGAAATGTGCTAACATGGTTTCTAGTAAATGAATGGTTATGCATTGTATATTTTCTGAGAAAATCGCCTTAGTTCTTGTGTTTGGTTTTAAGGCTGATTTCAAATGGATGAGATCATTTAGATATAGAACCCTACTTTTCAAACATTATTTCAATGAAGAAATCTATGTTTACCCTGGGTAGATAGGTCTAGTGTTTATGGAGCATGGGTAGATACTTCTGACCCTAGGAACAACACTCATGATTATAGGTGTGGTGTGGTTAAACTTGACTAGGGATTGATATCAAGCCTATTGGATAAATCATTGAGTATGACTCAAGTCTACTGATACTGATAGGATGGGAGGAAACTTCAAATGCTTGTGTTGGGATGTGAGCCTAGAATAAATAATTTATTACTCATGGGATCTTGATTTGAGTTTGATTAATTATCACAAGGGATCATGCGACCCCGGGGTAATGATGAGGTTAAGGTGGTATGCTCATATTAGAGATGTATGATGTTTTTTGGGTTATGTGGTTTAGTGGATTAAATTCAAGCACCCATTGTTTTTTGGTGAGATCAAGTTGTTTTGTATTGGATATAATAAGGGCATGTTTAGGAATTGGATTGGTAAGACGAATCATCTTCATTCCATGGAGAATCATTTAGGGATTAGAGAAGCATGAGTGGTGTTGTGGCAGTAGCACCATGATGAATGTTAAATTCATGACTTCTTGGAAGGGATTCATGATGTTGTAGTGGGTTTTATCTAATTATTTCTTCTCAAATTGATGTGTCTAGGTAGACTATAGTCTCAGTGGGCAAGGTGGTCCACAGATTTTAAAGAGAATATAGGTTATCCCCTTAGTTTTGGTGTTGATTAAGGATTGGGAGGAGTGAAACATGTATGTTCAGTATGGATATTGTTGAGTTATGCTTGAGGAGTGATATAAGGAAGTCCATGTGATGGGAATGAACCATCGGTCTTCAAAGGGAGAGAACCTCGTTATGGACTGAATATCGGTGAATGTTGTGTGTATCATTCTTGGAAGACAATAGATAGAGCAAGATAGCCACACCCAATCATTGAGTTCTATGGTGAATGGAGCATGGTTTATAGTAGTTGGTAGTTACTTAAGTGAAATAGTGATAATGTCACTCCTATTGTGGGAAGTTATGTATCAACTATGGGCATGTGACCCTTATATTGGAAGTATTTTTGAGTGTTGAACTGACTTTATAGAATTTTTTGTGGCATTGGGATACTAATGTGAAACAAATGTGATGCATACCTGAATTCCTAAATGAATTTTATATGGGAATTTGGATATGGTGGTGAATCAAGACCTAGCATGGGATTCAATCTTGGGGAGGAATTAAAGTTATCTGAGGGTGCTTGGATCAACAGTGCATAGATGTGTACAATAGTACACAATAATGGTTTTTGGATAGTTGAGGATCTAATTGAGGAATCTCACTAAGATTCAGTTACAAACTCCATATAAAATGTCTAGATGATTGTAGGATGTATTCGGGCCTAAGGTAATAATGAATGAATAAATTAATTAAATTTCAGTAGTTGGAGTTGGGAGTTTTTTTATATGAGTCATCCAAGGATGATTTGACTTGTGTTAATGAATAAAGTTGGATTAAATAAGGTAAAAACCACAAATGGTGTGTTCATTTTCTAGATAATTGGTGTGTTTTTAGAATCAAATTAGGATTTTAAGGTAAGGATTTTATATTTCAGGCTTATGCATGGATTATGGTTATGCATCCATTCCTATTTTTAGTTCAGTAATGAAGATGGATGTCAATGTTTGGTTGGCGCTCTCATGGATGTTCGGGTGAAATGAGTTGGGGACCACATAGTTCATGTATTTAGATCATAGGTTTGGGGTTTCAATAAGAAATTATGATGGCTTTGGTATAAAAATAATGAAATTTATGGTTGTAAGATGAAGCTTATTGTGGGAAGAACCCTATCAGATGTTTGGATGATGGTTTTGTTTTGTTTTAGGACAGATGGTCTCGAGTAAGTTAAATCTCAGTGTTTCAGTTTTTATGATAGGACTTGACTCAGGTATTTGAGGTCTAAGATCCCTAAATTAGATATTGTGCCTTGGAGTTGTTTTAGGTATTCAGGATGGGATGAGTTATTTTGAATTATTTGGTAACTGATGTAGGTTGGAAGATATGGATGGATGACTATCTTGGCTTCTCAAGGATGATAAGTTTTATGGTAGGGAGTTTATAATGCCCCATGCTCGTATGGGCATTTTAATTTCAGGTGAAGTTTTGAGTTTTCATTTGGTGTATGAGCTAGGTTTTGAACCGGACCATGGAATGAAATTCTGAGAGTTTTAAAAACCTCAAATGGGTGTTTTGGATAGGGAATGGGGCTTGGGAAGTTGTCGAGGGCTTTAAGTAAGTATTGAGGAAGGGTCGGGGTGGATTCTATAAAAAATTAGTATACCACTACCTCACTAGTTTTATTTTCAAAGGGAGAAATTACCATATTTCCCCCTCATGTTTATTAGGAGGAATCCCCCCACCCCACCCTTCTCCTTTTATTTCATGTGTGTGACCCCCAGCATCCCTCTCTCCTTTTAACTTTAACTACACCTAATATTAGGGGTGTTTTGTGGTTGTTTTATATTGTAAAAGGTCATAATTATCCTTTGGGTGAATTTATCTTATCTTATCCTTCCTATTCTATAATTTTTAAGTTATTTGGTTTAAGTTTTATTGGTGATTCCACAAGATCATAGTGGAATCACCCATTTCTCTTGGAGATTTTGTATGGAATACATAGAGGATATCCTATGACAACACAGTCTCATCCACATATGTCATTTTGATATAGGTTTTTGTCAAAAAAAACAACCCAATTTGTACCTCTATAATATTCACAATCCATCCTATGATAGGGCCTGAAGGGTGTTCATGATCCACACAGGCTAACATGAGTGCCTGGGAATCTAGGAAGCACCACTTGGGAACAAAAATTCCCAAGAATAATAAATATGCAAGTAATTGAAAACTAATTAAAAACTAGAATAAAATATCTTTATAAATTAGTACAAAGTATTACATGGCTGATGTGATAAAAGAAACAAAAAATGAAATGTCTGACAAACCAAAAAAACTATCACCTATGACTCAAGTTCACCCTACATCCAAGATGGAACACTAATCACTTTGAGGGAGATCAAGAACTAGACCTGAAACTTAGATAATATATATCTATGGGTATGAGTATAAAAATTACCAGTAGGCCACCACCCACATTTTCATATGCTTAACCTTTAATTAAAAATCCATTTTCATGTTAGTTTGTAAATAAAATTAGAAATACATTTATCATTATTAATTACATTTAAAAAATAAAAAATCATTTACATTTATTACATATATTTTAAAAACCCTTTAAACTTTTATAGAAGAAAGAAAAAGAAAAATATAGTGTTACATGGGAGTTAAAATTTATTTTAAAGAAAACATTATTTTGATAATTTTAAATAGACAAATAAGAGTCAAAAGTTAACCATACAAAGCATTATGGAAACCCTAAGGTCGGGGTCTGTCATCCCAAGATCCTCATGTTCTTGGTGATCAATCCATACATATGTTTTCCCGAGCATGATTCATTGGGAAGGATTAAACTAAATTCCCAATGGTATCCAATCCATATCATCATCACATAGTTTAATTAGTGTTGTAGTGTGGTCCATGATCTAGGGAAGGCGGTCAAAATCCCTGCTACCTCCAACTAGCATATTTGACCTAGTCATCCAACTTAAGTACCTAGGATTCCCATGTATCACTCTCATAACCAAAAATACATAAGGGAGGTGTAATAGAAAAAATGAAACTCAATCACATAGCAATGTAAAGAAAACATATATCATCACCTCACCTCCATACACTACCAATGTAAATTCTCTTTCTTATAATCATACCAACATACAAATCATACCAAAATCCAAGTTAAATAAATAACATAATAGTCTATGATTCCATTGGAGTGCATCTCATTTACCAAAATACCTTGTAAGGTTCCAACTATTCCTATTCAATTTATTTTAAAATCAACTTAAAAGACTTATTTAAAATTTTGTTTGAAAACTAATTTTAAATTCATAAGGTTTCCTTTTGTTATGACCATATACAAACACACACACACACACACACACACACACACATATATATATATATATATATATATATATAATTTCATAAATTTTCATGCTTCCATGTGAATTTGTACACTTACATATATATGTGTTTACCCTTGTATATATACATAATCTTCAGATGACTAAAAAGGCATATATAGATACTCATATTTATTTTATTGAAACTAATCTTGAAACACTTTATAAATAATTATTTATATATATATACTCTCATTTTAATGCACATATTCACACATCATTGTGTGAATATGTGAAATAATGTGTGTGGGGGGGGGATTGAAAAGAAATAACAAAAAATATTTTTAAAATAAATTACAATTGTACAATATTGGGATAAAGCATGTGAGCTCAATTAAATTTCTTTAAAAATTCATATAAAATTTATAAATAACTCATGAGATATAAAAATACCTAGTATCACTTTATAAACCATCACAAGTATTTTTTCAGTTGAAATCAAAACTTATTTTTCAACGTCAAAAGCAATTAGAGGGAGATTCCATGGAAATTCTTTAGTGAAATCTAGTTTCCCCCTCAAAAATTTAATTAATAAATCATTAATATCATAAGGAATTAAAATAATGATTTTAAAGAACAAACAATCAAAGGTTCCAAAATCAAAAGCGTCGATCATGGGAAAACCCACTTAGAACGGGAGTAGATGTTAAAAACTCTTCAAGGACGGAAAGAGGAAGGTCATGGGAGAAACTCACATGATCTAGGAATAGAACCCATAAGAAAAATAAAAAAAATTGTCCAAACCTATACCCTAGGGTTTGTCCTATGTGAGACACAGTGACAGAGGGAGTAAGAGAGGGGAAGAAAGAGGAATAAAAGGGAGTCGGACAGGAAGAAATGATAACCTATGATTATTGAAAACCAAATCAGGGAAGAAATCGGTGAAGAGAGGAGGTTGGACCAAGGAGGTCACATGAGAGGGTTGAACATGACTAGAATGAGTGTATTTCACATTTATGAGGGAAAGGGGGAGTAGAAAAGTGGGTTAAATCATTTTAGAAAAGTTTTAAGAAAAATATTAAATCCTAGAAGAGACGTATGGTTTGGCTTTATGCTTGGACAAACCATACGCCGATCATGTAAATGGAACTAGTTAGCTGGGAATCTTGCATGGTTTAGAAAACCATGTGCTAACCATGAAAACCCCCACTATTAGAAAATAGGTCCACTCGTATGGATTCCACATGGTTTGGACAACCATATAGCCAAATTGTGTGATATACATGAAAGATTAAAAAAATAAATTATCCAAATTAAATGACCTGCACCTATAGAAAAAAATATAAATAATTAAATAGATAAATAATCAATAAATTAGGGATAGAGTTTGAATTTTCTATCCAATATGACCCTTTCTTCCTCTATAAATCCAATAAAATCATGAAATAAGATACTCTAAAGGAACTTAGATAAGAAAAAGAAACCAAACAACAACTAACACCAAACCACTAAACCTCCAAATCAAACCAAACCACCCAAAATCATCCTCAAATTTACACATCACCCAACCACTTAAATCAAATAATACAAGGAATAGAGACCCACAATGTATCTCCCCATTATTTAAGGATTCCACTAAAACGATGGATCAACAAGGAAAGGCCACTCCACTAAAACACTACAAATCACAACCCAAATTCCAACTGAGAGGAATCATATTGAAATCGTGATCAAATCTAATCCAAACCCCCAAAAAAACCAACACTAATTCTCCAAAGTATCATCCCTAGGATAAAAACTAGGAACACCAAAGGAGCAAGAGAGAGGAAGGAAAAACTGAAAAGAACATAAAATATCAAATTCTTTATCTAGACATTCTCAAAGAATAATACAACCTAAAGATACCTTTGATGGTTTTCAAAAACAAGGAGCACTAAAACACTCATCACCATACCTATATCTTTTAAGGAAGAGAAAGAGGCATAAATTATGAGAATACCTCTTCAGAAATGATATGGGTTCCACTCCGGTATCAAAAATAAAATAAGGGTAACCTAGGAACTCAAATCTAAATCACCAACTATCATGATCTCTATAATAATCAAACCAACATCGCCCTAACCATAAACTCAAATGGTGTGGGTTCCATCCCATTCACCTAAAACACACACAGAGGGTTTCACAATTATATTTAATCAAAAGAATACCTCACCACATCCCTCATCATATAGGATCCTTAAGAAGCACATCCCCTTCAAAATAATTTAGAACATAACCCAAAAGTATCACAAGCCATAAGTGTTGAGTCGAAAGAACACTTTCTCACCTTACTTTTCAAAATCATAATACAATACTTATGTTTTTATTTATTTCTAACTTTTATACTTTCCAAGTTCAAAATTTTTTCTGTGGTAAAGATTATAGTTTTACTAGATAGAGATTATTAGTTCTATCAAATGGAGTTTTGTTAAGTATATCAGACTGACATGTACTTTTTACATCATATGGATGTGTACTAATTTCATTGGATGGAAGGATTATAAATTCTATCTAAAAAGTAAAAAAAGTTCATTGGAAAATGTTATAAAAATTCTATAGGACTTAATTCATCAAATGAAGACTTACATATCTACTGAATAAATTTTTATTAAGAATATCGGGTGAATGAAATTATATATTCTACCATATAAATATTTTCATTTATACCATGAGGAACTTTTATGCAATGTAGTGGTGAAAAACATGATGATCATCAGACAAAGATATTGTGTTGAGTTTTTGAAGTGGATAATGGGTTCTTATGATTTTATTAAAACTACTCTTAAGAAATATGGAATATGACCATTATAGTTCATCTAAAAATAGAGATGCATTCTCAAGGAGAAGAATAATTTAAAATTTATACTATCTAAATTTTATGTGAAGTGTTTGTAAAATCTTGTTAATTGATAGCACTTCTTTGTAAACTTCATAGAGTTTCTCTTAAGGCATTAATTTGTAAGGTTTTCATTATAATTTCCTTAATATTTATCTTTGTAATTATTGTTTATATGATCTAGTTAATCGATGGATATCAAGGTTAAATAGACAGAATGTTATTCTGATCAGTTTAATTAAGGGTTATCAAGACTGGGGAAATAGATATTTGTCTCATCATTATGATGAGGGATTCATAGGTGTGGAATATATAACTTATCATGGTTTAAGTCATGGATACCTAAAGTCAGGTTTAGAGACTTCCTTAACACTTGAGGTTAAAGTGTAAATCGTTTTTAGGAAAGTTTCTATGAGTTTTTCTTACATGATTTAATGAAAGTTGTATTTATTTATTATATCTATCATTATAAGTTTTATATTTTTCATTGGGTATATTATAAAAATAGTACATCATTATGTATAAAATTGTTTTAACTCTATTTATAAAGTTAATCAGTACAAATATTTTATGATAAAATTTCTTAAGGAGGATGGAAAAAAATTTAAGTTTGAGTTTTATAAACTATAATTCACCACCTCCCCATATTTTAGTATATCATATACTCCTTTGATCCTACATTTGGTATCTGATTAGATTTCTTCTTGTTATAAATTGATTACACTGGCCTTATTTTATATAAAAGTGTGTCTTTTGTTTTTAATATGGTAGGTTTGTCTATTGGGGAACTTGAGAATCTTAATCCAATATGACCACCAATCTTTGATGGTACTGATTATGAATAGTGGAGAGATCTTGTGAATACTTTTGTTATCAATTCTGGTGTGGATAATTTTACTATGATTATAGTAAGTTATATGATTCCAGATAAGTAAGTTATGTCTTTTAATAGAGAAAAAAAAGTAGAATATTAACTGAATTATCATGTTAAACTAATTTTTTTTTCTTCGTGAATATAAAATTTTATAGTCTTATTTCATATTTTAAAATGACTAGCAATATATAGAAGAAGTTGTAAGTTGTGTATTTTTAATGTTCTAATGTTTTGGAAACTCAAAGTGCATTGTTATGTACAGATTATTAGGAATTTTAATTTCTACCTGGTGATTCTGTAACTAAAATGCATCATTGGTTTATGACTATAGTAAACAATTTAGATTATTTGGGTGAAAATGGTTGAAATATGAGTAGTTGATAGAGAAAATTATAGATATTATTCCTAAATAATATTAATCAAAGATGATAGATATTGATGATACTAAATATCTAAAAAATTGATTTTAGAATATTTGATTGGAAATATCATGCATTATGAGAGTAGACTAAAACATGGTGTTGAGAAAGAGAAAAATAAGAATGGAGTATCATTTTCTTTACAACAATTGTGCCTCACTGATAGCACAGACACCCCACTTTAGTAAGTCCATTAGGTCCTAGACCACCAAGTACCACCCATTTCCCCACAGACATGTGGTCCCCACCCTGAGTACCACCCACATGCGTGAACGGGTCATCAAACTAATTATTATCCTCATGGGCTAACACATGTTCTTTCCAGTGTGATTTGACCTCACTCACACACACCCTGGGAAACTTCCTAGAAGGTCACCTATACTGATCACTACTCTAGGCCAACCATGCTTAACTGTGGAGTTCTAATTAAGTGGGATTCTGAAAATAAAGATCCACCATGTTGACATGATTCATATCATTTAGTAATTTAACCCTTTATCATTCTGTGGTATTACATACCCCCTACTTAAAGAACAAAGTCCTCATTATGGACCATACATCTCAACCTAGGAAGTGCACCGCACTTAATGTTGGGTTCCTGATCTGATACCAATATAACAAATGATCCCCACTGACAGCAAAGACACCCCACCTTTGCAAGGTCTTCAGGTCTCGGCCTACCATTTTCCTCGTAGACATGTGGTACCCTCCCTAGGGCCCACCCACATGCTTGAATGGGTCATAAAACTAATGACTATCCCTACATGCCAATACATGTTCTTTCCAGTGTGTTTTTTCCTAACTCACACACACCCTAGGAAGCTTCCCAGAAGGTCACCCATCCTGATCACTACTCTATGACAAGTACACTTAACTATGGAGTTCTAATCAGGCTGGCTCTTGAAAAGAAAGTTTCACCCTGTTGACATGAGTCTTATTAGTTAGTCATTTAACCCTTTATCATTATGGGGTGCTATATTCTTCCTCATATACTACAGCTAAGAAACCATGATCATGTGGGAATGTTTCTAAATCTTCTAAGAAGAATAAATATATAATTGAAACAAAAATTAGTTCCTCAGAGGTAAGTGAGAATGATCTTTCTCAACTTGATAAGATAATTAATAGAATCATTGATAAGAATTATTTTTGTTATAAGTATAAGAAAAATAAAAAGGAAATAGGTGATAAGATAGACACTTAAGAAATGATTTATTATAATTAAAAGAAACCTATACAGATTACCCCAAATGTTTTTGAGATTGAAAAAGAATGAATAAAACAATTAAGTTCTAAAAAAGGGCTAGAAAAGTTAGAAATATTCAGGAACTTGGAGTTTAAGTAGTAGAGATAATTCCTCTAAGCGTTCTTCAAATAATAGCAGTGATGGTTGGAAAATTATGGTCTCTTATATATGAATTCAAAATACCAACCAATTCTTCATAGAAAAGGTATATATTTAATCTATTTAAAATTTAACATTGAATTCTAACAATCCAGATTCTGATGATGAATATAGTACTATTTATTCATAAAAATGAAAAGTTATTATATCTGATGATGAAGATAATTTACCTAGTTTCGAAGAAGAAAATAGATATTCTACTTTTTTATAAAAGTAAAATAATAAAGTTATGAAATACTATAAATATACTAAGGCATAACTTTCTAAATAGATTTATAGGATTTCAAAAATTACCTCAGAAATGTCAAATCTTACTTTATAATTAGATAAAAATATAATTTTATCTCTAATATAGAAGATAAAATTATATTTGTGAAATTAAATTATGAAATACTTAGCCTGAAGAAACTTTATCAACTTTTACTTAGAGTAATAAATTTTTTGACAATTTATACAAAATTTTGAGACCACACCGAAATACTTCTAGGATTTGTTTTACTATAGAAAAACCACATTTTCAAAATAATTACATTATTCCCAAAGTGAATTTCTATACAAAATTCTAGAGAGGTGGACATTAGAAGAAAAAATGTTCTTTGAATAAGGTAAAATCTTTTATATTTCATAAATCTTGTATCTCTAAATAATTATTTGTCATTCAATATAAGAAATTTGGGAAAAAGTGGATTCCTAAAGTTCTTTTTGCTAATAATTTTAGACCCAAGAAATTTTGTGTATCAAAATCCTAATGTTTCTATTTCAGGGAAATAGGTTGAATGTTAACAACCAAAATATTTGGTAATGAATAGTGTTTATTCTAGATATATTGGGTAATAAGAAATTTTTATAGAAGATAGTAAAGATGAAAAGTGTAAAAGAAACCTTTGGAGACAATGGTCAAGGATAAATGTATGGTATTTGTGATATTGATATTCTTAATAAATTTTTATTTTCAAAAGATTTGTTTCCTATATTTCTTAAGAAAAATCCCATCAGTATAATCTGATTATGTGATAAAGTTTAACTTGTGAACTTAAGGAATGATAAATGAACTATTAAAAGTTCAAAAGGAAACTTTATTATTTCTACCAATAGGTATGATGATTTTTACACTTTAAACTTAGAAGACATTAGGATCCATGTTCTACCTTGCCTAAGTGTAGTGGATGATCAATCTTGTATATGTCATAGAAGGTTTGGACATTTTAATTTAAAAACTTTAGCCAAACCTTGAAGAAATAACTTATTATATATCTACTAAAACATTTGATTAATTATTCTATAGTTTCTGATCCTTTTCAATTTGGTAATCAACATAAGTCAGGCTTTAAATATATTAGTTAAGTTTCAACTTTTGATGCTCTATAGTTGGTGCATGTTGATTTATTTGGTACAAAAAAAATTAAAGTATTAGAGTAAAATATTATGTATATGTCTTGGTTTATGACTATACTAAATATAAATGGGTTTATTTTTTTTTATAAAAAATTAATGGTAGTAATAAATTGGGAAATACTTTTTGATAATGGATATAATAAAAAATGTATATAATATGAATAAACTATTTCTCTAGTAACTAAACTTGAATCTATTTGAATACTTATATCATTTTCATCATTATTAAAATTTACTCTTTATCAAATGGATGTTACATGTGGTTTTTTAATTGATATATATATAAGTAATTTTATGTAGAAAAAAAATCAAGTTTTGAAAAAAAAAATTCCAGAAAATGTTTATAAACATACTAAGGGGCTCTATGGACTTAAACAATCCCTAAGAGCCCGGTATTATAGACTTACCTGGTTTTTACTTCAAAACAGTATTGTTAAGGGAATTTCTTATCTAAACCTTTTTATTAAGTAATTTTTTAATGAAAACATAATTTTTGAAATTTTTATTAGTGACATTATATTTAGTTCAACAAAAAAACCTCTTTCTAATTCTTGTGTAGATATTATGGAGTCTGAGTTTGAAACGAGAATAATGGGTGGACTTATGTTTTTCCTTGGTTTTCAAATTTCTTAAAAACTTAGAAGGGAATTTATTAAATAAGAAAAAGTATATAAAATATTTACTTAAAACTTTTGTAAATGACAATGCTAAGAGTATTATTACTCCTATTATAACCTCAAAATACATTGATCTTGATGAATCTAGGAAACTAGTGGATCGAAAAAAATTTAGAGGAATGATTTTTAGTTTACTATATCTTATAACTAATTATAAAAACTTAATGTTTTGTGTATGATTATGTGTGATATTTCAAGATAATCTAAAATAATATCAAAATAAAGATGCTAAATTAATTTTTTGTTACCTTAAGGGAACTATGGATCATGGATTATTTTATTCTTCTGGAAATGATTTTGAAGTAATTTTTTTTCACATGATGACTTTGGTGGACGTAAAATGGATAGTAAATTTAAATTTCTAACTTATCATTTCTTAGGATAATATTAAGTTTCTTGGTTATTTAAGAAACAATAATCAGTAGCACTTTTCACTACTGCATCTAAATATGTAATAGTTGGAAGTTTTTGTGCTCAAGTTTTGTGGATAAAACATACACTCTCTAATTTGGGCATGATGTTTAGTAAAAATATTATTTTTTTGATAAAAAAATTGTCATATCATTAATTATAAACTCGTCATATCATTCATGATCCAAGAACATATATATATAAGACACCATTTTCTTTGGGATCATACACAAAAAAAAAGATATTATTTTACCTTTTATCAGGACACAGGAACAACTTGTTGATATTTTTAAAAAACCCCTCAATTTTGATATATTTGAATATATAAAAAAATATTGGAATATTAAATATAAAATGATCATTTATATACTTCTTTTTTATCTATCTTCTTATAGTGAAAAACTTCTCGAAAGAGGGGGGAATATTTTCCTTATTTTATTTCTATTATTATGATTAATTTATGATTTGTATAAAAATATCTAAATATATATTTTTAGAAACTTATTAATTTTTATCAAATAATGCTTCTTCTGAAGTTTCATCATACAGACTCTTTCCTTTGCCTTTATTATGTAGCCAATGTATTCATATTATCAGCCAAATATTTTTAACAAAGTTTGTAAAAATTTATCTAGGGGATTAATCTTTGTATCTTTTATTATAAGTATTTTGTGTTTTTTATTATCATTATAATATTTTTTAAATTACATTCAAGTTTCATCACAAGAAATGTTTTTATGATAAAACTTATATGCTTTTTGAAAAATATTATAAAACTTCAATATTTTGAGAATACTTGTATTTCTTAAATACATTATGTCATCATTTTTTGAGATTCATAGTCATTTATTGATCAAAATGAGGCTTTTGAACCTAATCCATTAGATCTAAGGAAGTTAAATCATCTCTCTATCCATGATTATATATTGTAGGAGTTGAACCCTAAGACGCTTTTCTCCTCACTATTTTTTTAGAGAGGAACCCTTTTCAGATTATTTCTTATTTTTCTGTTGGTTTTCTAATTTAACATGGTTTTATTTCAATTTGAATTATTGCTTCTCATGGAATCCTAAAAAGATTTTACCACCAGGGAAATTGTAAAGTAAAGATAATTGAAAGGATTTTTTTTTTGAATGGTTTGAATCATTGTTAAAATAAACTATTTTATTATAAGGATGGTAATCCTTCTGTGTTTTTTAATAAGACTTTTATTTACATTTTCAAGCTATTGTTAGAGAATTTTACATGTATTTTGATTTCAATGAGGTTGATGGTTTGAAAAATTTATCATTTACTCTATTTTTAAAATCATGCAATATTAATCTTGATAAAGTTTCTAAGTTGGTTAGAATACCACTAAAAGGAGAAGTCAATCTTCTTACTCATAAGTTGCTTGAAAAAATAGATCTTTTGAGAAATATCGAGTAGATATTTCTTTATTTCCTTTATGTAAGAAAGTTAGAAAAAAAAATAACCTTACACTGAATTCAAGGATAATTTATCTTCAGGTAAAAAACTTTCTTATACCTAGTAAATGTGGAAGGGACACCCTAAAAGTTTAATACATTGGTTTTTAGACTTTATTTGTAATATGAGAAAGTTTAACATAATCAAGTTTATGCTTAATAATATCAAGGCAATAAATACCAGTTTATTTAAGTTTAATATTCTCTTATATCTTAGATTTATTAAAAAAACATGTTAGTTAGCTTCATGAAGGACCATAATATTAAGAATGAGGTGGTACCAGTTCGAGAAAAAACATATTATTTTAGTAAAGAGATCATTGCTAAAATAAAGGTTATTTTTATTCTTACTTTGAACCAATTTGTAGAAACATATAAAAAAGGTTCATCCATTAATGAAGTGGAATATTATTAGAATAATGTAATTTTGAAAAGAAAAAATGGTTAAGATTCTCAAAAATATACCAATTTGCAAAGAAATATAATCAAACCCATGTCTGAAGAGGCATTTTCCGAGTCTATAAAACATAAAGGAGGAAAGAAGGATTATAATATATATTTTGGTTTAGATTCTGTGGATTATAATCCCTTTAAGGATCAAGTTTATCATAACTTGGGTGAAGAATAAAATAATAAGTTGAAAGTAGAGAAAGAGAGTAAAGAAAAAGATTCAAGATATTTCTTAAAGGAAATTGAGAAATATCATTCAAGAGTTTAAATAAGTGAGTACAAATTTTTGAATAATGATAGTATTGAGAAGGATTAGTGGATTCCAATTTCATTATAATTTCTATATGTTTCTCTTATAACTAACTAGTTGGAAGAAGCTGCATCCATTCTAGATGAACTAAATCTTATGTTCGTTTGAAAAGATAAATGCAAAGAAGTTCTTATAGAAGAATATCGAGCAGATGTTTCTCAACCTGTTAAGAATGTTGTTCAAGAAATGGATATTGAGAAAGTTAAATAAGTTTCTCATACCACAAAACCTACTCAATCACTCAAGAAGATAAATTTATGAAATAAGGATGTTTTAGTTGAAGGTCAAAAATATTTTTGGATATTGAGGAAACAGCATATCATACCTTTACTTATTTATCATCCCAATTAGAGAAGAAAGTTATTCATATAGAATAATATGAATAATAATATTTAATGAATGAAGAGTAAGAATATAAAACAAAACCATCATATCAACCTGTGATCAATGAAGAGGAAGATTTTATAAAGGTTTTAAATTAAATTTTTATTGAAAAAAATAACATATCCTATAAAGACTTATAAAATTAATATCTTTAGGAAATTTATACTAATTTCACAAATTCTATCCCAAGTACTAGTATTAAGAGGATGGAAATGAGAATAAACTATTTTAAAAAGGTTATAAAAATTCTTTAAGGAATAATGAAAATTTTTTAACTATTCATGCTCGTTGTAAATGCATCCATGGAAAAGTTGATATCTTGAAAAATTAAATCCCCCTCAAAAAAATTGTTGAGAATGTTATCCAAAATGAATCTTCCTTAAAGGATTTTAAGGTAAAATACAAGGTGTAATTGATAAAGATAAAGAGTGTTATAATGTGGATAAATCATATCAAGGGAGACATCAAGTTCTTTAATCGTAAAATCAGTGATATTAAAATGGAAACCTAAATAATTTTGAATTTTTCAGATATCATCAACATCAAATTTTATAAAGTCACAAGGGTAATATATGATATTAAAATTTTTTTATGAAGTATTATTAGGAACTTTCAAAATAAGGGAAGAATATTAAATCTATTGAAAAGAAATTTTCAAAACTTAAAATAGTAGTTGAGGAAACAGAGAAGACTCCAGATGATCTTAGGAAAAAAAATAGGTGATCATCAAAATGTTTTCAAAGAAAGAATGATTTTTTCTAGACTCTTGAGAATTTTAGTAATGACCAAACATAATTTTTATGGATGAATGATTTTGAATGGTGGATGAATTTTTTTTTATTATATACATATAAGTTATTTTTTCTAGATTTTTTCTATAAAATTTTATCATAAAAACCCTTTATGTGGTCAAGGATTTCCACCACCTCAATTGGAAATCTTGGTGCATTTCTTCCCTCTCAAAGATATCATAGATATTGAATACTTCATATATTTTAATCAACAAACTTTTGGTCTTTTCTTACACTATATCTTTTTATATCCATTTTCTTCCTGCATCCGATGAACTCAAATCCAATTTTTACTGCTCCATCACCCCTCCATTCATCAGAAGTAAGGAAACCATATTTTACTCCTTCTGGTGGTCTTATTTTCCTCTACTATAAAATGTATCTCATAAGCCCCAACAAATTGTTTCTACATAACATTAATGTGGTAATTTTCTAATAGTATATGTCACATCAAATGGTTATAGCATTTCCCCACTATAATGAGAACCTTGAAATTATCTGACAATATATTTATACTTATGCCCTATGTTTTAGATAAAATCCAACTAATGATATAGAGATAATATTTTACTATCATATATTGGGGGATTATATGACACTAAGAATTATTATCATGAAGTTCGTACTTGGTAATCTCCAATAATGGAGGTTTTGATCACTGGACCACCAATAGTAATTCCACATGTTATATGTGTTATTAGATATTCCTATTAGTGGATGTGTGTATCAATTCTTATACTTTAAATTGTTATTAATTTATATCATGAATTAAATACTTTGATATTTTTATGAAAACTGTGATAACATATTCTCACAATAAATTAGGATACTTTGGGTGCATCATAAGTGATATTACATTTATTTAATAAGTTAAGAAATGATTTTTCTCTTCCAAGATAATGGAAGATGATATCTATGACTATTTTATTCAAATGGAAATGTTTAATTAAATTTATGTTCATTGTATTTTATTGATGAGTTCATTTCAAATAATAAAAAAATAATCAAGCGTATAGTGTGATGACATAGGTATGAAACCTATCTGATGAGATATCAAGACAAAGGGATTATATTACACTATAAGTATTAATATGAGGTTATTTTCATTGTGACATTAACTTTTTTATCTATGGGTGTCTTAGTGTATTGTTAGACATTGATCTTGGACTTCGGGAAAGTTTTCCTATTTCAATGGAGAAAGATACCTAGAGGGTCCCACATAAGTGTATCCAGAATCTCAATTAAACTATTTAAATTTAATATTAATAATAAATATTATCCTCAATTTTTGGAATAATAATTATTTAGTTTATGTTATGACATTAATTCAATCACCACTTATTCGAGTTTAGAATATATTTGAGTTGAATATTAAAATAAAAAATTTATTTATAAGTTTGGTTAATATTATGTTTATTTACTTATTGAATGAATTTTATAAAGATATTTATTTATTTAAATAAATATTTATTATTCAAGGTATGAAAAATGTTGAGGAGGATTGACGGGCCGAGTTAAGGACCTGATGAAAATGATTTATTAAGAGATGAGTTTATCACCTATCATGAGAATATAATTATAATATTATTACTATTTTTAATGGGGTTTATATATAATAAAAAATCAGATAAAGGGACTTTATGAAATTACTAATTATTTAACCCTAAGTATAAAATCAAAATTATATAATTTCTAGTGGTGGTGAATGGTTGTGCACAATGGATTATCTCAAGAGAATTCTCTCAAGATCATGAGAACCTCTAAAATTTCCATCAAGAACATGGAGAGAAAATCTTAGTCATCCACCCTCTCAAGAATGAGATAAATAGATAAGTTTTCCTCCAAGACAATAAGATTATTTATTGTGATCAATGAAAAATAATTCATGGAATTTAGATTCCTCTATACTAGCACCAAGAATACAAATGATGGAGTTCTGAGATTCATAGAGCACATGTGGATACTGCTAGAGGAATTATGGTTTGGATTTTTCATTGCAATAATGAAAAAATAAGAGTAGCAACTGGATTTATCATCAATAACGAAAAAATTATCAAGATAAGGTAATTATTATTATAAATTAATTATATATTAAATGTTAAAATATTCACTCTAGGAAGAATATGAAGTTGTGTTAACTCATAAAGTTATTTGGATTTATCCATTGAAAATGATGAAAAACATTATCGGTCACTGGTTCAATCACTTCAATTATGTCCTAGAACCTTTACTGAATAGGGGGTGAGTGAAAGAGATGTGATCAAAAGAAATGGAGATGTAGGGTTGAGAAATGAAAAGTTTGAGTGGGTGTGGGAGAAGATAAGTTGGGGTGGAAGTGACTAGCAGTATGAGCATAAAATAGTGATGATGTCTTTAGGTGGAAATGGGGGTAGTGGAAAATAATGTGAGGTAGTCTAAAGAAGGTGAGATAAAGTGGGGGTTCAAAACAATGGGTGTTTAATGATTGAAAAGAAACAAAATGAGCAGGAGGATAGGGGTTGGTATACGACATGGAGGGTGAGTTGGGGAGGGAACATGAGGTGAAGGGTTGTGTAGGGAGGGGTAGGGTTAATTCGAGAAGGATACATGATAAAATAGAATAAAAAAATTCCCTTAATTTTCATTAAGTTTTTTTAGTTGTCATTAGAGGTCTCTAAAGACCCTATTTGTGACTACCAATGGTGATCACCCAGTTTCAACCTCTAAAAATAATTTTTTTTAGGTTTATCACCATCAATGGTCGCCAATACCAACTTTGGAAACTACCATAAACAATAAATCAATTTTTTCCTTCATCAAAAATCAATTTTATAGTATTTTTTCTAAAAAAAATATTAACTTGTTATTATTGTGAATAATATTTAAGTATCTGGATTTAGTTTACAGGATGTTGGGGATTAATTTCAACTAAAAATAGTTTTGGTAGTGAGAATTTAATAAATGATAGATTGATTAGGTGGAATTTTTTATGGAAGTATAAGTTCAGTGTAAGTTTGATCAAAGTGGTAATGGGTATCTGGAATAATGGTGATGCGCTCAGTTTATTATAAGTATTTAGTCACTTTGAGGATTGTTATAGGAGATCATTGGTTACTTTGAAAAAATAAGGAGGCCCATAATTTTAGGAGTTCAATGCAACTAGATGACTGGCCAAACTCCTCTATATCTGTGGGTTATACCACATGATGATGGGTACTATACAAGATCATGACTTTTAATGAGATTACTTATCAAATTAATCCATGTGACTGGAAAGTCACTTGGTGTAATAATTTTATTTTCAGAGATATAAAATCATTACATTGTTCTCACATAGACATGGTATAAAAATCTAAACCATGTAAAATCAAGCGTTATTTACTTCATATATTCCATTTACTTTTTTGTGCATGTATGTGTGATTTTTTGAAGGATTTAAGTGTGGTGATTTAGGGTACATTCAAGATTAATAAGTTCTATATCTCTTAAGTTAAGGAGGTGTGGAGAGCTATTGGACATGAATTTTAGGGTATATGAAATTTTTATTGATTAAATATCCTATATTCGGTGGTTTAAATTTCATTGAACTCACGATTTACACATTTATTTCCCCTAAAAAGTGTTATAAAATATTTTTTCATGAAAAGGAATTGTAATCAACACACTCAAGTGTCTCCATTCCAGTTTCAATATTGATGTTATTTTATTTTTTGGGGTTTTTGTATCAGTGTTATGAAGTTAGAATATGGAAATTTCAGGATTTATAAGTTTTATAAAAATGACTTTGGATTATAGAGGATGAAGATGGAATAGTATATCATCCAAAAAAAATTGAAATTTCATTAACTAGATTCAAGCTAGAAAATATTGAGAAAGTTAAATGGAAAATGTTGGATCATAAGGCACTTTAATTTATCCGGATTTCATTGGTGAGGAATGTTTCATTCAATATATAGTAGAAGAAAACAATAGTGTAACTAACGTCTACCTTGACATACATGTATGAAAAATTGAATTATTTAAACAAGGTATTTATGATGCATAGGTTTATTATCATGAGTTTCCTATAATGATGACCAATTTTATAATATTTCAATGATTTAAATATGATCAAGATTCATCTTGATTTAGTGTTTAACATATGATGTATGGTCATTACTTTTATTATCGTCGATACTAAAGAACTGGTAAGCAATAGTCATTGTAGTTAGTAATTCTACCAAAAATAAGAACTTAGTCTTTAAAGATGTAAAAAAATTAATTTTGAATGAAGAGATCGGGAAAAGGGAAGTCCATGAAACTACCACAGATATATTGAATGTAGAAAGTAGAGGATAATCACCAAACTAGAAGTTGAGTCAAAATAAAGAAAAGAAGTCCATAGATGAGAGTAGAGATAAGCACATCAAATCTGGACATACTTTTTAGCATTGTAGTAATAGGGGACACTTCAAGAAAGATTATAAATACTATAAAGTCACTTATAAAATATTATATTCTGGAAGTTCAAATTTTTAAAATTCAGTGGAAGATAGTAGTGTGTTTCTATTGATTTTTGATGCTCTGACAAGAATCATGGGTCATTGATTCAGGTGTATCATTCTATTATACATCAGAGTAAGGGTTCGTGAATAATTATGTATCTAGGAGATTTTACACGTTATATTTAGCTGATAATGAGGCTCTTGAAGTTTTTGAAAAGGGTTATTTGAATTTCTAGATGTAGAATAGGAACTTTCTTAAGTTGAAGGAAGTGAGGCACATCCCAGGTTTATGAAAAAAAAATATTTTCATGGGATATCTAGATAAATAAGGTTTCAGAATGAATTTTGTTAATGTAATATGGAAAATAACTCAAGGATCAATGGTTAAGGCAAGAGGATTTAAGGATAGGACCCTTTATCAGACCAAAAGTTCATATAGTTGTTCGGTGGATAGAATAAAAACTGTTGAAAGTCCAGAGTTATGGTATAATCATCTAGGTCATCTAAGTGAGAAGAACATTAAATTTCTAGCGGAAAATAACTCAAGGATCAATGGTCATCTAAGTGAGAAGAACATCAAAACTTATGATTTTTTTATACTTTGGAAACTAAGGAAAGTTTTATTTAATTTGAATAGAAGGAAGCCACTCAGCCAGAATCTTGAACTTGTTTACACTAAGTTTTGGGGAACAACCCCAGTTCAATCTTACATAGGTTACTTATATTTTTTTTACATTCATTGATGATAAAATGACAAAAATTGTGGTTATATTTACTAAATCATAAGTGATAAATTTTTAGAATTCCACTTAGTAGAAACCCATGGTTAAGAGAGAGATCTAAAGAAGTATCAAATGCCTTAGGTCAGACAATGGTAGTGAATAAAATGGTAGGGACTTCAATAAATACTATTAGAAGAAGGGAATTATGCATGATAAAATTTTTCCTGGTACATTGAAACAAAATAGTTTGGTCGAATAGACAAAAAAATGCTAATTGTGAAGGAATATATCATGAGGTTTTATTTCATAATGTGTAACACCCCGAGATTCCATGATACGCTTCTCATTCAATAATGCAATAGCTTGCATTGTACGCAACTTCGAGTTCTAACACACCGCAACTAATCAAAGTAGCTGTTATGAATATTAATACCCACTTTTTGAAATTATATAAATTTTATATTTCAAAATGGACTTCATTTTTGGATTCGGAATATCGAAATTAGCCTATGTTGAATTTTTGGTATTTTTCTGAGAACTTCCAATTTTTTATGAATAGTGAAAAATACTTAAAAACAACTTTTTTAATCAAAATAATTTATAGTGATAAATTATACTATTGAGTGGTTTTAAAGTATAATTAGAATATATTTTTACCATTTTATCCAATGGTGGTCATTATAATTAATTTCACTTTGAAATTGGACATAAACAATTGTCAATCTTTTGATATATATTGTTTCTTAAAAACACGCTATTTGTTGTGACAGTGGGAATTAATTATGAAATTAATTAATGAAACTTATATGTTTGGAATTTTTTAAAATAGACATCATTTTTGAATTCGGAATATCAATTATATCTTAGGGTGAAATTTTGGCATTGTTATGAAAAACTTCAATTTTTGATGAATAGTGAAACCACTAAGTGGTAGTTAAAAAACTGATTTTTCGTTTAAATGAAACATTACCACTTCTGTGATTTGATTATCAAAACTCCGACAAACATGGTTGTCATTATGAAGTAAAATGTGGTTCAATGGGATTAAAATAATTTTTTAGGTGAATAGTAACTTTTAAGTTTAATTAATCGCCATTAAAGGTAATTAGTGAAATTTAAGGTAAAAATGATATTATAAAAATATGAAAATACCTTTACACTTGTCCTACCCCTATTGGATGTGTCATGGATGACCAAGAAAATCCATGGGTCAACTTGGGGACCCCATGGAGCCACTTTGGTAGGAAAATGACATAAATAACTTTTATTTAAAGTTAAAATAAAAATGTCACAAACATAAGTTGTTTTACTAAAACAATTTTTAAATGGGGTTATACAAGTAATATTTTTTACTATAAATATTCATTAGAAATATAAATATATTTCATACATCATGATATTTTTTTATAATTTTTAGACATTCTATAAATTAAATTATTTATGACACCATGATGATGCAGTGATTACCTCATTAATTAAAGATTTAAATAAAATGAAAAGATAATGTAAAATACAAGGCTTACACTTGTCAAAAACCTATCGGATGAGTATATTTAGAACCCTTATCACCTTATACTCGAATTATATAAGTGTGGGACCTTCAAAATCCGAAACTCATTATATAATAAAGTAACATTTCATTACTTTCCAAGAGTGCCCCTCCTCTCCACTTATAAAAATCCCCCACCACTACCACCTTACTCACACTTTCAAAGCCTTTTGGCTCGTCCAAACTCTGCCCAAATACTCTCCCAACTTTCCTCCCTTAATCCTAGAAGGCTCACTTTGGGCAGAATTCTTTCCAAGGAATCCCTTGGCTCAAATCAAAAGAGTTACCCGATTTTAAGGTAATGTCTTCTCTTATGTTATTTTGTTTTATTTTGCTTATCCAACCCCCTAAACTCTTTTTATTCATTTATTTTGTAAAAACACCAGTATACTTAATATATTAGGATGTTTTTATAAGAATTATTCGAGCTACACTTACACACACCTACATATAATGGTTAAAGAACATACTGTTTCTGTGGATGGCGAATTTCTGCCTCACGAAACGATGATTGTTCAACACTCATATAACACCTCTAATGGTGGCCATTTTTATGACACTATTTTCATATATGATATATATATATATTATGTTTATTTTTTTCTTATGCTTATGTATTTCCCATTTGTGGAATACTTTATGATTTCCATTATGGGTAAACGCGATAATTTCATTTTAGGAAGTGCGGACTACCGCCCCCTCAAAGTGATTTGAATCGTTAATGCCATATGTGGGATGTATAAAGGATGTAGTAAATGGTATTATACATTATAGTATACTAGAATTATATTATACCTTTATATAATTATAACTTCATTCCATTAAATATGAAATAGAAATGAAAGTAGCGTTCATGCGTACGTACGGCTTACCGTCTCCATAAACGGTGCATTTCATTTCTTACCTCTAAAAGTTATGGAATATTATAAATTCATGTATATACTGGATATATATGAGATATATGATATAAATATCATGAATATAATTCTGGATATAATGGATATATCACCACATGAACAACTTGTAATTATAAGAAGTTTATTTTTGACTCAAGTTCCAAAGATCAACAAAACGACCGTTATTAACTTAAATAATTACATAATGTTAATAACATGGTAATAAGTGATATAAAAGGAATAATGAACTTAAAAAAGGTTCTTAAGAAGGTAGAGATTAACTCTAGTTTATTATTCAGGAGATCAAAGAACGGTCGAGTGAATTCGGACACGAGGTAAGGGAACTTCTTACCCCAATTTCTATTCTTTGGGTTAATCTCCTACTTTCAAATTATGTCATCATATTATTATATCCTATCTTGTATTTGTAATTTCATTATGTTTACTTATAGTGAATACACATAATATATCTATTTTATTTAAAAAAAATGATCTTTGTAAGGTACTTTTTCTCAATCTCCATTCATTGAGGCATATTTTGTTTTATACACAAATTTCTTTTATAGGGTGTATAAACCCCTTTGACTTGTACGTTTATTCAAAAGGAATATTTTTATATGAAGCGTTTTACTAAACGAAAAAAAGGAATGTTTTTCTTGTCATACGTATGTGGCGACAATGACTTCTCCACCGTTGTAACCATTATTTGAGTTTCAGCTTCCTCTACAAGCCATAACTTTTTTTTAAATGAAAAATAAATACCAAGTTTTAATTTTCTTTTATTTTGGTATTGAAAATGGTTTTGATAAGGTTTTATTATATCAATGTGTTGTATTGATATCTTTTAATTGAAATGTGGAAATGTTATGTTTCCTTTATGCACGTTTTATGTGATACGATTATGTTATGGTTTATAATATGTTTAAACCTGTTCATATGAGGAATGCATTGGACTTAATAAGTGACGGGTGGAGCCCGCTATAGCTCCTAGATGCATCGGTAGGTCTCATGAGACAAACTAGTGTCTTGGCACGAGGCCTTGACAAAATATTATTTGTGGTCTTGGCACGAGGCCTTGGCTACGTGGTTATGATAGTCTGGCATTATGCATTCCATCATTATTAAAGTGGTTATTGATATTGAATGTGATTATTCAACCAGTAGAATATCCATGTGAAGAAGTAAATGGAATTATCTCATTTTACTTTTTCTATATTATGTTGAAGTTCAAGTTTAAAACGCTTTTGTTTTAGTTATACATTGCCTTAAATTTTAATGTTTATTTACGAAATCTTCCGCAATATTGTTATCCTTACTGAGCATCTGAGCTCACTCCTTTCAATGTTTTAATATTTTCCAGGATGTGAAGAAGTATTTTATGAATGACCTGCAGGGATAGTCAGAAGAGGATATGAGTGTGGACTATGGAGACTTTGTTATTTTTGTTTTTCACTTTATGATGTAATGTAACATTTATGAATGTATCTAGTGTTTCCAAGGCTACTAAACTAATCGGTCTTTCGAGACTTGATCTTTTGTGATCATGCCAATGTTACGAAGTAATGCACCGACTCTGGGTAACTGGGGTTGGGGCATTACAGTTGGTATCAGAGGAAGTTTAGTACTAACCTTGGAATCTAGATTTAGATAAACTCTGATTAGAGCACATAACCCAAATATAGACTTTGAGGATTAGTATAGAAGAACTTCCTAGAATTTTGTTATTGTAGAGATTTTGTGAGTTTTCCGAGCAATACATCCCTGTCTGGATACGAGCAGGTAGAGGCGGCTCTGGCATAGATGTACCTAGGGGTAAAACCCGAAAACACCGCTTTGGGCTAGACTCGAATGGGAACTGGTGCACGACAACGGGCCTTGATGCACTCTTGGCTACGACACTCCCGGGGGATATGCTTAGGATAATTATCATTTTCTTTACAAACCACTATGAAGGGTTATGAGTATATACTTCCTCGAAGAAAACATTTTTATGGATTATATCCATAAATAGTTCAATTTATGTTAAGTATTTTACAAGTATGGAATTATGTATTTTGATTCATAAACTAATCTAGTTTATGCCATTGTTTAGAAATGGCGCCTAGTGGAAGGAATGGAAACCGTATCAATGCACGCACTCTGTGTAGGGGTTTCCCTCCTGCTCAAGATAATTATTGTGGAGCTGGAGATACAACTAGTGCTGATCAACTTGTTACCATACTGGGAAAACTCACTCAGGTTATGAATAATAACCTTACTCATATTGAGCACCCTAATCCACAACATGGAGGATCAATGTTAGACCTCTTCATGAGGCAACAACCACCAACATTTAATGGGGGTACAAATCCATTATTAGCTGAGCAATGGATAAACTCCTTAGAAAAAATATTCCATGCCTTGGGGAGTAGCGAAAGGGAGAAGGTTGTCATGGCAGTCTACCGCCTCACTGGAGATGTCGATCAGTGGTGGTCTCTGATTCAAAACACAAAGGAAGATGATGACGTATCGAATATGGAATGGAGGGAGTTCAAAGAGATTTTCTTAGAAAAATACTTTCCTCGTGACCATCGAGCAGATATGGAAAGGCAATTTCTGAGTATGAGACAAAAGGAGGATGAGAATGTCGCAAAGTATGAAGCAAACTTTACAAGGTTAGTGAGGTATGCTGCAGATTATATACGTAACCCAAGAGGTAATATTGATCATTTCTTTGATGGGTTAAAACCATTTCTCTGTCGAGATTTAGTATCACAATCCTTCTCATCGTACGAAGATATTGTCTCGTGTGCTATCAAGACAGAAAAGGAATTATCTAAATCTTATGACAATAAAGTAAATCAAGAGAATAAGATAATGGTGGAACAAGAGACAGATAAAGGGAAAAGGGAAAAGAAGGATTTTCCATTATGTGATAATTGTGGGAAGAATCACCCTGGTACTTGCCTAAAAGGAATGGGAGTTTGTTTTAAATGTGGAGAAAAAGGTCACCAGGCTCGTGATTGCAAGGGAAAGAAAGGGGAACCTTGGATAGTATTGTTTAAGGTTAAAACATTTCTGAAGATTTTTTTTGGAATATTATAATACTACAGTTTTAGGAAAGGGACAACCTACAGGGTGGGGCATAACCCGTCGCGTCGGACAAAGCTGCAGGAATCGAACCCACAACCATAGTGTGATAGGCCTTTATTACCTACCACTAGCCTACAGGAAGTCCCTGGTTATTACAAAATAGTTTTACTAATCTAAATGGTATGTGTTAATATTTGGAACCTTATACAATTAGGATAAATAGAATATTTTTGAGTTCTATTACCTTTTAGAGTGAAATATGGGTTTGTGGTAAAAATTTATTAAAGAATGAAAGTCTACATGAAAAGTATGTATATTCCCTTACGTTATTAGTAAATCTCCTAAATAAATTCCTCAAATTTATAAAAGGTAACTTAAAACAAAAACGTTGCCGGTTAACTTTTCCAACTGGGGATTCAATGACTATTTAACCAATCACAAGTTTGTGATTTTCTTATGGTTAACTTTCTCCTAATCCAGTTTTCTACGACTCTCCATCAGACCTCGATGGTTTGTTTTTCTTCCATATCCATATTTTCATATAATCCTAGTATGGGCTATCTTGGGTGACCTTTGTACTTATCTTTTTATCTTTTAAAGTTATATTTTTATTAACCTTATTTCCGGTGTGGGTTTTCCACAAAGGTATTTTCTATTTTCAACCTTTTATTTTCAAAGAAAATTTTCAAATTGCGAGGATGCAGTTTATTAAAGGAGGGGAGAATGTAACACCCCGAGCTTCCATGATACGCTTCTCATTCAATAATGCAATAGCTTGAATTGTACGCAACTTCGAGTTCTAACACACCGCAACTAATAAAAGTAGCCGTTATGAATATTAATACCCACTTTTTGAAATTATATAAATTTTATATTTCAAAATGGACTTCATTTTTGGATTTTTAATATTGAAATTAGCCTATGTTGAATTTTTGGTATTTTTCTGAGAACTTCCATTTTTTTATGAATAGTGAAAAATACTTAAAAATAACTTTTTTAATAAAAATAATTAATAGTGATAAATTATACTATTGAGTGGTTTTAAAGTATAATTAGAATATATGTTTACCATTTTATCTAATGGTGGTCATTAGAATTAATTTCACTTCGAAATTGGACATAAACAATTGTCAATCTTTTGATATATATTGTTTCTTAAAAACACGCTATTTGTTGTGACAGCAGGAATTAATTATGAAATTAATTAATGAAACTTATATTTTTGGAATTTTGTAAAATAGACATCATTTTTGAATTTGGAATATCAATTATATCTTAGGGTGAAATTTTGGCATTGTTCTGAAAAACTTCAATTTTTGATGAATAGTGAAACCACTAAGTGGTAGTTAAAAAACTAATTTTTTGTTTAAATGAAACATTACCACTTCTGTGATTTTATTTTCAAAAATCTGACATACATGGTTTTTATTAGGAAGTAAAATGTGGTTAAATGGGATTAAAATAATTTTTTAGGTGAATAGTAACTTTTAAGTTTAATTAATCGCGAATAAAGGTAATTAGTGAAATTTAAGGTAAAAATGATATTATAAAAATATGAAAATACCTTTAAACTTGTCCTACACCTATTGGATGTGTCATGGCCGACCAATAAAATCCATGGGTCAACTTGGGGACCCCATGGAGCCACTTTGGTAGGAAAATGACATAAATAACTTTTAATTAAAGTTAAAATAAAAATGTCACAAACATAATTTGTTTTACTAAAACAATTTTTAAATGGGGTTATACAAGTCATATTTTTTACTATAAATATTAATTATAAATATAAAAATAGTTCCTACATCATGATATTTTTTTTATAATTTTTATACATTAAATAAATTAAATTATTTATGACATCATGATGATGTAGTGATTACCTCATTAATTAACGATTTAAATAAAATGAAAAGATAATGTAAAATCCAAGTCTTACACTTGTCAAAAACCTATTGGATGAGTATATTTAGAACCCTTATCACCTTATCCTCGAATTATATAAGTTTGGGACCTTTAAAATCTGAAACTCATTATATAATAAAGTAACATTTCATTACTTTCCAAGAGTGTCCCTCCTCTCCACTTATAAAAGGCCCCCACCACTACCACCTTACTCACACTTTCAAAGCCTTTTGGCTCGGCCAACCTCTACCCAAATACTCTCCCAAATTCACTCCCTTACTCATAGAAGCATCACTTTGGGCAGAATTCTTCCCAAGGAATCCTTTACCTCAAATCAAAAGAGTTACCCGATTTTAAGGTAATGTCTTCTCTTATGTTATTTTGTTTTATTTTGCTTATCGAACCCTCTAAACTCTTTTTATTCATTTCTTTTGTAACAACACCAGTATTATCAATATACTAGGATGTTGTTATAAGAATTATTCGATCTACACTTACACACACCTACATCTAATGGTTAAAGAACATACTGTTTCTGTGGATGGAGAATTTCTGCCTCACGAAACGATGATTGTTCAACACTCATATAACACCTCTAATGGTGGCCATTTTGATGACACTATTTTCATATATGATATATATATTATTTTTATATTTTCCTTATGCTCCTGTATTTCTCATTTGTGGCATAATTTATGATTTCCATTATGGGTAAACGCGATAATTTCATTTTAGGAAGTGCGGACTACCGCTCCCTCAAAGTGATTTGAATTGTTAATGCCATATGTGGGATGTATAAAGGATGGCGTAAATGGTATTATACATTATATTATACTGGAATTATATTATACCTTTATATAATTATAACTTCATTCCATTAAATATGAAATAGAAATGAAAGTAGCGTTCATGCGTACGTACGGCTTACCGTCTCCATGAACGGTGCATTTCATTTCTTACCTCTAAATGTTATGGAATATTATAAATGCATGTATATACTGGATATATATGAGATATATGATATCAATATCATGAATATAATTCTATATATAATGGATATATCACCACATGAACAACTTGTAATTATAAGAAGTTTATTTTTGACTCAAGTACCAAAGATCGACAAAATGACCGTTATTAACTTAAATAATTACATAATGTTCATAACATGGTAATAAGTGATATAAAAGGAATAATGAACTTGAAAAAGGTTCTTAAGAAGGTAGATATTAACTCTAGTTTATTATTCAGGAGATCAAAGAACGGTCGAGTGAATTCGGACACGAGGTAAGGGAACTTCTTAACCCAATTTCTATTCTTTGGGTTAATCTACTACTTTCAAATTATGTCATGATATTATTATATCCTATCTTTTATTTGTAATTTCATTATGTTTAATTATATTGAATACACATAATATATCTATTTTATTTAAAAAATGATCTTTGTAAGGTAATTTTTCTCAATCTCCATTCATTGAGGTATATTTTGTTTTATACAAAAATTTCTTTTATACGATGTATAAACCCCTTTGACTTTTATGTTTATTCAAAAGGAATCTTTTTATACGAAGCGTTTTAATAAACGACAAAAAGTAATTTTTTTCTTGTCGTACTTATGCGGCGACAACGACTTCTCCACCGCCGTAACCATTATTTGAGTTTCGGCTTCCTCTACAAGCCATAACTTTTTTTTAAATGAAAAATAAATACCAAGTTTTAATTTTCTTTTATTTTGGTATTGAAAATGGTTTTGATAAGGTTTTATTATATCAATGTGTTGTATTGATATCTTGTAATTGAAATGTGGAAATTTTATGTTTCCTTTATGCACGTTTTATGTGATACGATTATGTTATGGTTTATGATATGTTTAAACCTGTTCATATGAGGAATGCATTGGACTTAATAAGTGACGGGTGGAGCCCGCTATAGCTCCTCGATGCATCGGTAGGTCTCATGAGACAAACTAGTGTCTTGGCACGAGGCCTTGACAAAATCTTATTTGTGGTCTTGGCACGAGGCCTTGGCTACGTGGTTATGATAGTCTGGCATTATGCATTCCATCATTATGAAAGTGGTTATTGATATTGCATGTGATTATTTGACCAGTAGAATATCCATGTGAAGAAGTAAATGGAATTATCTCATTTTACTTTTTCCATATTATGTTGAAGTTCAAGTTTAAAAGGCTTTTGTTTTAGTTATACATTGCCTTAAATGTTAATGTTTATTTACAAAAGCTTCTGCAATATTGTTATCCTTACTGAGCATCTGAGCTCACCCCTTTCAATGTTTTAATATTTTCCAGGATGTGAAGAAGTATTTTATGAATGACCTGCAGGGATAGTCAGAAGAGGATATGAGTGTGGACTATGGAGACTTTGTTATTTTAGTTTTTCACTTTATGATGTAATGTAACATTTATAAATGTATCTAGTGTTTCCAAGGCTACTAAACTAATCAGTCTTT
Source organism: Viscum album (assembly GCA_963277665.1). Classification (NCBI taxonomy): domain Eukaryota; kingdom Viridiplantae; phylum Streptophyta; class Magnoliopsida; order Santalales; family Viscaceae; genus Viscum; species Viscum album. The sequence goes on along the minus strand of OY728139.1, from coordinate 1,489,196,139 downwards.
CGAGACATGATCTTTTGTGATCATGCCAATGTTACGAAGTAATGCACCGACTCTGGGTAACTGGGGTCGGGGCGTTACATAATGTCTAAAGAAATTTAGGTGGAATCATTGAATTTTTTTATGTACTTAGTCAACCAAAGTCCATTTTAACCAATGGTACAAGACATTCCAAAGTAGTTATGTTTTGATTAAAAATAAAAAATTCATCATCTGAGAGTTTTTAGAAGTATAAAATATGTTTATATTAATGTGAAGGAGAGGGATAAGCTTAAGTCTAAATCCCATATTTTTTTCTTTATGGGATATGAATATGATAACTTTAGGTATCAACTCTAGGATAAAAAACTTTTAAAGATCATTGGAGTTTGAAATGTTCTCTTTAATGATAGGTTCTTGTATAAAGACTAGAATTTGGTAGAGGATGAAGTTTTGATTATATATTAAACTGGTCATACTCTAATTGATCTAGATAATATCATTAGAAGTTATCCGGTTTTGTTGAGTGTAGTTGATGGTATAATTTGTATAGAAATTAGACCAATGGAAGATATACTTGAATTCTCAAGGGCAACAAAGTTTTGAATATTTTTAGACACTGAAAGTTAGGGAAATAAAAAATGTAACACCAGAAATAGAATAATCATACATTTCATTTTCAAGGTCTTCTAGAGTTACGACTAGAATAAAGATATTCTCATGAATTTCACTATAAACATCGAATGTTTAGAGGATAACATGAAATCCTGGAAGAAGTGTCATCACTTAGTGATTTTGGTAAGTGTAATTTAGCTATAGATAAATAAATGGATTCATTTCATTCAAATAAAACTCGAGAGCTAACAAAAATACCATTAGGAAAGAAATCTATTGATAATAAATGATTTTTTTGATTAAACGAATAATTTTATGGAAGTAAGAGATATAAAGTTAGATTGGTGGTGAAAGTATTTCAATAGAAAGAGGTAGTGGAATTCTCTAATATATTTTCACCAATAGTTAAATATAATAAAAGACAGATGATATTGATATAGGTTAATACTGATAATTTGTGTTTAGAATAAATGGATATAAATATTATGTCCCTTCATAGTGATTTTGATAAATATATTCACATGAAGCATCCAACTAGTTTCAAGGCTAATCATAAGAAGGATTTGATGGGTAATCTTAATTATAGTCTCCATGGATTGAAATAAAAACTAAATCAACGGAACAAGAAATTTGATGCTTTTATAGTTGAAAAGTGTTTCATTCAAATAAACTCAGATCATTGTTATTATTGAAAGGTGTAGAAAGATAGTTTTTTTCATCTTTCTCTTGAATGTTGGTGGTATGCTTCTGGAATGTACATACATTCAAATGATCTAGGAATTGAAGTGTGAGTTTTTTGGAACTTTTGAAATAAAGGATCTAGTTGTTGAGAAGAAGATTCTTGGAATGATGATTGAAAGAGATAAAATCACCGATATTTTAGTGTTGTTTCAAATGGAGTATATCTGGAAGGTCATCGAGTGGTTTGTAATGAATAAATGTAAGTAATTTTAAACTACTCTAGATGATCACTTTAAATTGTTAATGAAATAATCACCTCAAATGAAATATGAGGCAAGATACATAGATAAAGTTTTGTTTCTTCTAAGTAGTTGGAATTTTTAAATATGTGATGGTATGCACTAACATTGACATTCCATTTGTAGTGGGATCTGTCAACCAATATATGATGAATCCAGAGAAATAACACTAGGAATCCGTGAAATGAATTATTAGATATCTTAAATCAATACAAGATACTACCTTATGTTTTGGGTTATCTGAACAGGTTCAAGGATATGTTTATGTGGATTTATAGGATATTTTGATACTCACAAAGGTATAATAGATTTTTTCATTTAAGTTTAGAGGAACAATAATAAATTGTATGTCCAAGTTGTGATAAGTAGTTTCACTCTATATAAAATAAGATGAATATGTTGTCGTAATGGAATAAGTGAGTGAAATGGTTTAGTTTAGGTGCCTTCTGTCAGAACTTGGAAAGGGTTAGGAGTGTGGGATTCTTTAATATTAATCTTAAATTTTTATTCACTTGTAAAGGAATCATGTATTTCATTCAAGGACTAAAAATATCAACATGAAATTCAATTACATCTGAAATTTTATTTAGGATGGCGAGTTATAGCTACAAGAGATTACTGGAAGATTAAATCCAACTCATGTGCACTAAGGTTCTAATCCAAGAGAGCCTGAGGAAGCACTGTGTCGTAGTGGTTTTAGGGTGACCAAAATATGGTGGAGAGAACTACATTAATAAGGAATGAAGATGTTAAGTTTGAATCTATATAAGTGTTGGAGGTTACTCAAAGATAATCCTTGAATTATTATTCATGTGAGATGTTGTTAATATTTTAAATCCTTTTCAAATATATGGATTTGGTTCATTTTAAGTTTAGGATTAAATTCACCAAGTCACAGTTGTGGAAACAATACTTCAATTGATGGTTGATTGACTGGGAGGAATTTTTTATGAAAGTATAAGTTTATCAGAAGTTTGACCATAGTGGTGATGAGTATATTATAGAATGGTGATGTGATCAGTTTACCGGAAGTAGCCAGTCACTTTGAGGATTACTACAAGAGATTGATGGTTAATATTGTGGAAAAAGGAGACATGTGATTATAGAAGGTAATTACAACTAAATAGTTGGTTGGAATCCTCTATATTTATGGGTGGGACCACCTAATGATTGTTATTTTACAATATCAGGACATGTAATAAGATTACTTGTTAAAGTGATCCATGCATCTCACAAGTCATCCAATGTAATCATTGTAATTATGGACATATAAAATCATTGCATTATTCCCCTATGGAATTAAGATGAAAATCTAAACCACATAAAATCAAAATTTCTCTTTACTTTGTTATTTTCCTTTTCTTGTTTTGTGTACATTTATGTATGTTTGTCGGAAGACTTTAAGTGTGGTGATTTTGGGAACATTTGGGATTCCAAAGTTTCAAATATTTTAATTTAGGGAGGTGTGGTGAGCCCCAACACATGAATTCTAGTAGATATGAACTTATAATGGATTGAATACTCTGCATCTGGTTTTTTAGGATTCAGTGAACTCGTTATTTTTTCCTTTCTTTTCTCTAACATAACCATATTATCAATTATATTATAAGTTAAAAAGTATATTAACTATTTATTAATCATATTATTAAATATTATTAAATATATTATTGATTATTAAATATTTTAACTATATTTGTATTTATTAATTTTATTAATAATCATCTATTACTAATTATATATTTTTATTAATAATACATTATTATTCAAATGGTGGAAAAGGGTAAGCTAAATATCACATGGAAAGTCATTAAAGGATAAAAGGTATCCCTATGTCTAGTTTTCGATTATATTTTATGATCATTCAAATGAAAATAATTCTAAATAAAATCACAATATTCTAAATTATTGATTAATGTTTTATCATGCATATATAACAAAAAAATTAAATTTAAATTTAAATAAAAACAAAAAATGTGAAATGGTTTCATAATTTTATTTTAAGTAAAACACAAAATGTGTGAATATATTTCATTCTTTTAGTGTTCCTCAATTTAGATAAAATCATGTAATAGTTTCATTCTTTTTTTAACTATATTGGTAACCCTAAATTCAAAATAAAATTTAAAAACTAAAATAGGTTAATTTACCTTCAAATTTCTATTTATATTTATAAAATATATTAAAGATAAGAAAAATTATAATAATAATAAATAAATTTAATAAAATGATTTATTACATTGTTGCCTATATATCAGGGGAAAATATCATTTATGGTTCATGCTCAAACTTGAGGTTCAGGTTCAAAACAGCATTACTACTTACCTAGAAAAAAGTAAATGTGGCACCCGATCCCATTTTCAGGTAAAATTATTTTTAAAAAAACAAATTAATTAATTTAAAATAGTTGGGCCATAATTTCCTTACTCACATGTAAATGAATTTAAAAAACTATAACCATAAAATTTTTAATAAAAAATGTTATTGTAAATATTAATAACAAAGATAAATATAAAATAATTAATAAGAAATATTATTATAAAATATTAATAATAATGATAAATTAAAATATAATACACTAGTTTATGTTTATATATTTTTAAATGTTTTAAAATAAAATTATGTAACATTACATTTTAATATAATCAATATATTTTCATTAAATATTTTATATTTAATAACATTTTCCATTAAATAACATTAATAATAGTTTTTATTAAATATTAATAATACACATATTTTTAATGTATTAATAATAAAGATAAATAAAAATATAATACATTGAAATTTGAATGGAAATTTTAAGCGAAAATTCTCACTATGAATTTTAAATGAAAATGATTAGTGCAATATATGAATTGAAAGTTTTCACTTAAAATTTGAATGGAAATTTTCACTAAAATGTTTTAGTGGAAATTTATACTAAAAATTTTCAGTGTACATTCTCAATGTAAATTTATAATAAAAATTTACTTTTTCATTTATGTATTATTATATCAACATTATAATTTTAAGGAAAAATATGAGGTGAAAACATTCGGTGGCAGTCCACACTAGAAATTTCTAGTGGAAGTTGGCACTAGAAATTTCCAGTGGAAGTTTACACTGGAAATTTCCATAAGAAATTTCTAGTTCAAATTTTCAATGTCAAATTTCATTATTTATATGTTAATATATTTTATATGAAATTTTAAAAATAATTTATTTTTTATTTTTTTTAAACGAAATTTTTAGTATAATTATAATAAAAATTAAGTAGAAATTTTCATTGAAATTTTAAGAGAAAATTTGAACTAAAATTTCCCAATGGTAATTTTCCATAAAGTTTTCTAGTGAAAATTTTCAATTAAAATTGGAAATAAAAATTTATATTTTTTATTTATATATTAGAATATTTGTATTATAATTTTTAGTGGTGAAAATTTATAGTGTGAATTTTCGAGGGACATTTTCCCTGGATATTCACATTGCAAATTTTTATTTTAAAATTACATTGTTTGTTTATGTATTGATATATTTTCATTGAAATTTTAAGTGAAATTTTTACTTTTAAATTCACTGTTGAAATTTTCATAGAAAATTTCTAATGAAAATTTTCATTAGAAATTTCTCTATGAAATTTGTAATTTAAATTTTATATAAAGAATCATATTGATTATTGATGTACTTATATATTTACAATGAAAAATTAAAAAAGAATTTATTTTAGATTTTTGTAATCAAATTTTTAGTAAAATTACTATAAAAAATAAATGGAAATTTGTATTGGCAATTTAAGTGGAGATTTGAACTAAAATTTTATAGTGGAAACTCACAGTAAAAGTTTCCAATAAAAATTTTCAAACTAAATTTCTAGTGGGAATTTATATTTTTTATTTATATAATAATATATTTGTGCTATAATTTTAAGTGTAAATTTAAGCTATAAATTCTCCATGGAAAATTTCCCAATAAATCTCCCATAGAAATTTTCACCATATATATATAGTAAAAAAATTTCATTACAAATTTTTAATGAAAAAATACATTATTTATTTATTTATTAATATAGTTGCACTTAAAATTTAAACATTCATTTATTTTAAAAATAATAATCAAATTTACAATGAAAATTTTCAATGTAAAGTTTCATTGAAAATATTGCGCATAGATTTCCACTAAAAATTGTAAAATTTATGTGAAAATTTAGAATTTATTTTTGTATCTATACATATACTTATAGATATATGCATTCATTTTTAGGGGTAATTGACAATTTTCCATGTGAATTTTCATTAGAATTTTTTATTTGTGTTTTAGATGTTTTTATTAGAAATTAAATTCCCTGTCAAAATTTCAACTCACAACTGAAATTTTTTTTGTGAATTTTTATTAAAAATGTCTATTGGAATTGTAGAAGTTATCATTCAAAATTGAATTTCTTATCGAAATATCCACTAATAATTGGAAATTCTCTTCATGAATTTTAATTAAAAATCTTCTTTAAATTTGTGTGTGTGTATTTGGGTGTGTGTGTGTGTTTGTGTGTGTGTGTGTTTGTGTGTGTGTTTATATATACATATATGTATATATAAAAATATAAATATATATGCATAAAATACATACATATACATATAAATAAATAAATATTATATATGTATATATAATAAATTTGTCTATATATTTTTATTTTACTATGTATATTTATATTATTAATAAATATCATATAATAAATATATATTATTGATAATATATATAATAAATATCATAGTAAATATTATTATATATATGTAATAAATTTTATATATATTTATTTGTGTGTGTAATGATTTTCCATGCACAATAAGCAATATATAATAAATTTATTATAATAAGATTTAAAATATACATAATACTTTCAATAGTTATATTTATATTATTAAGTATATTTAAATTATTAATAAATATCATATATATATATATAATATTATATAAATATATAATAAAAATCATAATAAATATATGTTTATATATTATAAATATATATAGTAAATATTGTTGGATTTGGGGCCCTAGAACCGAATTTATTAATACTTGATTACATGTATTTCATTATTAATGAAGTTTCTTATTACATCGTGATTATTCCTTTGTATGTTAGTTGTATATGATAATGTCTTAATAATATGTGTCGCACTGAATGGTCATAGCAGTTTCTTATTATGATGAGAACCTAGAGGTGTCAGGATAATATTATTGAATATATATTCTATGGTCGGATCATATTTTCTGACAAGACATAGAAGATACAAGATATCAGAGATAGGAGGCTCATAAGATATTGATACACCTTCTCATGGTGTTCCATCTTGGTAATCTCCAATATAAGAGGTTATAAGAACAGACCTGCCAATAGGAAATCCACATTTCCATGTTTCATTGGATGTTCCTATATGTGGACATGTCTATTGATCCTTAGACTTTAATATTATCATTAATAGATATCATTACTCATATAATCTGATGTATTTATGAAAATCATGACAATATATATAACGACTCATACTTTACATACATTTTTATTACTTCAAAATTGAAGCACACTTATTACAACATATAACAAAACCATGAAAGGACCGTATAGGTGTAGTGTCTTTAGAAACTGGAAATCATAAACAACTGGTTCATAAAGCATCTACTTTGCCTCCCATTTATTTCATCATATCTAGAGTCCATTTTTGGCATATTTTACTTAATAACCTTCTTCCTGACCTGCGGAAATAAAACATACAAAAGGGTGAGCTCAAATGCTCAGTAAGAGTAAACAAAAGAAATATCAATCACATAATATACATAAGCATATAACTTTTAGAAATCTTAACCTGCAAAAGAGATCATAATTTCATAACATGGGATAAATCATAGTAGTGAAATGTAATCCCAATAATCATAACTTAAAACATGAAACTTTGTGGCATACACACATAATCATTGAGAATCATTTCTTGTTAGTCAAGACTCATTGCCAAGACTATCTTAGTGGACAAAGTCCACTTCTGAACCGAGTTCACTCCTCGTTTCAGTCCTGTTTCACTGAACCGGTTTAACCTGCCGTTCCAGCCATGTCTATCTCATGAGATATAAAATCTTTACCCAATGCATTTGAGGGAGATATAGGTCCCACCCATCTCATAATGATACCATTCTTATGTGTGCCACAAAATCAGAAAACCATACATCATAACATAACCCATGTAATAAAAATGGAAATCTTAAACATTGTGACATCATAAAACAATTCATATAAGATAAAGGAATTCATAAAAATATAATTCCATCACAACATAATCAAATCAATTTAATAATATGGATAAAAAACAGAACCCTTTATTATCTTAGATGGAAAATAATTTTGATAAAACACTTGAACTCCATTCTTGAGGAAAATATCCTTTCTACTTCAAAAACACTTTTCCTTTCTTAACATGTCGTACAATTATAAACTAAAATAATTTGATTAAAAATAAACTTGAAAACTTTTAAGGAAAGCTTCTTGGAAATAATGTTTTAAAAATCCATTCATGCCGTATAAGTTAAAAAAACATTCTTCGTACTTTTGTCGGAAAAGTCAAAAAGTACCTCGTACGAAAAACGACAAAAGATTCCTTTAATATCCTTTACTAAAAACTCACTGAAGGGTAAAATTGGATTTAAAAAATTTTAGTTCGATTTAAATAATATTACATATTGAGGAAACATGGATGTGGATGATAAAATACACCCCAGTAAATGCCAAGGTATAAACAATCTCGGATAAAAATGAGATTGTGATATTTCCCTTACCTTAGGTCCGATTTTCCTCGTAAGTGTCCGAACCTCCTGTATAATGATTTAAATAATGTTATTGACTTATTCCAGAATCATAATTATTGTTATGGTATCATATATGGTCATATTCTTAGCTTCTTATTAGTAATACTTCATTACAACTTGTTATTCGGGTGTTTATTACTTTTTGTTCTTATGCGTGTTTTGTCGAATAAATTCTTATTATTCTCTTTAGGTTATAGATACCTCATTTCCAGAATGTTATTAGTGTAATATATATCATATTCATTCATTCAATTCATTTATATAATCATTATGCAATGAAGATCATGTAGAACGAGTCGCATCACATCGTGGAGACGGTATTCCGTACGTACGCACGAGCAATGATATCGTTCCCATGATCATGGAATTGTATTGGAGTGTATGTATACTATTTCAGAATCAATATCAATTTACAATAATCATATATAGTCATTATTTAGACCATTATACCCATCCAAGTAAGGTGGTGGTGGAAAGTAGATTACACCATGGCGTGGAGACGGTATTCCGTACGTACGCACGCGCGGTGATTTCATTTTCCGTAGGATGGATAGACGGTTAAATAGGTTTGTTTCATACTTATAATAACATATCAGTATATGATTTATACTGATGTTATTACTTAATAATGAAACAACTAAAGAAGAAGAAGTGGAAGAAGAAATAAAGATGAAAGAATCGGTAACGGACATTACCTCTTCTTTGAAGTGATTCTTTGAGACCTCCTTTTAGGGCACTAAAATTGGTCTTTGAAGAAGACCAGGACCTCTAGGATGTATCTAGGGAAGTGGATAAGAGAAATTGACAGGGTTTGGACGAGCTTTAATGCTCAAAGTGGTGTGATGAAGAGAGGGAGGAGGTGCCCTTTTATAAGGGAGGAGAGGGGCACCTTTGGAGTAACTAAACATATTATTTTATTATAAAGCCAAATTCGGTTTTAAATAGCTCCAAATTGATTTATTTAGAAGCTAAGGTGGGGATGGTTTGAAATCATCTCATCCAATAGAATTTAGACAAGTTTAGGTTCCTATTTTGACCTTATCATTTAGATTTAACATTAAGTTAAATAATTTTAATTTTACCATGTCTTCTTGTGTTCTTACACTATAAGGTTAATAAACTTACTCTAATAATCCACATGAAACCCAAGTTGTTTATTATTAATATATATAACCTTATATAAGTCATTTTTCCGAACCTTAGATTTTTAGGCATAAAATAACAATTAATAATATAATATTTGTTTTAAAAACTATTTTATGTCAATTTTGACACTATTTAGTAATTGTTTTTTGTGAAAATCATAACAGAATTATTAGTTCTAAAAAAGTTAATCAAATCAATAATAACATGTAATATTAACCTATAAAATTATTTGAATTCATAAAAAGTCTCAAATTACATTTATTTGGGAATTTATAACATCAATTATGTCAATATTTAATTAATAAGATAATTACTGCATCATCTTTGTGTCATAAATAAATTAAATTATTTAATGTCTAAAAATTACAAATAAATTACCATTATGTAGGAAATCTTTTTATCTTTCTAATTAATATTTATAGTCTAATTTATCTTATATATTACCTTATATTAAAAATTATTTACTTATTAAACTTTGATTTTAACTATTTTAACCCTTCTTTAAATAAATTAATAATAAATGTCCTAATCTAATCCAAGTGGGCCTAAATGGTCATATTTTATTCCTAAGTTTGTTTTTGGTTGAATTACACTTATCCAATAGAATTATGACATGTTTTAGGGTAATAATAATATCATTTTTACCCTTAATTACCCTATTTACTTTTAACCGTGGTAAATAAAAGTAAAAAGTTACTATTCACCAAAAATTATTTTCATCTCATTGAACCACATTTTACTTACTGACATCAACCGTGTCTCTAAGATTTTTGAAATTCCACTCACAGAAGCGGTAAAATTAAGTTTTATTAAAAATTCAGTTTTTTAACTACCACTTAGTGGTTTCACTATTCATCAAAAATTGAAAGTTTTCAGAAAAATACCAAAATTTCACCCTAGAATAATTTCGATATTCCGAATCCAAAAATGAAGTCCATTTTGAAAAATAAAATTTATAAAATTTCAAAAATTGGTTATTACTATTCATAACGGCTAGTTTTAATAATATTTTATTAGCATAACATTGTTTAGTGAAACTCGGTATTGCGTACGAAGCAAGCTATCGAGGAAGGTCTCGATTTCGTGTAAAGAAAGTCAAGCAAGTGTTGTGTGTAGAAAAATATTCCTTTGATGATTTATATAACATAAAAGTATTGGGTGTTACATTCTACCCCCCTTAAAATGAATTTCGCCCTCGAAATTTGTCACTTTGTAACAAACAGATGAGGATACCTCTCCCTCATCATATCCTCAAGCTCCCATGTAGCTTCTTCTAATTGGTGGTTCCTCCATAAAACTTTCACCAATCGAGTGGTCTTGTTTCGTAGGACTTTTTCGATATGATCCAGAATCTCTATCGGCTGTTCTTCATAAGAAAGATCCTGCTCCAGCGGTACAACTTCTGAGTTGAGTACATGTGAAGGATTAGGTATGTACTTTCTCAGGAGAGATACATGGAACACATCGTGAACTTGAGAGATATTCGGTGGAAGCGTGAATCGTTAAGCTACCTTCCCAACATGATCCAGTATTTCGAAAGGACCGATATATCTAGGGCTCAACTTTCCCTTCTTTCCAAATCTCATGACCCTCTTCCAGGGAGATATTCGTAAGAACACTTTATCACCTACTTCAAACTCTAGGTCTTTTCTTCGGTTGTCGGCATAACTTTTTTGTCGACTCTGAGCTTCTCTTATGTGTTGTTTAATAGATCTAACTTTTTCTGCCATTTCATCAACGAGATCGGGTCCTAATAGATTTCTTTCCCCAACTTCATCCCAGCAAGTTGGAGTCTTGCATTTCTTTCCATAGAGAGTTTCATAAGGGGCCATCTAAATACTGGAGTGAAAGCTATTATTATAAGAAAATTCCACCAAAGGTAGGTGTTGATCCCAACCACCTTTGAAATCCATAGAGTAAGCTCTCAACATATCTTCTAGAGTTTGAATTGTTCTCTCAGACTGACCGTCTATCTGAGGATGATAAGTAGTGCTGAAACTCAACTCTGTATCCAGAGTATGCTGAAGACTTCGCCAGAACTTCGAGGTAAATCTCGGATCCAGATCAGATATAATAGAAATTGGTACTCCATGCAATCTTACCACTTCCTTTACATATATCATGTCAAGCTGATCCAGAGAGAAATCCTCTCTAATAGAAATGAAGTGTGCAGACTTTGTAAGATGATCCACTATGACCCAAATAGCATTATTTCCTTTGGACGTTTTAGGAAGTCTTGTGAAAAATTCCATAGTGATGTTTTCCCATTTCCATTCGGGTATGGGTAATGTTTGTAACATCCTCTTAGACTTCTGTCTCTCATCTTTAACTTGTTGACAAACCAAGCATCGAGAGACATATTCAGCAACATCTCTTTTCATGACATCCCACCAGAAGTACTCTTTCAGGTCCCTATACATCTTCGTGCTTCCAGGATGAATAGAGAATTAAGAACTATGAGCCTCATCCAACAGCTCCTTCTTTAATTCGGGGATGGGAGGAACACAAACCCGATTCCTGAACTTTATTATCCCATCACAATCAAGGTTGAATTTAGGAACATTTCTCACCTTCTTTTGTAACTCGACATCTTCTTTTTGTGCCTCTTTAATCTTCACATGTATAGATGGTTGAACATTCATTTGAGAAAGATACGATTTTTCCCCTTTCATTATAATTCCAAGATCCATCCTTTGTAAATCCATAAATATTGGATCTTTTGTGATCCTCATCATGGATAAACTAGCATGGTCTTGTCGACTTAATGCATCTGCCACCTTGTTTGATTTCCCAGGGTGGTAATGAATTGAGAAGTCGTAATCCTTAATCAGCTCCAACCATCTTCTTTGGCACATATTCATCTCCTTTTGTGTGAAAATATACTTTAAAATTTTATGATCAGTATAAATATCATACCTCTCACCATAAAGTTAATGCCTCTAAACATTTAATGCAAAGATTACCGCAGCTAACTCCAAATCATGAGTTGGGTAATTTTGCTCATTTATTTTCAACTATCGTGAGGCATAAGCTATCACCATATCATTTTTCATAAGAACACACCCCAAAACCTTCTTGGATGCATCACTGTAGATCACAAACCTTTATCCACTACAAGGCAGTGTGAGCATAGGTGCACTGGATAACCTTCTTTTCAACTCCTTGAAATTCTCTTCACATTACTCCGTCCAAACAAACTTAACTCCTTTCCGAGTCAACTTGGTGAGTGGATTAGATAATCGTGAAAAATCTTTCACAAAAAGTCGATAATATCAATCCAAACCAAGAAAACTTCGGATCTCAGTTACTGTTGTTGGTCTCGACCATCTTTCGATAACCTCTGTTTTTGCTGGATCCACAGATATCCCCTCTTTTGAGATTATGTGACCCAAAAATGAAACTTTTTGAAGCCAAAATTCACACTTGGTAAATTTGTCATAAAGCTTCTCCTTTCTCAGGGTCTTCAATATAATTCTCAAGTGATCTTCATGTTCTTCCTTGCTCTTTGAATAGACAAGAATATCGTCTATAAAGACTACCACAAATTGATCAAGATAGTCTCTAAAGACTCTATTCATTAGATCCATGAAGATAGCAGGAGAATTAGTAAGACCAAATGGCATCACTATAAATTCATAGTGTCCATACCTTTTACGGAAAGTCGTCTTTGGTATATCCTCCCTTTTGACCCTTAATTGATGATACCCTAAATGAAGATCAATCTTTGAAAATTATTGAGCTCCGCGTAGTTGGTCAAATAGGTCATCAATGCGTGGGAGAGGATATTTGTTCTTGATAGTGATCTTGTTAAGTTCTCGATAATAAATGCAGAGTCTCATTGATCCATCTTTCTTCTTAACAAACAGAACAGGTGCTCCCCAAGGTGACGCACTAGGGTGTATGAACCCCTTATCAAGATTCTCTTGGAGTTTCTTCTTCAATTCCTGCAACTCAATTGGGGCCATTCTATAAGGTGTCTTTGAAATAGGCAAAGCATCCGGTACGAGTTCTATTGAAAACTCAACTTCACGATTCGGTGGAAGACCCGGTAATTCCTCCGGAAAGACATCATCAAACTCCCGTACAATGGGAATATTCTTAATCGTGAGTTTCTCACCAACCATTTGAGATAAATAACCTTCATTTAGTGGAATCAATACCCATAAAATGGAATAAATTTCCACTGGAAGGTTATGTTCATCCTTGCATCGATAGACGATCATAGATTGATCTGGAATATGAAATGTGGCATCCCTTCTTTGGCAATTTATATGAGCTCCATGTAGAGAAAGCCAATCCATGCCAAGAATCACATCAAATTCCACTATAGGAAGGATTAAAAGATTTGCAGGAAGCACTTTCCCACAAACTTCAATCGGAGAAGAATTATAAACTTTTGATGCGACTGTTGTGCCATTAGGGGTTGTCACAGCTAACTCAACGTCTAACTGTTGAGGTAATACGGTGATATCCTTAGAAAATTCTTTAGAAATAAAGGAGTGGGTGGATCTAGAATCAAATAAAACATTTTATACTTTAGAGTGGATGGTAAGTGTACCTTTCACCACATCGTTATCGTACTCCACATCGCTGATAGAAATTGCATGTGACTTTCCTTTGTCTTTAGCCTTAAGAGTTTGTTGACGTCGACCATCATCATCAACCCTTGGATTTGGTCATTGATTGGCATAATGCCCCATCTCCTTGCACTTGAAAAATCGAAGTTTAGTAGGGTCATTCTTTGTACCCCTTCCTTTTTTTTCATCATTAGACATATTCTTCCCATCATTGAGGCATTCAAATGCCCGATGAACTTCCTTTCCACATTTGAAACATTTACTTGTCCCTTTAAGACAACTCCCTCCATGTTTCTTTCTACACTTTGAGCATAAGGGAAATCTCATCTTCTTTTCAGTGTGCTCTTTAGATTTTCCTTTGAATTCCATTTTCCTCTTCTTATCAAACCCATATGACCGATGGGTTACTCCAATCTCCATCTCGACTTTGAGAGCACATCGAACGATTTCCTCGTAGCTATTGAAGTCCCTTATGTTTAACGCCCTTCGAAGACTTGGTTCTAAGCCACTAAATAATCGATCGCTCTTACTCTCAGGTTGGATAATAATACCAGAAGCGTACCTTGCAAGTCTTGTAAAATTTTCTTCATAAGTACCAACAGATTCATCATCCTTTTGCTTCAGTTCAAGAAACTCTTTCTCCATCTTTGTTCGGAGAATACGAGGGAAGTACTTATTGAAAAGTAAGTTCTTGAACTCATCCCATTCCATGGACTCAATTTCATCCCTTTGCCTCGTATTCTTAATAATATTCCACCATTGATTAGCATCTCCTTCCAAAAGATACACTGCTAGGATGACTTTATCATGTTCAGAACATTGAAGAACTGAAAATATCTTTTCATTAGTACTAATCCATTGTTCAGCAACTAATGGATCATTAGACCTGCTGAAAGAAGGTGGACGTTGCCTCATGAAGGATTCAATAGAATGTTGCTCCTTCCTTTGCTCGTTTGGAAGTCCTGCATGATTCATAGCTTGAGAAAGTTGTGTGATCATGGCTATAATATTTTTCATTCCGGATCCCATAACGTTTGGTTGCTCCGGGGGACAATCATTGCATTTCCCGTCGCATTCCGCATTAACATGTTTTCTTCAGGTTCCAGCCATTGACTAAAACCAAGAAGAATAGTGTGAGCAACACTAATTATAATAGTAAAACCACATGATCAAGAATAAAATTTAACACTTAAGGTCTTATCCTAGGTTATTCATGGTCATTTCTAAAACACTAAGATTGTGTTCTATTCTTAGAATTATCCTTAGGGTTCTTACTAAGGATTTCACATCCTAGTTTCCAAAGGTTGACTATAACCTCCCTCTAATACCAACTATAACGACCCATACTTTAAATACATTGTTATTACTTCAAAATTGAAGCACACTTATTACAACATATAACAAAACCATGAAAGGACCATATAGGTATAGTGTCTTTAGAAACTAGAAAGCATAAACAACTGGTTCATAAAGCATCCACTTTGCCTCCCATTTATTTCATCATATCTAGAGTCCCTTTTGGAATATTCTACTTAATAACCTTCTTCCTGACCTGGGGAAATAAAAAATACAAAAGGGTGATCTCAAATGCTCAGTAAGAGTAAACAAAAGAAATATCAATCACATAATATACATAAGAACATAACTTTTGCAAATCTTAACCTGCAAAAGAGATCATAATTTCATAACATGGGATAAATCATAGTAGTGAAATTTAATCCCAATAATCATAACTTAAAACATGAAACATTGTGTCATACACACATAATCATTTAGAATCATTTCTTTTTATTCAAGAATCATTTCCAAGACTATCTTAGTGGACAAAGTCCACTTCTGAACCGAGTTCACTCCTCTTTTCATTCCTGTTTCACTGAACCGGTTTAACCTGCCGTTCCAGCCATGTCTA
Source organism: Viscum album (assembly GCA_963277665.1). Lineage (NCBI taxonomy): Eukaryota > Viridiplantae > Streptophyta > Magnoliopsida > Santalales > Viscaceae > Viscum > Viscum album. The sequence goes on along the minus strand of OY728139.1, from coordinate 1,489,180,108 downwards.
TCTCATGAGATATAAAATCTTTACCCAATGAATTGGAGTGAGATATAGGTCCCACCCATCTCATAATTATACAATTCTTATGTGTTCCACAAAATCAGAAAACCATACATCATAGCATAACCCATGTAATAAAAATGGAAATCTTAAACATCGTGACATCATAAAACAATTCATATAAGATAAAGGAATTCATAAAAATATAATTCCATCACAACATAATCAAATCAATGTAATAATAAGGATAAAAACATAACCCTTTATTATCTTAGATGGAAAATAATTTTGATAAAACACTTGAACTCCATTCTTGAGGAAAATATCCTTTCTGCTTCAAAAACACTTTTCCTTTCTTAACATGTCGTACAATTATAAACTAAAAGAAGTTGATTAAAAATAAACTTGAAAACTTTTAAAGGAAGATTCTTGGAAATAATGTTTTAAAAATACATTCAAGCCGTATAATTTAAAAAAACATTCTTCATACTTTTGTCGGAAAAGTCAAAAAGTACCTCGTACGAAAAACGACAAAAGATTCCTTTCATATCCTTTACTAAAAACTCACCAAAGGGTAAAATTGGATTTAAACAATTTTAGGTGGATGGAAATAATATTACATATTGAGGAAACATGGATGTGTATGATAAAATACACCCCATTAAATGCCAAAGTATAAACAATCTCGGATAAAAATGAGATTGTGATATTTCCCTTACCTTAGGTCCGATTTGCCTCGTAAGTGTCTGAACCTCCTGTATAATGATTTAAATAATGTTATTGACTTATTACAGAATCATAATTATTGTTATGATATCATATATGGTCATATTTTTAGCTTCTTATTAGTAATATTTCATTACAACTTGTTATTCGGGTGTTTATTACTTTTTGTTCTTATGCATGTTTTGTCGAATAAATTCTTATTCTTCTCTTTAGGTTATAGATACCTAATTTCCAGAATGTTATTATTGTAATATGTATCATATTCATTCATTAAATTCATTTATATAATCATTATGCAATGAAGATCATGTAGAACGAGTCGCATCACATCGTGGAGACGGTATTCCGTACGTACGCACGAGCGATGATATCGTTCCCATGATCATGGAATTGTATTGGAGTGTATGTATACTATTTCAGAATCAATATCACTTTACAATAATCATATATAGTCATTATTTACACCATTATACCCATCCAAGTAAGGTGGTGGTGGAAAGTAGATTACACTATGGCGTGGAGACGGTATTCCATACGTACGCACGCGCGGTGATTTCATTTTCCGTAGGATGGATAGATGGTGAAATAGGGTTTTTTCATACTTATAATAACATATCAGTATATTAGTGATACTGATTTTATTAATTCATAATGAAATAACTAAAGAAGAAGAATTGGAAGAAGAAATAAAGATGAAAGAATCGGTAACGGACATTACCTCTTCTTTGAAGTGCTTCCTTGAGACCTCCTTTTAGGGAACTAAAATTGGTCTTTGAAGAAGAACAGGACCTCTAGGATGTCTCTAGGGAAGTTTAGAGGAGAAAGTGGCAGGGGTTGGCCGAGCTTGAAGGCTCAAAGTGGTGTGAGGAAGAGAGGGAGGAGGTGCCCTTTTATAAGGGAGGAGAGGGGCACCTTTGGAATAACAAAAAATATTATTTTATTATAAAGCCAAATTCGGTTTTAAATAGCTTCAAATTGATTTATTTCGAATCTAAAGTGGGGATGGGTCGAAATCCTCTCATCCAATAAAATGTAGAAAAGTTTGGGTTCCTATTTTGACCATATCATTTAGATTTAACATTAAGTTAAATAATTTTACTTTTACCGTGTCTTCTTGTATTCTTACACTATAAGGTTAATAAACTTACTATAACAATACAAACGAACCCCAAGTTGTTTACTATTAATATATATAACCTTATCTAAGTCATTTGGCCGAACCTTAGATTTTTAGTAATAAAATAACAATTAATAATATAATATTTGTTTTAAAAACTATTTTATGTCAATTTTGACACTATTTAGTAATTGATTTTTTTGAAAATCATAACAGAATGATTAGTTCTAAAAAAGTTAATTAAATAAATAATAACATGTCATATTAACCTATAAAATTAGTGGAATTCATAAAAAGTCTTAAAGCACATTTATTTGGGTATTTATAACATCAATTATGTCAATATTTCATTAATAAGATAATTACTGCATCATCTTTGTGTCATAAATAAATTAAATTATTTAATGTCTAAAAATTACAAATAAAATACCATTATGTAGGAAATAGTTTTATATTTCTAATTAATATTTATATTTGAATTTATCTTATATATAACCTTATATTAAAAATTATTTACTTATTAAACTTTGATTTTAACTATTTTAACCCTTCTTTAAATAAATTAATAATAAATGTCCTAATCTAATCCAAGTGGGCCTAAATGGTTATATTTTATTCCTAAGTTTGTTTTTGGTCTAATTACACTTATCCAATTGAATTGGGACATGTGTTAGGGTAATAATAATATCATTTTTACCCTTAATTACCCTATTTACTTTTTACCGTGGTAAATAAAAGTAAAAAGTTACTATTCACCAAAAATTATTTTCATCTCATTGAACCACATTTTACTTAATGACATCAACCGTGTCTCTCGGATTTTTGAAATTCCACTCACAGAAGCGGTAAAATTAAGTTTTATGAAAAATTCAGTTTTTTAACTACCATTTAGTGGTTTCACTATTCATCAAAAATTGAAAGTTTTCAGAAAAGTACCAAAATTTCACCCTAGGATAATTTCGATATTCCGAATCCAAAAATGAAGTCCATTTTGAAAAATAAAATTTATAAAATTTCAAAAAGTGGTTATTACTATTCATAACGGCTAGTTTTAATAATATATTATTAGCATAACATTGTTTAGTGAAACTCGGTATTGCGTACGATGCAAGCTATCGAGGAAGGTCGCGATTTCGTGTAAAGAAAGCCAAGCAAGTGTTGTGTGTAGAAAAAGATTCCTTTGATGATTTATATAACATAAAAGTCTCGGGTGTTACAATATATGCTCACAGGGAGGTAGTATACGTTGGGTACATTATGAGTGATATTGTATTAATGGATAAAGAAATAAAGGATTTATCCCTTCTGCCCCTTGATGGAAGTTGATATATCAGGACCTTGGATGGGAATAGAAATTCCTTGATAAATCCATGGACATGGTGTTTTGTGGGTGATTTCATTTCTAGAAAGTTGATGAAAGATACATCAAGCATATAGGTTGGTGGTGCCGACATTCGACCTGCTTGATTTGAGATATCATAATAAATATTACATGGTAAACATTTGTATGAGGTTGGATGTCACTTTGATATTAAATTATTTCCTTATTGGAGCCTTGGAATGTTTCTAGATTTTATCCTTGGACTTTATGTCGATACTTATAATGCCACTGAAAGAGGTCTAGAGGGACACACATACTAAGTGTATCCACAATCTCAGTTAAATTCAAGTATTTAATTTAACAAGTTAGAATAAATAAAATTTATTCAAGATTGGATGATATCTATAATTTAATCACAAGTTATTTGAAAGAATAAGTGATTTAAATAATAATAATAAATATTTTAGTTTCAAGTTTGGTGAATATAACATTTATTACATTTATCATTGAATAATGCAGTGATATTTATTATTAAATAGATATTATTCTGGGATCGGTAAATGTTGATGAAGGAAAGTGGACCGAGCTTAATGGTTTGATTGGAAGTGGTATAAATGATATTTATTTATATTCTTAATGTTTTTCACATGTCAAGTGATTAATAAAAATATTATTATTATTATTTGAAATGTATTCAACAAAGAATTATTAGGTTTGAAAGGGTCATGTGAGCAATTTCTCAACCCTACACCTACCATAATAAATATCTAATTATAACACTTTCCATAATCACTTTTTGTTTGCACAGTGGATAAAGAGATACTCTCTCAAGATCTAGAGAGTGATCTATAGATATATAACACGCACTATATTTCTCCTCTCTCAAGATATTGAGAGAACATCAATAGTTATTTCTCCTTCAAGAAGATTTTAGTTGTAATCAACCATAAACAATGTAAGAGATCAGGATTGTTCGTACTAGCACTCGAAGATTCTACAGCATCATTCATAGATTATGGTACACGTTTGAATTTCCACTAGAGGGATTATTCACTAGGATCATGTAGCACAATGATGGTTTGATGAGATCTATCCAACCAGATCATTAACAAAACCATAATTACAAGCTGAGGTAACTATATATCTATTAATAAATTAATTATAAATTAAATGTGAAGATCCTCATATTTTGGTTTTGTTGTTTTAATATAGTCAAGTAATATATTTTTTTGTTCATAATCTTTTAATCATATGTGGAAATTATTATATGTAAATTAAGACTAAAAGTTGAGTTTTTAATACCATCCAAGGCGCTTCCACTGTGCTCAGAACCTACAAGTGGTATCATAAGGAGCACATGTTTAATTTATAATTATTTATTATTAATTTATTGATTGCATGTATTTTCATTTTATTTTACTTATATCAATTCATTTTAGTATATTACATTTTCATATATTTCCTTTATGTGTACTCACTATGATAACCAGTAAACAGTTAAGATTAAAAAATGAAAAACATATGAAAAACACCATCTGGAGGTGCTAAAGGTTATGCCTAGACAAAACCAGAGTACATGATGTGTATTGCCTACATAAACGTTGTGTATTATTTTTTTCACGCATGTATATCATAATAAAGTTGGATAAATCCAATGAAATTGGATCTAATATCCGACAAAATCGGATTTGCATGTAGATCCGAATAGACTGGAACACAGCTTGAAGAACTACACACCGTGTAACCACTGTACACAATGTGTAGTGCCCATTATCTCATATCCAAGACCACAGGGTGTCCCAGGGTGTTGTGTATCTAATATACGACATAGGTACTGATGATGCCAGAAACTATGAGTCCACATATCATGTATTCCAAGTACACAACATGTACCTTGAACTTGTATGTGGTAGGAAACATGCCCAGTCCTAAGGTGTGTGTTGCAGAAATAGAAAAAATATAGTATATACCATGTACTATACTACACTCCATATAGTCTATTGTAGATAGTGTGCCCATTTTTTCATAGAAAAAAATTTAATATATAATCAAACTTATTCACATTTATTTTGGGTGTCATTTATTTGATAGTACATTCCATGTCATAAGATTTTTAATTATATATTAAATCGATTTTTGTGTTAAAATTTTAGATAATAACATGAAGATTCCTCCACGGACACTTGTGTAATTCATAAATTTTAAATTAAATTAATTTTGTTTAAAATTATAGATGATGGTGATTTAAGGATTCTAGGATGGAATTAAGGTAAGTTGAATAAATTAGATTAATTCATGGCACATCATCTTTATTAAAGAATGAATCAAAGTAATTGATAACAATATTGAAAATGTATACTCATTTCTTGATGTGTATATGGTCATGATATTAGACTATCCCTATGCATGTGATTGGTTTCTTTTAGTTTATTATGGTAAAATTATTATTGATGGTCTAAATTTCATCCCCTCCTTATTATGTAAGGGCTTGTGTGCCCATGTTTTCTTCTATGTAAACTCCCTTTATCCAAACCATTGGATCCCCTCACCTTTATGTGAGTAAATTATTATATAAGTATAGAGCACCCATGTTAGAGGATATGGACTAATTCAAGGAGCCAAGGCAAAACCAATTGAGGCAGTACATAGGAGCCAAGGTGGAATGCTACAACATGAACTAAGTTATGGTTCAAGGTGTTTTTCCTGAGTTAAGGGGTTAGTTTATCATCCCCTAGATAAACTAAACATTATAGAATCTAATTATCCCGCTACTTATATTTTATTTCGGTTAGTTCCATGATTAATTATTTATGTTTGTGGATGTTGCGTGATCACCTAATAAATGAATTAACAAGCATTCAAGATAGAATAAGGTATAACTAGATTATGTGTAAATATTTTATCATACATGGTTAATACCTTAAGTAAAATCCACTTAATATTTATGAGGCATGTGAAAAGATAAAATAATATTTTACGCATAAGTATAAAAAATACCTAAACTAAAATATTAAGTCAGTATAGCATTCCACTAGTTAATTTATAATTGACCTCATAGTTCAAAGTTCTTGACCAACCCAAGTTAGAGTGCTTTCAATTATCATGGAACTTTTAGCATGATGTTTTGGGTTGACTTAACTTGTTTTACATCAAGGGTTGATTGTCCATGAAGGACTTGGTGTAACTAAGAGGCAAGTGTTGAGGAAATCTTTAACCAGGATTTCAAGATTGGGGAGTCCACTCAACAGATTAAGTAACTGTGAGTTAATGAAGCTGGAAAGTTACACCTACCAAAAACCCTTCAAATAGCTTTCCAAGCCCAAGTCTAGGATATGAGAAGGGAATATGGATCCTTTCCACTAAAATATCTAAGTGAAAATATATTTTGAAACTGATAGTGAGGGATATTGTATTTTGAAAAATAGTAGGAGACTAATGAAATTCAATTTTAATTTATTACTCTATTTTTTTTATCAAACAAGTAATAATTATCTACTCTTATTTTACACCAATTAGAATTGGTTTTTCCATGTGTTGTGTGTTGGATTTGTTTTCAACCATATCACTTTCAATCCTGGTGTGTTGGTTTGTTGGATGTGGTGTTGTCATTGACATAGTGTGGTAAATCACATTGAATTTTCTTTTCACCATGTCAAAAACTGCATGAGATGGTTACATTCCTAATATAGGGAAAGTGATGGATTTCATGAAGTAATTTGTGATCCCAAAATGTCGATAATGATAATACTGAAAGATGGGTTGAATCTATTGAATAAAGAGGAGCACCAAGACAAGGTTGTATCATGAAAATGTCATTTATGGACATTCCAGCATGATTATTGATCAGTTATGTTGAAAAAACTTCAATATAGATGTATTGAAGCTCTAGAAGTGGTACAGAGAATTTTATGTACAAGGTGGAATTGTTTTCCAGTGTTTTCCAAATTTTTAGGGTCCAAAATTTGGAGTAAGGGACAAGTTTCATGAAATATTGGTTCCCATGACTTCCTCATGAAAGTATGGAACATACATAGAATTTTTGAATGTTTGGTGTCATGAAATTTTGGAGATTCACAAAAGAATGTTTCGTGAAAGAAAACTAATATGTAAAGGAAAATTTGGTAACTTAAATGATTATGAAAAGTTTCGCTAATGGAATATTTCCCTGATGTATCGCGAAGAATGGTAGTTTCACAAACATGAATGAAGAGATTCCTGAAAAGGTAGTGGTGAGTAAGAAAGTTTCATGAAGGGAGGAAATTTATATAAATAGGTGACTACCCCTATAATTTGATGAAGTAATATGGAATTGTTAAAGATCCAAAGGATCTAAATTTGTGGAAGAGTTTCATGAAGGTTTTTCCTTCATGAAGGATTCATATAAACATATGTTATGTAAAGAAATGAATTGTGTCAATATGACCAATGGATTTTATAAAGGTTTAGAAAGATTTGTGAAAGGTTTCAAGTTTCATGAAAAACTGTGAATTTCATGAAAGTGTGATGTTTCATGAAAAATAGTAAAGTTTCATGAAAGTGGCATGGAGGTTTCGCGAAAGCATTAAGTTTTATGACACAAAAAATAATTAGTACTTATTGTAGATCTTTCCAAAGGAGATATTCCTTTAAGAATAGTTCAACAGGGAAGGAGGAGATTTTGTATTATTGATATTCACAACCAGTTTGTGAAAGATCATAGTAAAGGTCAATGGGCACTAATTAATGCATCAACTATTATATAGTAAAGACATATATTGGCATGTGATCCAAAAAGTATTATCTCATAAAGTGGAGAAAAAAATAGAGGACAAAGGTAGTGAACCTTGGTTGGTAGTGAGAAAAACCCTAAATATTGTAAAGGTAGTGAGCCTGACGCAGAGTGACTATAGCCGAATAATTGTATCCACAAGACTATAGAAGATTAATGGGTTTTGGTACATCAAAACAGTGCCTATGTGTGCTCCTTGGACATAGCCCAATGCAGGTGAACCAATTAAAATTCATGTGTCTTGTATTATTTATTTAATTACATTTTGTAGGATGATAATTAGTGCATGTGGATTGAGTGATCATCGATATTATCTAAATAAGGCCAGAATAAGAGCAGCAGTTAATTAGATCATCACTTAACATGTAAACACAAGAGTGGCCCAACTAATAATTGAGTTCAATACTAGTTAGTACAGTGAGAATTTCACATGTATGCGGGAAAATGTGAATGAGTTTCATATCCTAATTCACCACCCCCCCCAGGGTATCTCTCACTAAAGTCCCTTGCAGGTCTAATAACTCTTAATTTTTAGAAATAACAAATCAAATGACATCAATAATATCATTGTGATCCATACTAGAGAAGGATAAAATTCTCACCAATGTGAATTTATAGGAATGGTATAGGATCTTATGTGTTATACTACACCATGAACAGAAATTATATGTGCTAGAAATCCCACTTCTTGAGTTCCTTACAAAAGTGTCTAGTAAGTAAGAAGTATCTTCTTATGTAAAGCATGTGTATGATGCAATGGATGTCCAATGTTTCATTTTATCCTCCATTTCCAATGATATTTTATAGAAATATGAGGATATGGATGCGTATAGAATCATTTATCACCTTCAGGATCTCTATTATCATAATGCGAGATCAGAGAGATATGAGATCTCCAATGAACTATTCACATGAAATCTTGGTGAGTCAATGCCATCTTGTCTACATATAGTCAAGATGATTGGAAACATTGATCACCTTGACATCTTGGGTTTTAAGATCCCTGATTATCTGCGCACATATCTCATTTTTTCTTCACTACCCATAAACATCTCTAGTTTTATTATGAATTATAATATGAGAAATAGTGAGAAGACACTTTCATAACTACTTACTCTTATTTTCCAAGTTTATAAAGACATGGGTCATGAAAAAATCTATTTTATTTATAGTTAATAAGAATATGAAGAATAATTAAAATGGGTCCAAGACTCATTCCAATTCTAAGTCTCTATACCATCATCCTTATAAGAAGAAGAAGATATAGAGGCAAGGAAAGGAACAATATGTGTTATGTTTTTCATGTGGCAAGGAGGGCCACTAAAATAGTAATAGAACCCATCCAATGAAGGAAGGTGGAGCTTCATGTTTGTTCATTTTTGAGTGAAATATTTTTATATATACAATATGGGAATTAGATACTACATGTGGTCATCATATTTGTATCAAAATATAGGAACCAAGTAGATTTTGGAAGGTTTCCAGAGATGAGGTGGATCTACAGGCTTCCAATAGAGCGAGGCTAGCTGGTTTATCCATTGGAGAATACCATATCACATTAATGATATGATTTATTTTAGTTTTAAATAATTTTTATTATGAACCTAGTGTTACCAAGAACATTATTTCCATTTCTTGTTTAGACATGGATGGATTTATTTTCAACTTTGAAAATAAAGGTTGATACTTTTATAAAGATAGCATATGTTATGGTATGGAACAATTGAATAATGGCCTTTATGTATTAAATTAAAAAAAACAAATATTGGAAATTTATAACTAAACAAATATGTGTGGATCATATAACACCCAATTGCGGCATCACCATCTTGGTCATGTAAATGATAAGTATTTAGAAAAGCTCTATCAAGATGGTTACTTGGACTCTTTCGAGCTTAAATCACTTGAAAGATGTCAGGATTGTTTATAAGGTAATATGAATGAACCACCATTTAGTGGTCAAGGTGAAGGCTCCACAAATCTTCTAGAATTGGTACACACTGATGTGTGTGTGTGCCTTTTCAAGTAGAATCTAGAGGTGGATTCTCATGCATTATTACTTTTACTGGTGGATTTAGTAGGTATGGTTATATCTATTTGATGATGTATAAGTCTGAATCCTTTAAGAATTTCAAAGAGTTCAAAAATTGAGTTGATAATCAGCTTGGTAAGAAGATAAATAAACTTTGATTGAATCAAGGTGGTGAATATATTAAACAATACTTGATTGATTATCTATATGAGTTTTGGATTATATCACAACTCACTCCACCTTATACACCACAGTGTAATGGTATTAGTGAATGGAGGAACCGTACACTTCTAGACATGGTAAGGTTGATGATGAGTCACACAATCCTTCCATTATCCTTTTGGGGATATATATTACTGACTAAATCATAGTTACTAAACCAAGTACCAACTAAGTTAGAATATGATATTCCATTCAATTTATAGAGTAGAAAGAAAGTAATTTTTTCACATGTTCGTGCATGGCGTTGTGAAGAATTTGTTAAGGCTGGCTCAAGAAACAAACTAGCACTCCGAGGTATGAAGTTTATCTTTATAGGGTATCCCAAGGAAATAAATCCTTTGGACAGGAAAGTGACTATTACAAGATAGACTGTATTTATTAAGAGGCATAACATACTTAAGGATGATAGTGGGATAAATATTAACCTTGATTAAGTTGATGCTTAATATACACAAGAGTTGATAGAGGAATAGATTCCAAAATTCCCCATGGAAGAAGTTGTTCCTGAAACACAAGTACTGTGTATGAGTGTGAGAGAGGTAAGAGAACCAGATAGATATGGTTTTTGAGTCACCGATGATGATGACTCGTTATTGGTTGGAAATAATGACCCTATCTCCTATATGTAGGTAGTAAAGATCTCAAAAGCTACAAAATGGATGTCAAAACTGCTTTCCTTAATGGGAACCTTCAAGAGGATGTGTATATGAAAAAACTAGAAGGGTTTATGACTCTAGGAAATTCCAAAAAGGTATAAAAGTTATAGAGATATACTTATGGATTAAAGTAAGAATCCCTATCATAGAATATTCAATTTGATGGATCCATAAAGAAATTTGGTTTCATTAAGAATGAATGTGAGTCATGTGTTTACAAGCGGTTTAGTGGGAGTGTGGTTGTTTAAATAGTAATATTTTTTTAATGACATATTACAAATTGGAAATGATATACCATCCTTACAAGATATTAAGGAATGGTTGAGAAAGTGATTCTTTATGAAAGACTTAGATGAATAAACCTACATTCTAGGGATAAAGATCATTCCTGATAAATCCAAGGGGTTGTTTAGACTAATTCAAGGTACATACATTGAACAAATATTGAAGAGATTCAGTATAGAATAGTCTAAGAGGGGATTAGCTCTAGTTTCACATGGTAAACATCTTTCTAATAAAATGTATAATGAGACACAAGAGGAAAGATAGAGAATGAGTAAGATCTCATATGCTTTTTCAATAGGATTTATCATGTATGACATGTTATGTACAAAGCTTGATGTTGTATATGATTTGAGCATGGTAGGAAGGTATTAAGAACATCTAGGTGAACAGTATTGGATTGGTGTTAAGGATATCCATAAGTATCTGAGGTGAACTAAGAATATATTCCAGGTGTATAGAGTATATGAAGAGCTAGTCATCAAGGGTTATACATATTGTAGATTTACAATAGATCGGAATGATCTAAAACTGCAGTTTGGATATATATTTTGTCTCAAACAAGAAGATTTGTTCTAGAAGAATTCTAAGAATCCATTTGTCATCGATTCTACAATATATTCTGAGTATATTTCATCTTTTGATGAAGTTAAGTAAGTAGTTTGGATTCATAACTTTTTCCAAGATCTTGATGTGGTGCCTAAAAGTGAAGACCCTATCGCAGTTTACTATAATAACACCGTAGTGGTGGCTCTCTCCAATGAGTTCAGGTCACACTAAAGGAAAAGAAAATACTTAAGAAGTTTCATTTCTTAATGGATTTCTCTAAATGAGGTGAAGTTGTGGTGAGCAGAGTATCTGTGAAGTAAAACATGGTAGACCCCTTGACCAATGATTTATCTCAATAGAGGCATGAGTATCATATGAGAGAAAATGGAATAAAAGTTGTTATCAGTTGGCTCTAGTGCAAATGGGAATATATTGGAGTTTGTTCCCTAGAACTAACTTTCTTAGTACATGATTACATGTTTTCATTATTAATGAAGTTTTTTATTGCATCATGATTGTTCCTTTGTAATAAATTTATATGTGATAATGTAAGAATAATATGTTTTTCACTGAAAGGTCATAGTAGTTCCCCACTATGATGAGAACCTAGAGGTACCAAGACAATGTTCTTGAATATATGTTCTATGACTAGATGATATTGTCTGACAGGACATGGAAGATATAGGTTATCAAGGATGAGAGGCTCATAAAACGTTGAGACACCTTCTCATGGTGTTCTCCCTTGGTAATCTTCAAGATAATAGGTTATGAGATCAGACCCGCTAATAGGAAATCCTCATTTTCATGTGTCATTAGATGTTTCTATATGTGGATGTATGTATTGATCTTTTGAATTTAATATTATCAGTAATGGATATCATGAATCATATAATTTGATGTAACATTCTGACTTGGGTTCCACTAAGATCGGTTCCCTGAGCCGGTGAGCCACATGACCTCAAGTGCGCCTCCCCATATGCTAGAGGTTGTTGACTAGCAACGTGGGTATTTCACTATCAGAAAAGGGGCTTTTGTGATGGGCTATTTATGATGGGTATATCGCCCGTCGCAAATTTTCCTTGTCGAGAAACTAGTTGTGACAGGAAACAAATCCCGTCACAAATAGTCTTTAATAAAAAATTATTTAAGATAGGAAAACACTCTCGTCGTAAATACCATTGGAGTGGCTTGCACGCCAAACCACAGGAAAGGTATTTAAGATAGGAATATACCATCATCGCAAATACCTTCTGTCATTATTGTTATTTACAATGGGAATTAATTTTCATTGTAAATAATCTATCGGCATAAGAGTATTTGCGACGGGTCCCACTGCAAATACCTTTTTAATTGTCGACAGGGTTATTAATTGTGGGTACTAATTGCAAAAGGACCCATTGCTAACAATCTAACCTATATACCCCCCACCTGAATTTTTTTCATTCTCTCCTCCTTTGAACTCTCCTCTTTTCCTCTGCCCTCCTCTTCTTCTCCTTAAACTTTTAAAAGTTTTGAATTATACAGGGAAGAAAATTTTTAGTTTTGCATCCAATAAAAGGTTCAGTTTTAAGGTATTTATTTAATGTTTTTAATTTTTAATTAATTTATTTTTTATATTAATTATTATTATTATTAATTAGCAGTAATTAGTTTTAATTAGAATTACTTTTTTTTATTTTGCAATAATTAGTTTTAAGTAGTAGTAATTATTTTTAATTATAAGTATTTAGTTTTAATTGTTAATAATTATTTTTAATTACAAGTAATTTGTTTAAATTAGTAATAATTAGTTTTAATTATAATTACGTAGTTTTAATTATCAATAATTAATGGTAATTATTAAAAATTAGCGATAATTATTAGAAATTAATAGTAATTATTAGAAATTAGCGATAACTATTAGAAATTAATGATAATTAGTATAAAAAATAGGTAATTAGTAAAAATTAGTGGTAACAAACAGAAATTAGTAAAAATTAACAGAAATGAGCGGGAATTAATAGAACTTAGTAATAATTTAAAGATATTAGTAATAATTAATAGCATGTTAATGTATTTTGTATTAATTTCCAGTAATTAATAATTTTTAGTAATTATTACTAGTTTTTAATAATTAATAATAAATGTTAATAATTTTAAAACTATTAGTAAAAAATAGCGGTAATGAGTAAAAATTAGCGATAATCAGTAAAAATCAGCGATAAATATTAGAAATGAGTGGTAATTATTATAAATTAGCAGTAATTATTATAAATTGATGGTAATTATTATAAATTAGCAATAGTTGCTAAAATTTAGCGATAACTAGTAAAAATTAGTGATATTTACTAAAAATTAACAGTAAATAGTAATAACTAGAGGTAATTAGTAATAATAAGCGGTAATTTGTAAAAAATAGAAATAATTAGAGGTAATTACTAAAATTTAGCGGTAATTAGTAAAACTTAGCGGTAGTTAGAGGTAATTAATAAAAAATAGCAGTAATTAGCAAAAATTAGCAATAATTACTAAAAATTAACGGTAATTAGTGGTATTTAGTAAAAATGAGCGATAATTAGTGGTACTTAGTAAACATTATCGATAATTAGCGATACTTAGTAAAAATTAACTATAATTAGTAAAAATTAGTTGTAATTTGTAAAAAATAGAGGTAATTACTAAAAAATGGCTATAATTACTAAAAATTGGTGATAATTACTAAAAATTAGCGGTAATTTGTAGCACTTAGTAAAAAGTAGAGGTGATTATCTTTACTTAGTGAAAATTAGAAGTAATTAGTAGTAATTAGTAGTACTTAGTAAAAATAAGCTTCACTTAATAAAAATTAGCTATAATTATTAATAATTAGTAGAAATTTGTAATAATTAGTGGTATTTAGTGTAACACCCCCAGGATTTTCAAATTAGTTTAGTATTGAATGCATGAAACATTGAGTCTCTACAAAACACCACTTTGTTATAACCTATCTTGTAAATATAATTTTTGTCACTTCTGTGTTTTGAATTTTGAAAAACTAACATATACGGTTGTGATCAGTAAGATATTTAGAGGCTGATGCGATCAAGTTACAATTTTTGTGAATAGTAACTTACCCTTTTGAATAGTAACTTACCCTTATGAATAGTATTGTACCCTTTTGAATTGTAACCTCATCCATGTGAGTATAAATAAAATCTAGGCATCATATAAATGAGAGTGAATATTTTAAAAAAAAAGTGTTGATATTTTTGTGTGTAATAAATATTTAATTACAATTTTAAATTAATAAGTTTATTTAAAATAAAATTATTTTCTATAAAATATATTCTTAAATAGATATTTTAATTTCTTATGAATTTGGGATAATTTTATAATATGATGGTTAATTTTTGAAAGTATTATAAAATCACTTTTAAACTTAAAATATGTATTTTTCAAGTAAATAATGATTTTATTTAAAAATTAAATTTCTCTTATTTATAAAATTATTTTGATAAAATGGAGTTAATTTTTGAATTCTACATTTCAAAAAATGGTTAGGGTGAATTTTTGGTATTTATTCAAAATACTTAAATTTTTGGTTAATAGTGAAATTCGATAATTTACAAAATATGCTAAATAAATGAATTTTTGCATCATGCTTGAGTCATGGATGATTTAAATGACCATTTATTCAAACTCACATTCACTTATTACTTCTTGATTTAAAATAATTATGACAATTCATAGTCTTGAGCCAAAATAATAAAATAATGATTAAAATAATGAGAAATAACTCCTCTCCTCCACTATAAAATCTATCCATCACTCCCTCTTCTCCTCACTCCTATTAAGATTTGTGCCTTGAATAAGTTCTACCAAATACTCTTCCCAAGCCCCTTACCCACATCCAAGATCTTATGGTCTCACCAAAAGGCCAAACCAAAAGGCCTTAAAGAGGTTCTTAAGGAGGGGTACTCAAGAGGTAAACCTCTCTTCCTTTTTCTTTCAATTTCTTTTACAAGTTCCATTCTTTTGTTTCTCTCTCCTAAACTCCCTTCATCCAAATGATATGATAATTACAGTACCTTACATGTACTAGAGTTTTATTATTTTAATGAAATATTTCATCATTATCTCTCTTTCCCCCTCCTCGTATATTAAAAATGGAAACACCATCCGAGATGTGTTAATTTATCACATTCAAGGGTGACAAGTTTTCAATTTCTATTACCATATTTAATTCTGCTCATGATACCATTTTTATGGTTAAAATAGATCAAAATATATGTAATATATCCTATTTAATGTTCTGGAATCATTTTCTTACACATTCTATTAATTTATAAAATAAAATGAGTTTGTGGTGATCAAAAAACCACTTAATTAATCCAAGTGATTATCATTAAACTAGTATCTAATGATTAATACTCACCTAAAGTAACCAAATGAATTATATGATCATTTAACGTTATGTATAAAAATTAATAACATATAACATTAACTCTATAATTAAATTCTCATTTTACATTAACTTCCATACAAACAAATCGATCATGAAAGCTAATGAAACGAGCACTCACAAACGATGATATTGAATATCTTAACCCATAAAAATGACCATAAATGAACTTAATAAAATTATAATAAATCAAATACATGTATAATAGGTTCTTAATTAATTTATTAATAATTCTAATTTCATATTCCATGACTTTAAGTTCAATATAGGAACATATTCGGACATAAGGTAAGGGTTTTCTACCCGAACCTCCATTTTCTTTCAGGTTACTCTTTGTCTCTCTTAATCTCTATTAAATTATTATGTACTCATCATAAATTCTATTTTAATTTTCTATATATGTGTACCAATCAGAATACTTCTTTATTTTATGGATAGATACATGTTTTAAAAGGATATTTCAAAATTTCTTCCCGAAATATAAGCCCGATTCGAGGGAATTTCTCGAATTCTTACCTATTTTCAAGGGAACTCAATAATATATTTTTTCAACCATTATTTTTATAAAATTACTCATTTTATTATGAGAAAACTATATTATTTAAATTATGGTTTTATACTAATATTTTTCCAAAATAACTCTTCTTTTCAAAGTAAAAGAGTATTTATCTCAAGAATTACTCAATGATTTTATAAGAGTAATTTTTTCTATTTCAATGCTCTTGCTGAATATTATGTGTAATTGGGAATAATATTTTATGATATCATCTACCATATTTTATTTAATGTTTTATTATTAGTTTGACTATGTATGTTCTATCTTGAAACCATTCACCATATTACTCCAAATGGTTAGTGTTTGGGGAAAGTTGTTTACATTTCATATGTTAGTTTCAATATGAATGTATATGTCGTTTATGTTTATCCCCATTCATATGAAGAATTAATTGGACTTAGTAAGTGATAGGTGGGGCCTGCTATATAACCTTGATTCATTGGTAGGTCTCATGAGACAAAACATATATGGACTTGGTTGAGGCCTTACCCATTTTCAGATATGTTTTTGGATGAGGCCTTAATCATTTTCAGATATCTTGGTCGAAGCCTTGATGATATATTTCAGAATGTCCATAGTTATGCATTAATTCATTATGAAACTATAGATTTATATTCCATGTGATTATTATACTAGTATAATATCCATGGTTATGTTTTATGGAATTATTTGATCAGTTTTTATTCCTACCATATTATTCTCAAGTATATTTTTAAAGGAAGGAATTTTTAGTTATTCATCATGCCTAGTGTTTATGTTTATATTTTGTTTTGCTGTATTATTTACTCTTATTGAGCATCTGAGCTCACCCCTTTCACATGTTTTATTGTCCCCAATTTGTGAATAATTATATTATAAATGACTTGTATGGATAATCTAGGAGATTATGTGTGATTCAAAATAAATTGTTATGTTGTTTTTTTTAAGTTGTGATGTTGAACTTACATGTATTTCTTGTTTCCAAAGATACTAAACTATTCATTCCTTCTGGATACAACTTCATTTCTTATATTCCAATGTAATAAAATGAGGAACTGGCTCTAGGAAATTGGTGTTGGGTCCTTATAGTCGGTATCAAAGTAAGTTTAGTAGAAAACTAGGAAACTAGATTTATAAAATATAGATTAGGGAACAAAACCCTAAGATATTCTTTGAGGATAAACATACAAGAACATCCTAAAATTTTGGTAAGGAATAGATTATATGGATCTTTATATAAAATGCATCCATATATGGATACTACAAGTGGATGTGGTTTTGGCACAGATGTACTTAGGAGTAACAACTCTGACAAGGAGTTTTGGGCTTGAACCAGGGTATCCCGGTACATGAAAATGGGCCTTACGGCTAATCTGGTTTGACACTCTCAGAGGATATGCTTAGGATAATTCACATTTTCTTTACAAACCATTATGAATGAAGTAAATGTAAATTTTTACTCAAATAAACCATGATTATGAGATTAGCTATGGATAGGATTTCAATTTATGCTAACTATTTTTTCTATGTTAAGATTATACATTATGATTCATAACCAAATATAGTGTATGACATTGTTTATAAATGTCACCTAGTGTAAGGAATGGAAACCGCGTGAATGTTCATATCCCATATAGGGATGTCCCTCCTATGCAAGATAATGATGTTGGCTCTAGAGCTACAACTAGTGTTGAGAAACTTATAACTATATTGGGACAAATGACTCAAGTTATGAACAATAACCTTACCTATATGGAGAACCCTAATCCAAAATATGGAGGATAAATGTTAGAACACTTTATATGAAAATATCCTCCATCATTCAGTGGGACTAAAAACCCATTTGTAGTGGAGCAGCGGTTAAGTTATTTAGAGAAGATATTTCTTTATTTGGGATGTAACAAAAGAGAGAAGGTTGTCATGGAGGTTTATCATTTATCCAGAGATGCGGATTAGTGGTGTTCATTAATTAAAAACAAAAAGGAGGAGGAATAAATAGAAAAATAGAATAGAGGGATTTCAAGGAAATTTTACTAGAAAAATATTTTCCTCATGAACAACGAGCGGATATGGAGAGGCAATTATTGAATCTCGTACAGAAAGAGGATGAAAATGTTGAAAATTATGAAGCATAATTTACAAGGTTAGCAAGTAATGTTGTAGACTATATACATAATACAAGGAGAAATATTGGATGATTCTTTGATGGTTTAAAACCATTCCTCTGAAGGACACTAATTTCCCAAGTTTCTCATCGTATGAATATATTGTCTCAAGTGAAATCAATAAAGAGAAATAATTCTCTAAGTATTATGTCTTTAAGGTGAAATAATAGAATAAGAGGGTGTAAAATAATAGAATGTGTAAAGGGAATAATAAAAAGGTGAATTTTCCATCATGCAATAATTGTGGAAGCAAACACCCTCGTTCCTGATTAAAAGGAAAAGGAGTGTGTAATAAGTGTGGATAGAAAGGCCATCATGCTAGTGATTTCAAGGGAAATAAAGAAGCTATCAATGTTCAATGCTATAATTATAGGGATATGGGGCACTATGTTAATGATTTTTCAAATCATCAAGGAAACGGGCCTCAGAAAAGGCTAAGAGAGCAAGGCCAAGCTTATGTTGTCACAACTGATGAGGTCAAAGTTCCTAACGATATAGTGGTAGGTACTTTAATCGTTTCCTCAAACTTATCCAATGACTTATTTTATTCTGTATCATCTCATTCTTTTATATCTTTCTAGTTTTCCAAGAAAATTATATATTTCCAATTTGATTTAATAAAGGATTTATCAGTTAAAACTCCTAAGGGAAGTATCATTGTAATAAAGATGTTTCAAGAAGTCCCCATTATAGCATATAAACATGATTTATCTTTCGATTTTATCATCATACCCATGATTGACTTTGAAATAATCCTAAATACAGATTGTATTTCAAATTATGATGTGAAAATATATTGTAAGAGGATATGCCTATTGTACAAGAATATATTGATGTTTTTTAGAGGATTTTCCTAGACATCCTCTAGAGTGAAAAGTTGAGCTCTCGATTTATTTAATTCCTAGTTCAAGACTTGTATCAAATATTCCTTATAGAATGGCCATTGTGGAATTAGTATAACTGAAGAAACAACTAGAGGAATTGAGTGGTAAAGGATTTATTCACCCTAGTGTTTCTCCATGGGGAGCCTTTATTTTTTTTAATAATAAATATGGATCTATGAGGTTGTGCATTGACTATAGGGAGATCAATGCTATAACAATAAAGAACAAGTATCCCCTACCTTGAATTTATGATTTATTTGATCAATTTCATGGAGCACAATATTTTTCTAAGATTGACCTTCGATCTAGATATCATTAGTTACATTTAAGGAAGAGAGATATTCCAAAGACAGCATTTCAAACCATGTATGGGCATTATGATTTTACAGTAATGCCTTTTGGACTGACTAATTCACCCTTAGTCTTCATGGATCTAATGAATATGGTTTTCAAGTAATATCTTGATGACTTTGTTGTGGTATTTATTGATGATATCTTGGTATACTCCAAAAGCTACAAAGATCATGAAAATAACTTGCTCAATATTCTGAAGACTCTTAGAAAAAATGAATTATATAGAAAATTTAAAAAGTGTGAATTTTGGCTTCAATCAATTTCTTTTCTTGGTTATATTGTCTCTAAGGATGGAATATATGTTGATCCTTTGAAGAAAAAGGTTGTTCAAGAATTTCCTACACCAATGAATATAACTGAGGTACGTAGTTTTATTGGTTTAGCAGGTTATTATCAGTGTTTGGTTTAGAATTTCGCCTGATTAACCAACCTATTAACCAAGATCACTCATAAAGGGGTTAAGTTTGTATGGAAAAAATAATGTGAGGAATATTTCGAAGAATTAAATAGGAGATTAGTGAATGCTTAAATCCTAACTTTATCATTGGAAAATGATGTGTTTGTGATCTATAGTGATGCATCAAAGAAATGAATTGGTTGTATCCTTATGAAAAATGATAGAGTTATTGCCTATGAATCAAGGCAGTTAAAAATCATGAATAAAACTATCCTAATCAAGATCCTGAGTTAGCTGCTATTATCTTTGATCTAAAAATATGGAGACACTATCTCTATGGTGAAAGATGTGATATATATATGGATCACAGGAGTATGAAATATATCTTCTCATAGAAAAAACTCAACATGAGGCAAAGACGATGGCTCAAACTACTCAAGGATTATGATTTTTCTATACACTACCACCAAGGAAAGGAAAATAAGGTAGTTGATGCATTGAGTAGGAATTATCATGGAGTTCTAAACAAAATGAGAATTGATAAGGATCTTATGTACATGGATCTGGTGAGGATGGATATGGGAATCATAAAATAAGGTGAAACATCATTACTTTTTCAATTGGTTTCCCAAACTTCTTTATTAGAAAGGATTAAAAGTTCTCATCCTGATTATTATAATCTTCAAATGAATATTAATGTTGTGAATGATGGAAAGTTGGAATAATTTATATATGAAGATGGAATTTTGATGTTTGGGAAGAGGCTTTGTGTTCTCACTATACCTGAACTAAAAAGGGATTTATTGGATGATTCCCATAGTTCAAATTTCTCTATACATACTAGTATCACTAATATGTATAGAGATTTGAAGGAACATTTATGGTGAGATAACATGAAGAGGGAAATTGCAGATTATATATCAAGATGTTTAGTCTGTCAACAAGTGATGGTCAAATGAAAATGTCCTAGAGAAGTCATGCAACCTATAACTATTCTTACATGGAAATGGGATGACATCACCATGGATTTTGTCACTATATTACCCAAAACTATAAGAAAGAATGAATCAATATGGGTAATTGTTGATCAACTTATGAAATCTACACATTTCCTCGCTTTAAGGGAGGATTTTCCACCGGAGAACCTTGCACGACTCTATATAAATGAAGCTTTGAGACTTCATGGAGAACCTATCTAAATTTTTTTATGATCATGGTCCATGATTTACATCGAAATTATGGAAAATTAATCAGAAAACTTTGGATACTGAGCTTCATTTGAGTACTATTTATCACCCACAAACTAACAGGAAATCAGAAAGGATGATACAAACTTTAAAAAACATGTTGAAATCATGCTCATTTTATTTTCAAGGTATGTGGGATCAGTATTTACCTTTGGTGGAGTTTTTCTACAATAATAGTTTCCATTCAAGTATTAATATGTCACCATATGAAGAATTGTATGGAAAGAGATCTCATATACCAACATGTTGGGATGAAGTTAGTGAAAGGAAGCTTGTGGGCCCAGAGCTTGTGGAGGAAACAACAATGATGGTAAAGTCTATTCAAACCCATCTCAAAGAATCTCAAAGTAGGCAAAAGAGTTATGCTGATAATTAAAGGAAGGATTTTGAATTTCAAGAGGGAGATATTATTTTCATAAAAATATATCCATGGAAGGGTGTTATAATATTTGGGAAGAAAGAGAAACTGATCCCCAAATATATTGGCCCTTTTGAAATTCTATATAGAATTAGAGTTGTGTCTTATCATTTGGAAATGTCACCTAGACTATCTAAAGTATAAATTGTGTTCCATGTCTCATTACAGAGAAAGTGCATGCCAGACCCAACGTATTTCCTCACTTTTAAAGGTATAGAATTGAAACCCTGCTTATCTTACATTGAAGAGCCTATCCAGATTCTGGACACTAAGGAATATGTATTGAGGAATCAAACAACATGACTGGTAAAGGTACTTTGTAAAAATCATAAAATTGACAAAGCAACATGGGAGCCTGAGGAGCTTATGATGAAGAACTATCCAAATCTCTTTATGTGGTAACATTTTGGAATTTTGAAGAAATAATTTTTTTATGGGGGGAGAATGTAAAACCTCGAGGATTTGAAAATAAATTTAATATTGAATGCATGAAACATTGAGTCTCTACAAAACACCACTTTGTTATAACCTATCTAGTAAACATAATTTTTTCTGCTTCTATGTTTTGAATTTCAAAAAACTGACATACACAGTTGCGATCAGTAAGATATTTAGAGTCTGATAGGATCAAGTTACCTTTTTGGTAACTAGTAACTTACCCTTATGAATAGTAACTTATCCTTATGAATAGTAATGTATCATTTCAAATAATAACCTCACCCATGTGGGTATAAATAAAATTTAGGAACTATATAAATGAGAGTGAATGTTTTAAAAAATTAATAATTAAGTGTTAATATTTTTGTGTGTAATAAATATTTATTTACAATTTTAAATTAATAAATTTATTTAAAATAATTTTATGAGACCTTAGTTAATTTTTTAAATTATTATAAAATCAGATGTAAATTTAAAATATATATTTTTCAAGTAAATAATAAATTTATTTAAAAATTAAATTTTTATTATTTAAAAAAAACTATTTTGACAAAATGGAGTTCAATTTTTAATTATACACATTGAAAAATGGCTAGAGTGAATTTTTGGTATTTTTTCGAAATACTTGAATTTTTGTGAATAGTGAAATTCAATAATTTACGAAATATGCTAAATAAATGAATTTATGCATCATGATTAAGTCATGGATAATTTAAATGATCATTGGTTTGAACTCACATGCACTTATTACTATTTGAGTCACAATAATCAATACTATTCATAGTCTTGAGCCAAAATAATAAAATAATGATTAAAAAAATGAGAAATAACTCCTCACCTCCACTATAAAAGCCACCCATCACTCCCTCTTCTACTCTCTCCTCTCAAGCCTTGTGTCTTGTCTAAGTTCTACTAAATACTCTTCTCAATCCCCTTCCCCACATCCAACACCTTCTATTCTCACCAAAAGGCCAAAACCAAAGGCCTTAAGGAGGTTCTCAAGGAGGGGTACTCAAGAGGTAAACCTCTCTTCCTTTTTCTTTCAATTATTTTACAAGTTCCATTATTTTTTCTCTCTCATCACATCCTATCATCCAAATTCTATGATAATTATAGTACCTTAAATTTAATGGATTTTTATTATTATAATGTAATATTTCATCATCATCTCTCTTTCCCCCTCTTATATTAAAAATGGAAACATTGTCCATGATGTGTTAATTTATCACATTCAACGACGATGGGTTTTCAATTTCTATTACCATCTTCAATTCTAGTCATGATACCATTTTTATGGTTGAACCAGATCATAATATATATAATATATCCTATGTAATGTTTTGGAATCAATTTTTTACACATGGTATTAATTTATAAAATAAAATGAGTTTGTGGTGATCGAAAAACCATCAAATTAATCCAAGCGTTTATCATTAAATATTTATCTAATGATTCATCCTCACCCAAAGTAACCAAATGAATTATATGATCATTTAACCTTATGTATAAACACTAATAACATATAACATAAATTCAATAATTCAATTCTCATTTTACATTAACTTCCATACAAACGAACCAATCATGAAAGCTAATGAAATGTTCACTCACAAACGATGATATTGAATATCTTAACCCATAAAAATGATCATAAATGAACTTAATAAAATTCTAATAAATAAAATACATGTCTAATAGGTTCTGAATTAAGTTATTAATAATTCTAATTTTATATTCCAGGACCTTAATTTCAAGAGCAAAACATATTCGGACATAAGGTAAGGCTTTTCTACCTGAACCTCCATTTTCTTTCGGGTTACTCTTATCTCTCTTAATCCCAATTAAATTCTTATTTATTCATATGTACTCATCATGAATTATGTGTTAATTTTCTATATATTTTTACCAACCATAATACTTATTTATTTTATGGATATATACATTTTTTAAAATGATCTTTCAAAAATTCTTCCCGAAATACAAGCCCAATTCAAGGGAATTTATCGAATTCTAACATATTTTCAAGGGAACTCTATAATCTGTTTTTGCAACCATTATGTTTATAAAATTAATCATTTTATTATGAGAAAATTATATTATTTCACTTTTGGTTTTATAAAATTATTTTTCAAAAATAACTCTTCTTTTCAAAGTAAAAGAGTGTTTATCTCATGAATTACTCAATGATTTTATATGACTAATTTTGTCTATTTCAACACTCTTATTGAATCTTATGTGTAAATGGGACTAATATTTTATGATATCATCTTTCATATTATATTGAATGGTTTATGATTAGTTTTAATATGGATGTGTTATCTTGAAACCATTTACCATATTACTCTGAATGGTTAGTGTTTGGAGAAAGTTATTTACATTTCATATGTTAGTTTCAATATGAATGTATATGTTGTTTATGTTTATCTTCGTTCATATGAGGAATGAATTGGACTTAGTAAGTGATGACTGGGGCCCTCTGACCGCACTATCATGACACGTCAAATTTATTTTGTTTTTAAGGTTGATTTCATATGTTTTTAAGGTTGATTATGTTTTTAAGGTTGATTTACCATATTATGTTTTTATCCTTTCCACTGAACTTTCCCCACATCCTTTGCAATAAAATTTCAAGACCCACTGACTTAAGCATTCCCAAAAGTCAAACCATAAGCTCCCGACCTAGATATCCCCATATGTTGTACATTTCTTCACTCCCCTCATTTATTATTTTTTTCAAAAGTTTCACTTGGAACAAATCTCACACTCTTCTACCAACCCATGTTTGATCTACTCACGACACTAATTGTAATAGTTATAATAAGATCAAAGGTTGAGTAAGGTTGGTTTTTACCTTCCCAATATACAACCCTTTTTTATTTTTTTTATTTTTTTATTTTTTTTATGGCGAACAATAGTCAGATAACAAGTACACACACATAGGTCAATATGGTACAGTAATGAAATAGATCAAATAAGGAACAAACGAATGGAGAAATGATTTTGGAAAGTATATAAAAATCAACAAAACTTATATTTACCTTCCATTAAGTAAGAAATTTTCACACATCATGGTTGGGTGAAAAAAAATGTGTGGAGAGATTAAGTGACACAATTTTCCTTTAAACTATTCACAAAAAATGGAACCATTCTTCTCAAAGGTTTCAAAATGATACAACCATTTATATCATCAAAAATGAACTAAATTTCAAAAGAAAGTCACACCACAATATTTAATTTTTTTCTTAAATTCACATTACATCAGATTTTTTTAATGCTAAAACAACATGACATACGAAAATTCTACATGAATTTTCAATAACTTTCATGATTAAATAGGAATCATTTTCCATGATAAAGTGGGAATAAAAAAAGATTAATATTCTGGCACAAAGGTGAGTGAGATGGAAAGTGGGGGGAAAGTAACAATACTATTCAGTAAGCTAAAAAGAGAAAAAGAATAAAGATGATGAAAATTTATAAGTAACCTAGGAATATACCCATCACCCCACACCTAGAGTGTGCAGTGTCCTCGCTATAATAAAATAGAATGGGCTAAGGAAGGATAAAACTTGGTGGGTGTTATTCATAAACTACTTCTTGAACTTGGATCTCCTCCATCGGGGACTCTGGAAGGGCTTCGTCGAAGTGATTCAGCCGCTACCCATTGATAGTGAAGGTTTTCTTGGTTTCTTCATTTTGAACCTAGATAACACCAAATAGAGAGAAATTAGTAACAGTGTATGGTCCAAACCAGTGGAAACAAAGCTTACCTAGATGCAACTTCAGCCTTTCATTATAAATGAGGACCTTATTCCCAATGTAGAACTGATGATGATGGATAAGATGATCGTGGGAAGCCTTGGTTCACTCCTTATAAATCCTGGAGTTCTCATATGCATCTCTTCTCATTTAATCAAGCTCTTAAATCGGAAACTTCCTTTGAGAACCTACACCAAAAATATTAGAATTGTATTGTTTGATGGCCTAGTAGGTCTGTTTCTCAATCTCAACAGGAAGGTGACAACTCTTTCCAAACACAAGCATATAGGGAGACATTCCAATGGGAGTTTTGAAATTAGTGCGGTAAGCCCATAAGGAATCATCGAGACTAATACTCTAATCTTTTCAATTGGTTCGAACCGTTTTTTCAAGAATCTATTTTACCTCTTTATTTCACACCTCGGCTTGACCATTGGTCTATGGGTGATATGCAGTAGACACTCTATGACTAACCCCATACCTACGCAAAAGTGATTTCATTGTTCGGTTGCAGAAATGAGAACCCTGGTCACTCATGATGAACCTAGGTAAGCCAAACCTACAAAAGAATTGGGTTCTCAAAAATTCTACAACTGTCTTAGAATCATCATTCCTTGTGGAACATGCCTCTACCCATTTTGAAACGTATTCAACTTCCATAAGAATATACAAGTTACCAAAGAATTTGGGAAATGGCCCCATAAAATCAATACCCCAAACATCAAAAATTTCATGAAAGAGAACTGGTTGTTGTGGAATTTTATTTATTTTAGATACATTACCCATTATTTGACAATGAGTATAAGATCTACAAAAGTAATGTGAATCCCAAAAAAGTGTGGGCCGAAAGAGACTAGAATCAAGGACTTTGTGAGCAGTCTGTTGGGGACCAAAGTGACCCCTACAAGCAAGAGTGTGGCAAAATCTAAGAAAAGATAGAAACTCACTATCGGGAACACAATGCCTAAGGACTTGATCACTATATGTGATCCAGAGGTAGGGTTCATCCAAAATGTACCAACGAGACTCATGTTTTAAACAGTCGTCCTGGTTTTTGTTGAAATCAGTAGGAATACAAGATGCTGCCAAATAATTTACAATTTCATCATACCAAGGGATAGCATCTTGCAATCGATAAAATTGCTCATCGGGAAACATATCATTAATAGGAATATAGGGGTATGAGTCAATGTCCAAGGATGGGGGAATCCTACTGATATGGTTAGACACCACATTCTATGATCCTTTTTTATCACTAATTTCTAGATTGGATTCTTGAAGGAGGGTCATCCAATGAATGAGATGTGGTTTGGATTCTAGTTTCTTAAGGAGATACCAGAGGTCTTCATAGTCTGAGAATACAATGACTTTGGACCCCAAAAGGTATTACCTAAATTTGTCAAAGGAAAACATAATGGAAAGGAATTATTTTTCAATTGTGGTGTATTTTTATTGGGAAGGGTCCAAAGTATGTGAGGCATAGGCAATGACATGTGAAGATCGATCGAGCCTTTATGATAAGACTGCCTCAACTGCATAGTTAGAGGCGTCACACATGATCTCAAATGGTAAATCCCACCGAGGGGGTTGGATTACTGGGGGCGACGTGAGACTCCATTTTAACTTATTAAAATCTTCCTCACATTATTTATCAGAAACAAATTCTTTTCCTTTTTGGAGAAACTGGGAGAGTGGGAGTGCAATATTACTAAAGTCATGAATGAAACGACGGTAAAATCCAGCATGAACTAGAAAAGACTGCACATCCCATACATTTTTGGGGAATGGTATGGAATAAATGACATCCACTTTTGATTTATCTACTTGGATACCATCCCCAGAAATGATATGCCCCAAAACTATACATTGTCGCACCATGAAATGGCATTTCTTATAATTTAATACAAGATTATTTTCAATATAGTGACATAGGACTGAACCAATACTACTTAAACATTCATCAAAAGAGGATTCATAAACAGTTAAATCATCCATGAATACTTCCATGAAATTCTATAGGTAATCTGAAAAAAATACTAACCATGCATCGTTGGAAAGTACCCTGAGCATTGCACAAACCAAATGGAATCCTCTTATATGAAATTGTGCCAAAGGGACAAGTTAAGGTAGTCTTTTCCTGGTCCTCTAGGGTAATATTGATTTGAAAATATCCAGAATACCCATCAAGAAAAAAGTAATGGGACTTACCAGCTATCCTCTCTAGCATTTGTTCAATGAATGGAAAAGGGAAATGGTCCTTCCTAGTGTGTTGGCTTAGTTAGCGATAGTCTATGCAGACACTCCAACTATTCTACACATAATTTGAAACCAATTCGTTATTTTCATTTTTAATTACTGTAAGGCCAGTTTTTTTAGGAACTACTTGAACGGGAATGACCCATTAGTTGTCAGAGATGGGGTAAATGATTCCAGCAGCCAATAATTTTGTTACTTAATTTTTCAAAACTTCTAAGAGGTTTGGGTTCAATCGAAGTTGTTCCTTCCTCACTGGTTCAACCTCGTTATTTAACAAAAAATATGATGTGTATAAATTGATGGGATAATACCAGGAATTTCAGCAAGTGTCCATCCCAAAGCTTGTTTATACTCCCTCAAAAGTTCAAGCAATCGCAATTCATGCTCAGAAGGGATTGAACTAGCAATGATGATGGAAAACTTATTTCCATTCTCAAGATATGAATATTTTAAATCTTGAGGCAGTTGTTTCGGTTCCAATTCAGGTGTATTTTTTATTTATGTAAGTGTGTGAAAGTGAGAGGTCACTAATCTCATCTAACTGCTCAATGGTATCATCCTCAGATGAGGAATGAGATTTTACAAGCTTATCAGTATCATTGATGGTCAGTAGATCCTCAGTGTTCAAGAAATCATCAATTAATAAATATGCATGACACTTTTCTAGACCACTACAAAAAATAATGCATGATTCATTACCAAGAATTTTAATCAAGGATGAAAACTCAAAAAGGAGATCGGGGGAAAGAAAAGTTTTTTTTAGGGGAAGGGATTGCATCAACTGAATTAACAGAGAGAGACAAATGTTATTCTGAGGGGTGTTTCATGGCATCAAGGATGTTGAAATGGACTATGTCACCACCAAATTCCATAGATAATGTATCATTATGGACATTAATTATGGATTTGGAAGTTTTCAAGAAAGGTATCCCCAATATAATTGGGGCATGTCCATTCATCCTATCATTTTCCATTTTAAGCACATAAAAATCAGCAGTAAAAATTAAATTTTGAACCCTCACAAGAACATCCTCTAACACACCAGAGGGGTGTACGGTACTCTGGTTATCCAGTTGAACAACAATTCCAGTGGGATTTAGTTCCCCGACCTACAATGTAGAGTAAATGGAGTGAGGCATCACATTTATAGAAGAACCTAAATCAAGCATAGCATTAGAAAAAGAATACTCCCCTATGGTTCACAGAATTGAGAATGTTACAGGATCATTACACATGGTGGGAAGTGATGCCTCTATCAATTCTGAAACATTCCTTCCCAAGATCATCTTTTCATCTCCACGAAGTCACCTTCGGTGTGTACACATCTCTTTTAGAAACTTGGTGTATCTTGGAATTTACTTCACGACATCAATCAAGGGTATGTTAACCTACAATTTTTTTGAAAGTTTCCAATATTTCCTTATTAAGTTCAGTTTTATTTTTTTTTTCTAGGTCGGTTGGCCCTTTGGGGAAATGGAAGTGGAATGGGTTGGCTAAGAGACTTGTCGACATAAACACTCTTTACTTTGGAAGGGCTTCTCTCAAGACATGGTTTTTCAACATTTGGAACATTTTCAATGGTTGGGATGGAGGTTTCCTCAGGAGGGGATGACTCTAATGGAGGATTAATTTAGTTTTTAAGTTTTTTTTCACTCCTAATGGTGATGGAACTAACATTTCCCTTATCTCTAGGGTTAACTACTGGTTGAGAAGGTATCTTACCTAACCCATGACTTTGAATTTCCCCCACTGAGTTATCTAGTAGGCCTAATTGGGTTTTGAGGTCTTGTATATAATCTTGGGTGGTTTGTTGGAATTGGAGATTGTTGGAAGCCATTTGTTTCATAATATCTTCTAGGCTAGGCTCGAGTTTGGGAGGGGGCATTTGGAAAGGCCTTTAGGGTGGTTGAGGATTTCTGGGTGGTGGTGGTGGATGACTAATTTGACCATGTCGGTTCCATGGTTGTTGAGGTTGGTTTGATACCACCTTTCCTATAGGCTTAGTTATCTTTCCACCCAGGATTGGATGGATAGTATGGTTCTTGCCTAAAGGGTTGGTTATAGGGGTGGCCTGGAAAGATTTCCTCACAAATCTCAGAACTTTCCCTCAATTGGGGGAATTGGTCAGAATAATGAGTTTTAGAAGAAAATATACCACAATTGATGGGAGGAGGAGATTGGGATTTCCCTCGGGAAAGATCAAGTTGTCAAAGAAGGGTACTTACCACTTCAGACTTCGTGTCCACCTTCCTCTAGAACTCGGTACTTTGCACCTCATGGACACCTTGAATGGGTACACTGGACCTTGTACCAAATTGTTGAGTGTTCTGTTCCATGTTCTCAATCAGGGTTCTTGCAACAATTGGGGTCTTATCAACTAGCACACCACCTACAACAGCATCAATCATATTTCGATCAATAGGAATTAAACCTTCATAAAAATACTGAATTAAAAGTTGATCACTTATTTGGTGGTGTGGATAACTTAAACATAATCTTTTAAATCTTTCCCAATATTCATGAAGTGTTTCCCATTGATATTGTCTTATCCCACAAATTTATTTCCATATTTTTGCATCTCGAGAGGCTGGGAAATATTTTTCAAGAAAAAGGTGTTTCATGTCTGCCCAGCCTATTATTGGTGAATTCACATAGTACAACCAATCTTTCACAGTGTCTTCTAAATAAAATGGGAATGATCTAAGATTTACTTATTCCTTATCCACATTAGAAGGTTTTAAGGTTGAACAAATAGTATGAAATTCTTTTAAGTTCTCGTTTGGATCCTCTCCAGGAAGTCCATGTTATCTTGGTAATAGATGAATTAAACCAGATTTTAGTTCAAAATTGGGTGCCTAGCCTTGTAATTGAGTGTATGTGGGCTGGATATCAACATCAGGTGAGGTTAGTTCTTTTAGTGTTCTACTATTTTAATCCATGTTATACAAGTTTATTTCAGTTTTGATGTAAGTTCCAAAAGAAGATGAAGAGTGAATAATAGTTTCAATGTGTGGTGTGTCCGCTTTCAAAGTGTTGTCTTGTGAGTCTCGATGTCGTTGATGTAGGGTCCTCTCCGGTTTGGGTTCGAAAGGTGATAAATCTCCTGGAGTAGGATGCGTCATGAACCAAACCTACACAAAAAATAGATCATAACAAAAAATGATTGAAAAGGTAGAAGATAAAACAAATAAATATTCACAAAAATTACAAAAAACCTTATCAAAAACACGCACTAAAAACCAAAGCATTCCCCGGAAACAACGCCAAAATTTGACCGCACTGTCCTAACACGTCAAATAAATTATGTTTTTTAGGTTGATTTATAGTCTAGAAAAGACCCTATTTCATCTCTCAAGGAGATTTGATAGGTTTTGAGTGTGTATTTTTAATAATAATAAAAAAAGAGGGGGTGATTTTGTTAATAATTTTAAGAAAGTAAATTAACGCAAAGAGTTTTAAAGTTGAAAGAAAAAGTGGATTTTGAAATATATGAGATAAATAAGTGATCATTGATATGTTACTACATCACTTGAATATTTCCTTGTTCTCAATTGGTTATTAGGTTTTTTTGTAATCCTTTGGTTGATGGATGACCAAGATCTTGGTTCCCCTCTTTCCTCTAAAAATGATGCACAAAGAACCACCCCTTGACACAACAATCGTCTTGTCAATGTTTGGATCCCAAGAATATAGTGAGGTCTACAAAACCATACTAATATATCATGTATGTGTGATAGAAAGAGGATGCTTGTGTTGTCCAATAGGAACAAACCAAGATTCCCACTTGAATCTCAACCCAATCGGTATTGAAATGAGAAATGTTTCACTTAATTAAACCAAATAAATGCATCCAGAGAAGAATCATATAAAGATTAAAAATAAGTGAAATAATTCACACACAAATTACACAAAACTAGTAGAATATAAGGTTCCAGAACTCCCTCTTCAAGTGTGTATCTCCCTCGCAATTATCACCCACCATTTAGCTCAACATCAGGAGGAGGAGGAAGCTCGGGTGGAACTCCTTCTTCATTATTGATACCCCTATGAGGATAGGGGCCTACAGCACTTCAAGGATGAGAAGGAGACTCCTACAAGACTTTAAAATGTAAGATATTCACTTCAATTTTGAACTTATAAATGAGGATCCCAAGCTTCCATTTTATAGGCAAAGTGGAAGGTGGTTTTGAGCATCCTAATTTCTAGAAACCACTTGGTTCATGGTTTTCGATGGCCAGATAGTCTTATCTCACTTTTGACAAAACTAAAAAGTTGTTGCCCCACATTCTTAATATCTCCACCGAATTTTTGGCGCCATTTTGATAATCAAATCTCGAGATATTGACATATTACATAATTCCACTTTTGACTTTGTGCATATTCGGTGTCTTTTACAGATCAGATCGGATAGGCCCCTTAGAAGCTGAATCGGGATTGGGTTCCAAAAGATGAAATGTATCATATTAGATATTGGACCAGAACACAAACTTTCAGCCCATTTGGATGCATGGTATAATAGATTTGTGTGGATTAATCCACTGGTGTGCTTGGATCCTGCGCAGTTTGGCCCATTTTTCTTGAACTTCATCATGGGTCCTCCAAATCACCTCCACCTTCAATGAAATTATCAAAACAAGTAATATTGACCTTTTTAACAGTGATAAATACAAAATAATTTAATCAAACATGGAGTGAATTTTGTTATTATATTTTTAATTTACAATACAAATTCAGTTTAATACAATGGTGTAAGGGTGAAAATGACACAGTGAATCGTGGTACGATCACCCTCTATAGCCCCTCAATGCATTGGTAGGTATAATGAGAAAAAATAGATATGTACTTGGCTGAGGCCTTTACCATTTTCATATATGGTTTTGGTCGAGGCCTTAATCATTTTTAGATGTCTGGGTTGAGGCCTTTATGGTAAAGTTCAGAATGTCTGGCATTATGCATTCCCTCATTATGAAACTAGAGATTGATAGTCCATGTGATTATTAGACTAGTAGAATATCCATGGTTATGTTTTATTACATTATTTGATCAGTTTTTACTTCTATCATATTATGCTCATGTGTATTTTAAAAGGCATGAATTTTTAGTTATTCATCGTGCCTAGTGTTTATGTTTATATCTTCTTCCACTGTATTATTTACGCTTACTAAGCATCTGAGCTCACCCCTTTCACATGTTTTATTTTCCCCAGGTTTTGAAAACGTATATTATGAATGACTTGAAAGGATAATCTAGAAGATTATGTGTGATTAAAAATAATTTGTTATGTTGTTTTTCCTTTCAAGTTGTAATGTTGAACTTATGTGTATTTCTTGTTTTCCAAAGATACTAAACTATTCATTCCTTCATGATACGACTTCCTTGATTATATGCCAATGTAATAAAATAAGGCATTGGCTCTGGGCAACTGGCGTCATGTCCTTACATATAGTAAAAATTTACTGTAATTAGCAGTAATTACTAAAAATTAACTATAATTAGTAAAAATTAGCGGTAATTACTAAAAATTGGGGTTAATTAGCTGTACTTAGTAAAGGTTTGTGATAATTAGTGGTACTTATTAAAAATTAGTGGTAATTAGTAAAAATGTACTTAGTAAAAATTAACGATTAGCAATAATTAGTGATACTTAGTAAAAATTAGCAGTAATTAGTAGTACTTAGTAAAAATAAGCGACACTTAGTAAAAATTAGTCGTAATTACTAATAATTAGCGACAATTAGTAATAATTAGCGATAATTAATAATAATTAGTATTAATTAGTAAAAATAAGTGGTAATTAGTATTAATTAGTGGTAATTAGTAAAAATTTATGGTAATTAGTGGTGATTAGTAATTATTAGGGGAAATTAGTACAAATTATCACTAATGGATAATAATTATCGATAATTAGTACAAATTAGTGCTAATGGATAATGATTAGAGATATTTAGTAATAATTAGTGATAATTAGTAATAATTTGCAGCAATTAGTAAAAATTAGTGGTAATTGGTGATAATTATCGATAATTAGATAAAATTAGCTGAATTGGTAAAAATTTATGGTAATTACTAGTGATTAGTAATAATTAGTGGTAATTTGTAGTAATTAGTGATGATTAGTAATAATTAGCTATAATTAGTATTAATTAGTAAAAATTAGTGATACATAGTAAAAATTAGTGATAAATAGCAGTACTTAGTAAAAATTAGCAGTAATTAGTAAAAATTAGAGATACTTAGTAAAAATTAGCAGTAATTAGTAATAAGTAGTGGTAATTAGTAAATATCAGTGGTAATTATTAAAAATTAGCTGTGATTACAAAATATTAGCGGTAATTACTAAAAAATAGTAGTAATTACTAAAAATTAGTGGTAAATATACAAAATTAGCAGTAATTAGTAAAAAATAATTGTAATTAGTAATAATTTATAATAATTAGCAGTAATTTATGGTAAATAATACTAATTTATGGTAATTAGAAGTGATTATTAAAAAATAATGGTAATCTGTAAAAAAATATTTTTAATTAGTAAAATTTACATGTAATTAGTGGTTATTAATGGTAATTAGTAAAAATCATCATTAATTTGTAAAAATCAGCAGTAAATATATAAAATTGATAATATTTACAAGTAAACTATAATTTTATAATTTTTTACACTTTTTGGATCTTCTTTATCTTATATAAAATTAATCATAAACCATTTTTTATTTTTTATTTTTTAGAGAAATATGGAATAAGGAAGTCGACAACAGTCTTTATTACATGATCATGATTGGATAAATCATCATAGGAATCTAAACGGTTTTGGTATAAATCTTGTATATATTTATGGTGTTTAAGTTCTTTTTTTATTTGCATCATTAGAACAAAAATTTCTTTCAAAATGTATAATTAAGTGTCTAAGTAAAAAATGTGATCCAAAGAGGTTTGACACATTTGACAATGTTGGGGTTATCTATTACGCTTTAATTTTTTAAAAGATTATGTTTTTTAATATCAATATGGTGACTATGGTTCTAGAGAAGATATTAATAATTTGGTTCTAGATCCATCATGGTTTCAAAATTTAGTACATAATGTCATCGGTATGTCTTTACATCCTCCTATATGAAAATGTTCCAAAGGGACAAGTGAAGGTAGTCTTTTCCTAGTCCTCGGGGGCAATATGGATTTGAAAATATCCAGAATACCCATCAAGAAAATAGTAATGGGACTTACCCACTAGCCTCTCTATCATTTGTTCAATGAATGGAAAAGGGAAATGGTCCTTCCTAGTGTGTTGGTTTAGTTGTCAATAGTCTATGCAGACACGCCAACTATTCTGCACATGAGTTGGAACCAATTCATTATTTTCATTTTTAATTACTGTAAGGCCAGTTTTTTAGGAACTACTTGAATGGGACTGACCCATTGGTTGTCAGAGATGGGTTAAATGATTCTAGAAGCCAATAATTTTGTTACTTCATTTTTCAAAACTTCTAAGAGGTTTGGGTTCAGTCGACGTTGTGCCTGCCTCACTGGTCCATCCTCATTATTTAAAAAAATATTATGTGTACAAATTGATGGGATAATACCAGGAATGTCAGCAAGTTTCCATCCAAAAGCTTGTTTATACTCCCTAAAAAGTTCAAGAAGTCACAATTCATTCTTAGGAGGGAGTGAACTAGCAATGATGACGGGAAACTTGTTTCCATTCTCAAAGATATGAATATTTTAAATCTTGAGGCAGTTTTATTAGTTCCATTTAAGGTGGATTTTTGATTGATGGAAGTATGTGTGAAAGTGAGAGGTCACTAATCTCATCTAACTTCTCAATGGTATCATCCTCATATGAGGAATGATCTTTTACAATCTTGGTAGTATCATCGATGGTCAGTGGATCCTCAATGTTTAAGAAATCGTCAATTAATAAACATGCATGACACTTTTCTAGACCACTATAACAATCAATGCATGATTCATTACAAAGAATTTCAATCAAGGATGAAAACTCAGAAATGGGATCAAGGTAAATAAAAGTTATTTTTTCAGGGGAAGGGAGTACATCAATTGAATTAACAGAGAGAGATGAATGTTCTTCTAAGGGGTGCTTCATGGAATCAAGGATGTTGAAATGGACTATGTCACCACCAAATTCCATAGATAATGTACCATTATGGACATTAATTATGGATTAGGAAGTTTTCAAGAAAGGTCTCCCCAATATAATTGGGTAATGTCCATTCATTCTATCATCTTCCATTTTAAGCACATAAAAATCAGTAGGAAAAATTAAATTTTGAACCCTCACAAGAACATTCTCTAACATGCTAGAGGGGTGTGTGGTACACTGGTTAGCAATTTGAACAAAAATTCTAGTGGGATTTATTTCCCTAGCCTGCAATGTATAGTAAATGGAGTGAGGCATCACATTTATAGAAGCACCTAAATCAATAATAGAATTAGAAAAATAATACTCCCCTATAGTTCACGAAATTGAGAATGTTCCAGGATCATTACACTTGGTGGGAAGTTATGGATCTATAAATCCTAAAACATTCCTCCCCAAGATCACCTTTTCATCTCCAAAAGGTCACCTTTTTGTGTACACATCTCTTTTATAAACTTGGCGTATCTTAGAATTTTCTTCACGGCATCAATCAAGGGGATGTTAACCTGTAATTTTTTTGAAAGTTTCCAATATTTCCTTATCAAGTTTAGTTTCCTTTTGTTTTATAGGTTGGTTGGACCTTTGGGGAAATAGAAGTGGAATGGGTTGGCTAGGAGACTCATCGAGATACACACTCTTTCCTTTGGAATGGATTCTCTCAAGACATGGTTTTTCAACATCTGGAAGATTTTCAATGGTTGGGATAGAGGTTTCCTCCTGAGGGGATGACTCTAATGGAGGATTAATTTGGTTTTTAAGTTTTGTTCCACTCCTAAGGGTGATGGCACTAACATTTCTTTTATCCATAGGGTTAACTACTGGTTGAGAAGGTAGCTTACCCAACCCATGACTTTGAATTTCCCCCACCGAGTTATCTAGTTATACTAATAGGATTTTCAGGTCTTGTATGGAAGCTTGGGTGGTTTGTTGGAATTAGAGATTGTTGGAATCCATTTGTTTCATCATATCTTCTAGGATGGGCTCAGGTTTTGGAGGGGGTGGTTGGAAAGGCCTTTGGGGTGGTTGAGTATTTCTGGGTGGTGGTGGTGGATGAATACTCTGACCCTGTTGGTTACATGGTTGTTGAGTTTGGTTTGAATACCCCCCTTTCCTATAGGCTTGGTTGTCTTTCCACCCAGGATTGGATGGATAGTATGGTTCTTTCCTAAAGGGTTGGTTATAGGGGCGTCTTGGAAATATTGCCTCACAACTCTCAGAAGTTTCTCTCAATTGGGGGAATTGGTCAGAATAATGGGTGTTAGTACAACATATACCACAATGGATGGGAGGAGGAGATTGGGATTTCCCTTGGGAAAGAGCAAGTTGTTAGACAAGGGTGCTTACCTCTTCGAACTTCATGTCCACCTTCCTCTAGAATTCAGTACTTTTCACCTCATGGACACCTCAAATGGGTACACTGGACCTTGTAACAAATTGTTGAGTGTTCTGTGCCATGTTCTAAATCAGGTTTCTTACAGAAATTGGGGTCTTATCAACTAGCGTACCACCTGCAACAGCATCAATAATATTTAGATCAATAGGAATTAAACCTTCATAAAAATACTAAATTAAAAGTTGATCACTTATATGGTGGTGTGTAAAACTTGAATATAATTTTTTAAATCTTTCCCAATATTCATGAAGTTTTTCCCCTTGAGATTGTATTATCCCAAAAATTTCTTTCTTTATTTTTGCAGTTTGAGAGGCTGGGAAATACTTTTCAAGAAAAATGTGTTTCATGTCTGCCCAGCCTCTTATTGGTGAATTAACATAGTACAACCAATCTTTCGCAGTGTCTTCTAAAAAATGGGAATGCTCTAAGATTTAATTATTCCTCATCCACATTAGCAGGTTTTAATGTTGAAAAAACAGTATGAAACTATTTTAAGTGCTTGTGTGGATCTTCTCCAAGAAGTCCATGGAATCTTGGTAATATATGAATTAAACTAGATTTTAGTTCAAAATTGGGTTCCTCGCCTTGTAATTGAATGTATGTGGGATGGATATCAATATCAGGTGAGGTTAGTTATTTTAGTGTTCTACTATTTTCAGCCATGTTATACAAGTTTATTTCAGTTTTGATGTCAGTTCCACAAGAAGATTAAGGATGAAGAATAGTTTCAATGTGTGGTGTGTCCTCTTTCAAAGTCTTGTCTTGTGTGTCTCGGTGTCGTTGACAAAGGGTACTCTCCGGTTTGGGTTCGAAAGGTGCTAAATCTCCTGAAGTAGAACGCATCATGCACCAAACCTACAAAAAATATATATCAAAACAAAAAGGGATTGAAAATGTAGAAGAGAAAACGAATAAATATTCACAAAAATTACAAAAACCTTATGAAAATCACGCACTAAAAACCAAAGTGCTCCTTGTAAATAGCACAAAAATTTGACCGCACGGTCATGACACATCAAATTGATTATGTTTTTAAGGTTGATTTATAGTCTAGGAAAGACCCTAGGTTGTCTCTCAAGGAGAGTTGATAGGTTTTGAGTGTGTATTTTTAATAAGAAGAACAAAAAGGGGGTGATTTTGTTAACAATTTTAAAAAAGTAACTTAATGTAAAGAGTTTTAAAGTTGAAAGAAAAAGTGTATTTTGAAAAATATGAGATAAATAAGTGATCATTTCTAAGTTACTATAGCACTTGAAGAGTTACTTCTTCTCAATTGGTGATTAGGTTTTGTTGTAATCCTTTGGTTGAGGTATTACCAAGATCTTGGTTCCCCTCTTTCCTCTTAAAATGTTGCACAAAGAACCACCCCTTGACACAACAATCGTGTTTTCAAGGTTTGGATCCCAAGATTAGAGTGAGGTATACTAAAGCATACTGAAATCTCATTTATGTGTGAGAGAAAGAGGATTATTGTGTTGTCCAGTCAGAACAACCCAAGATTCCCACTTGAATGTCAACCCAATCTGTATTGAAATGAGAAATGTTTCACTTAATTAAACCAAATAAATGAATTCAGAGAATACTAATATAAATATTAAACATAAGTGAAATAATTCACACACAAATTAAACAAAACTAGTAGAATATAAGATGTTGGAACTCCCTCTTCAAGTGTGTAGCTCCCTAATAATGATCACCCACCATTTAGCTCAACATCGGGAGGAGGAAGCTTGGGTGGAACTCCTTCATTATTGATACCCCTATGAGGATAGGGGCCTCCAGCACTTCAAGGATGAGGAGGAGACTCCTCCAGGACTCCAAAATAGCAGAGCTTCACTTCATGTTTGAACTTACAAATGGGGATCCCAAGCTTCCATTTTATAGGCAAAGTGGAAGGTGGTTTTGAGCATCTTGATTTCGAGAAACCACTTGGTTCATGGTTTTCGATATCCATATAGTCTTATCTCACTTTTGAAAAAACTAAAAAGTTTTATCCCCACCTCATAAATATCTCCACCGAATGTTTGGTGCCATTTAGACAATCACAGCTCAAGATATTGACAAATTATAGAACGCCACTTTTGACTTTGTTCATATTCGGTGGCTTTTACAGATCAGTTCGGATGGGCCCCTTAGAAGCCGAATCAGGATTGGGTTCCTTGAGATGAAATCTAGCCTATTAAATAATAGACCATACTAAAAAAATCATCCCATTTAGATGCATAGTATAATATTTGTTTGTGTATTAATCCACTGGTGTGCTTAGATCCTGCGCAGTTTGACCCATTTTTCTTCGACTTCATCATGTGTCCTCTAAATCACCTCAACCTTCAATGAAATTATCAAAAAAATTAACATTTACCTTTTTAACAGTGATAAACACAAAATAATTGAATCAAACATGAAGTGCATTTTGTTATTATATTTGGAATTTATAATACAAATTTAGTTTAATACAACGGTGTAAGGGTGAAAATGACACAGTGAATCATGGTACGATCACCCTCTATAGCCCCTCAATGTATCAGTAGGTATAATGAGACAAAATAGATATGTACTTGGTTTAGTCCTTTCCTATTTTCATATATGGTTTTGGTTGAGGCCTTAATCATTTTCATATTTATTGGTCGAGGCCTTGATGGTAAAGTTCAGAATGTCTGGCATTATGCATTCCCTCATTATGAAACTAGAGATTGATAGTCCATGTGATTATTAGACTAGTAGAATATCCATGGTTATGTTTTATTGCATTATTTGATCAGTTTTTATTCCTACCATATTATGCTCAAGTGTATTTTAAAAGGATTGAATTTTTAGTTATTCATCGTGCCTAGAGTTTATGTTTATATTTTCTTCCACTCTATTATTTACCCTTACTGAGCATCTGAGCTCACCCCTTTCACATGCTTTATTTTCCCCAGGTTGTGAAAAAGTATATTATGAATGACTTGCAAGGATAATCTAGAAGATTATGTGTGATTCAAAAGAAGTTGTTATGTTGTTTTTCCTTTCAAGTTGTAATGTTGAACTTATGTGTATATCTTATTTTCCAAAGCTACTAAACTATTCGTTCCTTCATGATACGACTTCCTTACTTATATGCCAATGTAATAAAATAATGCATCGGCTCTGGGCAACTGGCATCATGTCCTTAAATTTAGTAAAAATTTATTGTAATTAGCGGTAATTACTAAAAATTAGTTGTAATTAGTAAAAATTAGCAGTAATTACTAAAAATTAGGGTTAATTAGTTGTACTTAGTAAAGGTTTGTGATAATTAGTGGTACTTATTAAAAATTAGTGGTAATTAGTAAAAATGTACTTAGTAAAAATTAGCGATTAGCAGTAATTAGTGATACTTAGTAAAAATTAGCAGTAATTAGCAGTACTTAGTAAAAATAAGCAGCACTTTGTAAAAATTAGTCATAATTACTAATAATTAGCGACAATTAGTAATAATTAGCGATAATTAATAATAATTAGTAGTAATTAATAAAAATTAGTGGTAATTAG
The DNA here is from genome assembly GCA_963277665.1 of Viscum album. Lineage (NCBI taxonomy): Eukaryota > Viridiplantae > Streptophyta > Magnoliopsida > Santalales > Viscaceae > Viscum > Viscum album. Next base: position 1,489,138,511 of record OY728139.1, on the reverse strand, counting down.
CATTAATTAGCAGTAATTAGTAAAAATTAATCGTAATTAGTAAAAATTTATGGTAATTAGTGGTGATTAGTAATAATTAAGGGTAATTAGTACAAATTAGTGCTAATGGATAATAATTATCGGTAATTAGTACAAATTAGCGCTAATGGATAATGATTAGAGATAATTAGTAATAATTAGCAGCAATTAGTAAAAATTAGTGGTAATTAGTGATAATTATCGATAATTAGTTAAAATTAGCCGTAATTAGTAAAAGTTTATGGTAATTAGCAGTAATTAGTAATAATTAGTGGTAATTAGTAATAATTAGTGATAATTAGTAATAATTAGTAGTAATTAGTAGTAATTAGTAGTAATTATTAAAAATTAGTGATACATAATAAAAATTAGCAATAATTAGTAGTACTTAGTAAAAATTAGTGGTAATTAGTAAAAATTAGCGATACTTAGTAAGAATTAATGGTAATTAGTAAAAAATAATGGTGATTAGTAAATATTAGTAGTAATTATTAAAAATTAGCTGTGATTACAAAATATTAGCGGTAATTGCTAAAAAATAGTAGTAATTACTAAAAATTAGTCGTAAATATAAAAAATTATCAGTAATTGGTTAAAAATAGAATTGTAATTAGTAATAATTTATAATAATTATCATTAATTTATGGTAAATAATACTAATTTATAGTAATTAGAAGTGATTATTAAAAATAGTGGTAATCTATAAAAAATATTTTTAATTAGTAAAATTTACCTGTAATTAGTGGTTATTAATGGTAATTAGTAAAAATCAGTACTAATTAGTAAAAATAATCAGTAGATAGATAAAATTGATAATATTTACAAGTAAAATATAATTTTATAATTTTCTACACTTTTCGGATCATCTTTATCTTATATCAAATTAATCATAAATAATTTTTTTATTTTTTATTTTTTAGAGAAATATGGAACAAGGAAGTCGACAACAATCTTTATTACAAGATCGTGATTGGATGAATCATCATAGGAATCTAAACAGTTTTGGTATAAATCTTGTATATATTGAGGGTGTTTAAGTTCTTTTTTCATTTGCATCATCATAACCAAAATTTGTTTCAAAATGTGCAATTAAGTATCTAAGTAAAAAATGTGATCCAAGGAGGTTTGACACATTTAACAATGTTGGGGTCATCTATTGCGCTTTAATTTTTGAAAAGATTATGTTTCTTGATATCAACATGGTGACCAAGGTTCTAGAGAAGATATTAATAATTTGGTTCTAGATCCATCATGGTTTCAAAATTTAGTACATAATGTCATTGGTCTGTCTTTTAAACAAACTAAAACTCAAGATGATATTGATTTCACTCTTGAGTTAGAACCATATCGATTTTATGATTTGTTGAAGTCTGTTAAAGATTCCATATATCCTAGTTGTAAGGTAAGAAAATTTTAATTGGTTGTAAAATTTATGGCTATTAAATCAGATAATGGAATGTCAAATAGTTGTTTTGATTAGATATTATCTTTGGTTAAATCACTTTTACCTGAAGGAAATGGGTTTCCTAAAAATTGCTATAATATTAAGAGTTTGGTTCATAATTTTGCTCTTGGTTATTAGAAGATTCATGTTTATTCAAATGATTGCATCTTATATTATGGTAAAAATGATTCATTAGTTAGTTATCCAACATGTGGAAAATCAAAGTATAAAGAGACTCAACTAGGGAAGTCTGGATTGATTCTTGTTAAACATTTGAGGTATTTTCCACTTACACCCAGATTACAATGTTTATTTATCTCTCAGAACACAACATCATTGATTTCATGGAACAAAACTAATATTTCAACCGGTAAAAACTTAAATCATCCTTATGATGGTGACTCATGGAAACATTTTGACCAGGTACATCTTTATTTTTCTTTATAATCTCATAACGTGTGATTGGGTCTTTCTATTGACTGTTTATGTCTATTTGGTTCTTATAGTAGTCAATATTCTTATTGGCTTGTCTTTATAACTCCATACAACTTACCTCTTTGGACGTTGATGAATGAGCCATATATATTTTTGACCTTATTAATTATAGAACATCTAAAAAATAATATAGATATTTATTTGAATCCATTGATTGATGAGTTAAATTTATTCTAGAGTAATGGTATCAGTACATATGATGTTGTTGCAAAACAAAATTTTCTAGTAAAAGCTGCATTAATGTGGAAAATTAGTGAATTCCTAGCATATGACATGTTATCTGGTTAGAGTACACATTTTCCAAAATCATGTCTGTACTGTATGAGTAACAACAAAGCGTTTATACTCAACAATGGGATAAAACCTTGTTTTTATGACTATCATAGCATATTTTTTCTTATTGATCATCCTTTCTAAAGAAACAAAAATCATTTCAGAAAAGGTACAATTAAAAGAGATAGATATTCAAAAATGATCTCAGGTATTGATTTAAAATAAATTGTATCTTCATTACCTCTCATTACCTTTGGAACGACTATAAACCAACAAAAAATAGATGGTTTTTAGAAATATCACAATCGGATTAAATGAAGTATTTTTTGGGATCTTTGATATTGGTCTGATTTATTGGTCTGTCGCATTTGGATGTCATGAATATTAAGAAGGATTGTTTTGATAATATATTTTATACAGTTTTGGTCACACCTAGTAAGACTAAAGATAATGTAAAGGCATAATTAGATATTTCTTACATTTATAGGTGACCAAAACTTGAGTTGTTTAAAAATGACAAATCATGGAAGTTAATGAATCCAAAAGTGGCTTATACACTTTCCAAAGAAACCCATTTATTATTTTGTCAGTGGATTGTATATTTGAGACTACCATATGTTTATGTTTCCAATTTTTATAGATGTTTCAGAAAAATTCATATTACCATATTAAAAGGTCATGATTGTCATGTTATATTGGAAAGACTTCTACCGATTGTATTTAGAGGTTTGTTGAATTTTTTGATTTGGGATACGCTAACAGAAATATCATATTTTTTACGAGACATCTGTATAATGACAACAGACTATGATGAACTTTCTAGACTACAAGAATATACAGTTTTAATTTTATGTAAATTTGAAAAAAAATCTATCAGCTTTCTTTAATTTAATGGGACATTTTATATTACATTTTCTGCAGAAAAAAATGTGGCATTATGATACAGTTTTGATGTATGTATCCATATGAGATATGTGTGTAGAAACTAAAGAAAAAATGTATGTAACAAAGCATCAGTTGAAGGGTTAATTGTATAAGCTTATTTACAATAGGAAATTTCTTTTTTCTGCTCCCATTATTTCCAACCTGAATATCCTTCAAAACATAACTAAATGGGTCATAATGAGGGAAATGTTGAATATGCACTGAACATTCATTTTTGGTTTTTAATAAACTAGAACTTGGATTTAGTGGTGTTCATGAATGATGGTTTTCATATAATTAGCATCACTTGGCTCATACATATGTTCTTCTCAACTGTGAAGAAATGACATGATTTGTACAGTGAGTTCTACTACCACAGATTATTTAATTTTAAAAAAAATTATTTTATTTGTAGATTATTTAATGATCATATCAAGAAAGAGTTTCCAAAAAATACCTAAGCTTCTCTTAAAGAATGTCAGCAACGTAATTTTTCCTATTGGTCTCAAATATTGGTAAAGTAAATTTTTTATGGTTTAACATATGAAATTAATTTATTATATTTTATATTGATAATTTTTTTTTTCAATTTTAAGGTATTACAACATATTGATAAAATTGATAATCGATTGTGTGTATTGAGTAACCCACCATCTAAAATGGTTAAATATTATAATGAATATTTGGTGAATGGTTTTTTATTTCATACATGTGCATATGGTGAATCAAAAAAACAATGAATAATGGTGTTTTCTTGAGAGGATGTCATAATAGAGAAAGTGAAGTTAACTTTTATGACATGTTGGATGAAATAATTCAATCGTGTTATCTGGGAAAGAATTATCTAACAATTTTTAAATTTCATTGGTTTGATACTGATAGAGGTTTTCATGTTTATCCATGCCATGGAATCATTGATATTAAATATAAAATCCTTCTTATAGTAAATGAACCATTTTTATTGGCTCATCAAGCACAAAAAATATATTATGCCAATTATTTTTCTACTTCAAGAGAGTTAATTGATTATTGGGGCATTATAAAAATGAAATCCCATGAAAATTAGTTTATGAAAAGTGAATACAGTTCTATTGAAGTGTAAGGAATTAAAAAAATTCAAGAGAAAACTCCAAATACATCTTTTCAATGAAGAGACATGAATATTGATGATGAATCCCCATAATTAAGAGTCAATGTTGAAAGTGATGTTGATGATGTAACAAATGAATTTGAATTAACAAGTGATGATGAAGTTGAAAATCCTATGGAAATTGACAATACTAAGGAGGAAGATGAAGATATGGACATTGTCGTATATGAAGATGTGTATGAAGATGAATAATGACACAATTACTTGTTTTTTATAGTCAATATATATATATATAATTCTCATTTTCAATTATTTTCTAACAACATTATTTTTTGTGTTTCAGATGGATGACGAGACTCGTGATGATATCTTTTGTAGCCTTGAGGTGGTTGTACTGCCTAGTGATGGGATTGATGCTTTATCATCTGACCCTTAGGTTCCTAGAAGTTCATCGTCGACTCGGAGGGGTTGGGATCTTGCGAGGTTGATGATTCCTGACCCTATTCCTAAGTGATGTCCATGTCTTAAGTTCGATACACGCATGCAAGGGTATGTTTAGTTGTGTATTTTAGTTAGTTTTGATTACTTTTCATTAATTTATTTATGTACTAATTGTTTGATTATTTATTATATTTTTTCAAATATTTTCACATATTGTTGTTGGACAGAGGAGTGCTATTTTGCGGAACTATTTTTCTGGATCATGGATGATGTGGGGTCAGATTCCCATTGATGTTTGGAACCATGTGTTAGATCATTGGGTGGTACTTAAATAAATCATAGTTGTTTTGAAATTTATTTAATCATTAACTTGCTATTATTAATTATTTATAGGTTTTATGGTATATTGTCGATGATAGCATGAAAACTTATATCTAGGAGGCTTGGTAGGACTTTATATAAGATCGTTGTCATCATTTTTTCTCACAATATGAGGAGGACAGCCATGAAGAATGCAGGAGTCATTAATTATGATCAGTCTTGCTGCACCCACCGACTAGATTACATCTCATCTTAAGTTTTGTATGGATTATATTCATACTAGATGGGAGATAGTTTTTAGAGGAGGGAATCACTAGGTCAGTAAAAATAGTGGAGGTTAGAGGTGATGCATCGAGCTGGTATTTGTATATTCAATACTCATCGACGACATATGGTAAGTAATTTTTTTAATAATATATATAAATCTAAACGTAAAATGTTTATTTTATAATCATATAGGTATTTGAACATATCTATATTATGGAGTTTGATTTTTATAAGAGGATGTGCAGCAATACTGTCATTGGAGAGATTATAGGTGGTCGCCAGCATCAGATTGTGGTCCGTGTATTTTTTTTTGAGTTTTAAAATTAACTGAAAATAATATTTTAACTATTTTAATTTCAAATTGAAATTGAAGTTGTCATATTAGGTCACAAATTATCAAACACATGATGAGATTCAGGATGAGAATGATAGTCAGGCCATCGGTGTAGAAAGATTTGATGATGCGCTATGGATGCAGGTGACTCGGTATATTTTCAAGAAGGATCGATTGATTGGTATCGATTCTCGATTAATGCATGGTAGTTTTTATGGTATTGTTGCATGGTTGTCATCCATATCAAGGGGAGCTCATGGAGAGTTGTCATTATCATCCTCACAGTATGAGGAGTAGCTTTGATCTTAGAGTGAGGTTATAGAGTCCATGCTTAGGGAGCAAGAAGAGCTTCATCGACACACCAGTAGCAGTAGGAGGTGATGCGACTACAACACCAGTAGTAACATGATCAAATGATGGAGTACATGTGACGGTTGGCTCAGGGTGTAGGGATGGAGTTCCCTCCCCCTCCTCTTCTAGATGACCCTCCCCCTCCATAGTGATGTACACATTTATTATGATAAAATTTGAATGTAAATATTTTGTTTAATATTTTTATTATTTTATATTCTTATAGTTTTATCTATTACATTTTTTAATTATTTTTTTATTTTTTTATTTTTTTATTTTTTAATATTTTTTTATTTTTAATTGTTTTTATTTTTTAAACTTATTTATGATGGGTTTTATCCCCATCACAAATACTTTTTTGTGATATATCACTTGGCCCATCATAAATACCTGAGTAAATAATCTGGTAAAAAACTATTTGTGATGGGTTTCCCTCACATCTTAAGAGATAGTTTTTTGTAACAAGACATTGAAAAAAATGCCTTTTGTAATTCCATTTTTGGTGACAGAGTATTTGATATGGGACCCCATCATAAATATCTATTTGTGATAGGGTCCCTTCGTAAATACCCCATCGCAAATAAACACTTTTTCAATTTTGTTTGGTGATACATTGGGGAGACCATACCCGCTTATCCTAGTTAAACAACATTGGAAATAATATCAATAGATACAATAACCAGTATAAGTAGTAAATGTAATAAAATATGTAAAGTTCCAACCATATCCCAAATGAAACATGATATAACAATGAGATGTACACTCTACATGTCAGATAGACAACAATAAAACCCCAAATACCCAAATAATGAAAAACCCTAAACACATTCCCATGTCCAAACCCAATACTGACATCCTATGCTCCATTCCACCAGCCCAAACATAAACCAAGTCATTTTCACTATCCTAAACCTATAACATAAAATAAGTAGCATTTTCTCAGGTACCCAAGTGTCATATTAGCTCAAGTAGGGTGTGATCACAACTCAGTAGGCCACCAAAAATGGTTTCTAAATAAATAACTAGTTTAAACAATAGTGTATGTAGATAACCAAGGTAGAAATAAACAATTCATAAAAGGAAGAAAATTTTAAAACAACCATTTATTAATTAACTAGTTGGCCCTCAGGTTCTCAGGCAACACTCAGTCCAACCAAACCTACCTTGTCCATTGTCAGTCATCTTAACCAGGTTTCATAAGGGTTACAAACTTTAAGTCAAAAGGTACATTCCTTAAACAATTAACTTTAACCCAAAGCACCTTGGAGCATCAGTCCATGTTCCAATAATATATATATATATATATATCAGTGGGGCCTAGAGAATTATTCTAGCATGACCCAAAGACCAGGATAATCAATCCAACATCCCATCCACACAATACATCAATGGGGCCTAGAGCATCAGTCTGGCCTGACCTAAAAATGAGGAGCATCAATCCAACATCCCAACCATACCATTATTGTTGTATTTCATGGTTTATTCCAATAAAAAAATAATAATTTCCTTTTATTTAACATTTATTAATAACTACAATTGTTGAACATCTAGTCAACAATTTGACACACGAGTCATACCCCTTTAACCATTTATCACTCTTACCCCTAATCATCTCTTAACCCAATTAAAATTTCAAGTTAAACCAAACAACCCCAATTAAATACTTGGAATCCACCCCTTAAACATGGGTCTTCCTCTTTGACAAACCAAATAAGACCCAAGACCTTTATTTCCATTAAAACTATTCAAAGTGACATTAAATAATTTTCACTAAAAAGGGAAACCATGCCCTTATTTCAAATCAATATTTGGAACCCATTTTAAAATCACCTTGAGGTCAATACCTCATTTAAAAACATCATCTACTTTAAAACATAGTTTTCCCTTACTAAAAACCAAAATCGGATCAAAATCAAAAACACATCATTTAAACCATTTAAAAATACTCGTAGGTATTTCATAAATATTAACATAAGTAACATTTCAAATCATCCTCTTAATATTTTATAAACATTTATCCTCATATAATAACAACTAGACCTTTAACCATACTAACATTCCAAATAAAAATTACCCCCCATTTATTTTCATAATTTCTCTATCTTATCATTTCTAATCTCATTTCACCACATTCGAGGGATTGGAATACCCCATGGGTATCCCTAAGCCTAGTCTCAAATCATCAATGGATCCAACGGGGTCCATGAAGGGCCTCACACATCAATTTAAGGCCCATATTACTTTCATTATTCAAAGACATAAAATTTTATAAAGGTAAAACATTGGCCCAACAACATACATAAGAAAAACATAAAGACTATGGGAAAAAGATTGTAGACCACCTAACTCATGATCGTAGAAAACCACTCATCCAACAATGACCCTTGATTAAAACTATAAAGGTATAAAATTCCCAGGTAAATAACTCCCTATAAATAGGGTTCATAAGATTTATGAGAATGGGAACAAGCAAGTAAAGCCTCTTCTAGAAAATAGAGAGAAATGGAGTTAGAGACTTACCAGGAGCTTCAGTTTTTACTTAATAGTGCCTTAAATGACTTGTAATTTAAGGATAATGATCTATAAAAGAGGGGGTGGCTCTTAGTTCACACCCTAAGATGTTAGAGAATAAATGAGGAGGAAAATTGGATGAAATCATATTAGTGTCAAGAAGGGAAAAATTTAATTTACCACTTTTAATGAGGTGCATAACTATGCTCCAAGTGTGTAGTCTCCTTTATCCAAGAGCAAACCAAGTTGCATAGTTTCTTTATCCATCTTCATGGTTTTTCAAACCATGCAAACACTATGTGTTCCCCTCTATACAAGAGGTACCTCCAACTGCATGGGCTCCTGGACCACCTCACACAGTTTTTGAACCATGCATCCTCCTCCTACAAGATTCAAGGTTATAGGGAATAGTTAGTATTAAATGTTCTCCAACCGTGCACCATACATTATAAGTCCCATTCCCCCCCCCCCCATTCTCATGACTCGAACCCTCGAGACACTCCTGAGACATTACTAACTCTAGAAAAGCATTTCATTAACCCTTTAAAATGATTTTAACCAAAATTTTACACAAATAATACCTTGTCATAGGTTCAAGATCTTACAACCTCCCCACCATAACACTTTCCATCCCTAAGAAGTCCCGGTGGTCATCCATCCACACCACCTGACCTACATCATCACCAAATATAACCAATGGCCTCGTTTAGATTTTGAAAGTCTGAAACACAATCAAATCACAAACTCCAACTCAAGGCACTCAATTGGAAAAAACATGATCCAAATCCTATCATCAAAACCAAAACATCAAGATGGAGCTTTACCAAACCTATCCAACTAAAACACTGATTATTTCATCACCCAATCACCCACCATAGGTATAGTTCTCCCCACCATAAGCTTTAGCTTACCAATACTAATTCTTAATGCTTGTAACCTCTTCCATAATAAATCTCAATGGAACCTCAAACTCACGCTCCCATAATATGATTGTTTTGGTTCCCAACTTATCATGACCAAACACCCATGAGAACACCAATCATCATCAGCACTCATCCTCATCATCAAAACCAACTAAAAAGGATGTATACCCATCATCCATGTATAAATTGAGAATAAGATGTATTTTCCTCAAAATCTTGATTTAATTTCCCTAAGTACACCCATATTATACAAGATGACACACCAAAAGTGATATTAAACTCACCACATATGTTCCATACATTAACCCAAGTCGGACTAACCTCAACTGACACATCCCAAAAATGCCTAGATACAATAATAGGAACATCTTCACCTCTCCTAGCCATGATGTCTTCACACCCATAGGCATTCTACAACCACCTGAACACACTCATTGGATTCCATACCCAACTACTAGTGAGATTACATAATCAAAAAACTACTGTAATAAAACAATTTTTGTGACTTACTTCACCCAATGACACACCTCTAAAATAAGCACATTAGATTACTTTTAGAACCACATCAATCCTGAAGCCAATTCCTGACTCAATAATCTCCACATCCATTTTTTTGGAATCATTTCCAATGTAAATTAAGAACACACCTCATCAATTCCTCACTGGTACCATAATGTCAACTTGATCAACCCACAACGATTTTTACATTCCCATGACCCTTATAGCATGAGGTATATACTCCCACAACTAATATGTCACTCCCCACTATAGGAGTGTCATTTCCACTACCTAAATCAAGCAACCCCAAACATCATGGACCACACTCCAATTGCCACAGAACTCCAGATGTAGACATGGTCATCTCACTCTCACCTGAGAAACAAAATGAATAGTTAACTATTTCTCATTTTTGTCTTTTGACAATGGTACCCATGGAATTCATCGACATCTTTTCCATCCCAAGGAATTTACTCACAAATAGCTGATGATGCACTTCCCACCACACATCCTCACTTACACCGCTCCATGAGAGAAACCTCCAGAGAGGCCCCTAATTAAAACAAAAAAATCATTCAGATAGTTTGGTATATATCTAATTCTATCTTATCATACTCAAGAAGATTTCAATATATTAGGCATGATCATCTCTAAACTGGGAGTACACTAAGATGTCGCCAAAAAATACCACCACAACCTTTTCCATGAAAAATTTCATCTCTAGCTGCAGGGAAATTTCAATTACCAAAAAAGGTATAAGGTATCCCTACATACAATTTTCTCATCAACTCCCAATAACCATGATTCAAGAGGAACTCACTGATCACATTGTTGAGTGTGTCAAATTCATGTTTTAGTTTTTACTATAATTTCAAAAGTATAGAAGGAACCCTAGGTTATCTATCGATGAAGCATTATATCATTAATTTAAAGATAATGTTTGATTATGAAAAGGGGGTATGGGAGATTATAAAATGTGGAAAATTTGGGTGTATTTTTATTTAATAATTCAATGTATAAAGGTAAGCAATAAAAAAATGGAAATTAACAGATTTGATTAAGCGTGATCAACCCGGGGAAATATCATGATGCTCATCCTTAATCGATTAAAGAGATAGGGTTTAGATATTTTAATCCTTGTTTTTTTACACATAGAACCATAATGTTACTATATTTATACTAGGATACCTCCTAGAATTCAGTTGGAAACACAAAATGATTCACCGATTTCCGTTGATGATCAAGTGAATTTTGTTTGAATTCATAACCGAAACTCGCCAAGGCAACACACAAAGAACTAAATGAAATGTATATTTTTGTATATTATTTAAATTTTTATCATGAAATGAAATTAAATGTTCTTGTAAGTGTTTATGAGAGTCCAACTGAATAATTGGAACTACACAAACACCATAATTGAAAGGGGGAAGAAGAAGTGGTGAACGTTGAGTGAAACATCACATGAATGGGTACCCCAAACATGATCATATGAGTTGAGTATTACATACCAGTACATAAAAAAATTAAATAGGAATATAATATAAATAAAAACAATACACAAACCTATAATTAAAAATATCATTCAAAATAATACAAACATGAAACTTGGGATTTGCATCGCGCTCCTCCCCAGGTGATCACAAGGAGTTTAGAACTCTATAGAAGAGGAGGAATCCATAGATGTGAAAAATATCATCCCAAGAGATCACATCCTTCCCTCTAGTATAGAAACACATGATAATGAGATTTAGGAGTGATTTTATGGACAATTACATCAAAAATTCTACAAAACATAGTCAAGTATCTAAGGGGCTAGGTTACTCTATTCATGGAAGAATTTTTCCTCCTTTATCTGGATGGTTGAATGATAAATCACGTGAAAAGGTCTTAAAATTAGGTTTATAGGTTTTCCATCTAGTTATATATCTAATGGAGGTAGAATCAGCCCAATTGAAGGTCTAAGACCCGAGTTATGGCCCAAATACATAAGGTAGGTTCAATTTGGAAAGCCCATAATGTCTTAATTCGTGGGCCTCTTTTGGGAACCTTTTTCTCACATTCAACCTTTTTTCTAGTTAGATCAATTGAATCCCGATGACCATATAATCCTAAAAAAAGTTAATTTTAAAATTTGAGTTATTGTAGTGAATGTTATGATAGAAACAGTGAACTGTTGTCAAATTGGGTCATTGTGTAATTGCATTTTTTAAGAAAGTTTTCAAGAAATGAATTCAAAATAAATAATGAGTGGAAAAGGCTTTAAAAATGGGATACTATTAGAACCAAAAGGGGCCTAGATACCCTGAGAAGGGGGTGAATCAGGGTATGGATATTCTATTTAAAAATTATTCTTGCCCCACTAGATCTTGACCTCTATATTATAAGGGTCACTTTGTTTTATCTTATGTTGTTAATGTTTATCTTGTTATTTCCTTGTTTATCTGATAATGGTGCTTTGGATGCAATGTAGGAATGTAATCAAGGAGACACAAAGATTTTTTCTTGGTTCACCCTCACTAGGCTACATCCAAGGAGCATACAACGGCGATGTTTCATTGTACCAAATCCACTAAATCTCACTGCCAATTTACAATGTTCAGGCTAGATCATTTCTATGCATAGTCTCACTGCCTTTACAATGTTTAGGGTCAGTTCACTGCTTTCCCAAGGGTCACTCCCGGTGTCTCTCTCTTTGGATCACTACCGGTGGAGAGGATCACCTTCTTCCTCTTCCTTTTCTCACTACTTTGGAAAAGATCCACTCACAGTTTATAGACCTATAGGTCTCTTCGTTATCTCTAATGAAATATGCATCCTTATCTGTTGATAGATGCTCTGTTGATGTTCAAATTTCACCCATAGATGAATCTCACTTTGCACCGGTTGTACTGGGAAATCTTCCGACCTTCACGCAGCCTGAGATTGACTGGCGCGCTTCTCCAAGCCTGGTGCGTAGGTCTAACCAAACCACTTGCATGACACACCCTTCTTCAACCCAAAACTTGGGAAACTCACAACCTTTAACACCCAAACAAATATTGGCACGCAACCGACGCACTCCTTAAATCCTGGCACGCAAGTGTCACTAAACCACTTGCACAACACTCCTTTAGCTAACTCAGAACTTGGGTGAATCACACCCTTTTATGCCCAAATAAATATTGTCATGCAACTATCAATTGGTGCTCAACTTCTGATTAACTTTATACTTGTGCGGCCAAACCACCACTTGCATGACTAAACCACCTGCGCGACTGGAGATCTAATTTTATCTAAGAGTTGAACTCTATAAAAAATGTGGAGGGGTAGCCCTCTATTTATAGGCATTTTGGGTACCCTGAGTGACAGTTTTAAAGTCTCCTCTCGGCACACAAGTCCAGCCGCCCGAGTCTTTGTCGCCCTAGCCACTTGCGCGCCCAAACCAAAACGTGGGCGCCCCTCTTTCCTTTGCCATATTTTGATGTTCTGATCTTGAAAAACACATGGCATGCAAGTTTCCAATCTTCCAAGACACTGCCGCACAATTCCCTTTGCCAAAAACACTTTTCTCCATTTGTCGATTTTGAGGCCTAAAATTTTGGCAAACACTGGAAAACGGCGCCACCTTGTATCTACTCTTTTTGTACCACCTCCAGATCATCCATCCCTTTATCGAGGTTCTTCAATAAATTATGTATTGTTATAAACATCCCTTGAACTCGACATGTCACCATGAAATCCCCATTTGTCAACAAATTAGTATATCGTGGTCTGCTTTGTCAAGAAACACAATCACCTCAAAAATGCTTCAATGGTACATTAAGGTATTTTTTCCCAACAGATACTAAAACCCATAAATAGTGTAATACACAAGTATAAGGGTTATAATACATGTTATATCACTGTTTGATTAAACCCCCATTCCTAAACCTTTGTACTTCTGGGAAATGTCTTATATCCTAACCAAGTCCCATTTCTAAATCAAATATGAGAAAAAATTTCAACTTCATTTGTTCACCCATGAAAAATTTTACAACCTGCCTCACCTAGAAGTTTTCCCTCTTCACTTAAGGAACATATGAAAGTGGGGTTATTATATTTTCTCATAGTTTATGTGATTTTAACATATGCTTTCCAAGATTCTAAGTTCTATACAAATAGAAACTAGTGTTCTACTCAAGAGGACTTCCAAAAAGTTTTTCTGAGGTTCAAGGGTTGGTAAGATTTAATGTTAAAAAATATGAGGTAGAATGGGAGTGATTAATATCTTAAGTAAAAAACATGTAATAAATCATAAATTGTTTACAATTAATGTACTCACTCAACCCCTCACAAATTGTATCACTTATAACTCACTCTCCCATTTTTTCCTTTTATTTGGATCACAACCATGCATGGAATAATAATGAGTAAACAACATATTTCTCCATTTATTTTCTATCTTTTTTTTATGTATAGAAGTATTTTTTTATATAAATTTTTTTTGAGGTAAATAGGGAAACATGTATAACACAATCATATAATATGACTTATAGACCCACTTCCCAAAATAAATGTAGGAACCCTTTCACTCACCCATTATAATGAATCCTTCCCTATATTTCCCATGAAACACTCTCTCCCCCAAACTTACTGAAAATAAAATAATAATGTACATAAGAGATGAGTAGGTAGGGATAAATTGGATTTTAATGTGGCTACCTAACAGGTATTTCATGCTCTCTAAGGATTAAGAAGGGTAAAATGTCAAGGTGGCCAAAAATAGAGGTTAATTTAAAAAAGTTATTTTTAATGAATGATGGCCTTTATTATCAGTGTAACACACTGGAATATTATGGCTTCGAATAGAATCAAGGAAAGTTCTAGTTTCTCTACATGACCCAAGACTCTCAATAAAGTGATTAAACAAAATAATATGTAATAAAGGGATTAAAATATCTCTCAGGTAAGGGATCAAAATATTGGTTAATGCTAATGAGGCATGGGTTTCAAAAATCCATTAAATACCTAATAATGATTTGAAAATAAAAATTATAGAAAAATATTCCATGTCAACATTCATTTGAAAAATATTTTTCAAAAAAAAATGGAATTTTACACACAATAGACTCAAGAATGAAAAATGATTTTGGATATTCTTTTTAAGATCAATTTTAATCTAATACGCAAAATAAAGAAAATTAAATCAAAAATGAAAAAACGTTTTTTTGTTTTCATTTTGTTTTTGTTTTTTTAATTATATTTTTTTTTTGTTTTTTTAAACCTAACTATGACATTCCACCCTCCCCCACACCTAAAAATTACATTTTCCTCAATGAAAATAGTTTAAATAAATATAAAAGTAAATAAAGGTAGGGAGAAGGGACAGCCTGCTAAGTGGTGTCATATATGGAATTCATCACCTAGATTACCTCTACCATATGCTTTGTAAAATCTTAATAGAAGTGTTTGAGCCTCATCCCATTAACAGCAAACCTCTGTATACCCTTCTCATGCAAAACTTGTATAGAACCAAATGGGTAAACATTAGTAAATGTATAAGGACTGATCCATTGGGAATGAAACTTACCTGGGTAGAGATTTGTCCTGAAATTTTACATGAGGACCTTCTCATCGATATGAAACTTTCGCTGATGAAGCATCTCATCATGGATATCCTTTGTCTTCTCTTTATAGATCTGAGATCTCTTATATGCATAACGTCTAATTTTTTTCAACTCTTGAATCAGCAGCTTCCTATGCTCACTTGCATCTATAAGATTCATATTATATTGTTTAATATCCCAATATGAACATTTTTATACCTCCACTAGGAGGTGAAAAGACTTTTCAAACACAATATTATATGATGAAATTTTGATCGGGGTTTTAAAAGTTGTATGGTACGCCCAAAGTACATCATCCAAGCACAAAATCCAATCTTTCCTATTGGGTTGTACCATTTTTTCCAAGATTCGCTTAACTTATCGATTTGAGATTTCATCTTGTCTATTAATTTGGGGGTGATATGTAGTAGAGACTTTATGAACAACCCCATACTTATAGAGAAATCTTTTCATGTTATGCTTACAAAAATGTGAACCCTGGTCACTAATGATGAATCTTGGAAAACTAAAGCTACTAAAAATATGGGACCTAACAAAATCAACAACCACTTTAGAGTCATCAGTCCTCATAGAATTTTCTTATACGCATTTAGAGACATATTCAACATCTAGTAATAGGTACACAAGGCTAAATGAATTTAAAAAATTCCCCATGAAGTCAATGACACATTCATCAAAGATTTCACAAAATAACATGGGTTGTTATGTAATTTCATTCCTCTTGTAGATATTATTGGTGAATTGAAATCGTGTTAATGACTTATAAAACCGATGGGAATATCTATATAATGTTGGCCAATAAAGTCCCTAGTCAAGAACCTTTTGATCTGTTTGTTGAGATCCAAAGTGGCCACCACATTCCAAATTGTGACAAAATCTCAAAACATAGGTGAACTCATTGTCAAGGACACACTAATAAACAACCTGGTCACTACAGATATGGGTCATACCAAATGTACCATCATGAATCATTCTTAGGTCTTTAGAACTATGAAGTGCTAAAATCGGTGGGGACCCTAGATGTTGGTAGAAAATTCATAATTTCTGCATATGAGGGGGTAAGTTCCATAACATCACAAAGGTTCCCATGAGGAAATAATTCTCTAATGGGAAGGGATGAGTTAGCATGGTAGTCCAATGGTGGTAAAATCCTACTAATGTGGTCACCTGTCATATTTTCCACTCCTCTCTTATCCTGAATCTCAAGGTCAAACTCCTGGAGGAGGAGCACCAATCAAATGAGGTGGGGCTTAGATTCAGCTTTCTTAAGGATAAATTGAAGGGTGGAATTATTAGAAAACACAATGAATTTTTACCTAAGAAGATATGAATGGAATTTTTCCAAAGAAAACACAATATAAATAAATTCTTTTTTCAGTGGTTGTGTAGTTTTCCTGGGAAAGGTCAAGGTTATGTGAGGCATATGTAGTGACATGAGGAGTCTTCCCAGCCCTTTATGATAAAACTGGCCCAAATGCAAAGTTAGAGGAATCACACATAAGTTTGAAGTAGATATACCACCTTGGTGATTGGATGAGTAGAGGTGATGTAAGACTCCTTTTTAGTGAATTGAATGTATCCTCAAAATTTTTATCAAAAACAAACTCTGAATCATTTTGTAATAACTGAGATAAGGGAAGTGTGATCTTACTAAAGTCTCTAATGAATTGGTGATGAAAACCAGCATGACCCAAGAAATACCACACCTCATGAACACATTTTTGGAAATGGAAGGGATGGAATTAATTCAATTTTTGATTTATACACCTCAATTCCCTCATTTGAAATAAAATTCCCAAGAACTATCCCCCACTCAACCATGAAATTTCATTTCTCATAATTTAATATGAGATAATTTTTAATGAAATGGTGGATGATAGAACCTAGGTGTGCCAAAAAGTCATAAAAGGAAGATCCATAAACTATGAAATCATACATAAATGCTTCCATACAATTATCAAGGTACTCATAAAAAATACTCAACATACATCACTGAAAAGTACCATAATCATTACATAGACCAAAAGGCATCCTTTTGTATGAAAATGTGTCGAATGGATAGGTAAATGTTGTCTTTTCTTGATCCTAAGGGACTATATAGATTTGGAAACAACTAGAATAACCATCAAGGAAATAGTAATGGGACTTACCAACCAATATTTCTAACATTTGTTCAATGAAAGGTAAAGGAAAGTGGTCCTTTCGTGTGGCTTGATTTAGTTGATAGTAGTCAATACAGACTCACCAAATGTTTTGCACACATGTTGGAACTGATTGATTCCTTTCATTTTACACTAATATTATTCTAGTTTTTTAGGCATAATTTTCATTGGGATAACCCATTTACTATTAGATATAGGATAAATGATCATAGTGGTAAGTAATTTACTAACTTCCAATTTTACCACTTCAAGGAGAGTGGGATTTAACTAATGTTGAGATTATCTTATAGGTTTAGCCTCATCATCTAAAAGTATATAGTTCATACAAATAGATGGTTTAATCCTATAAATATTAGAAAATGTCCATCATATCACTTTTTTACACTCACTCAAAAGTTCTAGCAGTTTTGATTCCTGTTGTGGAGAGAGGTTTTTGGAAATAATGATAGGAAATTGGTCAATACCCTCAAGATAGGTATATTTTAAATTAGCTGGAATTGGTTTTAATTCCAACACCAATGGTTTTTATATTGAGGGAGGGGATTGAGGAGGAGTGAGGTCTATGAAATTGTCTATCTAGTCATGTTTATTCTCTATCGAAATATAATCTATGGAAATGATATTTTCATAATCATCAACAGTCATGGGTACCTCATAAAGAACACACTTATCAATTAAAGCACAAAATTTACACTTTTCTGAACCCACACAACACTTAAAACTTGAATCAAAACTCAAATAATACAACAGTGAAGAAGAAGATAATGAATCAAATTATGGTCAAGGAGAGAATTTTGTGTGTGTTTGTGTCATTAGATAGCACTTCCATCGAATAAACAGGAATATTGGAGTTCTCTTCAATGGGGTGTTTCATATAATCAATAATGTTAAAACATACCTTTTCTCCACTGAAATACATGGACAATGTGTCATTGTGAATGGTGATGATCGTATTTTTTGTTTTAAATAATGGAATTACTAGTATGAGAGTGAAATGACTTTAGGTTTGGGTATCTTCCATATCAAGAATGTAGAAGTCTACAGTTAAGATGAGATTATTTACTCTTATGAGGATATCCTCAATCACTCATGATGGGTGTGTTTCACTTTGGGTGGAAAGTTTCAAGATGATTCCCATTGGTTGAAGCTCTCCAACCTATAGAGAAGTGTACACGGAGTAATGTATCACATTAATTGAAGCACCCAAATATATCATTGCATCAGAAAAGAAGGTCTCCCCTATCGTGCAAGGTATCGGGAAAGTGCCTAAATCCTTGAATTTGGTTGGCATTACTGGTTGTATCAAAGCTAAGACATTGCTTCCCAGGTTGATTCTTTCATTCCCCTTCAATCACAGTCTATGGGTGCAAAGCTCTTTAAGAAATTTAGCATAACGAGGGATTTTTTTAACTACATCCAATAAAGGAATGTTAACTTATACCTTTTTAAATGTATCTATTATTTAATTATTAATCTCATTATCAAAAAATTTCTTAGATTTAGAGAGTCTTTGGGGGAAAGGAATATGAATGGATTTTTTAAGGTAATCCTCAATGATATTTTTTTACCTGTTTTGTGTTGTTTTCCTTTACTTGAATCTTTTGAGGGTAGGTAAAGAGAGTTTTCAAGAGGGGTACATACCTGTTGGGTAGAATCATTGGAAAAAGAAACCTTGTTACCACTATGAAGTGATATTATGTTTACATTACCTTTATCCTTTGTATTATCAACATGTTGGGATGGTAGTTGTCCATAACCTTACATCTTTATCTCACAAATAGTGTTTTCTAATTGTCCCACTTGAGTTCGTAGGTATTGAATAACTAATTGTGTAGTCTGTTGGAACTGGAGGTTCTGGGTTTCCATTTTCTTCACCATGTCCTTGAGTCTTGGTTCATATTTGGAAGGAGGAGTATTTTTTTGAGATGGTGAAGGATAAGAAGGTTTCATACCTTGGCCTTGTTGATATTAGTTCTATTTAGGGTATCTCAAGTTACCTCCTTGTCAGTATTGGGGTTGTGCTTACCACTTGAGGTTTGGATTTAACTGGAATGGTTCTTTCTTGAAGGGAGGTGCTTATTGGAATGGATTCCTAGGGAATACTACTGCACAATACTCATATGAATCCTGAAGTTGTGGGTACTTGTCAAAAAAATGAGTGTTATAAAAACAAATACCACAATGTAATAGAATGGGAGGAGAGTGTGAATTAACTTGTGCTTGAGATAATTACCTTAAAAGGGTATGAAGCTCATCAAGTTTATTATCTACCTTTTTTCTAGGGATGAATGACTTACCTCATTAACTCCTTGGGTGGGTGCAATTTCTCATGTACCAAATTGTTGTGAATTTTGATCTATGTTGGCTATTAAGTCACAGGCAGTGGTAAGAGTTTTATCAACAAGGGAACCACCAGCTGCAACATCTATCATACCACAATCCATGGGGATAATCCACTCATAGAAGTACTGAATCAGTAATTGTTCACTAATTGTGTGGTGGGGCAACGTGAACAAATTATTTTGAATCTTTCTCAATATTCATGAAGGGTCTCTCCTTGTGATTTTCTATTGTCGCATATTTCTTTTCTAATTGATACAGTTCAGGAGGAAGGGAAGAACTTCTATAGAAAGAGTCATTTTATGTCATTACATACCCCAATTGTGGTGGGAATATAGTATATCTAGTCTTTGGCTACACCATCAAGAGAGAAAGGGAAGGCCTTAAACTTAATGAGATCCTCAGACACATTTTGGGGTTTCATGGTGGATCAAACTATGTGAAACTCCTTGAGATGTTTGTGAGGATCCTCATTGGGAAGAAAATGGAATTTTGGAAGGAGGTGGATAAGGAATAATCTTATCTCAATATTGGATGTTTTCTCAAGATATTCGATTTACGTGGGTTGGTGCTCCACATCCGAGGTGGTAAATTCTTTTAAGGTTCAGTTATTTGAAGCCACGTTTTCTTGGGTTTGATTTGGTTCACTGTTATATTAGTTTAGGGCCACTTGAGGCTCCATAAGGTATTCCTCAGTGTTACTTGATT
Source organism: Viscum album (assembly GCA_963277665.1). NCBI lineage: Eukaryota > Viridiplantae > Streptophyta > Magnoliopsida > Santalales > Viscaceae > Viscum > Viscum album. The sequence continues at coordinate 1,489,117,826 of OY728139.1, read as the reverse complement.
TTCCTGCTCTAAATTACCTAATTTTTGAGTGAAGTGTATTTTCAATTTCTAGGTCAATTGGAAGAAATTTTCATATCTTTTCATAAAACAAAGTTCCATAGTTTTTTTGTAACTCCCTGAACCCAGAAGCCCGGAGCTAGTTCATTATTTTAATACATTGGCATAATTACAAGGAATCAAATCCCAAAGGAACGATCAGTTTAGTAGTCTTGGAAAATATATTACATACATCAACCTTACATTACAATTCAAAACATAAAATACAACATAGATAATACTTTGATAATTCCATTATTCTCCTATCTTAACCCTACATATCAATAATAATACATTTCTTAGACTCCTGATAAAATAAAACATAATAAAAGGGTGATCTTAGATGCTCAGTAAGGGTAAGCATATAGTAGAATCTATTATGAATAAATAATCATAAACCTTAAGGCAATATTTATAACTTAAACACAATCCCTTTAAACATAATCTTGATCATAATATAGAATGAATAAATAATACCATATAAAATAAGCATAACCATGGATATTATACTAGTAGAATAATCACATGGAATATCCATAACTAATATCATAATGAGAGAATGCATAATGTACTACATATGCACTATCAAGATATATCCTCAAGATAGCTACTATCAAGATCTATCCTCGTGACAATTTAAGTCTGTGGGTAGAAACCTGTCTGATTTTTGTCAAGATCTATCCTCCTAATAATATTAAACTACTTGTAAAATAAACACTAAGGGTTTTTATCACACTAATTTCATCTCATGATACCTACCGATGCATCGAGCGGCTATAGTGGAACCCACCCATCACTTACTAAGTCTAATGTATTCCTCAAATGAAGAGGGTGAAACATAACATAAACATTCGTATTAAAACTAGCATAAGAAATGTTAATACTATAACCATAAACCATGAATGGTATAAAAATAGCATATCCACAGTCAAACATATCATAAAACCTTTGATACAATATAGAATATTGTATCATAATAAATCAACCCCAATGAAGCATAAAATCCAAAAAAAAAATATGTTGACATGGAAGAAAATAATCTAATAAAATTATTAAAATTATTTGATAGAAATATCCTTTTTTTACTTTTAAATCATTTAAAAGTCACTCAATTATAAAAGAAAACATTTCTTTTGAAAATAACATTGTAAGTTTGTAAGGGAATCTTCAAAATGATAAAGCGTCATAACGGTGAAAAAATTCGCTCGCTCCATATAAGTTAAAAAATATTCTTATTGTACTTTTTAAAAAAAGTTAAACAAAGTAACTCATAAGGAAAATGATAAAAAGATTCCTTTTTAAAAAACCTAATATGGGTAAAAATGTCTTTAAACAATTGTAAAAGAATAGTGAGAATGTTTTGAAACATATTTTTAAGAAACATGGACATGGATGATAAATATGTCCTAGAAAATTCTTACATAAAATCAATCCTGGATAATGAAGAGATTGTGAAATTAACCCTTACCTTGTACTTTTCTTTAGTCAAGGGTGTGTTAACCTCCTCTTTTTTGAGTGCCTCCTTTTCATTTGCACAAAAGGACTCCTTAGGTTAGATTTCTGCCCAAAGTATTGACTCTAGGATGAATTGAGGGAAGTGGGGAGGAGAAGTGGGTAGGGGTTGGATGAGACAAAGATCTTTAGAGGTGTGAATAAAAGAGAAGGACATGTGCCCTTTTATAATAGAGGGGAGGTTCACTTTGGGAAACTCTCAAAATATTAAACTATAATAAGACTATTCTAGATCCAAATACTTATAAATGGCCCATAAATGAAAATTAGAATACATGTTAGACCATATAATATACCCTTGTGATTATTTAACATTTTTTTATTTTTAAATAATTTAATAATAAATTAATTTAATAATATATAATTATTACTAAATTTAATAATATTCATTTAATTTGAATTAAAATATATTATGAAAAAGTGGGAATTAAAATATAATGATTTCACACATCTATAATATATCTTATATATCTATTAAATTCTTTAGTCACACATATTAATTCAAAATATATCAAAATTAATATTATTAAAATAATTTATTCTATTTTTATGTTAATTAAATAAATATTGTTTTAGAATTTAAAGGACTTTTAAGGTAATTATATAAATTCTAATAATTAAAAATAAATTTATTTAATGAAAATTATTTCATTTATATCAAAATATACATTTATATTCATTCATAGATTCATTTTGGTCCTATGTGGACACATAAAAGATATTAAAATACATGATAGTGATATTTTGTAACTATCTTTGATTAAAATAATATATAACTTATTTTATAGGAAATGTGTCCATTAAATAACTAAAAATAGATCTTAATATGATAAGGATTTAATATTATTCATCCAATAAATTTTTTACATGTTTTGGTTTAATTTTAAACCTTATAATTTTTATTTACCCTTAATTAATCTATTTAATTTTAACTCTGGAAATAACATTTAAAATATTAAAAGGTTATCATTTTTTACATATATGATGTCAATTTTGTTGGGACCAATTTGCATGGAGAAGGAAGTTTGAAGAGTTAGCCTTTGCAAAGTGTTGTATTCTGTTGTCAAAGAAGATAAATCAATTCACTTTGTAGAAGGATCACAAATCAGACGATGCATTACTGGTATGTATTTCACACATATCATGAGTTAAGAGAACTTGTGATGTAAGCCTTATGAAGGAAAGGGGGAGAAATGATGATGTCAGTCATATAAATTTTTGATTGGAAGGAATGATGCTGCTGGAGGATAGGGAAGTTTCAGTTCCCATTGCAACTCTGACGATGCTAAAGATGATATATCAAAGGATAAATATCACGATAGTGGGATTCGTGATAAGAACAGAAGAATGGTTATGGGAAGCAGTGAAGAGAGAAAATGAAAAAGCAATGGACAATATGGGGACGGTAGAAAAGCACAGTTTAAGGTGGCACCGTTTTCCAGTGTTTTCCAAATTTTAGGGCCTGAAAATCGGGAGATAAAGAAATGTGTTTGGGAATGGATGGAGCATGAAAGATTTAAGATGGTTTAGATTTTTTCATGCAAGGCATTATTCAAGGTCAGAACATCGAAAAATGACAATGGCATGGAGTGCGTGGAAATTTAGGCAGGTTGCGCGAAAAAATAAAGTGGTGCGCGAAATCGTAGCGGGTTGCACGAAAAATCTGCGGGATGCACGAAATAGAGGAATGATGTTTTTCGCGAAAAAGGTGTTTCGAGATCAGAAGCTCAAAAATTTTCAAAGGCATGAGCTGCGCGAAAAATTGGATCATTGTGCAAAATACGATGTCGCGTGAAACGATGGGTTTGTGCACAATATTGAATACGGTGTGGAATTTTGCGCGCAATTTGTGCTTCATGCTTAGAAGGATGAAAAATGGAAAAAGAATGAGGTGCGCGAAATATTGAAGCATGGCGCGAAATATGAAGTTGCATAAAAGAGTTTTTACGCGCATAAAGAAGGTTTTACGCGTGGATTAGTGTTTTTCACGCGGGGTCAAAAATGCCTATAAATATAAGGCTAACCCTCCTCATTTGTTGATGCTCGACACTTAGAAGAAATTCTGAGCTCTGGTGCATGTAAAATCTTATGCTAATTGATTTGCGTGAAAAGAAAGAGGTTTTCGTGAAATAAAGAAAGTTGTGCGAAAAATTGGGAAGCTGCGCGAAAAGTGAAACTTTGCGCGAAAAAGGAAAGTTGCGCGAAAATTTGTTCCGCACCAAAAGGTAATTTTTACGTTCAAGCCATTTGAATTGCGTGCAAGGCACCCTAAAGGCTGCGTGAAATATTTGGGGTCTTCGCACGTATTCAGTAGTGCGTAAGAGAGTTCTTACCGGCTTCTGGGTAAGAAAGTGAAGATTTTTACTTCAGAGAATACATATGTTCAATTGTAAAGAAGCACTGAAACATTGTGTTACCCTATTTGTGCTAAGAGGGAGAACACGCACTATTGGATTGTTTTCAAAATGCTACACGAGTGTAAGGGTATATCCTACTCGTTGTATTCCACATCAAAGGATTGTTTTCTAGTGGATTGTGTGGTACTGGATTGTTTCCATACCATACCAAAGACGTAGCTACTCTTGTTGAGTAGTGAACCTTGAAAATCTTGTGTTCCTGTGGTTTTGTGTGTTAAGAAGGGAAGAAACTCTTTAACAGGAGGTGAAGGTTGTTTCAAAAAGGGGAAACTTAAAAAGAAAAAGATATCACTGATTCACCCCCTCCCCCTCTCAGTGATACTTGGATCCTGACTGGGAACTTCAAATTGTTCATAAATGGGGATTTTATGAAATTTTAGACCATATAATAATTATTTTTTATTTTTTAATTATTTTTAGGATTTTTAAATAATTTAATAAAGTGATATTTTTATAAAATATCAATAGTGTCAATTTTGACACTATTTATAACATTGACTTTAATTAAAATCCAAACAGAAAGATAAATTCTAAAACAATAATTGAATATACTCATAACATGTCATATTCACCTATAAAATTCATGTATCACCTTAATTAATTCAAATTATATTTATTTTAATATTTCTAAAACCATTTATTTGATATTTCTACTGATAAAATAATGTTTTCATCACTATTGTGTCATCATTAAGGGTAATTATTTAATCTCTAAAAATTATAAATAAATTATTATGATGTAGGTAATTATTTTATATTTCTATATAATATTTATAATCTATTTTATCTCCTGGTTATCCCTATATTAAAATTAATATACTTATATAAAATGAGAGTGTGACATTTGGTCACGTTCATTTATTTTGATAATATTCATGTCATATTCATGGAAAAGTGTCCATTAAATGACTCCATTTAAAACATTATTTTATAATGGTCTAATTTATTTATACAATAGGATTTTTATAGGTGTTAGGGTAATTTTATAATATTTTTTTACCTTTAATTACTCGATTAACCCTTAACCATGTTAAATAAAAATTATCGTAGTTATTATTCATAATATCCAAAAAAGTAAAAGTAATATATTAAAATAATTTGAACCCACTTATTCAAAATATTGAATCCATTTTTAAAAATTTAAAACACAAAATTTATAGTGATTAATTTAAAATTAATCTCGTTGATGGAACGAGAAAATGGGTTTTTTAAAAGTAAAAACCTTCGAAATATTGACATGTGTTTATATCCAATTTTAATATGAAATAATTAAAATGAGAATCATTATATTAAATTATAAAAATATAATCTAATTATACTTTAAAACCAATAAAATGTATAATTTAACACTATAAATTATTTTGATCAAAAAAGTTTTTTTCAATTAAAATTTAGTATTTTTCGTTATTCATCAAAACATGAAACTTATCAGAAAAATAATAAAAATTAAACCAAAGTAAATTTTGACATTACTCTTTCAAATAATAAGTTTATTATGTCAAATTAAATATATAAAATTTTCAAATATTGGATTTAAAATGGGTTCACCATTAAAAGGCGGCAAAACTGTATTTTTTGAAAAATACTTCTTTTATCCAAAAAAAAATGAATTTTTTCTTATATCATGTCTAGAAAATAAATAAGATGAATGTTAAAATTATATGTAATATATAAAATTAAAAATTTGGCTAATACTATTCATAACTACTGATTTAATAGCTAGGTAATATATTATATTAAATATTAATATTTTATTAATATATTGTTGTTCTGTAAAATTGGGTCTTTTGTGTAACGCAAGGCAACTAATTATTGTGTTTAGTGTCAACTTAACATGGTGTTGCATAAAAAGAAAGTATAAAACAAAATTAAATTTATTCATAAATGAAAATATTGTAAATTCTCAGGGTGTTACATTTTTTGTTTGTTTTTTTTTCCTTTTTTTAATGGAATATGAATAAAATAAAATCATTTAATAATAATGAAAGGAGAAAATAAAATATAATGTTATACTATATAATTATATAGAGATAGGGAGACAGAGGAATAGAGAGATAGAAGAATAAATAAAAAACAAACAAAAACAAAAATAATAAAAAGGGAAGGGGGTATTTAAAGAAGTAATAAATTAAAAGAAAAATAAAGAAATAAAAGGAAATAAAGAAAAAATGATATTATCTCCTTGACAGTGGTGAATTTGATCGCATTGTCAAGCACATAAAATTAGTTTAGTTTTTACTATAATTTCTGTAGTATAGCAGGAACCATTGGTCTTCTCTCGACAGAGTCTTAGATCATTAATTTAAAATTAAGGTTTTGATTATGAAAAATGGGAATGTAATTTTAGAAAATTTTGGGTTTTTTTGATTTAATAAGCCAATAGATAAAGGTAAGAAATAAAACAAAATGGAAATTAACAGATTTGATTAACCGTGATCAAAGTAGGGAAATCTCATGATGCTCATGCTTAATCACTTCAATAGATAGAGTTTGCATCTTTTAATCCTTGGTTTGTAACACCTAAAACCATAATGTTACTAATTTTATACTAGGATACCACCTAGGTTTCATTCAGAAACACAAAATGATTCACTGGTTACCGATGATGATCGGGTGAATTATGTTTGACTTCATAATCAAAACTCAGTAAGGTAACACAAGAAGAACTCAATGCATTTTATAGGTTTGTATATTATTTAAATTTGTTACCATTAAATGAAATTACATGTATATGGTAGTGTTTATTAAAGTTAAATTGAACAATATAAAGTACACAAACACCGTAATTGAAAGTGGGGATAATAAGTGGTGAACGGTGTGTGAAACATCACATGAATAGGTACCCCCAAACATGATCATATGAGTTGAGTGTGACATACCAGTACATAACTCAATTAAATAAGAATATAAGATAAATAAAAACAACACACAAGCCTATAATTAAAAATATCATTCAAAATAATACAAACATGAAGCTTGGGATTTTCATAATGTTCCTCCCGAGGTGATCACAAGGAGTTTAGAACTCCATAGAAGGGGAGGAATTCATATATGTGAATGAGATCATACCAAGATAACTCATCCTACCCTATGGTCTATAAACACATAATAATTAGGGGGAGAATTGATTTTATCAACAATTACATTAAAATTAGCATAAAAAGAAGTCAAGTATCTAAGGGTCTAGGTAACTATTCATGGAATACTTTTTACTCCTTCTTTATCCTATTTTTTGACTAACCAAAACGAATGAAAATGTATTTAAATTCAGTTGAGAGGTTATCAGTATAATTATATGTACAATGTAGGTCGAATCATTCCAATTGGAGGTCTGAGCCTCGAGTTATGGCTCAAATACATTAGGGTGGTCCAATCTGGACCGCCTAGAATGTCTTCACTTGTGGGCCCCTTTTGCTCACATTCAACCTTTGGTCCAGTTAGAATAATTGAATACCAATGACCATATAATCCTAAAAAAGGAATTTAAACATTTGGTTCAATATATTGAATGTTATGAAGGAAATAGTGAACTGATTTCAAATTGGTCCATTGTGAAATTGCATCTTTTTAAGCAAGTTTTCAAGAAATGAATTAAAAATAAATAATGAGTGGAAAAGGATTTAAAAATGGGATAATAAAACCCATAAACAATTTAATACACAATTATAAGGGTGATGATATATGTTATATCATTGTGAGATCACTCACTAACCAAAAATCACTACTAACTCGCGGCTCTCTTACAAGCAACAGTGCACTAACGTTCTTTGTGGCTTTACCGCCACCACACTACCTGAGTTCTTCCACCACAACATGAATTATTCTTAGAAAAAACATAAAAGTTCCATCACATTATTCCAAAATTTAACAGTCCTATACACAATTGGAATGCATTACCTTAATTCCATCAAAAATGACAGGTGCTTTGTAATGACCAAAACTTTTTAAATAGTATATTAACTTACTCTTAACGATTTAATAAAGATGTTAATGGTTAATGCAGAAAGAGGAGTCGATGGCTTCTTCCAGTAGACTCTAACCTTATGAAGCCCACTTATCAGAGCTTGGGAAGGAGGTGGCATCTTTGGGCTTCGCTTTGGACCAAGCCCAAGCCGAACTCCAGCGTGTCAAGCTTGAACGGAAACGCCTATGGGAGAAGTTCAAGTTAGTAGAGATTACTACTAGGGCAATGTTATCTGAGCCTCCCTCGGATTCTCTCACCATAGCACACCTTACACTTAGGTCATATGCTGGTGTTATAAGGGGCTATGTGACGAGACCCTAGCTTCTTTGTGTAATCCTTTGGGATGAATAAATTGAGATTTCTTCCTTTAGTGATGTTTGTGAAATTTCAATTGTTCGGATAATTTTAGGATATATTTTATTGATGAATTTTGAAAAATGGATATTTTAAAATATTTATGTAAACCCTAAATAATTAATGATGTGTAATGATTTTCAAAAAATGGTCTTCTACAAAAGTGTTCGGTAAGGAATTTGGAGTCTAATAAGATCAACTTAATTTTTGATGAATAGTAAATTATGAATAGTGATTTTACACTTAGGATTAGTAATGTGACCAAATGGATTAGTAATTTCACTCAAATAAAGTTTTAATATAAATTAGACACATAGATTAAGTAATTTGATTCAATAAAATGGGTAAATAACAGTTTCATAAATTATTAATCAAGTATTAGTTTTTTGGGGTGAATAGTGTTTTTTAATTAAAAATTAAATTAAAAATATTTATAAAAATATTTTTATAAAATGGACTTTATTTTTGAACTCAGAGCACCGATATTATGTTATGGTAGTTTTTGGGGTTTTTTCTAAAGAAATGAATTTTCGGTGAATAGTGTTTTTATTTAAAAATTAAATTAAAAATATTTAGAAAATTATTTTTATAAAATGGAGTTCATATTTTTAATCAGATCATTAATATTTGGTTAAGGTGAAATTTTGAGATTTTTCTGAGAAAGATGAATTTTCAGTGAATAGTAAAAAAAAGCAGTTTTAGGGTTTCGGTATGTCTAATGACATCGTAGTTGTGTCATGGTGATGTCATGAGATATTTTAAGGGTTGGCTGACCTTAGTTGATGAATTATTGTTTTGGGGGCCCCATTTGGCCTAACTTCATGGGAAATATCACGAGAGAGCACATGGTTTTGAGTAAAGCACTTGTGAGGTGTCCCTTGGCCATTAATGCCTTGTCCCCTCACTTTCCCTATAAATACCAAGACCTCCTCTCATCCTTTAGACTCAAAAACCATCCTCAACGAAGTTATAGTCTCCTTACCTCCCAAGGAGTCCTACCAAGGTGCCCCCAAGCCCTCAAGGTCCAAACCTTTGAGTTTTAAGAGTTACGTTTTAAGGTAAGGGATCCGACCTCTCTCTTCTTTTCAAGTAATCTCTTTTATGTAATTTCTTTTATAATCCATGTTCTTATGTGGGAGAATGTTATTATATATTCATATTACTTCCCTTTTCATGTTCATATGATGAGGTACCCCATCTTTCTCTCAACAATTCATTTTAAGAATGTTTAAGTGGCGCTGTTAGGCTGTCGAAATTTTAAGGGGATTCTTTCACCGTTCTCATTCTTTTCAAAGTTCTACTTTCATGTCAAGTCTTTCAAGTTCCTTTTTAATTATGTTGGGGTATGATCTCTATATATATCATACTTAACTCTTATGTTAATATTATGAGGGACCCTATTTTATCTTTTCAATTCATTTTTGTTGAAGTTTTAAGTGACGTCGTTAGGCTGCCGAATTGTCATAAGAGAAATCTAATTTTTGTCTTCCTTACATGTTTTTCATTTCAAATGGTATGTCCTTCAAATTTAATTACCATATTCTTAAATACTTTATATTTTGTTCCCCTACTGTTTTATGTATCATTTTTGAGTGGGTGACCCATGTCCCCTCTCTTTTAAATTTTTTCTAAAACCATGTATCATAGTCGTTATGCTGCATAATTTTCGTCTCAAAATGCCTCTCTCTTTTCTCAAAATTATTTTATGTTATAAAGTGAATACTCAAAGCTCTTATTTTTAAAGGGGTATTCACATATATATCAAAATTTTCTATTTTAAATTCTTGGATTTACATACATGAAACCCGCTTTCCCTTTCTGTGGGTTTAAAGTGACATAAAGATCATGTCTTTAAAGCAGTTTTTAAAACGTTATGATTATGAAATGAAACCCATTTCTTTTATGCTATATGGGTTGTTTATGAAATGATTGATGATGATATATGTGGCTCACATGATAATAAAGACATTTCAAGGGTGCGCCCAGATAGCGCTCCAATGCATTGGGTAAAGACTTAATCTCTAGAGATGACTTTTTAGACTGATACCTTGGTGAATAACCTTGGTAATTTTTAATGACACCTTGGGGATGGACCTTGGTGAAACGAAATGATTGTAAATATTAAATGTTGCAGCCACATCTTCAAGTTACGAAAAAAATTATTTTTATTATGATATATCTCATGATTTCTTTCTCATGCCTTAAAGTTCTTTTCATGACCTTATTGAAGTATCTCAAGTTCACATGAAAAATGTTTCTCTTGTTTCCCTTACTGGGCCTTCTGCTCACCCTTTATTTTGATGTCTGTCCCCAGGTTATGAGATGCAGTAATGAACCTAGGATGAACATAAGGAGAAGCCTTTCAAGTGTTTAAGATGAATGCTTTATGTTTTTTTTCATGTATTATGTTCCTGGTTTCCAAGACACTAAACCTTAAAGATCCTCAGTTCCTTGTAATGAAATGAAAGTTTATGTTATAAAAAGACAGGATGCTATAGTTGATATCAAAGGATGGTTTAGTTATTTGTGGAAATTAGTATATAAAAACTTTAGGAAGAACCCTATAGAAAAGTTTAAATATAGGAAAACTTCCTGGTATTTTGGTAAATATTGAGTGAGTGGTTTATCAAACAAATACATCCCTGTCTGGATACGAGCAGGTAGAGGCGGCTCTGGCACAGATGTACATAGGGGTAAAACCTGAAAACACTGCTTTGAGCTAGACTCGAACGGGAACTGGTGCACGATAACGGGCCTTGCTGCACTCTTGGTTATGACACTCTCGGAGGATATGTTTGGTTAATCACAAGCTTTTTATGAATCATTATGAAGGAATTATAGAGAAGTGTAATTGTCTAAGAATGAAGTCTTAGTTAAAAGATTCATAAATGAAATAAGTTTCTTACTAAGGTTTTATTCTTTTAGAAAATGGCGGGAAATAGTAGGAACTGTGCCGATGGTGACCGCAATGCACCATGTGCTGACGGCCCTCCGATGGAAGCCGGAATGGAAACATTCATGCGAATGATGAACCAACTGACTCAAGTTATGAGTAATAACTTGAATCAAGATGAGAGGTCGATCTCACCATGAAGAGAACATCACTTTGTTGAGTCCTTCATGCGTCAAAGACCACCATCATTTAGTGAATCTACGGACCCTTTGGTTGCAGAACAATGGATAAGCTCCATTGAAAAGATCTTTTCTGTACTCCTTTGTTCAGAACAAGAAAAAGTCACCCTTGTTGTTTATCGCCTAGAGGGATAAGATGATCAGTGGTGGTCACTGGTCAAAAACACAAAGCCTAGAGGAGAGATGGAAGCTATGGAGTGGGAAGAGTTCTGGGGAATATTCTTTAATAAGTATTTCCCTCGTTCCATGAGAATGAGAATGGAGAAAGAGTTTCTCAAGATAAAGAAGAAAGAGAACGAATCTGTTGGAAGCTATGAGATGAACTTCACCCGACTTTCATGATATACCTCTAGCTTTGCCATGGATCCAAGTGGGAAGGTTGATAGATTTTTCGGTGGGCTGAGACCTCATATGCGGAAGAATTTAGCCAACCGGGACTACGATAGCTACGAGGAGATCGTGCGGAGTGTAATGAAAGTTGAGCTGGAGTTTGGTGAGACACAGTGGGTCTCATAAATAAAATGAAAATAAGAGATCATTGGAGCCCATTTTAGGGAAGACTTTTGATCAGGGAAGAGGTGGAAAGAAAATGAAACTTACCACAAGCAATAAATGTGGGAAGAAGCATACGGGGAACTGCTTGGTCAGAAGTGGCAAGTGCTACAAGTGTGGAAGAGGAGGCCATATTGCTCGGAATTATCATAGTGAGGTGAAGCCTCAACTCCCCAACACTAACGATAGAGGAAAGATGGTTATGGCCTTACCCGAATTCCATTGCTTTAAGTGTGGACAGCTTGGGCACTATGCTAATCTCTGTCCAAATCCAAGGGCAGTGGAGGGGAATCACCATCAACCTTAGCAAAGTCCAGGGGAGAAAGGTCATGCTTTTTCTATCACAACAACTGAAGTTGAAGCTCTGAATGACGTGGTAGCAGGTACTCTTGTTGTCCTCTCAAAACTAGAAACTACTTTGTTTGATTTTGGTTCTACGCATTCCTTTATTTCTTCTAAGTTTGCAAAGAATTTAGAATCAATCCCCGAATTTCTAGAGGTAGAGTTGTCAGTCAAGACTCCAAGTGGGATTATCCATGCATCAACAGTGTTTAGAGACTCTAGTGTTTACTTTAGTGAGCACAATCTTATCGCAAATCTAGTAGTCATTCCCATGTTGGAATTCGACGTTATACTAGGGATGGACTGTCTCTCAAAGTATAATGCTAGGATCAAATGCAGAAGTAAGGAAATCTTAGTAGTCTTGAATAAACAACCTATAGTTATCTTCCAAGGAGAGATATCCCGAACTGATCCCTATCTAGAAGCACCTCCTATAGCTTTCTTTACGGAGTTAATCGGTGATGATGAAGAAGGAAAAGGGAGCATACAAATAGAATATGTTCCGATTGTTCAGGAATACATGGATGTATTTCCTGAGGAGTTACCTGGACCTCCCCTAGAAAGAGAGGTAGAATTCTCCATTGAACTCGTACCTGGATCACAACCGATATCAAAGACCCCATATAGAATGGCAAATGTGGATCTAGAAGAGTTAAAGAAACAACTCCAAGACTTGTTGGAGAAGGGGTTTATCCGACCGAGTGTGTCTCCTTGGGGGGCACCAGTTCTCTTTGTGAAGAAGAAGGATGGATCAATGTGGCTATGCATTGATTATAGATAACTGAACGGGATCACAGTGAAGACCATATATCCTCTTCCAAGAATTGATGATTTATTTGACCAGCTTCGTGGGGCTCAATTCTTCTCTAAGATTGACCTTCGATCTGGTTATCATCAACTGAGGGTGAAGAAGGAAGATATTCCAAAGACCGTCTTCTGATCAAGATATGGGCATTATGAGTTTACTGTTATGCCCTTCGGCTTGACTAATGCTCCTGCTATTTTCATGGATTTGATGAATAGAGTCTTTAAGGACTACCTTGATAACTTTGTGGTAGTTTTTATTGGTGATATTTTGATATATTCAAAAAGTCGTGAGGAGCATGAAGATCATATAAGGGTTATTTTGAAAACTCTCCGGAAGGAGAGGCTCTTTGGAAAGTTCATCAAGTGTGAGTTTTGGTTACAACAAGTGGCTTTCTTGGGGCACATCATAACCAATGAAGGAATCTCGGTTGACCCTGCAAAGACAATGGTTGTGGAGGAGTGGCCTCAACCCACAACAGTAACTGAGATTCGTAGTTTCCTTGGTTTAGCGGGATATTATTGGAGGTTTTTGAAAAACTTTTCACGGCTTTCTAATCCACTAACCAAGTTGACTCGAAAAGGGGTTAAGTTCATCTGGACAAAAGAATGCGAGGAAAGTTTCCAAGAGCTGAAGAAGAGATTGGTTACTGCACCTGTGTTAACACTACCCTCTATCAGAGAAGGATTCGTTATTTTTAGCGATGCATCTATGAAAGGGCTTGGGTGCGTCCTCATGTAAAATGACAAGGTAATTGCTTATGCATCTCGACAGTTGAAGATTCATGAGCAGAATTATCCTACGCATGATCTAGAGCTGGCGGCAGTTGTTTTTGCTCTAAAGATATGGAGGCACTATCTTTATAGGGAGAAATGTGATATATACACTGACCACCAAAGTCTAAAGTATATTTTCACATAAAAATAATTGAACATGAGACAAAGGAGATGGTTGGAGCTTATTAAAGACTATGATTTTTCAATTCATTATCACCCTGGAAGAGCAAATAAAGTCGCGGATGCGTTAAGCAGGAAAGAACCTGTTGTTCTGGGAACAATGAGGATCCTAGGAGATCCCTTGATTAAAGATCTAGTAAAACTGGACATGGGAATTATAAGGAAAGGGACATCATCAACCCTATCCCAAATGATTTCTCAACCTTCATTACTGTTGTACCTCTCGTATCCCCTCGTGGTTTAATTTTCATGATCACAATCACTTTCATGTTTATCTAATTGTGTTTTAAGTGTTTTTGTTGATAGGCAATTGATTTCCAAAGGATTGGCCCAAGAAAGCTGGCGAAGTGGACTGAAATTCAGTCCACCGGCCAACCGGTGTGATAGCACCAGCCAGCCGGTGGACCTGGCAGAGGCATTGCCCACTGCCAGGTTCCACCGGTCAGCCGGTGGCTCTGTCACCGGCCAGCCGGTGGCATCCTGGTACAATAGTGAGACCTACTGTCTCACCACCGGCCAGCCGGTGGCCGTCTCACCGGCCAGCCGGTGGCTCCTGGGCAGAAGCACTTCTCAACATCCAAGGCACCGGCCAGCCGGTGGAGCTGTACCGGCCAGCCGGTAGCCCAGTCAAACTAGCCGTTGGGTTTGACCAGTCAACCTTCTTTTGGCCTCCAACGGCTCCGAGGCCTTCTCCAACGGCTCCGAAGACTCCCCATGGGTTCCATGCCTATAAATAAAGGCCAAGGAAGCCCCGGACACCAACCGGAACTATTGTGAAGCCAACGGACACTTTTTCCATCATTCGGCAATCCTCCGGCGAGCCACTTCAAAGGAACCCCAAGTGCTCCAACCAACTTCCAATCCAAGGAGCACCTCAAGAAGCTTGGGAGAGCACGCTACATCAACTCCATCATCCAATTGGTGCCCAAGTCTTCCTCCAATACGGTTTTTCTTGTTTATTTATTTTGAGCGTTAATTTTGGGTTTGTGCCTACAAACCCCAACACCTTTTCTCATCCCTCTTTCTTTTGGGTTTCACATCACCATTAAGGTGTGAAGAGGTTTCTTCAAGCCTTTCCTTTTAAAAGGCTTGTGTCACCGGTGAGCTAGCTTTCACCCGTTAAAAAGGCTAGTGGATTCTTGCTATTCCATTGAAAGCAAGTGGGTTCTTGCTTAACCACTAAAAGCAAGCTGTAATAGGTCCTAGTGCTACCTCAAAGCCTAGTGGGTTTCTTGCTAAAACCATTGAAAAGCAAGCGGTAGGAATCTCTCAACGGTTGAGTTGGGAGCGGAGACGTAGGCCGGGTTTTGGCCGAACTCCGTTATCAATTTCGTGTGTCTTGCCTCTTTCTTTCCGCTGCATTTCAACTTTGATTTTTAATTTGTTAATCATTTTTTAAAAGGCAATTCACCCCCCCTCTTGCCATTCTTCCCGTCTTTGTTCCGACCTAACAATTGGTATCAAAGGGCGTATTTGAATAATTCCTTAAAAGGTTTCAAATTCAAAGATCCATTGTGATGGCATCCACCTCTTTCTCCCCCGAAGGACATTCTTTGGATCGTGCTCCATTCTTTGATGGAGCCGATTATAGTTTTTGGAAAACCCGCATGACCACATTTCTTAAAAGTATTGGTTATCCAATTTTTAAAATTGTTATGCAAGGATTTTCCCTCTCCTCTCCCGATGAGTCTAAATGGACCCCCAACGACATTGCAAATTTTGAGCTTGATGGCAAAGCCATGAACGCTCTTCATTATGGTCTTGACCGTAATGTTTTTAATTGCATTTCTTCTTGCACTACCTCTTACGATCTTTGGAAATTTTTAGAACTAACCTATGAAGGGACTAGCAAGGCTCCAAAGCAAGAATCCGATCAAAAGAAAGAACCCGCTCAAGAGCAAGAACTCGACGAAAAATTCAAACCCGCTTGCCCACTTCACAAGAAAAGGGCCAAGAAAAAGAAGGGAAAGAAGAAGGCTTTAAAGAAAACTTGGAGTGATAGCTCCTCCTTCTCTTCCTTCTCCTCGAGCGACAATGGTAATAATTGCCTAATGGAAAAACATGAGGTATCTTCCTCCTCTTCCTCCTCTAGTTCTTCTAATTCATTTAATCATCTATCTTATGAAGAACTCTCACATGCTAGAGATCAACTAGAAAAAGGTTTTCATGAATTATCGTCAAAATTTGTTTCTTTGAAAAAGAATTTCAAAAAACTTTCCTCCGAAAAAGAACAACTTCTCAAAGAGAAGGAGGAACTTTCCCTAAAAATCCAAAATTTCCCAAATGTCGATTCTTTGGAATCAACCATCAAGGACCTTAGAGAATCCTTAGCCAAGTTCACCCAAGGTGAACAAAATTTGACCAAATTATTAGGTTCTCAACGAGTATCTAGAACCACCAATGGACTTGGCTACACCAATATAGCTTCCTCCTCCCATGCACCCACTGTTTTTGTAAGGGGGAGCTCTAGTTTTAAATTTTGCAACTATTGTAAAAAACCCGGGCACCTCATTTATGAGTGTGATTGCAAAAATGCCCGCTACGGTCAACCCAAATCTATTTTTTATTCGGACGAATTTTATAGGAGAAGACCCGCCATGAGACAAGTATGGATTGAAAAATCCCTTCTAGTGAGTCTCTCCGGGCCTAAAATTGTCTCTTTTCAAAATCCCTCTCCCCGGTGACTTTTTGTTTTTATTTAGGGGGAGTTTGGTTTGTTTAAGCTTTTTGTTTCAATTCAAACTTTCAATTTCAAAATAAGCCCTTTTGATTTCAATTCCAAAATTTTCGATTCCAACTTTCAATTTCAACACTTGGTATCAAAATTTTCATTTCAAAATATTCAATTCGAATTTTTCATTCAAATCTTTCAATTCATTTTCAATTCAAAATTCTCAATTCAAAATTTTCATTTCAAATTTTTGATTCAAAACTTTCAATTCAAATTTCAAAATCTCAATTGATTTTTTAATTCTCATATCTTGTTTTTCAACCCTTTCCCTCAATCAAGTTTTATGCCCCACTCTATTTTGATAATCACAAAGGGGGAGAAATTTCTTGATTGATTGGGGGAGAATCCTTTTCATCATACTTAGCATTTCCTTTCAATTTCAGTATTTTACATTAATTGTTTTGGTGATTGTGATCATCAAAATAGGGGGAGATTGTTGTACCTCTCGTATCCCCTCGTGGTTTAATTTTCATGATCACAATCACTTTCATGTTTATCTAATTGTGTTTTAAGTGTTTTTGTTGATATGAAATTGATTGCCAAAGGATTGGCCCAAGAAAGCTGGCGAAGTGGACTGAAATTCAGTCCACCGGCCAACCGGTGTGATAGCACCGGCCAGCCGGTGGACCTGGCAGAGGCATTGCCCACTGCCAGGTTCCACCGGTCAGCCGGTGGCTCTGTCACCGGCCAGCCGGTGGCATCCTGGTTCAATAGTGAGACCTACTGTCTCACCACCGGCCAGCCGGTGGCCTTCTCACCGGCCAGCCGGTGGCTCCTGGGCAGAAGCACTTCTCAACATCCAAGGCACCGGCCAGCCGGTGGAGCTGTACCGGCCAGCCGGTAGCCCAGTCAAACTAGCCGTTGGGTTTGACCAGTCAACCTTCTTTTGGCCTCCAACGGCTCCGAGGCCTTCTCCAACGGCTCCGAAGACTCCCCATGGGTTCCATGCCTATAAATAAAGGCCAAGGAAGCCCCAGACACCAACCGGAACTATTGTGAAGCCAACGGACACTTTTTCCATCATTCGGCAATCCTCCGGCGAGCCACTTCAAAGGAACCCCAAGTGCTCCAACCAACTTCCAATCCAAGGAGCACCTCAAGAAGCTTGGGAGAGCACGCTACATCAACTCCATCATCCAATTGGCGCCCAAGTCTTCCTCCAATACGGTTTTTCTTGTTTATTTATTTTGAGCGTTAATTTTGGGTTTGTGCCTACAAACCCCAACACCTTTTCTCATCCCTCTTTCTTTTGGGTTTCACATCACCATTAAGGTGTGAAGAGGTTTCTTCAAGCCTTTCCTTTTAAAAGGCTTTTGTCACCGGTGAGCTAGCTTTCACCCGTTAAAAAGGCTAGTGGGTTCTTGCTATTCCATTGAAAGCAAGTGGGTTCTTGCTTAACCACTAAAAGCAAGCTGTAATAGGTCCTAGTGCTACCTCAAAGCCTAGTGGGTTTCTTGCTAAAACCATTGAAAAGCAAGCGGTAGGAATCTCTCAACGGTTGAGTTGGGAGCGGAGACGTAGGTCGGGTTTTGGCCGAACTCCGTTATCAATTTCGTGTGTCTTGCCTCTTTCTTTCCGCTGCATTTCAACTTTGATTTTTAATTTGTTAATCATTTTTTAAAAGGCAATTCACCCCCCCTCTTTCCATCCTTCCCGTCTTTGTTCCGACCTAACAATTGGTATCAAAGGGCGTATTTGAATAATTCCTTAAAAGGTTTCAAATTCAAAGATCCATTGTGATGGCATCCACCTCTTTCTCCCCCGAAGGACATTCTTTGGATCGTGCTCCATTCTTTGATGGAGCCGATTATAGTTTTTGGAAAACCCGCATGACCACATTTCTTAAAAGTATTGGTTATCCAATTTTTAAAATTTTTATGCAAGGATTTTCCCTCTCCTCTCCCGATGAGTCTAAATGGACCCCCAACGACATTGCAAATTTTGAGCTTGATGGCAAAGCCATGAACGCTCTTCATTGTGGTCTTGACCGTAATGTTTTTAATTGCATTTCTTCCTGCACTACCTCTTACGATCTTTGGAAATTTTTAGAACTAACCTATGAAGGGACTAGCAAGGCTCCAAAGCAAGAATCCGATCAAAAGCAAGAACCTGCTCAAGAGCAAGAACTCGACGAAAAATTCAAACCCGCTTGCCCACTTCACAAGAAAAGGGCCAAGAAAAAGAAGGGAAAGAAGAAGGCTTTAAAGAAAACTTGGAGTGATAGCACCTCCTTCTCTTCCTTCTCCTCGAGCGACAATGGTAATAATTTCCTAATGGCAAAACATGAGGTATCTTCCTCCTCTTCCTCCTCTAGTTCTTCTAATTCATTTAATCATCTATCTTATGAAGAACTCTCACATGCTAGAGACCAACTAGAAAATGGTTTTCATGAATTATCGTCAAAATTTGTTTCTTTGAAAAAGAATTTCAAAAAACTTTCCTCCGAAAAAGAACAACTTCTCAAAGAGAAGGAGGAACTTTCCCTAAAAATCCAAAATTTCCCTAATGTCGATTCTTTGGAATCAACCATCAAGGACCTTAGAGAATCCTTAGCCAAGTTCACCCAAGGTGAACAAAATTTGACCAAATTATTAGGTTCTCAACGAGTATCTAGAACCACCAATGGACTTGGCTACACCAATATAGCTTCCTCCTCCCATGCACCCACTGTTTTTGTAAGGGGGAGCTCTAGTTTTAAATTTTGCAACTATTGTAAAAAACCCGGGCACCTCATTTATGAGTGTGATTGCAAAAATGCCCGCTACGGTCAACCCAAATCTATTTTTTATTCGGACGAATTTTATAGGAGAAGACCCGCCATGAGACAAGTATGGATTGAAAAAACCCTTCTAGCGAGTCTCTCCGGGCCTAAAATTGTCTCTTTTCAAAATCCCTCTCCCCGGTGACTTTTTGTTTTTATTTAGGGGGAGTTTGGTTTGTTTAAGCTTTTTGTTTCAATTCAAACTTTCAATTTCAAAATAAGACCTTTTGATTTCAATTCCAAAATTTTCGATTCCAACTTTCAATTTCAACACTTGGTATCAAAATTTTCATTTCAAAATATTCAATTCGAATTTTTCATTCAAATCTTTCAATTCATTTTCAATTCAAAATTCTCAATTCAAAATTTTCATTTCAAATTTTTGATTCAAAAATTTCAATTCAAATTTCAAAATCTCAATTGATTTTTTAATTCTCATATCTTGTTTTTCAACCCTTTCCCTCAATCAAGTTTTATGCCCCACTCTATTTTGATAATCACAAAGGGGGAGAAATTTCTTGATTGATTGGGGGAGAATCCTTTTCATCATACTTAGCATTTCCTTTCAATTTCAGTATTTTACATTAATTTTTTTGGTGATTGTGATCATCAAAATAGGGGGAGATTGTTGTACCTCTCGTATCCCCTCGTGGTTTAATTTTCATGATCACAATCACTTTCATGTTTATCTAATTGTGTTTTAAGTGTTTTTGTTGATAGGCAATTGATTGCCAAAGGATTGGCCCAAGAAAGCTGGCGAAGTGGACTGAAATTCAGTCCACCGGCCAACCGGTGTGATAGCACCGGCCAGCCGGTGGACCTGGAAGAGGCATTGCCCACTGCCAGGTTCCACCGGTCAGCCGGTGGCTCTGTCACCGGCCAGCCGGTGGCATCCTGGTTCAATAGTGAGACCTACTGTCTCACCACCGGCCAGCCGGTGGCCTTCTCACCGGCCAGCCGGTGGCTCCTGGGCAGAAGCACTTCTCAACATCCAAGGCACCGGCCAGCCGGTGGAGATGTACCGGCCAGCCGGTAGCCCAGTCAAACTAGCCGTTGGGTTTGACCAGTCAACCTTCTTTTGGCCTCCAACGGCTCCGAGGCCTTCTCCAACAGCTCCGAAGACTCCCCATGGGTTCCATGCCTATAAATAAAGGCCAAGGAAGCCCCGGACACCAACCGGAACTATTGTGAAGCCAACGGACACTTTTTCCATCATTCGACAATCCTCCGGCGAGCCACTTCAAAGGAACCCCAAGTGCTCCAACCAACTTCCAATCCAAGGAGCACCTCAAGAAGCTTGGGAGAGCACGATACATCAACTCCATCATCCAATTGGCGCCCAAGTCTTCCTCCAATACGGTTTTTCTTGTTTATTTATTTTGAGCGTTAATTTTGGGTTTGTGCCTACAAACCCCAACACCTTTTCTCATCCCTCTTTCTTTTGGGTTTCACATCACCATTAATGTGTGAAGAGGTTTCTTCAAGCCTTTCCTTTTAAAAGGCTTGTGTCACCGGTGATCTAGCTTTCACCCGTTAAAAAGGCTAGTGGGTTCTTGCTATTCCATTGAAAGCAAGTGGGTTCTTGCTTAACCACTAAAAGCAAGCTGTAATAGGTCCTAGTGCTACCTCAAAGCCTAGTGGGTTTCTTGCTAAAACCATTGAAAAGCAAGTGGTAGGAATCTCTCAACGGTTGAGTTGGGAGCGGAGACGTAGGCCGGGTTTTGGCCGAACTCCGTTATCAATTTCGTGTGTCTTGCCTCTTTCTTTCCGCTGCATTTCAACTTTGATTTTTAATTTGTTAATCATTTTTTAAAAGGCAATTCACCCCCCCTCTTGCCATCCTTCCCGTCTTTGTTCCGACCTAACAATTACTAGATAAGATCAAGAAGGCTCAGAAAGAAGATCCTTTGCTGCAGGAGAAGTTTGAGAATGTAAAGGATGGGAAGTTCCCTGACTTCAATATTGATCAAGAAGGTGTATTGAAATTCCGTACAAGACTATGTGTTCCATATATTCTGTAGATAAAGAAAGAACTGATGGATGAAGCTCATAGCTCTACTTTCTCTATACATTCGGGAAGCACTAAGATGTATAGAGACCTTCGTGATCATTATTGGTGGGATAACATGAAGAGGGATATTTCTGACTACACTACAAGGTGCTTGGTGTGTCAGCAAGTAAAGGAAGAATGACAACTTCCTAAGGGGGTATTACAACTGCTACCCATACCAGTATGGAAGTGGGATAATATCACTATGGACTTTGTAACTGGTCTCCCAAAAACGTCCAAAGGAAACAATGCGATATGGGTTATTGTGGACCGTCTCACCAAGACCGCCCATTTTATCTCTATTCGGGAAGATTTCTCTCTGGATCAACTTGCCAAGATATACGTAAGGGAAGTGGTAAGGCTGCATGGGGTACCACTATCCATCGTGTCTGATCGTGATCCAAGATTCACATCAAAATTCTGGAGAAGTCTTCAACATGCTCTGAATACTGAATTGAATTTTAGTACGGCCTATCATCCTCAAACCGATGTCCAATCTAAAAGGACTATTCAGACACTCGAAGAAATGCTGAGATTATGCTCAATGGAATTTAAAGGTGGATGGGATCAACACCTCCCATTAGTGGAGTTCTCCTATAACAACATCTTCCATTCGAGTATTCATATGGCACCCTATGAAGCTCTGTATGGAAAGCGATGTAGAACTCCTACTTGTTGGGATGAAACTGGTGAGAGAAAGCTTCTTGGGCCTGATCTCGTGCAAGAGATGACGGAACAGGTTCATGACATCCAACAACACATAAAGGCTGCTCAGAGTCGGCAGAAGAGCTATGCTAACAATCGTCGAAGGGACTTGGATTTTGGTTTTGGCGACAAAGTCTTCCTTCGAATTTCTCTATGGAAGAGAGTCATGCGGTTTGGGAAGAAAGGGAAGCTCAGCCCTAGGTACATTGGCCCCTATGAAATCCTTGATCGCATAGGAGCAGTGGTCTATCATCTAGCACTTCCACCAAACCTAGCTCAAGTTCACAATGTCTTCCATGTATCTCTCTTGAGGAAGTACATACCCGACCCTTCGCATGTACTGAACCCAGAGGTGGTACAACTGGAACATGACCTCTCTTATGAGGAGCGGCCAGTAGAGATCTTAGACCATAGAGACAGGGTTCTAAGAAACAAGACTACCCACCTTGTGAAAGTGTTGTGGAGGAATCATAAATATGAAGAAGAGACTTGGGATCCTGAGGAAACAATGAAGCAAAAGTACCCTCACCTTTTCGACTAGGCATCAAGTATAAATTTTGGAGACGAAATTTCTTAAGGGGGGAAGAATGTAACGACCCAAAATTTTTAAATAGTATAATAACTTACTCTTAATGATTTAATAAAGATGTTAATGGTTAATGCAGAAAGAGGAGTCGATGTCTTCTTCCAGTAGACTCAAACCTTATGAAGCCCACTTATCAGAGCTTGGGAAGGAGGTGGCATCTTTGGGCTTCGCTTTGGACCAAGCCCAAGCCGAACTCCAGCGTGTCAAGCTTGAATGGAAACGCATACGGGAGAAGTTCAAGTTAGTAGAGATTACTACTAGGGCAATGTTATCTGAGCCTCCCTCAGATTCTCTCACCATAGCACACCTTACACTTAGGTCATATGCTGGTGTTATAAGGGGATATGTGACGAGACCCTAGCTTCTTTGTGTAATCCTTTGGGATGAATAAATTTAGATTTCTTCCTTTAGTGATGTTTGTGAAATTTCAATTGTTCGGATAATTTTAGGATATATTTTATTGATGAATTTTGAAAAAGGGATATTTTAAAATATTTATGTAAACCCTAAATAATTAATGATGTGTAATGATTTTCAAAAAATGGTCTTCTACAAAAGTGTTCGGTAAGGAATTTGGAGTCTAATAAGATCAACTTAATTTTTGATGAATAGTAAATTATGAATAGTGATTTTACGCTTAAGATTAGTAATGTGACCAAATGGATTAGTAATTTCACTCAAAGAAAGTTTTAATATAAATTAGACGCATAGATTAAGTAATGTGATTCAATAAAATGGGTAAATAACGGTTTCATAAATTATTAATCAAGTATTAGTTTTTTGGGGTGAATAGTGTTTTTTAATTAAAAATTAAATTAAAAATATTTAGAAAAATATTTTTATAAAATGGACTTTATTTTTGAACTCAGAGCACCGATATTATGTTATTGTAATTTTTGGGGTTTTTTCTAAAGAAATGAATTTTCAATGAATAGTGTTTTTATTTAAAAATTAAATTAAAAATATTTAGAAAATTATTTTTATAAAATGGAGTTCATATTTGTAATTAGAGCGTCGATATTTGGTTAAGGTGAAATTTTGGGGTTTTTCTGAGAAAGATGAATTTTCAGTGAATAGTAAAAAAACAGTTTTAGGGTTTCGGTATGTCTAATGACATCATAGTTGTGTCATGGTGATTTCATGAGATATTTTAAGGGTTGTACGACCTTAGGTGATGAATTATTGTTTTGGGGGGCCCATGTGGCCTAACTTCATGGGAAATATCATGAGAGAGCACATGGTTTTGAGTAAAGCACTTGTGAGGTGTCCCTTGGCCATTAATGCCCTGTCCCCTCACTTTCCCTATAAATACCAAGCCCTACTCTCATCCTTTCGACTCAAAAACCATCCTCAACGAAGTTCTAGTCTCCTTACCTCCCAAGGAGTCCTACCAAGGTGCCCCCAAGTCCTCAAGGTCCAAACCTTTGAGTTTTAAGAGTTACGTTTTAAGGTAAGGGATCCGACCTCTCTCTTCTTTTCAAGTAATCTCTTTTATGTAATTTCTTTTATACTCCATGTTCTTATGTGGGAGTATGTTCTTATATATTCATATTACTTCCCTTTTCATGTTCATATGATGAGGGACCCCATCTTTCTCTCATCAATTCTTTTTAAGAATGTTTAAGTGGCGCCGTTAGGCTGCCGAAATTTTAAGGGGATTCTTTCACCCTTCTCATTCTTTTCAAAGTTCTACTTTCATGTCAAGTCTTTCAAGTTCCTTTTTAATTATGTTGGGGTATGATCTCTATATCTATCATAATGAACTCTTATGTTAATATGATGAGGGACCCTATTTGATCTTTTCAATTCATTTTTGTTGAAGTTTTAAGTGACGCCGTTAGGCTGCCGAATTTTCATAAGAGAAATCTAATTTTTGTCTTCCTTACATGTTTTTCATTTCAAATGGTATGTCATTCAAATTTCATTACCATGTTCTTAAATACTTTATATTCTGTTCCCCTACTGTTTTATGTATCATTTTTGAGTGGGTGACCCATGTCCCCTCTCTTTTAAATGTTTTCTAAAACCATGTATCATAGTCGTTATGCTGCATAATTTTCGTCTCAAAATGCCTCTCTCTTTTCTCAAAATTATTTTATGTTATAAAGTGAATACTCAAAGCTCTTATTTCTACAGGGGTATTCAAATATATATCAAAATGTTCTATTTTAAATTCTGGGATTTACATACATGAAACCCTCTTTCCCTTTCCGTGGGTTTAAAGTGACATAAAGATCATGTCTTTAAAGCAGTTTTTAAAACGTTATGATTATGAAATGAAACCCATTTATTTTATGCTATATGGGTTGTTTATGAAATGATTGATGATGATATATGTGGATCACATGATAATAAAGACATGTCAATGGTGCGCCCAGATAGCGCTCCAATGCATTGGGTAAAGACTTAATCTCTAGAGATGACTTTTTAGACTGATACCTTGGTGAATAACCTTGGTAATTTTTAATGACACCTTGGGGATGGACCTTGGTGAAACGAAATGATTGTAAATATTAAATGTTGCAGCCACATCTTCAAGTTAAGAAAAATGTTATTTTTATTATGATATATCTCATGATTTCTTTCTCATGCCTTAAAGTTCTTTTCATGACCTTATTGAAGTATCTCAAGTTCACATGAAAAATGTTTCTCTTGTTTCCCTTACTGGGCCTTCTGCTCACCCTTTCTTTTGATGTCTGTCCCCAGGTTATGAGATGCAGTAATGAACCTAGGATGAACATAAGGAGAAGACTTTCAAGTGTTTAAGATGAATGCTTTATGTTTTTTTTCATGTATTATGTTCCTGGTTTCCAAGACACTAAACCTTAAAGATCCTCAGTTCCGTGTAATGAAATGAAAGTTTATGTTATAAAAAGACGGGATGTTATATGCTTTCTCATGAGCCAC
This sequence comes from Viscum album, assembly GCA_963277665.1. Classification (NCBI taxonomy): domain Eukaryota; kingdom Viridiplantae; phylum Streptophyta; class Magnoliopsida; order Santalales; family Viscaceae; genus Viscum; species Viscum album. The sequence goes on along the minus strand of OY728139.1, from coordinate 1,489,092,016 downwards.
CTATTCACATATCCCAACAACATCGATCACCTCCAATATGTGCCTACCATCCTAACCCCACTAGAAACCCCAGGGTCACATTATTTCCTATTACCGTTCAAAAAACTAGACCCAAACTCCCAATGATTCATACATTACTAGAACTAGGCTCAAATGCCCACTAAAGCAACTCACCATGCCTCATGGATTGTCATCCTCATCAGGCTCGACAGATCCTCGATGTTTCCATCCAACAACCCGACCTATCACATAATCTAGGTCCAACCACATGGAAAAACATCACCTTGGGTGTCATCATAGATCAGAAGCGTTTATCCACACTCTATCCACCCTTGTATTGTACATCTAAGTTCAACACCAATCATCATAACAAACAACATCAAAACAGCAGTGTCAGGCATCTGAATGATCTTACCCTTTTAAAACTTGCCTTAAAGCCAACTACATGCGCTCAAGGTGATTCCCTTATAAATAAAGAAAGGTTACACCATGCCTTTTATATAAACTTGATGGAAATTATCGTGTAATGATTCCACCTATAAAGCATCCACCCATGCTTCACACTTTGAATCACTAGAAACATTGGGCTAGCCTCACCTATGACTACCCCTGATTACCCAAACCCAATAACTCGTGGACACTACCCAAGTCACATTCTAAAAACTAATAGTTATCCCAATGATCCATACACATCAAGCCTCACACAATTCATTGCTCATGGTCAACACTCAAGCCCCTATTCTAAAACACACAGCTCCTAGCACACCAAAAATCAGTCACTTTCTTTGGGTCCCACACCCATAACTACACAACCACTACTAATGACACCACAAACTAAGACACCCATTTCAGGGTCCAATTCACAAACTTCATAATCACATCACACAAGGGTCACCACATCCATGCTATTATATGACACCTCACAACCTCAGGTTCACAGCCTAATTGAAGGCACAAAAAGTGACATCCTTTTATCTAGCACATTCAAACCCATCAAGGCCTCACAACCCATGAAAAGAGTCTCAAAACTAGGGCACCCTCACATAACAAACCACCCATACATAGGGTTAGATAAAAATATAAGGGGTATTCATCTCCAATTTCCCTAAAGGTTTCATGATTTTTAATTTCCATTTAAGTAAACTTTACCATTTTAAAACCTAAGGATTCATTTTTCAAAACCGTTCATTAACTAATAATTCCAAATTTTTAAACATTATTTTAATTCCATGATTCTTGGTTTTGGTTGAATAGAATTTCATTCACAAGTTATAATAAGAAAACACCTTATAAGTTTCTTACTGACACTTTATTTAACCAGAACCATCACCTTACAAGTCATTTATACCTACTTATTACTCAGAATTTATATGAGGAGTTTGTTCAAGTAGAGTGCCTTAGTACACTTATATATAACCCATGTGAATGGTTGTAGACACTTTAAATAAAAACCCTTATAAATCATTTACAACCATAGAAAGCTATGAATAACCCAGTAACATAGACCATAGATAGAAAATATACTACCTGCATAATGAATCCCAAAGAACTATCAATAACATGAAGCATACAAATAACCTATCAATCCTATGTGCCCATCATGATTCATGAATGCAAACCCTCTCTTTCCATGCCAGTAAAAGTGATAAAAAAACTCATAAATCATTAATATCACATCCAAGTGCACCACTCGAGGTGGAAAATCAATCAACAGAAAAAGCAAAAGGCAAAAAATCATCAATTTCCCACATCTAGAAACTTCATTTTCCCCCATGTGTGGGGATATAGGCACCTAGGAATGAGATCATTACCAAGATCCAACAAGATCTTACTCTCCACTATACTATTCACAAATAGTAAGACAAAAGACACCCACTTTGTAATGTCCCATACTATGTTCCACTATGATCAATGCCCCAAGTCAGTGTTCCACATAAACTCAGGCACACCTCCTCGTACGCTAGAGGTTTCCAACTAGTAGTGTGAGTTTGTAGTGATACATTGCAGAGACTATACCTTCTTATCATATTTAAGAAAACAGCAAGAATAATATCAATAGATACAACAACCGGTATAAGAAGTAAATGGAACAACATACAGAAAGTGCCAACCATAATCCAAATGAAACATGATATAACAATGAGATGCACACTCTACATGTCAGGCAGTTATGCAATTAAAACCCAAATACTCATATATAGAAAAACCCTAAACATGGTCCTGAGTCCAAAACCAGTCCTAACATCTCGTACTCCATTCTACCAACCCAAACATAAACCAAATCCAGTTCATTATCTTGAACCTGTACCTGAAAATAAGTAGAATCTTCTCAGGTACCCAAGTGTCATAGTGGCTCAAGTAGGGTATGAGTACAACTTAGTAGTCCACCATCAATGGTATCTAAAGCAATAAAATTTTAAACAATAGTGTATACAGATAACTATGGGAGAAATAAACAATTCATAAAAGGAAAGAAATTTTAAAACAACCATTTATTAATTAACTAGTTGTCCCTCAGGTTCTAAGGCGACACTCGGGCCAACCAAACCTACCCCATCCATTGTCAGTCATCTAAACCATATGCCATAGGGGTCACACACTTTAAGTCAAAAGGGGAATTCTTTAAACAATTTTCTTTAACCCAAAGAACCTTGTAACATCAATATAGGTTCCCATAATATATATATTGGTGGGGCCTAGAGCATCAGTCTAGCCCGACCCAAAGATGAGGAGCATCAGTCCAACATCCCAACCACACAATACATCAGTGGGGCATAGAGCATCAGACTGGACCAACCCAAAAATGAGGAGCATCAATCCAATAGCCCAACCATACTAATATTCATGTCTTTCATGGTTCATTATAATTAACACATTTAACTTCTTTTCATTTACCATTTATTCATAACCACAACCATTGAACATTCATTCAACCATTTAACAACATGATCCATGCCCCTTTAAACATTTATCACACTTACCTTTAATCATATCGTAGCCCAATTAACATTTAAAGTTACACCAAATAGCCTTTGTTAAATACTTGGAGGCCACCACTTAAACATGGGTCTTTCTCTTTTAAAAACAAAATAAGTCCCAAGACCTTCATTTATATTAAAACTATTCAAAGATCCATTAATAATTTTTCACAAAAATGGGAAACCACACCCTCATTTCAAATAAACATTTGGAATCCTTTTAAAGTCCCCTTGAGGTCAAAACCTCATTTCAAAGCATCGTCAATTTTAAAACATAGTTTTCCCTCATTGAAAATCACAACCGTATCAAAATCAAAAACACTCCATTTAAACCATTTCAAAAACGTCCTAGGAATTTCATAAAGCTTAACATAGGTAACATTTCAAATCATCCTTTTAACATGTCATAAACACTTATCCATAAATTATACCAAGTATCCCTTTAACCATGATAACATACCAAATGAAAATTACAACCCAGTTACTTTGAAACATTCTATATATTATCATTTCCAATCTCATTACACCATTTTGAGGGTTTGGCATACCCTGTGGATAGCCCTAGGTCTAGTCTCAAATCATCAATGGACCCAACAAGGTCTGTGAAGTGTCTCGCACATCAATTTAAGGCCCAAATTACTTTTCTTATTCAAATAAATTAAAAATTCAGCAAGAAAGAGAATTGGAATGAACATATACATGAGGAAAACATCAAGACTATGGGAAAAATATTGTATACCAATTACTTTATGCTCGTAGACAACCACTTTTCCAATAACAACCCTTGATCGAACTATAATTTCCTCAAACACCTGGGTAAAGAACTCCCTAGAAATAGGGTTCATGAGCTTCTGAAGAAGAGGAACAACCAAGCAAAACCTCTTCTATAAAATAGAGATAAACAGAGTCAAAGACTTACTTGGAGCTTTGATTTTCACTCAAATACACCTCAAATTCCCTATAATCAAAATATAATAAACTATGGAAGAGATGGGAGCTCTTGGTTCTCACCCTAGGCTATAATATAAGAAATGAAGAGGAAAATCAGGTGAAATTGCATAAGGTTTGGGAGGGAAAATGTATTTTTCCCACTTTTAATGAGGTACACGCTTTGGACACACAGTTTTCCAAATGGTGTGCCAACCTTATGGTCTCCTCTAACCAAGAGGAAACTAAGTCGAATGGTTTCTTTGGTCATCTATATGGTTTTTCAAACCATGCAGATACCATGCATTCCCCTCGGTCCAAGAGGGACCTCTAGCCGCACGGGCTCTTGGGCCACCTCGCACGGTTTGTGAAACATGAATCCTCCTCCTATAGGATGTATGATTATGGTTCATGGTTAGTACTAATAGTGCATCAATAGTACATAATGCACTACAAGTCCCATTTTCTCCCTTTTCTATTTCCCAAACCCCTGAGACACTCCTGAGACCTTCCCAACTCCAGGGAAGCATTTTATTAACCATTTAAAAAAATATTTTAACCAAAATTTTAAATAAAATGTACTGTGTCATAGGGTTTGGATCTTAAATTTGATGTATTGATGAAAATTTTGATGGAATATGCTCATAATGATGTAGGATACGTTGGGTACATCACAGATGATATTGCATTAATTAATAATGCGAGAAAAGATATATCCTTTTTTCCCTTGACAAAATTTGATATCTCAGGCCCTTAGATGAGAATATAATTGTCTAGATAAATTCATGTTCATGGTGTTATATCGGCGATCTCATTTCTGGAATGTCAAAAAAGGATATCAAACATATATGTTGATGGATTCGGCATGCAACCTATTTGAAATGAGATATTACAATAAATGGATTATATTACATGGTAAATGTTCGTATGGGGTTAGATTTTTGTAAGGTAAAATATCCATGTGGATCAACCCTTTGCATTTTTTCTAAGATCGAAGTACTCATAGGTGGCTCGAAAGAAGTTTGGAGAAGTTCGGTTAAGTAAAAGCAAGAAAGAGGGGATTACACATCATGTAACTGCATTACATGATGTGACATCCCATTTTACTGGTTGTTTCATGACATGAAAGGGGTATTCATGACATGAAAATTTTCAGGGTTTTAAAAATAAAATAAATCATTGAGGCGGTGTGTTTTTCGGTAGAACTCAACCTCAGGGCATTATACATCGTGTAAGGCCCTAGAACTGTATTTTTTAAAACATTTCAACCACTTGGGTTTTTAAAAAACTATAGCTTCTACTCCCCTCCCTCTCATACCAGGTGACCCAACACTCCCCTCCTTGTCATTTTAGATATCCCTTTGATGAGGATCGATCGTAGGCTTCCATTTTTTATCTGTACTGACCCGTCTTTGATATAAGGTATGATCCACCACTATTCTTGAGTTTTATTTGATCTGTTTCCTACCGTTTCTATTTTACATGTGATGGTGTACAATCTCCATGTTTTTATATGGTTTTATTGGTGGTTGGTTGGTGTGGTTATGTCGCGACATCCTCAGGTGAATGCAGTTTTTGCGGGAGAGGTGATCGTGATCTATTGCTTTGATATGTTCTCTTGCGAAGAACATCAATGGAATTTTGAGGTATGGGATTCAATGATTCTCTATTTATTTACATGAAATCATATAGTGAGAATGTTTTAGCCCTTGGATCACAATCAAATTAACCTAATAATTATATGAACCAGATTAAAGAAATTGGTATCGATTTTATGTTGTTGTTTTATACCGTGATAAAAATTTACCTCTTGATTTGCTAGATAGTGTGATATTTATACCCTGCTTGATTTAGCATGTTGTTCTTGATGTAAATTGGTAAAGAATTTAAAGCTAGAATTAATTGATAATTAATTGGATAAAATATAAATAGGCTTGTTTAAAGAATCTAGTTGTTGTTGTAATTTAGTGATAATCAAATTGATACAAGTGAGTATGTTTAATGGAATTGGTTGATGAACCTGAAGCATTTTGATACTTATTGATAAAATAGTTAAAGGCATGTTAAATTAATTTTTGAATTAATTTTCTGATAGCTTTTGATAGCTAGTTTCTTAGGTTTCCCATAGTTGGAACCTATGAATAATAAATCGGTTAATTTAAGATGGAATAAGAACCAGTTGTGTGATAAAGTTAATGACTTGTAGGGCCTGAGTAGCCCACTTGCTTGTAATGGCTGAGTGCTTGTGCTTTGGAGTTGTGATAGCTCATTGTGTGTGAAGTTTGAATGCTTGATTTGGGGATGAGAGCCCATTGTTATGTTTGTTCCTGGTACTTGTGATATGCTCTGGATATGAGACTTGTGGTTGTTAGGGAAGGGAGGCCCATATGTGACGTGAGCCTGGGATGGCTGAGCCTAGAGGTCTGTTGTGGTATGTGGGGGTAGGGAGGCCTAGTGGTTGCAGCACCAGTTGATGCCTATAGTGGCGAGATGCATCGGTTTATGCATGTGGGTGTCGGGGAGGACACCAGGGATGATGGAACGGGTTGAAGATGGGCTTACCCATTGATGTGAAAGTGGTTACTATTTAATCTATTGTTTTTTATCTACTTTAATTTCCCCACTGATTGAGTTATATGGTCTTGCTTACCATCCTTCCAAAAGAGGATAAGATGCGTGGGGTATGCCACGTGATTTTCGTGTTTAGATTCTTGAGGATGGATGGGTCTACACTCCTACTATAGGTGGTAAAAACTTGATGAGTATCTCATCTACTCACCGTGTTGATTCCCTTGTATTTGGTATCTTAGAATGCTTTTCTAAAATTACTGGGAATATGGAAAATAGTAATGTTGTTGAATAAATGATGTTAACCCATGGGGTTGGAGCTTGCTGGGATGAAATGTTGAGGTTGTGATTCTGAGAAGTTGTGGACTCATTTTGGTTATGTCTAGAGTACATGAAACTTGGTTCTAATATTAATCGAATGTGATGTGTAAAAATGATAATAGTAAATTAATGGTTAAATAATTAATTAACTTAAAGTGAAAGTAATAAAAAGTGATAAAGTAAATTAATGTATCTCTTTAAATGGTTGTGTGATTATAGGATATCTAGTCTTAATAGTGTCATCCAGGAGTCTGAGAGACGTTATCTGCAGATGAGTCTAAGACTAGGTTTTTCCCATAGTGTGGTTGTGAGATATATTATATCCTGTAATTTTTGTGTTTTGATACACTACTCCACCCTATCGTTTAGGGAAACTGACATCCCGATGATTCTGAGCCCTGAGGGTGTTTTCCCTAACATCTCGATGGGAGGATGGATGTAAGACTACCCCCTTTGGCCCCACTCTCTTCTCTTGGTAGTTATTTGTGTTGGTATGGACAGTGGTTAGTTTTCCCCATATATGTGTATAGAGGGTTGTACTGGATGGTGGTTATTCACGCACATATATTCTAGATAAAGTTTCATATGAACTATTATAGGTGTAACGTGTATAGGTTGTGATGGATTGAGGATCCTTACTGGGTGTATGGGATATTATGGCTTGAGGTATAATACCTAACATATGATACATGTTATGTGAGCTATGGTGCCTCCTAAAAAAAATACCCGGTTACTTTGGTTACATTCACGTGGTGGTGTGATGCACGAGGTGCATATTGACGCACAAGGTGTGTGTTGTGGTGCTTCGCCCAGGTGTCTTTGGACCAACCTTTTTGGAGAGATATGCTTGGGATGTGTGATGTTGGTGCAAAGTGAAAAATCAGTAAGGAAGTGGTAGTATGGTACCCTTGATATTCTTTATTATATTATATACTCTTGTATGTGATACTTGGTGAGAGTGTCCATGGTAAGGCTAGAAACATAGTATACTTGTTTAGATGATGAGTTAGTTTCACTTATTGTTCACTGTGCTTTAGCATACTTTATTTACTTTTTCACGAAAGGCTTCAGGTCTCTTAGAGCAGGTTGGAGATCAGGCTGGTTACTACTAGCTTGCGGGTTTTTCAGGAATTGTTCGGGCTTCTTGGTCATTGTTGTTTTACTTTCTTTTGGTACTTATAGTTTTCCCTTTTAGTTGTAGTAGTTTTTCATGACATTACATATGTTTACTTGGGGTTTCTTTTATATTGTAGTCTAAGTAGTAGTTGGTTGGTGTCTGTCTTATCCCATTCTTGCGTATGTGTTCTCTTAGAGGGTAATGCCTCCCATTTGTGTGTTTACTATGTCATCGGTGCTAGTCGCCAACCTAGGGCCTACTAGAGGCGGGACTCGGGGGTCATTATCTCTCTTCTCAAATTGCCAGCCCAGGAGGGGTACACTTTGTGGGGAGGGGGTCGTGATAGAGTGGTATCAGAGGTCTAGTTGAGGGATAGGGTGGAGTTTGGAGTTAGGCACATGTGAGATTGTATGGGTTGGTAGTGAAATGGTGCCAGTCAAGTTTATTAAGCACTATGAACACTAGAGATAGGCTAATACATAGGTATTTAGGTCCCCTATGATCTAATGCATGGACCTTTAAGTTTACAGTGGCTACTAAATGAGGTGATACTGGTTGAAAAGTAGAGACCTAAGAAATGATCATGCATCATTATTCTTTGCGCCTGTGTTTTAATGGGTAGACCTTGGGATAGGTTAACCTAAAATGAATAAAATAAAATAATCAATTAATGTTAAAGTCTTACATATTCCATGTTTCGGATCTCTAATTTTTTTTTATTTTACAGGTATGGCTCTAGGTTGACGTCACCATCAGGTTCGCGCAGATGATGTTCAGCAGGTGGCATCAGTAGATCACTGTAGAGTAGAGGTTAACGATGACGGCACTTGGAGGAGGACACTCCAAGAGTTTCAGTGCCAGAGTATACAGAAGTATGGGGTCTCCATTTCAGATGTATTCACAGAAGACTGGTTGAAGGAGATTGAGATAGCTTTCAGTTAAATCTGTGCTCAGAAGGAGCATCAGGTATCATTGGTTGTGACAATGCTACGTGGGGAAAAAAGGAAATGGTGGTTCTTATTCCTCGAGGATCTTGAGAAGTCATCAGTCTCATGGGAGAAGTTCTGAGATAAGTTCAAATCTGAGTTTCTTTATTCAATCGGTAAGGCGACCAGTCTCCAGGAGTTTCTTAGCCTTTGATAGGGGAGATCTAGTGTGTGAGAGTTTGGAATCTATTTCAAGAACCTTTTGATATATTCTTTGGACCTACAGCTAGATGAGGAGGCCAGGGTAAGGCATTTCGAGGAGGCTTTGCCTCTAGAGATCCAGTGCCAGTTCACCCCATTTATATTGACGAAATATCTCGAGGTGTGGGAAAGGGTAGAGGTCATTGAGAGTAAGATAGATGGAATAGGATCTTCATGAGAGGGGAGTCATTGGGATTCCTCACAAAGTATATCTATGGTCTAGAGTTCCTAGTTTTTAGGGAAGAAGAGTTTACGGTCAACTGGGGGTAGGTCCCAGCCCTGAGTATCTCATTTCTCTGGGTGAAGAAGCTCTCAGGCCTATGCTAAGGGATCAGGAACTTGTTTTTCTTGTGGAGATGGAGGTCATTAGTAGAAAGAGTTCCTAGCCTTTTTGAGTGGTCATCATGCATCAGGTATTCCGCTTCAGGTTCCTTTATTGAGGCAATTCCAGCCAAGGAAGCAGCAGCAGGTCACACCAACTTTAGATCATAAGAGAGAAGATAGGGAAGGAAGAGGACATCCCTGGAATTATTCTTATCCTCATAGAGTAGAGCACGTCCATGGAGGTGGTTTTCGTTAGGGTCAGGGAGGTTGTGGAGTGGGTCATGGTCAGGTTCATGCATTATCACTGCCAGTGCCAGGCGAACCAGACATCATTCGAGGTGCCCTTTTCTTATTTTCTACTTGGGTGTATTCCTTGTTTTATTTTGGAGAGACACACTCCTTCATATCACGTACCCTTTTCCATGCCTTGGGACTTGAGGTAGAGAGGCTTCTAGTGCCCTTGGATTTGACTATGCCAGTTGGAGGTCGAGCTGACTTGTTTGAAGTATGTAGAGACTATGAGCTAGTGATGGGGAAGCACCGCTCTTGGGGATATTTCCTATGTTTATGAATACAACCATATGATGTAATCCTCAACAAGAGTTGTTTGTATTTAGTGTTGGATATCGTGGATTGCTTCCAGATTCAGGTGGTATTCATTGATGAAGATAGAGAGCCAGTAGTGTTTGTTGGTGAGAGAGACCCTTAAATGGGTTTGAGGTGTGTTCCTTCCTTATCATCCGTAATGGATGAGATGATTTTAAGATCATCAAAGGTTAATTTTTTGGCATTTCCCATGGTCATGGAAGAGTACCTTGATGTCTTTCCAGAAGAGGTTGTAGCGTTACCCCCTTGATGGGAGATTGAGTTCGGGATCGAGCTAAAGTCAGGCATGTATCCTATCTTAATGTATCCATATAGGATGGTGCCTTATGAATTGAGAGATCTACGTATACATCTTGATGGACTATTGTAGTGTGGTTTTTTTTGGCTGAGCGGGTCATCGTAGGGTGTACTAGTTTTTTCGTGAAGAAGGCTGATGGTAATTTGTAGTTGTGTGTCGACTATCATCGCTTGAACAAAGTGAAAGTGAAGAACCGATATCAACTTCCATGGATTGATGACTTATTCAATCAACTGAAGGGTGAAATTTGGTTCTCAAATATCTATTTACAGTCAGGATATCATCAGATGCGTGTGAAGGATGAGGATATCCCGAAGACTACTTTCTGTTATCATCATGGGCATTACGAGTTCGTTGTGATTCCATTCGGTGTGATGAATTCTCCAGTTTTTTTTCATGGGGTTGATGGACGTTGTGTTTCGTAAGTTTTTAGATAATTTTATGGTGGTCTTTATCGAAGACGTCCTTGTGTACTCCGCATCTGAGGAGGAGCATGCAGATCATCTTCATGTTGTTTTGGGAGTTCTTCGTTAATAGTAGATGTTTGGGAAATTGTTGAAGTGTGAGTTTTGGGCTCGATAAGTTCGTTTCTTGGGGCATGTTATATCCCAGTAGGGAGTATCTATGGATCCATCAAATATATAAGCAGTTGTGTCTTAGGAATCCCCCAAGATAGTGGCAGAGGTGTGAATCTTCCTTGGTCTTTTAGGCTATTACAGGAGGTTCATATCCAATTTCTCTCAGGTTGTGAATCCTCTGACAAGATTGAACAGAAAGGATCAGGAGTTCTTGTGGACTGATTAGTTTCAGGCAGCTTTCGAATATCTGAAGGAGAAGTTGGTCACTTCTTCAGTTATTTTTATGCCAGCAAAAGGAGTTTAGTTTGAGGTATTATGTGATGCTTCGCATATGGGGTTAGGTTGTGCTCTGATGCAGTAAAGATCAGTCATTTCTTATGGGTCTTGGCAGTTTCTTCCCCATGAACTTAACTATTCCACCCATGATCTTGAGTTGGTGGTGGTAGTATTTTCCCTAAAGTTGTAGAGACATTACCTCATCAGTGAGTGCTTTATGGTCTTCGTCGATCATAAAATCTTGAGGTATGTTTTCTCCCAACGTGACTTGAACTTGCGCCAGTGTTGGTGGATGGAGTTATTATAAGACTATGACTTCAAAATTTCATATACACCTGGAAAGGGGAATATAGTAATCGATGCACTGAGCAGGAAGTCACGTAGTGATGCAGTGCGTGAATCATGTGATTCCTGGAGAGTGATGGAATAACTTTCATCATTACATCTGGATATGGGAGAAGTTGGGGGTAGAGGTTGTCTTTTTCAGATGATGGTGTAGTCATATCTGGTGTAGTAGTTGGAGGAATCCTAGTTGGGGGATCTTGAAGTGGAGTTCTGGAGAGACTGAGTTGTTTATGGCGAGGCCCCTAATGGTTGTTCTGAGGATGAACAATATCGGGTGTTGTTTCAGGGAAGGATCTTTTTTCCTTTGGTGATGTGTGAGATGGTTCTTAGAGATTTCCATAGTTCACCATTAATAGTAAATACTGGATTGAAAAATATTCACTAAGCTTTGAGGAGTCAGTTTTGGTGGCCTAGGTTGAAGCATGTAGTTTTAGATTGTGTGTCTCAATGTTTAGTCTTCCAAAAGGTGAAGTTTGAGCACCATGTTCCTGGTGGTTTTCTTCAGTCATTAGATGTTCCTCAGTGGTAGTGTAATAATATCTCGATGGACTTTGTTACTGGTTTACCTCGAGCTCAGGGAGGCTATGATGTTATATGGGTGGTGGTGGATCGTTTGACTAAATCATCCCACTTTATAGCAATCAAGGAGTAGAGCTCAGTGGAGGTTTTGTCGAGGTAGTATCTGGAGGAGGTGGTGAGACTCTAAGGAGTCCCAAGGATGATCATTTCCAATCAAGATCCTCATTTTACCTCCAGGGTGTAGATAGGTCTCCATCATGCTTTCAGTTATCAGCTATTTCTTAACACTTCTTTTCATCCGTAGATGGATGGTCGGACAAAGCAGACCATCTAGACTCTTAAATACATGTTGTGCTCTTGTGTCCTGGATTTTGGAGGTTCATGGATGAGGCGCTTACCCTTGGTAGAGTTTTCTTACAAAAATATTTTGTACTCCACCATTAGTATGGAACCATTTGAAGCCTTGTATGTCTAACCTTATCGTTCTCTTTTATGCTATATTGGGTTTGGAGAGTCAGTAATTATCGGGCTAGAACTGGTACAGAACACAACAGAGATGATTTAGGTGATTCGCAAGAGGATGATGGCAGCGCAAGATCATAATAATTCCTATGTTGATCATGGGAGGAGACCTCTAGAGTTTGATGTTGGGGATCACGTTTTTATGAAGGTGTCTCCCCATCATGGGAATTTAAGGTTTGTTCATGGGAGTAAGCTTTCTCCCCAGTTTTTTGGGCCTTTCGAGGTGTTGGCTCATTTTGGATTAGTGGAATATCGGGTAGAACTTCCATCACATATGAGTTGGATACATGGTGTTTTTCACGTGTCTTATCTCTCTTGTTATCATCATGACGACTCTCACATTATATATTGGGGAGAGATCGATGTTAATGATGATACAACCTTTGAGAAGTGTCATGTAAAGATCCAGGACCACCAGGAGAAGGTGTTGCGTGGGCGTTCTATCCCCTTAGTCTGTGTCTTGTGGCGGCACGGTGGCATGGAGGGGAGTACTTGGGAACGTGATTTGTAGATATGTGCTCAGTACCCTGATTTTTTTGATGTTTATCTCTTCTCTTGTAATGTTTTCTGTTTGGTGGTTGTTGACCCCTTTTTGTTATAAGATGGCTTTCTCTTGTTGTTTATTGTGTCTTGTTTTCTTTTGAGAGGTATCTCCCTTGGGAGAGTGTTTAGGAGCTGGTTGTGGTTGTTGCGTGGATTTGTGCTTGTTCCACTAGTGAGGCGATGAGCTCCTGTGGTGGAAAAAGCTTTGAGAGGTATCTCGAGGGGTGGTTGTTCGGATGACCACTTTATGTTTTCTCTCTAGGTTGGTTTTGGATTCTCGAGGACAAGAATGTTTTGAGAGGTATCTTATGTAAGGTCCTGGATCTACATGGATTAACCCTTGGCATGTTTTTGAAGATCGAAGTACATGGAATTGGATCGAAAGAAGTTTGGAGAAGTTCAGTTAAGTAAAAGTGGGGAAGAGGGGATTACACGTCATGTAAGTGCATTACACGGCATGACATCATGTTTCACTGGTTGTTTCACGGAATGAAAGGGGGATTCAAGGTGTGAAATATTTTGGGGTTTGAAAAATAAAATAAAGCATTGTGGTGATGCATTTTTCGGTGGAACTCGACCTCGAGGAATTACATGATGTGAAAGGGAATTACACGTCATGTAATGCCCCGACACTATATGTTTTTAAAACATTTCAACTGCTCGGGTTTTCACAAAACTGGAGCTACTGCTCCCCTACCTCTCATCCCAAGAATCTCTACACTCCCCTCCTTGGTGTTTTAGATATCCCTTTGATGGGGATCGATCGCGAGCTTCCATATTCGATTTGTAGTGATCCGTCTTCGATGTAAGGTACGATCTACCTCTATTCTTGAGATTTATTCGATCTGTTTCCTCTTAATTCTATTTTCCATGTGTTAGTTCATGATATCCATGTTTTTAATTGGATTTTCTTAGTAGTTGGTTAGTTTGGTTGTGTTGCGGCGTCCTCGAGTGGATGCAATTTTTACGGGAGAGGTGATCGTGATCCATTACTTTGATCTGTTCTCATGCGAAGAACATCAATGACCTTTTGAGGTATGGGATTCAATAATTCTCTATTTATTTACGTGCAATCATAGAGTGAGAATGGTTTATCCCTTGTATTGTAGTGGAATTGACCTAATAATTATATGAACTGGATTAAAGAAATTGGTATCGATCATATGTTGTTGTTTTATACCGTGGTAACAGCTTGCCTCTTGATTTTCTATATAGTGTGATATCTATGCCCTACTTGATTTAGCATGTTGTTCTTGATGAAAATTGGTAAATAACATAAAGCTGGAATTAATTAATAATTAATTGGATAAAATATAAATAGGTGTGTTTAAAGAATTTGGTTGTTGTTTTAATTTGATGATAATCAAATTGATGTGAGTGAGAATTTTTAATGGAATCGGTTGATGAACCTGAAGCATATTGATTATTATTGATAAAAGAGTTAAAGGCATGTTAAATTAATTATTGAATTAATTTGATGATAGCTTGTGATAGCTGGTTTCTTAGGTTGTCTGTAGTTGGAACCTATGAATAATAATTCGGTTAATTAAAGATGGAATAAGAACTGCTTGTGTGATAAAGTTAATGTCTTGTAGGTCCTGAGTTGCCCACTTTCTTATGATGGATGAGTGCATATGCTTTGGATTCGTGAGAGATTGTTGTGTGTGAAGGCTGAATGCCTTGATTTAGTGTCAAGATCTCATTTCTACGTTTGTTCCTGCTGCTTGTGATGTGTTCTGGATACGAGACTTGTGGTTGTGGGGGTAGGGAGGCCCAGATGTGACATGAGCTTGGGATGGCTAAGCCTAGAAGGTTGTTGTGGTATGTGAGGGTAGGGAGGCCCAGTGGTTGTGGAAGCATTTGACGCCTAGAGTGGCGAGATTCATTGGTTTATGCATGTGGGTATCGAGGAGGACACTGGAGATGATGTAACGGGATGAAGCTGGGCTTACCCGTTGATGTGAAAGTGGTTGTTGTTGAATCTATTTTTTTATCTGCTTTACTTTCCCCACTGCTTGAGGAAGATGGTCTTGCTTACCCTCCTTCCAAAAGAGGCAAAGAAGCATGGGGTATGCCACGTGCTTTCTGTGTTTAACTTCTCGAGGATGGATGGATCTACGCTCCTGCTATAGTTAGAAAAGACTCGATAGGTAGCTCATCTACTCACCATGTTGATCCCCTTGTGTTTGGTATCTTAGAATGTTTTTCTATAATTCTTGAGAATATGGAAACTCGTAATGTTGTTGAATAAATGAATAAATGATGTTAACCCATGGGGTTGGAGCTTATTGAGATGAAATGCTGAGGTTGTGATTCTGAGAAGTTGTGGACTCGGTTTGGTTATGTCTGGAGGACATGGAAATTGGTTTTGATGTTAATGGAATATAATGTGGAAAAATTATAATGGTTAATTAATGGTTAAAGAATTAATTAACGTAAAGTGAAACTGATAAAAAGGGATAAAGTAAATTAATGTAGCTCTTTAAATGGTTGTGTGCTTATAGGATATCTAGTCTTAGCAGTGGCAGCCGAGAATCTGAGAGACGTTAGTTGTAGATGAGTCTAAGACTATGTTTTATCCATAGTGTGGCTGTAAGCTATATTATATCCTATACTTTTTGTGTTTCGATACGCTACTCCGCCCTTTCAGTTAGGGAAACTAACACCCCAGGGATTCTGAGCCTTGGGGGGTTTTCCCAACATCCCGATGGGAGGATGGATGGCTGACTACCCCCTTTGGCCTCACTCTCTTCTCTTGGAAGTTACTTGTGATGGTATGCACGATGGTTAGTTTTCCCCATATATGTGTGTGGAGGGCTGTAATGGCTTGTTGTTATTCACGCACATATATTCTGGATATAGTTTTCTATAGACTACTATAGGTGTAACGTGTATAGGCTGTGATGGCTCGAGGATCCTTACTCGGTGTATGAGTTGTGATGGCTTGAGGTATAATATCTGACGTATGATATATGTTATGGGAGTTGTGGTGGCTCTAGGAAACTACCTGGTTACTTTGGTTACGTGCACGTGGTGGTGTGATTCACAAGGTTCATGTTGACACACGAGGTGTGTGTTATGGTGCTTCGCTCAGGTATCTTCAGGCCAGCCTTTTTGGAGAGAGATGCTCAGGACGTGCGACGTTGGGGTTAAGCGGTAAACCAGTGAGGAACTGGTAGTGGGGTACCCTTGATATTCTTTATTATATTATATACTCTTATATGCGATATTTGGTGAGAGTGGCCATGGTGAGGCTGGGAACATAATATACTTGTTTAAGTGATGAGTTAGTTTCACTTGTTGTTCACTGTGCTTTAACATGTTTTCTTTACTTTTGCATGAAAAGCTTCAGGGAGGGTCCTACTGAGTATACAATTATACTCACCCTACATTATATAAATTGTTTTAAGGTCGCTTGGAGCAGGTTGGAGATCAGGCTGGTTACTACTAGCTTGCGGGTTTTGCAGGAGTTGTTCGGGCTTCATGACCGTTGTCATTTTACTTTATTTTGGTACTTGCAGTTTTCCCTTTCAATTGTAGTAGTTTTTCATGACATTACATATGTGTACTTGTGATTTATTTTATATTGTATTCTGAGCAGGGGTTTGTTGGTGTATGTCTTATCTCTCTTTTTCGCATGTGTTCTCTTGGAGGGTAATGTCTCACATTTGTGTGTTTACTATACCCTTGGTGCTAGTCGTCAACTCGGGGCTTACTGGAGGCGGGACTCGGGGATCATTATCTCTCTTCTCACATTGTCGGCCCAGGAGGGGTACACTTTGTGGGGAGGGGCGTGACAATGTTGGTGCGACATTAACTTCTTTCTCAATGAGAGTCTTGACGTATTGCTAGACGCTAAACTTGGGCTTTAGACGGTTATGCCTGATATAACTAAGAAAGAGGTCTAGGGGGTCATACATTGTGTGTATCTGAGATCTCAGTTAAATTCAATTATTGAATTTAACAAGTTAGAATAAATAATATTTATTCGAATTTGGTTGGTCGTCATAATTTAATTACAAGTTATTCGAAAGAATAAGTGAGTCGAATAATAATAATAAATTTTTTATATGCAAGTTTGATGAATATAACATTTATTATATTTAACACAAAATAATGTAGTGGTATTTATTTATTAAATAGTCATTATTCAAAGATCGGTAAATGTTGATGAAGAAAATCAGATCTTAATGGTTCGATTGGAAGTGGTATAAATGATAATTGTTTATATTCTTTGTGTGTTGCACGTGTTAAGTGATTATTATTATTATTATTATTATTATTATTATTATTATTATTGGACATGAGGTCAACTAATAATTATTAGGTTCGAAAGGGGCTTATGTGCAATTTGCAACTCTAAGCCTAACATAATAAATATTTAATTATAACAATTTCCATAATCACTGTTGGTGTGCACAATGGATATAAATACTCTCTCAAACCATAGGGAGAGACTCTCTTAAACCCTAGAGAGAGATCTAAAGATCTGGAGCACACTCTCTCTTCCTCATCTCCCAGACTATTGAGGTAACATTAAGAGTACTTTCTCCTTCAAGAAGATTTCAACTGTCATCAACTACAAATAATGAAAGCGATCAATATCAGTCATGCTAGCACTCGATGATTCTACGACGACATTCAGAGATTGTGGTGCGCTTGTAGATCACTGTTAGAGGGATCGTGCACTTGGATCCTGCAGCGCAATGACAATACAACGATATCTAATCAACTGGATCATCAACGAAAGAAGAATTACAAGTTGTGGTAATTTTATATTTGTTCATAAATTAATTACAAATTACATGTAAAGACCCTCCTCTTTTGATTCCGACGTTTTAATCTAGTCAAGCAATCTACGTTTTTCATTTGACATGACGTTTTAATTATACACGGCAACGATTACACGTAAATTAAGATTGAAAACCGAGTTTGTCATACCATCAAAGGAGCTTCCACTACATCTGAAACCTACAAATATTACACATATATATTCTATAAATTTATATAATATATAATATTATATGTATATGTAACAAATTTTATATATATTGGAATAATAATAAAGCAACATCATTAAAAAAATAGGAATGCACGGTGGACATATTTTCATCTCGAAAGTCAATTTGAGCTCATTTTTTACTAAAAACACCACTGAATATTTTTTTATTGAAAATTCAATTAGAATTTTAATAGAAAATAAATTTAAAAAAATATACTTGATCCTCTGATATGTGGACATAGTAATTACAAACGGTCAGGAAAAGAGTATTACAAAGTTACAAAGAAACACACAAACGCACATACAAGAAACTGAGGATATTCGAACCCGAGACCTCTCTGACACCCCATTGAGTCCTTTGCTACTAAACTAAACCCTGAGCAGTGGACATAGTAATTTACCACATTTCAAACATCAACATCATCGGACCCTTCCACCCGACAAATATGTTATCATTTTATTATAAAAAAATACAAGGGGAAAATGTTATTTAAAGAAATAATTTTATGCTGATCGTTGAAAATAATGTGACGCATAAAAATTATAATGCGATGGGATGGGATGCATGTTCAATGATAGTCGTCGTCCGTCATCGTCCTCCTCAAAGGTGCGTTCTGTTCTCCAATTCTCATTTAATAGGGAGCATCGGGAAAACAGGAAAAATAAAAACCATGTTGGAGAAGATTGGATTGCCTTCAAAGCCATCACTGAGAGGGAGTAATTGGGTGGTCGATGCTTCTCATTGTCAGGGATGTTCTTCGCAATTCACCTTCATCAATCGCAAGGTTTGTTCTGTTGTCCACTTTTTCAATCGGACGATCTCTAATTTCTGGAGGACGGCCAGGTCGATAAGCATGCGTTCAATTGTTTTTAATTTTCAAAACAATGGCTTCGATTTCGATTTCAAGCTTTTGACTGCCCTGCGATAAGTTCGCTGCGCTTGTTGTGAAAATTGGGTTTCTTCGAGAACCTTTCCTTTTTTTTGGTTGAATTGGTCCAAAACGGAAAATACGCTGGTGTACACCTTCACTGAACACAGGGAAGCAGTGTAGTGGTTTTGCCGGGAATGTGATACCTAAGCGGGATCGTTTATCCTGGGCTGATTATCCAGAGTAATAATGCCCAGGGTGGATGTAAATTGTAGCGTTCAAGTTGTTTGAACGAACCAGAGAAAATTTCTGTTATCTCTATGTGATTATAACGTTCCTTTCATTCCACATTAAAAATGATTTCCCCAGAATGATTATGCTGCTTGCTTTGTTGTATGACGGATAGATTAGGCTATTTAAATAAAGGCAAAGGTTGAGATGTTGTCGCCTTTTAAGGTTAAGACATTCAATATTAAAAGCGAATAGTTTTGTCCATGCACAATATGCTTGAATGCCGTGTATGGCCATTTGAACCTTCGAAACACAGAACTGTCACCTTGCCTGTTAGTGCGAGTGGGATGTTTTGTATGTGAATTTTAGTTTAATGGGTGGATCATTAAGGACGTGGATAACAGTTGCAAAAAAAAGCTATGACAGTGTTTGCGAGTTGATTGATATATTCTTATAGATAAGAATGCTATATGCTGGAATACTCTCAATACTAACTTATTGCGATTCTCAATTTAGCTCCAGGTTGCTAAACTCAAACATTAAGCGTAAGTGAGTCTAGGTGCTGGGCTATTGTCAAATATTCACTCTTTCTATAAGACCATGTAGGTTACAATGGATTTTGTTTTTGAGGTAATGAAATGGTTAACATAATGAAAAAAATGTGTTTGATATGCATGGGAATGACGAAATATAATGAAAAGAAAGATGAAAAAATTGACACTTGGTATAATTAAACTAGGCAAGGAATGAAAGTAAATAAATATAAAACCAATTCTGTCCCCCTCTCCATTCTTCCATCCCATTCTCCCTCCCTTTCCATCATACTAAGCAAGGGAGAAACCTCATTTCTATTACCATCATGTCTATTCTTGTATACCAAAGGGAGCCTAAGTCGTTAAATTATGGACTAGCAATGTTTGTTTAACTTAGATGCTCCCTCAAGTACGTGATACACCTCAAATTGGTCCACATGGGTCGATATTTTTTTGCTTACAAATTTCTCTATTGGGGATTGAAGACCTGTTGAAAGTCATATTGTCAATGGAATTGAAGTATTGAAGTTTAAGTATTAGCTTGCAGACTCGTGGAACCTGTGTTGCTTGCATGCAAGGAATTGTTTGGAATTCTACATTTGATCGGGAGTGTTTGGATTGTTCTTCGGCATTTTCTCATCACTAATTGGTTTTAGGACGAAACCTTACTAAAAGTGAATGTTGTATGTGAAGCCTTGTATCTCATGGGCTGTATTTTATTGCCATGCCTATTAATGATGCCATTCTGCAGACTTGTCAATTTCTGTAATTTTTTTTTACAGTAATCAATTTATCATTTAGTGCTACTCTTTGTAGCAAGCTTGTGTTATTTAATGAAGTTCAATGTCAATGAATTTACTGTGCTTAATTTTTAACACTTCTGGATAATGATACTGTTATAGAATTAGATAGATCCCACCTAATCTGACTTTTAATTATATTTGCAATTTTTCAGTGCTTGTTATTGCTTATGTAAAATCCTTTTCTAATTATGTGTTCTGGACATTCAGCATTATTGTTCTGGGTGGTGTAACTTGTTTTGCCTCTGCTGTATCCTGCAGAGGTTATGTCTAATCATTATTTAAATACACCTTAACTCATCTTATGTTCCTCCTTTTTATTCATAAGATGTTCCCTTTCTAACTCTCTTGGATATTCAGCATCATTGTCGCAGATGTGGTGGCTTGTTTTGTAACAGTTGCACCCAGCATAGGATGACTTTACGGGGGCAAGGTGATTCATCAGTCCGTATTTGTGAACCTTGTAAACATCTTGAAGAAGCTGCACGCTTTGAGATGAGACATGGGCGCAGAAGTAGGGCATCAAGAGGTATATATTTAATCATTATTTGTTCTAAGATGGCTTGATTTGTGCATTTTGTTTTTCTTCTTGTTTTTAATCTTTGTTAAATCTGAGATGGCTTGTGTGGCCCATGTTAACTTGTGCTTTCGAACTAATGGACATTTAACCATCTGTCACTGTACTTTTCATTGTTTTTTATGGCTCTTTAATCCCCTTGTTTGGTAATCGGCGCAGGTTACCTTTTAATTGTTTCTGTAATTTTAGTTTGGAGTTTTTTTATGTCTTTTTTCTCTTCCCTTTTCAATATCTTATCACACTCTTATCTTTTATTATTTTCCTTAGAAATTGTTTAATCCTTGTACTACTTGATTGGTTTCGCATTAAAATCTTGTATTCTAGTTGATGGTTCCTTGTGATTGAGGCTTTGAATTGAGTAGTATGTCTGCTTCAAAGCAGAGCTGTCCTGCCACACACATAGCCACTAATAACTGCTATATCTTCTCAGGTGGAGTGGAACCAACTATCATGAATGAAGATGAAAATTTAAGGCAGATTCTCGGTGAGGGTAATAAGCAATCCTTTCCATCCGCTCAGGAGTCTGACACGACCAGAGTAGTTTCTGATATTCAGAAAACCGAGTGCAGTGCTTCGTGCTCTGATACTCTTGAATCTTCCACCAAAAATGGTGGAAAAATATCCAGGAATCACTCTGTGGACGGGCTTGGCCACTCGACAAATGAGTTGGGATCAGCAAGTCCCGAGGAATTGCGTAAACAAGCTGTAGAAGAAAAGAAAAGGTATAGAGTTTTGAAAGGAGAAGGGAAAGCAGAGGAAGCCCTAAAAGCATTTAAGAGAGGAAAGGAGCTTGAAAGGCAAGCCGGGGCCTTGGACCTATTAGCGAGAAAAAATCGCAGGAAGTCAAGCATTAAGTCTGAAGTTAAGAAAGGCAAAGATGCACTAAATGAATCTGGTAGAAAGGATCATAAGTTGTCTCCTCCTTTGGGCAAGGAAGAGGATTATGTTGTGGATGAGCTGAAAGAATTGGGGTGGTCCGATGCAGATATTCGTGATGGTGGTAAAAAGCCCACTGGTGCGAGTTTAGAGGGAGAACTTATTGCTCTAATGGGAAAGAATAACGCAGACAAGGGAGCTCATGGCATTGACCAGACAGAGGTTGCGGCTCTTAAGAGGAAGGCTCTGATGCTTAAGCGTGAAGGGAAGCTTTCTGAAGCCAAGGAGGAATTAAAAAGAGCTAAAATTCTAGAAAAGCAACTCGAGGAACAGGAATTTCTTGTTGATGCTGAAGATTCTGATGATGATGTGATATCTTCTTTGATACGTTCTATGGATGTTGACGTGGTGGTTGAGAATGATACAAAACTTGGGTGTGATTTTAATTACAATGGCGTTAGAGATGATTTCAATGTTGAAAACTTTGATGTGACGGATGAGGATATGAATGACCCGGAATTAGTTTCTGCATTATCAGCATTGGGCTGGGACGAGGAGTTTCATACGCCTAATGTGGGTTTGCCACAGTCCGCAGATGTTGATAGAGAGGGAGTGTTGAGTGAAATACAGTCTTTAAAAACCATGGCTGTAAATAAAAAAAGAGCTGGTAATGCTTCAGAGGCAATGCAGCTGTTGAAGAAGGCAAAATTGCTTGAAAAGGACCTTGAGAGCTACACTTTCGATGGAAGGGATGTGATTGCAGAAGATGATTCGACTGCTTGTGAACATGTTCCGAAGAGTAAATTGGTGATACAAAGAGAGCTTTTGGGTCTGAAAAAGAAAGCTATTGCTTTGAGAAGGGAAGGGAGATTGGATGAGGCTGAAGAAGAACTGAAGAAGGGTAAAACTCTTGAGCAGCAGCTTGAAGAGATGGAGAGCACGGAAAATAGGAAGGCCATTCCCATCAATATCAGTAATCATGACCAAGAAGATGGGCAGGTGACGGATCGGGACATGGATGACCCTGCATATCTTGCCGTTCTGAAGAACTTGGGTTGGGAAGATGATAATAATGATCGCAAACTTGAGAACCTTGATTCTCAAATACCTTTACGGGCCCGAACTGGATCATCTGTGAGGAGCAAAGCTGAAATCCAGAGCGAGCTCCTTGGTTTGAAGAGAAAGGCCCTTGCTCTCAGGCGCCAAGGAGATGTTGAGTCAGCCGAGCAGCAGCTTAGAATGGCCAGCATGCTGGAGTCTGAAATGGCGGAGATGGAGGGTTCGAAGAAAGAGGAGACTGCTGAATTTTCTGTTAAGGATTCAGGGCAGAAGGTAGAAGAAAGTCGGGCCAGGGGCAGCAGTGCTCCTGAGGAAATCATGGTTCATAAAAGGAAAGCAGTTGCCCTGAAAAGGGAAGGAAAACTGGAAGAGGCTCGGGAGGAGCTTCGGCAGGCAAAGCTGTTGGAGAACATTCCGGAAGAAAGCAATTCACAGCCCAGTGATGTGTTTGATGATACTGCCATGAAACCTTTGTCTGGCCGTGAGCGTTTCAAGCTGCAGCAGGAGTCCCTCAGCCACAAGCGAAAGGCATTGAAGCTGCGAAGGGAAGGGCGAATGGAGGAGGCGGAAGCCGAATTTGAATCAGCCAAGGCTCTGGAAGCACAGCTGGAGTCTTCTCACGAGACAGCGAAGGCTTCTGGTGATAGAGGAGGAGCTGGGGATGATCTGGGCGTGGAGAATCTTCTGGATCCAGAATTAATGGCTTCCTTGAAAGCACTTGGACTGGAGAAATCTGAGCCCGAGCCTGTGGAAGTTGATCCTTCGAGTGAAGTCCTTGGCATGGAGAGAGTGAAGGCAGAGGAATGCATCAGGGCGGAGAAGATGAAGGCGATACAGCTGAAGCGTTCGGGGAAGCAGGTGGAGGCATTGGCTGCTTTAAAGCAGGCAAAATTGCTGGAAAAAAAGCTGAATCACTGAGCTTCATTGAATTCAAGATGGCTGAGATGGAACTATATTTGATGAGCCTCATTGGGTGGTGGGGAAGATGAGCTTCCCTCTGCGCCAGTACTGTTTTTGTCAATCTGATTGCTGAGCTGTTCACTGTAAAATTATAAGTTCAGTCGAGTTTGAGGTTTAAAATCATTATTCAATTAAGATTGAGTAGAAACGAGGGTCGCAACTGATGTGGGACGACTGTCAAAAGTCATACATTTAAGGTTTTTGGCAACTCGATAATAACATCTTTAGCAACTGTCTTTGTCGGCTGTTTTTGTTATTGAAGGAAGCATACAGCGAAGGTAAGTTAGACACATCCCTTGAAGTGAGCATATAGTGAAGAAGAATACATGTCATGGATGAGAAATATGTGTTAAATGATACGCAGATGTATTGGAGAACACATGGAGTGGGCAAAGTTCTCTGGAGGACCAGTGATACATACACGAGGGTAATCATGTATTTGACGGCCAGTGAAATTGTCTAGTGATCAATTAAAGAGTTTGAGGTGTGTTTTGAGACAATTTATTGAACGAGTAGGAGAATATGACTTGTGCACATTACACGCTACATTTCATATGCACATAGAATGTATGGATAGAGTAGTGAAGCTAAACTTGGGATGTGCTACACATGTGGGTATATATTGCTTTATGTCTTGAAGGTTTGACGGAGTTGATTGGAAGCGTTCTCATAAAGGTTACGGTGGCATTGAAGAACATGAGGATATACCTTGAATGTATACCAAAGTGTCTCCAATAGCCCACAGATTGATGACTAACACCAGGAGTATGTAAATGCAATATAGGAAACATTGCCCTTTTTAAGCGTAGGAAATGAGAAGGATCCACCAAACAACATCCAAACACAACAAATAATAAACTCAAATAATCCCAACAATACTATATAAGAATGCATGTAATTTTACATAATGCTAAAAAAGATATAACATCTCCGCAGATCAATACCTAGAAATCAAACACCTATAAGAAAATAACGACTCCTGCATTTGCCAACACTAACGTCACAAGCTAGTAAGGCCAAACCTGATCTCCCACACTATCCTGTAAACCTGCAAAAACAATATATAGTAGGGGTGAACATATGAATAGACTCAATAGGTTTCTCCCCAATAACTCTTTTACCGATGTGGAAGAAGTATGCTAAAGCTTCAGTGAGTAAATAGTGACACTGACTAGCTATTTCATCCTAGATCATCTATGAACCTGTTTCACCATAGACACACTTTCTAAATCCAAGTATAATATAAATATTACAAATCATGAAAATATAGAGAAAGATGTACCTCACACCCACTTCCTTATTGATGTAGTTGTTCTCATGTCTTAACGACATACATCCTAAAGCTCCCATCCCTTTCTATATCCACAGACCACATCATACCACAACTACAACCTCATAGTACTACAACTACATCCTGTTGGAGTTGGTGGTCTAGAACCAACTACTTTGTACTTTATTCATTAAATAAAAGCCTTATCACATCTTGATTGTTCTTCTGCGTGACATGTCATGTGATAATGTCCTAAGGACAGCTGTTGCATTAAAGGGTCGTAGCGGATCCCTGCTATGATGAGAACCCGGAAATGCCATAACACTGTTCTTGAATGTATGTTCTATGGCCGGATGATATTATTTGAGGGACACAAATAATACAGGTCATTAGGGGTGAGGACTCATAAAACTTTGAGGCACCTTCTCATGGTGTGCGCCCTTGGTAATATCCAGGAGGATATTATGAGAACGAGACCCGCCAGTAGGAAATCCACATTTCATAGTGTCATTGGATGTTCCTATCTACGGACGTGTGTATTGATCCTTAGACTTTAAGATTATTATTAATGGGTATTACAACTCGCGCACTTAGATGTATTGACGAAAACTGTGACGACACACTGTTCGCAGCGAGGTATGATACGTTGGGTGCGTCACGAGTAATACCGCATTAATAGATAATGCGAGAAAGGATTTGTCCTTTCCGTTCCATAACGGAAGTAGATATCTCAGGCCCTTTGATGAAATTGATATAGCCTAAATAAATCCATGACCATGGTAAGGTATGGGCAAGTTCAATTCCGGGAAGTCAAAGAAAGAATAATCAAGCACATGAGTTGATGACCCTAGCATGCAACTCGCTTGATTGGAGATATCGAGACAAAAGGATTATATTACACGGTAAGCGTTTGTAGGAGGTAACACGTCATTGCGCCGTTAACTTCTTTCTCTATGGGTGCCTTGGCGTGTTGCTAGACGCTAACCTTGGACTTTAGGCAGACTCAGCCTAATGCCACTGAGAAAGATGCCTAGAGGGTCACACACTAAGTGTGTCCATGTATCTCAGTTAAATATTAATTTAACAAGTTAAATAAATATTATTCCCGACTGTGGTTTAATAATTATTTAAGGATGTCTGATCGCATTTATTTTGACACTAGTTATTCGAGAGAATATATTGTGGACGAAATAATATATTTATTAGCGAGTAATGCAGTTAAATTTATTTAAGAAATAAATAGTCATTACTCAAGGTCTAATAAATGTGGTGGGGAAAAATGGAAAATAAAAGTACACGCCGTGTATATTAAATATACACGCCGTGTAGTTTTATGGAAAACAAGTACACGTCGTGTATTAATTATTACACGCCGTGTAGTTTTTCCAGTTGGGATTTTGAGGATTTAATATTATTTTATTAACTGATATTTATTATAATCAGTGTGGGCGCATGTCAAGAAATTAATAATTCGACATGGGGGGGTTCAATAAGAGTTAATGAAATAAATAAAACGCGTAACGCGTTTATTTATTGTCATAACTCTATTAACCTCAAACATGATTATAAATATCCTCACAACCCCAACATTTTAAAGAGCCATTTGGTTGTGCACAACGGATTTGGAAATACTCTCAAGCCAAGATAGAATTCTCTTTCCACCAAGAACGCCCTCAAGTTACGAGAGCAAGATCATCCACCGGATCAAGGCGGTCAAAGGCGGATATCGCAAGCGAAGGTTCTTCCGCGCTAGCACTCGGAGATCCCTTCGGCGACGTCCGGAGATACGTGACACACGTGTGGATCACCGCTAGAGGAATCCTGCACTTGGATTCTACGACGCAACGACGGATCACCGAATCGTGACCGGACACATCAACGAAGAAAGAATTCCAACGAGGTAATTCTTATGCATTAATTAAATTAATTATAATCAACATATTATAATCAACCTTCAAGTGATATCAAAGGGGTTATATCGTTGATTATAATTATTTAGTTTTTTCGTTGGTGATTTACGCATTTAATAATTTAGTTATTTCAATTCATGTTTAATCGTTCTGGAAATCTGAATCTCGAGATCTGTTCCTCCCTCGTTTCTCGTTCACCTCACAGAAACAGATTTTTCTTTTAATTTTGATTAAAATAAAATAGAGGAACTCATCCGGAGGAGCCAAACGTTTCTGGCCGTATAACACCAGAATACACGGCGTGTATTCGGAAGTACACGCCGTGTAGTCTAGGTTCAATGCATTGACTGATCCGCCAAATCAGGTCGTGTATTGGATTCTTTCTAAGAATTTAAGACACCCTGTGTTGACCAGAAACAGGTGGCACACGGTTTCCGGAATACACGCTGTGTGGTCCAATGAACACGGCGTGTAGTCCCTTCGGGTTAGGGTTGGGTTGTGTACTCCGTACACGGCCTGCCCGGCTGGAAACCGTGTAAACGCGGAAACTACACGGCGTGTGTCCCACTGTACACGCCGTGTACTCCGAAAATTTCCGAAGTACATTAACACGCCTTATCCCCGGACGTGTACTTCTGATGGACGGTGAAGAAAAGTACACGCCGTGTAGTCAGAACTACACGCCGTGTACTCACCCAAATTACGCAGATTTATTAAAATTTATTATTATATTATACAAACCCTTGAGACGTGTACCATGGTGCAGGCGTAAAGCTGAGGCACAACACGTGATAAGTGTTTTATATATATGTGTTTAATTTAACATCTGCGTAATAAATGGGAATTCACCGGGTTGCCTCCAAGGTACAAGTTACGTACAAGGATAATTTTAAATGAATTTATTTGTTTAAAATTATGATGGATGAGAATCTCAAGGAAATTCAGAAAAAGGATTTAAGATAAAAGGATTGATTAATTAAAGATAATTAATTGGTTCGAGCGTGATTTATCTTAAACAAGAACGATTACAGAATTGAATGCTAGTTTTATTTATGCGTAAATATCGTTGCATGTATGGATGATCATGAGCTAGACCGAGACCTTTGTATGTGAATGATTTCTTTTAATTTATTTATTTAAATTAAATTTGTTGGCCTGCGAGCCATCTCCTCATTAATATGTAGGGCATGCGCGCCCAAAGATTCTTTTATGTAAAAACCCCTTTTACCCCTCACCTGCGTGTGAGATAAATGCATATGTAATGGATGGAGCTCCCAAGCTAGTGGAG
This sequence comes from Viscum album, assembly GCA_963277665.1. Classification (NCBI taxonomy): domain Eukaryota; kingdom Viridiplantae; phylum Streptophyta; class Magnoliopsida; order Santalales; family Viscaceae; genus Viscum; species Viscum album. The sequence goes on along the minus strand of OY728139.1, from coordinate 1,489,063,532 downwards.
GCGGCTCAAGTCAGGAGCCAAGGTGAAACCAATCCAAGGAGATACAAAGGTGGACAGGTGGAAAGCTGTAAACACGAACCCGAAAGGTTCAAGGTGTTTCTCCCCTAGGTCTTGGGTTAGTTTATCAACCGCTAGATAAACTAACCAATAGAAAAGCTCATGATCATACCATTTATTTTATTTCTGTCAGTTGCATGGTTTATTTATTGTAGGTGTGTTGTCACGATCACACAATTAATGAATTAAACGAGCATGCAAGATGGAACTAAAATAAAACTGGCTTATACGTAAATATTATCTTAGACATGGTTAATCACTTAAGTATATCCCACTTAATATTAACAAGCATGTAATCAAAGATAATAAAATAACAATTTACGTATAAGGATAAAATCCCTCAAAACAAATATTAAGTCGGCATAGCCTTCCATAATCTTGGTTAGAATCGAACCATAGTTCAAAGTGTTTGACCAACCCTAGTTGGGGTGCTTTCAATTATCAGGGAATTCTAATTCAGGGTTTTGGGTTGACTTGACTTGGTTCGCATCAAGGGTTGACTGCCACAGCAGGACTTGGTGTGACCAAGAGGCAAAGGTTGAGGAAATCCAAAAGGATTTCAGGATTGGGGAGTCCACTCAGCGGATCAAGGAGCTGCGAGTTAATGCAGTTGGCATTTGGAATGCCTACCTAAAACCCTTCAAGTTGCTTGACCAACCCTAGTTGGGGTAATGTGAAGGACAACATGGATCCTTGCCACTAGAATATTCACGCAACAGAATATTCCGAAGTCAATAGTGAGGGCTATTGGATTTCGATAAAATAGTGGGAGACTAATAATTATTAATTTATTTATTTGTCTCAAATTTTGTAATAAAGTACTAAATCTTTGCTCATCTTAATTTGTAGAAACGACAAGAAAATGACTTCAAACATATCATTGTGCACCATACTCGAAAAAGAAAACCTTCTCACCGGCACCAATTTCCAAGAGTGGCAGAGGCGTTTACGCGTCGTCCTTCGCCACGAAAGGAAATTATATGTGCTGGAAGAGCCTATTCCAGTTGCGCCTGGGAAAGAGGCTAGTGACGATGAATTATCTCTCTACATGAAACACATGGATGATGCCACAGATGTCCAGTGTTTCATGCTATCGGCCATGTCTAATGAGCTCTTGAAGCAACATGAAAACATGAACGCGTATAGCATGATGTCTCACCTTAAAGATCTCTACCAAGAGAAGGTGAGACATGAGAGGTATGAGATCTCCAATGCTTTGTTTACCATGAAGCTTGGAGAGTCTGCGCCAGTTGGGCCTCATGTAGTCAAGTTTATTGGCTACATTGAACGCCTGGACATCTTAGGGATTAAATTCCCGGATGAGTTGCGTACAGATCTCATCCTATCATCACTGCCCAAGACCTTCTCTAGCTTCATTGTCAACTATAACATGAGCGGCAATGAGAAGAGTCTATCAGAGCTTCTGACCTTGATTCGCCAGGTAGATAAGGACATGAGGCGTGACAAACCCACGGTCCTTATGGTGAACAAGAAAAGGAAGGACAATGCAAAGGGGCCAAAGACTTATAAACGGTCTGAAGCCCCCGAGCACCCTCCCTCCAAGAAGGGGAAGATCCAGAGGCAGGGCAAGGAACGAGAGGCAGTGTGTTTTGCATGTGGCAAGCAGGGCCACTGGAAGAGGAACTACACCCAGAAGCGTGGGGACGCTAAAGGTGTGTTTGTTATCGAGTGCAATCTTTCTATTTCTACACATTGGGTATTAGATACAGCTTGTGGGGCTCACATCTGTATTCAAATGCAGGAACCAAGTAGATTTAGAAAGATCGCCAGAGGAGAGGTGGATCTTCGAGCTGCCAATGGCGCAAGGCTGGCTGCGTTGGCTATTGGCGACTACCGCCTCTCATTGCCGACTGGGATGATTTTGATTTTACATAACTGTTATTATGTGCCTAGTGTTACCAAGAACATAATTTCTATATCTTGTTTGGATATGGATGGATTTGTTTTCAAATTTGGAAATAAGGGTTGTCTCTTTTATAAGAACAACGTATGTTATGGTATGACACATTTAAATAATGGTTTGTATGCATTGAATTACGAAAACCAAGTGTTGACAATCGATAACGAAACAAACTCACATGACTCATACATCACCCAGTTATGACATCACCGCCTTGGTCATGTGAACGAGAAGCGTTTGACAAAACTCTGCCAAGATGGCTATTTAGACTCTACTGAGCTAAAACCACTTGATAGATGTCATGCTTGTTTACAAGGAAAAATGACCAAACCGCCTTTTGGTGGACAAGGTGAAAGAGCCATAGAGCTTCTAGGATTGGTACACACAGATGTGTGTGGACCATTTCTAGTAGAAGCTAGAGGTGGATATTCTTACTTTATTACTTTTACTGATGATTTGAGTAGATATGGCTATGTCTACTTAATGAGGTATAAGTCAGAGTCCTTAGAGAAATTTAAGGAATTCAAGAATGAAGTAGAGAATCAGCTTGGTAAGAAGATAAAGAAGCTTCGATCGGATCGAGGTGAAGAATATCTGAACCAAGAGTTCATCGATCTTCTACGGGAGTCTGGGATTCTATCTCAGCTCACTCCTCCTTATACACCACAGTGGAATGGTGTTAGTGAAAGGAGGAACCGCACCTTGTTGGACATGGTGAGGTCGATGATGAGTCGTGCGGATCTTCCATTATCCTTTTGGGGATATGCATTACAAAATGCAGCATACACATTAAACCGAGTACCAACTAAGGCGGCAAATGGAATTCCATCCGAGTTATGGAATGGAAGGAAACCCACTTTGTCGCACACACGTGTATGGGGATGCGAGACATTTGTTAAGGCCTTCTCAGGCAACAAACTAGCACCCCGGGGCACGAAGTGTATCTTTATAGGATATCCCAAGGAAACGAAAGGATATTACCTATATAACCCCCAAGACAAGAAAGTGAATGTCGCCAGACAAGCCGTCTTTCTTGAGAGGGAGCACATCCTCAAGAAGGATAGTGAGAGCAAGATTGACTTCGACGAAGTTGATGCTCAAGATACACAGGAGTTGGTACAGGAACAAGTTCCACAGGTCCCCGTGGAAGAGGTTCTAGAAACACAAGTACTGCATAGGAGCTCAAGAGAGGTAAGGGAACCAGAGAGATTTGGTTTCCTAGTCACTGAGGATGGTGAATCATTATTGTTGGACAATGATGAACCTATCTCCTACAAGGAAGCAGTAGAAAGCTCAGAAGCTGCAAGATGACTAGAAGCTATGAATTCTGAGATGGATTCCATGTATCAGAACCAAGTTTGGGTTCTGGTCGATGAGCCAGTTGATGTAAAGCCTGTTGGATGCAAATGGGTATTCAAAAGAAAGCTGGGCATGGAAGGTCAAGTTAGAACCTATAAAGCAAGGCTAGTGGCTAAAGGATTCAGACAGCGTCAAAGAATTGACTATGATGAAACCTTCTCGCCAGTTTCCATGTTTAAATCCATAAGAATCATACTTGCCATAGCAGCTTACCATGACTATGAGATTTGACAGATGAATGTCAAAACAGCATTCCTTAACGGGAACCTTCAGGAAGATGTCTATATGACACAACCAGAAGGGTTTGTGGCACCAGGTGAAGCCAAACAGGTTTGCAAGTTGCAGAAATCCATTTATGGATTGAAGCAAGCATCCAGGTCATGAAACATTCGATTTGATGAAGCCATAAAGGAATTTGGTTTCATTAAGAACGAATGTGAGCCATGTGTTTATAAGCGGTTTAATGGGAATGCGGTCGTCATCCTAGTGGTATATGTTGATGACATATTGCTTATTGGAAACGACGTACCAGCCTTACAGTTAGTTAAGGACTGGTTGAACAAGTGTTTCTCCATGAAGGACTTAGGAGAAGCAGCCTACATTCTAGGGATCAAGATCATTCGTGACAGATCCAAGAGGCTGCTTGGACTAAGTCAGGGTACATACATTGACCAGATACTAAAGAGATTTAGTATGGAAAAATCCAAGAGGGGATTGGTTCCAGTGTCACATGGCTTACATCTTTCTAAGAAAATGTGTCCCCAGACACAACAGGAGAAAGATAGGATGAGCAAAATCCCATACGCTTCGGCTATAGGATCCATCATGTATGCCATGTTATGTACCAGACTTGATGTTGCCTATGCACTGAGCATGGTAGGCAGATATCAAGCAGATCCAGGAGAACAGCATTGGACTGCTGTTAAGACTATCCTTAAGTATCTGAGAAGAACTAAGGATATGTTCCTGGTATATGGAGGAGACGAGGAGCTTGTCATTAAAGGGTATGCTGATGCTAGTTTTCAAACAGATCAGAATGATCTGAAGTCGCAATCTGGATATGTTTTCTGTCTCAATGGAGGAGCTGTGAGCTGGAAGAGTTCAAAGCAGCCAGTTGTCGCCGATTCTACAGCGGAGTCCGAGTATATAGGGCTTCTGATGCAGCCAAAGAAGCTGTTTGGATTCGGAACTTTGTCCAGGAGCTTGATGTGGTGCCTAGCAGTAAAGATCCCATTACATTGTATTGTGATAATACTGCAGCGGTGGCTCTTGCAAAAGAACCAAGGTCACATCAACGGACAAAGCACATACTCCGGAAGTATCACCTCTTGAGGGATTTCTATCAAAGGGGTGAAGTTGCAGTGAGCAGAGTATCCACGGAAGAGAACGTGGCGGACCTCATGACTAAAGACCTATCTCAGCAGAAGCATGAATATCATGTGAGAGCTAGCAGGTTAAAGGTTGTTAGCAGTTGGCTCTAGTCCAAGTGAGAGTCTGTTGGAGTTGGTGGTCTAGAACCAACTACTTTGTACTTTATTCATTAAATAAAAGCCTTATCACATCTTGATTGTTCTTCTGCATGACATGTCATGTGATAATGTCCTAAGGACTGCTGTTGCATTAAAAGGTCGTAGCGGATCCCTGCTATGATGAGAACCCGGAAGTGCCATAACACTGTTCTTGAATGTATGTTCTATGACCGGATGATATTATTTGAGGGACACAAATAATACAGGTCATTAGGGGTGAGGACTCATAAAACTTTGAGGCACCTTCTCATGGTGTGCGCCCTTGGTAATATCCAGGAGGATATTATGAGAACGAGACCCGCCAGTAGGAAATCCACATTTCATAGTGTCATTGGATGTTCCTATCTACGGACGTGTGTATTGATCCTTAGACTTTAAGATTATTATTAATGGGTATTACAACTCGCGCACTTAGATGTATTGATGAAAACTGTGACGACACACTATTCGCAGCGAGGTAGGATACGTTGGGTGCGTCACGAGTAATACCGCATTAATAGATAATGCGAGAAAGGATTTGTCCTTTCCGTTCCATAACGGAAGTAGATATCTCAGACCCTTTGATGGAATTGATATAGCCTAAATACATCCATGACCATGGTAAGGTATGGGCAAGTTCAATTCCGGGAAGTCAAAGAAAGAATAATCAAGCACATGGGTTGATGACACTAGCATGCAACTCGCTTGATTGGAGATATCGAGACAAAGGGATTATATTACACGGTAAGCATTTGTAGGAGGTAACACGTCATTGCGGCGTTAACTTCTTTCTCTATGGGTGCCTTGGCGTGTTGCTAGACGCTAACCTTGGACTTTAGGCAGGATCAGCCTAATGCCACTGAGAAAGAGGCCTAGAGGGTCACACACTAAGTGTGTCCATGTATCTCAGTTAAATATTAATTTAACAAGTTAAATAAATATTATTCTCGACTGTGGTTTAATAATTATTTAAGGATGTCTGATCGCATTTATTTTGACACTAGTTATTCGAGAGAATATATTGTGGACGAAATAATATATTTATTAGCGAGTAATGCAGTTAAATTTATTTAAGAAATAAATAGTCATTACTCAAGGTCTAATAAATGTGGTGGAGAAAAATGGAAAATAAAAGTACACGCCGTGTATATTAAATATACACGTCGTGTAGTTTTATGGAAAACAAGTACACGCCGTGTATTAATTATTACACGCCGTGTAGTTTTTCCAGTTTGGATTTTGAGGATTTAATATTATTTTATTAACTGATATTTATTATAATCAGTGTGGGCGCATGTCAAAGAATTAATAATTCGACATGGGGGGGTTTTCAATAAGAGTTAATGAAATAAATAAAACGCGTAACGCGTTTATTTATTGTCATAACTCTATTAACCTCAAACATGATTATAAATATCCTCACAACCCCAACATTTTAAAGAGCCATTTGGTTGTGCACAACGGATTTGGAAATACTCTCAAGCCAAGAGATAATTCTCTTTCCACCAAGAACGCCCTCAAGTTACGAGAGCAAGATCCTCCACCGGATCAAGGCGGTCAAAAGCGGATATCGCAAGTGAAGGTTCTTCCGCGCTAGCACTCGGAGATCCCTTCGGCGACGTCCGGAGATACGTGACACACGTGTGGATCACCGCTAGAGGAATCCTACACTTGGATTCTACGACGCAACGACGGATCACCGAATCGTGACTGGACACATCAACAAAGAAAGAATTCCAACGAGGTAATTCTTATGCATTAATTAAATTAATTATAATCAACATATGATGATCCTCCTCAAGGGTTCCGTGACTCTTCTTTTATTTTCGTTCTTCGTTCTATTCCGAAGATTCGGCGTTTTATATCGTGACGGATCTCGGATTGAATGTTGTTTAACTTTAAAATTATAGTTGGGCAAACCCACTAACGCGCTTCCGCTGCGCCCGGAACCTACACATCCAACCCCACTTCATACCACAACCCAAACCCAAACCAAAACCCCAAAAAAACCACATCCACGAGAGGAGGAGTAGCCAACCACCCATTTCCACAACATCCTAGATATTCGGGGTTTACTCGGTACCCGAATCCTCATGGGCGTCGGTTAGGTTATCCGACTTGGGTGGTGGTCGTCACAATGTTAGGATCTCTTCCTTTAATAACAAAGCAGAGTGCAACAATTAACTCCACAATTCTAGTTTAAGAAGTTATCTATAGATCCTTCCAATTCATCAACCTTTACTAGTTTACCATATAATCTGTTTACACCATTTATCATTTATTCCAACACCTTACCCATTCATTCCATGTCTCACTACTCATCAATTTCATCCTCTTTAATGAATTTGTTCATTCCATATCTAGGATACAACTAAGCTCATCATTCTAATTGCGTTAACTACACTACACATGTAACGATCTAGTCTTTTATATATGGAATTTTCCTTTCGAATACACGTGTGTCATATTTAGGAATACAGTGAAGGAACCAGGCTGGTGCAAAAGCATGCATTTTAATTTTTTTACATCAAATCTATCATGAAATGACATGCTCGATGCATCTCAGGCCAGTTTGACCCTTGAAACATGTTTAATTAATTCAAGCACAAATAAATAAAACTCAAACGATACCTTATTTGATTAAAAAAACCACTGGATGTTCCGCTCGTGTGTTGGTGTTGTGGACCTAAACTTGACCCCTTTAGTGTCAGTGTCATCGTTGGGAGAGTAAAAAATTAGAACTCCTTTAGACATATCCACACATGCACGTCAAAGCTCTCGAAACATCGATATACAACCATCACGTGTTAGCACAAAGGATCGCATCAACTACGACATTCCTTAATTGTATGAAGGATGTTTCTTTATGTCTCGAGAGATGGAGGATGAGAGCTCTCAATTTTCTCTCTCGCGGTCTTGAGAGAATAATTCACCTTGCACTTGTTGGCATGTCTCTAAAAATGAGAATGATCTGACTCCCACGAATTAACATAACATATGTATTTATATCTAGGTTAAATAAAATGATTTTCACAAAAAAACTCTTTCATTTTATTTAATCACAATAAATACTCAATGTCACACACTTTTCAATAATAATAAAATTATTATTTAAATGTGACATAAGTTATGTGCAATATCACTAAATAAATAAATAAATTATTATTTATTAAAATTATATTATTTCGCCAATCGAACCATTAAAGTCAATTCATATCCTCCTATAAAATAATCGAACCTTAAATAATAAATATTCATTCAATTAAAATAAATATTATATTCACACAACTTGTGAATACCATTTATTTATTAATACAATCAATAAAGTTTTAAATAAATAATATTTGCATACTTGATATATATATATATATATATATATATATATATATATTCATTTATGAGCTTTTGGGTATATTTAGTATGTGACCCTCTAGGTTTTTTTTAATGGGAATAGGTAGAAATCTATTGAGAATCTGACACCACCAACCATCAGAAGCACACCACCAAACGCTACAACTTGCATAACATAGCTCCAACACCTTCTACGATCGGACGACCCCACACAACCTCGGTGCCCAAAATTGGGAAGACCAGACACCCTAGCCACTGCACTGAGTCTCCCTTTCTCTGGTTCAGAATCTCCTCCTTGTTTGCATACAAATCCTTATTTTCGGACAACGGACAATCAAACAAGCATTCAACATGAAAACACCATGCAAACACAAGGACACAAGGGATTATAGGGTTCACACAATGGGTCCTATCCAAGAGAGAACATTGCATATTTCATTCATCGAAAACATATATTCGCCTGGGATACAAGGATAAACTCACACCCTACCAGATTCACGACACTAGCAGAAAAACACCTTTTAATGTTTTTTTTTCATTTTAGCATCACTTTTCTATTCGACGTGAATGCATCCGACATTGTAAGTTTTTTTAACATCGGTTATATAAATTGATGTTAAAATTATTATTTCAGAGATTTTCAACATCTGTTAATATGATAATCAATGCTGAATTATACTTATGATGTCGGTTATCATATTAACAGACATTAAAAACATGAAAAACAAATACAATATCATAGTTCATTTCACAAGCTTCGATTTGACTGGTAATGGAGCTAAAATGGATCTACAGATCAAAAGTTATGTCTGTTTAAAGTTTCAGATTAAAAAAATACTTCGATTCAAATTACTCGTTTGGAAGAACTATAAATTGTAAAAACTAGATGAGAAAAATAAAAATAAACTTGAAGCTTTGTCACAATTTCCTTGCTTCTGTCGGTATCCTTCAAATATGTATATTGCTTGTTGATATTGATTTTCTTTTGAGAGAAGAACTCGTGTGACATCCTCAATTGTAGTTGAGAAGACATTTTAAACTCTGGTTGTTAAATTTCATATAGATGTTTTGTCTTCTCACCTCAATGGAAAGAAATCTACGTTGTCAAAAGAAAAAAATTCATTAAAATGTATACTGATAAAGAAAATAAATAATAAAATAATGAAATGACGAGAGCAAAATGATAATTACCATGGTGGAATCATTGAATGAAGAAACGATTAAACGATGATGTAGACCGAAGAGGAATAGATCGAAAATGTTGAAAAAGGGAAAAGGAAAATTTATATATGTTAATTGAAAATGTTTGCTCGTGGAATTATAAATTTTAAGCGAGAACTTAAAAATTGAAAGCGTGCTATGAAAAAATTGAAATCATGCTTCCAAGCTTTGTGATATTTAACTTTTAACGTCAATTATAATAATAACCGACGTTAAAAATACCCTTTCTAATATTAGTTAATTATAAAAACAATGTTAAAAATATTATAAAAAATATATTTGACATTGGTTACATAAAAAACTGACGTTAAAAAATATTTTTTAGAACCCTTTTAAGGTCGGTTTTTCAAATAATCGACGTTAAAAGAGAAGTCCAACTTCTGGTGGGCGTAACTTTTGATTTGTAAGTCTGTTTTAGCTCCATGACCAGTCAAATCAAAGCCCAAGAAATGAACTACCATCCGGTCTTTAGTGTTATACATTTTTAACATCAGTTATTTGAAAAAAATGACATTAAAAGTGGAGTTTTAACGTCGGTTCCTAAAAAACAGACATTAAAAGTCTTATGAGCACTTAGTTTTTTTTTTCAGGAACCAATGTTAAAAGTCATCTATGAGAACTTTTAACATTAGTTCATTAGGAACTGATGTTGAAAAGCTGATGTTAAAAACCATTTTTCTACTAGTGCAGATGATAACCACCAATGCCTTCCCATGAAAAGTTTTTGCCGCTAGTGCTCTCACCGTGAAGACCCACGAGCAAGGGGGTGTAATCCTTTTTCCTGAAAAATCTTCCACTACTGTTCCTTTCAGTCTGTATCTTATCTTCTAGATTGCGACCACTTGCCTTTGACACTAAGGCCTCCAGCCCATGGAGCCTAGACTCAACACTCCATCCTTTGATGCACGATGCGTGTCAGGCGTACTTCACACGGGGTCCAACCCCACTTCATATAGAGGGTCCAAGCTAGCCATCAGGTTCTCACTACCATCTGAAACATGTGGGAGACCCATTTTTGAATAATGAAACCTCTGTTTCCCTATAACATCCGCTACTTCGACCATCAACATCCTGTGCATTGTGCACACTACCATTATAATCCACACTGATGACTCTATGAAACATTTCCTTTTCCACTAACCCATGAGGAAATTCTTCCACATATCATCAACAATGAATTCTCATAAGCTATAACTTTCACACATTCCATCACCGCCTCTGGAACTACATGTTGCACCCAAAAGTCACCCCTTCCATCTACATCACTTCTTCCTTCAGAACATGACCAACCACCGAATGCATGTGTCTGTTTGATACACCATCCTCACTCCCACACTCAGACTCCATTGTACTGCATGTATCTCTAATCTATCAACTGCTAAATCCCATCCGCTGAACATCATCCATTCAACTGGCCCTTCTACATCTGGTGAAAATGTGTCATTCAGTTGTGTTTGGTAAAGGCTTCTATTGGCCTAAATCCAAGCATACCATGACAAAGGTGTACTGAACACCCCCCCTCAAGCTAGAACATGTTTCACTTGGAAGAAGAGTTCCACAAACAAAAAACAAAGATAGGAAAAACACAAAGACCGAACACACTCCCCCTCAATCTGGGCTGTGAATGTTGTGGATGCCCAGCTTGATGCAAAGAGAATCTGGTCAAGCTCCTGATAATCCTTCGGTGAAGTTGTCAGCAAGCTGATGAGCTATTGGAATGAAGATAAAGATGATATTTTTTTTTCTCTGGGTGATGGTGAAGAAAGTGACAGTCAGTCTCAATATGCTTCGTTTATTCATGGAAAATGGGATTAGAAGCAATCTTCATGGCTGCCTAATTATCACACCAAATATGAGAAGAATTCTATGGCGGGAAAACAATTTCATAAAGAATTTGATGAACCCATATAATCTCAGTAATGATTGTGGCCATCACACGATATTTAGATTCAGCACTGGATCTGGAGATGACAATCTGTTTCTTGCTTTGCTAGGAGATTAAGTTACTAGCCAGAAAAATCTAAAACCCAAAAGTAGACTTTTGGGTAGATTAGCAGCTAGTGTAGTCAGCATCACAGAATGCCTCAATGTGCAGATGATCGTGATGTGAATACCGAATACCACGGGCAAGGTCTTTCTTAATGTATTTGAAAATGCGAAGGACAACATCCCATTGGGATTTTGTCCGATGTTCCATGAATTGACTGACCTTGTTGACAGTGCATACAATATCCGGACGATTCATGGTAAGATAATTGAGTTTTCCCACAAGTCGATGATACTTATCCAAATGAGAATAAGAGTCAATGGCAGCATAGGGAGACCGTTCCCTTGGTTCAAGAGGAGTGTCAACGGCAGTTGCTTGATACAAGCCAATATCCTGCAAAATATCCAATGCATATTTTCATTGTGAAAGGAAGATGTTGGTTGGAGAACGGGAGACTTCAATGCCAAGAAAATATGTCAAAGGACCCAGGTCCTTGGTATGAAACTTTTGTTGAAGATAAGCCTTGAGATGGGTAATTCCAAGTGAATCACTCCCAGTAATAATGATATCATCAACATACACAACTAACATGATGCAGCTAGAGGACATTTTTTTGATAGAAAACAATGTGATCCTTCATACTCTAAGATAGACCAATGGTAGTGATGACGGTGGAAAATCTATCAAACCATGCACGAGGAGACTGTTTGAGCCCATAAAGAGACTGACGAAACTAATAGATATTAGACCCAATCCTGGAGGCAAGGAATCCAGGTGGTTGTTGTAGATATATTTCTTCTTCAAGAAAACCATGGAGAAACATTTTTGACATAAAGTTGATGAAGAGGTCAATTATGAGAAGCTGTAAGAGATATAGATAATCGATCAGAGTCCATTTTAGCAACCAGAGAGAAGGTATCGAAATAATCAACACCATATGTCTGAGCGAAGCCTTTTTTCCATGAGACAAGCTTTAAGGCGATGAAGTGTATCATCGACATTTATATGGACTGAATAAATCCATTTGCTGCCAACAACCCGTTTACTTGCCGAAAGGGGGACCGAATCCCATGTGTGATTGTCATCCAAGGCCTGTAATTCATCTTCCATTGCTTAAAGCCAACCATTGTGAGATTTAGCCTCAGCAACCGTACGAGGAACATATATCATCTCCGGAGAGGAGAAGCCTTTGTATGAAGTTGTGTATAAAGGATTATTCTGGAAAGAGCAAGTACCTTTCTGCAATATAATCAGCAAGTCATCATTGCCCATAGCAGGAGTGATGGACAAAGTTGGGGAAATGGTGTCCTTGATCTGGGAAAGGGCCATGTTCAATGGACGACGAGAGTAGATAATGCCAAATCAAAGATCATTGATCGGGTCAATAGAGGTAGAGGTGGGTGGATGGTGAGAGGAAGACGATCATTGATGGTGGTATCATGATGGGGAGAGGGTGGAGAGGATAACAATGGAGAGTTTTTAATGAATGAGACATCAATAGAGATGATGTAACATCCCAAGCCTGGAGAGAAACAATGGTAGCTGCGCTAGGTATGAGAGTAGCCCAAAAATATGCAACAGTGGGCCTTTGGGGAAAATTTAGAGAGATGGGGACGACTTTCACAAACATAACAAAGACACCCAAGCACGTGAAGTGGAAGAGGGTGAAGAGGAAGAGAGGGTAATATAGCTGAAAACAGACTCCTCCCTGAAGTATAGAAGAAGGAAGATGATTGATAAGATAGGTGGCAGTAAGAATAGCATCCCCCCCAAAAGGAGGAGGCACCAACATGTGAAATAATAAGGCCTGAGTAGTTTGTAGAATACGATGATGTTTATGCTCGACCACACCATTTTACTGAGGCATATAGGGGAAGGATGTTTGATGGAAGATACCGTGATCTTTGAGAAATTGCTGAAGAGAAAAAGATAAATATTCCTGGCCATTGTCCGAGCAGAGACATTTAATAGGCTTGGAGAATTGAGTGTGAATTTCATGGTAAAAAGTTTTGAAAATATCACACACCTCTGAATGATTACGAAGGAGATATAGCTATGTCATCCAAGAGAAGTCATCAATAAAGGATACATAATAATGGTACCCTAATTGATTGGGAACCCTTTAGGGACCCCATACATTGAATAAACTATGTCGAAAGGGTTAGCCACACATGTTATCAAACAAGGAACACACGTCGCCCGATGATGTTTAGCAAACTTACAGGATTCACAATGGAAGGAAACATGTGGACTGAAATGGGGGGCAAAGCTTATGTAAGACTGAAGCCGGTGGATAACCATGGAAAAAATGTTGGTTTAGAGCATGGGTAGTGGTGAATGAGAAAGCAAGGGGTGGTGGGGTATAGAACATGTACACCCCGTCACTAAGACGGCCTCTACCGAGTTCTCGATTCATCGACCATTCCTATAAAACAACACTAGAAGATGTAAAAATAACAACACAATTTAAGTCAATTGCGAGTTTACTAATAGAGAGAAGATTAAATGTACTATGAGGAACACGAGCCACTGAATCCAGGTGAATAGGAGTCAAGGTGCATGTGCTAAATCCCGCAATAGAGATTGTAGATCCATTAGCAATAGTAATTGTAGTGGAACCGATATATAGATGATAGGTAGTAAGTATACCTGCATCACCTATGAGACGATCATAAGCACCAGAATCAAGAATCCAAGTTGTCGGTCAATGAGATACACAAGCGGTAGGGCCACCAGTTTAAGCAATAGAGACTGAAGAAGAGGCAGGTGGAAAAGTAGCCCGATGAGAGTGTATATGCGCAATATTATCCATAGAGAGTTCTAGGTTGTGATGGATATTAGACGTTGGTGAGGATGTTGTTGGTTTGGTGTAGCCCGATCTGTTTTTTGATGATGTTTGGGTTGAATTCTTGCGGTCTGTACTATGCACCAGGCCACAAACTTTGCGGGTCGAGCTCTGCAATGAGCTCATTGGGGGTTACAGGGGGTAATGTGCTCCTACTCCGAGGGCCGAAGGGCCCTGACCCAAATTTTGGGGAACTGTAGCAACACTGAACACTATAGCATAGCTGACCGACCGACACCGACAAAGCACTGTAACAAGTCGTACTTTTGGAGTCAACAACACTGTAGCTCCTTGGACTTCCAGCCACCGACCACTATAGCACTTTTGACTTGGGTGGAAACCTTTCACTATAGCACATTGGACTTTCTGTGCAGTTGGTGGAACAATGGATCATCTTCCTCCTTTTGTAGCCCATTCCGAGCTAGGGTTTCTGTGTGTGAGAAACTTGAGATACTCCCTGTAAATTGTGCTCTCGACATATAGTGAAATTTTGTCTCTCTATGGATATAAGGATTATTTCTGAACCACGTAAATCTATGTGTTCTCGTTCTTCTATTTTTCCCTTTTACTCTTCTGTGATCTGTTTTTCGCTTCATTGCTCCCGATGTTTTTCGCAACAGATGCAGTCATGTATGGAAGGAGATGGGGAAGAGGCTGCAAGAACCCACTCGGTAGGAATAGATGGAGAAGGGAAATCTGGCCTGGGCAATAGGGTACTGGTATAGATAGCCAGAAAATGCCTCGATAGGAATAGCTGATTCAGTAGTATCAAGGCGTGCAGGAACAACACATAGAATGACACTAATCGAATGTCTGGTAGGAATAGCCGAAGTGCATCAATGATGTGGTGAAACAACAATAGGGGCGCATGGGAACAAGCGTCATGTTATGAGTGACGTCGGAGGAAGGGGTTACTGAAGGTGTTGCCTGGGGGTTCTGGCCACAGTCAGTGCATAGATGTGCACAATAGGGTCCGCGAACCAGAAGTGTCATCGTGTGATAGGAGAGTGCAAGGGTCGTCAGGGGATGTGCACATGAAGCTTCATCATCAGTAGGGATGTCGAGGTGTGCTTGGGTAGTCTGACGCCATCAGGGGTGGTAGGCAGAGGTGCAGTAGCCAGGGGATCCACATGGGTGGTCGGGCACACTGGGAGGAACACGCACATAAGGAGGACAGATATGGAGGAGCGAGGCTAGGGTGCTCACGCTAGGGAGATGGAGGCGTCGACGCAGTAGGGAGGAGCAACGTGCACAGAGCCGTCATGGGTGGTCATGTATAGGGGGGGTGTTGGGGTCTTTCACAGTTACTGGAGAAGGGAGGCGTAGGGTGGGGCAACATGTGGGGCGACTTCGGGGGGGGGGGGGTGATGTGAAGATGGTGGTGCAGTCATAGGGAGACGTCGGGGTGGGGGGGATTCACACATGTAGGGACAGGGCACAACAGGGGGGGGGGGGCATGAGAGGGAGGGATAGAGTTAGCTAACATCCTCTGATACCATGTATAATCGTACTCCTTACCTCAATGAGAGGAAAATCCCTTTATTTATTGATAGAGGAAAAGGAATACAAGATAGAGAAAACCAATATGGGACTCTAACATACACATAATCGGGTCCAACAATCGTTATCACACAAAACCTATCAATCTCCCACTTGAGATTTGTTTTCATAGGTCAAGTCCAATAACCTCACACTCAAAAACTATTCTCACCATTTTTTCCAAAGTCCCACAGGCCGGCTTCTGTTCACCCTTGTAGTGCCCGCATAGTTCTCCACTACGCCACTTCCGATCATCCAGGCCCCTATAAATAAATGTATCCTTAGTCCTCTAGACCATGATCTTCCTGTTTCACTGAAATCATGAAACTCTATGAGCGCCTTCATGGAAATCTTTCAAAGAAAACAGACACGAGTTGCTTCTGAATCACGTCGAACTCCCATCAACTGATTGTGCCATGTACCATGTCCATGGTCCCACTCCTTCCAGAACCTGTTCTTCCAAAGACTCTACCATTGAGCTTCCATAACTTCTGAGAGATTTCCGGTGCAATGAGCTCTAGCAATACTATTAGAACCACCTCCATCCAAAACATGTCACCTTTTAGAAATTTTGATATCATTAGAAGAAAAACTCTCACTAAAATATCCTTCAGTGTAACCAAGACACGTGTAGTCCTTTTCTCCCACAATATTCATCCTCAATTCCAATCCTTCTAGGACCCATATCCTTTGCAAAGGTCAATATGTTACTCCGTTGATATTATAACAATCATTGCAAAGAGTTGGAAGTCACCTAAGTCTTCATCCCTATCCTTTTTAAAAGAACACACACATTGGACTTGGGTTTTTCATCTCCCAACTTTAGTGTGGTTGTGGTCGACTTCACCGAACACTTTGCAGATGAGTGAACAACAACTATCCATTATACAGACTTTGGAGTGTCTCTAGAAGATATTTCCCTAAATGTAATGGAATATCCCTGCTGCATGTTTCAACCGAACCCAAAACATCTTGTACTTCAGTTTTTGGAACTCGCCACTTGGAAACACTAGCAGGCAGACCTTCGATGAAAGACATTGACCATGGATCCTCCACATTCTTCTGACTAGGTGAACATCTGCTATGTGAAACCTTCCAATGTTCTAGGATAGTCTCCTCAAACTAGGGGTGTCCATGAGTTGGGTTGGGTTGAGTTTGGGAAAAATTTTCACCCGACCTAATCAAAATTGTGTGGGTTGGGTCGATTCGGGTCATAAACATTTTTTTTGTAATGACCCAACCCAACCTGAGGTTAGTCAGGTTAGGTTTTTCGGGTCTGGTAAAGAAAAATTACAGGAAATAATAACAAAAAAATCTGTAAAATTATTGATTAAATTAAAACTAAACAAATTTAGAACATTTAAAATCTTCCAAATTCAAATAGACCAACAAACCCCATTAACTTCAATTCAAAATTTTAAAACATTTTTCTTAAAAAAACTAAGAAATACATCATCACTTGGAGCACCCAAGCGAGAGGAAATAAATGAGGGATTGGTTGGGTCGGGTTGAGTCATTATTTTTCCAACCCATGACCTGACCTGACCCAACCCAAATTAACCCGATCCATCCATATCCCATGTTTAACCTAACCCAAACTGATTAAGTTGGGTCAGGTTGGGTTTGGACATCCCTAACTCAAATTATAGGCAAACACAACCATCATATCTTCCAGAATTCCCTTTTCTCCATGAACACTCATCCACTAGACCATCGACTGATCCACTTTCTTCCATCATGGTTCTTATTGAAAAAGGTTTCAATGATCCTTAGATTTTTGCTCAAGGAACCAATAACCACATTTGGTGTTCCACTTCATTGATGAACGTACTTTGAGTACAACAGATTCTGTGAGATCAATTGAAACTTGGAAAATTTCAATTATTCCCTATCATACTTTCGTGCACTCATAAAAACTGCAATGATCCAACCCACCGGGGCCTGCCTGGCCGGTGGAAGGCTGGGCCGCCACAACCCCAAGTCTGCCTCCATAGGCTAGGGCCTGGAAACAAGTTCTAAGAAGACATAACATAAAATGGGAGGTGTTTTCCAACTATACATGTACGCATGCACCCAATCATCTCTAAACAATAATGAAGAGGAATAATAAAAAGGGGTGTAACATCTTGAGTAAAACAATGCATGCAATAACCTCTAAGGATTACATCAGAGTACGATAGAATAAAACCAAAGTGTGAAGGGGAAAAATACATGCCCAACCAGAAATGAATTCCCTACCTAGAAACAACTGGAATAAAGCTGAGAGAGCCCGAATCCTGATCTCTAAGTTCAACCATCATACGTGGTCTAAAAACCAGAGTATCCCTATGCTTTACCGAAAACATCGTTGATCTGTCTGTCGTATGCATAAGGCATGACACGTGTGGCTCAAACCCATGCAGGGGTGAGTATATTCATACCTAACAGGATGTCCTGAAAACTGAAGGGGGAGTAATAGAAGATACAATATAAGTAGTCAGCTCAACCCAAAGCAAGAGGGAAACAAAATCCAACAACACATATATATATATATGCTCATAAAAGAAACCCAGGTGAGAGAGAAAGTGAATCTCCATATCACAGCCCAACTCAGGATCCAAAAGGTCTATCTTTTATGCCCAACATCTCGTATATCCATCGAGGTAACTGTGTGGAGGACCCACACCTCACCACTATGTCGCACAGTCGAGGGGCCATGATCTTCAATAGAGAAACCACACCCTAGTGCACTAGGGGGTGCCACTCAGTAAATAGAGAACCCAGACCCTAGTCCGACAGGGGGTTCCACTCAGTAGGTAGAGGACCCACACCCTAGTCCATCAGTGTGTGTCACTCAATTGGTAGAGGACCCACGCCCTAGTCCGTCGAGGGTGTACCACTCAACAGGAAGAGGACCCATGCCCTAGTTTGTTGGGGGGGGGGGGTCCACTCAGTAGGTAGAGGACCCACATTCTGGTCTGTTAGGGGGTTCAGCTTAGTAGGTAGAGGGCCCAAACCCTAGTTCATCAGGGGGGTTCTACTCAATAGGAATATGTACCACGCCCTAATATGTTAGGTGGTTCCACTCAGTTGGTAGAGGAAACACACCCTAGTCCGCCAGGGGGGTGTCACTCAGTAGGTAGAAGAGTATGGGGGACTCACACCCTGGTACGATGGGGGGGGGGGGGGGTTCCGACCCCGACCTCTCACATTGATGATCTTTCCTAATCATTGTTATTTTCAATCATTGCCTAAAGAAGCATCATAATTGGAAAATTCCACATCATATCTCGAAAGCCACTACAAAGGCTACTATCGCGTTCTACGTGAAAAAATGCTCAGTATAGATTACTCACGAGCTAAAATCCAAGTCCAGATGAAGGAGATGCGCAAGGTGGAAGTTTCTCATAGGGTTATATAATGTGTATAGGATGCAAACGTCATGTGGTCCCGCTCCCTACTTGGCCATTTTCTCTTCTGGACATGGATCAGAGGCCATTTCACTATACATGACATGTAAGGGGGCCCATACAACGTATTTTATCCACCCAGGGCTTTCCTGCCTGCTTCTGGCCATGCCTGTGTTCGTCATGCCCTGCCTGTTGGATTGGTGTAGCCCGATCCGGTTAGACCAAATGCTTGTGGCCCGTATTGCGCACCAGCCAGCAACTTTCACAGGTCGAGCTCCGCAGTGAGCTCGTTGGGGGTTGCAGGGGCAACGTGTCCCTACTTTAGGGGTCCAGGGGCCTTCAGCACCCAAACCAAATTTGGGGCACTGTAGCAACTCTGACCACTGTACAGAGCTGACCAACCGACACAGACAAGGCACTATAACAGTGCGGACTTCGTAGTCAACAATACTGTAGCTCCTTAGACTTTTAGTCAGCAGCCACTGTAGCTCTTTTGACTCGGGTGACCACCTTTCATTGTAGCGACACAGACTTCCAATCGGTAACACTGTAACACTTTTGACTTGGGTGTCCACCTTTCACTGTAGCGGTGTGGACTTCCAGCCGTCTTTCACTGTAGCACAACAGACTTTCCAGCAGTTGGTAGAATAGTGCTTCATCCTCTACATTAGCCCATTTTGGGCTAGGGTTTCTATGTGTGTGTGTGAGAACTCTGAAAAACTCCCTGTAAATTGTGCTCTCGAATTATAGTGATTTTCTGCCTCTTCGTGGACATAGAGATTATTCCTGAACCACGTAAATCCTTATGTTCTTGTTCTTTTTTTTTCCTTTTACTCTTTTCAGAATCACTGTTTTGTCGTTGCGACTCCCGACATTTCCCCATCACTGCCTGTGTACCTAGTTGTGCCCAGGTACTGGCCCATACCCGTGTACTCCTAGAGTACATGATGTTTCCTCCTGCATGGGCCCCTGATTGTGTGCAGCTGGTACACGATTCAGCTACCTGGGGAGGGTCACATGGCGCATGGGCCCGCCTACACAGTGTGTGATCCTTATCTTCCCTGAAACCCTAGTGTTGTAGCCAGGGGTACTATATGGCATGTGTTCGTTATAATATATGTCGTGTAGTCTAGTTTTTTATAGAAAACCCAGATCTTCATGCGGTTCTCTAGATCCACATCTTCCTTTGCGAATCATGCCATTTGACCACCCATAACCAGTGGGATTTTCCTCCAGTCATCGATTTTGGCCTTCCAGTGGCTGGAAATTGAAAACCGGTCATTTGCATGAAGCTCGAACGTCGCCCAACATGCCTCCTGTCGTTTGTCGCTCGATCCTGTTGCCGTTCTGGATCCTGGATCCACGTAGCATCACCCGTAATCTATGATCCATCCCAATCCATCCTCAATTTTCTAATTTGTTGACTGCATGGATGTCTACCATAGATTTGGGGGTTCGATCGCACTCGTACCCACCCTGACAAAGTCAAACCATGACCCTGTAGGCCAACGATGAAGAACGTGAAGAATAGAGGGGGATAATTCACATAAACAAAGTGAAATTTTCATTGGCCAACCGTTCTTATGCAATGATCATAAATCAGGGATTACCAGGGGTGATAACATGTGCAACAAGTGGAGAATTATACTGGACCAATATAATCAATAAATTATGGGGCTCATGCGAAGAATAATTATCATAGATCAAAAGAAGATAAAACCCATACTCAATATTTTAATCAAAAGGGGCAGGAACCACAATTGAAGTGCCCTACCTCGATTTAGGATTGATTATTAGTGAATAACGTGTTCTCCAGTGATGAGGATGATCTGCTACGTTCACCGTCTGTCGATCCAACTCGATCTAATAGTCGTTCATCATCCGATTATGATTTTCCAATGATAAACACTCTAAACCTCCACTCAAATCCCCCCAGGGTTATGAATCTAATTTTGTTGTTTTTTCATAAGAGGGTATTTATAGAGGATTTAGATTAGGTCATTTAAAATAAAATAAATAAATTTAATTATTTATTTTAATTAAATGCACCACCAATAACTACCTTAACTGAACGTTCAATGCCAGTCAACCTTAGACCGCGCCTAGGGTAAACCTCACTTTCTAGAATCAATCGTGGTCTCAAATTTACAATCTGAGGCTACACTCTAGAGATATCCCATTATTTATGAAAAACTATTTTCTTGTGATATTAATATAATTAATATTTTTATAATATCAATTATGGGATCACCGAGCCTCATAATCTCATGCCTTCTCAATGCCTGACTCTGAAAACATTTATTAATATATTTCAAAGTCTTACAAGGAAAAAAGGCCACTACATTATTCTCCCTTCAAGGATTTTCATCCCTGAAAAACATAAGCTAAACAAAATGATTGGGATACTGAGCCCGCATCTGGCTCTCTTGCTCCCAAAATCTCTCCTACAAGCGCCCATGCTTCTTTAGCACAAAAACCAAGGGAATAGTCAATCCTCATAGGATCCTCTCTCATTGATCCTCGTTCTCCATCGGGAACTCCACGAAGGTGGCTCCATCCGCAATGTCTAGCCTGCCCTAGTCAATGAAATGTGTAGGATCATGCACGTATCTCCTTAGCTACGACACATGGAAGACATCACGCATCTACTCCAATCGTGGGGGAAAGGCTAGGCGGTAAGAAACCTCTCCCACCTTCAGAAGGATCTTGAACAGCCCGATGAACCTTAGGGATAACTTGTCTCTCTGTCCAAACCTCCACAATCCTCATTGTGGGGAGACTCTAACGAAAATATGGCCTCCCTTCTTGAACTCCAAGGTTCTAAGATGTCGATATGTGTAAGAATTTTGTCGGATTTGGGCTATCCTCATCCGTTCTTGGATTACATAGACCTTCTCTGTCATCGCCTACACCATCTCTGGACCAACAGGAGATGCCTCGCTAATCTCAGTCCAGTACACAGGTAACCTGCAGGGTCTCCCATACAAGGCCTCAAAAGGTTCCATGATGATTGTAGAGTGATAAGTATTATTATAAGAAAAATCTACCAATTAAAAGTGATCCTCTCAGATCTGTACAAAGTCCAAAACACAATCTCTCAACATATCCTTCAACACCTAGATAGTGTGCTCAGTTTACCCATCTGTTTGGGGGTGGAATGCTATACCCATCCTCAATTGGGTCTCGAATGCCTCCTATAGGCCTCACCATAACCATGATGTGAATGACACATTATGTTTGGAGACAATCATTGATGTTACCCCATGGATTTGGATGATATTCTGCACGTACAACTATACCAAACTCTCCACTAAAATCTGCTCCCTAATGGTAAGGAAGTGTGCCGACTTCATGAGTCGGTCAACAATCACCTAGATGGAATTGTGACCTCTCGCTGCCCACAGAAGCTCCTTGAAAAAGTCCGTGGATATGTTGTTCCATTTCCTCTCCTGGATCTTAAGAGTTTGTGTCAAACCTACCGAAACCTGGTGCTCAACATTCACCTGCTGACATGTGAGGCACCGAGAGATGAACCCGACGACACTCCTCCTCATGCCAACCCACCAAAACTACCACTAAAGGTCCATATACATCTTCCCTATATTAGGATATGCATCCAAAGGAGAAGTTTGAAACTCCTTTATCACCTCCTCTCGCATCGTGACCAGAGACACTATGCATCCCTGGAAAAGGATGATGTATTCTCCTCCTTTAGAAAATCCATCTGGTGAATCTCCTGAAGATATATGGTCACAGAGAACCTCACAATCGATGTCTCCTAACCGAGCCTCCCTCACATACTGGAGAAGAAAGTGAGTCAACATCATCGATTGAATATAAGCTGCACCCCTCTCCTCCATCGGGGTTAGCTGCAAAGAAGCCAACTACTCAGACGCCTCCTCCACTAAATGAGAATGAGACTTCCTACCAAGGGAATCTGTCACCACATTGTCATTCCCAGGAGTATGAACTATCTCAAAGTCATAGTCATACAGGAAATCCAACTGTAGGTTCCGGGCACAGCGGAAGCGCGTTGGTGGGTTTGCCCAACTTTAATTTTAACGTTAAACAACGTTCAATCTGAGATCCTTCACGATATAAAATGCCGAATCTTCGGAATAGAATGAAGAAAAAAAAGAAAAGAAGAGTCCCAGAACCCTTGAGGAGGATCATCATATGTTGATTATAATTAATTTAATTAATGCATAAGAATTACCTCGTTGGAATTCTTTCTTCGTTGATGTGTCTGGTCACGATTCGGTGAACCGTCGTTGCGTCGTAGAATCCAAGTGTAGGATTCCTCTAGCGGTGATCCACACGTGTGTCACGTATCTCCGGACGTCGCCGAAGGGATCTCCGGGTGCTAGCGCGGAAGAACCTTCACTTGCGATGTTCGCCTTCAACCGCCTTGATCCGGTGGAGGATCTTGCTCACGTAACTTGAGGGCGTTCTTGGTGGAAAGGGAATTCTCTCTTGGCTTGAGAGTATTTCCAAATCCATTGTGCACAACAATGGCTCTTCAAAATGTTGGGGTTGTGAGGATATTTATAATCGGGTTTGAGGTTAATAGAGTTATGACAATAAATAAACGCGTTACGTGTTTTATTTATTTCATTAACTCTTATTGAAAACCCCCATGTAGAATTATTAATTCCTTGACATATACCCATACTTATTATAATAAATATCATTTAATAAAACAATATTAAATCCTCAAAATCCCAACTGGAAAAACTACACGGCGTGTAATAATTAATACATGGCGTGTACTTGTTTTCCATAAAACTACACGGCGTGTATATTTAATATACACGGCGTGTACTTTTATTTTCCATTTTTCTCCACCACATTTATTAGACCTTGAGCAATGACTATTTATTTCTTAAATAAATGTAACTGCGTTACTCGCTAATAAATATATTATTTCGTCCACAATATATTCTCTCAAATAACTAGTGTCAAAATAAATGCGATCAGAAAACCTTAAATAATTATTAAACCACAGTCGGGAATAATATTTATTTAACTTGTTAAATTAATATTTAATTGAGATACATGGACACACTTAGTGTGTGACCCTCTAGGCCTCTTTCTCAGTGGCATTAGGCTGAGCCTGCCTAAAGTCCAAGGTTAACGTCTAGCAACACGCCAAGGCACCCATAGAGAAAGAAGTTAACACCGCAATGACGTGTCACCTCCTACGAACGTTTACCATGTAATATATTCCCTTTGTCTCGATATCTCCAATCAAGCGGGTTGCATGCTAGTGCCATCAATCCATGTGCTTGATTATTCTTTCTTTGACTTCCCGGAATTGAACTTGCCCATACCTTACCATGGCCATGGATTTATTTAGGCTATATCAATTCCATCAAAGGGCCTGAGATATCTACTTCCATTATGGAACGGAAGGGACAAATCCTTTCTCGCATTATCTATTAATGCGGTATTACTCGTGACGCACTCAACATATCCTACCTCGCTGCAAACAGTGTGTCATCGCAGTTTTCGTCAATACATCTAAGTGCATGAGTTGTAATACCCATTAATAATAATCTTAAAGTCCAAGGACCAATACACACGTCCGTAGATAGGAACATCCAATGACACTATGAAATGTGGATTTCCTACTGGCGGGTCTCGTTCTCATAATATCCTCCTGGATATTACCAAGGGCGCACACCATGAGAAGGTGCCTCAAAGTTTTATGAGTCCTCACCCCTAATGACCTGTATTATTTGTGTCCCTCAAATAATATCATCCGGCCGTAGAACATACATTCAAGAACAGTGTTATGGCACTTCCGGGTTCTCATCATAGCAGGGATCCGCTACGACCCTTTAATGCAACAGTTGTCCTTAGGACATTATCACATGACATGTCACACAGAAGAACAATCAAGATGTGATAAGGCTTTTATTTAAATGAATAAAGTACAAAGTATTTGGTTCTAGACCACCAACTCCAACACCAACAAGCACCTCTCTCTCAGGTTCAAATATCTATGTGTAAAGATATACCTGAGACTCTGATGGCTCGAGTAAACAAAAAAGTGTTCTCCCAAAAGATAGTGCCTCCACATCTTCAGAGCTAAGACTACCACTGCCAACTCCAGGTTGTGAGTCTTGTATTTCTACTTGTGGGGTCTCAACTACCTCAACCCATATGCGATCATAGTTTTCGTCCACATCAACATGCAATCGATCCCAGCTCTAGATGCATCACAATACACTACGTACTCTACACCCTTCTCTGGTAGTCTCAACACCGGATCACTGGTCAACCTTAGCCTCAACTGTTTGAAGGCTCTTTGACATTTCTCAGTCTAGGTAAACAGCCTCCATTTCCACGTTAGGGCGGTCAAAAGGGCTTCAATCATAGATAATTCCACCACGAACCTCCTACAGTACCATGCCATGCCAAGAAAACTATGCACCTCTAACATGCTCTTGGGTAGATCCCAAGAAATCACTACATCAATCTTCATTGTGTCCACAACTAATCCATGCTTA
Source organism: Viscum album (assembly GCA_963277665.1). NCBI lineage: Eukaryota > Viridiplantae > Streptophyta > Magnoliopsida > Santalales > Viscaceae > Viscum > Viscum album. The sequence continues at coordinate 1,489,037,843 of OY728139.1, read as the reverse complement.
AATATGATATTCCCCAAAAAGTAAACCTTACAAATCTAGAAGTGGCACTTTAATAGATTACCATAAAATTGGTGCTCCTAGAGTAAGTCTAGGACCATCCTCATATGCTCTGCATACTCCTCCATTGATGCAAAGTAAATGATTATGTCATCAATGAAGACAAAAAAAATTGATCCATATATGGATGAAAGATCTAGTTCATCAAATCCATAAACATAGTGAGGGAATTTTTCACACCAAAAGGCACCACCAGGAACTCATAGTGTTCATAGAGAAATCAAAATGCCAGCATCAGAATATCAGCCTTGTGAACACTCAACTGGTGGTAGCTGGACCTGAGATCGATCTTCAAGAACCAACTCGCGCCTTGTAACTGATCAAAGAGGCCTTCATGCCTTAGAAAGGGGTACTTTTTCTTGATCGTTGCATGGTTTAGGTGACGATAATCAACAAAAATCTGCAAGCCCCTGCCCACCTTTTTCATGAACAAAACCGGAGATGTCGGGTGGGACATACTAGGTCTGATGAAACCCTTCTCTGGAAGGTCCTCCAACTACAACCTCAGCTCCCAAAGTTTGGTAGGGGTCATCCGATATGCCACAAAAGATATCAGCATGGTCTAGGGGTGTAAGTCGATCCAGAAGTCCATCTCCTGCCATAGTGGTAGTCCTAGAACTTCCTTGGAGAATACATCCATATATTCCTCCACTACCAAAGGAATCCAGATATTTAAAGAGCTCGTTGCACCAAGGGATAAACTTTCCACTTATGGGCGATGGGCTACAACCTCTTGCTCGCAAGACCCACTCACTCAGCCATGATATCTCTCTCACCCATAAAGGAGAATCTCATCCCATCTATCTGAAGGCATCTGACCTGCCTGTGATGATAATCAATATGGGCTTGGACTATGGAAAACAACTCCATACCCAAGATGACATCATAAGGTTTCATCCTGATGACCAAGAGGTCTCATGTGAAACTCTCTCCACCAAGCGATAGCTCGCATTGCCGGAAGATAAGCGATATTGAAGAATCACACCTAGTCAGAACTTCTAGAAAAAGATCTTATGATAAGGTCTCAATGGGGATCTCTAGATCTCACACAAGGGATACAAAAACAGAGGAGTAACTCGCACCTATGTTTACAAGTACTAGAGAAAGTGTAGAATAAACATAGATCATACCTCATTTCATCTCTTGAGCTGTTGGATCATAAGTCTCCATGGACTGAAGCTGCCCGCGACCCCATCTTCCAGCTCCCTGAACTTGGTGTGGGCCGCCTAGTGGTGGTGGTGGAAGTAGCTTATAGAATTTCCTTCCACTAGAAGCTCCACCTCATGGAGCCCCTCATGTTCCTCTGCTAGCTTTGCCTCCTTGGGGTTTACCCTAGCCATGCTTGGGAGAACCCTAATCATGGTGCTTCCTTTACCATGGCAGTCTATCCACTACCTTCCTACCCTCCTCGCCACATCGGGTCAGGAAATCACACGCTATGTGACCACTCCCTTCACATGCATAACATCACCCCTCTACGGGTTGACTTGGTCCTCTGCACAAACCCTATGTTGCATGTCCACATGACTGAGGCCATCCATGGGAAGATATCCTATGCCAAGACGCTGACGACTGAAGCCTATTAGCTGTTGTAGACGACTCATCCCCATGACGGCCACTACCAGCCCCAACCGCTTGGCATCCCTTAGATAGGAAGCTCTCTGTTTCTAGTGCTTGCTCTAACACTTCGACATAGGTGGGAATGCACATGGGAACCACATTGTCAGAATTTTCTCCATGAAGACCATTCTCAAACTTATGCGCCCATAAGTAACCATCCCATACCATGTCAAGGGAGTACCATGTAAGTTCATTGAACCTCGCGACAGACTCAAAAACCGTCATACTACCCTACTGGTGCTCCAAAAGATCTTGAATCTAAACTAAGCACAAGCATGATGGGTAATACTCCTCACGAATCATTTGATGGAAGTCAGTCCATGATAGTGCCGACTCATCATGCGTCTGTGTGACTAGACTCCACCAGTACCCTACTGCTCTGTGGAAAATACTGGTTTCCAGTGCAACCATTTGATTAGCCGGGGTCCACATGAGCCTGAAGACTTGAATCACCGACTCAAGCCAATCCTCAGTTGCCTGGGGATCTCGACCATTGTAGAATCTCAGTGGCCTTTGGTGTTAGAACTTGCATAGTGCGCAAATCTTGCATACATACTCAACCCACCCTGTTGGTATAATCTGCTGCTCGATAGTCGGGGTACTACTACCTGCTCACCTAGAAAAAAGATCTCATGAGATGACCCCTGAACTGAGGCCTCATCACTCATTAGATCATCATCACGATACTAGATTGGTAACCTAGCTGGCTATCTTCGTAGAGGCATCCTGAAAGTGATCAAGATGTACCATGATAAGATGATAATATATATATATGGGGTGTTAACACAAGGACAGTCAAAGGACTCAATCCTATATGATGCATATACCATTGTTCCCTGCAACCAATGTCTTGGTACGATGAGTCGAAAAGTAGGTAGATGTATGGATATGTCGAACGCCACACCAACACTAGGTTCCTTGGCCTGAAAGCCACCCTCAAGACACTCTGACACTATTGCCTTAAGTTCCCAACCAATCCTCACCATGGGTCTATTTGTACACCAACCTGAGTATGAACCACCTTTGACACCACTCTGTAATGACCCGACGCACTGGGGCCTGCCTGGCTGGTGGAAGGTTGGGCCACCACAACCCCTATCCCGCCTCCATAGCCCATAGGCTAGCGATAAGCATCAAGAAGTCATAACATAAAATGGGAGGCCTTTGCCTAATGTACCTATATGCACGCACCCAAACGCCTCCATGCAACAATGAAAAGGAATAATAAAAAGGGGTGTAACATCTAGAGTAAAACCATGAATGAAATAACCTCTAAGGAATACATTAGAGCATGATAGAATAAAACCAAAGTGTAAAGGGGAAAAAATACATGGTCGACCAGAAATGAAGTCCTAACCTGATAATAACTGGAATAAAGTAAAACTGAGAGATCCCAACTCTTGATCTCCAAGCCCGACCACCGTATGCAGTCTATGCACCCAAGTATCCCTATGCTCCAACAAAAGCATCGTTGATTTTTCCATCATCTTCATATGACGTGACACGTGTGGGAAAATATCATGTAGGGGTGACTATATACATACCCAGTAAGATGCCCTAAAAACTGAAGGGGGAGAAATAGAAGATATGATAGAAGCAGTTAGCTCAACCCAAAGCAAGAGGAAAATGAAACACAACAACACATATATATGCTCATAAAAGAAACCCAGATAAGAGAGAAAGGGGATATCCATCTCATAGCCTAGCCTAGGATGACGAGTCTGTCAACAACTCCAAAGGGTCCATCTCTGATACCCAAAACCTTGTGTATCCATTGAGGTAACTATGTGGAGGACCCACACCTCACCACTGTACCACACAGCAAAGGGGGCGCAATCTCTAATAGAGGACCCACACCCTAGAGCATTATGGGGGTGCCACTCAATAGATAGTGGACTCATCTCCTAGCCCGTCAGGGGGTGCCACTTAGTAGGTAGAGGACCCGTGCCCTAATCCGTCAGGGGGGTGCCACTCAGTAGGTAGAGGACCCACACCCCAGTCCATCAGGGGGTGGGGGGGTTCCACTCAGTAGGTAGAGGGCCCAATCTCTAGTCTGTCAGGGGGTTCCACTTAGTAGGTAGTGGACCCATGCCCTAGTCTGTTAGGGGGTTCCACCTAGTAGGTAGAGGAACCAAGCCCTGGTCTTTCAGGAGGGTGCCACTCAATACTTAGAGGAGTATGGGAGACTCACACCCTGGTATGACAGGGGGTTTCCGACCCTGACCTCTCTCACTGATGATCCTACCCGATCACTGCCATCATCAAGCGTCTCCTAAAGAAGCATCATGCTTGGAACATTCCAAATTGTATTTCGAAATCCACTATAAAGGCCACCATCACATTCTACATAGAAAACTGCTCCAGATAGGCTACTTGTGGGCCAAAATTTGAGTCCAGACGAAGGAGATACGCAAGCTAGAAGTTTCTCATAGGGGTACAAAACGTTTATGGGTTTTTCACAGTGTGTGGTCCTAATCTGCTACCTAGATTTGTTCTCCACTAGACACATCTCAGAGCCCATGTCATCATACACAACCTGTAAGGGGCCCCACACAATGTGTCTCATACACTCTAGGCCTACCCATGTGCTCATAGTCGTGCCCATGTTCATCGGGTCATACCCGTGTACCTGGCCATGCCTGGGTACCAGCCCATGCCCGTATACTCCCAGAGTACACGACGTGTCCTCCCACACGGGGCCCTGGCCGTGTGTAGATGGCACACATATCATCCATCCAGGGAAGATCACATGGCGTCTAGGTCTGACCCCATGGCGTGTGATCCTCATCTTCCCCAAAACCCTAATGCCATAACCAGGGGGTACTATATGATGTGTGTTCATCATACTACATGCATTATAGTTGAGTTTTTCATAGAAAACTCAGTTCTTTATGTTGTTCTCCAGATCCATGCCAACCATAATGAATCCCACCATTTGACCACCTGAAACCGGTGGGATTTCCCTCGTCCATCAATTCCGGTCCTCTATTGGCCAAAAATCAGAAACTGGCCATTCACACGAAGCCTACACACCGCCTGATGCACCTCCCATCGTTCGCCGCTCGATCCCATCACCATTCCAGATCCCAGATCCATAGAGAAACACTCGCAACCTATGATGCTTTCTGATCCATCCTTGATTTTCCAATCCGTTCATCGTACACCCTTTTTTCATGAATCAGGGGGTTCGATCATGCTCGAACCTGCCCCGGAAAGGTCGAACCACGACCCCATAGGCCAATAGTGAAGAACGCGAAGAGTGGAGGGGGGTGAAGCACATAAAAAAGTGAATATGTCATTGGCCAAGCATTCTTGGCCAATAATCATAAATCGAGGATTAGCAGGGGTGATAACATGTACAACAAGGGATGAATTATACTGGATCAATATAATCAATAAACTGTGGGGCTCATGCGAAGAACAATTATCGCAAATCAAAAGCATATAAAATCCATGCCTAATATTTTAATAAAAAGGGGTGGAAACCATAGTTGATGAGCTCTACCTTGATTTAGGATCGATCATTGGTGAAGAACGTGTTCTCCAACGATGAGGATGATCCACTGCATTTCCTACTTGTTGATCCACCTCGATTTGATAGTCGTTCCTCATCCAATTACGATTCGCCAATGATGAAAGCTCTAAACCTCCTCTGAAATCCTCCCAGCCTTATGCATATAACCCTAGTGATTTTTCATTATAGGTTATTTATAGAGGATTTAGATTATGTCATTTAAAATAAAATAAATAAATTTAATTATTTATTTTAATTAAACCGACCACTAACAGTTGCCTCAACCGGACATCCGGTGTCGACCAACCTTAGGTCATGCCTAGGGTAAACCATGCGTTTCAGAATTAACCGCAGTCTCAAACTTTTGATCTGAGGATCCACTTAGGATATATCCCATTATTTCTAAAAAACTCCATGTGTGTGATATTAAAATAATTAATATTTTTATAATATCAATTCTGGGATAACCGGGCCTCAGAATCTCATGCCCTCTCAGCGCCTGGCTCCAAAAATATTTCTTAATATATTTTAAAGTCTTACGAGGAAAAACAAGGTTACTATAAAAACCATGCCGCAAACTTTTCTGCTTTTTTGGCATGCCACTCTCCTTCCAAATGCCTTATTTCGAAGCTCGAAACCTTTTCCACACTCATCCATATCCATGAAGCCCCCAACATGAGTCCCACACCTTCCACAAATTCCTCTTACTTTCCAGTTGAATATCTTCCAATTTGACCGATATCGTGTCGTATATCTTCCGATCTTAGTCTCGATGGAACCATCACATCCCCAAGTCTTCCAAAACATACACCCGTTCCCTCTCGGATGTGGATCAATGAGAACCCCATAGTCACTTTCTCGACTCAAGTGGGTTTGGTGAACACTTGTAGCAATCACAACCAACCCCTCCTCATCTTTAGTATTTGCAGAACTTCTAGAAATTGTACCTTTTGAGTGTTAGATGTGCACTAAAATGTACATGCATAAGATGCATGTACACATGAATAAGATGCATGTACACATGCAGATGATGTATGATATATATATATAATACGATATTGTATACACACAAACACACGCGCGCGCGTACACACGCAATGTACATTTAATACATGCATATGATGAATGTATTTTCCATGCATATGAGTTCAATGAATTATACTCAACATCAGTAACATCTAGCTCGATTACTCCGACACGGTTTCATCAGTTTATAACTAAAGGTTTGTTTATTAAAAGATTTTCATTTATTCATTGAAATGAGTTCAATGAGTTATACTCAACATCAGTAACACATATGATGCGTTATGAAGGAGGAGCAACGAGCTTCACATATATAAATAGCTAAAATCTCTTTTGTTAAGCATGGGTGTGCTGATCTTGTTCGTTTGATGGATTTATGATCATCGGTTTCATGGAAAGTTGATAATACTCTCTTTCTTCCCTTAGTCAGTTTATGACCTTCAGTGAAGGTGCTAGCTGTTGTAATAATGGGCTCCCTAGACCCAACTAAACATTACTTTTCGATTACCATTTCATGTATATAATGAGATATGGATGATATACACCTACTATTATAGTGTATACATTTTTGAATCCTCTATTTAAATGGTAATGTCCATAGATTAATTATAATATGAAAATGTTATAGAAGATCCCAGACTATAATGTGAACCTTGAGATACTATGAAATTAATCTTAAACATATGAATTATGGTCTAGATACATCATACTGACTAGACACAATAGATGTTTGACTATCAGGTGTTGGAGGCTCATAAGCATTGAGACTTCTTCTCACGAAGTTCACACTTTGTGATCTCTGGTAGGTGAGATCATGAGGATAGACTTGCCAATAGGAACACCACATGTTTTAGGTGTCATTGGATGTTCCTATCTACAAACATGTGTATTAGTCTCCTGACTTGAGATCATTATCAATGCGTATCATTTGATTGCGTACTTTGATGCAAGGCAAAAACCATGATAATGAAATCATGGTGAGGTTTCTTGTATTGGGTGTGCCATTGGTGGTATGACATTGGTTGAATGATCTAGATAGGATTTTCCACTTTCAGGTCGAGGAGTAATATCTCGGGCCTAGTTGATCAGGATGGTAGTACCTTCATAAATCCATGGTCATGATAGTCGAAGGTAAGTTCATCCAGTTAGATCAACAAATAATAAAGCAAGAAAGATTGATGACACAAGTGTGCGTCTTGATTTATGAGATATCTAAAGACAAAGAGATTATATTACACAGTACATGTTCGTAGGTCGGTTGTCATTTCTATGACTATTCCTTGTCTCTTTAGGGGCGTTGATGAGTTACTAGACTGCACTCCTGGTCTATGAATAATATTCACTACTATTAATTAGTTTTTACGACGGTCAGTGCATCGTCCTCTTTTTATTCAATTTGTATAAGGGTCTGCACGCCCATCATTTACTGTTTGTACGTTGCACTCCCTAGACCCCCCGCCTGCATGTGAGTATTTTGTACATTAGATGACGATGCTTTAAGACATGGACCCCGTCGAGGCAAGGTAGCAATCCAATCCAGAGACGGACACACTGGATGGGGACGAGCTGCATCATGAGTCAAGCTGTGACTCCAGTATGATTCCCCTAGGTCATGGTTGATCCATTAAGTTCAAATGGATCAACCAATATTAGTTGCTCAAGACGAGTCGGGTATTTTATTTCCTTTATGCATTTGTTTATAATTTTATGCATGTGCATGACACCGAGAATCACAAAAAATAATAAACAGTAAAATGCACAAAGAATCGATGAATGTTTTTCTATTAATGTTCATTTGTGAGCACAATAATATAAAATGAACACATTAATAGAAATGGATTGCATTCATCGAGAAAAATATAAAACCCTCAAAGAAATATTAAGTCACAAAACACCCTCCATCATTTGAAATTGAAAAAAACTAGGTGTACGGGGTGCTTGATGGTGCCTCTTACTATTGGGTAGTTCTTATGAGTGTGATGGGTTGACTTAACAGAAGTTGGAAGCAACCGAGTAGCCATAGCTAGCTTGATGCAAAATTAGAGGCAAGTATTGAATAAATCAATTTTATGATTTTAGAAGTTGAGAGTTCACTCATCAGATCAAGGAGCCACGAGTTAATGCGGTAAATATGTACAAAGTAAATGTCACATTCATCACGAATTTCCAAAGGGTAGTATAGGTGCTTGCGCAAAATGCTACGATATCTGAAATTCAAGGTGTTGGTGTCCCTAATACCTGTTAAGCCACCTCGAGAAGCGAGAGTGTTAAAAATGCTTATAAGAGACTCTTGTTTGACGCATATGATGATTTTTTCATAATGCTACCATCAACATCCGATGTGTGTTGTGGATACTACATGAGGACATGAATGATTTCACATGTTTTCTCATCTTTGAGAAGCTTGCGAGGAGAAAGTGAAGCAGGATATGAATTGGTGATAATTACACTGGTTACATGTAAATATGAATGGCGGATCACGATCTTTCAAGATATCCCATTCTTATATCCCTTTCACCTAGTTACTCTAGTTTCATTTAAGATTACAAAATGAACATTATGGAGAAAATGTTTCATTACCTTTTGGGTAAGGTTCGCCAAGAAAATAAGAACATTAAAGAAAGATTAATCGTTAATTATTATGGTGAACAAGTTGAATGACAAGGGAAAAAGGCCAATGGAAAGCATGACATCAAAGGCACCTTTTCAACATCCTTTAACGAAAGAGGTATCAAACAGATGGTTATTTTCTTCACATATCATAAAATAAATCTTTGAAAGTTTAAATGCAATGAACTGAGTCAAAGAAGCAAGTAATCGCTTCTTCTTCAGTGTATATTCATCAATTACAAGTAATGTTTCTGTTATAATTCATGGGTATTAAAATACAATGTGTCAATCACATATGTTTATGAAATACGATAACCAAGTAAGTATATGAATGTTACTAGAAGTAAGTTGTTTTCTCTAAGTGGATGAGAAATGGTGGTTCCTAAGTCAGCGGTGAGAAGTACATGACTTCTAATTTCCAAGTAAATGATTCTAGTAGAATTTTTATTGAGTATTACCAAAACATTTATCTCAAGTGTCCTTTGGACACAAGAATACATTATTTTGGTTTTGGAATGGATGTTGTTTATGGTGTTTCATACTCAACCAATAGTTCAGTGATACTTGAATCATTGGAAATACATGATGGATATAAAATGTAAGACCTATATATATCCAGTTTTGGCAAGATAATTCTTTGTTAAGTAAAAATAAGTGGACGTCAAGGCTATACCTAGTATAGTATTTAGACTCAATAGAGCTAAACACCTTAGGTATTATCGACATATATACTTATTTAGTTTGGACAAAGAAACCTTTATAAATAAAGGTACGCCATAAATCTTTCGGAATTAGTTTGTCTAGAGAGCACAAACTATTCCAAGTTAAAGTTAGTGGTGAATATACTTTATTAGATTCCTTTGAGTTCTTATTAAGGAAAGTGAAAGCGAATGATGATATATGCATGGTCAGAAGATATGAGTTACTTCGGGCCGATATGTCAAAGAGTATCTTGACCAAAACATTCATCGATCATTATAATGTAGCGTGGAGTAATTCCTAAACGCACATTACCTTATCCACATCAGATCTATGATGCTAATAGGGAGGATCGATGACGAGTCTTACATGTTAACATTGATCAAAAAAATGTGGTGTGAAGGAATTCCTAAATGCACATTTCCTTAAACACATCAGAGTTATGAAGTAAGTAAAAGGAGTATCATTGTTAAAACTTATTCATTGCAGATACTTCCATTATGCATAAAAAATAATGATGCTATCCCATAACCATATGAAAACTATCATGAAAAATGGATATCATATGAGTTATAGTATGATGAAAATTCATTATGTCATATGAACATTTGTTTCAATGTAAAGTGTTTGTTAGGATATAAAAAAATTACATCAAGAAAAACACAATGTGCATCTATAGTAATCATCCTAAAAGTTTCCTAGGATATTACAGGAAAACCTAAGATAGGAAAGAGATAGTCAAGTTATAGACTATATTTCAATAAAAGGGCATACATCTCTATTTGAAGTAGTGGGAGCCAGATTGAATTGAGTTTAGTTAATGCTAAAGATGCATAATAAGTTGGCATAAGAGCAAGTTCCACGAGACCTTATGGAAAAGGAATGTTCCTAAGACACATACTGCGTAGGAAGGTTAAAAACATGAAGATTTTTTTATATTCACCACAGCTAATGATACATTATTAATTGAGAATAATAATTCATACAAGTAGGTAGTATATAGAAATTAGCTAAAATTGGAAAGAATAATTAAAATTCAATAATGGATTCCATGTATCAAAGAACATGAGCTTATTATTTTGAATACTATAGTGGGTATTCAGGTGAAACTATACATGGATGGTACAAGCTTCATACCAATAAGGCTCAATTGGTAATACTAAGTCATTATGTCTAAATTTATTAGAATTTTACTTGTCATAACTATTTTATACGATCATTTAATTAGCCATTGGATGTCAAGACCAACTTTCATGGAAGGTGTCTATACGACACAACCAGAAAGGGATAGTGACATCATAGAATACCAATAAGGTGTGCAAGTCACTAAAATACACTTTTGGATTGAAGCAAGCAAAAAGATCACAGAACATTCATTTGGAATAAATTTTTTCCATGTGTCTGCCAGAGGTTAGTGGGAGTGTCATTGTTTTCCAAGTAAAATATGTTTGTTAACATATGGAAAACTCCTATTGGTCTTACAGTAAGTTAAGACTAGGATGAAAGCAATTCTCTAGTAATTGACTTAAAGTAGAAACCTAATTTTTAGGGAACAAGGTCTACTGAGGTAGATCTAACAGTTGCTTAGACCTAGTTAATTGTACAATATATGACAAGGTATTGAAAAATACAAGTTGGAACAATTTGAGAGAGAATTGTTACCAATGTCACATGGTATAAATCTCTCCAAGAAGATATGTACAATACATAGGAGGAGATTAATGTGGTGAGTTGAATTTCACATTCTTTAATGATGGATCAATCACATATGCCATGATATGTACAAGAATTGATATTTCCAAGATATACTTTATAGTAGGAAAATATCAGTTATATCTAGGAGAAATGCAAGGGAATTAGTCAGATCTATCCAATTATACTTGGGAGCAAGTCCAAAGGATATATACCGAGTATGTGAAGAGAAAGGGATACTATTTTTGATGGTACACAAACTAGTTTTCCTATAAGGTTGATATGATCTAATATCATAGTTAGGCTAGGGTAATGAGCAAGATAAGCTCATTCAAGCTAGTGGTAGCCACATCTATAAATACTGAGCACATTGCGACTTCTGAGGCAGTTAAGAAGCAGTGTTAAATACACAATGACTTTTTATAGTTCTTGAAATCACACCTAGTAAGTAAAGTATTATCTTAATGTAAATTATGATACCCTTACTATCCAAGATGTCAAGTTTTGATAGTGGACAAAAAAGAGTACACTTGGGGTTTATATCTCTTGAGGGTTTTTACTCAAGGAGAAGAAGTCACACATAGCATAATAGCCATGCAACAGAGATGTGGCATACCCAACAACTAAAGTTGTGACTCAGCAAAAACATGAACTTAATCATGTTAGATTTAACAAGAATGGTTAGCAAGTTGGATCTAGTGAAAGTGCAATTGTTGTACTAGTGGACGCCCTAGACCCAACTAAATAGTACTTTTTGATTACCATTTCACGTATACAGTGAGATATTCATGATATACACTTACCATTATAGTGTATATATTTTTTCATCTACTATTTAAATGGTAATTTCCATATATTAATTGTCACATCAAAAGGTTATAACAGATCTTAGGCTATAATGAGAACCTCGAGATACTATGACACTAATCTTAAATATATTCCCTATGGTTTAGATACATCATATTGACTGGACATATTAGATTTCTGACTATCAGGTGTTGGGGGCTCATATGTATTCTCATGAAGTTTGCACTTGGTGATCTATGGTAGGTGAGATCATGAGGAAAAACCTGCCAATAGGAAAACCACATGTTTCAGGTGTCATTGGATGCTCATATCTATGGAAATGTGTATTGGTCTCCTGACTTGAGATTACTATTAATGTGTTCCATTTGATTTTGTACTTTGATGCATGGAAAAAACATGATAATGAAATCATGGCAATGTAGCTTATGTTGGGGATGTCATTGGTGGTATGACATTGGTTGAATGATCAAGATAGGATTTGTCGCTTCCGAGTTGAGGAAGTAATATCTCGGGCCTGGTTGATCAGGATGGTAGTACCTTCATAAATCCATGGACATGGTAGTCAAGGGTAAATCCATCTAGTTAGATCAAAAAATAATAAAGAAAGAAAGGATGATAACACAAGTGTGCATCTTACTTTATGAGATATCTAAAGACAAAGAGATTATATACATAGTATGTGTTCATAGGTTGGTTATCATTGCTATGATTATTCATTGTCTCTTTAGGGGTCTTGATGGGTTTCTAAAATCCACTCTTGGTCTATAAATACTATTCACTACTATTGAGATAAGAGCCTAGAGGGTCACACATAATAACACATTCAAGAATCTTCCATATTCAGGTGAATAGGTATATAGGACATGGTGGGCCCCACCAAGAGGCCGAGAGTTGTTCAGTTTTATCGATCACCGATAAATAAATAAATTTATTATTATTCAAGTACAAAATAATTGGTTTGAATTTATTTATTAAAAGTATTTACAAGTGTTTAAATAAATATGAGGAATAATATTATACGAATGAATATTATTTTAATATTCCATGTTCGTTTAATATTAGTGGGAATTGAGAGTTGAGTTAATGACTTGGGTTTATCATGTAATATATTTAATATATATTATAGGTATGTGATAAAATATAAATAATATTTATGACACAGTTAGTTTGTCATAATTATTTATTTATTTCTATTTTAGTGGATATTAAATATACGGGGGTCGGGGAACCCTTTTTGGGTATTTGAAGCATCCATTATAAATAGTAGAAGAGAGGCTAATTCCAGTGACTGTTCATTCATTCAGAATCAGATCCCCTCTCTCCTCTCCCACTTTATAGACAGAGAAGCTCTTGATCCAAGTGATCGGATCAAGCTCATATCCTTGCATCGAAGGTACGTCGATGTGGTGATCGTCAAGACATCGAAGGCATCGTTAGATCACCATGCTAGCACTCAGAATTCAATGATCAATACTTCTATGGATTTTGAAGCATGTATGGATGATCTAGAGGGATTTTTCTTTGGTTTTTTTGAGCAACGATCGCCGACAACAAGTTGTTGTCGAGCGTGACTTCAGATCAAAAGAGGTATGTTTTCAGTTTATTTTCAATGCTTAGAATAATCCACATGGGATCCTTGGACCATACTGGGGCTCATATCGCTAGAGAAGACAAGTTTTGTTTCACTGTTGATAAAAATTATAAAATCCCTGGCCCACCGGCTTCCGCTTCATGCTCCGGTACCAACACTAACACCCCTTCAAGCATATAAGAGTCTTCTAATTACAAATCGGGATCCATTGGATGGTGTATCACCTCAGAGACAGGGTGAGTTTGTTTATTGATCCTTATTATCTTCCTCAAACAAACTCCATTGAAGTTGAAGATGGAATCTTCTGCTATGCTCAAATATCAAGTGCTCTGTTCTACTCATTTTTTCAAATATTTTATATGTTTGATATCTTGGTGATAGATCATTCTATTTTTGAGTTTTTTTTCTATTTCCAATGATCATTATATGATTAAACAAAACCCATTAGTGGTATCAAAATTTGTTTCTTCAATATTTAAACGTGTTTAATTGACTATTTTGGATGAATATTAGAACTATAAAAAGAAGAACAACATATTATAAACATTATGCAGAGTTGTTTACCTTTTTCCAACTTGCGTGAAGGTAAACACATGTTACCTTTACACAGATGGGGCTGTGTAAATGTCATCCTTTAATTACCCATATGCGTCTCCCTAAAATAGTTCCTCATAAAGGTAGATGTAGAATACCTTTATGTAGATGTAACATTTTTCCAGTGTGTGTAAAGGTAATATGATGTTTACCTTTAGATAGGAAGCTCACATAAAGGTAATTTGTGGCCTACCTTTTTGATAGGGTTTTCACATAAGGGTAGTCTGATTTTTACTTTTACATGAAGGGTTCACACAAAGGTAAAAGCTGAGTACCCATACATGGTATGAGCTGTGTAAGGGTTAAATAAATATGCCTCTATATAGACTATCTACATAAGGGTAATGGGAGGTTACCCTCACATAGAATATGGATTCTGTGTAAGGGTATGCAAAATTGTGTTAAAAATTGTTTTTAAAACTTTTAATGATTTTAATGGTTTATAGAATGTTTATAAATCATGTTAAAAGGTTTTTTTGTGAATAATTAATTTATAAGGAATTAATTAATTAATTATAAAAGGTTTATAATTAATTAAATAAATTTTTATGAAACATTTTTCTAAAATATTAAAGCTTAATATTAAAATACCATTTTCCAAAATTATGTGGCATACCTTGTGATTCGGAAAAGAGTTTATTTAGAAATCATATGGGGTAATTTATAATGTGTTTATAAATTACAAAGTATATTATTTTAAAAAAATTTTATAATAAAAATTGAATTATAAAATGTTTATATTTCTTGAAATATCATATAAATTCCATATAATATAAAATATGAAAGAGTTCATATTAAAATGAATGTAAAATGTTTACATTCATGATTATGGAATCTCTATAGTATTTTTCTAATTTATAAAATGTTTATAACTAGCCTTTTATTTTTAAATTATTCATAAATGTTTATTTCATGTTTAAATATTTGAATTTTTCATTTATTTAAAGTTTATTCCATGATTTATTAATGTTTAGTAAACTGTTTATGAAATGTGAATATTGTGTATGTTATAGTTTACATGTTAAAAAACTTCTAGGTGATAGAGCCTTACATTGCATGCCAGGTACGACTCTATAATATTTAGTTTTTCATCCATCTTAACCTTAGTTTGTTATTTGGAGTTATTGGATTGAATTTAGTCATTGGACATAGCTTGTGTCTATTAGGTGTATAGAGACCCATGATTTCCATACATAAATATTACATTATTTTAGATTAATATTCAATACATTTCACAATAATACATGCCATAGGATTTTATAGGTTTAGTATCTTTGGAAATTTGGTTATGTAAACAACTGGTACATAAAAGATCTACATCATTTACGATTAAGTTCTTCACAACTCACACCCTTCTTGAAGATATCATACTTAAAACCTTTCTTCACAACATGGGGAAGGGAAACATAAGAAAGGGTGAGTTCAAATGCACAATAAGGGTAAATAAAATAGATATTAATCAATGATCAAAAGTGATCACAAGATAAACATAAGGGTATGTGGACATGATCAAGACTTACAATAATCATGCCCAATTATTCAAAGATCTTTAATTATGAAACATGACGAACAAATGGAATAAGACATAAGAGTGAAGAATCATAGATAATCAATCATGAGCCATGAAAACATATCATAAGAATAATACATAAGTTTGTGGTATACACATAAGCATAGAAAATCATTTCCTTAGTCAAGGCTCACTGCCAAGGCTATCATAGTTGTCAAGACTCACCCTGCCAAAGATGCCGCAATAAGGGGGAGAGATACTGACCTCCAATTCATGCCTCCAGTAGGCCCCAAGTTGGTGTTTAGCACTGATGATATAAACATATCATGAAATGGGCGGCATTACCCTCTATAATAAAATATAATTAGGAGATAAGATGAATCTGTTGAAGTTGGTGCCCTAGAACCAACTTCTGTGTGCTTTATGATGACCTGTATTCATAGTTTTGAGTACTAATAAACTCCTCATCACATCATGGTTTTTCTTATGCATAACATAGTATGTGATAATATCCTAAGAGTAGTTGTCACACTAAAAGTGTTAGATTGGTGTAGCTCAATCCTCTTTGGAGTCAATAGTACTGCAGCGACGTGGACTTCTAGCCGCTAGCCACTATAGCACTTTAGACTTGTGTGGTTGCGACACTATTATGATGCTGAATTCCAACCGCCTTTCACTGTAGCACAATAGAATTTTTGTGCGATTGGTGGAATAATACTTTATCCTCCTTTTTAGCCCATTTCAGGCTAGGGTTTCATGTGTTAGAAACTCTGAGAGATATCCTTGTAATTGTGCTCTTAGATTTTATAGTGATATTTATGCCTCTTCGTGGATGTAGGGAACATTTCCGAAACCACATAAATATCTGTGTCCTAGATATTCTTCTTATTCCATTTTTCCCTTTTATTCTTCTGTGAATCATTTTTTCACTTCATTTCTCCTGACGTTTCCGTAATAAAAAGGTCATAGCAGTTCCCCACTACGATGAGAATCCAGAAGTGCTACGACACTATTCTTAAATATATGTTCTAAGTTGGATGATATCATTTGAGGGAGATAAATGATGCAGACTATCAGGGGTAGAGACTCATAGGACTTTGAGGCACCTTCTCATGGTGTACGCCTTTGGTAATATCTAGTGTAGGATATTATGAGAATGATACCCGCCAGTAGGAAATCCACATTCATATGTGTAATTGGATGTTCCTATATGTGGATGTGTGTATTGATCCTTATAATTTAAGATTAGCATTAATGAATATTATAAGTTGTTTACTTTGATGTATTGACGAAAACTACGACGACATATGTTTGCAGTGAGGTAGGATACATTGGGTACACCATGAGTAATATTGCATTAATGAATAATGTGAGAAAGGATTTGTCCCTTCTTTTCTTTAATAGAAGTTGATATATTAGGCCATTTGATGGAAATGATATAGCCTAAATAAATCCATGGCCATGGTGTTCTATAGGAAAGTTCAATTTCTGAAAAGTCAAAGAAAGAGACATCGAGCACATAGGTTGATGACACCAGCATGAAACATGCTTAATTAGAGATATCATGACAAAAGGATTATATTACACAGTGAGAATTTTATGAGGTACTATGTTGTTGTGTCATTATCTTCTTTCTTTATGGGTGCTTTGGCGTATTGCTAGACGCTAACCTTGGACTTTAGGCTGATTTGCCTAATGCCACTGAGAAAGATGTATAGAGGGTCACACACTAAGTTTATGCAAAATCTCAGTTAAACAATATATTATTATTTATTATTTAAAAAGTTTAATAAATATTATTTCCACACATGGTTTAATAATTATTCATGTATGTTTGATCGCATATATTCTGTCATCAGTTATTAGAGAGAATATTATGTGAGCAGAATATTTAATAAATATTCATTTTCTATTTAGTGAATATAATATTTATTTATTTATTGGAGAATAATGAATTGATATTTATTTATTAAATAAATAGTAATTATTGAAGGCCTGATAAATATTGTGGAGGAATAGAGGACCAATTTCTAGGTCTGGTGCGAAATAATATATATTGAATATTATTTGATTAAATAATATTTAATTTTATTCATAAGTTAAGTGAATGCCGAGAAAATAATAATAATATTATTATTTTAGATATGGGGTTCGCAAGAGATTAAATAAATATTAAAGGGCACTTGTGGAAATATTTATTTCTAAACCCTAGTGATATTTAAACCCATTATATTATTTTTCAATAGAGAAATTCATTTGTTTGGTTGTGCAAAACTAATCCAGAGAATCTTCTTGAATACCTAGAGAGCTCCCTTCTATAAGAACACTTTCAAGAATGTAGAGCGATCTTCCTCCACCTTCTAATCTTAAGTCTAGAGAGATTAAGGAGAAAACTTTGGAAGTGATTCTTATGGCGATCAAAGGAGAACAACGCAAGCAATAGGATCTGTCATGATAACACCTAAAGATTCCTATGGTGATGTTCAAAGATTTGTGGAACATGTGTGGATCTCCCCTAGAGAGAATCTGCTCTTGATTCCTACAATGCAATGATGGTACAACACATATCTGTTGTCAGATCCATCAACAAAGAAATAATTTCCATAAGGTAATTCTTTAATTGATTAAATTAATTATAAATAATATGTAATGATCCTATGCTCTGTTCTGATGTTCTATCACTTGTCTGTTTTCTTTGATTCAATTTCATTGATCATGACGTTTATCATTGTGAAAATATCATATTTATCATTGACCATGAAAAAAATCAAATTTTGGCATGACCCATCACATGATTCTACTATTCCCGAAACCTACAAGTGGTTTTAAAGGGAGGTTATATAATTATTTATAATTATTTAAAGATCTTTGATTGATTTACACATTTTTCATTTAGTTTTCAATTCAAGTTTAATCATTCTTTAAACTGAATTGTGAGATCTACTTCTCCCTCTTTCGTTTCTCATAGATCTAATCAAATTGATTAATTTTATGAATGAAATAAAATTGAAGATCTCATCCAATAGTGCCAAGGATTATGGTCAGATAACACAAGAGTACACACTGTATACCTGGGGGTACATGCCGTGTACTAATGTTCAATGAACCAAGAATTAATTCGGAATTAATTCAAGGAATGTGAATTTATTACACGTAGTGAATGTAATTTTACACCACGTGTTGATAGGGCCAGCCTGGTGCATGACCAGCCGGAGTACACACCGTGTAGCCCACATACACGACGTGTAGTCCTTTAGTCACAGACGAGCCATGTATATTCTTACATGGCTTACCTGACTGGTGACCATGTAACTCAGTGACCAAACACCGTGTATCCCTTATACACACCGTGTACTGCATTTTTCCATGGCATTGTTTACACACCAAGTACCTAGGCATGTGCTGCAGATAGACGGTGAGAAGGTTACATGATGTGTATCTAGCTTGTACATGTTGTGTACTTATACTGAATTACATATAATTAAAATTAATTTATTATACTATGTAAACCTTATCAATATGTGCTTGCATGTGGTCATTAAGTTGATAGGACATTCTGTGTGATGGGTTTTAATATATATATATATATATATATATATATATATATATATAATTTTCTACTTAATTTCTACATAATGTTCAAATCTTCATATCATGTGTGAGTCATATTACATTTATTAATCTACACACATTGAAGCATAAAACGTGATAGAAAAATCACATAATTTGTGTTATCATTAAGTTGATAGTATACATCATGAAAGTACGTGATAAGTCATGTATGCCATATGTCATAAGAGTAAATAGTATACAAGTATAATACATGTTGAGTAGATATGGATGGGTACTCACCGTGTTTTCTCCAAGGTATATTTATGTACACATTTAATTTTGAATAAATTTATTTAATTTGTTTAAAATTATTATGGATAATAATTTCAAGGAAATTCATATGAGAATTAAGATAAAAGAATTGATTAATTAAAGAAGATAATTAATTGATTCGTGTGTGATTTATCTTAAATAAGAACGATTAAGAATTGAATTCTAGTTTCATTAAATGTGTAATTCATTTAATGCTAATGGGTGATCATGAGATTAGACCAAGACATTTTGTATGTGATTGGTTTCATTTAATTTATTATTAAATTAAATTATTGGCCCGCATGTCATCTCTCATATTATTATGTAAGGGCCTGCATGCCCATGGTTTCTTTTATGTAAACCCCTTCCCCTCATCTACATGTGAGTAAAAGCATATGTAATGGATATATCTCCCAAGCTAGTGGAGGTGGTTCAAGTTTGGAGCCAAGGCGAAACTAATCCAAGAGAGATACCTATGTGGATAGGCGGAAAGCTTCAACATGAATCTTAATTGGTTCAAGGTGTTTTCCCCTAGGTTTATGGTTAGTTTATCATCATATAGATAAACTAACCATTAGTAAAATCTCATGATCATACCACTTTAATATTTTATTTCTATCAAGTTGCATGGTTATTTCATTATGGATGTTTTGTTGCGATCACATGGATTAATGTATTAACATGCATGCAAGACAAAACTAAATTAAATTGGTATATGTGTAAATATTATTAAAAATGTGGTTAATCACTTAAGTAAATCCACTTAATATTAACAAGTAATAAAGATAATAACTGGAAATTTATGCATAAAAGGATAAAATTCCTCAATAATATATATTAAGTTGGTATAAACTTCCACTACTTTAGTTAAAATCGAACCATAGTTCAAAGAGTTTCACCAACCAAAGTTGGGGTGCTTTCAATTATTAGGGAATTCTAACATGAAGTTTTGGGTTGACTTAAATTAGTTCACATCAAGGCTTGATTTCCAAAGCAGGACTTAGTGTAACTGAGAGGCAATCATTGAGGAAATCTAATTTAAGGATTTTAGGATTGGGAAGTCCATTCAACAGATCAAGGAACTGTGAGTTAATACAGTTGGCATTTGGAATGCCTATATAAAACCATTCAAGTTGTTTGAACAACCAACAATGGGGTAATGAGAAGGGGAATATGGATCCTTTCCACTAGAATGTCCAAGCAATAGGATATTCCAAATCCAATGGTGAGGGCTATTGGGTTTCAATAAAATAGTGGGAGGTTAATAAATATAATATTTATTTGTATAAATTTTATAAAATAAAGTGCTAAATTTTTTCTCATCTTATTTGTAGAAACAACAATAAAAATGACTTCAAACATATCACTGCAATCCATACTTGAGAAGGATAACCTTATCACCGACACAAATTTCCAAGCATGTTAAAGGAACTTACGCATTATCCTACTTCATGAAAGGAAATTATATGTATTGGAAGAACCTATTATTGATGCACTTGGTAATGAGTCTAGTTAGGAAGAGTTGTCTCTTTTTTAGAAACATTTGAATAATGCTACAAATGTTCATTGTTTCATGATATCATCTATGATCAATGAGCTTTTGAAGAAACATGAGGAAATGGATGCATATAACATGATGTATGACCTTCGTGATCTCTATCAAGAGAAGGAAAGACAAGAGAGATATGAGATCTATAGTGCTTTGTTTACAACTAAGCTTGGAGAGTCTGTGCCAGCTGGGACTCATGTAGTCAAACTTATTGGCTATATTGAATACTTAGACATATTAGGGATTAAATTTCCAGATGAGTTTCATATAGATCTCATACTTTCATCATTACCCAAGACCTTCTTTAGTTTTATTGTTAATTATAATATGAGAAATAATGAGAATATCCTTTCAGAAATTCTTACTATGATTTTCTAAGTGGATAAGGACATGGGGTGTGACAAACCCACGGTCCTTATGGAGAATAAGAAAAGGAAGAACAAGGCAATGGGCCCCAATACCCACAATAAGTCTAAATCTCCCAAGAACCATCTTCCAAGAAGATAAAGATCCAGAGGCAGGGCAAGGAAAAGGATGCATTATGCTTTTCATGTGGAAAGCAAGTCCACTGGAAGAGGAACTGCACCTAGAAGTAAGGGGAAGCTAAAGGTGCATTCATTATCGAGTGTAATCTTTCAATATCTACACACTGGGTATTAGATATATCTTTTGATTCTCAAATATATATTCCTTTATAAGAGCCAATTAGATTCTGAAAGATTTCTAGAGGAGAGGTGGATTTGAGAGATACCACTGGTGCGAGGCTAGCTGCTCTATCCATCGGTGACCACCACCTTTCATTGCCAACATGAATCATTTTTGTTTTAAAATATTTTTATTATGTACCAAATGTTACTAAGAATATAATTTCTATATCATTCCTAGATGTAGATGGGTTTATTTTTAAGCTTGGAAATAAAATTTGTTTCTTTTATAAAGAAAACATATGTTATGGTATGACACATTTAAATAATGGTCTTTATGTATTAAATTATGAAAAAAAACTATTGGAAATTGATAACAGATTATGTTCACATGAATCATATAACACCCAACTATGGAATCACCATCTTGGTCATGTAAACAAGAAGCATTTGAAAAATCTGTATCAAAATGGTTATTTAGATCATCTGAGCTAAAACCACTTGAAAGATGTCATGCTTGTTTATAAGAAAAAATGAACAAACTGCCATTTTGTGGATAGGGTGAAAGGGCCACAGAGCTTTTAGGATTGGTTCACACTAATGTGTGTGGACCATTTCCATTAGAAGCTAAAGGTGGGCATTCTTACTTCATAACTTTTACTAATGACTTGCGTAGATATGACTATGTCTACTTGACGAGGTATAAGTCCAAGTCCTTTGAGAAATTTAAAGAATTCAAGAATGAAGTAGAGAATCAACTTGGAAAGAAGTTAAAGAATCTTTGATTGGATCAATGTGGTAAATATCTTAACCAAGGGTTCATTGAATTTCTACAGGAGTTTGGGATTCTATCTCAACTCACTCCACCTTACACACCATAATGGAATAGTGTTAGTGAAGGGAGG
This sequence comes from Viscum album, assembly GCA_963277665.1. Taxonomy (NCBI): domain Eukaryota; kingdom Viridiplantae; phylum Streptophyta; class Magnoliopsida; order Santalales; family Viscaceae; genus Viscum; species Viscum album. Next base: position 1,489,015,164 of record OY728139.1, on the reverse strand, counting down.
AGTCATACCTTGTAAGACATGGTAAGGTCGATGATGAGTCATGAAGATCTTCCATTATCCTTTTGAGGATATTCATTACAAACTATGACATATACATTAAACCAAGTACCAACTAAAATGGAAAACAAAATTCTCTTTGAGTTATGGAGTAGAAAAAACCTGTTTTGTCACATACACATGTATGGGGTTGTGATGATTTTTTCAAGGTCTTCTAAGGTAATAAAGTAGAACCCTGGGGAATAAAGTGTATCTTTATAGGGAATCCTAAGGAAACAATGAGATACTACCTATACAATTCCTCAGACAAGAAAGTGTCCATCAGTAGACAAGCTGTCTTTCTTGAGATGGAGAACATCCTCAAAAAGGATAGTGAGAGAAAGATTGAATTTGATGAAGTTGATGCTCAAGATACACAAGAGTTGATATAGAAACATATTCCATAGGTCCCCATAGTAGAAGTAGTTCTTGAAATACAAGTATTGATTAGGAGTATAAGAGAGGTAAGAGAACCAGAGAGAGATGGTTTTCTACTCACCGAAGATAGTTACTCATTACTGATTTCCAATAATAAACCTCTCTCCTATAAAGAGGTCATAGAGAGGTCAGAAGCTTCAATATGGAAATAATCCATGAATTCTAAAATGAATTCCATGTATCAGAACCAAGTTTGGGTTTTGGTCAATGCACCAGTTGATGTAAATCCTATTGGGTGAAAATAGGCATTCAAGTGAAAATTGGACATAGATGGTAAAGTAAATACCTATAAAGAAAGGCTAGTGGATAAAGGTTTTAAAAAAAATCAAGGAATTGACTATAATGAAACATTTTCATCAGTTTCCATGTTTAAATCCATCTGAATTCTACTTGATATAGTAGCTTACCAAGATTATGAAATTTGGTAAATGGATATCAAAACTTCTTTCCTTAATGGGAACCTTTGGGAAGACGTCTATATGACACAACTAGAAGGGTTTGTGACTCTAGGTGATTCCAAAAGGATTTGAAAGTTGCATAGATCCATTTATGGATTGAAGCAAACATCTAGGTCATGGAACATTCTATTAGATAAATCTATAAAAAGAATTTGGTTTCATTAATAATGAATGTGAGCCATGTGTTTACAATAGGTTTATTGAGAATGTAGTTATTATCCTAGTAGTATATGTTTGTGATATATTACTTATTGGAAACAACATACCACTATTACAGTCTATTAAGGATTGGTTAAACAAGTGTTTCTCCACGAAGAACATAGGTGAATTAGGCTATATTCTAGGGATAAATGTCATTAATGATTGATCCAAGAGGCTACTTGGACTACGTCAAAGTACATATATTGAAAAAAAACTAAAGATATTTAGTATGGAACAATATAAGAGGGTATTGGTTCCAGTGTCACATGGTATACATATTTCTAAGAAAACATGTCCTCATACACAACTGGAGAAAGAGAGAATGAGTAAGATCCCATATGCTTCAGTGATAGGATCAATCATGTATGCCATGTTATGTATTAGACTTGATGTTGTCTATGCATTGATAATGGTAGGTAGATATTAAGTTGATCTAGGGGAACAACATTGGTATACTGTTGAGGCTATCCTTAAGTATCTGAGATAAACTAAGGATATGTTTCTAGTGTATGGAGGAGATAATGAGTTGGTCATCAGAGGTTATACTGATGGTAGTTTTCAAATAAATCAGAATGATCTGAAGTCATAGTTAGGATATATTTTCTATCTCAATGGAGGAACTATGAGCTGGAAGATTTCAAAGTAGCCAGTTTTTGCTGATTCTACAGTGAAGTATGAGTATATAGTGGATTTTAATGCAGCCAAGAAATCTATTTTCATATGAAACTTTGTTTAGGATCTTGATGTGGTACCTAGAAGTAAAGACCCTATCACACTGTATTGTGATAATACTACAACAATGGATCTTACAAAAGATCCAAGGTCACACCAACAAGAAAAGCATATACTCTAGACGTATCACCTCTTGAGGGATTTTTATCTCCGAGATGAATTTGTAGTAAGAAGAGTACCCAAAAAAGATAACATGGAAGACCCCTTGAATAAAGGACTATCTTAGTAGATGCATGAGTATCATGTGAGAGCTAGAAGACTGAAGGTTGTTAGCAGTTGACTCTAATGAAAGTGAGAGTATATTAGATTCGGTTCCCTAGAACCATATTTTGTGTACTTTATGATAACCTGTATTCATAGTTTTGAATATTAATAAAGTCCTTATCACATCATGATTGTTATTCTATGTAACATAGTATGTGATAATGTCCTAAGAGTAGCTGTCATAGTAAAAGATCACAACAATTCCCTATTATAATGAGAATCCAGAAGTGCTATGACACTATTCTTAAATATATGTTCTAGAGTCGTATGATATCATTTTAGGGACACAAATCATATAGGGTATCGGGGGTGGAGACTCATAGGACTTTGAGGCACCTTCTCATGGTGTACGCCCTTAGTAATATCCATTGTAGGATATTATGAGAACGAGACCCGCCAGTAGGAAATCCATATTAATATGTTTCATTGGATGTTCTTATATGCGGATGTGTGTATTGATCCTTAGACTTTAAGATTATTGTTAATGAATATTATATGTCATGTACTTTGATGTATTGACAAAAACTGTGATGACATATGTTCACGATGAGGTGGGATACGCTGAGTGTGTCACGAGTAATATTGCATTAATGTATAATTCGAGAAAGGATTTGTCCCTTATATTCATTAACAGAAGTTAATATCTCATCCCCTTTGATGGAAATGATATAGTCTAAATAAATCCATATTCATGGTGTTCTATAGGCAATTACAATTTCAAAAAAGTCAAAGAAAGATACTTTTAGAACATAAGTTGATGGAACCAACATGCAACCTACTTTATTAGAGATATCACAATAAAAGGATTATATTACACAGTGAGAATCCATATGAGTTACTATGTCATTGTGACATTAACATATTTATTTATGGGTACTTGGGCTTGTTTTTAGATGCTAATCTTGGACTTTAGATTGCTTCACCTAATTCCACTGAATAAATATTATTCCTACACATGGTTTAATAATTATTCTTGTATGCTTGATTACATATATTCCTTCACCAATTATTCAAGAGAATATTACATGAGTAAATTTTTTAATAATTATTTATTTTCTATTTAGTGAATATAATATTTTTTTATTTATCAGAGAATAATGCATTGGTATTTATTTTTTAAATAAATAGTCATTATTAAAGGCCTGATAAATATTATGGAAGAATGACATACCGAGTTTCTAGGTCCTAGGATAAATAATATAAATTGAATATTATTTGATTAAATAATATTTAATTTTATTTTTAAGTTAAGCACATGTCAAGGAAATAATAATAATATTATTTTAGACATGGGGCTCCACAATGGATTAAATAAATATTAAAGGGCAGTTGTGAAAATATTTATTTCTAAACCCTAGTGGTATTTAAACCCAATTATATTATTTTTCAATAGAGCTAATTCACTTGTTTGGTTGGGCACAACAAATCTGGAGAATCCTTTCAAATCCCTAGAGAGATACCTTCTCTAAGAACTATCCCATGAATGGAGGGTGATCTTCCTCCACCTCCCACTCTCAAGTCTAGAGAGATTAAGGAGAATGATTTGGAAGCAAGTCTCATGGTGATTAAAGGAGAATGACACAAGCGATAAAATATGCCATGATTGAACCCAAAGATTCCTATAACGACGTTAAAAGATTTGTGGAACACGTATGGATCACCTCTAGAGGGAATATTCTCTTGATTCCTACAATGCAACGATGATAAAATGAAAATCTGTTTTCAGATCCATCAATGAAGAGATAATTGCCACATGAAAATTCTTTAATTAATTAAACTAATTATAAATAACATGTGATGATCCTATGCTTGGTTCTGAAATTATATCACTTTTCTAATTTCTTTGATTCAATTTTGTTGATCACAACATTTATCGTTGTGAAAATCTTGGATTTATCATCGATCGTTACAAAAAATCAATATTGGGCATGACCCATCACACGCTTCCACTACGCCCAAAACCTATAGAATCATCCACAAGAAACTCCATGGAATAATATAAAAAGGAAATAAAAACCATCCCACATGCATATATAAATAAAAATGATATAGATTAAAGTCTCCAAAGTAAATACCGAAAATCAAAGCTAAAGCAGTGACACAACAATTGTCCAAAGATATGAGCTAGTAATGTCCAACAAGATCTACATAATCCTCTTAGAAACCTGAAAATCAGTTATATATATATGGTGAGCATATAGGTATACTTAGTAGGAAAACCAAAGTCTCTCATTCACATGTGAAAGAAGAAGACTAAGGCACCCATGAGAAAACAACAGAACAAAAAACACCTAAACTGGTGAATAATCCATCCTAACCCCACTAATGCATACTCACCAAATAATTCAAGCCAGGTATAATAACATAATAAAAATCATATCGATGAAGGGTACACCACACCACTTTACCACCGATTCTCCACTCTCACACCCCAAAATCGTACATCCTAGCACTCCCATCTCTTCTGAATAACATATAACACTACCCCACAACACGTTCAAATCACATCATGCCTGAAAAAACCTGGGCCACCACCCCACAACACGGTCACATCACATCTCACCTGAAAACACTTGGCTCATCACATCACAATCATAACCAGAGTAGTAAGATATCATGAACATGAAGGACATAAACCTCATTCCCTCTTACCATGCATGACCTCCACCATAAGCTTCCCCACAATGAATTCATATCACATCTCACCTGAAAACACCTGGGACACCACCCCACAATGTGGTTATATCACATTTCTCCTAAAAACACCTAGGCCACCGTACCACAACATTGTCATATCACACCTCTCCTGAAGACACCTCAGCCATCACCTAGTTCACTAATAGACCTCCTGCCATCACAAACTATGCATATCTACTTTCTTGGAAGAGAGTGGGAAATAGAAGGTAACCATCCATAAATCCTCATTATCAGGATGTTGGGAAAACACCCCCTATGTGAATATACAGGTTTCAGAAATTAATAATCGATGTAGGAAAGGTGTGTATAGAAATCACAGGGAATATACAAGTATATACATATAGAAATAGACAATCTCAACCTATGGGTTCCCAACAAAACACTAACCAAATAAAAACATATCCACTTTTACTGCCACCTCTAAATGTATAACACCACACAAACCACAAGCCACATCACACCACCAACCCATTTTGTTTCATTATTAAGCATCAACCAAATTTAACCACACAACCCATCATTTATTTTTCCATCAACCATTTCCATACCATTATCCAAACCAAACCCCAGCCATTTCAATAATTATTAAATAATTATTTATTCCATCACTACCTAGGCATCTAGCACATCACAACCACACATCACAAGAATCTAATCATCCCCATCACACCACCACCTTCCCACCCCAATAGTATAGCCACACAACCACCACCTTCCACCCCAAAATCATGGCCAAAAAACCACCATCTCACCACCCCAAAAGCATGAAAAAAAATCACTACCTTATCATCCCAAAAGAACAACCACATCTCACCCATCAACCCCACATCACATCACGAAAACGCATCATTTCCCCATATACACATCCACATGTTTAATCCTAGAGTTTTTGAAGAATTTCCACTTTCATTGAAAAATGAATTTCTTTAGCCTTTATTTATTACACATCATGAAATACACTTAAATGATGTGTCATATATCTCATAGATTCCCCCTCTACATGCAAACAAGCTGTGAACCTACCGGCTTCACAAGCTGTGAAGCATCATTTCATGTTGTGTAAACATCACACGAGGTGAATTTCCTACTACAACACTCCTGTAGCTCCAACCTCCATAAAAAACTCTCAAAACCTCCCCGAACACCTCCAACCACTAAAACTAGAAATGTAATGGACTAGGAAGGAAAAGACATTACATCAAATACCTATCCAATGATTCTCACCCTGGAGAATCCAAAACCAAGCCTAGAAGGAAAGGGGTCCAAACAACCACCCCAAAAGATACCTATCAAGGATATCTTCATACCTCAAATGCTACCACCATCCAAACACACCAAACCAAATGACCCAAAAAAGTCTCACACAACCTCATCACCACACAACAACATCACCAGAATCACATCACCACAACCATCCAACCTCCACACAACCCAAACTAACAACCACCCCAACCAACAAAACACACTTCCCTGAACATACGAATCAAGAAATTCCATCCTCCATGTTAATATACTATCCTCTTCGGGTGGCACTGACTCACCCACATGGGTTTAATCACATCATATTATAATGTGTCTCGATTAGGAATCCAGTCCTCCCCTTTTCATATGTCAAAAATTTATCACAAATCATACATCAAGGAAAATGGAACATGTCATAAAATATAATAATAAAAACATCACATCACAAGAAAAAAAGATCAAATAAAAACTCAAAAAAACTTTGGCTACTAAGAACACATTTTCACATATTACTCCCAAGTACTCTCCTTTAGGCCACCATGCCTCCACAACACACGAACCAAATGAATGATCTGTCCACGAAACACCTTCTCTTGGTGATCCTAGATCTATACTGGCTTCTCCAAGAATGTCACATCATCATAGATATCAAAATATCCTCATTCAATGACTGATCGTACCACGATTCACTGTTTTATTCCACCCTTACACCGCTATTTTAAACTAGTTTTGTAATGAATATTCCAAATATAATAATAAATTTAACTTTGTGTTTGAATCATTTAATTAATGTTAATAAAAATTATAATGGACAATGTTACTTGTTTTTATTATTTCAATGTAGGTGGAGGTGATTTGGAGGACCCTTGATGAATTGGAAGAAAAATGGGCCAAAATTGCATGGATCCATGGACATCTGTCCACTGTTTGGCATAGTACACGAAATCTGTGCATCCAAATGGGCTGAAATTTTGTGGTCCTGTCCAAAATTTAATAGGATACATTTCATATTAAGGAACCCAATCTTGATTCGGATTCTATAGGGCCCATCCGAACTGATATGTCCAAGCCACCGAATTTGGACCAAGTCAAATGCGGTGTTCTTTATTTTATCAATATCTTGAGATGTAGTTGTCCAAATGGTTCCAAAATTTCGGTTGATACAGTAAAGAGGTAGGTATAAAACGTTTCTATTTTCTCCAAAGCGAGATAAGGCTGTATGAAGACCGAAACGCATGGTAAAAGTGGATTAATGAAATATGTGCGCCTAAAACCACCTTCCAATTTTCCTATAAAAGGGCACCAAGAGAACCTCATTTGAAAGCTCAAACCAGAAGCCACACTCTGCCATTTTGGATACCCAAGGGAGTATTATCACCATACAATAAGTTCTGGAGGCCCCTATCCTCATAGAGGGATCAAGGATGAAGAAGGAGTTCCACCCGAGCTTCCTCCTCCTCCCGATGTCGAGCTAAAAGTTGGGTGTTCGTTGTGAGGGAGCTACACACATGTCAAGGGAGTTCCGATGCATACAATAGCTACTTGTTTGGAGTAATTTGGGTGTTTAAACATTTCATTCCATGTATCTTATTTTATTTCAGATTTTAATGCTTTATTTGATACATGTGAGTGTTATGCTCTTAATTTCTAACCGATCGGTGTGAGGTTTTGAGTGCGTGACTTGTGTTGTTTCAATTGGAAATCACAAGAATCCTTTTCATACCCACCTTATTGAGATTTCAATCCGATTTGGAATCTCTTATTCCATTCATAAGTACTGAACCTTGACAATACGATTGTTACATCAAGGTTTGGTTCTTAAAGCATTGAAATAAAAGCTTAGGAATTAATCGGGATTCCAATTAACTCCAACCAAAGAATTACTCTAAACCTAAGATGGATCTCTATGAACAATGAACTTGATATGTGTGTAGTGAAATCAAATTGAACCTTCTATCTCATATTTTTTAAAATCCACTAGGTCACTCAACTTTTAAGCTATTTCAACTAAGTCATTGTTTTAAACTCTTTTCAAAACCACCCCCTCTCTTAGTCATTTTTATTAAAAATACACACTCTAAACCTACCAAAGATCCTTGAGAGATGACCTAGGGTATACAATAGAATATAAATAAACCTTAAAAACATAATCAATTTGACATGTCATGACAACGCGGTCAAATTTTGGTTTCGTTGCCGGGGAGCGCTTTGGTTTTTTGTGCGTGTTTTTGATAAATTTTTTGTAATTTTTGTGAATATTTGTTTGTTTTATCTTCTACCTTTGCATTTATTTTTGTGTTATAATTTATTTATTGTGTAGGTTCTGTGTATGACGCTTTCTACTCTGGGAGACCTACAAACTTTCGAACCTGAACTGGAGAGGATCCTACATCAATGAAATCGAGACACACAAGACAACACTTTGAAAGAGGAGACATAACATCTTAAAATTCTTCTTGATCCTTATTATTCTTCTGAAACCAAAGTTAAAACTGAACATAACTTGTATAAAATGGCTGAAAATAATAGAACAATAAAAGAAATAACCTCACCTGATGTTGATATCTGACCCACTTACATTCAATTACAAGGCGAGGCACCCAATTTTGAACTAAAATCTAGTTTAATTCATTTATTACCAAGATTTCATGGACTGCCTGGAGAAGATCCACATAAGAATTTAAAAGAATTTCCTACTGTGTGTTCAACATTAAAACCTACTAATGTGGATGAAGAACAAGTAAAACTTAGGTCATTTCCATTTTCATTAGAAGACACGACTAAAGATTGGTTGTATTATGTTAATTCACCTATTAGAGGTTGGGCGGACATGACACGACTTTTTCTTGAAAAATACATCCCAGCCTCTCAAACTGAAACAATAAGGAAAGAAATATGCGGGATAAGACAATATCAAGGAGAAAACATTCATGAATATTGGGAATGCTTTAAAAGATTATGTTCAAGTTTTCCACACCACCAAATAAGCGATCAACTTTTAATATAATATTTTTATGAAGGTTTAATTCCAATAGATTGTAACATGATTGATGCTGCTGCAGGTGGTGCACTAGTGGATAAAACCCTAATCGCTGCAAGGACCCTAATTGAGACTATGTCACAGAACACTCAACAATTCAGTTCAAGGTCCAGTGTACCCATTCGAGGTGTCCATGAGGTTAAAAGTACTGAATTCAAGAAGAAGGTGGACACAAAGTTTGAAGAGGTGAGTACCCTTCTATGACAGCTTGCTATTTCCCAAGGAAAATTCCAATCTCCTCCTCCCATAAATTATGGTATATGCTCTTCTGATACCCACTATTCTGACCAATGCCCCCAATTGAGAGAAAATTCTGAGAGTTGTGAGGCAATATTCCCAGGACGCCCCTATAACCAACCCATTAGGCAAGAACCATACTATCCATCAAACCATGGGTGGAAAGACAACCAAGCCTATAGGAAAGGGGGGTATTCAAACCGGCCTCATCAACTATGGAACCAACCAGGGTAAAGTAGTCATCAACCACCACCACCCAGAAATTTTCTACCACCCCAAAGGCCTTTCCAACAACCCCCTCCAAAACCCGAGCCTAGCCTAGAAGATATGATGAAACAAATGGCTGCCAATAATCTCCAGTTCCAAAAAACCACCCAAGCAGCCATACAAGACCTCAAAACCCAATTAGGCCAACTAGCTAACTCAGTGGGTGAAATCCAAAGCCATGGGTCTGGTAAACTACCATCTCAACCACTTGTAAACCCTAGGGATAAGGGAAATGTTAGTGCCATCACCCTTAGGAGTGGAACTCAACTTAAAAGCCAAATAACACCTCCATTAGAGTTATCCCCTCCTAAGGAAACCACCATCCCAACCACTAAAAAAGGACCAAATGAGGTGGAACCTTGTCTTGAGAGAAGTCCTACCAAAGGAAAGAGTGTGTCTATTAATGACTTACCAAGACCAAGCATTCCTCTTCCATTTCCCCAAAGAGCCACCCAACCAAGGAAACAAAAGGAAACTGAACTTGATAAAGAAATCTTGGAGACTTTCAAAAAAGTGCAGGTTAACATCCAATTGATTGATGCCATGAAGCAAATTCCACGTTATGCTAAGTTTCTAAAGGAGATGTGTACACATCGAAGGAGACTTCGTGGTGATGAGAAGGTGAGCCTGGGGAGGAACGTCTCAGCATTGATAAAACCATCACTTCCCACCAAGTGTAACGATCCTGGAACATTCTCGATTCCGTGCACCATAGGGGAGTATTATTTCTCCAATGCTATGCTTGATTTGGGTGCTTCTATTAATGTGATGCCTCACTCCATATACACTTATTTGCAGGTCGGTGAACTAAAGCCCACAGGAATAGTTGTTCAGCTAGAAAATCGGAGTACGACACACCCTTCTGGTGTGTTAGAGGATGTTCTTGTGAGGGTTCAAAATTTAATATTTCCTGCTGATTTTTATGTGCTGAAAATGGAAGATGGTAGGATGAATGGACATTCCCCAATTATATTGGGGAGACCTTTCTTGAAAACTGCCAAAGACATAATTAATGTCCATAATGGTACATTATCTATGGAATTTGGTGGTGACATAGTCCATTTCAACATCCTTGATGCCATGAAGCACCCCTCAGAAGAACATTCCTCTCTCTCGGTAAATTCAATTGATGTACTCCCTTCCCCTAAAATCACTTCATTTGTTTCCCCTGATCCCCTTTCTGAATTTGTTACTTTGATTGAAATTCTTGGAAATGAATCACGTGGTGATTGTTGTAGTGGTCTAGAAAAGTTTCATTAATGTTTATTAATTGATAATTTCTTGAACACGGAGGATCATATGACCATCGATGATACTGCTACGCTTGTAAAAGCTAATTCCTCATCTGAGGATGATACCATTGAGCAGTTAGATGAGATTAGTGACCTCTCACTTTCACACACACTCCCATCAATCCAAAGTCCACCTGAATTGGAACTAAAGCAACTACCTCAAGATTTAAAATATTCATATCTTGAGAATGGAAAAAAGTTTCCCGTAATCATTTCTAGTTCACTCCCTCCTGAGCATGAATTGCGACTGCTTGAACTTTTGAGGGAGCATAAACAAGCATTGGGATGGAAACTTGTAGACATTCCTGGTATTAGCCCATCAATTTGTATACATCATATTTTATTAACTGATGAGGATAAAACAGTGAGGCAGGCACAACGTCGACTGAACCCAAACCTCTTAGAAGTAGTTAAAAAGGAAGTAACAAAATTATTGGCTGTTGGAATCATTTACCCCATCTCTGACAGCCAATGGGTCAGTCCCGTTCAAGTAGTTCCTAAAAAAACTAGCCTAACAGTAATTAAAAATGAAAACAATGAATTGGTTCCAACTCGTGTGTAGAATAGTTGGCGTGTTTGTATAGATTATCGCCGACTAAACCAACACACTAGGAAGGACCATTTCCCATTTACATTCATTGACCAAATGCTAGAGAGGCTAGCAGCGAAGTCCCATTACTATTTTCTTGATGGGTATTCTGGATAATTTCAGATCCATATTGCCCCCGAGGATCAGGAAAAGGCAACCTTCACTTGCCCCTTTGGCACATTTGCCTATATAAGGATACCATTTGGTCTGTGCAATTCTCCGGGTACTTTCCAGCGATGTATGGTTAATATTTTTTTGGATTACCTAGAGAATTGCATGGAAGTTTTCATGGATGATTTTACTGTTTATGGATCCTCTTTTGATGAATGTTTAAGTAGTCTTGGTTCCATACTAAGTCACTGTATTGAAAATAATCTTGTATTAAATTATGAGAAATTCCATTTCATGGTGCGACAAGGTATAGTTTTGGGACATGTCATTTCTGGGGATGGTATCCAAGTAGATAAATCGAAAGTGGATGTCATTTCTTCCCTACCATTCCCTAAAAATGTACGTGATGTGCGGTCTTTCCTAGGTCATGCTGGATTTTACCATCGTTTCATTCATGATTTTAGTAAGATTGAACTTCCCCTCTCCCGCTTACTCCAAAAAGAAAAAGATTTTGTTTTTGATAAAGAATGTGAAGAAGCTTTTAATAAATTAAAATAGAGTCTCACATCACCCCCGGTAATCCAACCACCTCGGTGGGATTTACCATTTGAGATCATGTGTGACGCCTCTAACTATGCAGTTGGGGCAGTCTTATCGCAAAGGGTTGATTGAGCTCCACATGTCATTGCTTATGCCTCATGTACTTTGGACCCTGCCCAAGAAAACTACAACACCACTGAAAAAGAATTTCTTTCCATTGTTTTTGCCTTGGATAAATTCAGGTCATACCTTTTAGGGTCCAAATTCATTGTGTTCTCACACCATGCAGCCCTCCGATATCTCCTAAAGAAACTAGAATCCAAACCATATCTCATTCGTTGGATTCTCCTCCTTCAGGAATTCAATCTAGAAATTAGAGATAAAAAAGGAGCAGAGAATGTGGTGGCAGACCATATCATTAGGATCCCCCCATCCTCAGACATTGTCTCATCCCCCTGTATTCCCATTAATGACATGTTTCCTGATGAGCAATTGTAAAAAGTGAAAGATTCTATTCCCCGGTATGCTGAAATTGTAAATTATTTGGTAGCATCTTGCATTCCTACTGATTTCAACAAAAACCATGCCAGTCATCTAAAACATGAGTCTCGTTGGTACATTTTGGATGACCCCTACCTTTGGCGCACCTGTAGTGATCAATTCCTTAGGATTTTTGTTCCCGATAGTGAGTTTCAGTCCATCCTTAGATTCTGCCACACTCTTGCTTGTGGGGGCCACTTTGGTCCCCAATGGACTGCTCGCAAAGTTCTTGATTCTGGTCTCTTTTGGCCAACACCTTTTCAGGATGCCCATTAAATTTGTAAATCTTGTCCTCGTTGTCAAAGAATGGGGAATGTCTCTAAAAGGAATTAAATTCCACAACAACCCTTGCTCTTTCATGACATTTTTGATGTTTGGGGCATTAAATTTATGGGGCCATTTCCCAATTCTTTTGGCAACTTGTACATTCTTTTGGACATTGATTACGTATCAAAATGGGTAGTGGAACGGGCCACAAGGAAAGATGATTCCAAAACAGTTGTAGAATTTTTGAGAACTCAGATCTTTTGTAGGTTTGGATTACCTAGGTTCATCATCAGTGACCAGGGTTCTCATTTCTGTAACCGAACAATGCAATCACTTTTGTGTCGGTATGGGGTCGTTCATCGAGTTTCTACTGCATATCATCCACAGACCAATGGTCAAGATGAGGTGTCAAATAGAGAGGTAAAAAAAATTCTTGAAAAAATGGTTCAACCCAATAGGAAATATTGGAGTCTTAGACTTGATGATTCATTATGGGCCTACCGTACTTCTTTCAAAACTCCCATTGGAATGTCACCCTATCGTCTTGTGTTTGAAAAGAGTTGTCACCTCCCTGTTGAGATTGAGCACCGGACCTACTGGGCCATCAAACAATGTAATTATAATCATTATGGTGCAGGTTCTCAAAGGAAGTTGCAGATTCAGGAGTTAGAGGAAATGAGAAGAGATGTATATGAAAACTCCAGGATTTATAAGGAGAGAACCAAGGCTTCCCATGACCGTCTTATCCTTCATCGTCAGTTCCATATTGGGTACAAGGTCCTCCTATACAATGCAAGGCTGAAATTACATCCTGGTAAGCTTCGTTCCCACTAGTTTGGACCATACAGTGTTATTAACGTCTCTCCATTTGGTGTTGTCCAGGTTCAAAATGAAGAAACCAAGCAAACATTCACTTTCAATAGGAAGCGTATGAAGCACTTTCATGAAGCCATTCCGGAGTCTCCGATGGAGGAACTCCAAGTTCAAGAAGAAGACTATGAATGACATCCATCAAGTTTTATCCTTCCTTCCCACATTCTCTTTTACTACAGTGAGGACATTGCATACTCTAGGTGTGGGGGGATGGGTACATTCCTAGGTTAGTTAGGAATTTTCATCGTTTTCTCCTTTTTTTCTCTTTTTGGCCTTCTTTATGGTATTTTTATTTTTCCCCATCAACAATTTTGAAGTTCCATGATTTGGCGACCATAAAGTGGAGAAAGTAAAAATACCATAACGAACGCTAAAAAGAATTTGTGTATGAGTTTACCATCAAGGAGTGATTTTTTTTAGTGAATTGGTTTTATGTCAATGATATAAATGTTTGTATCACTGTGAAACATTTGAGATGATTGATGCCCCTTATGTGAGTAGTTTTGGGAAAAATGTGTCATTAATATCTCCATAAATATTTTCACCAAACCACAAAGTGTGAATATTTATTACTTAATATAAGTTAAATATATGTTGGGTTAATATTTTTCATCTTTAAATGATATTTCCATATGTTCATTCCTTATCCGATCTGTTTCATTACTGTACCAGATTGACCTATGCGTGTGTAACTAATGTCTGACTATTGTACACCCTCAAAAAAAATGTTGTGTCTTGGGCAGGTCAAAAACCACTCATCCTCAACCTTTGATCTTGTTATAACTATTACAATTAGTGTCGTGAGGAGATCAAACAAGGGTTGAGAGATGAGTGTGAGATTTTTTCCAATTGTAACTTAAAAAAAAATATAATAAATAAGTGGAGTGATGAAATGTGAAACATATGGGGATATCTAGGTCTGGAGCTTATGGTTTGACTTCTGGGAATGCTTAAATGAGTGGGTCTTGAAATATGATTGAAAAGGATGTATGACAGGTTCGGTGACAAAATCATTTAAGCTGAAAAATGTTAAAATAACATATATTTATTGGATAGCAAGAGGAAAGAATAGCATGGAATGGTTTTCACACACACACATGGAGAGTTAGTATCATGGTTTACTTATGAATTCCTTTCTCAATTGGGTATCGTGAATCTTTTTGAATTTCGCTATGATATTATTTATGAGACATCTTTTTCTATTTTCACTAGGAAGAACTCCTTGGTGTGGTTCATGCATTGGTCAATTTACTTTAAATAAAATTTCCTCAAATGATAAATCTTTAGGATGTTGGAAAAATATATATATATGCATCATTGTATTTGGATATGTGACTTTTCCCAGGAGTACAAATGTTTAGGTGTGGGGGTGTGATCGTACCACGATTCACTGTTTTATTCCACCCTTACACCGCTGTTTTAAACTAGTTTTGTAATGAATATTTCAAATATAATAATAAATTGAACTTTATGTTTGAATCATTTAATTAATTTTAATCAACATTATAACGGGCAATGTTACTTGTTTTTATTATTTCAATGTAGGTGGAGGTGATTTGGAGGACCCTTGATGAAGTGGAAGAAAAATGGGCCAAAATTGCATGGATCCATGGAAATCTATCCACTATTTTGCATAGTAAACTAAATACGTGCATCCAAATGGGCTGAAATTTTGTGGTCCTGTCAAAAATTTAATATTCTACATTTCATATTAAGTAACCCAATCCTGATTAGGCTTCTATGGGGCCCATACGAACTAATATGTCCAAGCCACCGAATTTGGACTAAGTCAAATGCGGTGTTCTGTATTTTATCAATATCTTGAGCTGTAGTTGTCCAAATGGTGCCAAAATTTCAGTGGAGACATTAAAGATGTAGGGATAAAACTTTTATATTTTCTCCAAAGTGAGATAAGGATTTCTGAAGACCAAAACGCGTGGTACAAGTGGATTAATGAAATCTGTGTGCCTAAAACCACCTTCCAATTTTCCTATAAAAGGGAACCAAGGGAACCTCATTTTCAAGCTCGAACCAGAATCCAAACTCTGCCATTTTGGATACCCAAGGGAGTATTCTCACCATCTAAGAAGTTCTGGAGGCCTCTATCCTCATAGAGGTATCAAGGATGAAGAATGAGTTCCACCCAAGCTTCCTCCTCCTTCTGATGTCGAGCTAAAAGTTGGGTGTTCGTTGTGAGGGAGCTGCACACATGTCAAGGGAGTTAAGATGCATAAACTAGCTACTATTTTGGAGTAATTTGGGTGTTTAAACATTTCATTACATGTATCTTATTCTATTTCATATTTGAATGCTTGATTTGATACATGTGAGTGTTATGCTGTTAATTTCTAACCGATCGGTGTGAGGTTTTGAGCGCGTGACTTGTGTTGTTCCGATTGGACATCACAAGAATCCTTTTCATACCCACCTTATTGAGATTTCAATATGCTTTGGAAGCTATTATTCCATGAATAAGTACTGGACCTTTACAATACGATTGTTACATCAAGGTTTGGTCCTTAAAGCATTGAAATAAAAGCTTAAGAATTAACTGGGATTCCAATTAACTCCAACCAAAGAATTACTCTAAACCTAAGATTAATCTCTATGAACAATGAACTTGATATGTGTGTAGTGAAATCACATCGACCCTTCTATCTCATATTTTTCAAAATCCACTAGGTCACTCAAATTTTAAGCTATTTCAACTAAGTCATTGTTTTAAACTCTTTTCAAAACCACCCCCTCTCTTAGTCATTTTTATTAAAAATACACACTCTAAACCTACCAATTCTCCTTGAGAGATGACCTAGGGTCTACCCTAGACTATAAATCAACCTTAAAAACATAATCAATTTGATGTGTCACAACAACGCGGTCAATGACGTGGGATTCATCATAATGATACCGACAAAGATGAGATATGTGGAAGACTTCATGGATCCTCTCCAGTCATGGTGGCAATGTCAACTGATATGCCACCATGCTAACTCACCCCAACACCTCAAAGGGCCCATAAAACCCAGGAGAAATCTTACTCCCTTTGCCAAACCTCTATTTCCCTTATTGAGGGAAAACCTTCAAGAACATGTGTTCCCCAACCTCTAACTCCAAGGGACTCCTCCCACAATCGACATGAGACTTCTATCAGTCCTATGCTGCTTTAATCCTTTCTCGAACAAGCTGAACCTTCTTTGTCGTGATCTGTACCACATTAGAACCAAGAACTGTTGGCTCCCCAACCTTTTTCTATCAAAACATAGAATGGTATGGTCACCTATAAAACACCTCAAATAGATCCATGCCAATGGATGAGTGATAGATTATTATTATAAGCAAAATAAACCAAGGGAAAGTGTCATACCCAAGATCCACCAAAGTCCAAGACGCATGCCCTCAACATTCCCTCTAGTGCTTGGATGGTTCACTCTGTCTGTTTGTCTGTCTGAGGGTGGAAAGTAGACCTGAAGCGTAATTGGGTGCCAAAATCATTTTGTAATCCCATCCAAAATAGTAAGGTAAAATGTGCATCCTGATCTGAGACAATGGACCTTGGAAATCCATGAAACCACACCACCTCATCCACATACCTCTTAGATAATACATCCACTATGCCTGACTCATTGATCGCTAAGAAGTGAGATGATTTTATAAATGAACCATGATCACCCAAATAGCATCACAACCTCCCTGAGATTGGAGTAACCCTATAATTAAATCCATCAAGATTATTGGTTCCGAATTCCACAAAAAACCGCAAATGACCAGCTTTGGGAAATCCAAATCCAACATCCGACTCAATGGAGCATTCTGAGAATGTGAAGGAAGGAAAAAAAAAGTTTTGAGGTGTGTGCATAGGATTGAAATTCATGTGGAAGACTCTTGCACAAAAAAATGATGTATTTTAGATCCTTTCTATAAAGGTCACTCAAATGGCAAAGGTAGGCACATGCAAGATGTCCACGTTGCGCGCAAGAAACCCAATCACGTGAAAGACTCTTGCGCACCAAATACAACATCGACTAACCCTTTTCATGATCATTCATCATGGATAAGGATGAGGTTTCAAGGAAGACCTCTTCCGTGACCAGAATCTTCCACACCATCACTGAAGATTTCAGCTATATATTGAAGGTCATCCCCCTTTTTCAGGTGTGATCCTCCAGAAGTCGAACCACCGCTCTGCTGCATGTAAGACCAATATTCCACGACATCATGAAAGCATGGAACCATCAAGGTAGAGATCTTATGTGAAAGGTTCCCTATGGGTCCTACCTTGAGTGGGCCCACAATTGTGTAATCCCCACCCAACCTCTTTCAGCCTAAGTCAGGTGCGCACAAGAAGTCTGTGCGCAATCCTCATCTTTGCACAGAATCCTCCAATCTTGAACGTACCCCTTATTTGAAGCTCCATGGATTTCCTTTATGTCAAAGCACCATGTCTGAGCACCCTTTGCACACAAGCCCTACGCCTTGCGCACACTTCTTGTATGCAAACCTCTAGGCTTGCAAACTGAAATTTCTTTGTCCCTCATGAGGTGTCCCCAATGCCCCTAGTTCATGCGTTTCTATACATTTTTCTTCTCAGAATAGGCACACTAATGCCTCTTTCTTCTCAGCATAGGCACACTAACGTAGAAATTGTGATCAAACACTCCTCCACACCGTCACACCTTATAATTACTGAATCCACCCCCCTCCCAAGGGTGGATGAACTACAATTATGTAAGTATAAGGGGTAAGGAGTGACTCCCCCATGTCCGCGCTGCATGACGTAAAACTACCCAACACCAATGTCCTCAGCACATGATGTTAAACTGTAGCCTCATCCTGTGTAATACACATGGGATTCCCCATCTATGATCATCATGTGATGCCATCCTCTCCCACCACGGGCCACAAAGCTTCATTCCCAGGCCACAAAGCTTCACCTCTAGGCCACTGAGCTTCACTCCTAGATAGATTACATGAATAAGCCCCATATCATCTCTCGTTATCACACCTTTCATGACATGAGAGATGGAACCAGGAATGGGTTCCACGAACATGAATTAACTCTATGATGGAGTCCTGGACTAGGTGAAAAATTATAAGGAGGAATCCATGGAAGGAGAAACCAACATCCCATCACCACATTTAGATCAAGGAGCATACATTTCCATTGAAAGTGATGAATTATTCCTGCCTTTGGAAAGTGAGAATGAGGAGGAATAAAATGTGATGCCAGTGTCACATCAAACGCGTGTGGTGGCACACCCCAGTGAAAGCGTCATAAATAGAAATGGTGAACCCGACATGAAATTCTTGTCCTCAACACGGGGACTATTAGCATTTGAGACATCATAAAATTAGCATGTCACTAAATCTATCTATTTGTATGAGATCCCACCAATCAAATAGTGGCCCCAACATGGAAATCACTAAAAATTGGACAGTAAAATGTTGGGCATTCTAGTTAGTGACATCGTTAGTAAAAATATCTATCTCCATCAATGGAAGATTGGATGATGCTAGAGAATTAGGCATTGATTTCATTGTATCTATACTAAAAAATGAATCCTCCTCCTTTGTAAGAACCAAGCTACAGGAAACCAGCCACCCAACACCCACAAATACAGGGCCAAGAGAAATTTCAATGCAGTAATCCTGTACAACTCCACCTCCACCACGACTGCGGCTACCAGGCACCCACACCCCATCTCACACTCAAAGATCATTCAGAGGAGGGTGATAGACACCATCATATGATGATATGAGAATGAGGGATTTGTTCCCATGAGGTATAGGGATTTCCAGGACCTGGAGGCTTCTACGTCTCACCCACACTGCCACACCCAAGGGCCACGTAGGGAACCACTGCTCCCCCCTCCAACAACGGACCACTTCGGGGGCCTATCCTTGGAGCAATCCAACAACTCGCTCCCCTACGTCGAGGAGGTGGGGGATTCCTGATTTACCTCGGCTGAGACTACTTCCCGGGACCCACCAAGAAGGGATCCCCCCATGCCCCATCAATGCAAGAAATGGCCGATCCTTCAGGATGAAGAACAGTGAAATATACTCCTGCTCCGTCGGCCCCGATTCGGACCACTCGACGCCAACATCGGGCACAGGACCAAGAGAATTATCATCAATGGGTATCATCTTCTATGACTCCAGTTCCTCCTATAACACCCCAAGATTTTACAGAATGTCTCTTTATCTTCTTCGATAGTTTATATTACACAAAACACTGATTTTAAACAAATGATTAAATATTATTATTTAGTTATTATAGCTATTTCCTAGATGTTGGGAATGGAGGGATTGAAATATATTAAGTAAATTATGAAAATATATATTACACATGTTCATAAAATTAATTCATTTTCTACTGATTAATTAGAAATGAAAACCAATTGAACATAAATGATGTATTTTTTTATAAAAACTATTTTTATACCCACAATGACATTTTTAAATTAAATTAATCACTATTAGTGAAAGATATTAATGAAATTTTTATATTATATATTAAATAAAATATTTTTACATTCAACCAAAATATTTTTAGAGGAATAAGATAAGAATAAATCCAATTTTACACATAAAAAATCTATATTTTTCTAAATGCAATTTTTCCACCTTTTAATGGAGAAATTGTTTTAAAAATAAATTTTGACACTTATAAATTATATTTTACAAAATTAAAATTATTTTTGAAAGTGTAATATCAAAATTTAATTTGGTTAAATTTTTGGTATTTTTCTGATAAGTTTCATTTTTGATGAATAATAATGTGACCGTTGGAATAATAATATGACTGTTAGGAATAGTAATGTAGCCATTAGAACAATAACTTAACATATGAAAGTATAAATAAAATTTAGACATATTATAAGTGGTAATATGATATAATTATATCATAGTAAAAGTAAATAAATGTTTTATAAATTATTAATTGTTGAAATTTTTTATAAACATAAATGTTTATTTTCAATTTTATAATTAATATAATGATTTAAAAGAAAATTTATTTTCATAAAATGTATTAAAAAATTATTATTTTTTTGTATTATAATTTTTAGATAATTTTATGAGACCTTAGTTAAATTTTCAAAGTGTTATAAAATCAATTATAAATTTAAAATATGAATTTTTCAAGTAAATGATGATTTTAATTAAAAATTAAATTTCTCATATTTAGAAAATTATTTTCAAAAATGGAGTTCATTTGTGAACTATACACATAGAATAATGGTTAGGTTTATTTTTTGGGATTTTTCTAAAATACTTGAATTTTTGGTGAATAGTAAAATACAATAATTTACGATAAATGTTAAATACATGAATTATTGAGTCATAAGTGATGAATGTATGATGTAAGCCCATAATATCGAACTATAATTTCTTATTTTAATATATTTAGTGATAATTCTCAAACTATTCATATTCTTGATCCAAAATAATAAAAAAATGAATAAAATATTCCAAAAAACTCCTCTCCTCCACTATAAATACCATCCCTCATCACCCCTTATCCTCACGCCTTCCAATATTTGAGACTTATCAAATTTATACAAAATCCTCTTTCAAATCCCCTCCTCTTCTTATAGGAGAATTTAGTCTCAACAAAGTTCAAAACCAATCCCCTTAAGGAGGTTCTCAAGGAGGAGAATTCAAAAGGTAAAAATCCTCTTTCTTTTCTTTTATTTTATTTTCAATTTATTTTATTTTCTTATCCTTACCTCATCTCCCCTATCTAAAAAGACATGATAACTCTAGTATAATTTATATACTATAATTATATCATGTTAATGGAATAACCATCATCAAACTCATTTCTATCTCTCTTTTATTCTATAAATGAAAACATCACCCGTGATGTGTCAATTTACTGACATCATGGACGATGCATTTTAATTTTCCATTAACACATTCATGGCTGGTCATAAAACTGTAATTATGGTTAAAAAATATTTTATTATACATATTACAAGTTATTTAGTATTTTGGAACTAGTATATATACATTATATTAATCAATAAGACAAACTATTTTGTGCTGATAAAAAAAATGCCAAAATGATCTACACGATTATCATTAAAGTTATATATAATGAATCATCCTCATATCTGGAAAAAAAATAATATATAATACCATTAAATATTTTTTATGTTAATTAATAACATATTATTTCAACTCTGGAGAATTATTTCCATTTTACATGATTTTCTATATATGTGTAAAAGTAAACCGATCATGAAAACCAAGGAAACGAACGATCCCAAACAACAAAATTTAATCTTATAACTCCACAAAAAGGCCATAAATGAACATAATAAAAATATAATAAATAAAATAAATGTTGAATAGGTTCTAAGTTAATTTATTAATGAATCTAATTTCATTATCCAGTACATTAAGTACAAGTGCAGAACGCTTTCAGACATAAGGTAAGGGTTTCTACCCGAACCTTCATTTTTTCCTTCAGGTTATTTATTCAATATATTTACCCCAATACAATGATTCTTTATTTTTATTTATTTATTATATATTATTTTTATATGTTTCAAACTCATATATCCATATCATTTTATCTTTTTTTATAGGTAAATACATGTTTTACAAGGTTCCCTTCTCAATTCTTCCCAAGCCCGATTAAAGGGAACGTCTCAATTTCCTAACCATTTTCATGTACCAACCATAATCTATATTAAGAAAAAAAAATTTCTAAAAATACTAATTTTTTCATGAATTTTTTTTTTCATTTCTGGTTTTATACAGATAATTATGACAAATACAAATGATTTTTCAAAAAAAAAACTTTTCTTTACAAAGTAAAAGGGGTATTTCTCTCTAGAATTCCTTACTGATTTTATTCGAGTATTTTTATCTATTTCATCACCTCTATTTAATTTTATGATTTATTGAGATTGATCTCCTATGATTATCATCTACCATATTTTATTAAATGGTTTATGATTAGTTTGACAGTGGATGTGCTATCTTGATACCATTCACTATGTTAATGAGAATGGTTAGTGATTATGTTTATAAATTGGGAAAAGTTATTTACATTTCATATGTATATGTTGTTATGTTTAACCCCATTCATAAGAGGAATTAATTGGACTTAGAAAGTTACGGGTGGGGCCCAATATAACCCCTTGATGCATTAGTAGGTCTCATGAGACAAAACAAATATGGACTTGGTCGAGGCCTTGCCCATTTTTAGATATGGTTTTGGCCGATGCCTTAATCATTTTTAGATTTCTTAGACAAGGCCTTTAAGGATGTTTTAGATGTCCGACATATGCATTACCTCATAATGATATTAGTAATTGATTATCCATGTTAACATTCAACTAGTAGAATATCCATGGTTAAGCTTCTTTCTCATGTGATTATTTATATGGATTTATTTATTTAGATTTTATTTTTACCATATAATGTCCAAGATTATGTTCTAATGGCATGTGATTTTTAGTTTTTCACCATGAATTATTGTTTATATTAGCTTCCACTGTATTACTTACCCTTTCTGAGCATCTGATCTCACCCCTTTCTTATGTTTTATTTTCCCCTAGGTTATAAAGATTAATATTATGAATGACTTGTAGGGTTAATCTTAGAGTTTTTGGGTGTTACCAATGAAGTTTCTATGTTGTTTTTCCTTTCAAGTTGTAATGTAAAGTTCATGTATGTAATCTGGATTCCAAAACTACTAAACTGATCGGTCCTTTGGGATTCGAGTCTTGTATCTATGACAATGTATTATTATAAAAAATCAGATCCAGGCTACTAGGGTCGGGAACTTTACATCTCCTACCACCACCAGCACGTTCTACTAGATCTCTGCTAGTGCTAAGTAATGACTCATTAATGACCAGTTGGAATCAAGAACTTAGCTGCCCCACATAAAGGCTAGGTTGACTCTTTTGATTTCTGGCACCACTAATAGTTGTTACAGACCGGTCCGTAGTGATGAGATTTAGTATGGAGGTCCTCCTTGTACGATCCCCAGCTAGAGCAGAGGTCCTCCCCACTCTCACACTCAATATGGAGGTCCTCACAATGTTCCCAATTATCAAAGATGAGGTCATCCCCACTTCATCGATATCCAGTAAAAAATTCCTCTTCATACATATGGTTCCTAATATGGAGCCCCTCCCTATATCAAAGGCCATCAACGCAAAGGTCCTCCTCCTTCTATTTATAGCTCAAGCAGAGGTCCTCCCCATTCTAGAATCTTCCAAAGAAAAGGTCCTATCCGCTTCATCAAAGTCAGTACGAAGGTACTCCCCATGATAAAACCAACCAGAGTAGAGGTCTTCCCCCTCCCAATATAGAGGTCCTCATGTCACAACTGATCAGAACGAAGGCCCTCCTCACACTTCAACCCACCAAAGCGGAGGTCCTCCCTGCTCTCACAATCAACATGTAAGTCCTCCCCACGTTACCTCAATAAAGAGAAGAGGTCCTCCCTGTTATGTTAAGAACTAAATTGGAGGTTCTTCCCAATCCTATAGTAGTCCAAGAGGAGGTCATCATCGCTTTGATAGAAACTAGTATGGAGGTCCTCCCTGTATCTTGATCAGCCAAAGCGGAGGTACTCCCCTATCCAGCACCAACCCGTACAGAGGTCCTTTATATGCCAAAAAACTACCCTTCCCTAAAGAACTATCCTGGGGCAGAAGGGAAAACCACCACCACCAAATTCAAAGTTCCGAGAAGTGCCAAGTTGTTGTTAATCCCGTTCACTTTTCAGATTCTGAGGTAGAATCTGATTCAATGATGGAATCTTTACCCCAATCATCTGAATTAGAGTCTAGGGCAGGAGCCTGATAGGTGAAGTTCATCATACTAGAAGGTGAGATACACTAAATTTATGAATCCCTTCGCAGTTACATGAAGGAGGAGGAAGATTTTTCTCCCTTCCAAAGTCTCACAGAGCAATCATATCTATCATTTATATTTTTGTTCTCTACCTCTACCCTAGATCACAGAGAGCTATTATGGAATTTTATAGAAGATGATAATTTGGTAGACCTATAGATGAGTGCTACCTCCCTTGTACTTGAGGCAGTGGAAAATTACCAGTCTTATAGGGACATAATGATGTGGTTGGTACCACTTTTGAGAGACGACCCAAGGTGTAGTGATCAGCCAGCTCACGCAGTGACTCCTCCACTAATTAGCCAACTGCTGCACCAATCCACATCAGTGCCACTGCAAGTTTATTGGATATAATTGATTTAAGCATGGGACAACCAAGATTTATACCCTTCTTCCAAACAAGGAATCCCATGGGACACTCTAGTTTCCGATCAGTTGTTAGTGGTCTTCTGGATGAATGCAATGCCTAACTTCGAAATCCCAGAGTTACTCACCCAGGAACAGGTCACGTATTTCCTCCTAAATTTCTAGATGATTCATTTTCACCTCCATGACCATTAGTTGGTCTACCCAGAAAGTTAGGAACATTTCAATAACATTGAACAACAGTTCCACATGGTTGAGTTGGCAGGACTCCCAATGGCTCAACACCCTGCATCACCCAACCACCATCGGACCCTCCAATAGATATGCATCAAGATCTTCACAATTTTCTACAGAATCATGTAAGAGGCACCACCACACACACAAATCTAGGTCTAGGTACAATATGATACTCTTCACTTCAACCCCATCCTATGATGACCTTACTTACCTTATGATATTGAGGATAGGCCTCTGGGTATCATTACAGTGAACATGGTTATCCCTAAGATAAACAAGGATGGGGAAAACTATATAGGGCCAAACAGAGAGAACCCTCCCTTGGGGTAGTGCAGTATCGGGTGGACCCTTATACAGATGTTCACACTCACATACAAAGGTATACACTCATCCTCACAAAACCCTCCTTATCATTTCCTGCTGGTTGGAATCTCAATAAGGACAAGGGACCCCTCAAGTTCTCCAGTCCATTTGATGTTTCACAGAAGATAGTGGTTGATCCTGAAATTTTCACCTTACAACAACATGTCGTATATTAGAAGAGGATCATTGAATACCTCCTTGCTGAGTGGTGCCTAGATTATGGAACTCCTTAGCAGGATCATGTCCCTCCTCTAATGGGGTAATAGGGGTCTCCATAAGTCCTCCTTGTCTAGATTCTCCTGATTGATTTCAGTGATCTCACACATCTCGATAGGGAAAAACCAGATTTCATGGAAAATGACCACAATATGAGTCATCAAATCCACCCGATCAATGTGATAATCTTCCTCAAGACCCATATCAATCTGTTCCATAGGCTTCTCCACAATATGCTCCATGATCAGCCAAGCCTACCTACCATGTTGATGAGCCTATCAACACACTGGTGGTTAGAGATCCTCACCAAGATATAAAACCTCTTAAAGATGATATGATAGCCACTCTCAATGCTCGGATCGAAGCCCTGGAAACACGATAGGTGGTGATCCTACTTGATGGAAAGCCTTATTCGGCATGGGTGGATGATATGCGAGCACCCCCAGATTTTGGGAATCCTAGCTTATCCCCCTTTAATGGGATAAGAAACCCGCTGCAACATCTGTCCTACGTTATCTCAAGGTGTGGACCCATGTTGGGAAATTCAAAGCAGCAGGAGGATGCCAAGCTCTAATGTTTTGTAAAAACATTGGAAGGGAGTAAGTTCATCTGGTACAACCAGTTACCCATAGGGTCTATCACTGGTTGGGAATACCTTCACAGGTAGTTTCTCTACCAGTTTAGCTCCACCACGTGCAAGATAAGTATTTCCGACCTCTTCAAATGCAATTAACTTCCAAATGAGTGTGTCGTAGACTTTGTCACCCGGTAGAAGGGACTCATGTATTACCTTGATATTCCACTGACACATAACTAGATATTGATGATGTTCATGGGGAACATTAAGACTAAACTGGTCCCTACCCTCACCACTCATAATTTCCTAGGAAGATTCTGGTATTTTTATGACAAGGCCTAGCAGCTAGAGGAATCCTTGAAGTAGGCCAAGAAAACACTTCCATTACCTCTTCCATATCCTACAAGAAGAACCGCTAAGGTAGAGAATGCTGCCATAGTATAGGTGGAGGCCCTAGAGTCACTAGAATTGTTGTCGGTAGGGCCCTACCAAGCGTAGCCTTGTTGGGTGCAGTAGCCTCACCAAGCACAACCTCACCTAATGCAGAATTGATAGGAACTACCTCATTAATCTTAGCTTTCTATATGAGATAATGTGGTCATAGATCTTTATTAGTCTCCAGCCCCTTGTCAGTACCAAGATCCTAGAGCTCTCTTCCTATACAGGAGAAACTAGACCTACTCCTTCAAGGATGCACAAGTTCTCAGTTATTTCTACAGTTCCTTAGAACAAGGGGCTCTGAAAATGACAGAGTATAAGAAGCCCCGTGAATCTGAGGTCACTGATCACCCTAAACATTTCCCTTACCATACAATCCCTATACATACCATTAAAAATGATATATGTTCATGGATTGGATTCAGGACCACGTAGACAATGGTGTTGTGAAACTAGGCCATGTCCCAACATAGGTATCACTTGTCTCTACTGATCCCAATAGTGACTGTGAAAATTTTAGTGAATGGTAATAGGTTTCCAATCACAAGACTCAGAAGTAAAATGATTGGTTGGATCACAAAGAAGTCACTCGTTCCCATGGCATCATCCACACCTGCTTAAGCTGGGCTGAACCTCCTAAGGTCCGTGCCTTCTCCAGCTATCACTTCTTCATCTACATTGCAACCTTCTACATCTCGGAAAAGTAGATGATGATGGCGCAAGGTGAAGAAAATTCCCACGCCAATGTCGATCCCATCTCGCACAATTGGTGACTTCATGACTCTAGAGTTGGGCATTTCTCCTAGGGTCCATCCAAACTCCCCTGATAATGGGAAGGAGTATGCCTCCATGAATATCATCGAGTTGGTAGACCCCTACATGGTCCCTGATGATGAGTAATGTCAGGAAATCCCTTTGAGTGTCTTTGGTCGATACCATCGAAGAAGAACCCAAGGATATAAAAACTACCGAAATGCTCAAGACAATGCTTCATGCTAAGACATGCATGATACCGAGACCAGGAAATAGGTTTTATTCAGAGCTTAATAGACATAGTCATATTAGAATGCTCTATCTGATATGACACCACAACTGACCATGCAAATTGACCAGGCAGAATAGCCGCAACCGCATTGAGACCGGTTGTGTATAACGAAATCCATACCCCAATCAGCTGATATCCAGCCAATAGTGATTCTGGGCGAGTTTTCTAATGAATAATAGGATATTTCCACCACAACCTAGAATCCAGTGGTTCATACAATAGTTCCCATTATGCCTCCCTCTAAAGAGAAACCCCCTGTGGGCAGGAATGTGCATCTGGCATGGAAGTATGAGGTGTTGAAGAACCTCACCAGCATACCTACAAAGTTATCGATCCTTGGAGCCCCCCACCTATCAGAAGAGATTCCTGAGGCCCTCATAAAAGCGTTGAAAATACCCCTACAGTTCAAAAAAAATATAGCACCTGCAGATACCTTCCATGCTGAATAGGTCGAGCAAGCAGAATTACAATCCATCATCTTGTTCTCTAAAGAGGATGATTGCTCCCTTGTGTAGGGGAACCTTCACTTTCTGTACATCACAGTCCATTTCAATGGTATGGAATTCCATCACAGTCTGGTCAACATAGGTTCTAGTATTAATCTCATCCCAACCTGGACGCTCCCCAATTTAGGCATGACTGAAGAAGATCTAGGTCCCTCTAACCTGAATATTTAGGGTTATGATCAGACCGAGTAGAGACAGTGTGGCATAATCTAGTTGAAGACCCAGTTTAGTAGCTTGGTAGAAAATGATAAGCTTATGTTTTTCTCACAAGATACTACCTACAACACATTGATGGGTATGCCTTGGCTCCATTTTCATGTATCAGTTCCCTCCTCATATCACTAATGCCTCAAGTACTCCCTCAATGGTCGAGTGGGCATGCTCCAAGGTGATGCATCTACCTTCGACTCTTTTGAAGGTCATTATATGGATGTTGTATATTAAAATAGAAAGGAAAAGAAGGTTCATACCAATGAGTCTGAACACACCACCATTGAAGCTAGCCCATGGAAAGACTTAGATGATGCTTTCATCCTTTTTATTCACTGGTTAGAGGCCACAACGTCATATTTGTGAAACTGCTTTTTCATTTCCTAGAGGAAGGGGTGTTGTGTCCCTAAATTCAAGTAACATTGGAAGATTAACTCATAACACTATATAGGTTAGGATAGGGTGATACCAGAAGACCTTACCCCTATAAGGTATTGAGATTTTCTCTCTATGGATACCATGGTGTGGAATAATCACCCATTTTACTAAGACGAGTTAAACTGACAGAAACCAATCTTCCACCATTGCTTGGACATCAAGCATGGAACCCATGGTCAAAGGCCTGATGGAATTAGTTTGAAAACCTCTATCTCCATGGTTTTAGCAGAACATGAGTCTCTTAGTGAAGAGTCTACATCCACCCAAGTGGGAATCAATGTTCCCTCAGAATCGGTCAGCCTAGATGAACCGTCTCCTCCCACTGATTCCCCTACCTTAGATGAAAAATAATATCTAGAAGACACTCCTCCCATATTTGAAGAGGGAGTCTCCACCAACATCGATGATTTAGTTTAGGTGAATCTTAGAGTTGAGATAGATCCAAGACCAACACTGATCAGTGCAACCATGCCTCCAGAAGAGCAGTGACAATACATCACTTTCTTGAAGCAACATCATGATGTATTTTTCTAGAGATATGAAGAGGTGTCAGGACTAGAACCTTAATTTTTTTCCACCATATTGGTCTCTAGGAAATTCATCATGAGTTCAAGAAGTCTCCTAGGAAAATTCACCCCTCTCATGGTGCCATGGTCGAGGCCGAAATTGATAAGATTATCAAATCTAGCTTCATCAAGGCAGTTTAGTGGCTAGCCAACATTATCCTAGTTAGGAAGAAGAATGGAAATATCATAGTCTATACTGAATTCCAGGACCTCAACCATCATTTCTTGAATGATTATTTTCCCCTTCCAATGATAGAGTTGTTGATCGATGCCACAAATGGGTTCCAGGCTCTCTCCTTCATGGATGGATACATCAGATACAATCAGATCCGAATAGCCCCCAAAGATGAGGAGTCTACCACCTTTAGAGTGTCTCAAGGAATAATATTCTATCATGTGATGCCTTTCGGTCTAAAGAATGTAAGGTCCATTTCTCAGTGATTCATGCACCACATCTTCAAACCAATCCTCGAGATTCTAGTGGAATGCTATGTAGATGATTTAGTGGTCAAATACCACTAGCATCAAGACCATCATAAAGATCTTGAGAAAGTTTTCTTCTTCCTCCACTCTTGACATATGAAGATAAATCCCTTGAAATGTGCATTTGTGGTTACCTCTAGGATGTTTCTAGGATTCTTCATCAGATATAGAGGCATCCAGATCAACCTAGAGAAGTTCAAGACCATCAGTCAGATGCCTCATCCGAGCAACCTTCATGAGTTTTGAGGTATTCAAGGATACTTATCCTATATAAGTTCATTCATCGTTAATCTAGATGGAAAGTGTAATCCCTTTTCTAGGCTCATGAGGAAAGGTTCTGTCTACCAGTGGGGTGAAGAGTTCTAGGTCACATTCAAGGAATCAAGTAGTATTTGTTACAACCTCTAGTTTTGATGCCACTCATCTTATGGAATCCTATGGTCCTTTATGTGACCACCATGGAATGATCCCTTCACACCCTTCTTGCCCAAAAGATAAATTAAGGTAGAGATAATAGTTTATACTATCTCAATCACATGCTCCTTGACATAGATTCTAGATACTCTCCTATCGAGAAGAGATGACTCATGCTAATTTTCACAATGTAGAAGTTGTGACATTATCTACAATATCATGAGATATAGCTGGTGTTCTGGTTGGACCTGTTAAAGTATATATTGAATCACCTGATGGTTATAGGATGACTAGCATGCTTGGAAATGTTCCTTCAATAGTTTTACATTAGGTTTTTCCCATAGAAGGATGTCAAGGGTTAGGCACTGGTAGACTTTCTAGTTGCTCATCCAGCCCCTGAAAAATTGCCTTTGGATTTCGATTTCCCAGACGAGGCCATCCTTTTAATGGACTTGGATATGCCATGTTAGCAAAGGCATTTCGATGGTGCCTCCTAGAGCCAAATCAGTAGAAGGATCAATGATCCCAAGCTCAACAAAGTAGGTATGGGAATTATCTTCATCATGCATGCATAGGTTTTTTTCCCTACTCATTCATGTTTTCATAAGGCTACATCAACAATGAGGCAGAGTATCAGGCTTTCATTACTGGTCTTGAGATGACCCTTGATATTGATGTTCCCCACTTTCATGTGAAGGGATACTCCTAGGTAGTCATCAATAAAATCAATGATGATTATATCATAATAAATATGGAGCTTATGTCCTTGATGGATTAAACTCACCAGCTGATGGCCCAGTTTCCTTCTCATCCAGAGGTGAATCATGTTCCCCGGTCACAGAATGGTCAATCCGATTCCTTGGGCAGCTTAGCCACATATCTTACAGAGCCCGACTAGAATTATCTATTCATTCATATGGAACATCAAAGGGTTATTGCTCCTTTCATCCTAGATGATGATGATTGCCAACAGGTGAACCAACTAACCATCGGTACTTCCACATCCGGACCTCTAGATCCCCCATATTACAATAAATCTCTGATTAGATAACTCCTTTCATCGAGTATCTTCAGCATGGTAACCTCCCGCTAGGTCGATCTGAACGTGAGTGAATCCATCAATGCGCAATGCAGTTCTCCCTCTAGAGTGGGCCTAACCTCGAGAAGACTCTCTATAGATGTGGTTTTTATGGAATTATCCTCATTTTCATATAAGGAGATGAGATTCCCTATGTTATGTAGGAAGTTCATGTCAGGTCTTGTGGTGCTCATCAGGCAGGGTTGAAGCTCTCCCACTAGATTCGAAGGTTGGGATACTTATGGACTACCATAGTATATAACTATATTGAGTTCACCAAGAGGTGACATGTGTGTCATATTCATGCCAAATTTGTGCATCGACTGATGAAACCCCTCCATACTACCAAGTACTCTTGGCCCTTTTTAGTATGGGGAATCGATGTTGTGGGACCCTATCCACTAGCAAAAAATCTCTAGTTCTGGTTCATTCTAACCATGATAGATTTATCTTACACATGGGAAAAAGAGATTCCTCTAAAGGAAGTCAAGGCCCAATCAGTGGTTAAATTTGTGAGCTCCAATATCATTCATCAATTATGAGTCCCTCACACTATTCTCACTGAAAATAGAACCAACTTCCGGGCGGTCAAGTTGAAGAAGTTATACAGTAAGTACAACATCCGGTCCAACCATAATTTCCTCTACCACGTGAAGAAAAATTGACAGATTGAGGAATTCAACAAAACTATCTCTAACATTCTATAGAAGATGATGTGCCATAACAAGAAGAGTTGGCTGGATAGTCTCCCCAACGCTCTCTGGGCTTATAGGAAGAAAAGTCAAAATTCCACCCAGGTGACTCCATATTCCCTGGTGTATAGAACAGAGGTAGTCCTTCCCATCAAGATTTAGTTTTCATTTTTCTGAATAGATGTCGATGATCAATAGATGCTAGAAATAATAGCATAAGTCTGTCTAGATGAGCTAGAATCCCTCAAAGAGACCAAGATCTAGGCCTTGAATAATATAAAGAGGCACCAGAACAAGATAGTAAGAGAGTTCAATAACAAATTTCACCTTTTCTCCTTTCTACATGGTGACACGATATTGTCTCTCAGAATGATAATGATACCTGGTAGAAAGACACCAAAGTTGGATCCCAAATGGGAATGTCCTTACATAATCCACAAGGCCTATCCCAATAGTGCATACTCTTTGATCACTATGGATGGAGTGCACAACACTCCTATGACCAATGCCAAGTTTCTCATGTAGTACTTCGCATAAGGAAATTTCTCTCATCCCCAAAACATGCTGTTAAACTATACTAGAACAGTATGAACTATAAGAATTTCAACTACATAGCATCGGCATCCTAGGAACATGATGCTAAACATGGCACCTGGTCCAATATTTAATACCTTAAACTAATAATCATCTTAAGGTCTAATCTCTATGACCTTAAACTAAAATTTCAAGTCCTCGCATCATGAATTTGTGTGCAAGTCTTCCTTAAGAGTGTGTTATGTGGAATGGGCCTCCCTGGTCCTCATTTATGTCGAGTTGTAGCTGCTGCATCATGCACATCCCTTTTGGAACACTTTCTCCTCTTCGTCCCATTTTTGTGATGTTAAACTGCATAACCACTATAGGTCTTAGTGTCATGACATTAAATTGTGCACCCAACATCCTAGTTGCATGACATTAAACAACATTACAATCATCATCTTGTCCGCATGATGATAAACTACACAATGTCATAATGTCATCGCTTGAGAGGACATCACCCTAGACATAGGTCATCTACCATGCCATATTCAAGAACTACATTTGGATCGATTCCTACCCACATAGGATATGTAGTGATGCCTGTATTATATATCCTGGTCCACCCACCCAAAAAAATGTGCAATCCATTCCTTTTGTATGGATCAGACTTACGCAAGGATATTTCATTCTAGAACTATGTGTAGCTTGATTTCCATTCTTATGGGATATGTAGCAATGACCATGCACTTTCTTTGGGACTAACCACAAGTTTATCAAACCTTCGTCCCCTTGGTATCATCTTAGTCCATGCATTATGACTCTAAAAAGTATGAAAATATCCTCATAAATTCATATGTGGTGTGTGAATATCTTTGGTCCTCATTCACATCAAGATTATTATGCCACCACATGATGCATATCCCTTTTGGAGTGCCCACCCCATGGTCCAAACTCTATGACCTTAAACTAAGAGATAATGATCTGAGATTCATGACTTTAAAATGATCTCCACCCAATGGTCCATGAAACATGACTTTAAACTTTTAGAAAGGGTATAAAATCTATAACCTTAAACTTGGAGCCCAAGTCCAAGAATTATGACTTTAAACTATATGTAGGTTTTCTCTGAGATGTGTCATGTGGTGTTGGGAATCCTTGGCCCTCATTCACATCAGGTTTGTCATAACACCACACTATGCATACCCATTAGAGACACTCCCCATTTTGGTCTGAAATATATGACCTTAAACTAAGAGCTAATGTCCTCAATGCATGAAATTAAACTATGACCCCACCCTAAACAAATTCAGGATGCCTCATGATAATCATGGGATGCCTCGGATCCCTCGCTAGAGGGGATTTCCCCCACCAGTGTTGGTCTCTCACCACACTGCATTATAGAACCATGTGTGGATTGATTCCTATCCTTATGAGATATGTAGTGATTCCCATAAACGTTTTCTTTGGGTCCAGCTACAAGTTTGTTAAACCTTATTCTCTTCAGCCTCAGCTACAATTCAAGTATTATGACTTTAAACTATATGCAAGTCACCTGAGGAATGTGTTGGGTGGTGTTAGGCCCCTTGATCCTCATTCATGTCAGGTTTTTCCTGACACCACACTACACATATCTTCTTTAGACACACCTCATTGGTCAAAACTCTATGGCCTTAAACTAATATCCTATAGTACAAGAAACATGACTCTAAACTGTCTGTCATGGTCTATGTAGTATAACTTTAAACTATTTTTAAAAACCTAGATTTAAATCCCACTTTCTGATACACTTCTTCCACTTTTAGTTTTTCTCAGTTTGGATTTCCATCATCTTTCAAATCTAGATATCCCCTAATGGTGATGGTATCATGTAATTTTTGGATCACCTCCCATGATGGGCAAATACCCTTATTGGCTTCCTCTAGTTTTAATGCTCACAAATCATGCTTAACTATGATAATTATGATTTATTAAGATACATTGTTTTTAATAAAATTCAAGTATAATTTTAACCTATGGTGTTAGTGTTTACATCATAAGGTAGAATTACATATTTTGGTTAATTATGAGCTACCGATACTTTCCTACTGATAGAAAAGTCACCGATACATGAGCTACCAATAATATAATCTACCAATAAGCTGAGTCACTGATAGAGAGACTCAAAAATTTCGCTAAGTATGAGTCATCGACAGCTTGAACTACCGACATTTGACCTACCTACAGAGTAACTGATCGACACTCAGAATTTTGCTAAGCAATAGCTACCGACAGTCAACCTATCAACACATCACCTACAGACAGTCGAACTACTGACACATCACCTACCGACGGTCGAGCCACCGATGCATCATCTACTGACAACTCAATTGAATGATGCAAGTTTGACATACCAACAAAAATGATCTATCAATAAAATTATCCATCAATATAATGATATACTGAAAACATGAGATGTTGATAGTCTGAGCTACCGACAGACTGAGTCACCAATGATCTTTCCATTAAATTCAAACTTAACTCTAACGGTCATATTTATTAAATTTAGTACTTCTTATTATATTAATGAGAATTTCTATATTTTTAGACACCATTTAATGGTGTTAGAGACCAATACGTGGTACGAGGTACCATAGAACATGTTGCTTGTCTGTTTAAAAGAAATATCCCGATCAACAAGAAAAAGTGAGAGAAAGAATCAACCTAGAAGGAATACATAGATCTGTTCATTAACCTTAGAGAAAACTAAATGATCTTCCTACTACGATTACATGAAGATACTCTAAGAACCAAAAGACCAAAAATTTATACAACAATGACATAGAAGAAAATAATACTTTGAGGATCACTATGAACATAATATAGAAGCAAACAACATCTCTTTTTTTGCTATCTATTTCTAGAAGACAACTCCAACTTTACTTCTATCATTTTGAAGGAGTCTACAAGCTTCATAGAACATCACACATAGCATTCTAAACTCTTATTATCTTTTTTCTCTACATATTCATATTATTTACATTTCGATCAGTGTGCATATCTCTATTTAACAAACACACACTAACTCCTATTCTAAACTTGAAGATACATAGATATCTTCACCAACCTATCTTTTCCCACTTTACATTCCCACAGATAATAGTAAAAGAGGTCCCTAAATGGTATGTATATATGTATATTTGTTTTTTAATCCCACTTATATTGTGGAAGAGGTCTAGTGACATGGAAAATTTGTATACTGTTGTTACCCCGATCCAGGGTGTGGATCAAGTTTATTTAATTTAAATTGCTTGGTGGTGGGTGATCACCAAGTGGAGAGGATTGGGTCTCGGCTTGAGAATGAACCTCTTGTTAACTTCTACTATGTGGTTTCAAGTTTTGATTTCTCTATTCTTATAACCATTTTAGAAAACTTAACTATAATTGATAGTTAATATTAGATAGTGTTTATATTAGAATTTGTTTCAGTAGACTAATTTCAAAAGTTAGAATAATTCTGTATATTGTTTTAACTAATAATTAATCAATCTTTGAGAAATATTTGGAACAAAAAAATCTTTTATAAATCTGCTACTTTGGTTAACTAGCCAATATTTGTTTTGAAATTGGGGGATTTTGAAATAAGCTTTTTTAGACAAATATTTTTATAGGAAATCAATTCACCCCCCTCTTGAGTGTCCTACTCCGACCAACATTTTATTTCATAGTTTGTTTTTAGTCTTATGTTTTCAAAGTTTTAAAATTTTCAAATCTATTTCAAATGTGATTTTAGTTGTGCTTGAAAGATCTCTAAATTTCTATCAGTTCTAAATTTTTAGTTCTTTAAAACCTATTTTTACTATTTTAATATGAAAAATTGACTAGAAGGTGCTGATACTAACAAAACTCCCTATTTAAATGGGAAAAATTATCTTCAATGGAAAATTAAAATGAAAATGCATTTGGAAAGTATGGATTTTGAAATTAGGTCATTAATTTTAGATGAATATAAGATTCTTTCTACTATTAGGAACACTTGGGATGATGCCACTAAGGCAGCCTATAATAAAAACTATAAATCTATGAATACATTATATTTCTCCTTAGGGGATGAAGAATTTAATAGGATTTCTACATGTAAATAACACATGAAATTTGGGATACACCAGGTATTTCACATGAAGGAACCACTAGTGTTAAAGAAATGAGACTTAATACATATACTGTCACGACCACCTACCCACAAGGTGTACCCCTCCTGGGACGACAATGTGAGAAGGGATATAATGGACCCCGAGTCCCACCTCCAGTAGGCCCCGAGTTGGCGACTAACACTGAGGGTATAGTAAACACACAGATGAGAGGCATTACCCTCTAAGAGAACACATGCAAAAGAGAGAGATAATATAGACACCAACCAAATCCAAATCAGACTAAAATATAAATGAAAATCCAAGTTCACATATGTAATGTCATGAAAAACTACTAAAACTGGAAGGGAAAAAATACAAGTACCCAAAAGAAAGTAAAAAATGTAGCAACCACAAGCCCAAACAACTCTTGCAATCCCAAGCTAGTAGAAACTAGCTTGATCTCTAACCTTCTCCAAGAGACCTAAAAAATAGTTTATATATACATAGGGTGAGTATAACAGTATACTCAGTAGGATCCTCCCCATATCCTCTCATGCAAAAGTAAAGAAAGCATGCTAAAGTAGAGTGAACAACAAGTGAAACTAACTCGTCGCCTAAACAGGTATACTAAGTTCCCACCCTCACCATGGCTACTCTCACCAAGTAACACATACAAGAGTATATAATATAATAAAGATTATCAAGGGTACATCGCTACTACTTCCCCACTAGTTTTCCGCTTTTCCCTAACGTCGCACGTCCTAAGCATCTCTCTCCAAAAAAGCTTGCCCGTAGACACCTAGGAGAAGCACCACAACATGCACCTCATGCAACAAAACCACCACATCCACATAAGCATGTAACCATGTAGTTTCTAGGAGCCACCACATCTTGTATAACATGTATCATACATCGGGTATTATACCTCAATCCATTACAGCCTATACACCAAGTAAGGATCCTCAAGCCATCACAACCTATACACGTTACACCTATAGTAGTCAATAGGATACTATATCCAGAATATATGTGTGTGAATAACCAGAAGGAATTATAACCCTCTACACACATATATGGGGAAAACTAACCATTGTGCCTACTAGCACAAGTATCTACCAAGAGAAGAGAGCGGGGCCAAAGGGGGTAGTTAGCCATCCATCCTCCCACCATAATGTTGGGGAAAACACCCCCCAGGGCTCAGAATCCCCGGGGTGTCAGTTTCCCTAACTGACAGGTTATAGTAGTGAATAGAAACACGAAAAGTATAGAATATACTATATCTCACAACCACACTATAGTCATAACCTATTCTTAGACTCAAATGCAACTAACGTCTCTCAGACTCCCAGCTACCACTTATAAGACTAGGTATCCTATAAGAACACAACCATTTAAAGATATTTATTGCCTTACTTCATTCCCTTTTTATCAATTCCACTTTACATTAATTAATTCTTTAAACATTAATTAACCATTAACAATTCCACATTAAATTTCATTAGTATCACACCCAAATTCCACTGTCCCCTTGAAAATTGTAACCTCAAAATTTCGTTCCAGCAATCTCCAACCCCATGGGATAATATCATTTATTCAATTATTTATTTACAACATTACTTTCCCATATTCCCAAGAATTCTAGAAAAACATTCTATGCTACTAAACACAAGGGGGCTCAACATGGTGAGTAGATAACTACCCGTCGAGTCTTTTCCGCCTATAGAAAGAGCATAGACCCATCCTCCCTTGAGAAGCTAGACAAGGAAAGCACGTGGCATACCCCGTGCATCTTCTCCCCTTTTGGAAGAAGGGTAAAAAAGACCAGCTGCCTTGAGCAGTGGGGAATGTAAATCAGATAAGCAACTAATAAGAATTAGCTAGCATCCAAACATTCACATCCAACCCGTTCCATCATCCACAGTGTCCTTCCCGACACCCACATGCATAAACTGATGCATCTCACCACTCTAGGCGTCAACTGCTGCCACAACCAATAGGCCTCCTTGCCCACACATATCACAACAGCCATCCAGGCTCACATCACAACACAAGCAGTAGGAAAAACAAACATCTTATCAATTGGGCTCTTAACCCTCAAACAAGTAAGAGGGTAACTCAGAACCCTATAAGTATTATCTTTTATCAAATAACCAATTCTTTAATCCATATTGGATTAACCAATTTATTATTTTTAGGTTCCAACTTTGGGAAACCTAAATAGTAATATATCACAAATAATTAAACATTCTTACTGCACCGATTTTATTAACATCAAATTACAACAAGAGGAACCAAATTCATTTACACGTCTCTTTATATTTAGCCAAACAATTATCAATTAATTACGGCTTTACGTTCTTTACCAATCTAAATCGAGAATGAAAAGTCTAAGCAAGCAAGCATAGATATCACACTATCTAGAAAAACAAGAGGCAATAACATACGACCGATATCAATTTATTTATCCAGTTCAAATATTTATTATGCCAATTCTATTGTGATAAAGTGGGATAAAACATGATAACTCTATAGTTTCACATAAAATAAAAGAGAAGAAATGGATCCCATACCTCAAACAGTTCTTGACATTATTTATATGAGAACGAGCCACACAACGGGTTACGATCTCCTCCCCTGTGACAACTGTATCCACCTGAGGATGCAGAGACACCACCACATCGGCCAACACCCAAGAAAAGACCATTAATAACATGTGGGTAAAATTAAATAAAAAGGGAAAGGATAAAGAAGTAGATGAACCCGAAAAAATGAAGATAGATCATACCTTATATCAAAGACTGATCAATATTTCTTGGTTGCATCAAAACAAAGTGGAAAAAATCATAGGACGAAAGTTTCATTGCACAAATCCTACGGGAATGAATGGGATGTTCGAGCATCTCACACTCGAGAACAAAGAGGAAGAAATAGAGAGGAAGATATCTCATCCCTTTAGAAGATTTAACGGAGCAGTGGTTTAAGATACGCTGGATTTTCCATTAAAAGTGGATCGCATTAAACCACATGGTTTGAACAAGTAAAAACATGTTGAGCCTTAGGAGAAATTAATATAGGAGTTACAACCTTTAAATCAGCCTTAGAGTCCTTAAAACAAGGCTTTAAATGCATTTTAAATCAGAGGAAACGTTAAAGGGGTGAAACTATAGGAAGCTTGAAACATAATTCATGAACTCGAAATTTGGGAAAGGAAAAACATTGTTCATGAACCTCACTGTTGGATCCTCATCGTTCTGGAAACACTGTTCATAAACCTCACCGTTCTAGAAACACTGTTCATGAACTCAAAATTTGGCAAAGGAAAAAGGTCACCGTTGGAAACTCAACATTCTGGAAACACTGTTCATGAACCTCACCATTCTGGAAACACTGTTCATGAACCTCACCACTGGAACCTCACCGTTCTAGAAACATTGTTTATGAAATCAAAATTTGGAAAAGGAAAAAGGTCACCGTTGGAACCTCACCATTTTGGAAACATTGTTCATGAACTAAAAATATGGCAAAGGGAAGAGGTAACTATTGGAACCACACTGTTGCACTGTTCACATAAGGTTACCGATGACACTGTTCACAGAAGGTCACCGATGACACTATTCACATAAGGTCACCAATGTCACTATTTACATAAGGTCACCATTTGAAGTACCCCAAGTTTCTAGTATATAACACTTAATTAATGTTTTTTATGGTTATAAAGTTAAGGGTGATGAATGGGAGAGTTGAGAGAACTTGGAATGAAGTTTTGAGGCAAAGGGGAAGTCGCACGGGTGGCGCACGATTTGTCTAACTGTGCGGCCAAACCGTGCGTAGTTGGCACTTTTGAGGCAATGTCTCCTGCACGGTTGGAGCACGGTTTGAGAGACCGTGCGAGGAGGCCATGCGAGGGTCTTCTGAGGCAATGGCTAACACACGGTTAGCGCATAGTTTTTCAAACTGATTCTCGCTCAAATTTACCCAAGAGATGAAGGTAGAACGGTCCTTGTAGTTTAGCTTGGGTTATAGAATCCTCAGAGACCTAAGAAGAAACCTATAGACACGTACATTATATGGACTGTTTTTGGCTATGAAGTGGCCAACTTGGGTTTATTTTATATGGGTTTAAAGTATAACTAATAGATTTAAGTGAATTCAATTTAAAATAATGAGTTGATCCTAGGTTATCGCTCGAGGTGGATTGGACGTATTTTCTTTTCAATGATTTCAATTTATTATATTTGAGATGAGTTCATTTATGAAGATAAAACAACATCATAACTTACTAGTTTAATTATTACACCCTTTAATACTAATCACCTATACACTTTAAGGATCAAAGTTTTGATCACTTCAAGGTAAAGGTTCGTATTAACACATGAAGTGTGTGGCCTTAAATTCAACAAGGACGATGGAGTTTAAAAATCATCAAATAAAAATATAAATTAAAGAAGTGATTATACATTAATGGGGTGATAAATAACATCCAATCCAGCCCCTTGATACTCCCTTGGATCAACCCATAAGTGGGTTAGCCCTCCATTGATTCTAAGGTTTCAATGGAAGCGGAAAGTAGACTCATGAGGGAGGAAATGGAGAAGTAAAGAGAACAATAAAAATAAAATGATCACTCCACCATTGTGTGAATAATTTCAAAAGATTTGGTGTGAATAAATTCACACCTTGAGGAAACGGTATCAAAGTGAGATGGAGAACAATATAATAATAGGGGAATAAGAACTTTTATTAAGAAACTAAAGTGAATTGAACAACTTACATGTGAAAGACAAACTTGAGACAACAAAATCGCAGCATAACATTACAATTGAACAAAGCACCAAAGATACTCTAACTCCTCCAACACCACTACCTTAAATAGGAATTTTGGAAGCCTTGGGTCGAGACTCCAATAGT
The DNA here is from genome assembly GCA_963277665.1 of Viscum album. Lineage (NCBI taxonomy): Eukaryota > Viridiplantae > Streptophyta > Magnoliopsida > Santalales > Viscaceae > Viscum > Viscum album. The sequence goes on along the minus strand of OY728139.1, from coordinate 1,488,973,297 downwards.
AAAAAGTATCCCACTTGATTATGGTAGGCCTAGGGTGGTGGAAATCTTGTGGAACTTGGACTTTTCCACACTTGACCCGTGGTGGCAGCCAGATTTCATACACCGAATAGAAGCGTTTGCAAGAACTTCTATATGGCCGAATCAGAGTGGTCCATAGAAGAAGAAAATGAAGCCCTGTATTTCTCCTAACCGTCTATAAAATATGGGCAAGTTTTGAGTTTTCTATTAGGAGATATTGTTAGATTAGTGGGCTGTTTTTCTGGGACACAGAATCTGTCCCATAATTTTATCTCCAAATTGGGCCACCTTAATGACCACCATTGAGGCATAATTATCATTGGATACTGAAGAAATATTTGTTCCTATACATATCTTCTAGCATCCAACGAAATTTGGGATTTATTGGGACTTTATGTTGGGTCCCACAGTCTCATCAGTGGGCTGGTGTCCAATCTGACTTCTCCAGAATTGTTTCCTTTCATCACAAAATATCCCCATCTTCTTCAATGAATTCTCCATTGATCCCTAAATAAAACATGTTCATATTGAAGTATATATCAATTTACCACAATATAAAATTAAAATATCTATAATTATATTCCTTAAAATCAGATGAATCATTGGGTACTTTAAATGATGTTAAAAAATGTACCACATAATAGTGCATTTTAAGAAAGAATTACAATCATAATGTGAAATGATGTTCAAAGTGTAAAATGAACTTAAATGATGTTTATTAATAATAAATAACATGAATATTATATATATTAAAAATGAATATTAGCCTCATTTAGTGGCTAATTACACCCCCCAACTTGAGTTTTTCTAGTCCCGAGAAAAATATACCTCAACAATATGAAATTCGAATTCCCTTTTCCAAAAACATTTTAATACAAAATGATCACCAAAAACCTTATACCAAACAATAATGAAACCCATAAAAATATTTTAATAAAAGATTGTTTCATAATCAGATCCCAATCCCAATCCCATTCCTTTGTTCAAATTCATTGTCATATTTCATCCAATATCAATTAAGTATGAGGATGTGTTGTGCATCACAATAGACATGTGGGTTCGTCTTTATTCAAGGGGGAAATGATGTAAGCGCTAGGTGGAATCACATTTCAATATTAAGATGAGTATTCAATTTTTTTTTGTATTATATTTTTTTTTGTTTTTTTTTGTTTTGTTTTTTTTTGCAATTTTGCTATGTTAATTGAAATTTCACTCAAGAGAGTCAACCCCTGTAGCGAGACTTTGCCGATGACTCCTAGGCTCAAAGACCTTAGGGAACCAAGTGAAGACCACATACTCAGGCATCATCTCGAGTTAACTCAGTAAAAAACAAATTCAAATTACCAAAAATAGAGATAAAATTACTAACTCTGGGCCAGACAACTATGGAGTCACGATCCCCAAGTGCTGAAAGCAACACATTAGGTCATTTTATTGCTCTACGCGCAAATTTATTGTTTTTTTAATTTTTTTTTGAATAATAATATTAAAACTAAAATGATCGCCAAACCTATGCTATTTATTTGGGGGACCCCATGAACTCAAACTAATACCCCACTATCCAAAGGACATGCATTGTGATCTTTTTTTTATTTGGATGAAAATATAAACGATGAAATATCACATTAGACAAACACACTTTCCAAAATTTATGCTCATGAAATTATACAAGGATTAAAATCAGAATCAGGGAATGCTAAATTATTTGATATTTAGTTTCAAAGTGTGCAATGTGTATTACCATGTTCAAAGTTAAAGGAATTTTTCCTTCCATTTACACAATTTTTTTTCTTTTCAAATCATTCATTTTTTTTGACATGAAATCATTTTTTATTTTATCTCCCCCCAACATAAAATAACATATCCCCAGTGTTTAAAGAAAAGAAAATTTATAAGGGGGTAGAGGTAAAGAATAAAAGTTTAAAAAGGAAATTGAAAATGAGGATCATGGAATGAAGTCACCTGGTGGTTGAAGTTGAAATTCTTACTGATCCCTTTTAATCATTTGATATCCATGTCACTTACAGAGTTCCCTAGTAGAAAAAGGAAAAACAAAACAAACAAAACAAACAAAACAATATATATATATATATTTATATAATAAAGAAAGTAAAATATAAGTATATATATAAAAATTATAGAATAAGGAAGCACAAAAAGCCATAGGTCAGTGGTAAGCGCGCGCCCCTGTCTCCCTTTGGTCCTGGGTTCGAATCCCTGCGGTTTCGCCAGTTGTGACGGGGTTTGAACCATGACCCACGACGTGTCCCTTTTTTTATTATTATTATATTATTATTTATTTTTTTTTGTATTTTTATTTTAACCTACAAAAACATTAAAATAAAACAAACTGATGATACATTGTCTTCTTTTTAAATTTATGGGTAAGGCATTACTCAAGGATCACACCACGTGACATAGATGAATATGGTGCTCCCCTTTCATACCCATCCATACTCATAATAGAAGAACAGGTCAACAATATATTTCTTTTAAATATAAAAATGATTAATTTAAATGTAAATTTTATTAAAACAACAAAATGATAGGAAACTTGAAAACCATGGGTTACCTCCCATGCAACACTTTGTTTAATATCGCTAGCCCGACATGGATCCTAAATCTATCAATTTTTTCCTGGTTCATAGGTTGGCTCAGTTAACTCAACCTCTATTTCCTGTTTATTGAATGATTCAATGAATGGTTTTAAACTTTGACCATTGACCTTGAAAATGTAACCACTTGTGGAATCTTGAACCTCTACTGCCCTATGGGGGTATACATGATGCACTATAAAAGGACCTGACCATCTAGACCTTAACTTTCCCGGGTGTAAATGATGTTTTAAACTATACAAGAGAACAAGTTTTCCCGGTTCAAAATGTTTGACCTTGATATTCCTAGATTGGTAGTCTTGAAATCTAGCTTTATTGATACTTGAATTTTCATAAGCCTCCATCCTTAGTTCCTCCAGTTCATTGAGATCTAATTTCCTTTTTATTCCGACTAATGAGAGGTCATAATCCATTTTCTTAATTTCCAAAAAGGCCTTATGCTCAATTTCAACAAGTAAATGGCATGATTTTCCATAAACCAACCTATATGGTGACATTCTAAGGATGGTTTTGAATGCTGTACGATATGCCCAAAGAGCATCTAAGGGTTTCTCGGACTAATATTTCCTAGAAGGATTGACAGTTTTCTCAAGAATTTGTTTGATTTCATGATTGGCTAACTCAGCTTGACCACTGGTCTGTGGGTGGTAAGAAGTGGACACTTTGTGAGAAATTCCATATTTTTCCATGAGTGATGGGAATGAACGATTGAAAAAATGAGTTCCACGATCACTAATGATAGCCCTAGGAATTCTAAATCTAGAGAAGATGTTTTCCTTGAGAAATCTAATCACAGTTTGATGATCATTGGATTTTGTAGGAATGGACTCAACCCATTTAGATACATAATCGATAGTTAAGAGAATGTAAAGATATACCCTAGACTTTGGGAAGGGACCCATGAAATCAATTCCCCAATAGTCAAATATTTCAACCACTAAGATGGGAGTGAGTGGCATTTGATTCCTTTTTGTGATGGACCCTACTTGTTGAAACCTAGGACAACTTTGACAAAATGTGTAGGAGTCCCTTGAGAGGGTGGGCCAGAAGATACTGCATTGAATAATCTTAGAAGATGTTTTCTTATAGGAAAAATGACCTCCACATGCCTCACTATGATAGAATTTAAGGATGGACTCTTGTTCAGATTCTAGAACACACCTCCTAATGACTTGGTCAGGGCAGAACTTATAGAGGTATGGATCATCAAACACATAATTTATAACATCAGAAAGTAATTTCCTTCGAGCTTGAGTCCCTAAGAATTTTGGAATGACTCCTGTAACTAAGAAATTGGCTATGTCAGCATACCAAGGGCAGTCACTCACAGTGTATAAGTGTTCATCAGGAAATGAATCAGACACAGAAAGGCGATTTGATTTGTATTTTAATTCCATCCTAGAGAGGTGATCAGCTACAACATTTTCAACTCCCTTTTTATCCTTGATTGTGAGGTCAAATTCTTGTAATATAAGGACCCACCTAATCATTCTAGCCTTAGCATATTGTTTTTGGAAGAGGTATTTTAGTGCATAATGGTCAGTGAACACAATGATGGGGGATCCTAAGAGGTAGGACCTAAAATTATCTAAAGAAAACACAATAGAAAGTAACTCCTTTTCAGTAGTGGTGTAGTTGATTTGGGCATCATTTAATGATTTTCTTGCATAAGCAATGACATAAGAAGTTTTATCACAATGTTGTCCTAACACAACTCCTACAACAAAGTCACTGGAATCACACATAAGTTCAAAAGGAAGGTTCCAATTTAGAGATTTCATAATGGGAGGAGAGGTGAGAGAGGATTTGAGGGTTGAGAATGAACCCTCACAGCTTTCTGTCCAAACAAATGGAGCATCCTTTACTAGGAGAGCACAAAGGGGATGGGAGATTGAACTAAATTCCTTGATGAATCTTCTATAGAAACCAACATGTCCTAAGAAAGACCTCACTTCCTTGATAGTTTTGGGTGATGGAAGGTGAAGAATGATGTCAACCTTGTATTTATCAACTTCAATCCCCCTACTTGAGACCAGATGGCCTAGAACTAGTCACTATTTAACCATGAAATGACATTTTCCCAGTTTAGGACCAGATTATTTTCTTCACATCTTGACAAGACTCTCTCCACATTCTGCATACATCCCTCAAATGTATCCCCAAACATAGAGAAGTCATCCATGAAGACCTCAAGAAAATCCCCTACCATGTCTGAGAAGATTCCCATCATGAATCGTTGGAAGGTTCCAGGGGCATTTCATAACATGAAGGGCATGCGTTTGAAAGCAAAGGCACCGAATGGACATGTGAATGTAGTCTTCCCTTGATCCTCTAGGGAGACCTCAATTTGATTATACTCCGAGTACCCATCTAAGAAACAGTAGAAGTCATGACCTGCCACTCTCTCAAGGACTTGGTCAATGAATGGTAAGGGGGTGAATGAGTTTAGATTACTATAGTCAATACAGAACCTCCATCCACTACTCACCCTTGTTGGAAGAATCTCTCCATCCTCATTGGTTATCACTGTGATTCCATCCTTTTTTGGAACCACTTGGATTGGGCTCACCTATTCACTCTTAGCTATGGGATATATGATACCAGATTTTAACAATTTCAGAAGTTCTTTCCTTACTACATCCATGAGATTAGGATTGAGTCGTCGTTGAGGTTGACGACATGGCTTTGAATTAGATTCCAGAACAATCCTATGAGTCCCAATAAGTGGGATAATCCCGAGAATATTAGATAGGGTCCAACCAATGGCTTTCTTATGATTTCTAAGGACATCTAGAAGTATCCTCTCATTATTGGATTTAAGAGAAGAATAAATGACAATAGGATGTGTTTTATTGTACCCTAGGAAAGCATACTTGAGTGCAGCAGGAAGTTACTTCAATTCAAGATCAGGTTGGTTCAGAATTTCAGCAAAATATTGGGACATTGGATCAAGATCAATTTTGTTTCCTAAAGTTTCAGATAGGATTGATTCTCCATATGTAGAAGTTTCAGCTACTAGATTGGATTAATCATATTTAGGGAAGGAAGTTGGAGTGGTCTCCATGAAAGTGGTTTCTTGAAAGGTTTCACTGATTTTTGGACCTAAGACTTCATCATAAGAGAAATTTGAAAATGATTCAATCCAAAGAGACAAACTTCCTTCATGTGAACAAAGGAAATCAATCTCATCCTGACTTAAAAATCCATCAAATCTTCCTTGATGTTCTATGGATTCATTATCAATGATTCATATCATGTTTACTTCATGAATGTCCTCATCATCCCCTATTTGTAAACTTGCATTATAGATGTTCAAGTCTAGACTCATGTTTCCAAAGGTGATGGTCATTGTAGACGCCGGAAAAGTCCGTTGTTCCCAAACAAATCTCTGGATGCGGAAAGCGAGGTCATATTTGGAGTCAGAAGCACGTTTCGGAGGGCCCGGAGGCCTCACGCAGAATTTTGGGGACCCGCGCGCAAAGTTGCAGTGCCGCGCGCAAACCTCCCGGGATGCGCGCAATGCGCTGGGCCGGCGCGCAATTTTGCGCGCCCGGGGCCCGCGCGACTCCCTTGCGCGCCGGGCCCGATTCCGCGCCCGCGAAGGAAATTGCGCGCCCGCGGACCAGATTCCGCGCCCGGGGTCGCCTATAAATATAAGGCGACCCCCGACGTTTTGAAGGTTGCCGGAATTCGAAGAGTCGCTCGTTCGCGCAATCCAACCCCTTCCGCGCGCAATGCCGATCTTCAGGTAACCTCCTTTCTTTCTCGCAAGAAAGCCTAGGGGTTCGCCTTAGTGCGCAATCCCTTTGGCTCCTTTCTTTTGAATAACCCTTCACCCAAAGGCATTCGCGCGCAAAAGAAGCCTCTTGCGCGCAATTGCCCCCGGGTGCGCGCAATCCAGCCCGATTGCGCGCACCCCCCTTTTTCAAAGTGGCCATTCGTTAAGAAATGAGCCGTTTCCCCCGCACGCTATCCGAAGCCCGATGCGCGCAATCTCCCTCTTCCACGCGCAAAGCGCTGGCCGAATTACGCGCCAGCCCGTCCATTTGCGCGCCGACCCGCGGTATTGCGCGCCAAGCTCCTCTTTTGCGCGCAATCCGCCAGGGTCGCCCCCTTTGACCCCCTGTGGGTACCCGCCTGCGTGGCACCCGATGACCCTCATCCCGAGTGCCCGCACCGTGCGTTGTCTTCCCGTGCGGCCCTCCAGGCTCGTGCGAAGTGACACGGGCCTATCGGCGGCTTCTACGTCCCGCACGACGTTAAACTGCATTCGTCCGAGCTACAAGACGTTAAACTGTTCAGCACACGTCCAAGCTGCACGACGCTAAACTGCCTAGCCTCCATCGTCCGAGCTACAAGACGTTAAACTGTTCAGCATTCGTCCCGCATGACGCTAAACTGCACTTCGTCCCAGCTACAAGACGTTAAACTGTACACTATTCATCCTGCATGACGTTAAACTGTAATTCGTCCTGCATGACTCTAAACTGCACCTCGTCCGCGCTGCAAGACGTTAAACTGCCAAGCATCTTCGTCCTCAACACACGACGTTAAACTGTACTTCGTCCGGCAAGACGTTAAACCGTCCGCTTCGTCCTCAACACACGACGTTAAACTGTACTTCGTCCGGAAAGACGTTAAACCGTCCGCATCACCTGAACCCGTGCTCTGCACGCAGGGTCCCCCTCCCGGTTTGGATGTGGCCCCCACCCGCTCGTCTCTGCAGGGATGTCGGGATTGCCCCTCTTCAGGGACGATTTAATTGGAGTGGCCTTCGCCCACGGGGGTAGGGTATTACAAACCCCTAGTTCCTTGTGGGGGACTGCACATGTGTATCTCCATTGTGCTTCCCCACTGCCGGAGCCAATAGAGGGCGTGACAGGGATCGAGGTCTCTCACCTTCGGCCCAAGTCCCTCTCCAACTGAGCTTTGCCGCATCCGGGCTGCCTCAGTGCGTAAGTCCTGAAAGAACGAACTACGTGGACTTTGATCCCTGTCTCCTAAACAGGGTACGTAGGAAGCCTCCCTGAGGTTCAAGCCCTCCACCTGGTCGTCCCGGTCGTATTCACGTCGGTTCATCCATCAGTGGACCCCTCCCGGGTCCACATTCGCGTCGATTCACCTATGAATCCGCCCCTGTGGGAGACTGCACGTGTGTATCTCCACTGTGCTTCCCCACTGCCCTTTTCCTATTTCTCATTTCAGCGTCCAGCATGACGTGAAACTGTGATCCACCCGGCCGTTCCATCCCCCTCTGTGCGAGGTGGTTCGGTTCAATCCTCCGCCCGGCAGCCTCGACCTCTTCGTGAGTCGGCTTGCCAACGTCCAGCATGACGTTAAACTGTATATCCGAACTACGCTGACTTTGATCCGCGCTAACGCGCGGTACGTAGGAAGCCCCTACGGGGTCCAAGCTCTTCACTCCATCATCCATCCTGATCCTTACCCGGGCCGCCACATCCCGGTGGGGTCATGCCATTTCATTCCACTCCACTTCACTCGGGAAGCTGCCCATGTGCTGGCCCCAGCGTCGGAGGTTCCCCGCAAGGGGTTCTGTCATCTGATCCACTTCTCGTGTTGATAAGTCTGATGCCGTCCCCGCTGGACGTTAAACTCGCGGCATACCCCGTGTTAAACATGGGAAGCTGAGGAAAACCTCAGGTAACGCAGTTCCCCGCACCCAGCGCGGGATGCCTCAGGCCATCACGCCTTCGAGAATCCCTATTAGGGACGGAAGGCAGACATGCAGATCCGCAGTGTTAAGACACGCCCCCAACACCCAGAGCTACCCGGTCTCCTCACCGCAGGTTGCTGCCCCGACCAGACTCCTTGGAACGTCCGGGCGGAAGCAGCGTAATTAACCAGTGTCCATGGAGACATGGCTCCGGGAACGAGATTCACGAGCACGTCTTAAATATATGAGGGAGACCCGGATTAGGAGACGAGTTCCGAGGAGACTTCCACGGAAGGAGGAGCCGACATCCCATCATCCCGGTTTCGATCAAGGAGCAGACGCCCCTGAATAAGGGACGGATTCCGCTCGCCCTTGGAAAGCGGGACTACGGGGCCACAAGCCGCGCGCCCATCCCCTCGGGTCGACGGGCGCACGCGCGAACGCGTCCTGGCGGAACAGCGTCGGAACAGAAACCCGACGCACATCCGCACCGAAACAGAAAAATGGTGAACCCGACGTGAATCTCTTATCCTCAATACGAAGACTGATGGCTTTCAGAGGTGTTGGAAGACCAGCATGCTGCTCGACCGAGCATTCAACACCGGAGCACGGAACACGCCAGGGGCTGGGGAAGGGAAATCGGGCACTCCGTCTCACGACGTCGATGGCCTGGGTTCCCCCCATGGAAGGCGTCGTGGCACTAATAGTTGGTTGTCGATTCCTTTTCCTGTCAGTGTTAATGGGTTTTTCTCCCTGCTTTCAGGAATCAAGTCGCCCAATCCAGTGCCCGATCGCCGCCCGCCCACTGGCGCAGGGGTAGGGGAAACACCGACGCAGCTACTCCGCGCTGTCCCGCCCGTTCCACAGCCGTCCCAGGAGCCGCAGCTGCGGGGCAACCACGCCCTCTCTCCCCCTCGGAGGTCATCCGGAGAAGGGTGATCAATAACTTGGTGCGGAGATATGAGGAATAGGGAGTCATCCCCACTAGGGACATGGCTCGCCTAGACCTCGAGGAAGCTGCACCTCGCCACCAACGCCGCCCCCGAGGGCCGCGCAGGGAGGCACCACTGCCTACCTTGACGTCCAACCGCTTCAGGAGTTTATCCCCGGAATGCTCCGACAGCTCCTTCCCCTATGCAGATGAGGTGGAAGATGCCCGGGACCACCCTATCCGGGATTCGCTCCAGGGATCCGCGATAAGGGCTCCTGTCAGGCCACGGCGACATCGCCGCCAGGCCTCTCAAGTCGAAGAACAGGCTCCCCAACTGCCCACGCCGCTCATCCCGACTCGTTTGTCCCGACGCCAACGTCGGGCACGAGCGGAAGAGGATGCCCACCTTGGGGCCCTAGCAACAGCGGCCACGTTGGCCCAAGCCACTGCTGGCTCCAGTCACCAGACCCCTGCGCATCCTGAGCAGGGGAACTTCTATACCCGACCTGGATCGAGGCCCCGACCGCCCCAAAGGCAGGTTGGGTTGACTCTCCCGGTTGCTGGTACAGGCAATAGCCACCGCGGACCACCTCGCGGTAGCGCTATTCACCAACAGGGTCTACTCCATGTGGCCGATCCAAGAGGCATGGGTCATCCCACCTCCCGGTCCCGGCCCGGAGGCCTGCTCAGAAGAATCTCTCCTCGTGTCCCCTTTGATATCTGTCCCGGTGCTCCTCGCACCTTGGTTTCTAGTCCTCTTGGCCCCAACACCGGTGCGGCCAGAGGACGCCAGGACAGAGATCAGCCATGCCCTGAAGAACCACCCAGGGGTAGGAGGGCGAGGCGTCGACGTCGAGGGAAGAATGTTAGGGAATTTCGGACAGAGATCCGACCGGTTCGTTTCTCTGATACAGAGGCAGAGTATGATTCGGCGACAGAGCCCTCCCTCCGATCCCGCCAGTCAGGGGCAGGGGTAGGAATGCGGCACGTCAGCCTCGTACTTCCCGAGAGAGAGATTGATATGATCCCCGCTTCTCTCCGAAGGTATATCCGGAGTAGCGAGGGCCTAGTAGACCCCCAAGGATCGAGCTTGCGGTTGGTACCGGCCCCTCTGGAAGCGCCTTCTGCCTCGATCGGAGAAGCCGGAGACCTTTTCTGGGGACCGACGGTTGAACCACGATTTAGTGCACCCTCGGCGAGCACCGACGCTACGGAAGGATGTTCGCTCGCCGACCCGTCCTATCGTGATGTGGTAGCTGGGGCACCTCCACCCTCAGAGGGCGTCCCGGGATATGGAGGCCAATCGGCCTGCTCGCCGTATTCACCGCCGGCCAGCCCGTCGGCCCGGCGGCCCGCCTCGGCACCACTGCCGGTTCCCCGTCCATTCCCAGTCGTTGAAGAGGACCAAGGAGACCTGGGTCCCGAGTTTGAGTCGTGGAGCTTCTGGACCGTCCTTGCAGAGGGCCACTTCCCTGAGAAGTTTTGGCCAGTCGCAGGACTGGACTTTGATGCACCCGAATCACTCACCCCGGATGAGTTCGAATGCTTCCGCCGAACTCTTAGGGAGACTCACTCCCATCTTCAATGCCTATAAATGCCATATCCCGGGAGTCAAGTGCACCTGGAGTATATTGGTGAGCAGTGTCGTCAAATTGACCTGGCCACGCTCCCCGCGGTTCGGCACCCCGGGTCATTTGAGCACCATGAGGCCCTCCAACAACGATGCGTTGAGTGTTTTCAAGTACTCCGCAAGGTTATCAAGGAAGCCACCCCCCACGTGTATATCCGTGGATGGGGGCAGTACGATGCCCTACGCTTCAGTGCGATTCGCCGACAGCCTGATTCACTGGGTGGCCCTGAGGGTACATCCCCAGGGACGGAAACGATCAATATGGCTGACCTGTCAGGATAGGGGAACGACTTGGAACTTCTCGACGGGGGCTCTCCCCCCAAAGACAAGCCATTATTGGATCCATCGATAAGAGTTACTCGTCACCAGAGGAACCTCCTGGGTCTCCCCACGCCCACTGAAGCACTGACGTTGAGCCGAAACGTCAGCAAAGGTAAAGAGCACGGCGGGGCTGTAAAGCCCGCCGACCCATCTGCCTCCATGCAGAGGGAGGATGAGGATCCCGAGAAGGCTATGCTACGTCAACAGCTCGCCGAGCAGAAGAATCTAGTTGACCAGCTCCTCGCCGAGTGCGCTGCAGAGCAGCGGCCTGACTACGGTGATCCTAGGCCAGGACAGCAGGGACAGGAACAACCACTCCTCGACGAGGCTCTCCCGGGCAACCGTGATTACGCCATGTTCGCCGACAGGGGAGAGGCCATTTCCTATGGCAAGAGGGCGCAGTATGTTTCACCACACCCTCCCGAGCGGCGTGACTACCTGAGAGACCCCGCTCGGGTTCCTCCCGCTGCCCCAAGGGCCGCTCCGCCCGCCATCCCACGAGCTGCCGAGTTCGACGACCCGGTCGACGACCCGATTGAAGGGCCATGCAATGCGCTCATGGTTAGAGATCCTCGCCAGGACTGGAACCCATGTTCGGACGATCCGATGGAGGCACTCATCGCCCGCTTGGAAGCCTTGGAGACTCGGCAAGTGGCGATCCCACCGGACGGCAAGCCATACCCAGCATGGTTGGATGACATGCCGACACCTCCGGGATTCGAGAATCCCACTTTCGCCCCCTTCAACGGAACTGGAGATCCGCCACAGGATTTGGCCCATTTCAACTCGAGGTGCGGGCCTATGTTGGGGACTCCGGAGCAGCAGGAGGCCGCTAAGCTTCGCTGCTTTGTCCAGACACTGGAAGGGCCAGCATTTGTCTGGTACAGCCAGCTCCCCGTCGGGTCGATAACTAGCTGGGAGGACCTTCGTAGACAATTCCTCTACCAGTTCAGTTCCACGACCCGGAAGACGAGTATCGCAGACCTCTTCAAGTGCAAGCAGAGGCCTGATGAGCGAGTCGCGGATTTCGTCGCCCGGTGGAAGGGTCTCACGTATTCCCTTGACATGCCATTGACTCAGGAGCAGTTGCTGACAATGTGCATCGGGAATGTCAAGACCGAGCTGGTCCCTTCCTTGATCACTCAGAATTACCCCAGAGGGTTCAGGGACTTATCAGACAAAGCTCAACGTCTTGAGGAAGCCCTGCAACAGGCCAGTCAGGCACACCCGCTGCCCCCTATGATTCCTGCAAGGAGAGTCAGCAGGGCTGAGCCCGCTGCTGTTGCCCAGATAGAGGCCCCCAGGCCGTTGAAGCTGATGCCGGTGAGGCCAGCTCCACAGCCTCACAGGAATCCGCCTCCACGGGCTCAGTTCCCGGCCCAGCAGCGGCAGCCCCAGAACCAGCCGGCCCCTCCGCGTAATGTACCGCCACAACCTAGGCGAGATAATCAGGGTCCACCTCCTCGGCAGGCCCCTCCAGCCCCTCGTCAAGACCACGCTCCCAGGGGCCCGCGATACCTGACTTACTCATTTCACGAGGATCAGGTCCCCGGTTATTTCCGGAGCGCCCTGGAGCAGAGGATTGTGCGACTGCCTGAGTGTTGGAGGCCAGAGGAGGCACATCTCACAGATAACCCCCGCTACTGCCCTTACCATCGGGCCCTGGGGCACACCATCCGGCGGTGCTACGTGTTTAAGGACTGGCTCCAAGACCAGATTAACAACAATGTAATCAGGTTGGGCCCAGCTCCAGCACAAGTGGAAGGCGTGTTCGTGGGATCAGATGACGATAGTGGCAATGAGGAAGAATGGCAGCTGGTCTCCGACCGCGGATCCCAGAAGTATAATAACTGGATGGCCCGCAGGACGATCATTCGCGCCCATGGAATCATCCGTGCGCGCTTGAATCAGCCTGAGCCCCCAGAATCTGTGGGTGCTGCTTCAGCATCGTCATCCCAGCCTGCCTCTTCCGTGAAGAGCAAATGGCGGCGGCGCAAGAAGGAAGAGCGCGCCCCGCCAGTTCCACCACTATCCCGCACTCTCGGCGATTTCATGCCCCCGGAGATGGGGGTCCCTCCTCGGATCCGCCCGGTGATGGATGATTCGTCCGATGACAGTGTTGGGTACGCTTCGGTTAATACCGTTGAGCTGGTAAATCCCTTTTCGGTTCCCGACATTGAAGAACACCAGGTGGACCTCCCTAGTGTCCCCGGTCGTCACCACCGTCGGAGGAACCGCAACAACAGGAGTCGCTGGGGCACAACAGTTGGTACCTCCAGCCAGGCCGTGCACGCTACTGAGACTAGGCAGCAGGCTCAAAACCGAGCTCAGCGCGTGCAGCCCCCCCATCCGGGGATGACGGATTCGCCTCCGCCACTATTTGTGGTGTGGGACCAGGCAGAACCGCCTCAGCCGCGTCGCGATCAGCTCCGCCCTGCCGCGAGTCCATCCCGGCCTCCTGACCCCAGTACGATGACTACTTCCCGGGCTTCAACTAATGAACAGCGAGATGCGCCAAGCACCAGTCGGCCGTCGGTCCAACCGGTAAGGCCCGTCATGCCTCCAACCGCAGAGCAACCTCCTGCAACCAGGGGCTCGCGCTTGGCAAAAAAGTATGATGTCCTGAAGAACTTGGCCGACATCCCAGCGAGACTCTCCATCCTTGAGGCTCTGCGCATGTCACCTGAGAGCGTGCGAGGCGCTCGCTGAAGCCCTGAAAAGCCCCCTCCAGTTTGAGACAGAGGTTGCGGCTGCAGAGGCCTTTCACGCCGAAACGATTGAGGACCCCGAATGTCAGGCAGTTATCTCGTTCTCTGGTAAGGATGAAGACCCTCCTATACAGGGGCACATTCGTCCGCTGTATGTCACTGGCCAGTTCAATGGTCTTGAATTCTGACGCTGTCTTGTCGACACGGGGTCCGGGATCAACTTGATTCCCACTCGGATGCTCCGGAGATTGGGGTTGTCCGAGGATGACTTGATTCCCTCCGACCTCAGGATCCAGGGGTACGACTGCACCGAGCAAACTCCGGTCGGCAAGATACGTTTGAAGACCCAGTTCGGTGACCTGGTTGCCAACACCGAATTCATGGTAGTCTCTTAGGACACTGCGTATAACGTGTTGATGGGCAGGCCATGGCTCCACCTTCATGCGGCGGTTCCCTCATCATACCACCAATGCCTCAAATACTCCCTTAACGGTCGAGTAGGCGTGCTTCAGGGAGATGCCTCTCCTTTTGCCTCATGTGAAGCCCGCTATCTGGATGCGGACTATTACAAGAGCAAGGATAAGCAGATCCTAGCAGGTGAGGTTGAGCCTGTCGCTGTTGCAGGTGATCCCTGGGCAAGTTTGGATGACGCTTACGTCCTCCCGATTCAACGGTTGGACGTAGCCATGGTCTCGACGGCCTGTGAGTCTCCTGACGAGATGACTGTGACCGCTCGTGCCAGCACCAGTGGCCCAGTAGGATCTGGTAGCCCCAATGCAGTTCCCAGCGCAGTCTCTCCCGTGGACGATCCCTCCCTGAGTGGAGAGGACGTGGGAGATGCACCCCCAGCTTTTGAGGAGGGCGTCTCCGCCACGGTCGATGAGTTAGTACAGGTGAACCTTGGAACCGAGGCAGATCCAAGACCCACATTGGTCAGTGCCGCCATGCCCTCTGAGGAGCGACAAAAGTACGTGGACTTTCTCAGGCAGCACCGTGATGTGTTCGCTTGGGGCTATGACGAGATGCCGGGGCTAGATCCCCAGGTAGCCGTCCACCGCCTTGGTCTCCCGGCGAACCATCGCGGGTTCAAGCAGCCTCCCAGGAAGATGCACCCACTCCACGGTGCCATGGTTGAGGCCGAAGTTGACAAGCTTATCAAAGCCAACTTCGTGAGGGAAGTTCAGTACCCCAAATGGCTGGCCAACATTGTGCCGGTCAGGAAGAAGAACGGACAGATCAGAGTCTGTATCGACTTCCGCGATCTCAACCGCCACTGTCCGAAGGATGATTTTCCCCTTCCGGTGACAGAGCTGTTGATTGACGCCACGGAAGGGTTCCAAGCCCTCTCCTTCATGGATGGATACTCCGGATACAACCAAATCCGGATGGCCCCTGAGGATGAGGAGTTCACTGCCTTCAGGTCCCCCCAAGGTATCTTTTGTTACCAGGTCATGCCCTTCGGCCTGAAGAATGCAGGTTCCACCTATCAACGGGCGATGCACCGCATATTCAAGCCAATCCTCGGCACACTGGTGGAATGCTACGTCGATGACTTGGTGGTCAAATCGCGCTAGCGTCAGGACCATCTCAAAGATCTTGAGAAAGTGTTCGGCTTCCTCCGGTCTCGCTGCCTGAAGATGAACCCGTTGAAGTGTGCCTTCGGGGTCACCTCCGGGAAGTTTCTTGGCTTTGTGGTAAGGTACCGGGGTATTGAGATCGACTCGGAGAAGATCAGGTTGATTAGCCAGATGCCTCCCCCAGGTAACATCCGGGAACTGCAAGGGTTCCAAGGCCACTTAGCCTATATACGCCGATTCATCTCGAATCTGGCCGGCAAGTGTAAGCCCTTTTCTCGGATCATGAAGAAAGGTGCCACCTATGTATGGGATAAAGAGTGTCAGACCTCTTTTGAGGAAATCAAGCAGTACCTGCTTCAACCTCCGGTTCTGATGCCGCCTGTATCCGGGAAGCCGCTGGTCCTTTATGTGACTGCCCTGGAACGGTCCCTTGGTGCCATTCTCGCCTATAAGAACAACGAGGGAACAAAGAATAGCCTCTATTACCTCAGTCGCATGCTCCTCGATACGGAAGTTAGGTATTCCCCCATCGAGAAGAGCTGCCTGGCGCTCGTATTTGCTGTACAGAAATTACGGCACTACTTGTAGCACCATGATGTACAATTGGTTTCTCGGGTAGACCCGTTGAAATATATCCTGAGCCGGCCTATGTTGACTGGCCGTCTAGCGCGGTGGGATGTGATTCTACAGCAGTTCGACATCAGGTATGTGTCTTAGAAGGCCATCAAAGGGTAAGCATTGGCGTACTTCCTGGCTGCTCACCCGACCTCCGCGGATCAGCCGCTGGATCTAGGCTTTCCTGATGAGGCCGTCCTCTCGGTCGATCGTGCCGATCCATGCTGGCAGATGCACTTTGATGGTGCCTCCCGGAGCCCCACCGGTAGAAGGCTCGATAATCCTAGGCTCAACAGAGTGGGTTTGGGTATCGTCTTCATTACCCCGGAGCAAGCCATGCTGCCATACTCTTTCCTGTTGTCAGAGGGCTGTACCAACAATGAGGCGGAATACCATGCCCTCATCACTGGCCTCGAGTTAGATCTCGAGATCGACGTGCCCCATCTGTGTGTGAAAGGGGACTCCGAGCTGGTCGTTAAGAAGATCAATGGCGACTATGTCGTCAGGAAGCCAGAACTTGTGCCATTGCTGGAGTGCACCCTCCTTCTGATGGCCCAGTTCCCTTCTCGGCCAGAAATTGTCCATATTCCCCGGTCGCAGAACGGTCGAGCAGATGCTTTGGCCAGCCTTGCTGCGTCACTTGCAGAGCCTGAACAGGACAACCTGATCGTCCGCGTGACGCACCGCAGGCTCATCGCCCCCGTTATCCCGGAGGGAGATCGCGACCCGTCGGTAAGTAATCTCACCACGGTTTCCCCTGTTCCCGGAGCCCCGAGTACCCTAGATATGGCAGTCGAACCAGCCCCTGATTGGAGGGCGCCTTTGGTTGAGTACCTCCAACATGGCATTCTCCCATCGGATCGGGCCGAGCGCGAGCGAGTTCGACGCCGTGCATCACAGTTTGTCCTCCAGAGCAGTCCTGGCCTGGAGAAGATCCTCTATAGGCGCGGATTTGATGGTGTTCTCCTCCGCTAACTTCAGGGAGTTGAGATCCATGAGTCATGCAAGAGGTTCATGATGGTTCATGTGGTGCCCACCAGACTGGGCCGAAGCTGTCCCACCAGATTCAGAGGTTGGGATACTTCTGGCCCTCCATGATCCATGACTGCATCGAGTATGCCAGGAGGTGCCATGCGTGCCAGGTTCATGCGAACTTTGTGCATCGGCCGCCGGAGCCTCTCCATACCACTAGGTATTCCTGGCCCTTTGCAGTCTGGGGTCTGGACGTTGTGGGACCTTACCCGCCGGTGACGGCTTGCCAGTGTCGGTTCATTCTGACCGCCACGGAATTCTTCTCCAAATGGGCAGAGGCGATTCCGCTCAGAGAGGTCAAATCCTGTTCGTTCGCTGACTTTGTGACCTCCAACATCATTTATCGATTTGGAGTGCCTCACGCTATCCTCACGGATAACAGAGCCAATTTCCGAGCAGCCGAGTTGAAGAAGTTGTACGCCAAATACAACATTCGCTCGAACCATACATCTCGCTATCATGCGCAGGCGAATGGACAGATTGAGGCGTTTAACAAGACCCTCTCTAACATCCTGCAAAAGATGGTTGGTCAGAACAAGAAGAGTTGGCCGGACAAGCTCCCCAACGCCCTCTGGGCTTATCAGACGACGACTCGCAATTCCACCCAGATGACCCCTTATTCCCTGGTGTATGGAGCTGAGGCTGTCCTGCCCATCGAGATCCAGTTACCATCCTTGCGCACTGCGGTCTACGACCAGCAAGCGCCGGACAGAGCTGCTGAAGCCCGTCTAGTCGAGTTGGAAGCACTGGATGAGAATAGGCTTCGCGCTTTGCACAACTTGGAGAGGCATCAAAGCAGAATGGCTCGAGCTTTCAATAAGAAGGTTCGCCTCCGCTCCTTCCTGCAGGGTGACCTAGTACTGGCCCTAAGAGCACCAATGATCCCTGACAGGAAGCCACCCAAGTTGGAGCCCAAGTGGGAGGGACCTTTTGTCATCCACAAGGTCTATCCCAATGGCGCGTACTCCCTAGCGACTATGGATGGTGAGCGTGTCACTCCTCCCACCAACGCTAGGTTCCTCAAGCAGTACTTTTCCTGAGTCCACACTCGTCCGCACTGCAAGATGTTAAACTGCCAGGTGTTTCGTCCAACATGACGTTAAACTGTACCACGTCCAAGCTGCACGACGTTAAACTGCCTAGCATATCGTCCGCGCGACAAGACGTTAAACTGTCAAGCATCTTCGTCCAAAACGACGTTAAACTGTACTTCGTCCAAGCTACAAGACGCTAAACTGTTCAGCATTCGTCCAACATGACGTTAAACTGTACCACATCCGCGCTGCAAGACGTTAAACTGCCAAGCGTCTTCGTCCTGCATGACGTTAAACTGCCCCTCAAGAACTACGTGCGGCTTGATTCCCATCCTTATGGGATACGTAGGACCGCCTGGACATTCATGTTTCAGGCCCAGCCCCATCCTTCGGGAATTTCCATCCCATCTCGGGCCCTTGGCCCAGTTGCCTCTGGGTATGCGGCGTATGGTGTGAACGCGGGGCTAGGCCCTCATTCGCGTAGGTTTGCTCGCCACGCTGTACGCCCCCCACGTTTGGGGATGCCTTCCGCTCCCCCCTTTTTCTCTTTTCGTCCTGCATGACATTAAACTGCACTTCAAGAACTACGTGCGGCTTGATTCCCATCCTAATGGGATACGTAGGACCGCCTGAACATTCATGTTTCAGGCCCAGCCCCATTTCTCGGGAATCTCTATCCCGCGTTGGGCCTCTGGCCCCAGTTCCCCTCCTTTTTGTGCGAGGCGTGTGGCGTGAGCGGGGGATTATGTCCTCATTCACGTTGGTCTACTGGCCGCACCGTACGCCTCCCCCCGTGTGTGGGACTACCTCACACCCCTCATCGTCCTGCATGACGTTAAACTGCCTCTCAAGAACTACGTGCGGCTTGATTCCCATCCTTATGGGATACGTAGGACCGCCTGGACGCTTGTGTTTCAGGTCCAGCCCCGTCTCTTGGTTGATCACGGGGATCTTCCGTCTTTTGGTTGCTCTCAGGGTGAGTCCTCCGACCTTTTCCGGTGATCTGTTAACGTGTTTTGGGTACTCAGGTCTATGACCCGTTGTGCCGGATTCAATCCCGACAAGTCCTGTGTTGCTTGTCGGGCCTCACGCTTCCTCTTGTTCGAGCCTTCACTCAAAGGGATCCTCGTTAGCGGTTTAGGGTACGATGCCTCAGTGGTCTCCTACCGCTCCGGGTCGATTTACCGGCGGGTCCTGGGCCGCAAATCGATATGAATCCTGCGCTTGAGCGGTTGATGCTCGTTTGCTTGCCCCATCCTAGGCTGACGCGATCGGATGTTGTGTTGCGAATATGGTCAGCGACATCCTTGATCGCCATGTCAGCTCTTTCAGGCTCTGAACATTGGTTGCGCAGTCCTCATCACACTCCGCCTTTGTGCGTTGTAGTGGAATCTCGACACTCTCTTCATACTGACCTTCAGTACACCTCTACACGTTAGGCAGGCCAACCAGGGTAATGGTGTCTTTTGAGGCTCCCACGATCTGAGAACCAAGGATATATGCTGATGTCCTCCCTAAGGGCCATGTGTAGCTGGACCCTCGTCCCCATAAGGAGGAAGGAGTCGCCCGAACAATCGCTTTCTGGGCCCAGTATAGCTGGAGGCTAGCATCTTTGCCCCTCGGGTGATGGACATATGCAGGCCCCTATCCCAGGATCCTTCTCCTGGAATTGTGCGTGACCTCAGGGCTGGGGTATGTTCCCACCTCCGCTGGGTCCGCCGTATCGCAATAAGAGGATTCCTCTATGGTCCGAACCACACGACCTTAAACTGTGTTGTCTGGTCCTACCACACGACCGTAAACTGTGATCGTCTTGGCCGCCCGACAAGAAACGACACTGCATTGTGATGTTCTCCTCAGGGGACACTCACGTTGGGCATTGGTTAATAACCACGCCATTTATCAATGCCTTTCATGGCTTGATTATTGTGGCGACGCCAGAGATTTCTTAATCACAGGCATGTCGCTGCACAAAGAAAAACCATCCACCTTTAAGGACAAACAAGAAATATCAAATACCGTTTCTTCTGTGTGCGAGGGTCAGACCCGCACCCTTCCCCGCGCTTATGCCCGATTGTGTTGCGCCGCGCTTCAAGAACTACGTGTGGCTTGATTCCCATCCTTATGGGATATGCAGGAACGCCCGGATGTTTGAAACTTCGGGTCCAGCCCCCCACCTCTTAGAGATTCCCCCTTCTCCGGGGAATCCGCCGCCTTCGGGTCACCCTCAAGGCGTGTCCCTCGACCCCTTGCAGTGGTCCACCGGTGTCAAGAGTACTCTGGTTTATTTCCAGGAGGGTCAGGTTCAGCTTGGTCAGGTTCCTTCCACTTTTCAGGCTTCGTGCTCCCTTTCATTCGGACCCATCGCCTACGCCCTGGGTGGAGCCCCCGTGAGCGGTCTGGACACAATGCCTCAGTGCTCTCCCACCGAATCGGGCTGGTGCCCCCAAGGGCCTCGGGCAGCAAATCGATGTGAATCCTGCGCTTGAGTGGTCGATGCTCGTTTTCTGCCTCATTCCATCAACGGTCAGTGCGATATTGATGCTGCTTTTCCGCCACGGTCGGCAGTACTCCCATATCGTTACGCCGGTGCCCCCAATCCTTGAGTGAATGGCCGCATGATTCACATTACGTTTTCCACCCCCCATTCTGACCAGGAAAAATCTCGACACTCTTGAAACTATCCCTCAATGCATCTTTGCATATCCAGGGGATAGGACCACGATGTGGCGTACTTTGAGGTTCTTATGGTCCGAGCTCTAAGACCTTAAACTAAGATCTGCCCCTATGGTCCAAGCTCTACGACCTTAAACTAAGATCTCCCCAAACGGGGTTCGACGTCCCGCATGACGTTAAAACTGCACTTTCAGAACTACGTGTGGCTTGATCTCCAGCCTGATGGAGTACGTAGGAACGCCCGGGCATTTCGACTCGGGTCCAGCCTCAGGGATCGCTAAGTCCCGCCCCTCCTCGTCGCCGACCGTCTGGCCTGGCTTCTGGTAGAGTGGTGCAGTTGTGATATTCTCCCCGATGCAGCTCGGGATGCCCCATTGCAATGATGGGAAGCGACAGTTTCCTCGTCAAAGAGGTTCTGTCTGAGAATTGGGGTGATTTACGGCCAGATTAGTGCATCCGCCTAATACGCTTTCCCCACGGTGGCGCAATTTTGGGAGCGTTAGATTCTGTCTGAACAAATCGTCACTTCGCCCTACGCTTCGCATGCCCTGTTGATCTGGATTTCCACCCTTGTGCCTGAAGGAACCTCCAAAGCGGCATTGATGATGACATGTGATCCGCCTCCTGCAATATGAATGATGACCTTCGGTCCGTCTATTGCAGTAGTATGGTCGATTGATCCATTGTCCGCTTGCCGTCTTGGGCATTTCCTGGAAGGCCGACCGTCGTGGATTTCTGAATTCGGGACACGCGATTCACCCTTTCTCATTTCCCTATGTTCGGATAAAATCTTAACGCCCCTAGCGTTGTCCCACTCGTGTGTTGGAACAAGTTGGGGGGGGGGGTGATACATTGATTAGGTCTGAGGTCTCCTTTCCTAGGAATGACCTCCCTCTTTTCTCTAGAAATCCAGGCCCAATTGTGGATGCCTGAAGCTTGGTTAACACTCCCGCAAGACAATAAATTGTGGTTGAGCACATTAAGACAAAAGATGCAGATAAATATATTGGTTCATACAAATGGATCGAATTATTGAGTAGCGAAAGAAAAATGTTCTGGGAATGGCAAAAACAAATCCCCTAGGGATTAGCGTGCTGAATGAATCTTTCCAACGCTGCTACCCTTTGGATGGTGGCCTCCAGAGCTGCTTCTCGCTCTCTGCGTGCCCTCTCCTCGTCGGCGGTCGCATCACGCAGCTCACCGATCCTGGCCTGCGCATGCTCCCGCTCGACTTGAAGTGTGACCATCTATTGGCCCACCTCCGTCAGCTGTACCTGGGCATCAACCAGATGGGCCGCTAGTTGCTCCACAAGCTCAGTGCATGTCGCGACGAAGGCCTCCTTCTCTGCCGCCTGCCCTTCGAGACGCCGGACTTCCTGATCCGCCGCGAGGAGCGCCCGCGTGTTCTCCGACATGTCCCGACATTGTGCGACGTCGGCACGCCGGCGGCTCTCGCGCATCTTTTCGGCCATGAAATCACGGACCGTCAGATGGAGGTGTTGAGCGTCAGCTCCCCCGGCACACAGGAAGCGCAGCCAGGTTTGAAGCGATCCCATGCGCCCCAGCCACTCCGATGGGTCTCGCTTGAGGAAGCGCTGGATGCACTTCCACCCCCTGCAGCGCGTTATCCGGCTCTCCTCGACCGCCTCCGCGTCCGATTCGTCCATCTCCTCAGGGTCGGCAGGCCGGTAGGCAGGGAAGGCAGCCAACAGGTCTACTGCAGGGTCCGCCCCTGGGATGTCCTCACGGGGGATAGGTTCCCCATCTGGGCGACCTTCTCCCGCCCCAGCGGCGTTGACACCCTCGTCAGCCCCCGACCTCTCTCCGATGGCAGCACCGCCGGCGTCCGTCACCCCCTGATCAGCAGTTAGTGGGGCCGAATCGGTGTGAGAAGCCTGTTCCGGAGGAGGCGGTATGTCTGCCACTGGTCCACTCGTGGATGGCCCGGGTTCGACGGCCCGACGAGCCTCCAGTATTGAGATCACTACGCAAGGCATGCCATGGTTAGTCACGGATTGTCAACGGAAAACACCAACAGTAAGGTAAGGAGACTTATGGGGATCCAAAGCGTCATCTTCCGCTATCCCGGCCGCCGCAGGAGCAATTGCAGCAGGGGACCCTTCAGCGCTTGTCAATTCAATGATGGGTGTCTGGCCCCCGCCTTGTCCTGCTGGCGCCTCTCCTACTCCTGCTGAGGATGCCTGACCAGCATCCGTGCACTCCTGAGAAAGGTGGAGAAATGGGTTAGAAGCTGCATAAGAGAATGGATGAAGCAGGTTGAGTAGGGATAGAAGCGGACCTCGAGGAGCTCAGTGATATCAATATTTCCAGAGCCGGCCACCTCGCCGCTCTCCCGCGGGCTCCCCTGATGGGACCTTCCCTCGGAGCCTTCATCCTCCCCCGTCTCCTCCTCTTCCTCGGAGTCGTCGTTACTGTCATCTTCCTCCGGCGGCATCTGTTCTAGAGTAGGCTCTAGACCGAGCATCACCTTCACCAGAAGGGACGGCTCCGCACGCTGACCACGTTGGCGCGCGTACTCGTCCATGGCTGTCAGATACGCGTACCGCTGGTGGAAGTTCACCCTGTCGGCGACCTGGAGGCGCCCGAACTCTGGCAGATGGATTCCTTCGCTGGTTATCTTCTGCCAGATGATTTCGGTCCCCAGCGACTGCCGAAGGGTCATCCAGGCCGACCACAGCGCTGGGAAGACTGCATCGTGGGAGGGTTCGAGCAGACGCCTTACCTGCTTCCCCGGACGCTCCTCGACCACCGCACGTGCACCCTCTCTGGGTGCCGAGGCCGCGGCGACAGCCTGCGATGTGCCCGCCGCCGAAGTCCCTGCTCGCGCCGGCTCCACTGCTTGGCGCGCCTCCGTTCTCCCCCGCGTGGCGGCGCCTCGCCTCCTTCCTTGACGCCCGGTCTCCGCACGGGTGACCTCGAGCCGCCGAACTGGCTTCCGTAGAAGCCCCTCGGGGTACGCAATGGCCCAATGCTCGGCGTACTCGGTTGCCAAGCCTGCGTCGACCCCGGTAGGAGGGAGAGTGATGACGTCGCCAGAGCCGAAAGCGTCGAACATCAGCCACATCTGGAGAAGGACGCAAGGGTTCGTCTCCTCCCGGACAGCAGTGAATACCCTCTTCGGCATCCGTTGAAGGCACCCGAACTGACTGGCGAACCGGGTTGGCACGTAGGGCTCGCAGATCACCTTCCCGTCGATCCGATCCACGAGCACCCCCCCCCGCATGTTCAGGAAGTATTCGTGCTGCTCCAGCGGACCCTGCCCATTGTCGATCAGCTGGCCAACGGGAGTGGGGAATGGGCTGAAGTTGAAATTGGCGTGATTGCCAATCCGAATCCTCACGCCCTCCTCATTTAGGGTCATCAGAGCGACCCCCGCAATGTTCAGCAGGGAGGGTCGCAGGCCGTTGCCCGGAGGAATGACGGCGTTCGGAAACGTGTACCCACCAAGGTGAGCGGCCACCCAGCCGTGGAAGAATTGAAAGGGCCCACAGATCCTTCGTGGAGACCCCCCTCGCGAGATGCGTCCCAGGATGGCATAAAGCTTCGCCAGCACTAGGACCCCGAGGTTGTATCTTTTGTTGGCGGCCATGGCGCCCGCCATCGCCAGTGTCGCCGGGCGGACGCCCATTCTCGCGTCCCGCACTGGCAGGAGACACCCACTCAGAAAGGCGGCCAGGAACGCCGCGTACCGGACATTTGGGTCCCGAGCCTCGATGACGCGGTACCCCCATGAGCGGTAGTTGCCCGTCTCCAGGACCCGCCAGTACGACCCGTTCCGGCTCCTCTGAGCCGCGGTCGGGCACCGCTTCCCCCTACCTGGCATATTGACCGCGGGGTCATGCTCCAAGAACTGGCCGAACCACTCCTTGTAGTCTATGTCCTTGTGGAAGTCCTTGACCCCGAGCCGCTCCGTAGCCAGGTCCAGTAGATGCCATGTCAGGATGGGAGTCCGTGACCTGTCGCCCCAGATGTTCTTCGGAGGCAGGAACTCATCGTATTGGTAACCCTCCAGTGGGATACCTCCGATGCAGTGGATGTCCCAGAGACTGATGCTAACCTCCCCATGGTGAAGATGGAAGGTGTTGGTATCCGGGGACCAGCGGGTGAACAGCTCCGGCCCGAGCTCGGACTGCTGGTAGAAGTGGAACTGCGACGTCCACACCGCCTCAAATAGGCCGATGTACCGCAGCTCTTCCGCGAAGTGATCGCAGGTGTGGCGTACCCAGAATGCCCAGGCCCACTCATTGGTGAAATTGCCCCCAGACCGCAAGTCCCAGTCCTTCAGCCAACCCTTGGTGTCGTCAGTGACACTCTGGCGATATGTGCTCGAGTAGAGGGCTGGAGAGTTCTCCGCAGTAGGCTCACTCCCGACAATGGTTCGCGTCCTCGGGTTCAGGACATAGACATCTAAGTGCCTGGTCTCCCTGGAAGGATGCTCATTGTTGGTGATGTTATAGCGGGGAAGCTCGTCCTCCCGAGTCACCCAGGTCCGTGGCGCATCAACCTCGAACCCTGGCACCAGAACCTCATCTAGGATGCCAAAGTTCCAGAGCGGCAGGTTGTCCAACAACGGATATGTCTTCTGGGCCGGCGTCAGCAAGTCGAACAAGGATTGATTGTTGGAAACAATCTCCTTGGCTCCGTAGACCTCCTCGTTCGTCGCCATCTCAGCTCTGCGAGTGGCGGCACCCCCCTCATTCCCTTGATTCGCGGCCATCTCAGAAGCTCCGGGAGTCGTGTGGGTTAAGGGATGAGGCGTGCGGAATCGGAAGAGGCTGGTAGAGAAGTTTGAGAGTTGGCGCGCAATCCTAGTGGACGGCGCGCAATTGGGAAGTCCGTCGCGTAAAACCCCGGGTGTTCGCGCAAAAACAGGCCGAAATCCGGATGGGTTTGCGCGACGAACGGGTGAATTCCGCGCCGGAAATGGCAATTTCGCGCACGAGAGCTTGAAAGCTTGTCGCGCGGAAGGCCGGTGTACGGTACGGGGGACCCATGGCCCCTATTTATAGGCGAGGCCGGGTGTCCGCGCTGCGCGGAAAGCGCTTTGCGCGACCGCGACAGCGAATTTCGCGCCCGACACCCTTTTTTGCGCGCCACAGTCCCGCGCCACCCAGGACTTCGGCATTCCAGCGTCTCCCTCAGAACCCGATCGTTGCGACCTCTCGCCGATCAGATTCCGAGGGGGGGCTTTTGTAGACAACGGAAAAGTCCGTTGTTCCCAAAAAAAGCTCCGGATGCGGAAAGCGAGGTCATATTTGGAGTCAGAAGCACGTTTCGGAGGGCCCGGAGGCCTCGCGCGGAATTTTGGGGACCCGCGCGCAAAGTTTCAGTGCCGCGCGCAAACCTCCCGGGATGCGCGCAATGCGCTGGGCCGGCGCGCAATTTTGCGCGCCCGGGGCCCGCGCGACTCCCTTGCGCGCCGGGCCCGATTCCGTGCCCGCGAAGGAAATTGCGCGCCCGCGGACCAGATTCCGCGCCCGGGGTCGCCTATAAATATAAGGTGACCCCCGACGTTTTGAAGGTTGCCGGAATTTGAAGAGTCTCTCGTTCGCGCAATCCAACCCCTTCCGCGCGCAATGCCGATCTTCAGGTAACCTCCTTTCTTTCGCGTAAGAAAGCCTAGGGGTTCGCCTTCGCGCGCAATCCCTTTGGCTACTTTCTTTTGAATAACCCTTCACCCAAAGGCATTCGCGCGCAAAAGAAGCCTCTTGCGCGCAATTGCCCCCGGGTGCGCGCAATCCAGCCCGATTGCGCGCACCCCCCCTTTTCAAAGTGGCCATTCGTTAAGGAATGAGCCGTTTCCCCTGCGCACTATCCAAAGCCCGGTGCGCGCAATCTCCCTCTTCCGCGCGCAAAGCGCTGGCCGAATTACGCGCCAGCCCGTCCATTTGCGCGCCGACCCGCGGTATTGCGCGCCAAGCTCCTCTTTTGCGCGCAATCCGCCAGGGTCGCCCCCTTTGACCCCCTGTGGGTACCCGCCTGCGTGGCGCCCGATGACCCTCATCCCGGGTGCCCGCACCGTGCGTTGTCTTCCCGTACGGCCCTCCAGGCTCGCGCGAAGTGACACGGGCCTATCGGCGGCTTCTACGTCCCGCACGACGTTAAACTGCATTCGTCCGAGCTACAAGACGTTAAACTGTTCAGCACACGTCCAAGCTGCACGACGCTAAACTGCCTAGCCTCCATCGTCCGAGCTACAAGACGTTAAACTGTTCAGCATTCGTCCCGCATGACGCTAAACTGCACTTCGTCCCAGCTACAAGACGTTAAACTGTACACTATTCGTCCTGCATGATGTTAAACTGTAATTCGTCCTGTATGACGCTAAACTGCACCTCGTCCGCGCTGCAAGACGTTAAACTGCCAAGCATCTTCGTCCTCAACACACGACATTAAACTGTACTTCATCCAGAAAGACGTTAAACCGTCCGCTTCATCCTCAACACACGACATTAAACTGTACTTCGTCCGGCAAGACGTTAAACCGTCCGCATCACCTGATCCCGTGCTCCGCACGCAGGGTCCCCCTCCCGGTTTGGATGTGGCCCCCACCCGATCGTCTCTGTAGGGATGTCGGGATTGCCCCTCTTCAGGGACGATTTAATTGGAGTGGCCTTCGCCCACGGGGGTAGGGTATTACAAACCCCTAGTTCCTTGTGGGGGACTGCACATGTGTATCTCCATTGTGCTTCCCCACTGCCGGAGCCAGTAGAGGGCGTGACAGGGATCGAGGTCTCTCACCTTCGGCCCAAGTCCCTCTCCAACTGAGCTTTGCCGCATCCGGGCTGCCTCAGTGCGTAAGTCCTGACAGAACGAACTACGTGGACTTTGATCCCTGTATCCTAAACAGGGTACGTAGGAAGCCTCCCTGAGGTTCAAGCCCACCACCTGGTCATCCCGGTCATATTCACTTCAGTTCGTCCATCAGTGGACCCCTCCCGGGTCCACATTCGCGTCGATTCACCTATGAATCCGCCCCTGTGGGAGACTGCACGTGTGTATCTCCACTGTGCTTCCCCACTGCCCTTTTCCTATTTCTCCTTTCAGCGTCTAGCATGACGTGAAACTGTGATCCACCCGGCCGTTCCATCCCCCTCTGTGCGAGGTGGTTCAGTTCAATCCTCCGCCCGGCAGCCTCGACCTCTTCGTGAGTCGGCTTGCCGACGTCCAGCATGACGTTAAACTGTATATCCGAACTACGCTGACTTTGATCCGCGCTAACGCGCGGTACGTAGGAAGCCCCTACGGGGTCCAAGCTCTTCACTCCATCATCCATCCTGATCCTTACCCGGGCCGCCACATCCCGGTGGGGTCATGCCATTTCATTCCACTCCACTTCACTCGGGAAGCTGCCCATGTGCTGGCCCCAGCGTCGGAGGTTCCCCGCAAGGGGTTCTGTCATCTGATCCACTTCTCGTGTTGATCAGTCTGATGCCGTCCCCGCTGGATGTTAAACTCGCGGCATACCCCGTGTTAAACATGGGAAGCTGAGGAAAACCTCAGGTAACGCAGTTCCCCGCACCCAGCGCGGGATGCCTCAGGCCATCACGCCTTCGAGAAGCCCTATTAGGGACGAAAGGCAGACATGCAGATCCGCAGTGTTAAGACACGCCCCCAACACCCAGAGCTACCCGGTCTCCTCACCGCAGGTTGCTGCCCCGACCAGACTCCTTGGAATGTCCGGGCGGAAGCAGCGTAATTAACCAGTGTCCATGGAGACATGGCGCCGGGAACGAGATTCATGAGCACGTCTTAAATCTATGAGGGAGACCCGGATTAGGCGACGAGTTCCGGGGAGACGTCCATGGAAGGAGGAGTCGACATCCCATCATCCCGGTTTCGATCAAGGAGCAGACGCCACTGAATAAGGGACGGATGCCGCCCGCCCTTGGAAAGTAGGACTGCTGGGCCACAAGCCGCGCGCCCATCCCCTCGGGTCGACGGGCGCACGCGCGAACGTGTCCTGGCGGAACAGCGTCGGAACAGAAACCCAACGCACATCCGCACCGAAACAGTCATGTTCCCATTTCAGACTTGGATAACAGAGTTGATTGTTTCAAGGAAGGTATGACCAAGGATTTTTGGGGTTTGTTCCTTATTTCCTAAGTTTGGATGGCTGTCAAGGACAATGAAGTCATAAGGGTAGATGAAGTTTTCAACCTTTACCAGAACGTCCTTTAAAATCCCTTTGGAACCCTAATGCTATGATCAGCAAGTTGAAGTGTGACAGATGTAGGTTGGAGTTCTTCTAGGCCTAACTGGCAGTACACAGCATAGGGAATGATATTGACACTAGCACCTAGGTCACACAAGGCCTTGAAAAATTTTCTTTCTCCTAGTTCAACATTGATGTAAGGGAAAATTGAGTCTTTCAACTTAGGAGGAATGGTCCCTTGAATGGTGGTACTCACATTAGTATCCAAAAGGACTTGGTTTTTATGTGAAAATTTTCTTTTAAAAGTGCACAAGTCCTTAAGGTACTTTGAGTAGGAAGGTATGGTTTGGATGGCATCGAGAAGGGGAATGTTCAACTTGACTTGTGAGAATATTTCCCTCAATGTTTCACTCAATTCAGGCTTGGTTTTCCCCCTCATACGTTGAGGAAATGGTGCAGGTTGTGGGGTTGTTTGTTGAAGAGTTGTTTCTTTGACAATGTTATCGTGTTTTTCAGTTTGATCATTTGGTTCATTTGAATTTTCATCCAAGTTTGAATCTTCAGGTGGGTTCTGAATTAGTTGTTTAGGTTTCTCAATTGATTTCCCACTTCTTAAAACAGTCACAACCTTTAGTTGTTCATGAGTTGTTTGAGTACAAATTGACTCTCCCCTTGAAGTTGAGGATGGCACCGCTTGAGTAGGCATGGGTGCCTTTCCAGTTTTGATGGTTTGAAGTTCTTTTTTAAGGGAAGAGACTTCCGAGTTCATCATTTCCGTTTTTTTGCACAATTGTTCTAGTAGGATTTGTGGAACAGTTTGGGTTGGTGCTTGAGAAGATTGGTTTATCCCGGGGGGGATATTTTGGAGGTGGGATGGTCTATTGAAAATGGACAGGTGGCTGTTGGTATTGGATAGGTTGGGTTTTGAACTAGTTATGGGTTTGGTAGTTCTGATGGGGGTAAGTATTTTGTCCCTGTGGTTGGCTCGGTTGTTGGTTATCTTTCCAGCGGAAGCCTGGGTGGTCATTATACCTTGGGTTGAAGTTGTTTTAGTATTGAGGCTTTTGAAAGTTCAAAGAATTTACTTCCCCTGGGGGTCCTCCTAAAATAACATCCTTGATGGATGGAATGGTTGGGCAGTTGTCTGTCTTATGGTCATGTTTGTCACAAATTTTGCAAATAGGGTCTACAGTTTGGATTTCATGGACTTTCCTAAGGTCTATCTCTTCAACCTTCCTAGAGAGTGCTGCGAGTTTAGCCCTAAGGCTTTCCTATTCTCTAAGTGTATGAATTCCAGTAGTTCTTTGTATCTTTTCAGAATAAGGTGAAGTTCCCCATGTTTGGTTTTGTTCAGAAAGGCTTTCTAGATACTCGTAAGCATCATTTGGGGCTTTGTTTTTAAAGGTTCTATTACACATCATGTCAATGAATTGTTTGTTCCCTGGACCCAACCCTTCATAGAAAATTCTCACTTGCTCAGGAATAGAAAACCCATGGTGTGGAACCATGTTTAGAGTGACTTTGAACCTCTCCCATGTTTCATAGAATGACTCTCCCTCTTTTTCAAAAAAGTTTTGGATGCTCTTTTTAAGTGCAATTGTTTTGTGGTGGGGAAAGTATTTCTTATAGAATTCTCTTTGTAGTTGGTCCCAAGAGTTTATGGATGATGGTCTCAAATTGTTTATCCAATTTTTATCTCGATCCTTTAAATAAAAATGAAATAGCCTCATCTTATCTGATTCTAGTTGATGTGGGGGACACATGGTTTCTACAATGTCATTGAACTTCTTAATGTGAAGGTAGGGAATCTCAGACTCCATTCCATGGAATGTGGGAAGGTGGTTTAGGACATGGGGTTTAAAGATGTAGTTGGAATCTCCTAGGTAATTGTGTCTAATGCATGAGGGGGAATTGGTCCAGGAAGGTGTGAGGTAGTCATTCATGGGTTGATCAATTGCATTCCCCAAGTTTGGGGCTGCCTCATTTGGGTTTCCATTTTGGTTCCCACCCGGGTTTATGAGTTGGTTTCTTTGAAGAACTTCCATTGAAATTGGATTAATTTTTGACTCTGGAGTATTAGGAATATTAGGATCTAATGGAAATAGTTCCTTTGGTGTACTTGAATCCCCAACCCCAGGACTATCCACCCTAACTAGACGGTTTTATTGATCGCGGGTGTAGGCGGACATGCGCCAAAAGAAAAAAAAATGAGAAAGGGACAAGATAAGAGAATTTGGATGATAAAAGAAGAAATGGGAGAGACTAGAATGGGTATTTAGATAACTTAATTGGGTCCCCTAAAATGGTTCCAAAATTTGATTCTCTCTCAAATTTACCCAAGATATGAAGGTAGAACGGTCATTGTAGTTTAGCTTGGGTTGTCGAATCCTCAGAGACCTAAGAAGAAACCTATAAACACGTACATTCTATGGAATGTTTTTGGCTATGAAGTGGCCAACTTGGGTTGATTTTATATGGGTTTGAAGGATAACTAACATATTTAACTGAATTCAATTTAAAATAATGAGTTGATCCTAGGTTATTGCTCGGGGTGGATTGGACGTATTTCCTTTCCAATGATTTAAATTTCTTATATTTGAGATGAGTTCATTTATGAAGATAAAACAACATCATCACTTACTGGTTTAATGCCTACACCCTTTAATACTAATCACCTATACACCTTAAGGATCAAAGTTTTTGATCACTTCAAGGTAAAGGTTCGTATTATCACATGAAGTGTGTGGCCTTAAATTCAACAAGGATGATGGAGTTTAAAAATCATCAAATAAAAATCTCAATTAAAGAAGTTATAATAAATTAATGGGGTGATAAATAACATCCAATCCATCCCCTTGCTACTCCCTTGGATAAAATCATAATTGGGTTAGCCCTCCATTGATTCTAAGGTTTTAATGGAAGCGGAAAGTAGACTCATGAGGGAGGAAATGGAGAAGTAAAGAAAACAATAAAAATAAAATGATCACTTCATCATTGTGTGAATAATTTCACAATATTTGGTGTGAATAAATTCACACCTTGAGGAAAAAATATCAAAGTGAGATGAAGAATAACATAATAAGAGGAGAATAATAACTTTTATTAAGAAACTAAAGTGAATTGAACAACTTACATGTGAAAGACAAACTTGAGACAACAAAATCGCAGCATAACATTACAATTGAACAAAGCACCAAAGATCCTCCAACTAATCCACCAACAATGCCTTAAATAGGCATTTTGGAAGCCTTGGGTCGATCCTACAATAGTAAAAAGTATCCCACTTGATTATGGTAGGCCTAGGGTGGTGGAAAGCTTGCGGAACTTGGACTTTTCCACACTTGACCCGAGGTGGCATCCACCTTTCATCCACCGAACAGACGCGCTTGGAAGACCTTATAGATGGATGAATCAGAGTGCTCCATAGAAGAAGAAAATGGATCTTCGGATATCTCCTAACCGTCTGTAATATTTGGTCCCATTTTGAGTTATAGATTCGAAGATATGATTAGATTAGTGGGATGTTTTTCTGGGCCGTAGAATCTGGCCTATAATTTTATCTTCAAATTGGGACACCTTAATGACCACCATAGACGCAGAATTAGCATTGGATACTGAAGAATGATTTGTTTATATAAATGTATTATAGCATCCAAAGAAATTTGGGCTTCATTGGGACTGTATTTTGGGCCCCACAATCTCATCAGTGAGATGGTGTCCAATATGACTTCTCCAGAATTGTTTCATTTCATCACAAAATATCCCCATCTTCTTCCATGAATTCTCCATTGATCCCTAAATAAAACATGTTCATATTGAAGTGTAGATCAATTTCAAACAATATAAAATTAAAATATGTATAATTAGATTCCTTAAAATCAGATGAATCATTGGGTACTTTAAATGATGTTAAAAAATGTACCACATAATAGTGCATTTTAAGAAAGAATTAAAATCATAATGTGAAATGATGTTCAAATTGTAAAATGAACTAAAATGGTGTTTATGAATAATAAAGAACATGAATATTATATATATTAATAATTAATATTATTCTAATTTAGTGGATAATCACAAACCATGCAAACTAACCGTGCGGGCACTTAAGTGAGATCCTAAAAAAGTGGATCTCACACGTTTTTGCCTCTAAATGGATCATTTTTCCTCTTAAGCGGCCATAACTCAGGATCAATCTCCCTTGAAGGTAGGATAACCTCTCCCAAGCGTTTTGGAGGTGATCTTAAGGTTTTCCTTGGAAAATCAAAGCTAGATTCTTGAGGCATGTGATCGTTCGTCATCGTTTTGATCGGTTTCATAGACCTACTTCTCATATTCTCTCAGTTTCTTAGATCTATGCCCCTTATGGGTATATCTATGTGTTTAGATGCCAAATATGATGATATTTGGTCTTATCCTTGCTAGTAGAAGAGATCTAAGGTGGGTTCTTGAAGTATCAACCCGGTTTTCTTGTGCGCTCTTCATTCGTTGTTGTTTTCGTCAA
Source organism: Viscum album (assembly GCA_963277665.1). Classification (NCBI taxonomy): domain Eukaryota; kingdom Viridiplantae; phylum Streptophyta; class Magnoliopsida; order Santalales; family Viscaceae; genus Viscum; species Viscum album. Next base: position 1,488,939,789 of record OY728139.1, on the reverse strand, counting down.
AACCTTTGAGGTAGGAGGCTTCTTTCTCGACTCCACTTAGTAGAACAGATTGGAATGATTTCAAATTTAATGTGTGGTGTTGATTGTGATTTTGTTGTTGAACACTTTTTGGAAACCTTCTTGAGCGATGGTTGTGAAATCTGGAAAATCGGGGATTTTGAATGAGTGATTTGGTTCTTAATTTTAAAATTGAGATTTTAAAATGGGGATTTTCTGGAATTGTGACACATGGTTTGGATTAGATGTTTTAAATAAAAGGGAATGTTTTATTGAAGTTAAATGTCTTTTTTTAAATTGGTTTATTCTTTGGTTTTCAATAAAACTACAGTTTTAGTGAAATCGTTTGAATTGGTTGAACACACTTGGTTTCTGACATGATGGTTGTGTGTGTTCATGGGAATGTGGGACGGATAAGGGTTAAGGGTCTCCCCCATCATTAACAGAATGGATAAGGGTTAGGGATCTCCCCCATCAAAGGGTGCATGTGGGATGGATAAGGGTTAGGGTTCTCCCCCATCATTAACGGGATGAACAAGGGTTCGAGATCTCCCCCGTCAAAGGGTGCATGTGGGACAGATAAGGGTTAGGGGTCTCCCCCATCATTGATGGGATGGATAAGGGTTAGGGATATCCCCCATCAATTGGTTCACTAGGGATGACTTAGTGAAAGGATGACTCACCACTTGTGAGTATAGGGAGATCCAGGTTATATACAGGGTTGGTTGTGTGGATGTATGGAATGAATTGGGTTTGTTAAAGGAATATTGAGAAATGGTTTTAAATCTTGTTTAGTTATTTTTCTGGAAAAATAACTTGTTGAAAAAATTGGTTTTAATTACACTTGTTTGCTTTTGGTTATAAATGGTTTTGGAAACTTGTTTATATTTGGTTATAAACTGTTTTGGTAAATTGTTTTATCTAAATTGTTTTATATAAATGCGACTAACTTTTCTATCCTAGTGGCGTGAGCAGAGAAGTCATTGGGGAAAACCTAATGAGTTTTATACTCACCCCTTCTTTGGCACTTTGGTGATTTTGCAGATTCTATCTTCCGGTACAGGGGAAAAGGTAATGTTTCACATGTATTTAGCACTACCTCATGACGTTTGGGCTATTCGGTGATTATGGAGCTTGGAGCTTGTGGAGCATGGAGTCTTGTGGTCTTTTGAGAGTCTTGTATCATTTATCTTTTGTGTAATTTGATACTTGGTTATTCTTCTGTTGTTGTATACTTTGATATGGTTTTGAGATATATGAAGATGTTGGGTTGTCTTTCATTCGTTCATGCATCATATAGTGAATGCTCGGTTATGGTTTGTAGGTTTATTTCTTAAAGGGTAAATTGTCTCCCACTTGTATTTGAAACCCTTCGTTATTTATTTCTTACCTTTGGCATCTTGGGGATGTCACTTAAGTCCTAGTAATGACTCATTGTACTCTCAAGCTAATGAAAATGGGTGAGTCATTACAAATGGTATCAGCTTGTTTGGTCCTTGCGTAAAAAGTAGTCATCAATGTTCCTAGTTTTGGAGATAAAATCCCTTCTTGTCTATTCCTTGGGTGGGAATTATAGAAAGGAGTAGGCCAGTCAGAACATGAAATTTATAGCAAAAAAGGACATAGCTAACCCTTTTATGCTGAACTTCAAGTTACTAGGGAGTTGGGTAAATAAGTGTTTGGAGACACTTCTAGGATTTTGGAAATGTCATTATTATGGGTTTAGCCAATGATATGAGAATGACATGCATTATAGAGGAATGAATTCCCACTAAGAGTGCCTACATAATTTTGAGAAATGATTCATTTTTTGAAAAAAAGTGTTCATTTTTTGAAAAGTATGGAATTGGTTTTCAAATGAAAGATTTTGAAAAAGCGAATGATTATTGTATTTTGAAAATGGATTAATTTTCAAAAGCATGTGAAGTGGTTTAAAAAATAGTTAAACATAGGAAAAATGATGTTTTGGAAAACAATGTTGTGATAGTTGATGTGATAGAATTTTAAATGCTAAGTCATCAATTGCTAGAGAGTGAGATTGACAAAGTTTGTTGTTGGTTTAGAAAATGGCACCTGGTAGGCGTCGTCGAAACCAACTCGAAGAAGTTACAGAGAATGTGGTTACACCTGAACCACAGGTGTACCAAGAGATGGTTCAGAGTATTGTCTTGGATTTTTATGCTGTGGATATGGGGAATCGAAGGAATGAACCAAGGCATGTGGATCATACCATCCAGTTCATGAAGTAGAATCCACTAAACTTTTGGGGTGATGCTGAACCCAAGAAGGTGGAGGTGTGGATAAGTAGGATGAATCATATCTTCGGTTTCATCGGCACACCATCAGAACTCAAGGTCAAGTTGGCGATGTATATGCTTGAGGATCATGCATGTCAGTGGTGGTATTTAGAGGTGAAATCTAAATTGGATGAAGGCCTTATGTGGGATGATTTTGAAGAATTGTTCAACAAAAATTCTATCATCACATGTTCAAAATCTAGAAAATGATGGACTTATTCAGCCTGAAACAAGAGAGCCTCTCTGTCACAGAGTATGCGGCTAAGTTTATGAATTTAGTCCATTTTTCACCAGAGGTTGTGGCAAGTGCGTCTTTGAAGGCATGCATCTTTGAATTGGGGATAAGGTAGGAGATTCGATCGAAGATTGTGGTTCTCTGTATTACGGATTATATAGATATGGTGAATAGAGCGACTGTTGTTGAACGTGATATATCGAGATCGATAGGAGGAGGAATGATGAAACCTATAGAAAATGGTGGGAACTCAATCGTTGGGAACAAGAGGAAAAGGGACACCTATTTTCAAGGTGCAAGTGGAAATCAGAACCAGACGAATGGATCAGTAAACCTTCCTCCATGACCCCAAAGCAAAGCAGGTTGTTTTCAATGTGGTTCGCTTGACCACATAAAGTGAGATTGTACGACACAACCCAGAGCATGTAATAATTGTAATAATATAGGACATATTCAGTGCTATTGTCATAGTGCTCCAAGGTTAGGTGCTTGAGACACTTCTCAGCTTTCGCAAGCATCATATGCTTCAACTGGACGAGGATAGCAGAATTAGTCTCATCAGTAGAGCAGAGCTTTCCATGGTGATTCTAGAAATACCATGACTCCTCAACCAGGGAAACCTCAACAAGTAAACAAGGAGAACATTATAGTGAAGAAGCAATTGTATGGATCTGAGCAGATGATTGTCGATGATCAGGATTGACCATCTACAGTGAGAGGTACAATTCTTTTGAATTCTACCTTTGTGCAAGTTTTGTTTGATATTGGTGCATCACATTCCTTCATTTCTTCTCATACTGTTGAATTTCTATGTTTAAAACTAGAAATGATACCTTCTGTTTTGAAACTGCAAACTTCTCTTGGTGAAAGAGAATGTCAAGCCTTTGTTTGTAGAGCATGTGCTATAAAATTTGATGGAGATGATCTAAAATGGGACTTCTTGATGTTGGATATGGATGTATATGATTTAATATTTGGTATGGATTATCTGAAAACATTCAAGGCTCAAATCAACTATTATAGGAGAACCGTTAGTTTCTTGATTGAGGAAGACATTGAGCATCTATTTAGAGGAGAGAAGATTGTAAAGAAGGGTGAAAAGATCTTATTAGAACCAATGGTGGGAAAAATCTCTTACCAATTGGTAGCTTTGACTTTGGAATCAGTGGAAGAGATCGAGGAAAATAGTTTTCCAGCTGTTGTGGATTAATTTCCATATGTCTTTCCCAAGAACTTCTTAGGGTTACCACCTCTAAGGGAAGTGGAGTTTAAGATTGATCTCCTTCCAGGGACCAGTCCTATTTCCATTCCATATTGTAGGATGACACCAAAAGAGTTATGAGAATTGAAAGTGCAGTTAGAGGAGATAGAAAAAGGGGTTTCATTCAACCAAGTACATCTCCATGGGCAGCACCGGTTTTGTTTTTGAAGAAGGCAGATGGAACTTTTCGGCCGTGCATTGATTATTGCAAGCTTAACCGAGTTACGATAAAGAAAAAATATCCACTTCCATGCATTTATGATCTATTCGATCAATTAAGGGGAGCTCAATGGTTCTCCAAGATTGAATTGCGATCAGGATATCACTAATTGAGATTTTATAAAGAGGATATTCCAAAGACATCTTTCAAAAGTAGATATGGCCACTATGAATATGTAGTCATGCCTTTTGGTCTAATGAATGCACCAACAGTCTTCATGGAATTGATGAATTGAATATTTCAACAATATCTGGATTCTTTTATTGTGGTGTTTGTGGATGGAATTTTGGTCTATTCAAAGACAAGGGAAGATCGTGAGGTGCACCTGGAAACAGTGTTACAAATCTTGATAGATCATCATTTTAATGCCAAATTATCAAAGTGTGATTTTTTAATATAGTAAGTACATTTCCTTGGCCATGTCATTTCTGATAAAGGCGTTTCCATTGACCCTGAAAAGAGAGAATCCATTATCTCTTGGTAACCAGCAAAGAATGTGTTCGAGATATGAAGTTTTCTTAGTCTAGCTGGTTACTACTGACGCTTTGTGTGTGATTTCTCATGACTAGCTTCACTAACGACAGCTCTGAAAAAGAAGAATGCTCCATTACAATGGACATAGGAATGTCAGAAGTCTTTACAGGAATTAAAAGTTTGGCTTACATCGGCACCTATATTGATCTTTCCAGAATCAGGATAGGGGTATGTGGTGTATTGTGATGCTTTGGGATCTGGGTTGGGTTGTGTTCTCATGCAAGGAGACCATGTGGTTGCGTATGGTTCAAGGCAGTTGAGGGTGCATGAGGAGAATTACCCAACACATGATTTGGAGCTAGCTGTAGTCGTCCATGATTTGAAAACATGGATACATTATCTCTTTGGTGAGAAATTTATTGTGTTTACAGATCAAAAAAGCTTGAAACACATTTTCTCACAGTGATATTTGAATCCGAGTCAATGGAGATGGATGAAGTATCTCCAAATGTTTGACTTTGACTTGATTTATAAACCAGGGAAAGGAAATTCGATGGTGGATGTCACATACAAGACATATTTTAAAGTTATTTTTCATTTAATTTACATCCTTTCTTTGTTTGGGGGTTTCCCTAGGTTTTAGGGAGGAATAGATGAGTATTCATGAATTGGGCCAAACTGTGAGCCCAATTCCATATTAAAAAATAAATTTTGTATCTTTTATAAATTTTTTATTTTTCAACATTTTTCATCTATTAAAATTCCTACTTGACCTCCCCTAACCTAATAATACTACCAAGGTAATTTGGAGCTTTTAGAAATCCATAACAAGGGTTTATTTGGGTTTTTATCTAAGGGGTTGGGCCTGCCCAAAAGCCCAATTCCTGTTTTAAAAATAAATTTCGATTTTGTTATAACTTATTAAATATTTGGGATTTTTCGGTGATTCAAAGTCTCAACCACGACTAATGAACCCAGCCACGCGTCTGAACTCTCTACCCCCTCTTTGGAGCTCTGGTTAATCACGTTTTGGTGCCGAACTTCATAGATTTCCTCAAATCTCCCAGATTTGAAGAGGTAAAGTCATTCTTTCATAAATCTCTCAATTCTCAATATTTTTCCTTCATTCAAGTTCCTAAATGATCTAATACATCTTTTTAGAACTAAACCTAAATTTTGGATCTTTTAAATTTCAGCTACTAGTGTTTTGGAGTGATTACTTCAAGATACTTCAAGTAAATGAACCCTTTTCTTTCCTCTTTCAAATTACTTTGGATTTAAATCATTGTTCTTAGGGTTTCTTCAGTTATAATTGAGTTTACTAATGTCCAGAAACTAGGTTTTCAAACCTAGGGTTTAACTTTGGGATTTCTTGGCCAATTTATGTGGTTTTAGGTTTGATCTAGTTCTCCCTTGGTGCGGCGGGGGTGTGATTTGATTTTCGCGCGGAGATTCAAGGGTTTTTGTTACTTTGGTAGGTGATTCCATGGTGTGTGCAATTTTTTGTGAATTATATTGCTGTTTTCATGGTACCTTAATGTTTATTTCACTTGAATGTTTCTGTAAAAATTTGTTTTAGTTGCATTTATAATGCAAATGAATTTTAAGTTCCAATTTTTGGTGAAATTGGGGGTTTTTCATTCAAATATTTTATTGGTTCATTTTGGGATTCCCCATAATTGAATTGTTGGTTTCATTAAAGGGTATTGAACTGAATTTTTTTTTTAATTACTTAAAAGTGTTAACATAGTGTGAAAAGTGGATATATTAAAGAGCTTTGGGTGTAAAACAATGTGATGTTTTGAGAGGTTGTTTTATTGAAAATAAAATTATTTTATTGTGTGTTTTAAATGGTATAAAATGTGTGTAGATACTGTAAAATTTGTTTGTGACCAGTAGTGATATTTTATAAGAAAAATTATGTGTGTTGTTTGCTGAAATTGTTTGAGCACAAAAAGGGGAAGCCCGGGTACCTAGGTGGGGCGGATTTGTACTAGTATGGCTAGTGGATCGGATGGGTTTTGTCCCTGTTCCACTTAGCATCTGGATAACAAAAACTCTAAATAAACTATATGGATGATGATTGGGGACCACTAGGTTATGGGTATGTTCCATACTAGTGGATCGTGCACGAGAATGTATTTTTCTATGGTTACTCTACACCGAGGTACGAGGTACATAGGGCCCGAGACAACCTAGTGCTTAGGGGTGTTCCTGATTTTGATGCTCATTGGATTTGTGGTATTTACCCTTGTGGTGGGGTGTTTTTGGTAGTACTTTACAGTATCTCACATTTCTATTTAATGTGCTAACATTCTGAAATTCTCGGATTGAAAATTGTTTTCATTTGAAAGTTGCATTTCATTGAATTTTAACACTGTTTCACCTTGTGTATTAAAATTGCTTATTTTGTTCACATTGTATTGCATGCTCTTTGGAATCATCTGGTGGTATCCTATTGGGCTTAGGATCAAACCCTACTTACACCCCTTGGGTGTAAGTAGACCTTCTTATGCTTGACTCAGGTAAAGGGAAGGCTAAGGGTGATGGCGGTTCGGGATGTTAGTCCCCATCGTTGGGGCGGAGTTGTGGAGACGGCTTGCGGGTGATGATCCCCTTGTCGTGTGGAGTCCATGGGGATGTCTTTATGTTGTCATTATTTGTTTTTAGACTACTTTTAGTTTCTTTAAACATATGCATTTATATATGGTTTTGTTAACCAGGCAATCCAAGAAAACTCCTGATCACGAACACATTCTTCGGTTTCTCCCACGACATGACTGCACTAATTTTCTCAGGGTCCACTTAAACTCCATGCTCTGAGATCACATGCCCCAAAAATCTCACCTCTATGATCCAAAAAGTGCACTTTGACAACTTTTCATAGAGGCGATGATCTCATAATGTACCCAAAATGATCCTCAAGTGATGTTCGTGTTCCTCCTCATAGAAAGAGTATACCAGAATGTCATCCACGAACACCACAATAAAGGAATCGAGATACTGATGGAACACCCTATTCATAAGTGCCATAAATACCACTGGAGCATTAGTCAATCCGAAGGGCATGACCAAATACTCAAAGTGGCCGTACCTTCTTCGGAAGGCTGTCTTAGGGATATCTGACTCCTTCACCCTGAGTTGATGATACCCTGAACGCAAGTCTATCTTTGAGAACCACTTTTACCCCTTCAACTGATCAAACAAATCATCTATTCTGGGAAAAGGGTATTTGTTTTTAATGTTTTATGCTTTCATACTCGGGTAAATTGTTCCCAAACCTAAATTAATGATACCTGGGTACTTGTTCCATCCCATGGGGATAGGGAACGCCCTTCAGGTCATGTCACGGGCTGGGTTTGGTGCCGGTTTTGGAGGTGACCAGATTCGGTTCGTGACAAAATTGTATCAGAGGAGGTTAAAGTTTTTGGGTTATACTGTTATTTTGGGATGAGTCGGGATAGACAAGAGCTAGGACTGTCGGGGCTCGGGGTATTGGTTGTGAGTAGGGTGCCTGGCCCGCACCTCTCATGGCAGACCTTGAGTCACCAGGGGATGTTGGAATTTACGGATTGACTTCACTTCCAGGTGAGATGTGTGGGCTGCAGACCACATGTGGACATCAGGCAGATGTAGAGTAGTTATTTCTTTTATTACATGAATGTGTTTAGTTTATTTATATTTGATGTATTTGATTAAAATTTTCAGAATTATGGTATTGACTATTTTTTTTGACTGTTGCATTTTGTAGCAACATGCCTCCCTAGAAAGCTCCCACACACCCACAGGAGGAAGCTGGAGAGAGTTCTCCCACGCCGATTGATCAGAGGATCATTGAGGCCATGGTCTGGGCTGTCCAGGCTCTAGGATATGGACCAATTCTAGTTCCACCTCCTGTTAGAGAGGATGAGACTGGTCCTAGAAAGGACAAGGCCCAGGAGTTCCTAAAAAGTAAGCCTCCAACCTTCCGAGGCATCTCAGAACCCCAAGAAGTAGAGGAATGACTCGAGAAGATCGAGCATATGTTTGAGTTCCTGGAAAAACCCGAGGAGCTCAGGGTGAAGTGTTCCTCCTTTCTGTTGGAGGGTCCCAGCCGTAAATGGTGGGAGTCAGTGCTTCAGGCTGGGAAGAATGAGCAGATGCGCTAGGGAGATTTCAAGGATGTCTTCAATGAACAGTACTGCCCTGAGGTGTTGGCTTATGCCAGGTCTATAGAGTTCATGGAACTTGTTCAGGGGAATCTATCTGTGATGGAGTATGCCAACTGTTTCGCTGATTTGGTTCGGTATGCTCCAGAAATTGTCTCTAATGAGCAAGCTAAGGCCCAGAGGTTTGAGAAAGGCTTGCAACCGGAGATATACTCCCAGGTGTTCTTGTTTAAGCTGAGGACCTATGCTGAGGTTGTTGATAGGGCGTGCATGGTGGAGGTTGATAGGAAAGGAAGGGCTGGTTTCTATGGTTCAGTATCATCAGTGGGCAGTGGCAGCTCCTCAGAGAAGAAAAGGAAGCAGGAGGATCATGTGAAGAAAGGAGGGGGCAGTTCAGGCTACTCTTCCAGGCAGTTTTCTTCTACTGCTTCTAATACAAGATCGGTTGTGTGCCACCAATGTGGGAGGCCTGGGCATATCCGACCAGCATTTCCTCTTCCTCCAAAACCTTGTTACCGGTGTGGAGGTATAGGGCATTTGTATTGCTTCTGCGGTGTGACACGTCCACTCCCAAGTGGGGCAGGGTCAGTGGCTTCAAGAGGAGTGCCAACATAGTATGATCTGTCGAGGACTGGGGGATCTCGATTTGGTGGTCGTGGTGGTAGGACTGGATCATCTTCTGGGCAGATCCAGTTCAGGGCATAGCCACATACTTGCAGTCATCCTCAGGTAGATACTGGACATCTCCATGTAGTGGATCAGTCACCAGCAGGATCAGAGGCGGGACCGTCGACAGTTTGAGGTACCGTCCTGATCACATCTTCTATAGCTACTACTCTTTTTGATACTGGTGCCTCTGTTTCATTCATTTCTGGACATTTTGTGGACATGCTGAATTTACCAACCGAGTTGATGTCTTTTGCAATGGAGTTGGTGACATCGTTGGGAAGGAAGAAGGAGCAGGGCCTCAGGTGCCCCTCGTGTGCACTTTCTATGTCAGGGGTCGAGATGGAGTGGGACCTCTTGGTCTTAGATATGGAAATTTTTGATTTCATACTTGGGATGGATTGGCTAGCACACTTCCAGGCACACATCGATTGATACAGACGGCGTGTGAGTTTCACGACACCTGATGGGAGTCGTCAGGTTTTTCATGGAGAATGGGATCCACGATCAGGTCGCATAGGGACTCCACTCCCAGAGTTGGGAAGTGTTATCTTCCAGTTATCTTCGCTTGTGCTAGAGGATGTTATTTCCCCTGAAGGTGTACTACCTCATGTAGTGAATGAATTTCCCGAGGTATTCCCAGATGATTTTTCAGGTTTACCCCCGGAGCGGGATGTGGAGTTTTCGATTGATCTGGCGCCGGGAACACAACCGATATCTCTTCCCTCTTATCTCATGGCCCCCACTGAGTTGAGGGAATTAAAGATACAGCTGGATGAATTAGAATCCAAAGGATTCATTCGCCCGAGCGTCTCTCCTTGGGTTCAGTTTTGTGTTTCAGAGATCGGATGGTTGTACCTATGGTTTTTAAGGAACAACTCCTTCATGATTAACACCATTCGATATGGGATGTACATCCAGGTACATAGAAGATGTATAAGGCATTGAAGGTAAAATTTTGGTGGAGCGTTATGAAAACGAAGGTGGCCGAGTTTGTCTCGCGGTGCTTAACTTGTCAGCAGGTTAAAGCAGAGCATCATAGACCAGCTGGTATGTTACAATCTTTTCCCATCCTAGTGTGTAAATGGGATCAGATAGCAATGTATTTTTTTATAGGTCTTCCAAGAATGGTCCGAAAACATGATTCCATTTGGGTGATAGTGGATCATCTAACCAAGTCGTCCCATTTCATCCCTATTCGTGAAACTCATACGGTGGAGGATCTTTCAAAAATCTATATCTGAGAAGTGGTAAAGAGGCATGGTGTACCAGTCTCAATAGTCTCAGATAGAGATCCGAGGTTCACATCTCATTTCCGGAAATAATTACAGCAAGCCCTTGGGACTCAGTTGACTATGAGGACGTCGTATCATCCTCAAACGGATGGGAAATATGAGAGGATGATACAAGTGTTGGAAGAAATGTTGCAAGCTTGTGTAATGGATTTTGGTGGCTCATGGAAGGAGAATATACCCTTAGTGAAGTTCTCATACAATAACAGCTATCAAGCCTCGATACGCATGGCTCTGTTTGAAGCATTGTATGGGCGTCCTTATCGTTCTCCACTATATTGGGTGGAAACGGGTGAAACTTCACTAGTCAGGCCAAGCCTTGTCCAAGAAACAACAGAGAAGATCTAGTTGATTAGAAAGAGGATGGAGATGACTCAGAGTCGTCATAAATCGTATGCAGATCACCATTGAACACCGTTGTCATTCATTGTGGGTGATCATGTATTCTTGAGGATCTCTCCAAGGCTTGGACATCATCGTTTCGGGAAGTAGGGAAAGTTATATCTTAGATACATTAGCCCTTTTGAGATACTGGAATAGGTTAGAGAGGTGGAATATCAGTTGGAATTACCACCATGGTTTAGTTTGGTGCATAATGTGTTCCATATATCCCAGTTGAAAAAGTATCACCCTGATCCTGACCATGTGATCAGATGGGATCACGTTGAGCTTGAACTGGATGCATCACTGGTACATATCCCAGTGTGGATTTTGGATAGGCAAGAGAAAGTCTTTTGGGTAAAAATCATCGGTCTAGTATGGGTTTTATAGCAACATGGTCAGATTTAGGAAGAGACTTGGGAACATGAGAAGGAAATGAAAAAGCAGCGGATGAAACTCTTTAAATTGGGTGAAGATTTTCTACTTTTCGTGGAAAGACCAATGGTGGGGAGAATTTAGTACCCTTGGTTTCTAGTATGTAACCCTTACTTAATTCTTTTCATGGTTATAAAGTTAAGGGTGATGAATGGGAGAGTCGGGAGAACATGGAATGAAGTTTTGAGGCAAAGGGGAAGTCGCACGTGTGGCGCACAGTTTGTCTAACTGTGCGGCCAAACTATGCGTAGTTGGCACTTTTGAGGTAGTGGATCCCACATAGTTAGATCATGGTTTAAGAGACCATGATAGGAGGCCATACGAGGGTCTTCTAAGGCAGTGTCTAATGCACGGTTAGTGCACGGTTTGTCAAATCGTGCAAACTAACCGTGCAGGAACTTAAGTGAGATCCTAAAAAAGTAGATCTCACATGTTTTTACCTCTAAATGGATCGTTTTTTCTCTTAAGTGGCCATAAATCGGGATCACTCTCCCTTGAAGGTAGGATAACCTCTCCCAACTGTTTTGGAGGTGATCTAAAGGCTTTCCTTGGCGAATCAAAGCTGAATTCTTGAGGTATGTGATCATTCGTCATTGTTTTGATCGGTTTCTTAGATCTACTTCTCCCATTCTCTTGGTTTCTTAGATCTATGCCCATTATGGGAAGATCTAAGTGTGTGGATGCCAAATATGATGATATTTGGTCTTTTCCTTTCTAGGATAAGAGATCTAAGGCAGGTTCTTGAAGAATCAACCTGGTTTTCTTGTGTGTTCTTCGTTCATTGTGATTTTCATAAAAATCTTCAAGGTAGGGGGATTCTTTCTTGACTCCACTTAGTATAACTGATTGGAATGCTTTAAAATTGAATTCGTGGTGTTGAATTGATTGTTATTTGGTTGTTTAACACTTTTTGGAAACCTTCTTGAGCGATGGTTGTGAAATATGGAAAATTGGGGATTTTGAATGAGTGCTTTGGTTCTTAATATTAAAATAGAGATTTTAAAATGGGGATTTTCTAGAATTGTGATACATGGTTTGGATTAGATGTTTTCAATAAAAGGGAATGTTTTATTGAAGTTAAATGTCTATTTTGAAATTGTTTTATTCTATGGTTTTCAATAAAAGTACAGTTTTATTCAAATGGTTTGAATTGGTTGAACACACTTGGTTTTTGACATGATAGTTATGTGTGTTCATGGGAATGTGGGATGGATAAGGGTTAGGGGTCTCCCCTATCATTAACAGGATGGATAAGGGTTAGGTATCTCCCCCGTCAAAGGGTCCATGTGGGACGGATAAGGTTTAGGGGTCTCCCCCATCATTAACGGGATGGATAAGGGTTAGGGCTCTCCCCCATCAATTGGTTCACTAGGGACGACTTAGTGAAAGGATGAATCACCACTCGTGAGTATAAAAAGATCCAGTTTCTATACAGAGTTGGTTGTGTGGATGTATAGAATGAATTGGGTATGTCAAAGGAATATTGAGAAATGTTTTTAAAGCTTGTTTAGTTATTTTTCTGGAAAAATAACTTGTTGTAAAAATTGGTTTCAATTGCACTTGTATGATTTTGGTTATTGTTTCCCTCAAAATTCAGGGATGACCTCCTGGATGGGAGATTCAAACGTTCCGATCGGTTTCTAGCGGGTTTGTTCGTAGAACCGGAAACATCCAATGATTCCACATCCATTTGGACCTAACTTCCAAAGGTAGGCGCTCATTAGCTTGTGGACTGATGAGGCTTAGGAATTTGCATTGGTCGAGAGGATGGGAGGTCGGACTCATCACACCTTTTTGAGGGGAATTATTGTCTATTCCGGGACTCTCTTTATAGATTTAAGTTATGTTCGTGAATCCTTATTACATTAACAAGTATAAAATGATCTTTTCCTTTAGTTTTGACAATCAATGATTAAATATGTAAGAAATTTAGAGAATATTTTATATGTATTCAAGGTTCTTCATCAATAGAGAATCATCTATATCTATTTAGAGATTCTTGATCAATGGTAACCTTCAAAAAATTTATATAAAAGTCTCTTGGTCATTATGATGACCAGGCTGGTTTTAAAGCCACTCAGTGGGGAACTTGAAGTTTATTGTCATTTAGAAGGACAATGAATTATTTCAGAGTTGGGATCGAACCCATAGATGGGATACCTACGTATCCTTTGTTTTGAAAAAGGAATCAGAACCCACGTAGTTCAAATAAGGGTATGATGTTTATGATTGATGGCTCAAAGCAGGATGTCACAATTACTTTTACACTCTAAGCTCACGTGAGTCATGCTCGGTGTGAGAAACAAGAGGTATTGGTAAAAATTAGACAATTGTGCCATGAAAGATACAATCATAAGAAATGGTTTGGGGCTTATGTATGTATGACTGCCCAGATGAATGAAGTTTAGGATTTACTTTAAGGAGAAAATCCAGGAACAGGGTCCATAAAGGTATATGTGCTTTATGGAGATTTGAATACTCTAACTTGGGACTTATTCCTGAAGATGAAACCCAAATTAGGAGAGGATTGATAACTGGGTTTTACTCCTGAGAAGGAATCCCATATCAAACATAAATTAGGACTGGTTAAAGAGAATTTAAGGGACTTGGGGCTTATTCCTTAAAAGGAATCCCAAGATTATGACTGGGACTTATTCCTAAAAAGGAAGCCCAAGTTAAGGATTAAGGTTTGGGGATTACTCCTAAGGAGGATGCCCATATTTGAGATTGGGGATTATTCCTGAAAAGGATGCCCAAATTAAGGGACTTGGGGCTTACTCCTAAGAAGGATGCCCAAAATTATGACTGGGACTTATTCCTGAAAAGGAGACCCAGGTTAGGGGACTTGGTTTGGGGCTTACTCCTGAAAAGGATGCCCAAATTAGAGGACTTATTATTGGGGATTATTCCTGAAAAGGATACCCAGGTTAAGGATTCTCTCATCTTAAATGACGAGGTTGAATGAATGAACTCTCCATATTTAGTGACATAAGGATATTTAAATAACTAGGTTTTGAGAGATATTTCACTGAATTCCTTTTGGATAAAGAAGTCAAATCAAGAAATCATGCCATAAATGGCTTTGAAGAGTTTCTTGAAGACTGAATCTTGAAAAGGAAAGGTGTAATGACTTAAGAGGGGTGAAATGGGCAAGAAAGGCACCCAAAAAGGAAGGGGCGCGCAAGTCTTGGAAGGCGCGCAGGTATTGCGGCGGCGCGCAAGTATTGGTCGCGCAGGTATACCTGCGCGACATGTGATGTACTTGCGCGATATTCAACTAGTATTGAAACACTTGAGTGACTCTTTATTAAAGCCTTTAGAATTCTCTTGAGGTTCTTCCAAAAAAGGGATGCGCAAGTTCTATCGAAGGAATAAGGCGGCGTGCAAGTGGGACCACTTCCCTTAAGGGATGGCCACTCAGGCGCGCAAGTGTTGATGAGTTTCAACACTTAGGCCTTCCTCCCTCTCTTTAGATCTTCCGTTCTAGGTAAGAAATTACCTTAGAAGTGTTCCGGAAGCTTTGAGAAGAGACTTGGGCGTCGGGAGATTCAATCCGAGTTTCTGGAAAAAGATCCTCTCGAATGGGGGGCCCACAGGGTCTATTTATAGGCAGGATAAGACCCCGGCCGGTTACCGGGCAGTTACCACTTAGGTCGCGCAAGTCACTTGCACGACCAAGGGCATCGCGCAAGTGGACTTGCGCGACAGTGATATAACTTGCGCGGTGAAGTTGCTTTTGATTCTTTGTTCATGCCTTTGTCGATTTTTGATATTTTCTTCAAAGGTTGAATCACTTTGAGCTCAGATATTCCCCTTTTCCGATTTTTAGATTCTGTGAAGAAAGGAGCGTCAACAAAAGTCCCCCCTCAGAGTTGGATCCGGAGAGAAATGAGGATTTGACTCTGAGGAAATCGAATCCATCCAAAGGAAAAGGGGGCATGCAAGTCCTCATGGCATAGAGGCGGCACAGAAGTTTGCGTCGCGCAGGCCTTAAGCGCACTGGGTATGGCGCGCAGATAGGCTTCCTGGCCTATAAATACACATTTCTGGCCGTGTATAGCATCTGATCCCAAATTTCTCGAGCTCTCGCCGTGCAAGTCTTCCTCGACGCGCAGGTCTCTTTTCCACTGTTTCCTCGCTGCCGCGCTACTCTCAAGGTAATAGGGCTTGCACGGTGATACATGCACGACATAAACTTGCGCGGCACATGTAACACTTGCGCGACATCTCCATACTTGCGCGCCTTAATGCCTTGGCCATTTTTTTGAATTCTTTCACAAAGTTTGTGAAAAAATAATTCATTTATAAATTAACTTATTCAACTCTATGTGCAGAATTAATGGCTCTTAGACCCGGATTAAT
Source organism: Viscum album (assembly GCA_963277665.1). Taxonomy (NCBI): domain Eukaryota; kingdom Viridiplantae; phylum Streptophyta; class Magnoliopsida; order Santalales; family Viscaceae; genus Viscum; species Viscum album. The sequence goes on along the minus strand of OY728139.1, from coordinate 1,488,924,021 downwards.
TGATGAACTGGCTAGCAAGCGGATAGATGATATGATGGACATCATTGGCCCTGATTATTATACTGTCAAAGATAGTACTCTTCCAAATTTGGATAAGTATCTGAAGATATATCATCTCAACTTTCCTCATTGCACTTATCTACCTTTGTATGGCTATGGTCATCTACAAGAAGTCATTATTCCAGAAGTAAAGAATTATCTTCCATTTTCGTGGTTTCAGAATTATACCAACTTTGCTTCAGCAAATATCTCAGGTGGAGGAGTATTTCTAACTGCTGGAATAGTGGAGAAGGCCTATGTGATGCATCATATCCCTTGCACACCAGATCTGAATAAACATACACCTGAGCTTCAACCACATTGTCATCCTTCGATCTTCCGAAATGCTCAGATGGATCAATCCAAAGGCTGGAAGAAAAGTTGTGACTTCCGTCCTGGGGGAGGTGTGAAGCCAACTTAGATGTGGGCATACTGGGTGCGACAGACCTGCGCAGAGTTTATCGAGGATCTGAAGAGAGCTGCAATATATGAGGCTGTCTGGGTTGGGAAAACATATGTTTACAGACATGATAACTTCGTGCCAGAGATACTCAGCCACTGGAGCCCAGCAACTAATTCCTTCCATTTGACTCATGGATAAGTAGGTATCAGTTTGTGGGATGTCCACAAGATCTCAGGGGCTCCAATTTTGGGCGATATGTATGATGAATTCATTCCTCCCAAGGTGACTTGGAATGATTCAGAGAAGACTCCTGCTTTAGCTCGAGAATTATTTAAGATCTTCCACAGGCTCAAGAGTTCAGAGACCTCATTAACTCATTTTAGAAAAGATATTAATCCGGAAGAATGGATGAATGTGTTTCTTATTGAGAAGAAAGATATGGATCCAAAAGAAAAAGGATCCAAGAAGAAGAAATCCAAGGATACCAGGCCCAAATGTCCTACCACCTGTCCAAAACCTGAGAAGAGAGGAGCTCCTGGCACATTCTGGCCAACTCTAGAAGCAGGAGAGTTTGAAAAGTGAGGATATGAAGTGAATCAAAGAATTACAAAGAAAACTCGTCTGGCGGGTTTCTTGGCAATGTGGCTCAGTGTTTATCTCTTGCCGGTCAGGGATTCGAAGGGAGGCGTTAGGCCAGGGACCTTCGTCATTGCGGAAAAGTTGGCTGAGGGAAAAATGGTTGGGTTAGCTACCCCTATTTTAGAAAATATTCATAGGAGTTTACTTCATGTCTTCCTGGGTAAATCTCCTTTAAGAATAGTGGGACCATTCCAGGTTTTGTGGGGATGGATCGCCACTCACTTCAGGAATTAAAATGTACAGAATGGATTAAAAATTCCTGGAAGCTCTTTCAGACCGTCAGTGAAAGCATTCTATGGAATTTATCCATTAGATGTTAATGGTTATGACATGAAATTGAGGCTGAGCATGTTTAAGGAATTCAACTTCTTTCCCTATGGAAGTCCTCCATCCGGGTGGTTTGTTGATGATGGGACAACCCATTTGGATTTGAGGGCATACATGCTAGCTTGCAGGGATGGTGTGTTAGTAGCCAGGATTGATGGAGAAATCATATGCGAGGCCTATGCTCCATATAGATTTGCACGCCAATTCAAATGTTTGCAACAGATTGTTGTATCCCCTCCGGTACATGTCAGGTTAGAGAAACATCCGATGGTTGCTCGAAAACTATGGCTGCTGACATCAAGAGAGAAGACTGGGGCAATATTTGATCTACCAGTTGAAAAAACAGCACATAATTTGACTACATTTTATGCCGAACATTGGATAGCATCATACCCCAAAGGAATATTGAATCACCCAGTATATCAAGTGGGAAAGAGGAAGAGGACTGTAGAGAAAGAAACCCTTCCTCATGAAGGTGATGCTTCCCCACATGAAATAGGTTCAACAGACTCCTCTTCTAGAACTGATTCATCAGATTATCATGATGGGGATGATGAGGCACAACCGGCAGCAAAGCGGTTTCGTGCCCGATATAATCCTCCGGCCAGAATTAAAAGACCCACTCCATCAACTCCTAGTGAGTTGTTTCATTGTATTGATTTCAATCACTGCTACTTTATAAAGTAATAAGTCTTACTTTCTTATTCTCTATCTGTAGCTGCAGGAGCTGGGAAGAAATTAAAATAAAAAACTGTAGGACCTTCCTCACAGCCTTCATATCTAAGGCCAGAGGCTATTCAACTATGGCAGAGCTTATACTGCGGTACTGAGACCGCCTGGCTGGATTTGTGTGAGGGCCTACAACTTCCTGGAATAGGAAATCTTGTAGATTCTAAAAATCTTCAATACAGAGATAACCCCAATGAAGTGCGAGCTTACATCAAAGATCTGGAAATGCTCATATATGCCACTGATGACTCGGTTCCTATCACTAGGTGGGTGAAGGAAATTATTGATTGTGGCTCCACTGAGGGGGCTGGTGGTTCTGGAGATGAGGAATGGCAAGAGTATGTGGCTCCTGAAGATGTAAGTTTTCTTTCCTTATTTTCTTTGCAACTTGATTTCAGTTGAAGCTTTGTTACTTAAGGAAGTTATTTTCTTCATCTCGTAGATTGAAAAGAAAGGAACTGGGGTTCCTTCGCCACAGTATAGCCCCGGTGGTACAGCTATCGGGGCTGCTGCTGATTCTCCTCGCGAATCAGGCGAGATATCTCCAGGCCAGCAGGCCATGAATGAGGCACTAGACATAGCCTTCCATTCGCCAATCCAAGTGCCTATAAGGGAGACCACTGATACTCCAAAAAAACAAAAGAAGCAAAGACAACGAAGGAGAAAATCCATAGCTAAATGTTTCATTAGCAGTGGTAAGTCCTTCAAACAGTCATGAGCTTATACCATAATCATATGGTTACTCATATTCCTGAGGATTGCAGGGGCTTCTTCAATTTCCCCCTTGAGGGAAGGGACTGATCCTCCTTCAAAGGCCTTGGAGGGTGCTGTAGAACAATCACAGACCCAAGCTGACTTGGTTGCTCCTGGAGAAGAGCTAGCATCCATTCCCAGTATCCCTCCTACTGCTGAAGATGCTGTCCAGGGTCAGGGGTTGCAGGACATAAGTCGACAAGAAGATGTAGCAAATGCTCCCACTGGTGAGACTAACCAGGATTCTGAAATATCATTGGATGAAATGGTGAATCAAGGAATGACTTTCGAAGAATTTTATGATCATGCTAAGTTGTCATGTGATTTAGAAGACCTTGGGCGTGAGTGCTACCCTTCGCCCATTTTTTTTTTAAAATTTACACTTCTAACCATGACTGAAAACAATATGCAGTTTCTTCCGTAGAAGCTGCTAAACTGCCAATGCCTGAAGAGGGTGTGGATATTGATGTCAACCCTACCATTGTAGAAACATTAGCTCAAGTAGAGCTAAACCCAATAAACCCTCCTGAAACCCATCTTGAAAATATTTTTAAGACTAAGAAAGATGGGGAGAAGTCTTCTCAGGTTGCTAAACCATCCTTGGGTAAGGGATAACAATATTTTGTGATTGTACTTTATTCACAAGACAATCTATTCTTTTGTTATCCTTTAAAGCTGACTAAATCTTTCAATTAATCATGCAGGACCATAAACTGCAATGACTAGATCCAGAGGTGAGGCCTCAGCCTCTGCCCCAACAGGAATTGAAAGTGAAGAAGCACAAATCAGGGGGGAAAAAGCAGGACAGGGCACTTCTTTAAGTGCACTAATTCCAGATTACATACCCCCCTCTGACGATGATATTGAATCAGACCCAGAAATGCTTAAAGCATTCAGCTTTTCACGACGTAAGGCATGGAACAACATATGGAACATCATATCTGGGGTGCCTTTAGAAGAGCTACCATCGAAAATTCCTCGATTTTCATCCCAATTTGTTATACTAGGACTTTGTGGTTTTGGATATGAAAAGATCCACGCCACAGTGAAACAGATCATTTTCAGGAGGGAACAAGCTCAAAAAAGTCGCGAAGATTTGATCAGAGTGAAACTGTCAGTCAACATAGGCGAATTTGAGGCTGCGGTATCCTAAGATGAAGCTGATTATACTGCCAAGATGAAGGAGTTGAAGCATAAAATTAAAGAAAAAGTTGTCCAGCAGGTGCAACTCTAGCAACAGTTAGATGCGGTTATTGGGGAACTTGATCAGCTTAATAAATCATTGGATGAAACTCATATGAATGGCATGAAAGCCATTGCAGATTCTAAGAAGGAACTTCATTAAGCTGAAAAGAGTGAAGCTGGTCAAGTGCACGAGCTTCAAGTAACTGCTGATAAATATCAGGATGCCATAAATCAAATGAAGAATTATGTTGAAAGCCTCCTGTAATTCTTGAAAAAGAGAAGAGACTCCAGTCTGTGGATGTCCTTCTAACTCTTGTGTATCAATGAAAAACACTTTCATCTTCAATCATTTGTACCTGCATTCTTTCACTACCTGCTTCAAATTTACTTAAGCCAATGGGCTTAGTAAGCATAGTTTGATCTTTACTAGGATTATTACAAATAACCCTACAAACTTTGAACCTTTTAATTGCTCAATATTACCTAAATCATACAAAATGTATGTTTAGTGAGCTGGAACTTGACTTTTATTCAGAGTTCCTTTGTCTTTTGTGGGCAGTTTAAAGTCATGCATGCCGGACATAAAGGGGATAATGTTTAAGGTCGAAATAGATTTGACCAAAATGGATTAAAATTGATTCAATTCCTTGACAATTTATCTGAAAACATATTACCATACTCAAGTATGAAGGAAAATATGTAAGCTATGACTTAAGAATTTTTGAATCTGAGGAATGATATGAAAAAGAGCTAAAAGGCAGTAGAATAAGTAGTTTCCAAGAATGAAGTTACTATTATTTGACAAAAACCCGTTAGGGGGTTGAAATATGCAGGGCCACCTAAGGGCATTGGCTACATGGTCAAATAAATAGCATCTTTCGGCTGACAAGTCTGTTACGTGGACTGTTTATGCAAGGCCACCTATGGGCATGTGCTGCATAGTCAGGCAAAAGAATTCTCAGAAGTTTACTTTCCTAGTGCTAGAAGCCAGTGAAAGTTTATGGAGATTCAAATTTTCTAAAGTATAGAGTTTGTTGTATGGAAAGAGGTACTTGAATATGGAGAAGATATTTCCAGACAATATTATCGAAGAACTGGATGAATATCACTCCTACGAAGGTCTGAACCAAACGTAGGGAAGAAGAATAAACCATAGACTTGAATACTTTCAAATCATGAAAAAGGATATGGGACAAATATGTTAAGGATGGCTATTTTTTTTCAGATCCCTACATACCGTCATTTAAGACAAATAAGGACAAAAGAGGCATTCTTCCCAAGAATGAAGTTACTATTATTTAACAAAAACCCGTTAGGGGGTTGAATTATGCAGGGCCACCTAAGGGCATTGGCTGCATGGTCAAATAAATAGCATCTTTCGGCTGACAAGTCTGTTATGTAGACTGTTTATGCAAGGCCACCTATTGGCACGTACTACATAGTCAGGAAAAATAATTCTCAGAAGTTTGACATTTTTGTGACTAGAAGTCATGAAAAGGGTTATGAATATCTGAAAATATTTAAGGTTAGGATTATAACACATAAAGATGGGTATTGTCCAATGTATATAGAGATACATAGGTCAATGATAACCATAATCATGTTGTGGCTGGGTCATGAATTGAAATTTTGGACTTCACTACGTATCTCATAAGAATGAGAATCAAGCCATACGTAGTTCTTGAAATGTAGTTTAACGTCGTGCAGGACGAAAGTATGAGAGATCTTAGTTTAGGGTCATAGAATTCAGACCATAATAATAAATACACAGTGTGTGTTTTCATGAGGACTTTTCAGCCAAGGGACTGAAAGTGAAATTTGGGGTTAGGCCCAAAAGACTTGGGACTGGATTCGAGGGACACTCGAATGTTCCTACGTATCCCATAAGTATAGTAATCAAGTCCACGTAGTTCTAGAACCACCCTTTGTACAAATTTGGTTCGTACATGTGAAGGGTGAAAGGGGACTTTAGTGCAATGATGGTTTAACCTGAGACAAAAAGTTTAGGTATTACCATGTATGCACGTAGTCTTTTGAAATGAAAACCATGATTGAAAAATCAATGTCAATAATAGTTCTCTCTCAAATGAGGAAATCAAAGAGTATTGTAGTTTATTATCGTACCGGACAAAAGTGTTGCATAGTTTAACGTCATATAACAAGGACGAAAGTGAATCAATGTAAAGATATTGATTCTAGGGGTGGTTTCACGAATCAACATCATATGAGATGGTGGTGAACCGATGTGAAGAGATTGTTTTTGGGCTTGAACCCTGGGAGGTTGCCTACATACCCAGCCTGGAGGGAAAGGATCAAAGTCCGTGTAGTTCAATTAAAGAATGAATTAATGATCAAGTTGTTCTTGGGGACAACGATCTAATAAAAAAAATGTTGTTGGGACTTATACATGGTTAGCGGCCCAAAGAGAGTGTTATGGTTGAGGTTTTCTCTAAGCTCACGTGAGTTATACTCGGTGTGAGAAACAAGAGGTAACAACAACCTTAACAATGCATAGTTTAATGTCATGTAGGACATATAAAGGGACTATGCAGTTTAAAGTCTTGCAATTAGGACTTTTGGTGCTGCGTAGTTTAGTGTCATGTAGCAGGGACAAAATACAGTTTAATGTCATGTAGGACGTATTATGAATTTTCTATACATTTTAGCGTCATGTAGTTAGGACGATGGGAACAATAGAGTTTAACGTCATGTTGGACGAAAGGGGGGAACTGTGCAGTTTAATGTCATGCAGTGAGGACAAAAGAGTGCACCATTTTAACGTCATGTTGGACGCATTGGGGATTTTTTTCCATAGTTTAACGTCATGTTGGACGAAAGTGCGAATAGTTTAAGGTCATATTCATGGACCGTGGATGGTGCAGTTTAATGTCATGCTGGACGGTGGTGTAGTTTAAGGTCATACAGGACCTTTGATGATTATGTAGTTTAACGTCTTTCCGGACGTAAGGGACTTTTATACAGTTTAGCGTCATGTAGTTAGGACGTCACAGTTTAATGTCTTGCTGAACGTAAGGGACTTTTATACAGTTTAGCGTCATGTAGTTAGGACGTTACAGTTTAACGTCTTGCTGGACGTAAGGGACTTGCAAATAGTTTATGGTCATATGCATGGACCAGGGATGATGCCGTTTAAGGTCATGCTGGACGGTTTAGGGAAATTTTTAACAGTTTAACGTCGTGTGGGACAAAGTTGCAGTTTAAGGTCATACTGGACCGTTGCTGTATAGTTTAACGTCATATAGCAAGGACGAACTAGTGCCACACAGTTTAGTGTCATGTTGCGGGGACATACTATGACACAGTTTAACGTCATGATGGACGTATGTGAAAATAGTTTAGGGTCATATTCTTAGACCGTTGCTGTATAGTTTAATTTCATATAGAAAGGACGAACTGGTGCCACACAGTTTAGTGTCATGTTGCAGGGACATACTGGTGCTTCACAGTTTAGTGTCATGTTGCGCGGACATACTATGACACAGTTTAACGTCATGATGGACGTATGTTCAAATAGTTTAGGGTCATATGCTTAGACCGTTGCTGTATAGTTTAACGTCATATAGCAAGGAATAACTGGTGCCGCACAGTTTAGTGTCATGTTGCAGGGACATACTGTGAATACTTTGTATTTTATACAAAATATTTCTTCAAAAATCTGGCATTAGTTGGAGTAGTAATGAGTTCTCCATCCATCGAGATTAATGAATAAGCTCCTTTGGAGTATACCCTATGTATTGAATAAGGTCCCTCCCATTTTGGCTCAAGCTTGGGAGGTTTCTTTCCTGGTATCATTGGAGTTCTGAGAACTAATACCAATTCTCCCTGAATGAATGAGCGAAGATGAACTTTTTTGTTAAAAGCTCGTGCTATTCGATTCTGATAGATTTCCAAGTGGTGTAAAGTGCACAATCTTTTCTCATCTAACCATTACAATTCATTCAATCGCTTTTGGGATTGCTTATTTGTAGATAAATGATCACAAATGGCTACTCTGAGTGAGGGCAATTGAACTTCATTTGGCAATACTGCTTCTGTTCCATATACCAACGAATATGGAGTTGACCGTGTTGCATTGCAGGTGGTAGTCCGATAAGCCCATAAAGCATGAAAAAGTTTATCAGTCCATGACCTCTTATCTTTATCCACCATCTTTTGCAGTATATTTGAAAGAGTCTTGTTAAAGGCTTCTATTTGGCCATTGGCTGCTGCATGATACCGATATGAATGGTTGGATTTAATGTTGTATTCTCGATACAATTTCTTCACCTCATAAGAACAGAAGTTGGTGCCGTTTTCCGTCAATATGGTATGAGGGACACCAAATCTAGTAATGATATTATACTTGATGAATCTAACAATTCATTTAGAACTGACTTCTTTGAGAGGTACTACCTCTGCCCATTTGGAAAAGAAATTAGTAGCAGTAAGAATGTACTTAAACTGCTTGGCCGTAGCTGAAGGGTAAGGTCCCACCACATCCATTCCCCATGTGGCAAATGGCCATGAGTATTTAGCTGTATGAAGCAACTCTGGAGGTTGATGAATTAAGTTGGCATGTACTTGACATGAATGACACTTCTTTGTGAAATCAACACAATCTTGTATCATTGAAGGCCAAAAGTATCCAAGCCTTCGAATTTGACCAAACAATCTATGTACAGACTGGTGGGCACCACAGACTCCTGCATGCACTTCTTTCATGACAGCCATTGTCTCTTCACCATCAATGCATCTGAAGAGAACTCCATAAAAATCACGTTTGTAGAGAATTTTCTCTAGGTGGTTTGGGCCATCATAAAGAGTAAAATTGACCACATGTCGCCGGATTTGTTCTTTCTCGGCTCTATCAGGTGGAAGTGTTCCATTTTGAAGGTATTCCCTGATAGGTGACATCCATCCTGTAGTATGACCATACGGTTCAGGAATGGGACTAATTTCATTAATTTCCTCTGTTCTGGCTTGAACATAAGGTGAAATTGCACGACGGTGGGAAATACTAATGCTTGTCTCGTCCCAATTTGGATCTGCTAGAGCTGTGGCTATATTAGCCAGTGCATCAGCTTGAGCATTTTGTGATCTTGGGACATAAGAAAATGTCGGTTCTGAAGGGAATTCCGCCATTAACTTTCTGACATAATCATACAAATGGATTAACTCTTCTTTTCTGATGGCATAATCCCCATTGACTTGTTTGATTACCAAGTCTGCATCACCTTTCACTTTTAAGTGATTCACTTGTGCTTGAAGCGCTAACTCCAAGCCTGTGATAAGATCTTGGTATTCGGCTTCATTATTGGTACCACCTTCCCACAATAAAAAGGAATAAGGTAACAATGCCTTATCTGGAGAAATGAGTACAATTACTAAACCAAATTTGTTGAATTTAGGATTTTCCATTTTCTTCCCTGTTGGACTTCTGGAAGCACCATCAAAATACATTTCCCATTTTTGAGGATTCTCTTGAATAGAGAAAACTTCCTTATCAGGGAGTTCAATATCTGAAGATGTGTCTTCCACTGAAGGATGTTCAGCTAGGAAATCAGCCAGATCTTGGCCCTTTATTGCCTTTTGAGATACATACTGAATGTCGAACTGATGCAAAATAACTGCCCACCTTGCTAGACGTCCTGTAAGCATTGGACGACTAAGGATGAATTTGAGCGGATTATTGCGAGATACCAATTGGACCTCGTGATGTTGCAAGTAGTGTCTCAGTTTCTGGACTGCAAAGATTAATGCTAGGCAGCATTTCTCAATACTTGAATACCGGGTTTCTGCTTCAAGCATAGTTCTACTGAGATAGTAGAGGCTATTTTCATTCCCAGCATCATTCTTTTGAGCGAGAAAGGCACCCAATGATCGCTCTAGAGCTGTCACATAGAGGATAAGTGGTCTTCCTTCAACAGGTGGCATGAGTACTGGTGGACTCAAGAGGTATTTCTTGAGAACATCAAACACTTCTTGACATTCTTCAGTCCACTGGTAAGTGAATCCTTTTTTCAATAATTTGGTAAAGGGTAAACTTTTTCCTGCCAAATTAGCGATGAAACACCGAATGTAGGCTAAGTGTCCTTAAAGTCCTCTTAATTCTTTCAAATTCTGAGGAGGTGACATACCAAGGATTGATTTGGTCTTATTAGGATCGACTTCAATGCCACGATGGCGTACAACAAAGCCGAGGAATTTTCCTGAGGTTACCCCAAAAGCACATTTTAAGGGGTTCATCTTCAAATTATGTTGTCGAAGCTTATGGAATATGACTTCCAAATCAGCCAAGTGATCAAAACGTTGTTTGGATTTAACCACCAAATCATCTACATAGAATTCAACAAACTTCCCTAAAAAAGGTTTTAAGATACGATGCATGGCACGTTGATATGTTGCACCTGCATTCTTTAAACCAAAGGGCATCACCCGATAACAAAACACACCTTGAGGAGCTCTGAAGGCTGTAGATTCATCATCTTCTGGGGCCATTCAGATCTGATTATATCCGGAATATCCATCCATGAAGGAAAGTACTTCATAACCAGCCGTCTCATCAATTAAGAGTTCTGTAATCGGAACTGGGAAATCATATTTAGGACAATACCGATTAAGATCTCTGAAATCGATGCAAACCCTAATTTGTATGTTCTTCTTCTTTATAGGGACAATATTAGCCAACCACTTGGGATACTGAACTTCTCTGATGAAGTTATATTTGATCAGCTTATCCACTTCAGCTTCAATTTTGGAAGCATAGGTTGGGTGTGTTCTTCTCACGGCTTGCTTAAATCCTCGATGTTCTTTTGGTAAACCCAAATGATGAGTAGCAATATCAGGATCAAGCCCAGGCATTTCTGTATAGTTCCAAGCGAAAATATATTTATTTTGCTTTAGAAAAGAAATATACATCTCTTTCTCTTCAAGGGTCATGGCCGCACTAATTAAAGTGGGGTGTGGATCTTTCTCTGTACCCAGATTTATTTCTCTGAGTTCATCCACAGTGGTAGAGATACCTTCTTCAAATACTGGAGGAGCATCTCTAAGATCTTCATCTTCCTCTTCATCATGTGCTATTTCTTCTATTTCTACTTTCATAGTAGATGAAAAAAATGAAATTTTCATGATCATAAGAGATTTCAAAATTTGCACATTTTGAAGAAGACGCTTCCATTTACGACCCTATTGATGATAAAGGGCCTTCTTTGGGAAATAAAGAGGAGATGATGGATTGAGAATTGACATCATTATTCACCTCTGATGTTGCTATAACTTCTTCTGTCCTGATTGGTGAAGTATAGACCTGTTGGATTTCAGCAGATGAAATGAAGACGTCACCACTTGTGCTTTCATCACTGTTTGGTAGGTTACCAATTTCTCCCATGTTGTCTGGCTCAACTACCGTAATTGACATTATGGATCTTTCCATAAGAGTATTTTGATTTGGACCTATTTTGTCAATTTGAATGATAGGTAACACATAATCTGTACTCACATGTGTAAATGGATTTATTGGAATTTTCTCCAAACCATATGGAGCATTAACTTTGGTAATTTCCTTCATTGTAGATTTTTCTCTTCCCTTCATGTGATAAAATTCTGCCTCAATGTATTGAGACTCACATGTCTTGAATGGGGTCTTATCACCATAAAATGTTCCAACTTGACCATTAAAACAGTATTTGAGACATTGATGGTATGATGAAGGAATAACTGCATGCTGATGTAGACAGGGTCTTCCAAGCAAGATGTTGAAAGCTGAGTCTTGATCAACAATCATGAAATCCGAATTGGATACAAGATCTCCAAACTGAGTTCTGAGTGTAACTTCGCCCAGTGGTTCTTGTTCATTTTTATCATATCCTTGTAACATCATGGTAGAATGAGATAAATTAGATTCCGTGAGGCCCAATCGACGAAGTGTACGAATGGGCATGAGGTTGACTCCTGAACCATTGTCAATGAAAGCTCTTCAGATATCCACACCATTGACTTTTCCAGATAAGTAAAAAGGTTTTATGTGCCCATGCACAACATCATCTTCATCTTTATCAGTAAAAGATATCACTGCATGGAATTCTGCAGGATTATTCTCTATGTGATAGACTTCAGCTGCAACAATTTCAGCTTCAAACTCCCGAGGACTTGACAAAGCTTCGATGAGTGCTTCCCGAAGATCTTTTGACAGATTCAAAGCATCCAAAATTGATAACTTGGCTGGTACTTGGGCCAAGTGTTTCAATATATCATACTTTTGATCTAAAGGTCTGCGTTTCCCAATAGGAATATGCGGTTTAGCAGGTACCTTGGAAGCAGATGCTTTGGAAGCTGATGCATCTTGTATTGGGATAGAAGTTGGAAACATTCTTGGTTTTGGAAGATTAGACCAATTAGATCCATTTAATTGCTGAGATAAAGAAGATGGAACCTTCAATCGGTCTTCTAAAATAACCGTGCCAAGACTGAGTTGGCTATTAGCAGAAGAACTTGCTTGTTCTTTTTGAGCTCGCTGAAGGGCTCTACCACGAGTTTCTGCTGCATACACAGTGCTAGCAGAGGTAGAACTGGAGTAGTGGCTTCGGAAAGATCCACGTCTTCCCCTGTATCCTGAACCTCTGGAACTTCCTCGGATTCCCTTATTTGATACAGGGAATTCAGGCTTATCAAAATTGAAATTATGACTGGAGTACGGATCTGTTAATTGAATCATATTAACAGAACCGAAGATCAACTCTTCGTCTAATAAAGACTCTTCCTGACTAGCCTGTTTAGGCTGTGCTGTTTGATGGGGCGGTGCCCGTGGTTTTGAAGTAGATGGCATAAAGTCTGCCAGAGTCAAAGACAATTTAGGCTTTGACACATACTCATCTTCTTCTGATTATTTTTTCTTATTTGAATCAAACCATTTCTTTGAGGACTTTCCCTCTAATGAAGAGGGTTTTACCGCAATATTCATGGCAGAAGACACAATTGGTTTCTTTAATTGTGTTCAAAAAATGGCATGAGTCCGATTGATTATCTTTCTGACCATCCAATCATCATACTTCTGTGCATTTCTGCTTTTGACTTCTTGCCATTCACCTTCCTCCTCTGGAACTGTAGCAGTAACACATGCTACCTGAGTCGAAGAACCTTTCAACTTGACTTGTCCCAAGTCGACCATCTTTTGCAGGAGGTATTTGAAGATAAAACACTCCTGGATGGGATGCCCTAACACTTGATGAAAGGGACAATAATTGGGACGGTCTTCATCTCCTTCTTTGTTTGGCCTCTTGGGCACTGGTAATTGAACCAAATTATTTTCCAGAGCTGAAATGAAGTAACCAGGAACTTGCTCACTTCGGAAGGAGTATGTTTTACTCTTCATATCCTCAAATTGTTTTCGTCGTTGATCTCTTTGATCATTTGGACGAAACGGCCTTTGTTGTTGGCGTTCAGGAGGTGGAGCCCTTCGAGAAGATGAAGGTTTTGAAATAGAAATAGGTACAGGTGCTTGTTTAAGCATAACTGTAGCAGTTTCTGCTTTACCCATTCTCCTTCCTGAAGCTGATGGAATTACATGAGATTTAACCTTAGCCTGTATAAGGGAATCTTCAATCTGCTAAGCGATTGAAGTAAGGTCTCGAAACCCTTCTGTGTATTTCACAGGGATCAATGGCGTGCGTAATTCGTCACGCAAATTTGCCACACAGATTGGTAACAACTCTTCCTGAGGGAGTGCTAAACTAAGGGAATACGTTAATCCCTTCCAGCAAGTAATGAAATCAGAGACTCTTTCATTATCCCTTTTCTTGCAGTTTGTAAGATCGAAAACTATCGTTTTTGTCAAAGTTGAGCTGAACTGAAGAAGGAATTTTTGGCGAAGATCTTCCCATATGATGATTGACCGGGATTACAAGCTTGTATACCAGACAAAAGCTGGTCCTTGCAAGGTTCGCACGAAGCATCTGAGTTTTACTGCTTCTTGCTGCTCTGGAGTTCCCATCATAGGATCACAACAAGACACGTAATGCGTCAAATATTGTTCAGGGTCGCCTGATCAATTGAAAGTAGGGAAAATAGGGTTTCCAAAACTGGATGGAGGAGAAATTGAATCTACCCATTCAGGGTAAAATTTATTTTCTAGTTGAACTTGCGCCCGTTTCCCTTCCATAGTTTCTAACTGAGCTGTTAATGACTCAATAGTAGTTATTAACTTTTGAGAAACATCCGGTTGAATCTGGTCTTGAGTAGGTGCAATGAATGGAGCTTGGACAGATGTGGTGGTTGGTGCTGCAACTGATGGTAGCACTGCCAACTGTTGTTGCGTTTGACCCGTAGGATTAGACCTCTGAGGGTGTACTGATAAAGGAGGATATTCTTGATCCATCTCAGTAACTGCAACAAATTCCTTTGGCTGTTGGACTTCATCATTCTTAAGAAGAAGACTACTCTGAAGTAGTTCTGCATTCAACCTTCTTAATTCTTTCATTTCTTCCTCTTGTTGTGCAAACCTTTGCTCTAACGAGAGTGATTGACCTTATCCAGAGGAAGGATATGTAACCTGATTCTTTCCCCTCCCTTTGTTGGATACTTTTTGGAGAGAAGGAAGTGGATTACCGAGGTTCTGAGTAATCCTTTGACTTCGTATACGCACACCTTCTTCATTTGTATCGGTGCGTACATTTTCTTGAGTAGGACGCTCTTCATCTGAGTCCCCTGAGTGAGTCTCCTCTGGTGGATTAGCAACAATGGCATTGATGACATTGATTGATGCATAATGCATCGCATCCCTTCTATCAACATTTCTGTGATATTGTCTTCTTTCATATCTTTGATGAGACATTTCCTTTTGTTGATTTAATCTTCTAGGAACTTCTTGATGAGCTATAACTTGGAGGGAATCTCCTGATAATTTGGCTCTTAGTTCCTCTTGGGGCTTCTTCCCCAATTGAGAAAAGACCGATATTCTCTGAGAATGGGAATGATGATTTGAAAGAGTCCCCAGTCTCGTGAACTGGGGATGTTCCTGCTGATTCCGCTCAACTCCTCGAATCCCATTTGTTGACTCTGAGGGTTGGGTTAAAGGAGTCCCCAGTCTGATAAGCTGGGGTGGATCTTGACATGCTATGTCTGAGACTTTCTTAAAATCTCTCTTGATCTTGCAAATCTTAGTTCGGAAATTAGCTGGATGCATTAACCTGTATCCACTTTTATCACCTGGTTCAACAGACCGTTGGATGATTTCTGAGACTTCTGTCATTTGATGATTTGTTTGCTCCAGACGAGAGGCTTGTGCAATATTCTCGCCTGCTTGATGTAGGAGCAATTCAACAACTTGTTCTCTATATGCTTGATTTTGAGAGGAACTAGTTGAAGCCTGTTCTTGAGCAAGCTTTTGATTATGAACAAACCCCATTGACTGTGGCCGACCATGGGCAATAACATTGCATGAGACCATTTTCGGCGGGCTTTGCTGACTGGAAAGCACTGTGAAATGTAGTGCTCCATGAACACCCCATCCTCTGATATGAACACCAGATGGAGCATTGGCAATTAATTGACGAAATTTTCTTAGTGCACCAAGGCATGAACGTTGAAGGGTTCTCTGTTTCTTTTTAGCCTTCGGATACCGAGAGACTGATAGAGATGCCAAATCAATCTGACGTTGTAGCCCTTCTATTATCTTAAGATGATTTTCATATTCATAATAAGATAATACCTTCTTCTTCAATTGACAAAGAGTTTTCCATATGTTGAGACGAATATCATGGACTCCATCTTCCGTCAACATCTTTGGAATATCATACTGGGAGTTAGCTAAAGGCCAAAACATGACTGGTACTTCACTTTTCGCCAGTTTTTTTCTCATGTTCAGAATTTACTCTTTATCATTAAATGAAGATTCTTCTACCTGTTTTGACCAGAGTTGGTGTTTCCTTGTTGCTTCATCGGATTCAACAAGATTGGTAGAGAGATCATTGATCAAACTAGAAGATGCATGACTTAGGGGTGGTTCGGAGAATGACCTACACCCTGGGCTATCTTCTGATTGAGAAAGTATTTCACTTGCTAGCGATAAAGCATCAGACATGACTGGATTCTCATTTGCAAGTGCCTCAAGAAATAGGGCTTTCTCGACACTACATTGTCCACTGGAGTATTTTCCAGGCAATGTGAATCACTACTGCGGAGAGGACTTTCGCAGCGAAATTCATCATCATGGGGAGGACCACCATAATGGGTTACAACAAATGATGAGATCTCTTTCTCCTTGGTCTTCTGACCACACAGAGGGTTCCTGTGGATTTCATATAAAGAAGAAACTTCAAGATTGACCGAATTTTCATGAAGCAAGCCTTCATGAGGAAGTGTCTATTGAAGACCTTCAGAATTAATGTTCCTGTTATTGGGAACTAATGGAGTAGAATCTTTAATTTCGACAGATAAATTTCTGAGGGCTTCAAGAACTCCAACATCAAGCAAGGATTGGTTATAGATTGGCCTTTGATCTCCTGACTGTGCTGGGCGGATCTTTTTCTTAGATGCCTTCTTACTCTCTTTAGAAACCACTTGATGACGAAAGTGATTGCTCTAAGTAGGTGTATGTGCCTGATCAGGAAAGATGGTCAGGTTAGGCTGACGATCTCCACTCAAATCAGGTGTATGTGCCTGACTTGGTTGTCCGTATGATATGGGGGAGTATGCCCCATAACCCTCTTGGACTGGACCATATGTGTGTATCTTTTCTGGAGTGAATCGTTGATGTGTCACTCCACTGCTAGGGATAGATTTATGTGTCTTTCCCTGAGATGATGCTGAAGCTGTTATGATATCCTGGCAAGCATCCAGAATATGAGCAAGAATTTGCTTCTGCTCTTTCACCATTGACAAAATATGCTTGGTGACTTCAGCCGCCGGAACGGGAATATACGTCCATTCTGGGTTTGGAGTAGGTGTATGTGCCTGCTCCTGTCCTCCATTTCTTGTTAGTGAATCCTGACAGTACTCAAGTGTGGAGGCAGAGAGTTGAGTTTGCCTCCTGTTTGTCGTCGGAGCTTTCCGACTGACTTCTCCGTGAGCTACCAAGCGAGACTGTTGGTAGGCTTGATTAGTACTAGCAGGTGTATGTGCCTTCTGATTACACTTCGCCAAACGCGGTTGACGAGATCCATCATATGTAGTCAGGAGAGCCTGCTGACTAACTGATGATGTATAAGCAGGTGTATGTTCCTGCCTATAGTACTCCGCCGGAATTGCCTGGCGGGATTGGCGTGATGCTGCCAGACGAGTCTGCTGGACAACGGAATTAAAACGGACAGGTGTGTGTGCCTGATCGCTGTTTTCCACCAAGTTAGGTTCTTGGACTTCTCCGGAGATGGCAGGGATGAAAACCTGCCCATTGTTAACCGGATTCCGTCTCTGGCGGTTCGTCTTGCCTGCTCGGGTTCGAGGAACCTGAGCTGAATGCCTGGAGTCGGTACCCTCATCATGTTGAGGGTGCACTGCCGCACGAGTCTGGCGGCGATTGTTTATGGTATCCCTCGGGAAGGACTCCTGTCTTTTTGAATTAAGGCCCTGAGGGACCTGCTCATTCACTTCCTCAAAGTAAGGGAGTGAATGGAAATTGCGTTCCGGGGATAACGACCCGAAACGGTTGGAGACGGTAGTCAGCACCGCCTGCCTCTTAATCACTGGTCGTCGTTGTCCGGACGACCTGTGTGAGTTGTTCACTTGGAGGGACTGTCGGGCAGCCTCCAAAGTTGGGATGGTACCGTGTTGACGGTACTCCTTAACCAGCGCATTTGATACCCAGCGTTGAAGATGCTGAGTAGGTGATGTCATCCTTAGAGTGGATGACGATCCACTAGGAATATCAGCAGTGGTATTTGCAGCAGCAGTATTCACAGATGTGAATTTGAGAGCAACCATTATGGAAATACATAAGATCTTGGAAAAGAGTGCCTGTTTTATATAACAGACGTAATCAAGATAAAATTCAGCCACTTCATCCTTTGGATGAGAACACATGTCAATGATTGTTTTTGTTAGCCCTCTTATTGAGTTTTAAATAGGGGCTTAACAAATAGGTAAAACATCATTTTAACTTGGTTAAGGATTCACGTCAGGTTCACCATTTTTTGTTTCCCTCGGAATTCGGGGATGACCTCCTGGATGGGAGATTCAAATGTTCCGATCATTTTCTAGCGGGTTTGTTCATAGAACCGGAAACATCCAATGATTCCACATCCATTTGGACCTACTTTCCAAAGGTAGGTGCTCATTATCTTGTGGACTGATGAGGCTTAGGAATTTGCATTGGTCGAGAGGATGGGAGGTCGGACTCATCACACCTTTTTGAGGGGAATTATTGTCTATTTCGGGACTCTCTTTATAGATTTAAGTTATGTTCGTGAATCCTTATTACATTACCAAGTATAAAATGAGATTTTCCTTTAGTTTTGACAATCAATGATTAAATATGTAAGAAATTTAGAGAATCTTTTATATGTATTTTAGGTTCTTCATCAATAGAGAATCATCTATATCTATTTAGAGATTCTTGATCAATGGTAACCTTCAAAACATTTATATAAAAGTCTCTTGGTCATTATGATGACCAGGCTGGTTTTAAATCCACTCAGTGGGGCACTTGATGTTTATTGTCATTCATAAGGACAATAAATTATTTCAGAGTTGGGATCGAACCCATAGATGGGCTACCTACACATCCTTTGTTTTGAAAAAGGAATCAGAACCCACGTAGTTCAAATAAGGGTATGATGTTTATGATTGATGGCTCAAAGTAGGATGTCACAATTACTTTTACACTCTAAGATCACGTGAGTCATGCTCGGTGTGAGAAACAAGAGGTATTGGTAAAAATTAGACAATTGTGCCATAAAAGATGCAATCATAAGAAATGGTTTGGGGCTTATGTATGTATGACTGCCTAGATGAATGAAGTTTAGGATTTACTTTAAGGAGAAAATCCAGGAACAGGGTCCATAAAGGTATATGTGCTTTATGGAGATTTGAATACTCTAACTTGGGACTTATTCCTGAAGAGGAAAACCAAATTAGGAGAGGATTGATAACTGGGTTTTACTCCTGAGAAGGAATCCCAGATCAAACGTAAATTAGGACTGGTTAAAGAGAATTTAAGGGACTTGGGGATTATTCCTTAAAAGGAAGCCCAAGATTATGACTGGGACTTATTCCTAAAAAGGAAGCCCAGGTTAAGGATTAAGTTTTGGGGCTTACTCCTGAGGAGGATGCCCATATTTGAGATTGGGGCTTATTCCTGAAAAGGATGCCCAAATTAAGGGACTTGGGGCTTACTCCTAAGAAGGATGCCCAAAATTATGACTGAGACTTATTCCTAAAAAGGAGACCCAGGTTAGGGGACTTGGTTTGGGGCTTACTCCTGAAAAGGATGCCCAAATTAGAGGACTTATGACTGGGGATTATTCCTGAAAAGGAGACCCAGGTTAAGGATTCTCTCATCTTAAAGGATGAGGTTGAATGAATGAACTCTCCATATTTAGTGACATAAGGATATTTAAATCACTAGGTTTTGAGATATATTTCACTGAATTCCTTTCGGATAAAGAAGTCAAATCAAGAAATCATGCCATAAATGGCTTTGAAGAGTGTCTTGGGGACTGGATATTGAAAAGGAAAGGTGTAATGACTTAAGAGGGGTGAAATGGGCAAGAAAGGCACCCAAAAAGGAAGGGGCGCGCAAGTCTTGGAAGGCGCGCAGGTATTGCGGCAGCGCGCAAGTATTGGTCGCGCAGGTATACCTGCGCGACATGTGATGTACTTGCGCAATATTCAACCAGTATTGAAACACTTGAGCGACTCTTTATTAAAGCCTTTAGAATTCTCTTGAGGTTTTTCCAAAAAAGGGACGCGCAAGTTCTATCGAAGGAATAAGGCGGTGCGCAAGTGGGACCACTTCCCTTAAGGGCTGGCCACTCAGGCGTGCAAGTGTTGATGAGTTTCAACACTTAGACCTTCCTCCCTCTCTTTAGATCTTCCGTTCTAGGTAAGAAATTACCTTAGAAGTGTTCCGGAAGCTTTGAGAAGAGACTTGGGTGTCAGGATCTTCAATCCGAGTTTCTGGAAAAAGATCTTCTCGAATGGGGGGCCCACAGGGTCTATTTATAGGCAGGAGAAGACCCCAGGCGGTTACCACTTAGGTCGCGCAAGTCACTTGCGTGACCAAGGGCGTCGCGCAAGTGGACTTGCGCGACAGTGATATAACTTGCGCGGTGAAGTTGCTTTTGATCCTTTGTTCATGCCTTTGTCGATTTTTGATATTTTCTTCAAAGGTTGAATCACTTTGAGCTCAGATATTCCCCTTTTCCGATTTTTAGATTCTGTGATGAAAGGAGCGTCAACAGTTATAAATGGTTTTGGAAACTGGTTTATATTTTGTTATAAACTATTTTGGTAAATTGTTTTATATAAACGTGACTAACTTTTCTATCCTTGTGGCGTGAGTAGGGAAGTCATTAAGGAAAACCTACTGAGTTTTATACTCACCCCTACTTGGCACTTTGGTGCTTTTACAGATGCTATATTCCAGGATAGGGGCAAAGGTAATGTTTCACACGTATTTAGCACTACCTTGTGACGTTTAGGCTGTTCGGTGATTATGGAGCTTGGAGCTTGTGGAGTAAGGAGTCTTGTGGTCTTTTGAGAGTCCTGTATGATTTATCCACTGTGTACTTTGATACTTGGTTATTCTTCCATTGTTGCATACTTTGATATGGTTTTGTGATAAATGAAGATGTTGGGTTATCTTTCATTCATTCATGCATCATATAGTGAATGTTTGGTTATGGTTTGTAGGTTTATCAGTTTATTTCGTAAAGGTTAAATCATCCCCCACTTGTATTTGAAACCCTTTGGCGTTTATTTCTAGCCTTTGGCATCTTGGGGATTTCTCTTAAGGATTAGTAATGACTCATTTTACTCTCAAGACAATGAGAATTGGTGGGTCATTACACTATTTCACTGTTCACAGAAGGTCATCGATGACACTGTTCACATAAGGTCACTAATGTCACTGTTCACATAAGGTCACCGTTGCACTGTTCACAGAAGGTCACCGATGACACTGTTCACATAAGGTCACCGATGTCACTGTTCATATAAGGTTACCGTTGCACTGTTCACATAAGGTTACTGATGAAACTGTTCACATAAGGTCACCGATGACACTATTCATAGAAGGTTACCGATGCACTGTTCACAACTGTCTACCATTGGAACTGTTCACCGATGGAACTGTTCATAGGAATGGAAATTTAGAAAATTGTTGGGGATAAGTCACCTTGACCTCCCAAAACACCTCATACACCTAATTTTCGCAAAGGAATGGACCAGAGAGGTCCATACCATTACATCAGATACCTCTCAAAACATTCTTATCCTCGAGAATTCAAAACCCACCTAAAGGAAAAAAAAACGGGGTCCAAACAACCACCCATCGAGATACCTCTCAAAAGAGAGCAAGCCACAATAAGCAAGAAAAGAAATCCATATTACAAACAGAAAGTTCTATAACCACAAAGGATACATCGATACATGAAAAGAGTTAAACTTCAAACAACTCTGGGTACTGAGCACATATCTGTGACTCACATTCCTAGGTACTCTCCTCCATGCCACCATGTCGCCACAAGACACGAACCAAGGGAATAGAACAACCACAAAACACCTTCTCTTTGCAGTCTTGGATCTCCAAAGGTCGCTCCTCAAAGGTTGTGTCATCATCAAAATCAATCTCTTCCCAATCGATGACGCGAGAGTCATCATGAAGATAACGACGGAGTTGTGATACATGGAAAACCTCATGTATCCGACTCATCTACGGAGGAAGTGCTACTCAATATGCCACAACTCCAACATGAGCTAACACCTTGAAAATCCCAAAAAACCAAGGAGAAATCTTACTCCCACGACCAAACATTCACTGCCCACGAAGGGGAGTCACCTTCAGAAAAACCTAACCCCTAACATCAAACTCTAAGGGTCTCATACTTTAATCCACATATGATTTCTGATGATCTTACACTGTCTTCATCCACTCACTAATCACTTGAACCATCTCTGTTGTATTCTACACTAATTCTAGTCTGAGAATTTCTGACTCTCCAACCCTAGTCCAACATAATGAAGAATGACATGGTTGGCCATACAAGGCTTCAAATGGCGCCATACAAATGGTGGAGTGAAAAATATTATTGTAAGAAAACTCCACCAAGGGTAAGTGCCTCATCTATGAACCTCCAAAATCCAGGACACAAGAGTGTAACATGTCTTCAAGAGTCTGGATGGTTCGCTCTGTCTGACTGTCCATTTGAGGATGAAAAGAAGTGCTAAGTCATAACTAAGAACAAAAAGCATACTGGAGACCTCTCCACACCCTAGAGGTAAAATGAGGATATAGATCAGAAATGACCATCCTTGGGACTCTATGAAGTCTCACCACCTCCTCCAGATACTGCCTCGACAAAACTTCCACTGAGCTTGACTCCTTGATTGCTATGAAGTGGGCCAATTTTTTTAAATGATCCAATACCACACATATAGCATCATGTCCTCCCTGAGCTCAAGGTAAACCAGTAACAAAGTCCATTGAGATTTCCTACCACTTCCACTGAGGAACATCTAATTGCTGGAGCAGACCACCAGGAACATGGTGTTTGACCTTCACCTTCTGGCAGACCAAACATCGAGAGACAAACTCCGCAACTTCACACTTTAGCCCAGGCCACCAAAACTGGCTCCTCAAGGATCGGTACATCTTTGTCATGCCAGGATGCACCACTAAAGGAGAAATATGGAACTCTCTGAGAACCGTCTCATGCATTGTCAAAGGAACAAAAATCCTTCAATGATACAACACTCGGTGTTGTTCATCCTCAAACCAACCATCAGGGGTCTTTCCACAAACAAATCGGTCTCTCTAAACCTCCACCTCTAGATCCCCCAATTGGGACTCTTCCACATTCTACACCAGAGATGACTACACCATCATTTAAAAAAGACAACCTCTGCCCCCAAATTCTCCCATATCAAGATGCAATACTGAAAGTTCTTCCATTACTCTCTAAGAGTCACCAAATTCACACACTGCATCACTACATGACTTCTGACTCAGCGCATCAGCTACAACATTCCCCTTACCAGGTGTATATGATATTTTGAAGTCGTATTCCTATAAGAACACCATCCACCGATGTTGTTGTAAGTTGAAGTCATTCTAAGAGAATACATACCTCAGGCTCTTATGATCATTGAAAACCACAAATCACTCACCAATGAGGTAATGTCTCCATAAATTTAGAGCAAACACCACGACTACCAACTCAAGATCTTGGGTGGCATAGTTACATTCACGAGGACACAACTATTGAGACCCATAAGAAACAACTGATCTCTTCTGCATCAAGACACAACCTAACCCCAAATGCAAAGAATCATAGAAAACATCAAAATGAACTCCCTCTATTAGAAGAAAAATAACTAGAGAACTTACTAACTTCTTCTTTAGATACTCAAAAGATGCTTGACACTGACCAGTCCATATGAATGCCAGATCATTCTTGGTCAAAGTTGTTAGAGGAGTCACGACTTAGAAGAAATCGACTACGAACCTCCTGTAGTAGCCTACGATACCAAGGAAACTTTGCACCTCTGACATAGTCTTGGGGGTTTCCCAAGGCACAACCACTTCTATCTTCAATGGATCCACATATAATCCCTACTGGGAGACCACATGCCCCAAGAAACGGACTTCTCGAGACCAAAACTCACACTTTGACAACTTCCAAAACAACTGATGTTGACAAAGAACTCCCAAAATGGCGTGTAGATGCTCTGAATTATCTTCTTCAGACATGAAGTACACAAGGATTTCATCGATGAAAACTACAATGAACTTGTCCAGGAACTCATGGAACACAGCGTTCATCAATTCCATGAACACAGCTAGAGCATTTGTCATGCCGAACGACATTACAACGAACTCATAATTCCCATGACGACAACAGAAAGCAGTCTTTGGGATATCCTCATCCTTCACATGCATATGATGATATCCTGATGACAAGTCGATCTTTGAGAACCAACTTTCACCCTTCAGTTGATCGAATAAATCATCAATCCATGGAAGAGGATATCGATTCTTTATTGTCAATTGGTTCAAGCGATGATAATTGACACACAACTGCAAACTTCCGTTAGCCTTCTTCATGAACAAAACTGGTGCACCCCACGTTGAAATACTCGGCTGAAAAAAACCACACTATAATATACCATAAAGCTGTATACATAGCTCTCATAACTCAGAAGGGGACATCCTACATGGAGACATAGAGATAAGAGACGCTCCAAGTTGTAGCTCGATCTCAAACTCAATCTCTCATTGAGGGGGTAATGATACAACCTCTTTTGGAAAGACATCAGGGTACTCTTATACGACCCTAAGAAATTCCAACTATTGAACCTCTGAAGAACTCAACATTATCTCAACCATCATGGATGATAAGGATGGAACACACCTATGATCCATCTAAGGGTCTCACTTGCCAACGAACACCACTGGATCTCCAGTTGCATCAAAGAACACAACCTACCTCCTGAAGCAATCCATGATAGCCTACACCAAATATAACCAATCCATGCTAAGGATGACATCACATGGTTGTATTCATAAACATAAGAAATCTCCCCAAGAGTGGTGCTGCCCCAACACTAGCTCACAGTCTCTACATACTTCAAACAATTAAGTGTGTCCTCCAACTGGCATAGTCAACGCCAAGGGAACTGGAAGCCTCTCTACCTCAAGTCCCAAAGCATGGACAAGAGTAGGTGATATGAAGGAGTGTGTCGCTTTTGAATCAAACAAGGCATACACCAAGGTAGAAAACAAGTAAAGGGTACCTCGAACAACGTCTGGCTCACCTGGAGCTGGAAACGCTAAAGAATAAATTTGTCCACAACCTCCTCCATGACCTCTCTGACCCTGATGATGACCACCACCATGGCCGTGATCTACTCTCTAAGGACGGGGAGCATCACATGGATTTCATCTGCCTACCCCATCTACCCTCTGCTGATCTAAAGCTGGTGCAACTTGTTGCTGCTGCCTCTGCTGGAACTTCCTCAATGGATGAATCTGGAGTAGAACACCTGGTGCACGATTATTTCTATGAAAGGTTGAGCACTCTCGCTGCTGATGATCCCGACTACCACTAGAAAAATAGGCACCTGATCCCTTGGTATAGGCCTGAGATCCACTATCTTTGGAGAAACGAGATGCAGAGGGCTGTGACCTACCCCCAGATGAACAAAAACTCTTCTTCCCTGAAAGGGAACCCCAGACCACAGCTCAGCTTCATGAGGAATCATGATTACTCCCCTCTTGTGATGATCCGGTTCTGTCCAATGTCCTCTCGGTGACCTTTTCCCTTACCAGCACCTCAAGATATGTATTCAGCACAAATGGGGTGACTTGGCACTGGATCTCTGGACGAAAAGCCTCCCCGAAATGCCTCGCCCTGACCTCCTTATCTGGAAACAGGTCCAAAGCATATCATAAAAGGTTACTGAAATGGATTCCAAACTCTCACACACTAGAGCTCCCCTGTAAAAGGGTAAGAAGCTCCTAGTGACTGGACGACTTCACAGTCGAAGAAAGAAACTCGACTCTAAACTTATCTCAGAACTCCTCCCATGATATCACTAACTCCTCATGATTCCTGAGGAACAAGAAACACCACTACCTCGCTGCTCCACATAGAATTGTCACAACCAAGGACACACAATGCTCCTTACAAGCACAGATCTAACTGAAGTCTATCTCAACCTCCTCCAACTAGTCTTCCATGACTGCATCTGAAACGGATCCCTCAAACTTCTATAGACTTTGGCACTGAAACTCTCGGAGTGTCCTCCTCCAAGTGACATCGTCTTCAATCTCTACCCTACGAAGATCTACTGGCACAACCTGCTGGACATCTTCTATGCGACCTCGATGAGGACGTCGATCTAGAGTCATACCTGTAAAATAAAAAATAGTTAGAGCTCTTAAACCTGGAATATAGAAGAATCAACATTAATTAATTAGTTGTTTTATTTTATTCATTTTAGGCCAACCTACCCCAAGGTCTACACCTTCAAACATAAGAACAAATAAGAATGATGCATGATTCTTTCCTAGGAATCTACCCTTCAATTAGTATCACCTCATTTAGAATCCATTGTTAATATAAAGGTCCGCACATTAGATCATAGGGGGACCTAAATGCCTATGTCTCAGCTAGTCTCTAGTGTTTACATCACTTGCTAAAATTGACTAACTTTGTTGCCCAACCAACCCATGCAACCTAACCTGTGCCTAACTCCAAACTCCATCCTATCCCTCAACCTACCTTTGATACCACTATTTCACAACCCCCTCCCCACAAGGTGTACCCCTCCTGGGCTGGCAATGTGAGAAGGGAGATAATGATCCCTGAGTCCCGCCACCAGTTGGCCCCAGGTTGGAAACTAGCATTGAGGGTATAGTAAACACACAGATGGGAGGCATTACCCTCTAAGATAACACATGTGAAAGAGAGAGATAAGATAGACACCAACCAACTCCAACTCATACTGAAATATAAATGAAAACCCAAGTGCACATATGTAATGTCATGCAAAACTACTACAACTAGAAGGGGAAAACTGCAAGTACCCAAAAGAAAGTAAAAAAAGCAGCAACTACAAGCCCGGACAGCTCTTGCAACCCAAAGCTAGTAGAAACCAGCATAATCTCCAACCTGCTCCAAGTGACCTGAAAAACAGTTTATATATACATAGGGTGAGTATAAGAGTATACTCAATAGGATCCTCCCCAGAGCCTCTCGTGCAAAAGTAAAGAAAGCATGATAAAGCACAGTGAACAACAAGTGAAACTAACTCATCACCTAAATAGGTATACTAAGTTCCCAGCCTCACGATGGATACTCTCACCAAGTAATGCATACAAGAGTATATAATATAATAAATATTATCAAGGGTACCCCGCTACTACTCCCCACTGGTTTTCTGCTTTGCCCCAACGTCGCACGTCCTAAGAATCTCTCTCCAAAAAGGCTTACCTGCAGACACCTGGGTGAACCACCACAATACGCACCTCATGCAACAAAACCACCACGTCCACGTAATCAAGTAACCAAGTAGTTTCTGGGAGCCACCACAGCTCGTATAACGTGTATTATACGTTAGGTATTATACCTCAAGCCATTACAGCCCATACACCAGGTAAGGATCCTCAAGACATCACAACCTATATATGTTACACCTATAGTAGTCCATAGGATACTATATCCAGAATATATGTGTGCGAATAACCACAAGCCATTACAACCCTCTACACACATATATGGGGAAAACTAACCACTGTTCCTACCATCACAAGTATCTACAAAGAGAAGAGAGTGGGGCCAAAGGGGGTAGTCATCCATCCATCCTCCCACTGAAATGTTGGGGAAAACACCCCCCAGAGCTTAGAATCACTGTGGTGTCAGTTTCCCTAACTGACAAGGTGGATTAGCGTATAGAAACACAAAAATTACAGAATATACTATATATCACAACTAAACTATGGGAATAACCTAGTTTTAGGATTAATTATAGCTAACGTCTCTCGGACTCCCGACTACCACTTCTAAGACTAGGTATCCTATAAGCACACAACCATTTAAAGAGATTTATTACCTTACTTCATTCCCTTTTTATCAGTTCCACTTTACATTAATTAATTCTTTAAACATTAATTAACCATTAACAATTCCACATTAAATTTCATTAGCATCACACCCAAAGTCCACTTTCCCCTTGAAAATTGTAACATCAACATTTCATTCCAGTAAGATCCACCCCCATGGGTTAACATAATTTATTCAATTATTTATTTATAACATTACTTTCCCATATTCCCAGGAATTCTAGAAAAACATTATATGATACTAAACACAAGGGGGATCAACACGGTGAGTAGATAACTACCCGTCAAGTCTTTGCCACCTATAACAAGATCGTAGAACCATCCTCTCTTGAGAAGATAGACATGGAAAGCACGTGGCATACCCCACACTTCTTCACCCCTTTCAGAAGATGGGTAAGAAAGAATAGATGCCTTGAGTAGTGGGGAATGTAAAGCAGATAAAAAACTAATAAAAATCAGCCAGCATCCAAACATTCACATCCAACCCGTTCTATCATCCACGGTGTCCTCCCTGACACCCACATGCATACACCGATGCATCTCACCACTATAGGTGTCAACTGCTTACACAACTAATAGGCCTCCCTACCCCCACATATCACAACATCCATCTAGGCTCACATCATAACACAAGCAGTAGGAAAAACAAACATCTTATCAATTGGGCTCTTGACCCTCAAACAATAAAGAGGGTAACTCAGAACCCTACAAGTATTATATTTTATCAAACAACCAGTTATTTAATCCATATTGGATTAACTGATTTATTATTCATAGGTTTCAACTTTGGGAAACCTAATAGTAAGCTATTAAAAATAATTAAACATGCTTACTGCACAAATTTGATTAACATAAAATTACAACAAGAGGAACCAGATTCATTTACATGCCTCTTTATCTATAGCCAAAAAATTATCAGTTAATTCCAGCTTTATGTTCTTTACCAATATCAATCAATAACGAAAAAGCTAAGCAAGAAAGAATAGATATCACACTATCTAGAAAAACAATACAATCGATATCAATTTATTTATCCAATTAAAATATTTATTTTTCCAATTCCATTGTGATCCAGTGGGATAAAACATGATAACTCTACAGTTGCACATAAAAGAAAAGAGAAGCAATGGATCCCCTACCTCAAACAGTTCTTGAAATTCTTTATACGAGAATGAGCCACACAACGGGTTATGATCTCTTCCCCTGTGACAACTGTATCCACCCAAGGATATAGAGACACCACCACATCGGCCAACACCCAAGAAAATCCCATTAGGAACATGGGGGTAAAATTCAATAAAATTGGAAAGGAGAAAGAAGGAGATAAACATAAAAAAATGAAGATAGATCATACCTTATATCGAAGACTGATCGATATTTCTTGGTTGCATCAAAACAAAGCAGAACAAATCCTAAGAGGAAAGTTTGATTGTACAATTACTACGAGAAGGAATGAGATATTTGAGCATCTCACATCTGAGAACAAGGAGGAAGAACTAGGGAGGAAGATATCTCGTCCCTTTAGAAGATTTAATAGAGCAGTGATTTAAGATATGCTGGGTTTTCCATTAAAAGTAGATCGCATTAAACCACGTGGTTTGACAAAGTAAAAACATGCCGAGCCTTAAGAGAAATTAATATAGGAGTTATGATATTTGAATCAGAATTAGAGTCCTTAAAACAAGGATTTAAATGCATTTTACGTCAATGGAAATGTTAAAGGGGAGAAACTGTAGGAAGATGGAAACACTGTTCACAAACTTGAAATTTGGAAAAGGAAAAACACTGTTCATGAACCTCACCGTTGGAACCTCACCGTTCTAGAAACACTGTTCATGAACCTCACCATTGGAACCTCACTATACTGGAAACACTGTTCATAAACTCAAAAATTGGAAAAGGAAAAAGGTCACCATTGGAACCTCACCATTCTGGAAATAGTGTTCTTGAACCTCATCATTGGAACCTCATTATTCTGGAAACACTGTTCATGAAATCAAAATTTGGAAAAGGAAAAAGGTCACCATTGGAACCTCACCATTCTGGAAACACTATTCCTGAACTCAAAATTTGGCAAAGGAAAGAGGTCACTGTTGGAACCTCACCGTTGCACTGCTCACAAAAGGTTACCGATGGTACTGTTCATAGAAGGTCACCGATGACACTATTCACATGAGGTCACCGATGTCACTGTTCACATAAGGTCACCGTTGAACTGTTCATAGAAGGTCACCGATGAAACTATTCACATAAGGTCACTGATGTCACTGTTCACATAAGGTCATCATTACACTGTTCACATAAGGCTACTGATGACACTATTCACATAAGGTCACCGTTGTACTGTTCATAGAAGGTCACCAATGAAATTGTTCACATAAGGTCACCGATGTCACTGTTCACATAAGGTCACCGTTGAACTATTCACATAAGGTTACCAATGAAACTGTTCACATAAGGTCACCGATGACACTGTTCACAGAAGGTTACCGATGCATTGTTCACAACAGTCTACCGTTGGAACTATTCACTGATGGAACTGTTCACAGGAATGGAAATTTGGAAAAGTGTTGGGGATAAGTCACCTTGACCTCCCGAAACTCTTCATACACCTAATTTTCACAAAGGAATGGACCAGAGAGGTCCATGACATTACATATACTATTAAATATGATAACTTTAAGATGAATCCTCATGAACCCATTTTTGACATGTATACCAAGTTTGATGAAATTGTAAACATGATGGTCTCTATGGGAAATATAATCACATACTAGGAACAAGTAATGTGAATTCTTATATGTTTACCAAAAATATGGATAGGAACCTCAGTATCCATAAGGGAATCATGTGATATCAATACTTTACCTATAAAGGAACTAATAGGTAATCTGATGATGTATGAAGAAGATCTGAAGGTAAACAAAGAATAAGATGATGAACCAAAGATAAAGTTATTGTATTTCAAAACAAATGCCTCTAAACAAAAAGAGAAAGTGAAAGTTCAAGATAAAAGTTCTAGAAATGAAGAATCATCAAGTGATAGTGATGAGGAGATGACTCAGTTGGTCAGGAGATTTAAAAAGTTCTATAGAAGGAAGAATTTATTTAGGAATCCCAATTACAAAGGGAAATATGACATCACAGGAAACTATAAAAAATACAAGAAGAGAAATGAAAATAAAAATGAAATAGTCTTCTATGAGTGTAAGAGAAGAGGACATATAAAGGATAGTTGTCCAAAATTAAAGTTCAAAAGGAAATATGAAAACAATGATAGAAAGTAAGAAAAGGAAATGAAGGAGACCTGGAGTGCTTCTGAGGATAACTCCAATGAATCTGAATCTTCACATGATGAGAAGGATGAAAAATCCAATATGTTTTTCATGAAAAACACATATGAGGTAACTTTAGAATCTACGGTACATAATTCTTATTATTCTAGAGATGAATCTGATTCTAAAAATATAACAAATGAATAAATTTTTGAATATTAGAAAATTATTGAGGATACATGCAATGAATTGAAAGATAAATATATATCTCTCAAGAAACAACATGATCTTACTATTTATGTCGAATTTGAACTTACTATTGAAAAAGAAAATAATGCTCAGCTGGTCAATGAGAATAATGAACTTAAACTATCTAATGAGAAATTAAAGTAATATTTAGAGAGATTTAAAAATGGTAAAGATACCTTAGTCCAAATTCTGGTCAAAAAATTTTCTCCAAAGTATACTACTGGTATTGGTTATCAACCTGGAAAAATAAATTTTGTTAAAAACAATATTGTTTCAAAATCTGGAAAATTTGGTTTTGTGCCTAGATTTGAAAAATCTGCTGCAACTTCCAGTACTGGAACATCTTTTTCTACTTCAATTTTTCTGGACCAAATAAAGTTTATTTTTTGAATACTTTACAAACTGTTTATAGGAATCTCATGAAGAAAATTTCGGTTTCTAAAGATTTAATTACTAATGCTACTGGACCCAATCAAACCCAGGTACCAAAATCATTCCTTGTCTGATTCATTTTTGTAGGAATATTGTTTGAAAAGTTATTGTAAGAGCTTATGATACTTGGATAGTGGGTGCTCAATACATATGACATGGGACTATTTTAGATTCAAGAACCTTATCAAGATTGATGGTGGTCATGTCACCTATGGTGACAATGAAAAATGAAAAATTATTGGACTTTCCAAATCGGTAACACTAACTCAATTTTAATTTATAAAGTTTTTTTATTGATGGTATTAAGTACAATATTCTTATCATAACACAATTATGTGATTATGGATTTCATGTTAAATTTTTATTTGATGCTTGTAATGTTTTCAATTCCAAAAATGATTTAGTATTCACTGCTTTTAGAAATGAAAATATTTATACTGTGAATTTAGATTCTTTAGCATCTCAAAATGTTTCTTACTTGAGTTCTTTTCACAGAGTCTTGGCTCTGGCATAGGATATTAAGACACCAAAATATTCACTCCCTTAGAAATCTTACTAGAAGAGTACTAGTCAAGGATCTACCTAAACATTAGTTTCCAAATGACAAAGTATGAAATTCTTATCAAAAAGAAAAACAACATAAAATATCTTTCAAACTAAAGAAATTAGTTTCAACTTCTCAACCTCTTAAGTTGGTTCAAATGGATTTTTTGGACCATCTAGATTTTTTAGTTTATATGGAAATCATTATGTCTATGTTCTAATATATGACATTTCTAGGTATACTCAGACTTTCGTTTTAGCTCACAAGAGTGAATCTTGTTCATACTTCACTAATTATGCTAGAATGGTAGAAAACTTAAGTGTTATTAGAATTAAAACCTTAAGAAGTGATCATGTCTGTGAGTTTGAAAAACAAGAGTTTGAATGTTTTTTCTCAAAAAATGGCTATAGTAATAACTTATCTACTCCTAGGACACCTTAGTAGAATGTAGTTATAGAAAGATGGAATAGAACCTTACAAGAATTTTCTAAAACTATGCTCAATGATCATGACTTACCTGTTTATTTTTGGGAAGAAGTTATGAATATAACCTATTATATAATCAATAGAGTTTTATTTATACCTATTCTTAAGAAAACTACCTATGAATTGTTGAAAAATAGAAAACCTAATGTTAATTACTTTAAAGTTTTTGGTTGTAAAGTCTTTATCCTTAATACAAAAGATAATCTTGAAAAGTTTTCCTCCAAAAGTGATGAAGGAATTTTCCTAGGTTATTCAACCTCTTGAAAAGCCTATAGGGTCTTCATTAAAAGAGCCAAGTGTGTGGAAGAATCTATACATATTAAATTTTATGAAACAAATATACATGAACCTAAAAACTCCCAAGAAAATTTTGAGGATAATTTGTCCAATCTGAACATAAATACAAAACCTTCTGACTCAACTGTTAAGCAATCAGAAAAATCTTCCAATTTTTGAAAATATACAGACTCTGATCATAGTGAACCCAAGCCTATAGAAGAACCTAAAAAATATAATTTAACTCTTGTTAAAATAATTTTCAAATACCTCAAGTATACTACAAACTTAGAATTATTCTATCCTAGAGGACAACCTTTTGATTTAGTTAGTTATTTAGATTTTCATTTTGGTGGTTGTAAGTTAGATAGAAAAATCACCTCTGGAACATTTCACTTTTTAGAAAAGTCTCTAGTATCATGGTGTAGCGAAAAGAAAAATTATGTTGCATTTTCTACTGCCGAAGCTGAAAACATAGCTGCTGGTAGCTGTTGTGCTCTGATTTTGTGGATGAAACACACATTATTGGATTATAGATATCAGTTTAGGCATGTCCCTATAAACTGTGACAACAAAAGTGCTATTTACATTTCGAAAAATCCATTTTCTCATTATAGAACAAAACATATTGATGTAAGACATCACTTTTTGAGAGATCATTATCAAAAAGGTGATATAACTTTTGAATTTATTGGTACAGAACATCATCTTGCTGATATTTTTACTAACTCTTTAAATTCTGAGAGGATGAGTTACATCAGACATGAGTTTGGGATGATAAATTTTTGAGAACTCACCGATGATGACTCACCAACATGACTCGCCAATGATGTCTCACTGATGTGACTAACCGACATGTCTCACCAACTGATATTTAATTATTTCTCTGTCTAGAATTTGAAACGTCATTGTTTTATTTGTTTTATTTTATTTTAACCTGTATTTATTATTTTATGTTTTCAAATACCTAAGTGATAAAATTAAGGGTAGACCCAATACTTTTTACCCTCATACTCTTATTCTTAGACTCTTACCCTCAAACCTTTCTCTCTCAAGCTTCTACCTTTCTCTCTCAAATTGATCCCTTAAAACCTCACTCAATGGATTGTGTTAAGTACATTCTTCAAGGATCTAAGGATGAGTCACATCTGTCCAAGAAACAAAGAGGAAAATCTAGACATCCTTAGCCCAAACCTAAAATTATTCATCCATAACTCACAAACCATATTGTAACCCCTGAGAAGGAAGTATATTTAGAATGGTTGTTGTCCAGTAAGTCCCTTTTGCTGAATGTGTTGCAAACCCAAGGGTGGTTGGAGTGGTTCTTCAATAATGAGAGGCCATATTATCCGAGGCTGGTACATGATTTTTACTAGTATTTTGAGTTTATTCTAGAAGGATCTAAGGTATTTTGGATAAAGTCGATAGTGGATGGAAGGAGAGTGTCATTTTCATCCAAACATTGGGAAGAATTATTAAAGGTACCCCATGAATGTGTTTGTGATGACCATCAGGGAAGTTCTCCTCTGAAAAGTGACCTCTTTATTTATGAGGCATATTTGGATGAGTTGAAAAGAAATAGAGAGCATAGGAGACCTATAACTATAGATCTCGATGGTGAGTGCATGATTTTGTTTAAATTCATCCAGCATCAGTTATGTCCCAGGAAAGGGGACTTTGCTTCTCTTATGTTTCAGGATGTTTACCTGTTGTATCTATTAAAGAAAGGCTATAAGTTAAATTTGTGAAAATATCTAATAGTTCATATTAGTGAAATGATTGATCCCTATTGCAATACAAACTCTTTATTTTATCCTAGAATTATCTCTTCCATGTTGAAGGATAAAGGATTTTTAAATGAAGGTAAAGACATAGTCTATGCTTGTGATGGTTTTTGTCTCAACAAAGCTATTTTTAAGAGGATGAAAATAAATTATAATCCATGGAAGAAGATGTGGTTTGAGGATAATGAAATGATTTATGAGAAGTTTGATCCTGTTGAGCATACTTCAAGGCCAAGGAACATGGTTGATCCTGGTCTAGGACTAGATGAAGTTGGTGAGTAATCTGATGAAGATGTGGCTAAAGAAAATCAAGGAAATGAATCTCCTATAAATGACAGGAGTGATCCTGACACTGTTGATAGTCTATCAAGGATGTATTATGGTCCTAAAATCCCACCTAGACCTCTAACTTATAAGGAACTAAACCTACCTAAGAATGATAGTGATGAGACAGAAGAGTCCGAGAATGATAAGATGAGAGTAGATCTAGTAGTGAAGAATAATCTGGTGAAGAAGAATGAAGTGGAAGTGAAGAAGATGATGAATATGGAGGTGAGGAAAATGATGCAGAATCTAGAGAGGATGATGTAGAAAGTGATGATTTAGATAGTGAATAATATCATGGTAATGATGACCAAGGTCATGGTGAAGATATTATTGATCTAACCCTACATCTTATTGAACACAAGAATCCTACTGATCCTACATTAGTAGAAAAAAAACCTATTGTGGAATCCCATGAGTCTACTGAACTGATTTTGATTGAGGAAAGGACTCCTGATGCTCATGTCGAACTAGAAATGGTTGAAGAGAGAGCTCCTGCTATCCCTGTTTAGGAAGAAGTTCAGGCTGTAAGGGATGTTCACATGACTCCAATGAGGGAGTTGGTTTATTCAATAAAGATTCCATTAATTGATGGGGAGAGAGAATCTAAAGGAGCTAAAGTTGATTTGTTTTCTCCCTTGGATGATATTGTTGTACTTGTATGGAGGAAGGACCCAGGGTATGTGACTCTAGGTTTGGACTACCCTAATACAGAGGATAGGGCTCCGGCTCCTACTCCTATGGTTGGTTCATAACCTATTGAGTATGTCACCAAATATGATTTTAATGACTTTAAGGAAGAACTGTTGGCTGTTATTCGATCAACCCCTTCATAGCCACCTGCTCCAGTTTCCATAATTAATGAAGAAGATGCTGATTTGATTACTCAAAGAGTTGTATCTCAGGTTGATCCAAGTTTTATCTCACTATTGGAATCCATTTTCATAGATAATAAAAAAAATGGGAAATGAATTGGTTTCTATAGTCTTTCCCATTAACAAGTTGAAAATTGAATATAAAGAATATTTGGATAGAGTTATGAAAATCTTTGAAGATACATCTTCATAGTCTTCTGAGGATGATTCTCCTCCTCCTTCAACTCTTGATCTCACCATTTTGAAGTTTGTTGTCAAAGATGCAGTGAATGATGCTTCCACATCAGCTACTCCTCTATATCTAGCTCTTGATTTAACTCAGTTGTGATCAGATATTAGAGATATAGTGTAAGGTGTCTCAAGATCAACTACTCCTATTTCTCACTCTCCAGATATTGAGATGGTCATACATGTGATTAGAGAGGAACTTAAGACTATAATGGGTAGCACTAACCATTAGAGTATCTCAAAAATCAGGCAGAATTGTGATCATATTTATGATATGGTAAAGTTTTATTCCATTGGTGCAAAAAATTCTCAAGAATAAATTACACTAAAAGTATATTTCTATTTCAAGAAAATTTACACCAAACACCAGTTGAACAACCACTTCAAATATTTGGTGGATAATTTTCAGCTACCTCCAGTGACTCAGGCATTCAAAGAGCAAGTTAGTTAGTTAAAAGAGTTTACTCCTACCCTTGAGAATTTCATGGAAAATTAAGATTATTTTGAGAAGTCCATGACCTATGGTGGTGAGATCATCAGAGACTTCGTTAATTTACTCAAACTGTACCTACACCATCACAACACAACTATTGTTTCTCCTCCTACCACTCCTCCTAGACTAGTCCTACCTCCTTCCACCTCCTATTCTTCCACCATTATCTCACCTTTGACCATGACTCCTACTCAAGCTCTCAGTCAGATTAGACCTATCATTCAATAGGAACTCACAAGATCTTCTTCCTCTTCTAGACCCAAACTTTCTCCTTTAATCTTCATAGGAGTTCCTCTACCTTCCCTCACTATCCATACCGATCCTCTAACTACTACATCTAATCCTTTTTCTCCTCCCTCCTATACTTATGATAAAGGCAAGGAAGTGATAGACTCTATTTTTCCCAATAATTAGCTGGATCAATTTTTAATATAAATTTCATGTACTCTTTTTTGTTTCACTATTTGTGTTGTCCCTTGTACTACTTGATTAATGGAATGCCCTTTGTACTTTCTGCTCCTTGTTATTTGTGTTATTTTCTTTTTATTTAATGTTTCCTTTTTTGATAATCCCAAAGGGGGAGAAATAAATAACATCTCTCTCAGGGGGATCTTAATATTAAGCTTAAGATTAATCTTAAGATTAAAAGGGAATATATAATTGACAAAGACAATTTAACAAATAATCCTATTTTATCAAGTAATTTTTACTTATATTTATTTTAAACTTTCTTCTCAATAATCTTTGTACTGTGTTAAGTAGATTTTTGATCTGATCATCATAGATCAATTCAATTATTTTGGTATATAATTCCATGATTTGTGATCATCAAAAAGGGGGATATTGTTGGAATCCTCTAGTTTTAATGATCACAAATCATTCTTAACCATTCTATTTCTGATTTATTAAGATACATTGTGTTTAATCATGTTCAAGTATAATTTTAACCTATGGTGTTAGTGTTTACATAATAAGGTAGAATTATAGATTTTAGTTAAGTATGAGCTACCATTACTTGTCCTACCAATAGAAAAGTTATCGATACATGAGCTACTAATGAAATAAACTACCAATAAGCTGAGTCACCAATAGAGCGACTTAGAAAATTTTATATGTATGAGTCACCGATAGATTGAACTACTGATGTCCGACCTATCAATAGAGTTACTCACTAACACTCCGAATTTTTCTAAGAAAGATCTACCGACAGTTGAGCTACTGATGCATCACCTACCGACAGTCGAGCTACCAACACATCACTTACTGACAATCGAGCTACTGATAGCTTGATTGAATGATGTAAGTTTGACCTAACAATAGAAATGACCTACCAATAAAATGAGACACTAATAGAATGATCTACTGATAGCACAAGACACCGACACATTGAGTCACCGATGACCTGTTTATTAAATTCGAACTTACCTCTAATGGTCATATTTATGAAATTTAGTAC
The DNA here is from genome assembly GCA_963277665.1 of Viscum album. NCBI lineage: Eukaryota > Viridiplantae > Streptophyta > Magnoliopsida > Santalales > Viscaceae > Viscum > Viscum album. The sequence continues at coordinate 1,488,885,748 of OY728139.1, read as the reverse complement.
CTCTTATTATATTAATGAGCCTGTATATCTTTTATAGACAACATTTAATGGTGTCAGAGACTATTACGATGTGTGAGGTACAAGAGAACATGCTTCTTGTCTGTTTAAAAGGAATATATGGGTCAACAAGAAAAAGTGAGAGAAAGAAGCGATCTGGAAGGAATACATAGAGCTGTTCACACACCTTAGAGAAAAATACAATAACTTCCTACTATGCTTACACAAGGATACTCTAAGAACCAAAAGACCGAAAATCTCTACAGAAATTACTTAGAAGTAAAGAATACTTCTAGGATCACTATGAATAGAAGATAGAAGCAAACAACATCTCTGTGTTTTGCTATTTGTTTCTGGAAGATGAATCTAACTTCACTTATATCATTATGAAGGAGTCTAGAGGCTTCTTAGAACATCAAACAGAGCATTATAAACTATTATTATCTTTTTTATCAACCTTTGAATATTATTTACATTTCAAGCAGTGTGTGTATCTCTGTTTAACAAACACACACTGACTCCTGTCCTAAACTGGAAGATACATAGATATCTTTACCAACCTATATTTTTCCACTTTACATTCCCATGGATAACAATTTAAGAGGTACCTGTGTGACCTGTTTTTCTGTCTGTTTGTTTTGTACTCCCACTTATATTGTGGAAGAGGTCTAGTGAACTAGACAATTTGTATACTGTTGTTACCCCAATCCAGGGAATGGATCAAGTTTATTTAATTTAAACTGCTTGGTTGTAGGTGATCACTAAGTGAAGAGGATTAGGTATCATCTTGAGACTAAACCAATCATTTAATTATGCTGTATGGTTTCAAGTTTTGTTTTCTTTGTTCTTATAACCATTTCAAAAAACCTAACTCTACTTTTATAGTTAATATTAGATTGTTTTTATATTAGAATTTGTTTTAGTATACTGATTTCAAAAGATAGAATAATACTGTATATTGTTTTGACTAAGAATTAATCAATATTTAAGAAATATTTGGAATAGAAAAATCTGTTATAAATCTTCTAATTTGGTTAACTGGCTAGTATTTGTTTTGAAATTGGGGTATTTTGAAATAATATTTTTTAGATAGAATTTTTTATAGGAACTCAATTCACCCCCTCTTGAGTTTTATACTCCGACCAATAACCCTAATGTATATCTAGCATCAAACAATGGATCATGTGTTTCAATATTGGTGAAAAGTTTGTCCTGTGTTTTCTCACCCTATTCTTGACCGGAATTGTTGTGGTTCTTGTGTTTCAAACATGGTCAAAAGTCGATCCATACTCTCCAGTCTCCCCATTATCTAGATCTTGAATGTCTCACCACCTTTCCATTCCCTTGTATCGTAGTGTAATTCCATAACCTTGGTGCCACCCTTTAGGCATGATTCTACATGTTTGGAAGACCCACTGTACCATTCATTGTTTCCCACACCGAGCATGGATCATGTGGTCTTAGGAGTTATAGAAGGGTGTGTACTGATGTGGTCAAGTTATAGAAAGAAACTCATGGTATAAAATCTATGATCTTAAACTAGGATTCCATGTCCAAGCATGACTTTAAACTGTGTGCACATCCCTTACAGTGTGGTGCAGGACCCTTGGTCTGTATTCACATCAACATTCGTCCATTTCCTAATACTTGTGTGGTATGTAAGCCTCTTTTGTACCATTCACATTGGGTTTATTTTCTCTGTTCCACACAAATAAACTTGGAATAAACATTTCTATGGTCCATTCAATAAGAATTTAAACTATTTTCCAGGTTCCAGGCCATATGACGTTAAAATGTGTGAAACTTCCTAGCCACATGATGTTAAACTGAGGTATGCATCCTGATAACTTGACATTAAATTGTACCATGCATCTTCCTAACTATATGATGTTAAACTAAAGGTATCGGGGTGCTCATTGGAAGCTAGTGGGCTGAGCATTTAATTTTTTTTATCATCAAGATGATGAGACTTGTCATCTCCAATGATCTAGGCCTTGATACGGTCCGAGGATATCGTGTAAATTATTTAAAGCACTAAAATAAACCGAATACATAACTTTTTCAATATGAAGCTGTGCTTGACATCTTATTGTTAATGAAAATCATTTCTTGAAGGGTCCAAAACTGAACCCCTCCAGATCATCCAAATGTGCTTAAAAAAATAGTAGGAACGTCGATCGACGAATTCCGGGTGCTAGCACAGAGATCCGAAGAAGCCTTCGATGTCCTGACAATCACCACTATCCTATACCTTGTATACTTAAAGGCTTCTTGGATCATTCTCCTAAAGAGAGACACACACTCTATAGATAACGAGAGGAGAGAGAATCTATCATTCTAAATGCATGAATAATACATGGAATGAGCCTCTCAACTACTATTTATAGTGGAAGCTCTAAATATTCGAAATGGGTTCCTAGCCCCCATATATTTAATGTCCACTATATTAGCAATAAATAAACAATTATAATGAACTAAACTACTTAATAAAAATTATTTATTATTTTATCACATACCTGTAATATATATTAAACATATTATGTGATAAAATATCGAGTCATTTAACTTGACACGTCTTTCCCGCTTAATATTAAATGAACCTAAAATATTAAAATAATATTCATTCGATTAATATTATTCCTTGTATTTACCTAAGTTTTAAATAATTTTAATAAATAAATTTAGACTAATTATTCTTTACTTAAATAATATGAATTTATTTATTTATCATTGATTGATAACTTTGACAACACTCGGACCCTGTGGTGGGGCCCACCATATCCAATATAAATATTCAATAAAATAGGGAAGAATGTTGACTACGCTATTATTTTTGACCCTCTAGGACCTTATCTTGATAGAAATGAATAAAATCCATAGACCAATGGTAGAGTCTAGAAACCCATCAAGACCCCTAAAGAGATAATGATTATCATAATAACGATAACCAACCTACAAACACGTATCGTGTAATATAATCTATTTTTCTTTAAATGTATTATAAAGTTGGACACACACTCATGTCATCATCCTTTTCTTACTCTATTATTTTTTTATCCAACTGGATAGGTTTACCTTAGACTACCATGATCATGGATTTATCAAGGTACTACCATCCTGATCAACCAGGTCTGAGATATATAACTTTCTTAAATTGGAAGTGATAAATCCTTTCTTGACCATTCAACCAATTTCATACCACCAATGACACACCCAACATAAGATAACTCACCACAATTTCATTATAATAGTTTTTTTCTTGCATCAAAGTACATGATAAAATGGAATACATTGGAATTGATCTCAAGTCAGGAGACCATTAGAAATTTCCATAGATTAGAACATCTAGTGAACCCAAAACATGTGGTGTTTTTATTGGCGGTTTTTTCCTGATGATATCACTACTAGAGATAATAAATTGAGTACTTCATGATAAGAAGTCTCAATTCTTATGATCCCCCAACACCTGATAGTAAAACATCAATTGTGTCTAGTCAGTAAGATGTATTTAGACCATATGACATATATTTAAGATTAATGTCATAGTATCTTGAGGTTCTTATTATAGCCTAATATTTTCTATAACCTTTTTATATAATAATTAATTTTTGGAAATTACCATTAAATAGTAGACGTATAAATATCTACACTACAATGGTAAGAAAACAACATGCATATCTCATTGTATACATGATATTGTAATCAAAAGTACTGTTCAAGTTGGGTCTAGGGAACTCACTATTACAACACTCCCACTTACACTAGAGACAACTTGCTAACATACCTTGTTATCTCTCACATGATAAAGATCATGTTTCTGCTGAGTCACGACTTTAGTTTCTAGGTCTGCCACATTTCTATCGAGTGGCTATTCTTCTATATGCGACTTCATCTCCTTGAGTAAAACTTATCAAGAGATGGTTTCCCTGAGTATATCCCTTTTTTCCACTATCTTAACTTGACATATTGTTATTAATAATATCATAATTTATCTTATCATAATCCTTTAGTTACTAGGTGTGATTCCAATAATTGGAAAAAATCATTGTGTTTAACCACTTCTTAGCTGCCATGGAAGCTGAAACATACTCGATATTTGTAGGTATGGATACCACTTACTTATATGATCTTGTCTCTCTCATCACATTAGCCTTATTGTGATATTAGATCACATGGATCTGAGGAAGACTAGTTTGTTTCCACTAAAAAATTAGTATCCTTTATTCTCCACTTACTAGGTACATATCTTTTGTACTTTCCAAAGTACAAATGGATAGTTCTAACTGATTCACTTGAAGTGCTCCTTGAAATAATTGATATCTTCATACTATAAAGTTCATCTTCACAATATAATTTTTTTAAATATCATGGCATATGTGATTGATCCATCATTGAAGTGTATGATACCGAACACACCACTTTAATCTCCTCCTATGTCCTAGACATGTTAACCTGGAGAGATTATTCCATGTGACATTGGTAAAAATTCTACTCTTGAATTGTTCAAACTTGTATTTTACAATACCATGTCACTATATGTATGGTTGAATAGGTCCAAGATACCATTAGATCTATCTCAGTAGATCCTGTTTCCTAGAACTGAGGTTGCAGAGAATAACTTTAATTTGTTCTTAACTAACTTGAAAACCAGTAACTATTTTCCATATGTTACTAAACATATTTTACCTGGAAAATAATGGCGCTCCCACTAACCTCTAGTATACACATGAAAAATATTCATTCCAATTGAATATTCTATGAACCTATTTATTTCTTCAATCCTAAACTTGATTTTAGTAACTTGCAACCTTTATTAGAATTTTATGACATGAACATCCCTTTTTGATTGCACCAAATAGACACCTTCCATGAAAATTGATATTAACATCCAATTCGCAATAAAAATATCATAGATATTAGCTATGAAAAGAAAACTTCTAATGGATTTCGGCATAATGACTTGGTGTAACCAATCAATACTTATTGGAACTATGCTTGTACCATCCACGTATCATCTCTGTTGAATACCCATCACAATATTCATAATAGTAAGCCCCTTTTAATTATGATACATGGAATCCATTATTTAATTTTAATTGGTCTTTACAATCTTAGATAATTTCTATATATTTCTTAATTATAGGAATTATTATTCTCAATGAATAATTTATCACCGACCAGAGTGAATACAAAACTATCACTATGGTTTTAACCTTCCTACGAAGTATGTGTCTCTGAAACATTCTTGTTCTACATGCACTTGTGGAACTAGTTCCTATGCCAACTACATATGCATCTTAAGCATTGACTGAACCTAAGTCAATATGGCTCCCACTATCTCTAATAGAGATGTGAACCCTTATATAAATTTATTCTATCACTTTACTACCAATTTTCTATCTTAGTTATTTACTTAATATCCTGAGAAACTTGTAAGTTGATTACAATTGATGCACAATGTGTTTGTACTTGATTCAAGTTTGTTTATATCCTAATAATTTTTTTCATCTAAACACATGTTGTTATGAAATAATGGATTTCCATCACAATAAAACTATTATGATATCCATTATTAATTATAGTTGATATAAGGTTATGGGATATCTCTGTTATTTGTGAAGCATGACGTGAAATATACTGGAAGTTTCTAAAAGTTGCAACATTGATACTCCTTACATCATAAATTTGATGTATAAAATGCACGTTTAGGAATTTATCCATGCCAAATTTTTTTGATCAATGTTAAAGTGTCATATTATATCATTAATCCTCCTTATTAACATCAATGTCATGATGTGGATAAGGTAATGTGTGTTTAGGAATTTCCCCATGCTAAATTATATTGATCGATGAATGCTTGGTCAAGATATTCTTTGACATACTGGCCTGAAGCAACTCATATCTTCTAACCATTCATATACTCTACTTTACCATTCCGTAATTACTTAAAGGAATCTTATGAAGTATATATATACCACTATCTTACCCTTGGAATAGTTTATGCTCTCTAGATGAACCATTTTCGAAAGCTTTGTGGCATACCTTTATTTATAAAGGTTTCTTTGTCCAAATTAAACACATCAATAATACAAAAGGTATTTAGCTGTACCAAGCCTAAATACCAAACTCGGTATATCCTTGAAATCCACTTTTAGTTTTACTTGAAAAATATTTATCTTTTCACAACTGGGTAAATAAGTTTTAAATTTTAGATTCATCAATTATTGCCTATGATTCAAGTATTACTGAATTATTAGTTGAGTATGCAACACTACAAACAACATTCATTCCTGAATCTGGAATAATGTATACTAGTTTCCAATAGACACATGAGATAAATGTTTTGGTTATACTCAATAAAATTTCTACTTGAATCATCTACTTATTAACCAGAAGTTGTGTTCTTCTCACCACTGTCTTAGGAATCACCTTTTCTCAGCTGCTTGGAGCATACACCCTACTTATTGTAACATTTCTATACTTGGTTTTCATATTTAAATACACATATGTGATTGAAATATTGTATTTTATACCACGAATCATGTTATAAACATTAAATTTTATATTGATTAATATACACTAAAGAAGAAGTGGGTACTTATTCAATTTAGTTCGTTGCATTTAAACTTCCATAGAATTATTTAATGTTATGCGATTCAAATAACCTCCTATTTAATAAGAAACCTCATACTTTGAAGGAAATTGAGAATGTGTGGTGTTACACTTTCATCTGGCCTTTTTCACTTTTTTTTTCAACTTATTCACCAGATTAATTGAAGATTAGCCTGTCTTTAATATTCTTATTTATTGGTGAACCTTACCTAAAAGGTAATGAAGAATTTACTCCATCATATTTGTTTGATTAACTTAAAAGAAACTAGAGTATTTGGGTGTAAGAGTGGGATGAATTGAAAGATTATGATCTGTCTTTCATAATTACACAAAGCCAGTGTAATTATCACCCATTCAAATCTCGTTTCACTTTCTCCTTATAAACTTCTCAAAGACGAGACTACATGTTATATCATGTATGTACTGATGTAGTGACCACAAATAACATCAGATGTTGATGATAACATAATGAAATAACCATCATATGCATCATACATGTGTATCCTTTAAGAAATTTTACACCCTCTTTTCCTGAGGTAGTTTTTAACAGGTATAGGGACACCAACACCTTAAATTTATGATATCGTAGTATTATTCACAAGAACCTATACTACACTTGGGAATTTGTGATAGTTTGGACAATAGGTTTGTCCAATATTTATCACAGTTTATCTTGTGGTATTACTTTAAATTTTCTATAAAAATAAAATTCTAGTAGATTTGAACTTTTATCTTGATTACTGATTTAGAAATTACCGATTACTTTAATAATTAAATGTCTCACAGTATTTTATCGAATTCGAAGAACCCTTTGTACTAGAATCAAAATACTCTATCACTTGAGTATTCTAGTGGAAAGGATCCCTGAACATCTCCTCATATTCTACAAGATTTTCCTATGTCACTACTTGGAGGGTTCAAGGTAGGCATTTGGTTGACCAACCACATTAACTCACGACTCATTGATATGTTGAGTGAAGTCCAAACATCTAAAATCATGAATTGATTTACTCAACGCTTGCCTCTAAAATTACAACAAGCTAGATTTGACTAATTCTTTGCTGAAACTTTAGTTAAGTCAACTCATCAATCTCATAAGAACGCCTCGGTAGTAAGAGGCACCCTCAACTTTGGCACGAAGAGCACCCCAAACACCCGGTTTTGTTCAAATTTGAATGATGGAAGGAAGTTAATGACTTAATATTTCTTTGAGGGGTTTTCTTGTTATTTTTATCTCAATGAATGTAATCAATTTCTATTAATCTTGGTCATCTATGTTGTCTCTCTCACAACTGAATATTAATTTCAAAACATTAACCGTTTCTTTATGAATTTTATTATTTATTATTTTATATATTTTCCCACTATTATAAAATAAATAAAATAATAAATAAATTCATAAAGGAAATTAAACTACCCAACTAGTCTTGAGCATAAAAAATGACCTAGGGGAATCATACTAGAGTCGTCGCTTGACTCGTTATGAAGCTTTCCCCCGTCAAGTATGTCCACTGCTCATTTGGATACCGCCTCGTCTTGGTAGGGTCCACATCACGTCTAGAGTACCATCTCATCTTGGTGGGGTCTGTGTCACATCTTGCACCATCTTGGTCCAAGTACAAGAAAATTTTCTCGCAGACAAAGGGAACTAGAGGTGTAATGTACATCAAGTAAATTTGGACATGCATGTAATTATACAAATTGACCAAAAATAAACGATGATGCGCAGATTATTAATTTATTAACTACTTATTACAATCATCACATGCATGTAATAAATAAATAAATAAATAAATGCAGACATACACAAGTCGAGGCTCTAGACCAGTAAGTGAGTATAATTAAAGTGCAATAAAAAATAAATTGAAATAAATAAGTATAAGGGTTTTAATTAAATTAAATGAATTAAATAATTCAAATAATTTAATTATTTTCGATGCACAATTAATTTAATATTAATTCCGAAAAATAAATAAATAAATAAATTTAATTTAGAACCAAAATTAAATTAATTTTCTCAAGGGAATTAAAATTATCATTCTAAACCAAAATTAATATATTAATTAATATAATTTAATACTAATATTAAATGAATTAAACTAATTAATTTTGATAACCGAGCCTTGAAACACTGCTCTATCCGATTTCGGGTCATGCCGAACCTACGTAGACCCGTAACGGGTTGGGAAAAGCCTGTGTTGGGCTATTCTAGGCTAGGCAGGTCCGCCCAGACTTGTTCCAAGTTGGGCAGACCCACCTAAGCCACTATTGGGATGACTTGGGTCCGAAAGAAACAAGGCAGGTACCACCAAGGCGCGCTGGTCACCCGATCAAGTTACGAAGGCCATCAAATGCTGGATCTGGTAGGATCCTATCAGCTTAGGCACGCCAGAGGTGGCGCCCCCAGATCTGGGCGGCGGTTGCATGGTGGGAGACTGGTTAGGTCTGGCTGACAGAAGTCCTCATGGGGTTGATGGCCGTTGGCGACAGACTAGATGAGACAAAAGTGAACCGACCCTCGATGGGGGTTTTGATCCAACAATGATGAATGGTAAATGTGGCGACGACAGATGTCTATGGAGGTAGCAACACCTGGTATGAAGGGGTTTTGACTGGGAGAAGAGGCGTCATTGGATATTCTTATCTACGGACATGTGTAATGGTCTCCTGACTTGAGATAATTGCCAATGTGTGACATTTGATCACATAATTTTATGAAAAGAAAAAACAACAATGGGTTTGATCTTTGTTCATACCAGTACGCTTACACTAATGTGTTCTAAGCCATGGTGGTGTAATTACAAGAGTATTGGAATCCATTCGAACATTCCATCACTCCATTCCCATGCTTCGCATGCCCCTTATTTGGATCCTTATCCCCATCCATGTCTGAAGGGACCCTTTAATGGTTTGGTATCATGCCATTTTATCTCACCTAATATTTTGGGCCAACATCCTGGAAAGCTTCAAAATAAATTTTGATACAGGTTCCGTGTTTCGAATATGGTCAGCAGTCAACCCTTTTTTTTGTCCCCATCCCAGGCTAGGGGTATGGATGTTGTGTTTCAAACATGGTCAATAGTTATCCTATGTCTCTATACCACTCTCCTCCTGTTCCAAATTTTGGGAATTATGATTCACACTTCTCACTCCCCTTATTGTAATATAATTCAACGCCCCTAGTATTATCCTGTTCGTGCATTAGAACATGTTGGAAAAGTAACTTGGCTATTCTAGGAGTCCTGTTCTCCAACTACAGCCTCTCTCAACCTAAACACTCTTGGTGTTCAATCAATAATAGCATACCCCGAGTGTTTAATGTTTATCTGACACTCTCATATAAATGAGCAGTCATGTGGTTGTCCCTTGTTTATTACACTGGGCATGATCCACGTGATCTTAGGGATTGATCATTGGTTGTCTCAAAAAATATGATCAAAGTGTGATAATTAAAGAGTTAAAATAAAAATTTCCTTCTATGCATGAAAGTTTCAAAAGAAAACAAGCAAGTTATAGCAGTAGTAGGGGACATCCACATGTTGGAGCCTCTTATGAGTCTTAGAAAAACTACCCCTATGGATCTGCTCTGGTGATCAAACGTCGTAGCTCCACCAACCATTGGAGTGTGACCTCTAGGGTTTTATGATACTTCATAAGATCCTTTTCCTCCTCATTAGCTTTCGAACAAAGCCAATATCTCTGATCTGTTCCTAATGAAGGTACCTGGGCCCGCAACGAAAGCCAGTGGGCCAAGTATTGTAAAATATTTATCGACGGAATGACGAAACTTGTCTTCATCAATGATTTGAGACCCAGTATGGTCTGAGGATCTCACATAAATTAAGAGAGCACAAAAATAAAAATATGAACCTACCTATTCAGATCTGAATCTGCGATCGACTATAGATCATCGATGACGATCATTTCTTGATGTATCCATAGAAAAAACCCTCTAAATCATCCACACAAGCTTCAAAAATCTGTTGGAATGTCGATCATCAAATTCTATGTGCTAGGATGGAGATCCGATGATGCCTTCGATGCTACGACGATCACCACGATCCTCTAAATTTGATTCTTGAAGGCGGAACTTGGATCAACATTTGAGAGGGAGAAACTCTATCTCTCTATAAAGAAGGAGGTGAGAAAGGATCTCATTCATAAATGAATGAATAGTCAGTTGGGAGAGAGACTCTCTCTCTATTTATAGTGGAGTTTCTAAATACCTAGTTGGGTTCCCTGAACCCCGTTTATTTAATGTCCACTCAATAATAATTATGACAAACTAAACTGCACCATATTATTATTAATAATTTATCACATAATTGTAATATATATAAAATATATTATGTAATAAAATCGATCAATTTAATACGACTCATTATTCCCACTTAATATTAAACAAAACTTGAATATTAAAATAATATTCATTCGATTAATATTTTTCTTATACTTACTTAACTTGTAAATACTTTAAATAAGTTCAATATCAATTATTTATAACTTTAATAAAAATTAATTTATTAATTTATTTGGCGATCGATACCTTGGACAAAAATCGGACCCTATGGCGGGGCTCACCATGTCTAATATACCTATTCAACCGAATAGGGTGGATTTTTGAATATGCTATTGTGTGTGACCCTCTAGGCCCTTATCTCAATAGTAGTTAATAAAATCTATAGACCAAGAGAGGAGTCTAGAAACCCATCAAGACCCCTAAAGAGCTTAGGATAGTCGTAACAATGACTACCAACCTACAAACACTGACTATGTACTATAACCACTTTGACTTTAAATATCTCATAAAGCAGGACTCACACTTATGTCATCATCATTTTATTTCTTTATTATTTTTTGATCTAACCAGTTGGATTTACCTTTCAACTAATTTTTCCAAATACTTATGAAGGTAGCACCATCTTGATCAACCAGGCTTGAGATATAGAACTTCCATAACATGGAAGAAAAAAATCCTTTCTTGACCATTCAACCAATGTCATACCACCAACGATGCACCCAACACAAGCTACCTCACAACAATTTCAATATCATGGTTTTTTCCATGAATCAAAGTACACAATCAAGTGATACACACCAGTAATGATCTCAAGTCAGGAGACCAATACACATGTCCATAGATAGAAAAAACCAATGAAATCCAAAACATGTGGTGTTCTTATTGGTGGTTCTGTCCTCATGATATCACTACTAGAGATCACTAAGTGTGAAATTCATGAAAAGAAGTCTCAATTATTATGATCCCACATCATCTGATAGTCAAACATCTATTGTGTCCTATCAGTAATATGTATCTAGACCTTATGAATTTTGTTTAAGATTAATGTCATTGTATCTCGAGGTTCACATTATAGCCTGGGATCTGCTATAACATTTTGATACAATAATTAATCTAAGACATTAACATTAAATAGTGGATGTAAAAAAGTATAAATTATAATGGTAAGAATACATCAAGTATTACTAACTATATACACGATATGGTAATCAAAAGTATTGCATAGTTGGGTCTAGGGAAACCACTATTTCAACACTCCCACTTTCACTAGAGCTAACTTTCTAACCGTACTTGTTGGATATTCACATGATAAAGATCATGTTTCTACTGAGTAATGAATTTATCTGCTAGGTCTTCCATATTTCCGCTGCATGACTATTCTGCTATATGTGACCTCATCTTCTTAAGTATAACTTCTCAAGAGATGGTATCCCCGAGTATATCATTTTCCCCCTATCATAACTTGACATATTGGCTAGTAAGAATATCATAATTTACATTATGACAATGCTTTACTTAGTAACTGAGATTCCAAGAACTGGAAAAAATCACTACATTTATTAAATGCTTCTTAGCTGCCTTAGAAGCTACAACATACTCCGAATTTGTAGGTATGTATACCACTTGATTTTATGATCTTGAACCGCTCATCACTTTAGCCTAACTATGACACTAGATCAAATTTATCTAAGGAAGACTAGTTTGTGTCCCACAATAACTAGTATTATTTCTTCTCCACTTACTAGGTACATATCATTTGTACTTTCCAAAGCACAAGATAATAGTTCTGAATGCTTCTCTTGTAGTGCTCCAAGATATAATTGATATCTGCCTACTATGAAGTATATCCTAGAAATATCAATTATTATACATATCATGGAATATATGATTGATCCATTTCTAAAGCGTATGGAACTCAAATCACAACTTTAATCTCCTACTATGTATTGAACATGTCAACCTGGAGAGAATATTCCATCTGACATTGGAAATAATTCTTAACTTTAATTGTTCCAACTTGTATTTTTCAATACCATGTCACTATATGTACGATTGAATAGGTCCAAGAAACTATTAGATCCCGTTCCCTAGAACTTTGGTTGATACTTTAAGTTAATCACTAGAGAATTACTTTCATCATGGTCTTAACTAACTGTAAGACCAATATCTATTTTCCATATGTTTCCAAACATATTTCTCTTGGAAAACTATGGCGCTCTCACTAACCTTTGGTAAACACATGACAAAGATTCATTACAAATGAATTCTCTAAGATATTGTTGCTTACATTAATCCAGAACTAGATTTCAGAAACTTGTAACCCTTATTGGCATCATATTATGTCATCATCCCTTTCTAGTAGCATTTTTTAGACCCCTTACACAAAATTTGATCTTGACATGAAATGTCCAAAAAAATGATCTTAGAAGTTTGCTACAACAAGTAAAATTTTAATGGATTTAGGCATACTGACTTGTTATAACCAATCAAGCCTTATTGTTACAACACTTGTACCATCCATGCATCAATTCACTTGAATACTCACTATAGTATTCAATTTATAAGCCCCTTTTCATTTTGATACATGAAATCCATTATTGAATTTTATTAGTCTTATCAATCTTAGATAATTTTCATATACTGCTTACTTATAGGTATTATTTTTCTCAATGAATAATGTATCACCGAACATAGTGAATATAAAACCATCACCATGGTTTTTAACCTTCCTATGAAGTATGTGTCTCTGGAACACTCCTCTTCCACATGCACTCATGGAACTTGTTCCTATTCCTACCATTTGTGCATCTGAAGAATTGACTAAATCCAAGTCAATATTGCTCTCACTATCTCAAGTAGATATGTGCACCCTTTATAGAAATGAAATCCAACACTTGAATAAAACTTTTATATATTAGGGATTTAGGTAATAACCTAAACAACTATTAGGATAATCACTTAGATGCACCATATATTTAGATTGATGCATGTTTGTTTTTATCTTAACAAACGGTTTGCATCGAAACACATGTCCTATGACATAATGGATTTCCATCATACTATGAATCGTATTATATCCATTTTTCATTTTTAGTTGTCATATAAGTTATGGGATTTCACCATTATTTGAAAATCACATATTGAAATATAATGGAAGTTTCTTCAAGTGGTAACATTGATACTAATTACATCATAACATTAATGTATAACATGTGCATTTAGGAATTTCTTCATTCTAAATGTTTATTAATCAATGTTAATATGAAATAATCATCATCAATCCTACTTATGAATATCTATGTTGTGATGCAGATAAGGTAATGTGCGTTTTGGAATTACTCCCTGCTACATTATCATGATCAATGAATTCTTTGTCAAGATATTCTTTGGCATCCTGATCCAAAGCACCTTATATCTTTTGACCATGCTTATACTTCACTATCGCATTCCTTAATATCTTAAAGGAATATTATGAAGTATGTTTACCACTAGATTTCCCTTGAAATAGTTTACAATCACTTGTTGAACTCATTCCAACAGCTTTGTGACATACATTTATTTATAAAGTTTTTTTTATCCAAACTAAAGACATTGATAATACCAAATGTGTTTAGCTGTACCAAGACTAAATACCATACTGGGTATATCCTTGAAATCCACTTTTAGTTTTCCTTAATAAATAATTATCTTTCAAAAACTGGGTAAAAAAATTGTATTTTTATATTCATCACTTATTGATTATGATTCATGTACCACTGAACTATTTTTTGAGCATGTGACACCAATAACAACATTCATTCCTAAACTTGGAATAATGTCACATTATGTACATAGAAAATTTGAGGTAAATGTTTTGGTTATACTCAATAACTTGTTCAGCTAGAGTAATTCACTTGGCAATAAGAATTTATGTTTTTCTCACTGCTAACATAGGAATCACCCTTCCTCAACTACTTGGAGAAAACACCTTACTTATTGTAATGTTTATATACTTTCTTGGTTACTATATTTTAATACACATATGTGAAAATAATATGGTATTTAATATGAATAAGTATATCAGAAACAATACATTTAGTTGATGAATATACACTGAAGAAGAAGAATATTATTTCTTATTCAATTCAGTTCATTGTGTTTTCAACTTCCATAAATTTATTTCAAGTTATGCGATGAAAATAACATCTTGTTTAATAAACAATCTCATCATTAAAAGATGTTGGGAATTTTACTTTGGCATTTCACTTTCCATTTTACTTTTCTCCTTGTCTTCCAATTTATTTTACATAAGAACTAAAAATGGTACTTTCTTTAATATTATTATTACTTGGTGAACCTTAACTATATAGGTAATGAAGAGTTTACTTCACACTATTCATTTATATCCTTAAATGAAAATGGAGTAATTGGGTGTAAAAGTGGGATGCATTGAAAGACACTGAGCTATCTTTCTTATTCAGTGTATGTTATCATTCACATATCTTACTTAACTTTATCCTTGTAAAATTCTTGGAGATAATACTACATGTGATGTCATCCATGTCCTAATATAGTGTCTTCAACTAAAATTAGATGTAAATGATAACATTTTGATAGAACCATAGAATGCTTAATTCATGATTCTACTATAAGCAATTTTACACCCACGCTTATTGAGGTGGATTAAACGGTAGGGACACCAACACCTTGAATTTATGATATAGTAGTAATGTGTAGAAGTGCCTTTACTACACTTGGAATTTCATGCTAGTTTAGACATTTATTTTTTTCCAATATTTATCATATTTTTTCTTGTGGTATTACTTTCTATTTTCTAAAAAAAATGAATCTTTAGAAGATTGGTATTTTTATGTTGATTAAGTAATTAGACATTATCGATTAATTTAATCATTAAATGCCTCCCACTATTTTTAAGAATTCTAGGAACCCTCTGTACTAGAATTGGAATACTCTGTCACTTGAGTATTCTAGTGGAAATGATCTATAAACCTCCCCGCATAGTCTACAATCAATGGCTACAACACTACTCAGAGGGTTCAAGGTAGGCTTTTGGCTGGCCAACTGCATGAACTCATGGTTCCTTGATCTGTTGAGTGAAGTCCCAACTTCTAAAATCATTACTTGGTTTACTCAACACTTTCATCTAAAATTTAAACAAGATAGATTTGGATATTTATTTTCTAAAATTTTAGTAAAGTCAACCCACCACTCTTATAAAAACTCCCAAATAGTAAGAGGCACCCTTAGCTTTGGCACGACTGGCACCCCGAACACCCAGTTTTGTTCAAACTTGAATGATGTAAGGCAGTAATGATTTAATATTACTTTGAGTATTTTTGTGTTCTTGTCTTGATGAATGTAATCCATTTATATTAATCTTGTTCATCTATGTTTTTGTGCTCACAACTAGACAATAATAGAAAAACATACATCGCTTCTTTATGCATTCAATTATTTATTATTTTATGTATTTTTCTCACTATTATAAAATGAATAAAACAATAAATAAATGCATAAAGATAAACTATTACCTAACTGGTATTGAGAATCTAAATGACCTAGGGGCATCTCAGCTGAGTCGTAGCTTAACTCTTGATGCAGCTCACCCCATATCCTGTATGTTCACTTTTTATCTGGAGTACCGCCATATCTTGGTGGGGTCCACGTCATGTCTTAGAGTACTGTCTCATCTTGGTGGGGTCCATGTCACGTCTTTCATTGTCTTGGTCAACATAAACTTCATCATCTTGGTGATGTGCAATTCATTCCCCATCTTCATTCGAAGTACAAAAATAATCGTGCACAAGTGAGGGGGACAAGGGGTGTAAATGTAAATCAGATAGAATGGACACACAATCCCTTATACAAATTAATTGAAAATAAAGGTGATACATATACCATCATTTAATTAATTACAAACCTTACACATAGTAAAATAATTAATTAAATAAATGCAAATATACACGGGTCAGTGCTCAAGACCATTAAGAAGGTAAAATAATACGCGATAAAAAATTAAATATATTAAATAAAGTACGAGGGTTATTTAATTAAATTAAATTAATTAACAAATTCAAATAATTTAACTATTCTTTAGTCCAGTAAATAGTTTAATTTTATACCAAAATTAAATTAATTAATCAATTTAATTTATTTATCAAAATTAAATTAATTTAACTCAAGTATTAAAATTATTTTAAATCAAAATTAATATATTAATTAATTTAATTTAAAGTTATAATTAAATTAATTAATTTTGATTAATTTAATACTGATTGAGCCTCAAAACACCGCACTGGCCCATTATGGGTCACACTGAACTTGCGCACACCCGTAATGGGCCAGGTAAAGCCTGTACTGGGCTATACTAGGCCATATCAATCTGCTCAGACTCGTTCTGGGTTGGGAAGACCCACCCAGTCCACTTTCGGGGTGATCCTAGTCATGTAGATTCTATTAGGGAAAAAACAAGGTACCTACCAATCAGGAATTGGTTGTCAAGGTTAAATCTATACCAGTGAACAAGCAACTGATCAAAAAAGGTGGACCGGGTTGGCATGATCGAGATGATGGTCCAAAAATCTAGCTGAGCGAGGTGCCAAGATGGTGACACAGTGCTGGATCACTGGAAAAAATGATGGATGGCGAAGGGGTGAGGCGTCTGAGTCGGGGCAGCCGATGAGGGCCGCTGGATCTCACCAGCGAGCTGGGTGTAGAAAGATGACAAACTAGGGAAGGAGGGTCTGGCGGGTGGCCCTATTGTGGTGGTTGGTGAGAGGTGGGTAGCCACTAGAGGGGAACACTCCACTGAGGGAGGAACCGGGGTAGTTTTCTGTTGTTTCGGGTAGGCCGGGATGAGGTCGGTAGACAGATTGGTATGGGAGGTGGAGGTCGAAGCGGTAGGGAGGCCGACCAAGGTGCCGTGGGGCGGAGGCTTGTCCATGGTGAGGAGGGAGGAGGCTTATAGGGAGGAACCAGCTGAGGAGTGGTTATGGAGGCTGGTAGGAGGTGGAGGAGCTGCTAGTAGGTGGACGACCCCGTCAGGCGAGGTAGGGGACGATAGGGTAAGGGGGTCCACACCCTCCACAATTATAAAATATTTTTTTTAATTTAAAGTCAAAATAAAAATTTCATTTTTTGTTTTAACTTTTGTTTTGATTTTCTATGTATCCCCCCACACCCCCAATCAACCACCTTTTTTTATTTTCCACCAAAGTCTCCCCTTCCTTTAACATTTTGTTTTGTGTGTTTTTTTGTACACACATTTTTCTAAATGCTAAATATAGCCTTTAATAATAATAATATATTATTATTATTTTAATATAATAATAATAATAATATTTTAATATAATAATAATAATATTATTATAATTCTATTATTATTATAATATTATTATTACAATAATACAAATTATAATAATTATAATTATATATTTTTTTAAAAATGTTATTAATTCTGATGAATGGAAAACGATCTACTCTTGGATGGATTTTGATCAGAAATAGTCAATTCAAAAATTTAATACCCAAGACTAGAATGCATAAACAATCCATATCTAAAATTTCAAATGGATATAACTTGGCTGTTCGAAATTGGATCGACGCACGGTCTGAACTATTGGGACTGATTTTAAACCCTTAACTTAATTTTATGAAAATTAATTTTATTTGGCTTAGAAAATTTACATGCTCCCTCTGATACCAATTGAAGGTATAGGGACCTGAAGTGGAACCTGGTGGGTCAAATATTGTAAAATTTACATCGATGGGATGACAAAACTTATGGTCGTCGACGATTCGAGCCTCGGTATGGTCCGAGGATCTTCTGTAAATTAAGGGAGCATAAAAATAAAACTAAGAACTTAGATATTTTGATCTAAATACATGCTCGAATGAAACTAATTAATGAAAATTTTTTCTTGAAGGATCTACAGTAGGAACACTCAATATCATCCACACGTACTTCAAAAATCTGTTGGAAAATCGATCAATAAATTTTAGGTGCTAGTGCAGAGATCCAACGACACCTTCAATGCTCCAACGATCACCATGATCCTGTGCCTTCAATTCTTGAAGGAAAAACTTGGATCGACATTTGAGAAGGTGAGACTCTCTCTCTAGAAAGTGAGAGGAGAGAGAGGCTCTCATTCATAAATGAATGAATAGTCTGTTGGGAGAGAGCCTCTCTCTTTATTTATAGTGGAGTTTCTAAATACCCTGTTAGGTTCTCCAACCCCCGTTTATTTAACATCAACTCAATAATAATTATGACAAAATAAACTATGCCATATTACTTTTAATAATTTATCACATACTTATAATATATATAAAATTTATTACGTGATAAAATCGAGCCATTTAACTCAACTCGTCATTCCCGATTAATATTAAACGAATATTGAATATTAAAATAATATCCATTCGATTAATAATTTTCTTGTATTTACTTAAATTTTAAATACATTATAAATTAAATTTCAATTATTCATAACTTGAATAATAATGAATTTATTTATTTATTTGGTGATCGATACCTTGGACAACACTCAAACCCCGTGGTGTGGCCCACCATGTCCAATATACCTATTCAACTGAATAGGGTGGATTCTTGAATACACTATTGTGTGCGACCCTATAGGACCTTATCTAAATAGCAGTAAGTAAAATCCACAGACCAAGAGTGAAGTCTAGAAACCCATCAAGGCCCCTAAAGGGATAAGGATAGTTATAGAAATAACTACCAACCTATGAACACTGACTGTGTACTATAATCTCTTTGTCTTTAAATATCTCATGAAGCAGGAATCACCCTTATGTAATTGTCCTTTTCTTTCTTTATTATTTGTTGATCTAACTGGATGGATTTACCTTTCGACTTCTTTGACCAAAGACTTAAGAAGGTAGCACCATCCTGATCAACCGGGCTTAAGATATACAACTTCCATAACCTAGAAGTGAAAAATCCTTGATCATTCGACCGATGTCATACCACCAAAAATGCACCCAACAAAAGATACCTAACCACAATTTCAATATCATGGTTTTTTCATTGTATCAAAGTATAGAATCAAATGACACACACTGGTAATGATCTCAAGTTAGAAGACCAATACACATGTCTGCAGATATGAACAACCAATGACACCCAAAAAATGTGGTGTTCCAATTGGAGGGTATTTCCTCATGATATTAGTACTAGAGATCACTTAGTGTGAACTTCATGAAAAGAAGTCTTAATTATTATAAGCCCCCAACACCTGATAATAAAACATATACTGTGTCCTGTCAGTATTATGTATCTATACCATATGAATTTTGTTTAAGATTAATGTCATAGTCTCTTGAGGTTCTCCTTATATCCTGGGATCTACTATAACCTTTTGATACTATAATTAATCTAATTCATTACTATTAAACAGTGGATGAAAAATATTATACACTATAATGGTAATAATACATCATGTATAACTAATTGTATACACGATATGATAATCAAAAGTAATGAATATTTGGGTCTAGGGAACCCACAATTTCAACACCCGATCCCACTCATCCTGGAGAGCAGTTACCAGAAATACTACTTGCCTCATTTGCCTCTTAGCCTCCTCTAGACCATCCTTCAGTCTTTTGATGGTCTCTGATTGAGTTTTTATGAAGTCAGTATGCTCGTTCATTTTCTCCTCCAACTGTTGGACCTCCAGGGTGACTTCTTAGAGTTTTTGGATGATATCAGACTTCTCTTTATGCTAGGCTATGCCCAAATGTTGGATTCATTCACACATTCATTTAGTGAGAAATTCAAATACCAACATGTGAAGTCCATGGGAATATGCCCCTTCAGTGAACATGTTTCTTATCCAATAAAAGAGAGACCCCATACGAACCTACAATTGTGGTTATAGAGTCGGATGAATGTAGTGTTGTATGAAATTCAACACCCTGCGCTGGATGAAGCAATTATCTTCGGTTGCATCAGGGTCAGAATCCTCCATCTCTTCAGGTGGTGCAGGGTCGTATTTAGGAAAGGCCACAAGTAGGTTGACAGCAGAATCTTCCTCTAACATCCTTTTAGATGGGATGGGCTCTAGATCGTGAGGTCTATCATCTTTACTTGAACCCACCTCGATGATGTCATCTCCATCAGCCAGGAGTTCCACCCCACTAGTGGCATCACTCGCAACCATGGTAGAAGGATCACCTGAGACTAGGTCCACATCAGTTTTGATGACCGGATCTATATTAACCGACACAACTATCAGAGAAGGGTGCTTGGATGATCCAGCCTCATCCACTCACTGACTGTGCAATCTCTCAAGCACTGTTATAGAAAGAAAAAAAGGAGTATGTCAATCAACTGAATCAGCAGTTGATCATTTAAGATCATGCGATGAACAAAGATTTATGAAGAATGAGTGACCATAGATCAAGACCCTAATAATTAATAGGTATTTCCACTATGGGTGATCCATCTACGCTAGTAGGTATTTCAACGGCTAGCACCAATTCCTATTGCTTTGGTTGGGTAGGAGCTGCATGAGGTAGGAAAACACATTGATGAAAAGGCTCTATGAAATTTGGTTATGGTCAAATATTTAGAGAATTGATATTACCTTATGAAGGATAAATTTCTATGATGAGCCATCTCGGTCATGCCACCTCTCTATCCGTGGATGTCACCATAGGAATACCATGGCGCGGTCCCCCATATATTATCGTGAGGTGATGAGGCTGTGAAGTTGTCACCTTGACTTCCTTGACCTCGTTAGCCCACTAGCCACTTTTTCCTCAGGTGCAGGCCCCAGAATGTTCTCCTCTACATCTATTGGTGCAACTTCTCCCCCTTCATATGGGGCCCCTGACACTCTATCAAGATCCTCCTTTAAAGGATAATTTTAGTTATAGAATCCGAATAGTGAAAAGAGAAGGGTAAAAGAGGGATGTGAGTAAGTTAAGGTTTACCTCAAGGTACTTGGAAAACTCTTCTTTTTTCATTGGGAACAATCTCACCACTTTCCTAGGGACTCCCTTTATGGGAATATACTCCCCACGATCCTCCATCGTTAGATTCCTCAACTTCCTCTTCAGCCACTTCTTCCTCATTTGATGGGACGTCCACAGTCAGTGCCTCCTCTGGATCCTCTTCACCGCCAAGAATCACCCTCACTGAGGTGGAAGGAGGTTCATACTCCCATCCCTAACACACATAAACATATATAATAGTAAAATATTTATGTCTTCGGTGGAAGTTCACTGTAGACGTGACCGAAATGGGCTTGAATTTTAGTAGCTCAATCCCATCCCACTTCAGCTTCCACTATAGGTCTTCTGGTGACATCGATTGTCACAACATCCTCTAAGAGGAACAAATGGAATGGAATAAATCATCGATAGTTGGTTGTAGAATGTATATTAGCTTCTTCTCAAGATCCTCCTTTTCCAGTCCCTGGGGTCGCTTCAGAGACTAGTTCCCTCCAGAAGGTAGGGGTGCGACCGCACCTTGTAACATCCTCACTACCGCGGTTCCAGCATGAACCGCCCCAAATTCCTGACTTGCCTATCGAGGGGTATCCCATATGCTTCCTCACTTTATTGTTTGATCAACTGAATATGATTCCATAGGATTTCCTCTAGATATGATTCCACCTATTTTCTAGCATATTCCATCAAAATGCCCCCTTTGATGTTGGTTGGAGACAACACAATGCTCTCAATAGATCCCACAGTCACTAGCTTGCACCATATTTGGTGAAGGATATAAGGTTTCTTCTCTTCAAGGACCCCTATGTAGACTCTCTTCTCCACTCATTGATGGCATCCAAACTTCTTGAAAAATGGGATGGTGTGTATGGCTCACAGTAAACTTTTCTATTGATCCAGGCCACCATCACCCTACCTCCGAAGCTTTGAAAATACTCCCTATACTCCCATAATCCTTGAAGATTGTCCACTATTGGACCAACTAGAGCACTAAAGGGGTAGAAGTTGAATTTTTTATGGCTTCCAATCGAAAGTACAATCCCAACATCATCAAGATTCATCAATCATACCCCAACGATGT
Organism: Viscum album; assembly: GCA_963277665.1. NCBI lineage: Eukaryota > Viridiplantae > Streptophyta > Magnoliopsida > Santalales > Viscaceae > Viscum > Viscum album. Next base: position 1,488,862,781 of record OY728139.1, on the reverse strand, counting down.
TTAATAAATATGGCCACATGCCAATGTTTGGAGGGAATATTTTGTTTGTGAATTCTCATCCCCCAAGATATGCTACAATCAAACCTTGAAAAAATTGGAACGGTCAACAGATCCTTCTGGGTGTGTTTCCCCTTACAATGTATGAGTATGCTGTAAAGTCTGGCCATCATAGGTTCCACTATGTTGAATCTGTTACCAACTACTAGGATCAACGCCATCACCAACATCCCTGAATCTATCCCCATATGCATATCTCTTACTTATAGCAGCCACTTTCTCAGAAATGTGGTGAGGAAATATGCATAGTGAACCAATGGGTCCCATCATCCTACCATGCAGTACCCCAATATCTGATAGTTTCCTTATTTTAGGATCAAACAATATGATCCTTCTTCCCCCGTCTACGATGATAATATACAATTTTTTCCTCAACCCGACATCCTAACCCTTGGGTCCTTCTTGAGGAATAGGTCTAACCATGTCTTTAATATGATGTCCTTTTGGAAAATGGGTGTGAATTTCAGCTTCTCCTTCACTACCTCCAAAATATGCTTCATCAGGAGGAGGGTTCTCTTCATTTCTCCCCATGTATTCTTTGGTGGAAGAAATTCTTCATACTGTAATCCCTCAAGTGGAATGACACTGATGCAATGGATGCCCCATAAGCTAATACTGACTTCATCAAGGTGGAGATGGGATGTGTTCATGTCCAGGGACCATCAGCTAAGGAACTCTAATACTAACTCCTTTTGATGGAAAAAATTGAACTGTGACATCCATACCACTTCAAAAAACCCAATGGTGTGCTACTCTACCCCATACTCCTAGAACATGTAGCATACCCAATACACCCATCCCCACTTACTAGTGAAGTTACCGCTGAACCTTAGGTACCAATCGTTCTTCCAACTCAAGATGTTGTTCCACATACTACACTGGAATGTAGTGGTGTAGTGGGAAGGGAATTATTCTACCTTGTGATGATCTGCTGTGACCATCTTGGTCCTCCCCTTCAATGCACATACAACAATGTCTGCATTATCTCTAGAAATATGACCATGCACAATGATGTTCTAGTGTTGGAGATCATCTTCGCGTGTGAACCACGATTGTGGAAAATGAACCCCAAAGGCTAGAATGGTCACCTTTTCTAGTATTATAAAGTTCCATAGTTTGAGATATTCACTCAGGGAAATATATTTCCATGAATGAGATAGAATTCTAAGAAGAATTTTATTGGTCAAAATGACCCTCTTGGACTGAAGGATCTGGGGATTTCCAATCATAATGGCTCTATGAGCAGTAACAGAAGCTTCAACCTCAACAGTGTTCTGTTGATTGGACATCTTGCACAGATCTTAAATAACTTGAATGAGTCTGAATGGTCTATGGAAGAGCACATAAGATTTAATATTGGATGTGAAATATGTGTTTCTATGCACAAGATCAAGAAACAGACCTACAAAATACTGATAGTTTCACAAAGTCCAATTGATGTAAGAAGGAATCTCTATGTGAAATAATCTACTGAATCTCGATTTTCCATTTAGAATGGATAAACTTACACGAACAAGAGAAAAGTTATTATCATGAAGAAATTCAAAGGCACTATACAAAGGGCACCCCTCCACTTATTTTTAAGTGTGGACCTGATCTTCCACACCTGTGTAAGCTTCTTACGTGCCAAAGGTCGAGTTTTCTACACACCCATGGTAATCAACCCATTTATTCAGTGTTTCCCTTATAACATGACCTTATAGTCCCCTTTTATCTTAGCTTCCAAGGGGGGGAGGATTTTTTCACACCAAATTCCGCACAAATCCACAAACGACTAGATTTGGGAAATCCAAATCCATTATCTAACTCAACGGAGCATTCGAAGAATATGAAGGAAGGCATGCAAAAGTTTTGAGGTGAACATGAAAGATAAAAATCCATTTGGAATACTATTTCCCACAAAAAACAATGTATGTCATATCCTTTCCATGAATGCCCCTCAAATGGAAAAGGAAAGAATGCATAATATGTCCGTGTTGCGTGCAAGAAACCAAATCGCGTGCAAGACTCTTGAATGCCAAATGCGACATCAATCAGCCCTTTGTGTGATTTTTCATCACAGCTAAGGATGCAGTTCCACATAATACCTATTCCATGAAAATAATATTCTTTTCTATCACCAAATATTTCAGTTATATATTGAATGTAACCCCCTTCTTCAGATGTGATCCTCCGAAAGTTGAACTGTCGCTCTGCTGCGCATAATACTAATCTTCCATGACTTCACAAAAGCATGGAACCATCAAGGTAGATATCTTTCATGAAAGTTTCCATATGGGTCCTTCCTAGAGTGGTCCCATAGTTTTGTAATCCTCTCCCAACCTCTTTCAGCCTATGTCTGGTGTGCACAAGAAGTCTGTGTGCAATCCCTGGATTTTCACACAAGCCTCCAATATTGCATGCACCCCTTCTTTGAAGCTCCATGGCTTGACTTTATGTCAAATCACCATCTTCGAGCACCCATTTCAAAAAAACCCATTCCTTATGTGAAATTATTGGGTGAAACCCTCTAAGCTAGTGTACAATGATTTCTTTTCCCCTCACGAGGTGTCCCCAATTCCCCTAGTGCATGCATTTCCATACCTTTTGCATCTCAGCATAGGCATGATAATGCCTCCTTCTTCTCAACATAGGCATGCTAACATGGATCTCATGACTGACTAATACTCCAAACCATTACACCTTGGAATTTATGAATCCAACCCCCCCCCAAGGGTGTATGAGCTATGGTTATGTAATTAAAAGGGGTAAGGAGGTAATCCCTCATATCTGTGCTGCATGATGTAAAAATTCTTAACACCAATGTTCTCATCACATGATGTTAAACTGTATCCTCACCCCATGAAATGTAAATGGGATTCCCCATGTATGATCATCATGGGATGCCACCCTCTCCCACTATAGGCCACCGATCTTCACTCCCAGGCCACATAGCCTCATTCTCGAGCCGTAGAGCTTCACTCCCAAATAAATTCCATGTGTAATCCCCATATTATCTCTCATTGGAACATGTTTCATGACACAAGCATCGGGTCTAATACTTCCTCTTGTTTCTCACACCAAGCTTGACACACATGGGATTAGAGGTTAGTAATGACCTTGATATCCTACCAATACACTCTAATGGCTTGTTCTATGTATAATCCCCAACCATATTCATCATATGGGCCTCCTTCTCAGGTATAATCCCCAACAATTCCATACCACATAGGAATTAATTCCCAACCAACTGGGATACGTTGGAAGCCTCGATGAGCTTCAAACCCAACACCCAAAACTCCATCCATGTCCTTCCTAATTCTTCCTGGGCTTCCACCTCCTGATAGGATCATGCCCATACTCGGGGACCACATCTATTTCGGGTCCGTTTGTGCTGCTTTTATACATAATCCCCATCCACTTCATCGCTAGTAGTAGTAGCACTCAGGAAGCTCAATGTGTAATTCCCACACAATCCAACCAAGAGTAATCCTATTGTGAAGGGAAGATTCCATGTGTAAGACCCATAACACCCCTCGTTTATGCTCGTTTCATTATGTGAGCATCCTTACCACATGACGTTAAACTGCATGGACCATTAATGTCACATGAACTTAGACCACAGTATCAAACTATGTGGGTTTTGATCCTTTCCCCAAGGTAGAGTACATAAGATGCCTCCTTGAGGTTCAATCATGACCAATAGTAAACCATGGTGTTCTCTCCTAGGGATACACCTCCTTGATCCACCTTCATAGGGAATTCTGATTAGTCTCATTCCATCTTCACAAGAAGTTAAACTCACAACCCATCTCATACTACTACCTCATGCTAAACATGGGATTCCTAAGGTGAAATACTTGGAAGATATTCCATTGTCATCAGATACTTTGTGATTGACACAAGATTCCTTGGGTTCTATGCCTAAGATGCCTCCATGAGATTCCCTAATATGAGGAAGAATACAGGTGACCAATGTTCCTAGAGTCCATATATTATAATGATTCCTAACATGACTACTATCTTAACCGAAGGCTATTTCCCTATCAAGACCCTTTGGAATTTCTAGATAGAAGTAGTGTAATTAACTAGTATCCAGGAAGAGATGACACTGGGAATGAGTTCCATGGACATGAATTAACTCTAGGAGGGAGACCCAAACTATGAAAAAAATATAAGGAGGAATCCATGGAAGGAGAAACCAACATCCAATCATCCCATTTTGATCAAAGAGTAGACATATCCATTGAAAGTGATGAATTCTACCCACCTTTGGAAATTGGGAATGTAGGACAACATAATGTGACGCCAGCATCACGTCAAATGCATGCAGAGACATGCCTCAATTAAAGCATCAAAAATAGATATTTCACCCATTTCCACTTGATAATATCCAAATTCTGCAACAAACTACCTGAAACACATTACGTAGCCTTTAGCTTCTGGAAAACCAAACACCTTTCTATGAACTTTTCCACTGCTAGTTTCATCCCGGGCCACCAAAACTGCATCCTCAATCCATGATACTTCTTGGAAACTCTTGGGTGTACTACCAAAGGTGAGATTTGAAACTCACAGACTCCCTAACATATCACTAATGGAACTAAACAACTCCCACAAAATAACATCTGGTTCCAAAAATCCTTTAACCATCCCTCTGGAGCATCACCATGGCCCACACAATCACACATCACCTCTACTTTTGAGTCTCCCCACTGAGACACCTCCACCTACTGCATTAGATAATATTGAACTGTCATCTGAAATAAACAACCTCTACCATCATCCACCCTTGCATTTAAGTGTAAGGATTCCAACTCTTCCATTTCTCTCCAAGCATCCACAAACTCCTAAACAAAATCCTTCCACAACTTCTTGATTAAAGTATCTGCCACAACATTCCCTTTTCTCAAGGTGTAAGAGATATCAAAATCATAATCATAAAGAAACACTATTCACCTATGCTAATGTAAGTTTAAATCACACTGAGAAAATATATAACTCAGACTATTGTGATCTGTGAATACCACAAAGAAATCCCTAATGAGGTAATGTCACCACACCTTCAACACAAACACAACCACTACTAGATTTAGATCATGTGTTGTATAGTTATGCTCATGGGGATGTAACTTCATAGACCCATAAGATATCACTTTCATAAAATAAATCAAAACACAACCCAATCCCAAATAGGAAATGTTAAAAAACACCACAAACATCATACCCTCCTCAGGAAACTGAATCACTAAACAACTTACCCTTCAGGTGACCGAATTCTACCTGGTACTGATCAATCCATAAAAAATCCTGGTCCTTCCTATTCAATGCTATCAATAGGGTTGATAATTGAGATAAATTGGGAACAAAACTATGATAATATCTTTATATACTAAGGAAAATGAAAACCTCTTCCTTGTTATTAGGTGCTTCCCAATAAGAAACTACCTCAACTTTAAACGGGTTCACTGCCACACTCTAATGAGACACCACATGACCAAGTAAATTCACTTCTCATGCCTATAACTCACACTTGGATAAATTTTAATAAATATGTGGGTGTCGAAGGACCTTTAAAAAAACTCTATATTGCTCGATATGTTCCTCCTATGACCTTGAGTAGACCAAGATATCATCAATGAACATGATGATAAACCATACCATGAACTTATAGATCATAGAGTTCATAAGCCCCATGAAAGTGGTTGAGGAGTTTGTAACACAAGATTGATATTATAAAACCAACTCCACCTTCTTATCCAGTCAAAAATATTATCTATCCTTGGTATAGAGTAATGGTTCTTGACTATTACCTATTTCAACCTATGATAGTCTATGAAAAAACTCAAACCACTATCCACCTTCTAGGTGAAAAAAACTAGAGAACCCCATAATGAAACACTAGGATGGATAAAACCATTCTACATTAGATCATCTATCTGAATCCTCAACTCCCACAACCCAGAAGGTTCCATATGATAAGGATACACTAAAATTGAATAATCACTAGGCTAAAAGTCTAAATTTAACTCAACATTACGTTGAGGGGGTATCGTCACAACCTAATCATAAAAAAATATAGAAACTCCACAACAACCCTGGGGACCCCCACTATCCCAAAATCCACCGATTTTACCAAAAACCCATCTAACAAAGAAAGAAAGGGATCCACACACTGACTGTCCACCTAGAAACTCCACTTGCTAATAAAAACCACACACCTTCCATCCAAATCTGAGAACATGAATATCCTCTTGAATAAATTGATAACAACATGTAATGAATATGGCTAGTCGATGCTGATGATAACATCGTACAACTGCATATATTGCATGAAAATATTACCATGAGACTAATGTGGCCCCATCATCAGTTCACACCCCCAACAAAAATAAAACAAGATGGTATGGACTCTGACTGGCATTGTAAACAATAGGGGCATAGAAATCCACTATACATCTATTACTAAAGCATATACTATAGAAGGTGAAATGAAAGAGTCCAAATCTCCTGAATCAAACAAGGCACTGAAAAGGGTACTAAGAAAACCGATCATACCTAGGATGATATCTGGCACCTCTGGAATTTCTTCCTCCACCATGTGCAACTGATCATTACCAGCTCCTCTAACTCTCTTCCGACGATCACCTCCATGATCATTCTCGAGATGAGGTCTCTAAACACAAGGAATATCCTGAGATCCGCCTCTACATACTCCATCTCCCCTCAACAGAGCATAACCCTACTACCCTTGACACTAAAATGGTCTCACTGGAAACTACTAATGAGGATAGCACTAAACTTGTCCTCTTCTACCAAACTAAGTTCAAGGAACCACTGAGAACTGGTTCTGGTGATGGCTGTAATGCCTTAACATCAGTTTCCTAGAGTTGGTGCATTATTTTATTACATTATCATGATTGAAACAAAGTTGCATCCCAAAGGAAAAAATATTTTAGTTATTTTGGAAAACCAATTAAACACATAAGTTCAAAATTACAACTTGAAATGAAATACATAATAGAAATTCCATTGGGAACATCATTGAATCCTAGATTATCCCTACAAGTCATTCATAATATTCATCTTTGCAACCTGGGGAAAATAAAACATAAGAAATTGGTGAGCTCAGATTCTCAGTAAATGTAAGTCATACATCAGAAGTTATCATAAACATAAAATCTAGGCATAGTGAATAGCTAAAAACACATGCCTTTAAAAAATACACTTGATCATAATGTTCTAGGAATAAAAGTTGATAAAATAATTCCATAATAAATGATCATAAGAGTATAAAACATAACCATTGATGTTATACTAGTCTAATAATCACATGGTTTATCAATCAATAATATCAAAATAAGGGAATGCATAATGTGGTACATTTGAATCATATCATAAAGGCCTCCTCCAAGACATCTGAAAATTATTAAGGCCTCATCCAAAACTATATCTGAAAATGGGAAAGGCCTCAGCGAAGTCCATATCAGTTTTGTCTCATGAGACCTACTGATACATTGAGGGGATATAGAGGGTCTCACCCATCACTTAATAAGTCCAATAAATTCCTCATATGAATGGGGTTAAACATAAACAACATATACATCCATATTAAAACTAACATATGAAATTTAAATAACTTTCCCTAATCATTAAACATAAACACTAACCATTCAGAGTAATATGGTGATTGGTATCAAGATAGAATATCCCCAGTCAAACTAATAATAAGGTATTAAATAAAATATGGTATATGATATCATAAAATATTAATACCAGTTAAACATAATAATAAATAAGAGTGTTTAAATAGATGAAAATACCCTTATAAAATCATCACGTAATTCTTGAGAGAAATACTCTTTTACTTTGAAAAGAAAAGTTATTTTGAAGAAATATTGGTATAAAACCAAAAGTTAACTAAGATATTTTTTCATAATAAAATTAGTGATTTTATAAAAATAGTGGTGGATTAAAATATATTATTGATTTCCATTGAAAATAGGTAAGAATTCAAGAAGTTCCCTCGAATCAGACTTGTTTATCGGGAAGAACTTTTGAAAGATCTTTTTAAAACATGTAACTACCCATAAAAGAAATAAGGATTATATTTGGTACACATATATATAAAATTCAAACATAATTAATGAGGATTAAAAAATAGTAATTAAGAATTTCATTTAGTTAAGTAGAGAATAAGAGTAACCCTAAAGAAGATGGATGTTTGGGTAGAAAATCCTTACCTTATGTCTGAATGTATTCTTCACTTGACCTTAATGTCCGGGATAATCAAATTAAATCCATTAATTAATTAATTCATAACCTTATATAAATATATTTTTTTCATTATATTTTTATTAAGTTCATTTATTTTCTTATTGACAAGTTATAAGATTGAATTTTTTCATTCTGGAGTGTTCATTTTTTTGATTTCATGATCGGTCTGCTTGATTATAAGTAATGGAGTTCGTGTGGAATGGATATAATTCTAAAGAATTGAAATTATATATTATTTATGAAAATAAATTAGTTCAAATGGTTATATATATAATTTTTTTACATTGTATGAGGATGAATCAATAGATAATACATTTAGTGATAATCGTTTAGATTTTTACGACGGGTTTTCGATCACAACGAAGCAGTTTTGTTCTATTATTCAGTATCATGTATAAATGATGGTTCTAGAATAATTAAATAATATATAATTCATATATTAGAATATGGTTCAATAATATATTTTTTTTCATGACCATCCTTGAATAATAAATTGAATAATGAAGCTTCATCATCCACAAAGGTTGTAAATTGGCACCCCGTGGATGATGATTTCGTTTATAAAATAAGAGAGAGAGAGAGAGAGTAAGAAGATTGATAATGGTTATTACATTAATATGATATAATTTAATTATATAAGTTATAAGGTAGTTATAAATATCAATTTGATATAGGAGGTTAGGATATAATAATATAATAAATAATTTAAGAAGAAATTAAATGGAAAAAGGAAGAGGATTTTACCTCTTGAAATATACTCCTTGAGAACCTCCTTAAGGGAAGGGGTTTTGGTATTTTGGAAAGACCAATATCTCCTAGATGTGAGGAGATACCAGGTAAGAGTATTTGGGTTGAACTATGAGAATTTTCAAGGCATATATGAGTAAATAGAAGAGGGAGTGATGGGTTGTTTTTATAGTGGAGGAGAGGGGTGATTTTTGAATATCTTATTCATTATTTTATTATTTTTCTCAAGACAAGAAATAGTATTTATTATTTTAACCAAAAAAAGTAATGAGTGTATGTGAGTTCTAATTAAGTGTGCTTACATCATCCATACATCACCCATGACTTAATAAATCATGTATTTAGCATTTATCATAAATTATTGTATTTTACTATTCACAAAATTGAAGTATTTTGGAAAAATCCCAAAAAATCACCATAAACATTTTTTGATGTTTAGAATTAAAAAATGGACTCCATTTTATCAAAATAATTTTTCAAAATATGTGAAATTTAATTTTTAAATAAAATCATTATTTACATGAAAAATACATATTTTAAATTTAAAACTGATTTTATAATACTTTCAAAAATTAACTAAAGTCTCATAAAGTTATCCTAAAATCATAAGACAAAAAAATATTTATTTAGGAATAAATTTTATGAAAATGAATTTTATTTTAATTAAATTTATTAATTTAAAATTTTAATTAAATATTTATTACTCATGAAAATATCAAAACTAAATTATTGATTTTTAAAATATTCACTCTTATTTAAAAGGTGCCTAAATTTTATTTATACTTACATGGGTGAGTTTACTATTCATAAAGGTCATATTACTATTCATAAGGGTACATTACTATTCATAAGGTTCAAGTAACTATTCACCAAAAACGTAAGTTGATCCTATGAGGTTCTAAATATCTTACTGATCGCAACCGTGTATGTCTGTTTTTCAAAATTCAAAACACAGAAGCTGAAAAATTATATCTAACAACTTGGTTATAACTATCTTCTATAAATAACAAAGTGTTTGTTTCCCAGAGACTCATTGTTTCATGCATTCTGTATTAAATTTATTTGTAAGTTCTTTGGGTGTTACAATAGCCATGAACCCCACAACCAAAAAACATTGTCTTGACATCTCATGGAAAAGCACATAAACCAATATCCCCAAAATGATAGAAGGGAAAATGCTGAGGTTGACTCCCTACCAGTCAAAACCTCAAAGGTCCTAGTGCCTAAGACCTTCCACTGAAAACTCTACTCTTCGAGGAACACCATTGGTTCCCCTCTCACGGTAAACCTACTCATGAGTTCTTTCGCTCAATCCCCCACCTTCTTATAAACCTCTAGATACATTGGAAAAATAAAAGGAGTAAATAAATACTGGATATAAGGATAGAGTTTCTCCTCAAGATGCGTTAGTAGAGAATCTTCATTTGGAAAAAGATCTGGGAAAAAATCCAAAAGGTCCTTGAACTTGGTTCCAAACTCCCGCACTAACATACTCCCCTTTTGAAAATAAATAATCTTCTTCTTATTCACTACCTTCATGGTTGACGAAAGGAACTCTGCCTAGAACTCCTTCTGAAAATTTACCCATGAAACATCTACCTCCTTCCACTCTCCAAAATAAATCTCCTACTATTGACATGTGACTCCTTGCATATGAATTATTTCCAAAGGGACCTAGTACTCCATCAGGGCCCATATCAAACTGAAATTGATCTCAAGTTCCTCTAACAATCTCTATAAAACAATTGCCTCATACTTCCCCAAATCCTACTGTTGAAAAGTGCACAATTTCCTCTACCATAGATCACCTTCCTCAACTAGATCAACCCTTAGACGATAACTAGATCATCCTGCTGAACCTCAACTACATGAGCCAAATGTGAATGATGAAAAATATCCATAGATTAAAAGAAAAAAATAATTTACTAATCCCGATATTATGGAATTTTATTTAGATTAATTTTAATTCTATTCATTAATTTTATTAATTTTAACTTTCTAAAAATTACTGAACTCAAGAAGGAACAAAAGTCATTATGATACCTGTACCTCTCCTAAGTCTCTACCCTACAAGTAAGTCTATCTCACTTGGTCATTCGATAAGATTAGATTCCATGAATTAGATCATGAGGGGACCTAAAATCTAGTATCCTAGCTAGTATCCCAGGCCTATGTCTTGAACCAATGTCAATTGGCATTGTTACCATACCAACCCATGTAATAATCATTGTGCCTAACAACAAACTCTATACTATCTCTCAACCATCAACTCTGTTACCATTCTATCATGACCCCCTCCCTCCAAATATACCACAATGAGGGGAGAGAGATAATAACCCCCTAGGTCCCACCTTCAGTAGGACACGGGTTAATAACTAGCACTAAGGGTATAAAAATATCAAGAAATGGGTGGAATTACCCTCTGTAATAAAATAGGACTAAGAGATAAGATGAATCATCCACAAGAAAATCTATGGAATAATATAAAATGGAAACAAAAACATTCCCATATAAACGTATAAATAAAACTGATATAGATACAAGTCTCTAAAGTAAATACACAAAATCAAAGATAAAGCAATGATGCAACAACCATTCAACGGTTTGAGATGGTAATGTCCAACACAATCCATGTAATACTTATAAAAGTCTGAGAATCAATTTTATATACATTGGGTGAGCATATAGGTATACTCAGTATGAAAACCAAAGTCTCTCATACACATGTGAAAGAAGCATACTAATACACCCGTGAGAAAAAAACATAACTAGAAACACCTAAAAAAGACAACTATCCATCCCAAACTCACAAGGAACACTCAAAAAATAACGCAAGCCAAGTATAATAACATAATAAGAAGCATATTGATGCAGGGTATGCCACACTGCTTTCCCACTGATTTTCCTGCTCTCACACCCCAATGTTGTACATCCTGGAGATCCCATCTCTTCTAAATAACATATACCACCACCCACAACATGATCACATCACATTACACCCAAAAATTACTAGGCCACCACCCCATAGCATGATCACATCACATCTCACACAAAAACACCTAGTATGTCACATCACAAACATAGACAGAGTAGTGTGGAATCATGAACATAAAGGGTATCAACCTCATTCCCTCATCCTACTATGAACGACCCCCACTATAAGCCTCCCCACAACATGGTCAAATAGAATCTATCCCAAAAACACCTGGGCCACTACCCCACAACACGATTATATCACATCTTGCTTGAAGACACATGGAATATCACCTAGTACACTGGAAAAACTTCATCCATAAAAGCCTATACATATCCACTCACCTAAAAGAGAGAGAAGTAATGGGCGAGTATCCAACCATCCATCCTCATCATTGAGATGTTGGAAAAAACACCCTCGGGTGAATATATGGGCGTCGACACATAGTGATCGACATGGGTGGGGTGTGTATAGAAATCACAAGGAATATACTAGTATATACATATAACCACAAACAAACACAACCTATGAGTTCATAAACAAACACCAACCAACTCAAAAAATCTCCACTTTCACTGCCACCTCTAAATACATAACACCACAAAAACAAAAAATCACATCATACCACTGACCAATTCCATTATTCATCCCATTTTATTTCATTATTAAGCATAGACCACTTTCAACCACACAAAAACTCATTTATCTATTCATTAATTATTTACATCCAATTAAACAAACCAAACCCCAACCATTTTAATCATTATTAAATAATTATTTATTTCATCACTACTCATGCATCTAGCACAACACAACCACACATCACAAGCATCTCATCATCCCCAACTTAACATTGCCACACCTCCCCAAAATTATGGCCACACAACCACCACCTCACCACCCCAAAAGAACAGCCAAACAACCACCACCTCAACACCCTAAAAGTAAGGGAAAACAACAACCACCTCACCATCTTAAAAGAATGACAACATCTCACCCATAAACCCCACACTGCTTTTCAAACAAACATTACTGCACCACAAGCACAACCACAAATCAAAATACATCAAATAGAATTTTTCAAATTTAACAAGGTGGATTTTATCACATTACACTTGATTTTAGGGGTGTTATCACACAATCCATAATCCTATAGAAATTATTTCATTATAAAAATATAAGTGCTTATCCAATTTCCATTTTAGGGTGATATCACAATAATAAAAATGTATATAGCAGTCACAACACATATCATGCAGTGAAAACAAATCCCCCAACAAACTTAATTTTCAATAGGTCATCAAACCCATACAATCCATCATTTCACAATAATATCAAATCCATAAAAACATGTCAAAAAATTCCCCCTTTACCCCCTTCAATTTTAATTATCAAATTCTTTATCTTTGATTAACCCATAACAACTATCTCCTATAGATAAACAAGAGTAAACCACTCCCACATGATACAAAATAATGATAAATGAGGGATTCCATACCTCAAAGAAGATTTCATGACTCACTGCACACCGCAGGTCGAATAAGAAATTCCAAAATAACACAACTGCACATAAAACCCATGGATCAACCTATAACGCACCAAATGAACAACAAAAATCATCTCAAATCGCACCCCAAAACAAAAAAACATTGCTACATTGAATCCCCAAGAGAAGAATAAGAGGAAACTAATCAAGAAGAAGGAAGGGCTTACCATCGATTTCCATTGTGCACCCACCAGATCCAACAAATCAATGTAGGAGGAAGGGGGTTAGAAGATTCTACCAGGGTTCCTAGGGCTCTTATAGAATGAGAGGAAGGGAATCCATAACTGAATGAGAAAAACCAGCTGAGAAAAGAATTTAAAGTCTAGAAACTAGCCAGTTTCACATCGTGTAACCATTACATGACATGTAATACCCAGGTTTCTATAAAATTCTCACTTTCACCAAAAAACACATCACTTTAGCCTTTATTTATTACATATCATGAATTCCACTTACATGATGTGTAATCCATCTCACATCTTCCCCCAATTCCTACAAACATGTTGTGAACCTTCTATCTTCACACATCGTGAACCATTAATTTACATCATGTAAACATTACACAACATGAATTTCTTTCTATAACACTCCTATAGCTCTATCCTCCACCAAAAAATATCAAAACCCACCATAAACACCTCAAATCACCAAAAATATCAAAGTAATGGACTAAAAAGGCACATTAAATTACAATAGTGGACTGATTTCACTCCTCAATCTATCATTTCCTTAGTTAAGGTTCACTCCCAAGAATATCTTTTTAGACAAAGTCCCTTACTAAATAATGTTCACTCCTCATTCCAGTCCTTAATATCTCTTGAGATATCCTTATATACCCAATTCATTGGGGGGGGGATATATAATTCCATACCCACTCATCACATAATTAAAACCATATATATATATATACATTTGTGTGTGTGTGTGTGTTCCATGAGATCATAAAACATTAATCATATCATAAAATCATAACCCTTGGGAAGGATAAAAGTTTTATAAACATTTCATCGTCATAATCATCATCCGGTGAAAGAATAAAGATGAAATCATTGATTAATATCCCTAGTAAATCATAATAAGCATCAAATTATGTTGTTAGAGATAAAAATACCTTAAAAATATCAATAGAACATTTCCTTAGGAAAGTACCCTTTTTATTTTAAATCACTTATTTAGAATCTAAAATTTTCCAAAATATCAAGAAAAAAATTTCTTTGGAAAGAATAAAGGAATTTTATAAAGGATTATTCAAATAAAGGATTATTCATTATGGAATAGAAAACCATTCATGTGGTGTATGCTAACATAAAAATTCCTTTCACATTATCAGTAAAAAGTTAGAAGCATCTTGTTCGAAAAATAACAAGAAGATTCCTTTAATTTTTTTTATAGAACTTCAAGCAAGGGTAAAAATGAATTTAATAAATCTTTTTATAATAGTAAAAATATTCTTGAAAACATTTTAAATAAAACATGGACATATATGAAAATATTACCAGCAGAAGAGGAAAACATGGCTGAGTTTCCTTAAAAACATTCTTTATGTATATTGAGTACTTAAAGAGAAGAAAATGAAATAAAAACAAGAATTATATATAAATAAACATAGGATAATAAAATTAATAATACTTGGTATATATATATTATATAATTTCATCATTGGAAAATTTAATCATAAAAAATCCTGGGAAAAATAATATTTTAACATAAAACCCTTATTGCTGTGGAAACCTTTGAATCATATCTCCCATGAAAGAACTGAATTAAAATAAAACTTTAAATACCATGAAAATAAGGAAATTATTGGTCAAAAATATCAATGGGGTAGTAGATACACCTCATAAAATAATATAAGTGTATAAGATCAAACATTTCTTAATAAACCAAAACTGAGATGAAGAACCCTTATAGTTTTATTAATTTTTGAAACACAAGTCATTGGAAGATTGAAGATTATATTGTTCTATAAATACCTTTCCTTAAATCATATATTATTCCAAAATTAATTCTTTTTAAGTATATGAACCATATAAATAATAAATTGGTGCATAATATTAAAACATGTATCAATTAGGAGAAGTGGAGATAAAACCCTTACCTTATATCCAACTTGACTTGTAAGCGCTCTAACCTCATGTATAATAAATTTATATTTATTATAATTATATACTAGAAAAATATAAATACTTATAATATCATATTTGACCCAATTATAATATTTTAATACCTATTTATTAACAATTCTTTATAAAAGGCATCATTTTAGGTGTTAACCGCTTCATTTTTCATGTATGTTTTAGTTTTGTAGTTATGGTCCTTAAAATTTGATCATGGGTACTCCATATATATAATTTTAATCATTATATAAATATAATATATAATAATTATATACATATTTATATCAATTCATATTAATTGGTGATAAGAAATTAATTACATCACTTCATGGAGACAGTAATCTGTACGTACACATGAGTGATGTTTCCACTTTTTGATGGATGAAAAAAAATAAAGGTAAATGATAATTCAATTTAAAGAATAATTATTATATTATAAATATCATATATGTTCATTAAATATATCCTTTTTATTTTTCAATTAAAGTGGTAAATGATAAACAAATCATATCATTTCATTGAGGTGGTAGTCCACATGTACACACGAGCTGTATAATATATCTTGCTTCGAAAAGAAAATGTGGGAAATATAATGGTTACTTGAAATAACACATAATCGTATTCATAGATAAGTAGATCATTACTGGGAAGTGAAAATATGAACGTAGAGGAGAAATATAACATCAAAAGAATAATATAGAGTGATAAACAACATGGTCATGAGAAAGTTAATGACCATAAAACCATAAATCAGCGAGGGATGAAAATGACCATCAAATCCTTGGAAATAGCTATAAAAAGGAAATCATTTTAAAATTTAAGATCATTTTTCCTAGAGTTGAGGGATTATTTTACCATGTAATATGAGAAAATATAATTACATTATTTATTTCCATTTTATAATCATAATTTCATCCTTTGATTATGCTTAGATCAATTTCCACTTCTATCTTATTTCTTACTATAAGAAATGAATGTTAAAATGCTTTTTTCATTCCTGATGAACTAAAATTAACTTTTAATAGTTCATAAGATCCTTAAAATAATGGAAATCCATTCCTTCTTTCACTAGATATTTACCAAAACCAAAATGGTTAGTGTAAGTTATCCAATATGGATTAATCTTCATATAATAAAATAATATGTTAATCTGTAAAACCTCAAAAATAACTCCCAAAGTTAAACATAAATCATTTCCTAAATAGTAAAATTTATGACTCCACCAAAATTTGTTTAACCAAATTCAAAATCCAAAAATTTATAAAAATATAAAAATGTTCCAAAATTATGTAAACTTTAATCCCTAAAAAGCATAAAGTAGCTTTTAACATCACATACTAAACATGTGAATACCTTGATCATATATTCTCCTAAAATATTCTAATAACCCAAATAACCATAAAAACTCAATGAGAACTTATATGCTTCCTTTTTTTTCAAATATATCCTTATTACTCATATAAAATCAAAGACTACTGAATCTATTTAATAAATCCAAAAATGATGTAAACATCATGATGTATATAAATCATTCTTTTCTTAAATCACTAATTAATTTCAAGGTCCCCAATGCTATCCAATTTACTTTTTCAATATAAATAATCTATTTATTCCAAATAAACATTATTTTATCAACCTTATTCACATATTAAGGGTTATATATCCCTTAATCACGTTTCTTACAAAAATACCACCTTACCACTATAAAAATTTTCTAGGTTATTGGTACCATTCAACATTTTCTTAAAAATCCTTAAAGAAAACTATTTTGGAGAAATCCTTAGAGGTTTCATGATTCTTATAACTAAAATATCATCGATAAAACACTTTTTAAACATAATTCATGAATCCAAATACATAAATAATTCAATCATTACACTTACTTCATAAACTATTAACCATGATTCATCATCTTATTCCTTAATACTTCCTTCATACAATATGAAATATGGATCATGTCTTAAGATTTATCAACTTCAATTTAATCATTCTAATTACTTTTAACATAAGTAATACTATTAAAATAATTCAAACCTTTCATATTTCATTCATAATCTCTTTATCATCAATATTAAAACCTTTACTCATATATCCTTTTTGATCCATATCTCAATATTTCCACTAGGACATCAATTTTTTTAATTCCTATACATTCCAAATTTAAAACATTAAATCGTTGATGATACCTTATTGATACTATTATTCTCATCCATTTTGTTAATCAAAATTTTCATTTTTTACTTAATAATTACTTTCTCTATGTCCTTTTCCACACCCAAAACACCTTCCCATTCCCTTGAGACATTTCCCTGAGTACTTATTCCCATATTCTTGAAATGTATGTAGCTGAATATTATTTCCTCCTTGTTCTTAAAGAAAATCCATTTTTTATTTTTTTGGTTTATTCAGAAACTACCCTACGTTCAGGTTGTTAATCATATAATTATAATGCTATTTAGGAACAATAAAATTATTTTTCATTCAATATCTTATCTCATTTGGTTACTCATGAGTACAATCATTGCACCGTATGTCACATTCATCTTTAAAATGATTTATCATGGTTCCATTCATTAACTAAAACCAAAATAATAGTGTGATAATCATTAACAAATAATCATCTGACCATGAAAAATAATTCATAGGATATCGAAACCATGACTCCTTCTTTTCAACCTATGACACCTTAGGTTTGAACTAGTAATTCATAGTTATCATATATTCTAATCCTTTATAATAGCTTATAAATAATGTGAGAATTAACTCAATCATATCACTCAGGAGTGTCACACCAACTTCATAGTAATATCCTATTCACTGCACACTTGAATGATGGATGAGATATACTTAAATAACTCGTCTAAGGGTTATTACCCCTAGATGCATCTGTGCCAAAACTATGTCCACTTATAGAATCTAGAGAGGGATTTATTTTATTAGGATAACTACACTCCTTTATTTACCATAACATATGACATTCTCAAATACATAGGATTATCATAAATATTTTCACTAAACTTTCCTCATCCCAATTTCCAAAAGTTACTAAACCTTTCCTCTGATACCAACCATAGCGACCCATAATTTTCATGCATAAATACTACATAATTTTAGATAAATATAAAATAAATTTCATAATAATAAGCACATTAAAATTATAAAGGTTTATTGTATTTGGAAACTTTGAATTTTAAACAACTGGTATTTAAAATATCTACAAAATTTATGATTAAGTTCTTCATAACTATCACCCTTCGTAGACATATCATACTTAACAAATTTCTTCATAACCACAGGAAGGGAAACATAAGAAATGGTGAGATCATATGCTCAATAAGGGTAAACATTAGGGATATAAATCAATGATAAAAAGTTAGAATAAGATAAATATAATGGTATGATAACAAAATCACAACTTACAATAATCATTCCTAATTAGTCAAAGATCTTTAATCATGAAACATAATGTAAGGTTTTTTAATCAAATAAAATAAGACACAAGAGTGTGAAATCATCAATAATAAATCATGAGCCTTGGAAACATATCATAATCATAAGATATAAGTTTTTGGTATTAAAATTAGCATATAAAATCATTTCCTTAGTCAAGTCTCACTGTCAATAATATCATAGTGGATTGGGTTCACTCCCCATTCCATCATCTCCTTAGTCAATATTCACTCCCAAGACTATATCATTGGAAAAATTCCCTTACTTAACTGGGTTAAATCCTCATTATAGTCCTTATTATTTAATGATATATAATTATTCACCCAATTAATTGGATGGCTATATAATTCTAGGCCAACCCATCACATAATTAGAACCATACATCTATATGCCAAAATATCATAAAACATTTATCATATAATTAAATAATAACCCATAGAAAGGATATAGGTTTCATAAAAATTTCATCATCATAATCAAAAACCATTTAGAGAAAACTAAACATTTTAACATTGAATAATATCCCCATAAAATCATAAGAAACATAAAAGGTTGTTGTTATAGATAAAATTAACTTTAAAAGATCACTATAACATTTCTTGAGGAAAATATGCCTTTTATTTGAAATCACTTATTTATAATCTAAAATTTTTTAAAATATAAAGAAAAAAATATTATTTTAAAAGAAATATAGAAACTTATAAAGTAAAATTTAAATAAAAGAGTATTCATGATGGCATATAAAGTCATTTATGCGGTGTATGTTAAAAAAAACTGCTTGCACATTGTCAGAAAAAAGTAAGAAGAACCTTGTTAAAAAAATGATGATAATATTCCTTTATATAAAGTCAAAATTTGGTAAAAATGTATTTAAAAATATTTTTAAAATAGTAAAATAATTATTGAAAATATTTTTAATAAAATATGGACATGGAAGAACGAATTACCGCATGAAGAGAAAAACATCTTCGAATTTTCTTAAAAAACTTATTTTAGTATATTGAGTAGTTAAGGAGAGAAAAATAAAAGTAAATAATTAAATAAACATAGTATAGGAAAATAAATAAGTCCTAGGAGAGATATATTATATTATTTCATCATTGGAAAATTTAATCATAAAAAATATTGGTAAAAATGAGATTGTAACATAAAACCCTTATCATTGTGGTAACCTTTGAATTATAAAACACAAGAAAGAAATAACTTCAAATTAAACTTTAAATAACATAAACATAAGGATATTAATGATACAACATATTAATGGAGTAGTATATACAACTCATAAAAGAAGATAAGTGTATAACACAAAACATGTCTCAATGAAACAAAATTGAGAGGGAAAACCCTTACTACTTTAATAATTTTTGAAACAAATGTCATTGGAAGATTGAAAATAATATGTTCCTATAAATAACGTGAATTAAATCATTTATTATGACAAAATAAATTATTGGTCTGTATAATCACCATATAAATAAGGAATTGGTGCATAACATTAAAACTTTTCTCAATGAAAAAAATTTGAGACAAAATCCTTACCTTATATTCGACTTGATTCATAAGATATCTAACCTAATGTATAATAAATTTAGATTTATTATAATTATATAAAAATATATATTCATAATTATAATATCATATATTTTCCACTTATAATATTTCAACACTTTTCTACTAGCAATTCTCTATTAAATTCATCATTTCGGGTGTCAACTACTACATTTTTCATGAATGTTTTAGTTCAACAGTTATGGTTCCTAAACATTGATCATAGTTACTATATATATATATATATAATATTAATCATAATATAAATATCAAATATAATCATTATATACATATTTATAACAATTCATATTAATTGTTTATGAAAAATGAATTACATCACTTTGTGGAGATGGTAATCTGTATGTACACACGAGCGATGTTTCCACTTTCCAATAGTTAGAAAGAAAGAAAGAAAAATGAAAATTAAACTTTAAAGAATCATAATTATATCATAAATATCATATATTATCATTAAATATATCCTTGTTACCATCCAATTAAAGTGGTAAATGATAAACTGATCACATCACTTCTCGGAGGTGGTAATCCACATGTACGAACAAGCGACATTATCGTTTACCAATGGATCAAAAGGAAAGAAGGTAGATATGATAATATTATTAAATAATAATAATTATGTAATAAATTTAAAGTATAAACATTAAAATCATCATAATAACTATCCATGAAATATGGTAATGGAAAATCAATTATATTGCTATGTGGAGGCCAGAGTCCACACATATGCACGAGCAATACTTTCATCTCCCATTTGATGAGAATAGGTGGTAAATGGTTGTTAAATCATTATAATAACATATAAATATATTTATTATACTAAATTAATAATGTTTTTATGGATACAAAAAGTTAATAGAAGGTTTTATAAGAAATAAAATTGAAAGTTCTTAGTTAATATTTATTCCTATTCTTTGAGAGACCTCCTTTGGCTTACACATTAAGCCTTGAAGGATTGGTATTAAGAGAAGAATAAAAGATCTAGGATGAAGGGAATAAATTTAGTAAGGTTTTTTATTAGGTTTTGGATAATATATAAGGCTCAAATCGTGTGAATAATGGATGAGGATAGGTTCCCTTTTATAAGTGAGGGGAGGGACACCCATGTAATTTTGAAAAAAGTTCAATTATATATGATCACTTTCCGGGGAAATTTTCTCCAAATGGATAGATATTATAATTTTTGATAATATAATGTTGAAATATCTTCAACAAATTATAATTATATAGGTGTGGTTGTCAATCCAACCCTTATCTCTTGGTTTAACTCCCTCGATAACCCCGTTTTAACCTTAGCTGTGGTACGATTCTCTATGACCAAAAATTAATTTGAAACTATTAAATTATATTAATTATGATTATTCAAAACATGGAATCTATTTTACTAGATTTAAATTCTATTAGTGTTAGAATTTAAATTTAAATAATCCTGTAACCCGCAACGAATACCTATTTTCGAAAAATGAATCTTTAAGCATAATACATAATTTTCTTCCATTAATTTCCTTGTAAATATGATAAAATTAATGTTAAAATATATTATTGAAAATATAATATATCAATTTAATTAAAAAATTAATTAATAGATATTAATTTAATTTATTAATATTAAAATACAATACATGCATAAAAATAGTTTTGTAAAAATGTGTTTTAAGACTAAAAATAAACTTATACCAAAATCAAGTATAATGATGATTTTTTAATTAATTAGATTATTTATGATTTAATAATTTATATTTTACTTTAATATAAAATTAAAAATATACTAGTAGTTTTACTTGAAAAGTAATGAGAGTTAAAAAAATAGTTTTTTTCAATATTCATTGAAAAATAAATCATTTTAGAAAAATTATAAAAATTCACCCTAAGATAATACTAGAATATTAATTTAAAAAATGATATTAATTTTCCCAAATATAATTTATAAAAAACTTAGAAATTAATTATAATTTCCATTTGCATAAAATGAAATAAAAACCATTTTTTAAGAAAACACATTTTTGAAGCATAAAATGATTTTACTAAAAATCGAGTACTTATTTATTATGGATTAATAAATAAATTTTCATTATTTAAAAAATTTATACATATTTTTTATAATTTGATAATGACTATTCATACCTATAAATTTAATTTCTAGTTTATAACATTTTACTATATCAGGGTTTATATAGACTCGAGGTTTCATGTTAAGAAAGACACCAAACCTTTACATTTTATTTGAAGAAAAATAGATTATAAAATTCCAGGGGTTACAAGGTGTTATAGATATCAGGAATTGGATTCTCTCTTGAGTAAAGTATCCCTGGGGAGTGGAACTTGAGGTTTTACCACCTGCCAACCTGGAGGCTAAGCCTTGTCTATAAAAATGAATGTGGTTAGCTATATGTCACTCTAATAATACTTATGCGGAGATTGTAAATCTTATATAATTTTAAACTTTTACATGAATAATTAATGTACCTTATGCATATGATGCATTCAGATATGTATGAATTTGTTTATCTTCTATTTTTGGGTGAGTAACAAATACTTGTGGGTTGCGTAAAGAGTTACACATTAATGTGGTGTGAACACATTAATTTGGTGGATGAAATATGATTTCCAAAAACTACATAATTAGAAGCATTCATATACAAAAAAGTAATAAAACTTTATAAGATAATGATTTAATGAGATTCAATAGTTATCAATTTATTATGTATATGGTTTGTATTAAATTGGTGATACTTAAAAGGAAAACCCCTTAAATACTAAGTGTGAGATTAATTCCAAAGAACCACTTTTCAATATTACAATCATCTAATTGGGTAGGTTATACTAATGTTTAGTGCCCCTAGTTTAACATGTGTTAGGAAAAATGGTAACAAGTTATTCTAGATTTTCCTATTGGGTAGGCCATGATAACATTGGGTTATATTATATTTTCCTTTGTTAGATTTTTTTGACATTTTCTTTGGGTTACACTAGCTGGGACACCCTAATAGGATTTGGTTATTGGAGGAATAGTGTTGGGTGAATCCATATGATAGGTTTGAATAAATAGTTATCTGTTAAGCTATCTAAGAATCATAACTGTTAAGATTAGGATGATTCCCAACCTAAATAGCTAAGTAATGGGAGAAACTCTAAAGTATCCCAGAACTTGATGAAATATGGTTCTTATCTCACTAAATGGGTATGATGTATGAGGTCATCATTTTTAGTGGGAGAAATTTCATTAAAATCCTTTAATTAAAAGAAATAATCCATGATGTACACCCACTAATTTTTCCTTGTTATAGTTTATGTAATAGTTAATGATAATAATTTTGATATCACTTAAAGGAATGACCTATAAAATAGTTAAATATTGATATATAGGGTTGAGAAGTGTTATAAAAAAGAAACATTAAAAGTATCAGAATGTGAATACTATATAGATCAATTTCACCAAATCTGACTCATGGGTATTGGATATCATGTGTGTGTCTGATATTTGTGATGAAAAAATAGACTTAGAGAAAGGAGGGAATTAATGAAGGGTGAATTAGATATTTGTGTCAGTAACATATAAAGAGTTTCTGTATTAGAATTTAGCATTTATTTTTGGGAAAAAAATACCTCAAGGTAACATTGAATCATTTATGGGTTGATTGTGTTTGTTGAGAAAGATGTTTTCCATGTCCTGTTGTGGAATTCAAGATTGATTGTTGAAAAAATATGTTGACAAGAATCCATGACAAAGGAATGGACACTCTGGAGGTGGAATAAAAGATCGTATACAAGGTGGCACCATTTTCTAGTGTTTTCCAAAATTTTGGACCTCAAAATCATAGGAATGTATAAATTTGTTTTTGGTAAAGGAAGTTTTACACAAGATTGAAGATGTTTTGGAATATTTCATGCAAGACATGTTTTAGGATCATAACATAATAATATGGAAAAGGCATGAAGTGTACAAAAGATCTGGAATGTGTGTGAAAGATAAGGTTGTGTGAAATGGACTTACACACCCAATGAAACACCAAATGGGTTTTTCAAGCTTGAAGAGTATTTTATGCATGCATTAGGGTTTTGTGCGCATGGGTCGGTGATGCCTATAAATAATAGGTAACCCCCCTCATTTGAGAATCTCAACAATTAGAGGAAATATGAGCTCTGATGCATGTAAGAATTTTAAGAAAAGGGATTTACACGTAAGAAATAGAGTTTCATGTAAGAAGGATAAGTTTCATGAAAGAAGTAGTCTATTTATAAAAATAGAGTTTCACACAAAAGTTTTTTCATGAAAAATAAAAAATGTTGCACATAAGACATTAATGTTGTGCACAAGATGTAGTAAGGGTTGCACGGAAGATTTAAGGTTGCCCAATACATATATTGTAAAGTAGCATTAATAAACATATGAAACATCAATAAAGAATATATATACAATATAGTATTAATTCATTATAGATAATGAAGGGACCTAAAAGTCTATAAACTGTGAGTGGATCCCTTCCAAGAGTAGTGAGCAAAGGAAGAGGAAGACGGTGATCCTTCTCATCAATAGTGATCTAGAAGAAGAGACATAAGGAGTGACCCATGGGAATTCAGTGAGAAGACCCTAAACTTTATAAATGTAGTAATCCCAGGCATAGAAGTAATCTATCCCAAATATTGTAATTAGAAGTGAGCTTTAGTGGATTTGGTACATCGACACATCGCCATTATATGATCCTTGTATGTAGACCAATGAGGGTGAACCAGGTAAAATATATGTTCCTTTGTGTTTTCTTTCCAGCATTATATTAAAATCATCATCATTAGATAAAGAAGGAAAAAATAAGATCAACATTAACATTTAAGTTCAAACAAAGTGACCCTTTTAATAAAGAGGTCAAGATCCAGTGGGGTATGAATTGTTTTTGAAAATAATATCCATAACCCGATTCACCTGCCCTCTTAGGGTATCAAGGTCCCTTTTGGACATAAAAATTGGTATCAGATCATAGGTTTCCTTTTTATATTTGTTTTTTCTAACTTGGTTCAGTGGATTGTTGAAATTGAAGTTTCATTTTGATCTTGTCTTGGTGTGCCATAGAAAAGGGAAGAACTTCAAAGAAGAACCAGAATTTTAGTGGTATTCCTCAGAGTGTAAGTGTCTATGGAAACAGTTTGATTCAGTTGAAGGAATAAAGTAGTTAATAGAGGAATGGTTAGGATGAATCATATAGTAAAAATAATTACTCATCCAAGGATGCTGAAGGAATGAGTGAAGAAACTAAAATTTTAAGTGATGTTGAAACTACTGATGATTAAGAAACTCCAAGAAGGAAAAAAGTAGAAGTTTTCCAAGAAATAAAGGAATTGGATCGAAACATGGATGAAGAAATTAAATCTAAAGATATCTAGATCCAAGTATTGTAAATTTAGTTCAATAAGATTGAAGGTTTTAATAAAATACTTATTTATTTGGCTACTGATATGAGGAATAAGAATGATTTTCAAGCTAAAGAACTGCAAAAGATGTATACAAATACAAAAACTCTCAAAGTTACTTACAAGGTAAAGAATATAAAGTTAGATGAAATTCAAAATCTTAAATCTAGAAATGATGATCTTACTACACAGCTGTCTGAACTAGTTCAGAAGAACCATAGGCTATAATAAGAGAATTAATGCTTTTCTAATTTATTTGCTCAAGAAAAATTAAAAATAAAGGATAAAAGTGACATGGTGGATAATATCACACATGAATTGAAATATAAGGTGAGTAGAGGGAAGAATGTCAATAGACAACTTAATTATCAACTTGAATCAAGGGATATAAAGATTCAATAATTAGGATAAGAGCAAGAATTAGTGAAGAAAGAAGTGTAGAAATCCAATGGAAAAGGAAATCCTAAAATGAAGGGTGCCTTTTACTTACTATTTTATTATCCTTCAGTAGGTGATGATGAAATGAGAAACAAATATTCTATTTCTCAAGAGAAACAAGAACATATTTTATAATCTCAAAGGCCATATAGGTTAGGAAAATCTATCACTAGATATTATGATCCCCCTCCCATTCATGATAAGAAAAAAGTAGTGAAAAGATTCAGAGATAAGTAAAATCTTATAGGTGCTAGATACAGAACTAAAAAGGTATTTACAAGAAGTAGTGAAAACATGTGCCATTTTTCTGGAACGTATGGTCATGCATCATGTTTTTGTTTAGAGGCTTTGGAATACATTTCATACTGTGAAGATATAAATATTTCTAAATTTATGAATAAGTAGAATATTCTTGAAAAATATGAGAGAAAATTCTCCTAGGAGAAAGCAGTTTTCAAATGCTATTACTGTGGAGGAAAGGGACACACCATGAGTATGTTTCAATAAGCCAGAGGGCTTAACATTAGAATAAGGACTTTGGTTGTATCAATATCTCAGTTGAGAAATATTTAAATGAGGTATTCCTTTAATAGAATATGTTTTATATGCTCTGATCATGGGCATTTGGAAAGATATTATAGTAAGAAGAATGAAGAGAAGAAAAAAGAACCTAAATAGAGATCCCCGAGATAGGAAATGTATAATGAAAAATAATATACTGGAAGATAACGTGGTAAGCTGAAAAATAGGTTTACAGCCTTAGGGGAATCACAAGGAGTTCAATAAAAGGTGTATCAATCACCTACTTTTTTACACTTAAAACAACTCCCTTGGAATGAATGTGAATAATCATAGAAGAAAAAGGGAGGAGATTATCCAATTGTGATTAAGAAGAATGTACATTCAATGAGGAACCCACCAATAGTAAGAAATAGTGTGGAGACTCTAATAACCAGTAAAAGAAAAATGAATAAATATAGTCTAAAAAATTTCACATGTTTCATAAGGTGAGAATTGGAAGAAGGGGAAATATCCCTCTAATGGAGGAATAAGTAGGAGAAGATAGCTAGTAGAGAGATTCTCGCTCAGAGAAAGAATCATGAAAACCATAATTTTGGTGGAAAATCAATAAAGGAAATTAGTAATAGCGGGTTTAGACCCCAAATTATGAAAAGGCCAAGCCTACAGAATCTACTAATCATAATAAGAACCAGAATGTGGATAAATAAGGTTTAGTAATATGTTTAGAATAGTTGAGGTGGCTGAGCAGTTGTAAAAAACATAGAAAGAGTACAATTCTTTGAAAGTATCAAATGGTTGATCCATTAGGATCAACCACAATCATCTTTTTGAGGATTATAGAGAACCCCCTATTCCTATGTGTTTAAATTCTATTAATTGATGTTCAATTGTTTTAGGTTTTTGGGGAGATATAATCTAAGGGGAAGTTGCATCAGAAGATGCAATGTGGTGACATAATGTGATTGGGAATATCAATTGATTCAAATCAGTTATTAAAGTTTAAAAATAAAGGAAGTATTTTAGTGAAATGGATACTAATGGTGTTATTAACTTTATCTCTTATTTCCTACACATAGTTCCAACTTATTAAGCTTAGAGGATTTTTGATGATTTATTTCTAAGTGGTAAATTAACCCAATGAAAATATCATTTTAAAAGAAGTGTAATATTTGTGGTTCTAAGAAGTGAACAGTTTCGCAATGAAAGTGTTGAGGAAGTAAGCAATATAGGGGGAGTTGAAGTGGAAGATACTGATTTAGAATAAGACATTGATGATGAGCAGGAGAAATTCAAGTCTGTGTCTAGGCAGAAGACAAATATTTGAGACAAAATTGATAGGAAAAATATCATTGGTGATCAGATATTTCCTATTAAAACAAGAATAATGAATTCATTACAACAAGAATCTTTCCAATCTCAGGTAGAGCCTAAATGTTTTGCAGATGCAGCTGAAGATGAAAACCGGTTTCAAGCTATGAAGAAAGAGCTAGACTAAATTGAGAAGAATCAGACATGAAAGATTATTTCGAGGCCAATAGATAAGAATATCATCAAGACTAAATGGTTCTTTCTCAACAAGATTAATGAATGTGGCACCATTATTCTAAAAAAAGAATGAATGGTGTGCAAAGGGTACTCCCATATAGAGGGTATCGATATTGATGAGATATTTGCACATGTTGCAAGGATGAAGATAATTAGATTATTCAAGACCATAATAGTGAAAATAAAGTTAAATTTTTTCCATATGGATGTTAAATCAGCATTTATAAATGGAGTTCTGGAAGAGGAATTATATATTGAGAAACCATAAGGTTTTCTCATTTATGAAGGTGAAAAAAAGGTTGTCGGTTGAAGAAGGATCTGTATAGGTTGAAGCAAGAACCAAGAGAAAGGTATTCAGGACATGATCAGTATCTAAAGAATCTTTTATTTTAGTGAGGTGGAGTTGATTACAATCTCTATGTCAATAATAACAGTAATCAAATGAATATGGTACTGTTTTATGTTAATAACATAATATTTGGTGGATCAGATGAATCACAGTGTAGAAAATTTTCTAAATTCATGAAAAGTGAGTTCTAAATGCCAATAATTGGTGGAATGACGTTTTTACTTGGCTTAAAAGTGACATAAGGAAATAATGACACATTTATTTCTAAATTTAAATATGCCAGAGAAGTTTTGAGAAGGTTTGGAATGGATAATTTCAAGGAGATGATGACTCCGGTTCCACCCGAATGAATCTGTTGAAAGATGATGAAGGAAAAGCGACTAATGTCTTAGAATACAGGTAGATCATTGGAATTATATTGTACTTAATAACGACATGACTAGATATTGTTTTTTCTACATTTCAAGAATCACACTACCAAATCAATCCCAAAGAAATCCACATTCTTGTAGTGAAAATAATACTTCAGTATATTAAGGGAACTATGAATTTTGTCTTGTTGTATAATGAAAAATCTCATCTAGATTTGTTGGGACATACATATGAAAATTGGGCCAGATCAGTTGATAATATAAAATCAACATCTGGAGGTTCTTTCTATCTTGGTTTATTATGTATTTATTAGCTCACCAAGAAATAAGATTTCATTTCATTGAGCACTATAGAAGCTGAATATATTGTGGATACTCAAGCGTGCACACAATTATTATGGATGAAACAACTGGTTGATGACATGGTCTGGCTTTCGAGGACTCCTCGTCCAAGCAATACTTTAGTCATGAAGGACAAGAGTCTCTCAGCTGTGACATGGCGCTCTTCAACAAAGGTATGGGTAGGGATCCATCTCTTCAACTCTGGGATAGTGGCCTCTCCTCTATTGGGGTACTGATCAGAAACACATCTCAGCATTGTTCATCATCTCTAGATCCTTGGGTTCTATCCATCATTTTCATTTCAAAGGTTCTTTCAATAGAGCTGGGCCACGATAACTTTGAAATAGCATTTCCATATTCACCCAGGGAGATCTCTCTTCATCTAATGGTGTCTTCCCCCCTTGTAGTCACCTAGTATGAAAGTGAATTCCTCTCCTCCACAATCACCTCCAGTTTCATCTGGGGTTGATCAGATCAAGGTGAACACTCAGTGCTTTTGCTCTCTAGAGAACAAATTCAGGGTGATGTCTAATGGACTGTGCTCTCCTGTGTTAGTTCACTTGAAGGTGAAGAGTAGTATCCACACCTGGTCTCAATATAGAATTGGAATGGCTGTCTCCCAGGATTTTTTTCAACATGTCAGTGGATAGGGTTCTGGGGCCAAAGCCTGACATGCTTTTTTCAATGTTTAGAATCCTTATATGTAATGCTCGTGGTCTCAGGGCTTGGGATAAATCTGATTTCATAGTAAATGAACTCCGTAACAATTCTATCTCTATGGTTTCAATTCTCTAACCAAAGAAGGTGTCTAGTAAGATCAAGGATTATGCTCAATGGCTTCGAGTGCATGGTTTCATGCATAGGGATACTCTAAAATCTCAAATATGGTTGTTATGGAAGGACCACATCACAATCTAAATGCATAGTGTGCAAAATCAATTTATGTCTACGAAATTTTTTATTGGGTCTCATAAGTTTCTATTTTCCTTCATATATAAAAACTGAAACAATCAAGGAAGAGAGATGTTGTGGAAGGATTTAGTTGGTCTCAACTTAGATAGTGTTCCTTGGATCTTCAGGGGTGATTTTAGCGTTATTGCAAGACCAGAGGAGAAACAAGGGGTGGTGCTTTTCCTATGAGCACCATCCAAGCTTTTGTCTCGTTCATGGTGTGAAACGACCTTTTGGATGCGGGATACGAAGGAGATAACTTCACCTGGTGTAATAACCAATGAGGAGGATGACATACCTAGTGTCATCTTGATTGGTGTTTGATGAACGAAACCAAAATATCTATTTTCTTGGACACCAACATCTCTCACCTGGTTCATTGCCTCTCAGATCACTCTCTGCTTCGCCTTTCCTTAGATTCAGGGTCTTTGAGAGGGGCCCTATTCCATATTTCTAATACCTAGGTAGAGGAACCAGGATTCAATGATGTGGTTAGGGAGGCTTGGAGCCTCCACCGTATGGTAAACCCATGGATCAGAATTCATAATAAGACCAGACATCTTAAACATCTTTTATTCTATTATAGAAAAGACATTCCCACATGAGATAACAACTTTGCTGAGATCAGCAAGGAGGTCGCTCAAATGGTGGATGGTCTGGAACAGGAATGGGATGAAGACCTATTTAATAATTTAGCGATTAAAAAATATCTTCTCTCTGATACCTTCATGAAGCAGGAACATTTGGCTAGAGAAGGAGTTTGAGTTCATTGGCTTCGGGAGGGGGACCAGAACATGGGGTTTTTCCATGCTTTCATTAAGAAGTGTCGACGCATTCAGAGACCAAATATTCTTAGGGAGGATGGTTATTATTCTAGTGATCATTATGAGGTTTGATCCCTGACCAATGAAAATATCAAATCCTTACTATAAGGCCCCAATCCTGGCTTGGTTGGTGGGTATCCAAGGGGTGATGCTGATATTTTTGAGGAAATACCACGCTGTTTTTTAGAGGAAGCTGATGAATGTTTGAGGAGGAATCCAGAGGAGGTTTAAGTGTGTGAGGAAGTCTATACTCTAAAATCAGATAGTGCACCAGGGCCTGATGGCATTTCAAGATCTTTTTATAGGGTATCTTGGGATACCATTAAGGGAAACTTATTAAGGGAAGTGCAGGACTTCTTCCAGGGAGGAAATTTTTTATGTATTGCCTGTGAAAAAAATAAGGTTATGATTTTGAATATATTAAACCCAAAATCCATTAATCAATATTGATAAGCATGTGTAATATTCCATACAAGGTTTTGGAAAGCATTCTCAACAAAAGGATGGCCCCTCACTTGAACACCTGGGTGTCTCCAGAGAAGCATGGTTTTATTAAAGGAAGGTAAATATAGGGGGAAATTGGAGTGGTGAAAGAAATGGTTAGTGACATAAAAAAAATTATTTTAGGGGTAACTTGGTGATAAAATTAGATATTATCAATGCCAATGACATATTGGAATGAGGTTTCATCTTAAGCATGAAGGCTTGCATGGGGTTCTCTAACCAGACTAGCGATCTTCTTTTTCGTTGCTTCAACTCAGCCTGGATATCATCCTCATTTATGAGTAAGAAGTTTGGGTTCTTCAAGGCTTGAAGAGGTATCAAAAAAGTATATCTTCTCTCCCCTACTCTCTTCATCCTTCCTCAAAAATTTTTAGCTACTATATCAACTGAGGTCTTCTCATGGGGAAAGTCTTACCCTACCTAAATAGGCATGCAACAAGGGGTATATAACATTTGATGTTCAAGGATGACACAATTTTGTTTATCAATGGTAGTAGGAGGTCATTGTAGGGGATTAATGGGATGATAGGATATTATTTCATGTGGAGTAGGAAGGTGGTGAATAGGGGAAACATCTTGTATTATACAACCAATAATATTTCTGAGAGCAGGGTAAGGATCCTTGATGACATCTTGAATATGAGTAGGGGATCATTCCCTATGAAGTATCTCAAGACAACAGTGAGTCCTTTATTACTTAGAATCCATCATTTTGATAAATTGGTTAGTAAGATCATAGGGAACATCTACAGTTGAAAAAACTGATTCCTCTCTTTTAGAGGTCACATAACCTTGGTGAATAGTGTACTTTTTTCTATTACCATTCACATAATGTCCCCCTTGAAGGTCCCTAGAAGTGTTATCACCAACATGGATAGGATTATGGTTTCCTTCATATGGGATGGATATATGGAAGGAAAACATCACTGGGCATCGGGAAGTATCTTGTAAGACCTATCTCTGAA
The DNA here is from genome assembly GCA_963277665.1 of Viscum album. Taxonomy (NCBI): domain Eukaryota; kingdom Viridiplantae; phylum Streptophyta; class Magnoliopsida; order Santalales; family Viscaceae; genus Viscum; species Viscum album. The sequence continues at coordinate 1,488,829,851 of OY728139.1, read as the reverse complement.
GGGGGCATTAATTTGAGGAGTGTTTCTTTGACCATGCAAGGGATCCATGCTAAAATAGAATGGGAGGATATGTAAGGATGAACATTATGGGGTAAGAAAATGTAGGATAAGTATGGAATGAATGTGAATGAGCAAAGGATGCGACCCTCTAAGATTTGGAACCTGATTCACTTGTACATGGAGTTCTTGCATCAACACTCTAGGTGGATGGTAGGAAGAGGAGTCATTAACTTTTGGATTCAAGATTGGGGGGATAGAAGGTTGTGGTTCTTGGGATTCCCCACACTGAATCGTTTATTTGTATAGGCTAGCAGGCACTCTAGTTTTATTCAGGCTATTCATGATGAGAATCAACATGCTATTTTCAATAAAATTGTTACTAATGAAGAACTAGATAACCTCATTTTTATAGGCTTCCCATCAGGTGAGTTTTCATTAAAGGAATTTGATTGTTTGAGGAAGGATGCAACCAATGATGATCTATGGGGGGTGACTCTATGGTTCAAAGATGCTCCCTCAAAATTAGACTTCTTGTTTTTGTGGGTGAGAAATCGATCTTTTCCCACTGATGATAACATTCAACGCATGGGTGTGTGCATCACCTCTAGGTGCTGGTTTTTCCATGATCCCAATCCAGAAATAGTGGGGCATATATTTTTGGATAGATAATGGGATAGTTGGATTTGGCAGGCCTTCGGTTCCTTCACTGGATGGAACAGTCAAGGAGGGATACATGATACATTTCTTAGTGCGTGGTTTCAAGGAGTGGGGGACCATGATATCGATAGGAAGTCAATGGCTGTTGTCCTATTGGAGGTATGATGGACCATTTAGAAGGCTAGAAATGATGCGCTCCAAAAAACTCTATGTGGTTCAGGATCTAGTCCGGTTATGTACAGATTTCCACGATGCACTATCAATTAAAGCCCTTGTCCGGAATCAGTTTCTTTCCAATCAAGCCAGTGATCTAGGATGTGGGCATTGGGTCTGTTGGAACCCTCTCCACCTTGGGCTCAATCTCAACATAGATGGGTCTCTTATTTAGGGGGGAGATGCGAGGTGTAGGCATCATCAGGAACTAGGAGGAGTCTGTTGTAGCATCATTCTATGCCTTTTATGGCAGGGGAAACTTCCTACGCACTAAAGCGTAGGCGATGCTCACGGGTTTGGAGCTATGTGGGCAGTGACACATCATGCTTAAGGTGGTAGAAACATACTTGTTAATTCTATTTAAATTGATATCAGGTACATAATGAGTTTTTTGTAATAGTTATTATCTAATAAAGAAGTGAAAACAGATCCTGGGTAATCACATTGAGATCACCCACACATGGTAGGAGGGGAACCAAGTGGCATATTTTTGGGTATCCATGGCATCCCCAAATCAAAGTACATCCTATTTCCTTAGGATAGGCTCTTTTCCTCGTGATGGTATGAAGTTTGTTATTAATGATTCCATGGGACTGTAATTTTTTCATCCCCCGTGATTTTTCTTGTACCCTATTTTTCTTTTCAAAATCAATAAAAATGGTAGTTTTTAGTCATTTTTCTCTTATTTCTCACACTGAGCATGGATCATGTGGGCTTAGAGTATGTGTTGAGTAAATCTTTGATCACTATCTGAATCACATGAAGCGAATGGTGGTAGAATATGGATGAATCTATAAAGAGGTATTAACTTCTAAAATAGTTTTCAATAAACCCAAAGGGAAAGCTTTTTGGACAAAAATCCCTCAAGGTAACATTGAAGCATTTTTGGGTTAATTATGCTTGTTGAAAATGATGTTTTCTATGATCTGTTGTGGAATTCAAGAGTTCTTTTTGTAAAAATATATTGAAAAGAGTCCATGAAAAAGGAATGGACACTTTGGAGTTGATACAAAAGATCATATACAAGGTGGCATTATTTTCCAGTGTTTTCCAAATTTTTGGGCCTCAAAATCAGAAGAATGGAGATAAGTGTTTTTGGCAAAAGATGTTTTGTACAATATTGAAGATGGTTTGGAAATTTGACTGCAAGGAATGTTTTAGGATCATAATATAAAAATATGGTAAAGGAATAAAGTGTATGAAATATTTAGAATGTACGTGAAAGATGAGGTTGCGTGAAAGAGACTTACATGCCCAATGTATCATCAAATGGGTTTTGCATGCTCAAAGATGATTTTTTACATGCATTAGGGTTTTGCGTATAGGGGTCGGAGATACCTATAAATAATAGGTGACCCCCTCATTTGAGAAGATCAACACTTAGAGGAAATTAGATCTCTGAATCATGTAATAATTTTAAGCCAATGGAGTTGCGTGTAATAAATAATATTGCATGTTAGAAATATAAGTTTGGTGTAAGAAGTTGGATGCGTGTAAAAATAGAGCTACAGTAAAAAGGGTTTTTACAAAAAATCACAAATGTTGTGCGCAAGTGTTTTCAGGTGATATGTGCCCATGCTTGTGGGGTGGTGTCTCAGGTGTTTTCGGGCGAGATGTGATATGATTATGCTTGTGGGGTAGATTTTGGTGGGGGTTGTACATGGTAGGAGGAGGGAATGAGGTTGATGTCCGAAATTTTCATAATACCCTAATGCTTTATCTATGGTTGTGGATGTGTTATTCCCTAGGTGTTTTTAGGTGAGATGTGATGTGGCTGTGTTTGTGGGGTTGAGAGCCTAGGTTTCCTCAGACGAGGTGTATTGTGACTGTGCGTGTGGGGTTGTGTGGTATATGGAAGAGATGGGAGATCCAAGACATAGAAAGTTAGGGTATGAGGGTGGAATAACAATGGGATAGTGGCGAGAGGTACCCTTATTGATATGATTCTTGTTATATTATATTACTTGGTGTGTATTATTTGGTGAGTGTTCCTTGGTGAGGTTGGGTTTTGTTAGTATATCTGTATAGGTGTTGTTTGGTTCTGCTATTTTCTCGCAAGTGCATTAGCATTATCTTTTCACATGTTCATGAGAGACTTTGGTTTTCCTATTGAGTATACTTGTATGGTAACCCTATGTATATAAACCATTTTTAGGTTTCCATGAGTTTTATGTGGACCGTGTTGAACATTACTCACTCGAGCCTTAGATAGATTATGTATCGCTGATTTAGTTTTTCTTTTGAATATTTTATTTAGATACTTTTATATATACCAGTTCTATTTATAAATAAATTGTGGGATGGATTTAGTTTCTTTTTATATAATGAATTGGAGTTTTTTAGATGATCCATCTTATCTCCTGGTCCTATATTATTATAGAGGGTAACGCCTCCCATTTTTTGAGATTTTTTATACCCTCGGTGCTAGTCGCCGACCTAAATCCTATTGGAGGTGGGAATCTAGGGGATATTATCTCTTTACCATCATTGTGATATAATTTTAGGGAGGGGGACATGAAAATTCTTCCCAATAGGAGTTTCTAGTGATGTAGGAAGGACTGGGAAAGACCCCCTACCCTTCTATCTTTCTTGGAGGTGCCTCTAATTGATCTAGCTTCCAAATGTATAAAATCAACATAGATCAAAAAATAAACCCCTCCATCCTTGACTGAGCCTGATTCCAACACCATGGAACCCACCATGGTGCTCAATCCTCCAGCCCCCACCTCCATTGATGAGATAGATTTTGCTGAGCCAATCTATACCCCCACTGTTCGGGAGGGGACATCTGATGTAGAGATTGACGAGCATTTCCCTACAATTTAGTTTTTTCCATAACCCCTACCTATTGTACACTATCTAGGTGTCTATTTTTTCTATTTACATTGTATTCCCATTTTATATTATGTTCACTGATGTATCATTTCTTATGTATATGTATGGGATACTATATTTTCGCTACACTGCTTGCTTGTTTATTTTCACTTTTACTTCTGAATCACTATAGCCAAGTCTAGCTCTACTACATACTCTATGGTGACTGAAGAGACAATAAAGAAACCATATTACCTTCTCCATAATATGTATCAGTATATGAATTATATAAAATTCCATCCTGAGGATCTCTGTCTCTAGATTCATCTTTAATAGGATCCCCCTCCACGACGTGCATGACAATTACTACTTCAACATGAGATTCACAGGGGATCTAGTTCTTAGGGTATTAACCCCACAAAGATACCCCATGGTAATAACCTAAAATTATAAAAGAATAATATTTTATTAAATAACATATGAGATGCACAACCTTGATATTATCTTGTGTTACATATAATATTAAGTTTAACATGCATTACATGCAAGACATAGTTTTACCGAATAACAATATGTTATTAATATTATTATTTAATATAGTAGTTATTGCCAAACCATTATAATGATGGGTATTAATAGGATTAAATAAATTATAAAAACATATATTTTACAAAAATTTACCTGTTATCTGTTGATTATAAATAATAATAAGAATCATTTAAAAGAAGAAGAAATGTTTTTTGAAAAACCGTATTTCTTCTCAAAGAAGGATTAGTAGCGCTTTGTGCACATAATTTAAAATTAATTTTAACCAATTTTATAAAATTTATATGAAAAAATAAGATTCATTTTTTAAATCATAATATCAAAATAATCTTAGTGTGAAATTTTTGGATTTTTCTAAAAATTTCATTTTTTGATGAATAGTAAAAAATAATGGATTTTAATTGAAAACCACATTTTCATCTAAACAATTTAAAATGTTAAAATTTATTTTCAATTTGTTTTAAAGTAAAATTAGATAAATTTTATATCAATTAATCCAATTTATATATTTGTAATCATTTTCATATTTAATTTATATATAAAAACATTGTAAATTTTAAACATTTTCACTTTAAAAACCTGCTTTCTCGTCATGTATGAGAGATTAATTTTAAATTAAATTATTCAACTTATGTGAGTTAAATTGGAAAAAATGGATTCAATATTTTTAATCATCATAATTTATATAACCTAATAAGTTCAACTTAATTTTTTTACCATAATTATTAGTGAAAATAGTTAAAATTAATTACCATGATTAAAGTAAAAATGAGTTTATCAAGGGATTAAACTTATTATATAAGGGGTAAAATAACCTACCAACTGATAAAACACCCATTGGATGTAAATATTTCAACCAATTTTTTCTAAGGATCAATGTTAATGAATTATTGAGATACTATTCTATGAAAGTGATCTATATAATTAGTTAAGAACAGAAAAAGACAAAAAAGGAACCTTCCTTACTTTTTATATCTATAATTATTTGGGATAAGAAAAAAAGAGAAATTGGTTTGGTTATAGATATTATCTTGAAATATAAATGATATTTTTTATCATGATAATTTATTTTAAAATTTTATAAATTAAATAATTACTTTAAATGCTTGAGAAACACCAATGCAAGAAATATTTAGTTGATAATTAAATAGAATAAATGATACTAAAAATATTAAAAGTGATGAAAATTGAATGAATTATTGAGTTAAATTAATTTTTTATATTATTATATCATTTTAAAATGGTGTGAAAATAATATATTTTAATTCCATAATTGTATTGATATTTGTAAATTCAAATTAAATTAATAATGTCAAAATTAATATTAATGTTATTTTATAATAAATGATATTTTATTAAGTGATTTGAAATTACTAAAAATACTATATTCATAAAAGGGATTTATAAATATCAATAAATATAAACTATTTTCAATTAATGGAATAATTAATCTTTTATAATAAACATATTTACTCTTAAATAGTAAAAACTTTGTTAGCACGATTAAGGTTAAAAGTGTGTTTTTGCACATGACATGCGTTTGTATTAAAATTAATTTCTCACACACAATATATTTTTACTTGGATTTAATATTTAGAATAATTATGTATATATTATATAATAAATATCATTTTAATTGTACTCTTAAAGGATAAATTAACTAGGTAAAAAAAAGATACAAGTTACCATGATAAAAAATGAAATAGTAAAATTTAGTAAACTTAAAGACTGAAAAAAGATAAAAATGTAATTATTTTTGTGTGTTGGAGGTTTATATCGACCAAATAAACCCTAAAATATATCATTGATATATTTTTTAGGCACATTAATTAAGGGATACCTCCATATTGTAAATACTTTTGAGTATTGACAAGAATGCCACTCCTCCTCAACTATAAAAGGGAACTCATTGTCCTTATTATTCAAAATTTAAAACAACTTTGGTTCATCCAAGACCTGAAAAAATTACTTACCAAATATCATCCAATCATCCTATAAGCCTTATTTTTGGTATAAATCCAACCTTTTAAGGATTTATTGAAAACCTAAGGAGGATACCCGAAGAAGAGGTAATGTTCTTCAACAAGTATCTTTGTTTTATTTCCTTTTCAAACTCCTTAAATTTCTATGATACCGTGATTATATAATATCCTCAATATCATAAATATATTGATATTTTTTTATGTAAAGGGTATTACCTATAAAATCACACAATTCCAACAAATGGGTTATGAAATCATCTTTCGTGTGTACGACAAACTACCACCTCTTGAACCGATGTTGTTCGTTTTTCCATTAACACTTATCAGGTTGGGTTTTATGATGGATATAAAGTATATATATATATATATATATAATATTTATAAAATAATTAAACCTATGTATTATTTATATTATATATACTATATTACTTTCCATTCTGTAGGAGACATGATAACATCACTCATATGTACGACGAACTACCGTTCTGCGATGTGATGTGATTCTTCTTTCACTAATGCTCAACATGCAAGGTGATACTGAATAATGTTAATAATTATATGTGATATAAATGAAATAATTTTGATATTAATTATGTATTCATATTTATAGAAAGATAATATATCATTTTTTTACATTGAAAGACGATAATGTCGTTCGTCTACGTGTGGACTACCGCCTTCACGAAGCGATGCAACTCTCTTTAAATCACCACAAAAAATTAATGATATATATAAGTATAAAATTTGGTACTAATTAAATTATTATCATTATGGAAAGTTAAATTATTATTTACCTACTTTCTATAATGATCATTGAACAATGTAAAATGTTACTTATGCGTACGTACGACCTACTGTCTTTGTGATCATAACACACTTTATTTTTTATAAACATCATTCATGATTGGGTTTAAAAGTATAATTAATGTATAAATATTATAATTATACCATTATTATTATTATGGATATTATGAAACCATATAAAATGTGCAAGAACAACAACTTTCATGACAAAACATGACTGAGAAAACAAGGCAATTAACACCCGAAACAATGAAAATAATGTAGGATTATTAATGAATGGGTGATAAGATGTTATAAAAGGATAATATATGATATAATATATATTAATATGGGTTTATAATAAGTTAATAAAATGTTTAAAAAACTATATAGTAGGTTAAATCATATTCAACCAAAAGGAAGCGTGGAATATGGGATTTCAATCTCACTTTTTTACTTATATGAGACACATGTATTATTCGCCACATATTTCTTTTATATGGTGTATATACTACCCCTTTGACATTTAATATCATTAATAATTTATTATTAGTGATATTTTAGGTTTTAATTACAATTATTTTATCCAAGGGTATTTGAATTTTAAATTCCGAAATGGTTAGAGTTATTATGCAATCTCACTTTCTTTTGTGATTATTTACTTTCCCTTGAAACAATCACTTTATTGCAATAATTTCTCATTGGAAAATAAATTTTTATTAAATATTAATATTCTTTTGTGATGTATATTATTAATTCCTAAACCATATACCATTTTTACATATGGTGTTTACTTTGAAAATTATTTGATTAATTGGGGAAACATTGATAAATCCATACCCTGTACTCAATAAAAATATTTTATAAGGCACACTGTTTATTAGTTAAATAAATTATATGATATATTAGGAATTATTTGGACATAAAATACATGGGTTTGGTACTGGTTAATGAAATGCCCTCGATGCATCGATAGTCTCATGAGACAAAATCAGTTGGACAAACCCTATGAGTCTGTAACAAGTATGTTTTAAACTATCTTGTGAAAGATCTTAAAATCAATATACTAAACCTTATTATAAAATATATTGATGGTAAAGGTATCATGTGACCGGGAAACATGACGTATAATAATTAATCATTGTCTTCATTCAAAATTCTATTATTTTATCAATGATTTTTTTTCTATGATATTATCTATGGATGTATTCCATTATCAGCTTATTGATTAACTGGAATGTGTTCTCAGTTATTTAACTTTACATATTGAATCTACCTTATATTTTTCTAATAGTCAAGTTATTTAAATGTATTTTTTCTCATCTATTTATCTTTCTATATCGATTATTCTTATTGATTCATAATAGCTTCTATTTTACTTAATCCCTATAGAGCATTTGAGCTCATCCTTATTTTCTTTACTTTCCCCAAGATTATATAAAGTTTACTATGAAAGTTATGTTGGGATATTCTAGATGGAATAAAGTTATTCTTGAAGTAAAAAACTATTTTTTAATTTTTGTATTCAAATGTAATGTAAGACTGATGTATGTATCTAGTTTACCAAGACTACTAAACAATTCGGTCCTTCAGGATGTGATTCCGTGTATCTTATGACAATGTAATGGTAGTAGGCACTGAATCTAGGATGCTGGGGTTGGGTTAACTATAGTTGGTATTAGAGGAAGTATAGTAGTAACCTTGAGGAATATATTTTGGAAAATATATATTAGAGAACATAACCCTATGATAATACTTTGAGGATAATTATAGAATAATATCTTGAAGTTTTTGAAAGGTAGAGATTATGTAGTTTTTTTTAGAAATACATCATTTTCTAGATACTATAAGTGGAAATGGTTCAAAATAGAGTTACCTAGGGATAATAACTCCAAAATAATTTCATTGGGAATGAATCAAGGATTACCTAGTGCGTGAAAATGGGCCTTACTATGCACATGGTTTGATACTCCCTGGGATATTCTTAGGATAATTCAAATTTTCTTTACAAACTATTATGAAGGATTTGAATAGATATTGAGAATTAATGACTTAGGTTAACCCCAAGAATAAGGAAGGATCTATTTTTAAATAAAATGGAAGAAGTATTTATGTATTGGGATTCAAAAAAAAAAATTAAATTTTAGAAGTATTTTTACCAATGGTATTTTTTTTATAAGAAACATGAAACAACTTTGGATTGTGTTAGAATCATATATGTATTCATTAACTTAAGAGTTATAGATACCATTATTGGTTAATGAGTTTAATATTTATAATAACTTTGAAGTCTTACACACTTATTTTTAGGTTTTATGTGATGGGAGCCTACCATGATTAAGGAAATTTTAGAGAAATTTATGAAAAGTATATGTTTTAGTGGAAAAGTTATTTAAAAAAATAAAGCCTTTAAATTTTATATATTTAATCATAAAGGTATTGATAACCTTTATGGATAATATGATTATTAATGAAACTATAATAATAGTCAAATAAGATTATTAGACTTCGTGAAAAAAATAATTTATTTTGAAAACCATAGTAAAAATGTTATTAAATGATTAATTTCATTATAAGGATATCCATCATATTTTTTTGGGAAACTTATAGGAATTATATTAATATATTTTAGAAAAAGGAAAACCTGTATATCGGGTGAAAAACCATCGTGTTCAACAAAGCCGTGGGACTTAAACCCATAACTGAATGACGATAAGGTTTTCACGCCTACCACTGGCCCATGAGATATCCTAGTTAATATATCATTTATTTTAGTTAAAAAATTTGAAAAATAAATATTAATGATGAACCGGTGGTGTTACTTTTGATGTATATATATTAAATTATTATATTGGATAACTTGTGCTAACCATATTGGTTCTGGAAAATATTTATAGATAGATGGAAAGAATTGTCACTCTTTATGGATCTTACGATCCGTTAAAAGAAAATTTTAGTGCTTCAGGAATAAAAATAATTCATTTTTTATATTCATTTCTTATATTAAAGGGATAAATTGTAAATTTATCAAAGCACAACTAAAGTATGAAATTATGCTTGTGAAATAGAAATATATCTAGTATATTTCCTTATATTCCTTGATATTTAGGAATTCATCATCTTTAAGAAAAGGATCATAAAAGAAAATTATTCTCCTACAACATTCATATATGATGAATCAAATTGTATTTTAAATCATCACATATTTATGGTTTCGAGCCCCTTAATTTTCCATTTATCATTCCAATTTTTTTATCAATGAACTCAATCACTCTCTATAAATATTTATGCTTTTATTCCACGTTCATATATTCAATTTCCACAAATGTTCTCCTACTTAGAAACCTAGATATGTGTTATTACACATGAATTTTGTATTTAAATTTCTCTCTTATTAAGGGTATATTTTATTAACTCTTTTACAAAGTGGGGTTTTCAACAATGGTATTTCTAAATATCAAACCCTTGATTACCGATATCAAGTTTAAATTGCGAGGGAAAATTTTATTTAAGGTTTTGAGAATGTAACTCCCATAAATTATAAAAAAATTATTCAATATCATATATAAAAAATAAAATTGATTTTATATTTCATTACACACAAAACTAATTTTAGCTTGCGTTACATGTATGATTGAGTTTTACCAAACAATGATATTCTATCAATACTATTATTTAATATGATAGTTGTAAACTAGTTATTAGAATGGAGGGTATGAATAGGATGAAATAAATTATGAAAATATATATTTTACACACATGGTTATATATTGATTATAAAAAATAATAGGAATCATTTAAAACAAAAAATAAATGTTTTATAAAAATCTATTTTTCTTCTAAAAGATGGATTAGTAGCGCTTTGCACACATAATATAAAATTAATTTTTAAAACTTTTAGAGAATTTATAAGAAAAAATAAAATTAATTTTTTAAATTGTAATATCAAAATAATATCAGGGTGGATTTTTTAGATTTTTATGAAAAGTTTCATTTTTTGATGAATAGTGAAAAATACTGGAATTTAATTGAATACTTCCTTTGCATATAAGTAATTTATCATGTTAAATTATATCTTGAATTAGTTTTAAAGAAAAATTAGTTCAATTTTATAAAAATTAATCCAATTTTGGTCATTTTAATCATTTTCATATTGCATTTAGGTATAAAAACCTTGTAAACTTTTAAACATTTTACTTTAAAAACCTGCTTTCTTGTCACGTTCGTGAGATTAATTTTATATTAAATTATCCCACTTATGTGAGTTGAATTGGAATTTTTTACATATTTAGAATTAGAATAAATTATAATACTGAAAAAGTAAAATTAATTTTTGATCATAATGATTAGTGAAAAAAAATAAAATTAATTACCATGATTAAGGTAAAAATGAGTTCATCGGGGAATTAAATTTATTAGATAAGGGGTAAAATGACCTACCAACATGTCCAAAACCCATTTTATAGAAATATTTCAACAATTTTAGCCTTATTATAAATTTTTATGAGTTATTGTGATATTATTCCATGAAAGTGACCTATATAATAAGTTAAGTAAAGAAAAAGACAAAAAAGGAACCTTCCTTCCTTTTAATATCTATAATGATTTGGGATAGGGAAAAAAAAATTGGTTTAGTTATAGATATTATTTTGAAATATAAATGATATTTTTTTATCATTATAGTTTTTTTTATTTATTAGAGATGAAATGATTGCTTTAAATTTTTAAGAAACACCAACACAATAATTATTTAGTTAGTAATTAAATAGAATAAATGATACTAAAAATATTAAAAGTGATGTAAATTGAAGGAATTATTGAGTTAAATTAATTTTATATCTGATTATATCATGTTAATATAGTGTGAAAATAATATATTTTAATTCCATCAACGTATTGATATTTTTAAATTAAAATTAAGTAAATAATGTCAAAATTTATTTTAATGTTATTTTATAATAAAGGATATTTTTTAAATGATTTAAAATTACTAAAAAACCTATATTTTGTAAAATTATTTATAAATGTTAATAAATATAAAATATTCCCCATTAATAGAACAACTGATCTTTTATAGTGAACATATTGACACCAAAATAGAAAATTTTTTTTAGCACAATTAAGGTTTAAACGATATTTTTGTGCCTGACATGTGTTTGTATTAAAATTAATTTTAAAAAAACATTGGATTTTTCTTGTATTTAATATTTTTAATAAGTAGGTATAAATTATATAATAAATCTCATTTTAATTTTAATATTAAATAATACATTAAAAGGTTTAATATAAAGATACAAGTCACCATGGTAAAAACTATAAGGGTAAAATTAAGTAAACTTAAAGATTAAGAAACAACATGATAAAAATGCAATTAATTATGTGTTTTGGAATTTTTTTCAACCAAATAAACACTCGTTCACCTTATTTATCTATGTTTTGAGGAAAATTACGTAAGATAGACCTCCAAATAGTTAATACTTTTGAGTGTTTACAAGAACACCACTCCTCCTCAACTTTAAAAGGGCCCTCACTTTCCCCCATTCTTCACACTTCAAAACCACTTTTTTTCATCCAATAACTACCAAAATAACTTCTCAAATTACTTAAACTCATCATAGAAGCCTGATTTTGGTCATAAATCCAACCTTTTAAGCATTTAGTGCAAACCTAAATAGGATAACCGAAGAAGAGGTAATATTTTTCAACAAGCATCTTTATATTAATTCCTTCTCCACCTCCTTATATTTATATTATACCATGATTATATAATATCATTAGTATATTACATATATTTAGATGTTTTTATATTAAGGGTATTACCTAAAACCATACACACTACTATCAAATGGGTTATAAAATCATTATTCATGTGTACGACAGACTACCGCCTCATGAATCGATATCATTAATTTTTTCCATTACCACCTCTCAAGGTTCGATATTATGACAGATTAAATTATATAAATTATATTTGTAACATAATTATACATCTGGAGTCATTATATCACATATTACTTATTAATTCTTATTCCATATGAGACACAATAATGTCGCTCATGTGGATGGAGGACTACCACCTCGCGAAGCGATGTGATTCGTCATTCACTAGCATTTCACGTGGAAGGTGATAATGAATAATATTAATGATTATATTTTATATAAAAGACATAAATATTATATTTATTAAATATTCATCATTCTATAAAGATAATATATAATTTTATTTTTTACATTGAAAGACGATAACATCGTCCGTGCACGTGTGGACTACCGCCATCACGAAGAGATGTTACTCTCTTTTCATCACCACACCATATTAATGATATATATAAGTATATAATATGGTATTAATGATATTATGATAATTGTATGATTAAAAAATATTATTTATCTCATTTCCATAGTGATCATTGAAAAATTGAAAACGTTACCCATGTGTATGTAAGCCCTACAATCTCCATGATCATAACGTACTTCATTTTTCATAACCATCATTCATGATTGGTTTCAAAAGTATAATTGATATATAAATATGATAATTATTTCATGATTAATATTATATATATAATGAAACTATATAATATGTGAAAGAATCATAACTTTCATGACGAAACATGAATGAGAAAACAAGGCAATTAACATTCAAAACAATGAAAATAAACAAGGATTAGAACTGAATGGATGATAAGATGTTATAAAAGGATAATATATGATATAATATATATTAATATGGTTTTTTAATAAGTTAATAACATGTTTAAAACAACTGTAAAATATTTTAAATCATGTTCAACCAAAAATAAGTGTGAATTAAAGGATTTAAATCTCACTTTTTTACTTCTATGAGATACATGTCATATTCATCACCCATTTATTTTATATGGTGTATATAATAACCCTTTGGAATATAATATCCTGAATAATACATTATTAATTGTATTTTATGTTTTATTAATAACTATTTCATCCAAGAGGATTTGACTTTGAAATTACCAAATGGTAATAGTTATTGTGCAATCTCACTTTTTTTTGTGATTGTTAACTTTCTATTGAAACAATCATTTTATTTTAACCATTTTTCATTAGAAATTAAATTTATATTAAATATCTATATTCTTGTCTGATGGATATGATTATTTCCTAAACCATATACCATATTTACTTATGGTGTTTACTTTAAAAATTATTTGATTAACTAGGAAAATATTGGTAAATCTGTATCCTTTACTCAATACAAATATTTGATAAGGCACATTTTTTATGAGTTAAATTTATTATTAGATTTATTAGGAATTTTTTGACATGAAATACATTGGTTGAGGACCAATTAATGAAATCACCTTGATACATTGGTAGTCTCATGAGACGAAATCAATTGTACATGCCCTGTGTATTTGTAACCAATTTGTTTTAAACCATCTTGTGAAAGGGCTTGATAGTAGTATGCTAAAACATCCTATGAAAGGTATTGATGGTAAATGTATCATGTGATTGGAAAACATGAAATCTAATAATAAATATTTTTCTTTATTCAAAATTCAGTTATTATTATCCACAATATTTTCCCTTTGATATTATCCATGGATACATTTAATTCTTAGCTTATTGATTAAATGGAATGTGCTCTAAATTATTTACCTTTACATATTGATTCTTCCTTATCTTATCCTAGTATTCATATTATTTAAATGGAATGTGGTCTCAGTCATTTACATTTCTATATTTATTATTCTTATTGATTCATGATAGCTTCCTCTCTACTTAAACCTTATAGAGCATTTAATCTCACCCTTTTTTGTTTCCTTTACCTAGGATTCCATGAAGTTTACTATGAATGTTATGTACATATACTATAGATTGAATAAATTTATCCTTGAATGAAAATAATTATGTTTTAATTTTCATATTCAAATATAAAATATAACTCAAGTATATATTTAGTTTACCAAGACTACTAAACTATTCGGCCCTTCAGGATGAAATTCCTTGTATCTTATGATATTGTAAGGGTAGAAGGAATCAAATCTTGGATACTGGGATCAGGATCACTACACCCATGAGTTTAATGATAAAGAAAACAGTTCTTTCAGAAGGCATATGACTTCTGGGCCAATGGATGGAACTAAATAATTCCTTTGTCCATCCATTTGGATAATGATGTCATTATTAGTTCTTTATGGGGGTAACCCATATTTTCTATTTTCTTTATTTTAGTTGTTTTCTTAGAACTTTGTTTTCATTTTAAATAATTTTCTATTTGTCAATTTTCCCAAACTTCTATGGATTCCATTCATCCATTTATATAATTTATCTTCTCCTACCATTGACTGTGTGGCCCTATGATATTTATACTTATATATTGGTTAAACCATGTCAACTAATGGTTTATCTAGTGTAAGTATTATTGTTTCTAACAATTTTATTAGGTATCACAATTTCTAATCACTATACAATAAGTTTTCCCATCGAATGAATTTTACTACAGGGAACTTTGGATTCTTTATTTTGAAATTCATAAATTTCTACTTCATTTCTATTATGCTTATATTGATAACTCCCCAAAATTTCTTTCTATAACAGTGTGGAAACTGTCTCATTTTAATTATAGGTGAGTCTTTATTGAGATTTATTGTTGATACACTTGGATTTTTTCTTGTTTTTACTTTTTTAAGATAAAAGTTTCATTAAAAACATGATTTAAACTTGAAAAATCATTACACCCATTTAAATAAAAGAAAAATTTAGGTTGGAGATCTTTGAAATCCATTTTTATTCCTTTTTAGATTTTTAACATGATTGTTTTATTAATTAATTTAATTATAATTATATATTATTGAGATTTATTTTGATTGACTTATTACTGGATACTATGCCATGAGTGATTGCCAGTTATTTTTTATACTCCCATTCCTAAGAAGATGATAGACCTTCATTGTCATATTATTTTCTAAGAATATTTCTTGAGAGATACTAGGGACATGTAATCCTATCATAACATGAATTTTAATCTTATTGAGACTATGATTGAATTAATACACTATTAAAATGATTGAGATAATATTTTTTGGGCCATCTATTTTGAGACACACCTATACATATTTCATTATTTTTCGCATAGTACCCATGATAACCTTGTTAGGATGGAGTTGTTTCAATCCTGTTATCCATTCCTACTATACTCTTGATAATATGCATGATTTTCTTTGAACAAGTATGGGGGGCTTATCTTCTTTTCCATACATGGGATATTCATTGATGCAGAGATGTACAGTGGCATTTTCACCATATTGATATGATATGGTTCCTGATTAATTTTGGAATTTTATACTCTTACCCTGTTCCTTTGAAAAAAAGAAATATAAAAAAGGATTTGTGTATTAGGAAGGTCAAAAATCACTATTACCAGATCAATGAATCTTATGATGGATCCTATGTGGTTTGGTGATGGATGTGAGAGCTAGCCTAGACATAAATTTTAAAAAATACAAAGAAAGGAATGGTGGAATTTCTTTATTATATCTTAACATATTCATGGAACCACTTTGAGATATTTGGAGCATGGACACATTTTGTATAGGAGGAGTTACTTCATTGAATTGTTCACAATTATCATGAATTTTAATTTAAATCATTCCCTCCTTTTTGAGATATATTTTCACTATCTTCCTACCTAACCCAACCTTAGAGTCATTCAAAACCTATTATTGAATCCATAATGATTAATTTTGTATTTTTATTTAGGAAGTGAGGATATTAAAACCAATGCAAGCCAATAGTTAGGGAAATTTATTCGAGGTATAAGCATAACTCCAGTTTATTTTACCTTGAGTGATGAAGGAAAATTTATCATATGTAAATTGAAAAATGGTTATAGAACCTATGGGAAATTATGAAATTATAATTAAAGGAATAATAAATCTGAATAAATAACATAACTATGTGGAATGACTAATTTTCTCTACAGGAATGATTCTGGAGGACTTTCTTTTTTCAATTTC
Source organism: Viscum album (assembly GCA_963277665.1). NCBI lineage: Eukaryota > Viridiplantae > Streptophyta > Magnoliopsida > Santalales > Viscaceae > Viscum > Viscum album. The sequence goes on along the minus strand of OY728139.1, from coordinate 1,488,812,858 downwards.
AATTAGTTTTATTTTCCTACTTGTAATTCATGTTCCTATTTAAAAATTGATTGATGTGGAATCCCTGTTCAGATGATTTTTTTATTGAGGAAATAAAATTGTTCAAGTGTGTGGGAATTTGATAATATGAATTCATATACATATTTTGGATACATTTCATTAATTTTTAACCATACTTTATTTGAGATTACATTGGGTTTTGATGTGTTTTTTAGGAATTAGGAACTCAGGACTCAAAGGTAGAGATGCTAGAAAAAACAATTCATCACTATACATCATAAATCTGAAATACATGATGTTTACTCCTAAAAAAACAACCTTCTAGATAAAGGCTAATTCATGAATCCCTAATACAAGGTGTGAATAAATCACATGACATGTATCCTGATTACACTCCATAAAAGAATCTAACTCCAAACTTGATGAGATACATGATGTGAACCTTATACATGACATGAAAAATTTGATAACCTAATTTCCTATGAATATACAAGTCATGAAATTCATAGACTCAAGATATTCAGAGAGATTTGTGGATCTAAAGTAGATAACCTGAAATATAGTTACACACCATGAAATCCTCGATGTAAAAATCATTTAAATATTTTTCATGATGTAAATTTATTACACATCATGAACCAGTTAGGGTCTATATATATCCAGCGACCCCGATGTGTACTAGAGATCCAGACGCCCAAATTCATTTTGTCCTTTCTTCTCTGTTTCTTTCACATTTTCATTCCTACCTGTTTCTACTGCTTTATTTTTTCATTTAAGCATTTTTTTGTTGCTGTATTCTTTTCCAAGACTCATTGTTGCTTGTTTTATATTCCTATGTCTGAATCCAATACCATTTTCCATTCAACTTCAATTTCCACTAAATTAGTCATTGTTTATTTATTCAAGTTAGTGTTTAATTTATATTTCATGATTTCAATTGTGGTTTTCTTTGATTTAAGTTATCTATTTTTAATGTCAAGCATGTTTTTATCCATTTTCCTGCTTTCATTCAAATTATTCATGCATGTCTAATCCACTTAGGGTTAGGGGTAGATAGTAGTGGTGGAATGAAACTAATGAATATATGAATAACAAATTGGTAACCCTATAGCTGTATTTTGGTTACAAATAATTGACAATATTTTTTCTTTTGCAACTACCCTGACTATAATAAGTGAATTTGAAAGGATCATTGACCTAATTGAAGTTCATATTTCTAGGACCAATAGCCTATTATTCATTTTTACTAAATCCAATCTTCATGTACTTAGGTTTTCAACTATCTATAGACTATGGAGTAGTTTTCAGCTTAGGTATATCCAATTGGCTAGACCAAGATCAATTGGTGAATTTTGAACTACTTTTAATCCTAATATATAGGTATATCCCAAATTAGATTTAGGATTACAATTTTTCCAATATCCTAAAAATGAACTTGAACCCTTCTCCTTGGTCTGCTTTAAATCCCAAGCTATTAAGTATTAGAAAACCCAAAACAAAGATAGATCATGAGGAATCCTTACCAATAGGTTCTTACTGCTGGGTTGTTTGCCTGCAAGATGTCTCTGTGGATTCAACCCCAGAATTCCACTTTAATACATCTTTATAAATGAGTGTAGTTTGGGAAATTATAATTTAATTTGATCAATGCATGTGTGTATTCAATGAATTTATGTAGGATGATCATCACCAAATCTTCCTTTCAATAACTTCTATTATGTCAACTAATTAAAACCACCCATAATAATCCCTGTACTTGTTTTTTTGGCCTTATTGTCTGTTAACACCTAAATTTTGGTTGACTCAAAATCCAATAGAAATTATAAACCCTCCAAGTGTAGTAGAACCAATGCCCTTCGAGATCTATAACTTCCACTGTCAAATCATAAAACTAGACCTTAACCATGAAACTCTATCTTCTAGAAATTAGTGATCTCCCAATGAATCTAAATAACATAAGAGATCAGGACTATCCATGAAATTCTTCAGTAGTCACTATTAATTATTGAATTTTACCCTGATGAATGGATCATGTTTCCAGACTCAAAATAGACATTAACAATCTTTCAACAAAACTAGACTCCCTAATATTACCACCGTTTGCACTAAAGAATATCTTTCTAGAAACATAACACATAAATTCATTAGGGAAAACCACTAGTATTCCAACCAGATCATTATGTCACACTAATAATGGAATACATATCAAGACTCAATCAGTCCATAAGAACTTTTGATATCATAGAATTACCTTTTATTATACATCTATCATCTAGGTGAAACCTTCCTAGTACTTAATAAAATACTCCCCTGATTCTGTACAACCAAGATTTGATACCACTTATTGGGAATCTGACACCACTAATCATTATATTCATACCACTTAGTGCTATAACTTTCAGAACATAGCTCCATTACCTTCTATGATCGAATGATCTCCCATGACCTCAATATCTAGAACTGGGAAGACTACACACCCGCACCACCACCCCAAGTCACCCTTCCTCCAGTTCCATATACCCTCCTTGTTTTCATATAAGAACTTCCTTTTAGAGAGTGAACAATCAAACAAACACATGAGATGAAAAAACCATGAAAATACAAGGAAACAATTAATTACATGGTTCACACAATGTGTCCTATATCCTTGAGAAAAAACTGCATATTTAATTCATCAAAAGCTTACATTTAACCACCAATACATTACCACAACAATGTATTTCGAATAGTGTAAGAGTTGGTATTCTAAAACCAAATTTTTGTACTTTGATTACTTGAATATTTAATATATTTAAATATTAAACATTTTATTACATATTTTTTGTTGTTATGCATAACTAAAGTGTAATAATTTCCTTGAGTAATTGTCGCATAAACAAGGTCATTTAAATTCCTCATTATGATGATATAATTTAAGTTTTATGACAAATTCTTAAATATAGTTCTATGGTTGGATGACATACTATGATAGGACACATAGTATAAATATCGTCAGGTGCGGGTACTCGTAAGATGATTAGACTTCTTCTAATTAAGTTTACACTTTGTAATATCCAAGATGGGGGATTATGAGAACATACATGCCAGTAGGTATTCTACATGTTTTGGTGTCATCAGATATTCTTATCTACAAGCATGTGTAATGGTCCTTATAATTTAAGATTATCATTAATACGTGTCATGACTCGCGCACTTTGATTTACTAATGAAAACCATTACGCAGACAGTTGGCGGGAAGTAGGGTATATTGGATGCATCATGAATGACATGTTATTAATGGATAAGTCAATGAAGGATTTTTCCCTTCAATTTATGGAAGTTGATATCTCAACCTTTTTATTGAAACAGAACCATCGCATGAAATTCCATGGCCATGGTGTAACAACGAGTTTATTTTAGGTATTCAAAGAACAACATATCAAGCATAAAGGTTGATGAAACTATCATGAAACTAGCTTGATGAGATATTGATACAAATGGATTATATTAAACAGTGAGCGTTCGTATGTGGATGTCATTATTGTGACTTTAAGTTCTTTATCTTGGGGGCCTTGATCAGTTTCTAGATAATACTCTTGGAATTTAGGCAAGATCACCTAATGCCAATGAAAAAGAATCCTAGAGGGTCACACACTAAGTGTTTTTGGTGGTCTCATTTAAATTGTATTTTAATTTAATTAATGGAATAAATATTATTCTCAAGATAGTGTAATAATTTGATTAAATTTAAAATTATTGCACAAATTAAATAAATATTTATTCATGGGATTGTGAATAAAAATATATTTATTTGTTTTATTGAACATTTAAGAAATATTTTTTTACTATTTTGTAAATAAAATATTTATTTAAGAGAATAAATTATTTATTTTTCTATTCAAGAGTTCAATAAATAGAAGTGGAGTTCGATTGGACCAAGGTCGGTTCGATAATGAAATAATTATTTGTAAGATGGTAAATAATTATTTAACTAGTTGGCACAAAAAATAATAATAACAATTTTATAATTATGTGGCACAAGATTTCATTTATGATTCCATTTTGTGAAAGTTGGCATACCACAAATAATGATGTAGTTATTTCTATTATGTAGAATGGGGTTTCTCTAAGGTTAAGAATCTATTTAATTTCTATTACATAATTAAATATTATAGTTGAATCCCCATGTCAATAAATAGACAGGTATGTATATTGTGCCATGGATGGGAAACCAGTGACACAAGAGCAATTCCAAGTTAGGAATTTTCTCTCGACTCCTCTCCTCTCTCCCTCTCAAGAAAGAGAGACATTATTCAAGATTTAAGAACAAGAGATCAAGATTGATCAATTCAAGTCATTCGCTTTGCCATGCTAGAACCCATAAAGTGAGAAACATCAATCGGATACCATTAGAGAATGTGTGGATCACCGCTATAGGGATTATAGTTTTAATCCTCACAAGCGTAACAAGACAATCTGAAAAGGTCATCCCAGGCAATCAACATTATCAAAAAAGAAAGTACCAAATAATCAAGTATTTTATTTCTTTAGAAATTAAATTTAAATTAATTATAAACATGATGTGCAATATCCTCTTTAAATGTTTCAGGACTCTTCATTCTTTATCTAAATATTTGATTCTATTTCTTGGAGACTAGCGTTCCTCACTGTATTGATCCTAGAATAATCATTGATCATGCTAAAAATTAATTTTGGGCACCGACCCAACCGTGCTTCTACTGTGCCCAGAACCTACAAGTGGTATCAAAGCATGGTCATCACAGTTTATAATTATTTAAATGATTCATTGATGATTTACTGTTTAATAATTTAGTTTATCAATTCAAGGTTAATAATTCTTGTAAACTGTATTTCAAGAACTGTTATCCCTCTTTTCGTTTCTCACAGATTTCACAGAAATGAATGATTTTTTGATTAAAATTAAAAAAGATAACTCATCAGGAGGCACGATGATTCTGCCCAGGTGACATGAAAGTACATTCCATGTGTTCATACTTACATGTTGTGTTCTCTTCCATACACTCCATGTAATCCAAAATACAAGTCACGTATTTGTGTTCATTGCATTGGGAGTAATTCAGAAATTACTCAAGCCATGTGAATTTATTACATGTGGTGCAGTTAATTCGACACCATGTGTTGACTGGGACAAATAGGCACATACTTACCAAATTTCATGATGTGTGGCCCACTGCACACGTCATGCAGTCCCTTCAGGTCAGGAGAAAACCGTGTATACCATACGCAGCTAAGCTGACCAGTAACTATGTATCACAGAGACAAGACGTCGTGTAGCCCACTGTGCAAGCTGTGTACTCTGAAATTTCCGAAGTATTCTTCAAACACTAATTCCCTAGGCCTTTTATTTGGGAAAGACAGTGAAGGTATTACACGCCATGTATTCAAAACTACATGCCATGTACTTTACCAAATTATACAAAGTTAAAAATTTAATGTTTGTGTAATTTTCAGAACTATATATCATGTATAAATCGTACTATAGTTTATTACTCTATGCATTAAAAAATATTTTATTCCATATGTCATAGGAGTAAAATAGTATGTGAATATAATACATGTTGGATTGATTTGAACGGGTATTCACCAGGATACCTCTAAGATGCATTTATGTACAAGGATGAGAATCTCAAGGAAATTTATAAAAGGATTAAGATAAAAGGATTGATTAATTAAAGATAATAATTAATATATTTTAGCACAATTTATCTTAATAATAATGATTAAATAATTGAATTATAGTTTTATTAAATGCATAACTCGTTGCATGTATTTGGGTGATCATTATCTAGACTAAGACCTTTGTGTGTGATTGGTTTCCTTTTAATTTATTTATTAAATTAATTATTGTCTTTCGTGCCATCTCTCCTAATTAATATGTAGGGCCTATATGCCCATGGATTCTTTTATATAAACCCCCTTTTACCCCTCACCTATTTGTGAGTTTAAAAATAATAATTTGTAATGGATGGAGCTCCCAAGATGGTGGAGGCGGTCCAAGTCAAGAGCCGAGGTGAGTCCAATCCAAGGAGATACAAAAGTGAACAGGTGGAAAGTTGTAAATCCGAAGGTGTTTCTCCCCTAGGTCAGGGTTAGTTTATAAAATTCTAGTTAAAATAACCATTTGGAAAAATCTCATGATCATTCCCTTTAATTTATTTTGTTTTTTTGAGTTTCATTGTTTATAATTATGGATGTGTTTTCACAATCACATAATTAATGAATTAAACAAGCATGCAAGATGGAACTAAAATAAAACAGGATTATGCATAAATATTATCAATACATGGTTAATCACTTAAGGAAAGTTAATCATTAATTGTTCTTAGAAGCTTTTTGAAGGTAGATTCCATTAGAAAGCCTCTAAGCGACGTCTCCTCCCCCACCTATACACCTAGGGTTTCCGTTTTGAAGTCTTATCCTCCCATCCTCTGATGCGTCTTGGTGTGGCTCAACCTCGGCTGTTCGGTTCTCAGCTCAGTGTTGGCGTGGCCTATAGATTCTTCAGGATCTTGGATGGGCGTAGGTGCGGTGTTGGTTTCCAGCTTCAGGATCTCGGCTTGGAGGGTATCGTTTGTGGGTTCAGACGAGTCTGGATTCAATTATGGCTTTTGAAGTCAGGAACTGGGCTTGGTGGTAGCACATCGTTAACTTATGGCTTCAGGATCTTGGTTTGACATCAGCACGATGTCCTTGTGGATTGGAATGGATTACGACTTCAGGATCTTGTCTCGATGTTGGATTCCAGCTTTGGGTCCTCTGTTCGGGATAGAATCTGGATCCAGGCTCAGCGCTAGCATGGTCTTCTGTTGTTCCAGTGTCTTGGATTGGCGTCGGTGTGACATTTTATTTCAGCATTGGGGTCTCGGCTTGGCAGGCATCGACTGTGGGTTCAGGTGATTTTGGATCTTGGTGATGGCTTTTGGATTCAGGACCGTGGCTTGGCGGCAGTGCGACTATGGCTTCTAGCTTCGGGTTCTTGTATTTGCATCGACATCGTATCCCTATGGCTTGACAAGTCTTCTGGCTTTAGGATATATTCTCATTATTGGCCTCTATCTTTGGGTTCTCGGTTTGGTGCAGACTCTGGCGTGCTTCTGGTGTGGCTCGACGTCATCTCCAGAGTGGCTCGGAGGGGGGACGTTTCTGGTTTTTTGGTTCTGGAAGAGGTTTTGCAGATCATAGGTTCGAGTTTGGTGATTATTGGGTTGATTTTGTTGGTTTTTTTGATAATGATCTGTTGTGGTTTGACTCGTGAATGGTGAAAGATTTTGAAGGAATTCACTTTGAGAATAGAGGAGGTTGTTTGTTTGGTTGGTTTTTTTCCAAATATGGAAAGTATATTCAACCAGACTCGACCACTTGGAACATGATCCAGATGAGGATTCAGAGTAGGAAATTTATATTTATAGATCTTTTTGAATTTGGTTGTTTGAGAGGGTATGGCATCATCCATTGGATCAGTCCTATGATTTGACACATGACACTTGATTTCCGAACAACCTTTCATCGGTGGAAATCTTCATTATGATCAAATGTTGGGGAGGGGTAGCTCCGTGTTGTCATTTTTGTTTTACTCTTTCTATCCTTTAGTGTGATTTTTTCTATGTCCATAAAGTCTGTTTGGGTTTCCCCCTTCATCCCTTAAAAGGGGGATTTATCATATAATAAAATATTTGAAGGCCTTCGAGCCGTTGGATGGATGGTTAATCACTTAAGTTCCACTTAATATTAACAAGCATGTGAGAATGATAATAATAAATTCAAACATAAGACATAAAAATACCTCAAATAAAATATTAATTTAGACCATGCCTTCTATTACTTGATTAAGGAAAAATCTCAATAAAACTATGTGTTTGAACAACCCTTGTTGGGATACTTATTTTTATATAGGAATCCCTTATAAAAGGTTTCAAGTTGACTTAACCATATCACATCATGAGGAGAATCCCTTTCTAGAATTCTTGTAATATTGGAGGCAAGAGTTGTGGAAATCCAAAGTTAGGATTTTAGGATTGGGGAGTCCACTCAACAGATCAAGGAGTTGCAAGCCCACAGTTGGCGAATACCTACCTACCTAAATACCTTCAAATAGCTTGAACAACCCTTATTGTGGTTATACAAAGGGTAATATGGTTCGTTTCCACTAGAATGTCCTGAAAACTGGACGTACTGAGTTCAATGGTGAGGGCCATTGAGACTTGATAAAATAGTGGGAGAATTAGTAAAATTAATTTATTATTTCTCATAAAAATAAGAAAGTACTAATGATCTTCTCTTTTAATTGTATAATAAAAATTGAAAGCTCATCAACCACACTATCCCTGCGATCAATTTTGGATAAAGACAACATCCTCACCGGTAGTAAATTCCAAGAATAGTTTAGATGCATTTGGGTTTTCCTATGCCACGAACTAAAGTCTTACATGCTAGAGTCAGAATTATCTGATACGACTTCCAAAGAGGCGAGTGATGAGGATTTCTTGTTCAATGAGAAACATATGAACGATGAGGTCAACGTTCAATGTTTGATGCTATCATAAATTTCTAGTGAGCTCATGAAGTATCACGAAAACATGGATGCTTATAGCATGATCGAGCACCTATGTGGTCTTTACTAGGAGAGGGAAAAATAGGAAAGGTTTGAGATCTCAAAGGCTCTCTTTCAGAGTAATCTTAGAGAGGGAGCCCCAAATAGGCCTCATGTAGTCAAACTATTTGGATACATTGAGTTCCTAGAGGTTATAGAGTTTAAAATCAATGAAGAATTGGGCACGTATCCCATTATTGCATTACTCCCTCTAAGCTTCTCCAGCTTTTTTGTTAATTTCAATATGAACAACATTGAAAATTCTCTATCTGATCTTCTTATCCTCATTTTCCAAGTGGAAAAAGATATGAAGATCAAAAATCCTTCTATCCTTATGGTGAATAATAGGAAAGGGAAGGAAAATATATTTAAGCCCAAATATTCTTCACACCCTTCCAAGAAAAGTAAGATCAAAGGGTAGGCAAGGGAACAAAAAGTTGTTTGTTTCGCATGTGGTAATAAGGGCCACTGGAAGAAGAACTGCACCCAGCCTAAGAAGTAAGGGGAAGCTTCAGGTGCATTTTTTATCAAATGAAATCTATCTATTTCTACAAATTGAGTATTATATATAGTGTGTGGTGCTCACATATTTATCTAAATACAATAACCAAGTAGATTCAGGAAGATTAACCAAGGGGAGGTAGATCTATGAACAACCAATGAATCCAGAATTGTTGTTGTAGCTATCGGGGACTACCACCTCACGTTGCCAACTGGGATGATCTTGGTACCGAAGGGTTGTTATTATGTTCTGTCTATTACTAAAAACATTATTTTTGTATCTATATTAGATACAGATGGATTTTTTTTTCAAATTTGGAAATTAATGTTGCTTCTTTTACAAAGATATCATTTGTTTTGGTAGGGCACATTTATAAAACGATATTTACATTTTGGATTACATAGACTAAGTAATGGAAATCGATAACAAGGATACTTTACATGACTCAGACCACACCCAAGTTTGGCATCACCAGCTAGGTCATGTAAATGAGAAACGCTTGAAAAAGTTACATCAAGATGGATATTTAGATTCTTTCAAACTGAAACCACTTGGAATATATCATGCATGTTTACAAGGAAAAATAACAAAATCCCCATTTTGTGGGAAAGCTGAAAGGGATAAAGAGATTATTGAATTGGTTCATACCGATGTGTGTGGACCATTTATAATTGAAAAAATGGGTGGGTAGTCATACTTCATAACTTTTAATTATGATTTTAGTAGATATGGATATATCTACTTAATGGGGGTATAAGTTGGATTCTTTTGATAAGTTAAAAGATTACAAGAATGAAGTTGAGAACCATATTGGTAATAAGATTAAGAAACTCCACTTAGAATGAGGTGGAGAATATCTTAATCAATACTTCATTGATTACTTATAGGAGTTTGGGATCCTATCCCAACTCACTCCTCCTTACACACCCAGTAGAATGGTGTTAGAGAAAGTAGGAACCACATCTTTTTGGACATGGTGAGATCAATTATGAGTTATGAAAGTCTTCCATTATTCTTTTGGGAATATAAGTTACAAAGAACATCGTAAATACTAAACTAAGTACCAAAAAAATTGATAAATGGTATTCCATATTAGTTATGGAGTGGAAATAAATTCATGTTATCAAATTTACATGTGTGGGGAAGTGAATCATTTGTTAAGGCCTCTTTAGGTAACAAACGTGCACCACAAGGCACAAAAAGTACATTTATAGGATAACCCAAGGGAACAAGGATATATTACTTATACAACCCCTCAGGAAATACAGTTGTAGTGGAAATATATTCCATACTCCATGATAGGGAGCACATATACAAAATAGATAGTGGGAGAAAGATAGACTTCAATGAAGTCGAGGCTCAAGAGACACACAAGTTAGTATATGAATAGATTCTACAAAGCCCTGTGCAAAAAATAACTATTCTAGAGACACAAGAACTGCGTTTGAGTACAAGAGAGGTCATATAATAGGAGCGTTATGGTTTTTTAGTTATCGAGGATGGTGACTCATTATTAATTGATAATAATGATCCTCTAACCTACAAGGAAGCAGTAAGTGGAACAAATGTTTCCAAGTTTCTAGAAGACAAGAATTATTAAATGGATTCCATGTACCAAAACTAAGTCTAAACTTTGGTATATCCTCCAGTTGATATAAATCTTGTTGGTTTAAAATGGGTATTCAAGAATAAACTAGACATATAAGGACAAGTCAGAACCTATAAGGTGAGACTGGTTGCAAAAGAGTTCAAGTAGCGTCAAGGAATTGACTATGACAAAACCTTTTCACTAGTTGCAATGATGAAATCCTTCAGAATTATATTATCCATTACCTCTTACCATGACTATGATATTTGGAAAATGGATTTCAAAATAGCCTTCCTTAATAGGAACCTTCCAGAAGATGTATACATGACACAACCTGAAGGTTTTATGACTCCAAAGGATGTCAATAAGTTATGAAAGTTGTAGAAATCCAGTTATGGACTAAAACAAGCATCTAGGTCATGGAACATTCATTTTGATGAAGCCATAACAAAATTTGGTTTTATTAAGAACTAATGTGAGCCTTATGTCAACAAACAGTTTAGTGGGAGTGCAATAATTTTCCTAATAGTATATGTTTATGACATATTACTTATTGGAAATGAGATACTAGTCTTACAGTATGTTAAGGCATGGTTGAATTAATTATTATCCATGAAGGACTTAGGCGAGGCTGCATATATTCTTGGGATCAAGATCCATATGAAGGTTCTAGGAACAGCGGAAGCGCATGGGTGGATGTCCCACTTGGATTTTTTTCATTAACAATGATCAATCCGGGATCACTACGACTATAAATACCAGTCTCTACAGATCGAATCAAATAAATGGACAAAGAAAAGGAAATTACCGGAACCACAAAGTATGATCGTTATAGGTTGATTATAATTAATTTAATAAATTGAAAAGAAATACCTTTTGGGTGTTTTTTCATCGTTGATGTTCTTGATCACATTCCGACGTGTTTCTTCGTTGCATCACATAAGCCAAGTGTAGACTTCCTCTAGCGGTGATCCACACGTGTACCTCATATCTTGGGACATCGCCAAAGGAGTCTCCGGGTGCTAGCATGGAGAAACCTTTGCTTTCGTTGTCCGCCTTAGATCGTCTTGATCCAATGGAAGAGGATCTCTATCTGTCTTGAGAGCATTATTATAGGAATAAGTTCTTTCATTCTTAAAATAATTCTCTACAATTTTTGTGCACAACGATTCTCTTGTGTTTAGAAAAGAGTTGGGATTGTGAGGATATTTATAATCAGGTTTGAGGTTGTAGAGTTATGATAACAAATAAACACGTTACATGTTTTATTTATTTAATTAACTCCCTTTTGAAAACCCCATGTCGAGTCATTAATTCCTTGACATGCGCCCACACTGATTATAATAAATATCATTTAATAAAATAATATTTCCTCAAAATCCCGATTGGAAAAACTACACGGCGTGTATTAATAAATACATGGCATGTACTTGTTTTTCATTGAAAACTACATGGCGTGTACATTTAATGTACACGATGTGTATATCTTGTTTTCATTTATTCATTTCCTTTAAAAAATGAAAACTACATAGCATGTACATTTAATAATACACGGCGTGTACTTGTTTTCAAAATAAAACTACACAGCGTGTAATTATTGATACACGACGTGTAATTGTTTTATTTTATTCTTACTCTAACATTAAAATTATTTTGGATTTCTTGAATAATTATTAAACCACGTATGAGAATAATCTTTATTCTACTTGAGATACTTGAATACACTTAGTGTCTGGACCTCTAGGACTCTTTCTCGTTGGCATTATGCGAGCTTGCCTAAAGTCCAAGATAACTGTCTAGCAATGGGTCAAGGCACCCAAGAGAAAGAAGTTGACACCGCATTGACGTATCACCTCATACGAACGCTTACTATGTAATTTAATCCCTTTGTATCAATATCTTATCAAGCAGGTTTCATGGAGTATCATAAACCTATATGCTTGATCCGTCGTTCTTTGACTACCTGAAATAAACTCGTCGTTTACACCATGGCCATGGAATTTAATGGGACAGTTCTATTTAAATAAAAGGGACGAGACATCAACTTCCATAAATGGAAGGAACAAATCCTTCCTTGACTTATCCATTAACAACATGTCATTCGTGACGCACCCAACATACCCTACTTCCCGCCAACTGTCTGCGTGATGGTTTTCGTCAGTAAATCGAAGTGCGCTAGTCATGACATGAGTTAATGATAATCTTCAAGTCTAAGGAACATTACACACACTCATAAATAGCAATGTACGATGACAACAAATCATGCGGAATTGCTACTAGCGGGTCTATTCTCATAATCTCCCATCTTGGAGATTACCAAGTGCGAACTCCATAAGAGAGAGTCTCTTCTTCTTATGAGTACTCACACATGAAGGTCTGTATACTATGTGTCCTATCATATAATGTCATCCAACCGTAGAACTTTATTTAAGAATATTGTTATAGCATTTCAAGGTTCTCATCATAGATGGGATCTTCCATGACCTTATTAATGCAACAAATATTCCGGGACATTATTATATTATAGTCATGAAGAATAATGAACAATAAACAATAAGTGAACATTCATGTAATCAAAGTACAAAACAGTTGGTTCTCCGGACACCAACCCTTACAAACTCCCACTTGGACTAGAGCCAACTGCCTACGACTTTTAGTCTGCTAGACCTCACATGATGATCATGTTTCTGCTGAGTCAAGGCTTTAGTCAAGGGGTCTTCCATATTATCTTCCATGGAAATACTGCTCATTGCAACTTCACCTCTCTGAGAAAAATCCCTCAAGAGATGATACTTCCGAAGTATGTGCTTTGTCCTATGATGTGACCTTGGCTCTTTTGCAAGTACCACCGCTGCAGTATTATCATAATAGAGTGTGATAGGATCTTTACTTCTCAGTACTACATCCAGCTCTTGGATGAAGCTTCACATCCATACTGCTTCTTTAGCTGGCTCAGAAGCTACGATATACTCAGACTCTACTGTAGAATCTGCTACCACACTTTGCTTTGAGCTCTTCCAGCTCACTGCACCTCCATTAAAACTGAAGATGTATCCAGTCTGCGACTTCATTTCATCTTGATCAGTCTGGAAACTAGCATCTACATGTCCTTTGATGACTAGTTCCTAATCTCCTCCATAAACCAGTAACATATCCTTAGCACGCCTCAGATACTTGAGGATAGTCTTGACTGTCATCCAATGGCGGTCTCCTGGATCAACTTGATATCTACCTACCACACTTAATACGTAAGAAACATTTAGCCTCGTACATAGCATAACATACATGACTGAACCAATCACGGATGCATAAGGGATCCTTGACATTCTCTTTATTTTTTCATGTGTCTGAGGACACATTTTCTTGGAAATATGAATGCCATGTGACATTGGAAACAATCCCCTCTTGGACTGTTTCATTCTGTATCTCTTCAGTATCTTGTCAATATATGTACTTTAACTCAGGCCCAAAATTCTCTTGGATTTATCACGATGGATCTTGATCCCAAGAATATATGGTGCCTCACATAAGTCTTTCATGGAGAAGCATTTATGCAACCATGCCTTAACTAACTGTAAGAAAGGTACTTTGTTTCCAATTAGTAATATGTCATCAACATATACTATTAGGAAAACGACTTCACTTCCACTAAACATTTTCTAGACACAAGGCTCACATTCATTCTTAACAAATACAAATTCTGTTACAGCTTCATCAAAACGAATGTTCCATGAACTTGATGCTTGATTTAATCCATAAATAGATTTTTGCAACTTTCATACCTTGTTGGTATCCTTTGGAGTCACAAACCCTTCAGGTTGTGTCATGTAGACATCTTCCTAGAGGTTCCCGTTTAGGAAATATGTTTTGAAATCCATTTTACAAATTTCATAGTCATGGTAAGAGACAATGTACAATAGGATTATGATGGATTTCAGCATCGTAACTGCTGAAAATGTGTCATCATAGTCAATTCCTTGATTCTGTCTAAAACCTTTTGCAAATAGTTGTGCCTTGTAGGTGCTGACTTTCCCCTCCATGTCCAGTTTCTTCTTGAATACCCATTTATTACCAATAGTCTTTACATCAACTGGAGGATCTAACAATATCCAGACTTGGTTTTGGTACATGGAATCCATTTCATAATTCATGGATTCTTGCCACTTGGCAACGTCTGTGCCTTGAACTGCTTCTTTGTAGGTAAGAGGATCATCATTGTCAACCAATAATGAGTCACCATCCTTGGTGACAAGAAAACCATATCGTTCTGGTTCTCCCACCTCACTCATGCTCCTACGTAGTTCTTGTGTCTCTAGAACAGATTGTTCTTCCACAGGGTTTTGTGGAATCTGTTCTTATACCAACTTATGTGTATCTTGAGCCACGACTTCATCGAAGTCTATATCACTCCCACTATCTCTTTTGGAGATGTGATCCCTCTCAAAAAATATGGCGTGTCTTTCCAATATAACCTTTTTGTTTGAGGGGTTTTATAGGTAATATCCCATTTTTTCCATGGGATATCCTATAAAGATACACTTTGTACCTCAGGGTGAAAGTTTGTTACCTGAAGAGGCCTTAATAAATGCTTCGCTACCCCACACATGTAAATTTGATAACATGGCTTTTCTTCCACTCCATAACTCGTATGGAATACCATTTATTGATTTAGTTTGTATTTGGTTTAGTATGTGTACTGATGTTTGTAATTCACATCCCCAAAAGGATAATGGAAGACTCGCATGACTCATCATTGATCTCACCATGTCCAACAGGGTACGGTTCCTCCTTTCACTTACACCATTCCACTGAGGTGTGTAAGGAGGAGTGAGTTGAGATAGAATCCCAAACTCCCGTAAGAAATCAATGAAGTATTGATTAATATATTATCCTCCTCTGTCTGAGCAGAGTTTCTTAATCTTCTTACCAAGCTGGTTCTCAATTTCATTCTTGTATTCTTTGAACCGATCAAAATAATCTGACTTATACCTCATTAAGTAAATATATCCATATCTACTAATATCACCGGTAAAAGTTATAAAGTATGAGAACCCACCCATTTCTTCAACTGGAAATGGCCCACAAACATCTGTGTGAACTAATTATAGAATCTCTTTAGCCCTTTCACCTTTCCCACTAAATGGGGATTTGGTCATTTTGCATTGCAGACACGGATTACATACACCAAGTGGTTTTAGTTCGAAAGAATCTAAATACCCATCTTGATGTAATTTTGTCAAACGTTTCTCATTGACATGACCTAGCTGGTGATGCCAAAGTTGGGTGTGGTATGATTCATGTGAATTAACTTTTTCATTTATTTCCATTACTCGGTTTGTGTAGTCTAACACATAATGGCTGTTATATAAATGTGCCCTACCAAAACAAATGCTATCTTTATAAAAGTAGAAAAATCCACTTCCAAACTTGAAGATGAATCCATAAGTATCTAATATGGATACTGAAATAATGTTTTTGGTTATATAGGGTACATAATAACATCCTTTAAAAACCAAGACCGTCCCAATAGGCAATGTGAGGTGGTAGTCCCCGACAGCTACAACAGCAAGTCTGGCTCCGTTGGCTACTCATAGATCTACCTCCCCTCGATCAATCTTCATGAATATACTTGGTTCCTATATTTGGATACATATGTGATCACCAAAATCTGTATTTAATACCCAATTTGTAGAAACATATAGATTGTATTCGATGACAAATGCACCTGAAGCTTCCCCTTGCTTCCTTGGCTGGGTGCAATGTTTCTTCCAGTGGCCCTTCTTTCCACATGCAAAACAAACAGCATCCTGTTCACTTTCCTCCCCTTTGATCTTCATTTTTTTGGAAGACCTTAAAGAAGCTTTGGTCTTAAAGCTCTTCTCCTTCCATTTCCTTTTATTCACCATAAGGAAAGCAGGTTTTTCACGCTTGTTTATGTTGAAGTTTACAACAAAGTTTGAGAAGCTCTAGGAGAGTGATGCAAGAATGAGATCGGTACCCAGTTCTTCGGGGAGTATAAACCCTAGAACCTCCAAGTGCAGAATCTAGCCAATTAACTTGACTACATGAGGCCCAGCTGGGGCACCATCTCTAATCTTGCTCTGAAATAGAGCATTGGAGATCTTAAAACTTTGCTGTCTTGATCTCTCCTGGTATAGACCACATAGGTGCTTGAGCATGCTGTAGGAATCCATGTCTTCATGAGACTTCATGAGCTCAATAGATATTGATGACAACATCAGACATTGAATGTTGAGTGCATCGCTAAAATGTTGATCATAGACCAAAAAATCTTCATCACTAGCCCCTTGGGCAGGCGGATCAGGAAGTGAGGACTCCAGTATGTAAAACTTTTTTTCATGGCATAGGATAACCCGAAGGTGCCTAAACCATTCCTGAAAGTTACTACCGGTGAGGATATTATCTTTATCCAGACTTGATCTCAGAGAAAATGTGGATGACGAGTTTTTCATTTTGATTTTACAAATTAAAAGAGCAGTTTTATCAGTACCTTTTGATTAAATTTTATGAAAAATAATAAATGAATTTATTAATTCTCCCACTATTTTATCAAGTCCCAATGGCCCTCACCATTGAACTCGTAATGTATAGTTTCTTTGACATTCTAGTGTCAAGGATCCATATTCCCTTCACATAACCCCAACAAGGGTTGGTCAATCTATTTGAAGGTATTTAGGTTGGCAGGTCTTTGCCAATTGTGAGCTTACAGTTCCTTGATATGTTGAGTGGACTCTCCAATCCTGAAATCCTGACTTGGATTTCCTCAAATCTTGCCTTCAATATTACATCAAGTCTAGCAAGGGATACTCCTCTTGATGTAATATGGTTAAGTCAACCCAAAACCTTTTAGAAGGGCTTCCTTTATAAAATTAAGTGTCCCAACAAGGGTTGGTCAAACACATAGTTTTATTGAGTCTTTCCCTTAATCAAGTAATATAAGGCTTGGTCTGACTTAATATGGTATTTGAGGGATTTTATTCTTTATGCGTAGTTTTGCATTGTCACATGCTTTTTAATATTAAGTTATGCTTTCTTAAGTGATTAACCATGTTCTAATAATGTTTATGCATAGTCTGGTTTTATTTTATTCCATATTTGCATTCTTGTTCATTTTACTAATTATGTGATCATGAAAACACATACATAATAAATAAACCATGCAATCAGACAGAAATAAAATAATATGGCATGATCATGAGATTCTATTGGTTAGCTTATCTAGTGGTTTTGATAAGCTAACCCCAACCTAGGGAAAACACCTTGAACCTGATGGTTCATGTTTTGTAGCTCCCACATATCCACCTTTGTATCTTCTTGGGTTGGTTTCGCCTCAGCTTCAGATTTCAAACCGTCTCCTCTAGCTTAAGATATCCTCCATTACATGGGGTTTAAATTAAAGAAACCATGGGCACGTAGGCCCTACATGTTATTGGAAGAAGGCTCACAGGCCAATGAATTTAAATTAAACAAATTTAAATGAAACCATACACACATACAAAGGGTCTTTGGTCCAGATCATGATCATCCATAGCATGCAATGACATTTACGCATATTTAGAATTCAAATTCTTTTAATCTTTCTATTATTTAAGATAAGTATCACTTGAATTCAATTAATTATAATCTTATAATTAATCAATTATTTATCTTAAATTCCTTTCTGAATTTCCTTGAGATTCTTCTCATCCATATACCTTGTATAGGTCTTTGTACCTTTGGAGGAAACCTAGTGAAATTTCTAGAAAGTACAAGGTGTGTAGTTTATATTTACACGGCGTGTATTTCTTTTCACCCTTTATCCAAAGTACACACTGGGGGATTTGGCGTGTTTTCTGTACTTTGGAAATTTTGGAGTACACGGCGTGTAGATAAATCTTACACGGCGTGTACTTCCTTGCTACGTGGTAACCGGCCTGGTGATTCTGTGTATGTGGTATGCGGATTCTCCTTTGTACACAGTTTCACTTGGGCCAGATCAGACTACACATCATGTTTCTCCAACATACATGCCGTGTATTCCGGTTCCCACACGCCATTTAATTTTGGTCAACATGGGGTGGTAAATTCTTAGGTGTAATCAATTCACATGGCGTGGTTTGGCGGACTAGTATCGGTTCGTTGAACCTAAGTACACGGCGTGTAGTTTTCATTACACGCCGTGTATTCCCGTGTTGTACAGACAGAAAGAGCGGCTCCTCCGAATGAGATCCTCGTTTTTATTTTAATCAAAATTAAAATTAAAAGTCCATTTCTATGATATGAATCGAGAAACAAAGGAGGAAGAACAGATCTCATTTATTCAGATTTATAGAACGATTTATTTTGAATTGAATCAAATATAAATGTGTAAATTATCAACGAAAATTAAATAATTATAATCGACGTTGTGGCCTCCCTCTAAAACCATTTGAAGGTTCTGGGCATAGCGGAAGGGCATGGGTGGATGTGCCCACTTGGAGTTTTGTCATTAACAATGGTCAATCTGGGATCAATACAATGATAAACGCCAGTCTCCACGGATCGAATCATAGAAATGGACAAAGAAAAGGAAAGTCCCAGAACCACAAAGTAGGATCGTTACAGGTTGATTATAATTAATTAAATGAATTGAAAAGAAATAACTTTTGGGTGTTCTTTCTTCGTTGATGTTCTTGATCACGTTCCGATGTGATTCGTCATTATGTCGCAGAAGCCAAGTGTAGACTTCCTCTAGCCATGATCCACACATATACCTCGTATCTCAGGACATCACCAAAGGAGTTTCTGGGTGCTAGCATGGAGAAACCTTTGCATGCGTTGTCCGCCTTAGATCATCTTGATTCGATGGAAGAGGATATATATAGGTCTTGAGTGCGTTCTTATAGGAATATGTTCTTTCGGGCTTGAAAGAATTCTCCAGAATTGTTGTGCACAGCGATTCTCTTGTGTTTAGAAAAGAGTTGTTGTTGTGAGGATATTTATAATCGGGTTTGAGGTTGTAGAGTTATGACAATAAATAAACGCATTACACATTTTATTTATTTCATTAACTCCCTTTTGAAAACCCCATGTCGAGTCATTAATTCCTTGACATGCGCCCACACTAATTATAATAAATATCATTTAATAAAACGATATTTCCTCAAAATCCCGACTGAAAAAACTACACGGCGTGTATTAATAAATACACGGTGTGTACTAGTTTTTCATTTAAAACTACACGGCGTGTACATTCAATGTACACGGAGTGTATATATTTTTTTCATCTATTCATTTCCTTTCCAAAATGAAAACTACATTGCGTGTACATTTAATAATGCACGACATGTACTTGTTTTCAAAATAAAACTACACGGCGTGTAATTATTGATACACGACGTGTACTTGTTTTATTTTATTATTCCTATAACATTAAAACAATTTAGGCTTCCTTGAATAATTATTAAACCATGTACGGGAATAATCTTTATTCTACTTGAGATACTTGAATACACTTAGTGTGTGACCCTCTAGGCCTCTTTCTCGTTGGCATTAGGCGGGCTTGCCTAAAGTCCAAGATTACTGTCTAGCAATGGGTCAAGGCACCCAAGAGAAAGAGGTTGACGCCACATTGACGTATCAACTCATACAAACGCTTACTATGTAATTTAATCCCTTTGTCTCAATATCTCATCAAGCAAGTTTCATGGCAGTGTCATAAACCTATATGCTTGATCCGTCGTTCTTTGACTACCTGAAATAAACTCGTCGTTTACACCATGGCCATGGAATTTAATGCGGCAGTTATATTTCAATCAAAGGGCTGAGATATCAACTTCCATAAATGGAAGAAAAAAATACTTCCTTGACTTATCGATTAACAACATGTCATTCGTGATTCAACCAACGCACCCTACTTCCTACCAACTGTCTACATGATGGTTTTCATCAGTAAATCTAAGTGCGCGAGTCATGAAATGAGTTAATGATAATATTCCAGTCTAAGGACCATTACATATGCTCGTAGATAGCAATGTCTGATGACACCAAGACATGAAAAATTTCTACTGGTGGGTCTGTTCTCATAATCCATCATGATAGATCCAATAGATTTCTAGTCCTAAGTCAAATTACATACATTGACAAGATACTAAAGAAATTCAGTATGGAACAATCTAAGAGGGGATCATTGCCAACATCACATGGCATTATCTTTATAAGAAAATGTGTTCTCATACACATGAGGAAAGAGAAATAATAGTAATGACTCTATGTGCACCAGTGATTGGGTTAGTCATATTTGGCATGCTATGTACTAGGATAGATGTTGCCTACGCATTGAGTGTGGTAGGCAGATATCAAGATGACCCAGGTGACCACCATTGGATGGAAGTCAATAATATTCTTTGGTATCTAAGGTGTAATAAGGATATTCTCCTAGTTTATGGATGATATTAGAAACTAGTCATCAATGGATATGAATATGCTAGTTTCCACACTGATCAGGATGACATGAAGTCCCAAATGGGATACATCTTTATGTTGAATGGAGGTGTTTTGAGCTGGAAGAGCTCAAAGAAGAGTGTGGTCATAGATTCTATAGTAGAATCTGAGTATATCACAACTTCTAAGGAAGCTAAAGAAGCAGTTTGGATGCAAAGTTTCATCTAGGATCTAGATGTGATACCTATCAATAGTGATCCCATAACACTCTACTGCGATAATACTACAACAGTGGATCTCGAAAAAGAGCCAAGGTCACATCAGCGGATGAAGCACATACTTCGGAAGTATCAACTCTTAAGGGATTTTTCTCAGAGAGGTGAAGTTGTAGTGAGAATTATTTCATTGGAATAAAACATGGAAAAACCCTTGACTAAATCCTTGACTCAGCAGAAACATGATCATCATGTGAGGTCTAGCAGACTAAAAGTCGTAGGTAATTGGATCTTGTCCAAGTGGGAGTTTGTAAGAGTTGGTGGTCTAGAACCAACTGTTTGTACTTTTATTACATGAATATTTAATATATTTATATGTTAAACATATTATTAAATATTGTTCATTGTTCTGTATGAATATAGTGTAATAATGTCTTGGAGTATTTGTCGCATTTTCAAGCTCATTGCAATTCCCCACTATGATGATAACCTTTAAGTGGTATGAAAATATTATTAAATATAGTTATTCGGTTAGATGACATACTATGATGAGACACATAGTATAAATATCGTCTGGTGTAAGTACTCATAAGTATATGAGACTTCTTCTCATGAAGTTCTCACTTGGTAATCTCCAAGATGGGAGATTGTGAGAACATACCCACCAATAGAAATTATACATATTTTTGTGTTATCATATATTACTATCTACGATCATGTGTAATCATCCTTATAATTTAAGATTATCATTAATATGTATCATGACTCATGCACTTTGATTTACTGACAAAAACTGTCACATAGACAGTCGGCCGGAAGTAGGGTACATTGGGTGTGCCATGAATTTCATATTATTAATGGATAAGTCGAGGAAGTATTTGTCCCTTCTATTTATGGAAGTGGATACATCAACCTTTTTATTGAAATAAAACCATCACATGAAATTACATGGCTATGTTGTAATGATGATTTTATTTCATGTAGTCAAAGAATGACATATCAAGCATAAAGGTTGATGACACTATCATGAAACCATCTTGATAAGATATTGAGACAAAGGGATTATATTACACAGTGAGTGTTCATATATGGATATCATTATTATGAATTTAAGTTCTTTCTCTTGGGTTTCTTGATCCGTTTCTAGAAAATACTATTGGACTTTAGGCAAGCTCACCTAATTACAATGAAAAACAATCCAAGAGGGTCACACACTAAGTGTTTCTGGTGGTCTCAGTCAAATTATATTTGAATTTAATTAATGGAATAAATATTATTCTCAAGATAGTAGAATGATTTTATTCAAGTTAAAATTATCGAATAAATTAAATAAATATTTATTCACGGGATTGTGAAAAAAATATATTTATTTATTTTATTAAACATTTAATAAATATTTATTTACTAGTTTGTAAATAAAATATTTATTTAAGAGAATAAATTATTTATTTATTTATTCAAGTGTTCAATAAATGGAAGTGGAGTTCGAGCCGACCGAGGTCAGTCCGATAGTAAAATAATTATTTGCAAGATGGTAAATAATTATTTAACTAGTTGACACAAAACAAAATAATAATAATTCTGTTATAATTATGTGGCATGATATTTCATTTATGATTCTATTTTGTGAAAGTTAGCACACCAAAAATAATGACGCAGTTATTATTATTATGTAGCTTGGGTTTTCTCTAAGGTTATGAATCTATTTAATTTCCGTTATGAAATTAAATATTATAATTGAATACCCATGTCAATAAATAGATAGGTACATCTATTTTTTCATGGACGGGAAACCGGTGATGCAAGAGAAATTCCAAGTCAGGAATTTTCTCTTGACTCCTCTCCTCTCTCCCTCTCAAGAAATAGAGACATTATTCAAGATTCAAGAATAAGTGATCAAGATCGATCAACATAAGATATTCACTTCACCATGATAGCACCCAGAAAGCGAATGGCATCAATTAGAGACCATTGGAGCACATGTGGATCACCACTAGAAGGATTCTGGTTTGAATCCTCACAAGTGCAATGAGACAATCCAAAAGGGTCATCTTGGATAATCAACATCATAAACAAATAAAGTACCAAAGAATTAGGTACTTTATTTCTTTATAAATTAAATTTAAATTAATTATAAATATGATGTGAAAGATCTTCCCTAAAGGTTTTGGCACTCTTCCTTATTTACCTAAATATTTGATTCTATTCTGTGGATACTAGCATTTATCACTGTATTGATCCTAAAATAACCATTGATCATGGTAAAAAATAAAGTTGGGCGCAGACCCAACCATTCTTCTGCTGCGCCTGGAACCTAGAACTAGTTCTCTCACTATGATGGCCCACAGGTGAGGGGATGTGATCCCTTTAACTTACCAATATTTTATTGATGATATTTCCAATATACACCCCATTTTTCAGACTACAAACACTATCCTTTTGCACTAAGGTATCTAGCCTATTGAGAGTCAACTCAGTATTTCATACTCTAATACAAAAAAAACTATTATATATTCTTCCCATGTAGTCAAAATTCACTTTATATAGAGGGCCCTAGCTAATGATGAGGCTCAAACCACCATCTAAAGCATGCAGGTGACCCACCGTTTATGATTTCAACCTCTTTTTCATTATAGAATCCTTTTCTTTGACCATTAATATATAGTGAACTTACATATCATTATTATGATCAATATTTATAAATTTATGATACATTTCCTTTTCTTATAACATGTGATTAAAGTATTAGATGTATCATCACCGGTGATTTATAAAAATCCATAACTTTTTCACATTCCATCATCACCTCTAGAACTCTATGATGAACATGAAAGATTACCCTTTATTTTATATCACTTATTCCTACATAATATGACCAAACATAAAGTGCTTGCATTTAGATGATACACCGTTCACATTCCCACACTCAAACTCCACCTTGAAGTATGTACCACCAAAATATTACTTTCTCAGCCACATCTGTTGAACATAAATCATTCAACTTACCCTACCACATCCACTTAAAATGTGTTGTTCTACTATGTTAAGTGAAGGATTTCACTAGCATAAATATGAACATCCCATGGAGAAGGCGTACTCTCTCCATCAAACTTTCCCAAGAGTAAACGTTGGAGTCCTAATGACCAAATCTCAAAAAACATGATGAAAAAATAGTTATCACACCAAACCTAACTATATCACCTAAAGTATAAGATCAATGTCTAGAAAAAATTTAAGGCTACCAAATTGAAAAATGTAAGTCTAAGAGATAAAAAAATCAACCTTCTCGATAAAATATACTGTGTAATTTAATCTCTTTATTTATGGATGTATCATCAAGTATGATGCATACTTGTGTCATCACCCCATATTCTCAATTTTTTATTATTTTAATTTCTAAAAATAACTTATCTATGTACTACCATGGACATGAATTTATTATAAAGTTATATTTAAATCAATGGGAAAAAGATATCTTCTTCCATTAAATTAGAAGGTAAAATCATTTCTTGAATTATTTAACTAATGTCATATCACTTATAATACACATAAAATATTCTACCTTTACACAAGCATATGTATTCATGATTTTCATCTATACATTAAATTATAATATTCATGATATATATTAATAATAATTTCTAGTATAAGGACTAATAAACATGTTCATAGAAATAAATATCCAATAACACATCAAATACATGGAATTACTATTTACATCTCTATCCCCATGACATCCTTTATTGGAGATTATCAGGTCTGAACTTCATGAGAAGAAGTATCAATATCATACGAGCTTCCAACACTTTATAGTAAAACATCATATGTGTCATGTTAGTTATATTTATCTAGACTATATGATATATGTATAATAATAAAACTATAACATATCTTGGTTATCATTATATTGAGACACTACTATAACCCTTCAATGCGATAAACACTCTAAGAATATTATCCCATTAATGTTATATAGAAGAATAATCATAACGTGATAAGATATTTATTGATATTTTGATAATATAAAGTACAATGTCAGTTGGTTACAGGGAACTAAGTTCAAAAGACTCCCACTTTCACTAGATCCAACTTCTAACAACTTTTAATTCACTAGATCTCACATGATATTCATTCTTATACTTAGATAAGGATTCAGTCAATAGATCAACTGCATTTATATCTACTATGTAAACTATGAATTCACCCCTCTAATAAAATTCCTTAATTTGGTGATAAATATGAAGTATATTCTTAATCTATTGATGTGACATGGGTTGCTTAACTAGAATCACTATTACTGTATTATCACAATAAAGAGTGATACAATATTTACTGCTATATACAATACCATGATCTTGGAAAAAGATGTGTATCTATGCCTATTATTTAGCTATATTTTATATTGTAATATACTCATAATATTCTATATAATTAGTGTCCATGAGATTATTAGAACTATTCTAGCTCATAACTCTTCCATTGAGGGAAAAAATATCTTGACTATGATTTTAAATCATTTTGATTTGTTTTGAAACTAGCATATGTGTATCCCGTCTCAAATATTTCCTTATCTCCTCCATAAACGAGGAAAATATCCATTTTATGA
Organism: Viscum album; assembly: GCA_963277665.1. NCBI lineage: Eukaryota > Viridiplantae > Streptophyta > Magnoliopsida > Santalales > Viscaceae > Viscum > Viscum album. Next base: position 1,488,786,914 of record OY728139.1, on the reverse strand, counting down.
ATTAGGTACATCAGGATAGTCTTTACATGTTATCAATGAATCTCTTTTAGGTTTTCTTGATATCTTCCCACCATGATTAAGATGCAGGAAACATTAAGCCTGTTATATAATATTACCTACATGATAGACCCAATCATTGAATCATATGATATTCTACTCATCATTTATCTATATTATTATATATAATTATGATGAACTCACATTGTGTCATGAATTCCATGTGGATCAGCCAAATTATAATTTATGATTTTCCTAACAAAAAATACCATGAGGATTCACAGAATAGTGGGAGTACAGGGTTGAGTCCATAGGTAAATGATGACAACAGGTGTGACCTAAGGATTGGAAACTAATAGTGGATTCCTCATTAATATATAGAAGATTTGTATTATTCTAGATAATTGGATTAACTTTCCATATAATGAGTAAGGGGTTGGGATTAATTTTGGGGATCTTGTGCAGAAGATATCCTTATATCTAACCTAGTAAGATCTTATAACTTAGGCTACAAAGATGATCAGTAGTCTCTAATTGATTTTTTGTCAAAATAATTCTATCTACCTAAATTAAAAAAATACTATTTGGTTTAGAGACAATCATAAATTTAGGTGAATTAGGAATAAATCTTAGAGTAGAAAACAATTTGCAATTATGGTTCCTAAATCAATATGTTTCAATTAGATTCGAGTCCTCATTTGGAATCCTTGGGGTCTAGATCACACATAAAGTATGAGATAAGATTAGTTTTCTTAATATAATTCATAGAAAATCATATTACCCAAGTTTTAATTAAATATGCATCCCTAAGAGTATTATTTGTGCATGGAAAGAGTATAATTTATCATGTGAAACAACAACAAAGTTGAAATAAAAATCATATAAAAGAAACATTCTATATAGATAATTAAAATAAAAATAAACATAATTGAAAGAAGAAAAAAACACATCAAAGGAATTAAGATTGTAAAAAAAACTTGTTCAGAACTACAATGGGTGGTGGAACACTACCAAGTTTGAGAGAAAATATAAAAATGAAAAAATGAGAGAAAATTGGAAAGAAAGTGCATATACAAAAATTTTGAGGCATCTAGAATTAAATATGAAAAAATAAATCATGTTATAAAAGGTATTGAAATCATGAGTTGGCATGGGATTTTCTAATCGAGAGTTTGTTTATAAATATTTATGTTGTGAACTGGATTTTTTACATCATGAATGAGAGAGTAAGAGCCTTTAATGTCTTGGATATCCTATAATTCACAGATTGTATTTCATTCATGAGATCTATGGGGATTCATGGAGGTTTACTGAAGGGTGGAGATCGATCCATTCACATACTAAATAGAATTCATGTCATGATTTTTCTTTATCCTAAAAGTTAATGAATTAAATTGGGTTCATGGCTTAGGTGTGACGCGATTACCTCTAAGTTATTTTAGCTACCCTTACATAAGCATAGTTGAGTACCTTTATGGAGTGACCATCTTTATACAAGCTCATGTACCCTTACGAAATCCTTCAGTTACCTTTATGTGAGTTTCCTTATACCCTTATGTAGAAAACTACAACTTTATGAAATATCCTTCACCTTTACACAAATCCATATCCTTCATCATACCCTTATATAGGTAATGAAATTTCACTTTTTATAGTTTCTATTTCCTGTCCTAAAAAATACATGACTTGAATTAAGTATTCACGCCATGAAATGTCTACACTTTTAGCATTACCAATATCATTTTCTTCACACTATGTAGTATCTAATTTCCTAGAAAAATCAAAAATATATCATGAAATAAAAGTATAAATGATGTATAAAATTAAATGAATCAGTTTCAAAATTAATATAAAATTCCAATGTATCAAATTCCCCCACATTGGAATAATTTCTTATCCTCAAGAAAAAATAATCTCAACAAGAATATCAAAGTAATCAATTTTTAAATAAGAAAAAATCATTACAACCATGAAAATAAATTAAAGTTTCAGTAGAAAGGTGTTAGGCCTCACTAATCATACCTATAAAGAAAATTAGTCGTGCCTCATAGTCAAGTTTGATTGAATTGTCGAGCACATCAAATTAAATGTTTAGTTTTTTTTCACTAGAATTTCTGCAGTATAGCATGAACCCTAGTACATCTCTCAATAGAGACTTAGATCATTAATTTAAAAATAATATATAGATTATGAAAAAATGGAATGATGTTTTTTAAAAAATGGGGTTTTTTATTTAATAATCCAATATATAAATTTAATCAATAAAACAAAATGGAAATTAAAACATTTGATTAAGCGTGATCAACATGAGGAAATATCAAGTTTCTTATCCTTCATTGCTTCAAGAGAAAGGGTATATCGCTTTTAATCCATTGTTTTTAACACCTAGAACCATAATTGTACTAATTTTATAATTTTATATATCCTAGGATTCAGTTGGAAACAAAAAAAAAGATTCACTCATTTCTGTCGATGATTGGGTGGTTTGTGTACTTCTTCATAACTAAAACTCACCAAAGAAACCCATGAAGAAATCGATGTGTCATCCAAGTTTGTATGATATTTTAGTTTGATAGCCTGACATAAATTTACATGGCCATTATAGTGTTTATGTAAATTCAATTTACCAATATGAACCATAGAAACACTGCAATTGAAAGGGGGAAGAAGAAATGGTGAACAATGTGTGAAACACCACATGAATGGGTACCCCCAAACATGATCACTTGAGTTGAGTAAAACATTATATTAAATAAATAAATTAAATAAGAATATAAGATGAATAAAAAATAAATAGATATGGGTAATTAAAAATATCATTCAAATATTACAAAAAATAAGCTCAGGATTTACATCATGTTCTTCCCCAGGTGATCACAAGGAGTTTAGAACTCCATTGAAAGGGAGGAAGAAATATATATTTAATAAGAAATCACCAAGACTTAAATATTACCATATGGTCTATAAAAATCATATAATTATGGATATTATTGTTTTTATGGGAAAATACATCAAAAGTTACACAAAATAATCAAGTTCCTAAGGGACTAGGTGACTATTCATGGAACACTTTTTCATACTTTTTTATCTGGATACTTGACTAACCAAAACTCTGTAAAATTTCTTAAAAATGAAGTTAAATGTGGGAATTTAAGTTACCTATCATATGGATGTTTAATTAGTCCAATTGGAGTTCTAAGGGTTGAGTTATGGCCCAAATACAGAAGGGAGGTCCAATCTGCCTCACCCAGAATTGCTGCACATTGTGTGCCTATTTTGGGCCTCTAAATGGATGAATTGTGCTCCATGGGATTATAGAGAAATGTAGAAAACATATTTTTACATTATTATACCAATTTTAAGCCCAATTTACTGAAATTATTATTAAAATAAAATATTTAAGTCCACATGTATATTTGAGATCTTGCGTGGTTTGGGTCTGTTTTTCTTGAATTGCATCATGGGCTCTCCAAATCACCTCCACCGATAATGAAACCATAAAAACAAAGAAAATTTACCTTTTTAATAGTGATAAAAATAAAAGTTTTTAATTAAATATCAAGTTAAATTTTTTATTACATTTGAATTTTTCAATATAAAACTAGTTTAAAACAATGGCATATGCATGGAAATGAATAATGAATAACTACGTGATCACACCCCTACACCTAAACATTTACACTCCCAGGAAAAGTCAAAATTACAAAACACTTATGCATAGATATTGATTAGTCACTGAAAGTGGCTAATATTAATTGTTAATATCTTAATATTAATGTGTTTAAAAGTTCATAAACATCAATTTTAGTCCAATTCAGAAATTGAACTTCATTTCCCATCATTGTGAAATTCATGCTTAAAGTGTCAATTTGGGCCCACTCATTAATTTTCTTGTGTAAATTACAATATTCATCATTTTAATTTTCTATTTTGTTATATGATTCATCACTTTATTTGGAACATTTTTTATTTTAGGTCTTATGGATGAATCATAAGTGAATATGGAGATTTTTTCACCTGAAGGCAGAAATTTGCTGGAAAAAGCATAATGGGCCTAAGGCCCATCAAACAAATGTGGGGCCCACAAGATAAGCACAAGGAAGCTCAAATTTATACAGTAGAAAGATAAAAATATGAGGATCATTTTATTCAACTGTTTCTCGAGCTAAATCTGATGTTTTCATGATGATAAAGGGATATGAAGTTGAGATTTAAATGGTGGACCCGACATTAATGCACAGAAATCCATCCCACCATTTAGACCATAACTTCAAAACGGATGAGCCAAATTTCCTGAAATGTTTAAATATCATAGAGAACAGATGGATGAAGATATTTCTCTGCTACAACCCCTTCGGATTCGCCCTTCTTCAATTAAGAATGCATACATCAATATGGTGGACGAATCTGGACAGTTTTCCGGGTCAACTTCGAAACATCAATTTCCTTTTGATTATTCACCCTCATTTTGACTCTATTAATTGTTGGGGGGTAAATTAATTGTTGGGTGATGTACCTAATGATAATAATATTCATATATAAGGAGCTAGTGGTGAAGTTAATAGAGGTGGATATTTTTCTTATCATCTTTTTTTGCTTGTTTCATTGTAAAGTTATGCTCCAAATTTCCTTTGTAATGCTTTCCATTTCCATGTAAGTTTCTTTTTTTGTATCTTTATGTTCTTAATAAACTTATTTCTATTCTATATTTTCCATTTCATTTATTAAAACTTTATTATCACAAAGCACAGTGATATCTCTGTGTTTTTGTGAATTAGTTCACACATAGGTGTGAATTTCATTCACACACACGGAGGAGTACTTGTTATTTCCGCGGTTTTAATTTATTCAATCCAATTCTTGTTAGCCATCTTCTGAACACCATTGATAGTATACCATCAATGGAGGGATAACCATTTAATGGGTTGATCTTATGAGGATTCAAAGGCTGGATTGAATATTATTTTATGAACGAATTGTTGTTAATTGGATAATTAATTTAAGACATCCATTCTTCAGTTATTTCTACTATTCATCTTTACTGTGTTTGAGAAAACTAAATTGAATTACTAAATAACCATATACCTAGGAGAGATCATGAATTTGGTTCTCTAAGTGTATAAGGGATTAGTAATTTTGTTTAGTAAGCACCAAACCAGAAAATGATGAATGCAGTTTTATTTTTGAAGAATGGATTCATCAAGAATTAATAAAACCAAAATTGTCTAAAGAAGTAAAATTCATTCAATCCACCCCGAGCATAATCCTAAGATCATCCCATTTTCAATGAATTGAATTCACTTAGGTTTATTAGTGTTCTTTAAATCATCCAAAATCAAACCCAAAGTTTGCTACTTCATAGCCCATCCTTCACCAAATCATAGCATCTCAAGGTTACTTCTTCGGTCCTTGTGGATTCGACCCCGACTCGTACTTTAATGACTGCTTTTACTAGTAGGGTAAATTTGGGAACAACTAGATATATTACAAAAATCAGGAATATTTAACATTTAATAAAATTTCAATTCATTTTATAAATTTTACTAAATAAAAAATCACACCAAGGAGTTATTCATAGTGATCATTGAAAAAGATGTCTCATAAATTGTCTTAGAATGGTATTCAAGGAGATAAATAATAAAAATATGAGAAAGGAATTAAAAAGTATACCATTACACTAACTCTACACATGTGTGTATGAAAACAATTTCATGATATTATTTCCACTTTCTATCCAGTAAATATAGGTTATTTTAAAAAATTTATGTTGGTATAATTCTTTCCACTAAACCTTCCCTACATACTTTACATTAAAATTTCAAGACCCACTCAATTACATATTTTTGGAAGTCAAAACATAAACTTATAACCAATATATACCCATATTATTTACATTTAATAACTCCCATAATAAAATATTAATAATTACTATTTTATTTTTTGTTATTTTTTGAGAGTGTACAACACTAGAATAATAGGCACACACACACAGGTTAATTTGGTACAATAATGAAACAAATGAATAAGTAAAAAACATATGGAAAAATCATTTTATAAAGATAATAAAAATTAAACTAACATATATTTACCTTCAATTAAGTAAGAAATATTCACACTTCATGGTTTGGTGCAAATATTTTTGGAGATATGAAGTGGTATAATTTACCATAAACTACTCACACAAAGGGTAACAATCATCTCAAATTTTTTATAGTGGTACAACGGTTTATATAATTTAAAAACAAAAAATATACTAAAAATCACTCCCCAATGTTAAATTCATGCAAAATTTCACATTCCATAAATTAGATAAATTTTCATTAAATTTTAAAATAATACAGAATCATGAATTTTGAAATAAATTTTTATAAATTTATATGATTTTGTGTACATAATAAGGGGAGAGGGAGGTCAAAATACTATGTAGTAAGATAAAAAGAGAAGAAAGGAGAAATATGATGAAAATACTAATGAACTCAATAAGTTGTGGAAAAATAAAAATACTAGGCAACAAGTGAAAATCAGAAGAAAGAAGAACGGAAATGAAAATCCTAATGAAACTAGGAATGTAACCACCCCATCCTACACCTAGAATGTGTAGTGTCCTAACTATAATAAAAGATAAAATAGGAAGGATAAAAATTGGTGGGTGTCACTGCTATGTTTCTTATTGAAGGTGTATTTCCTCCATTATATGCTTTGGAAAATCCTCATATAAGTAGTTAAGTCTCTTCCCATTGATAGTAATACTTCAACCACTCTACTCATGAAAAACATATATTGCACCAAAAGGGTAAACATTAGTAATGGTGTAAGTATCAAGCCATTAATAAATGAAGCTTAACTAGGTGGAGCTTTAGCCTGGAATTGTATATGAGGACCTTCTCATCGATATAGAACTTCTACTGATGAATCATCCCATTATGGATATCCTTTTTCTTCTCTTTATATATTCATGAGTTCTCATATTCATCACAAAAAATTTCTTCCAAATCCTAAATATGAATCTTCATATGCCCACCTTCATCTGAAAGACTCATATTACATTATTTAATAGCCTAATATGCATGGTGGTCTACTTCCACCGGGAGGTGGCATGAATTTACAAAAACAATCCTATATGGTTGCATTCTAACTGGGGTTTTAAAATATATATGGTATGACCAAAGTGCATCATCCAAGTTCAAAATCCAATCATTCCTATTGGGCTATATTTTTTCTAAGATTTGATCAACTTCCCGTTTTGATATTTTTCCTTTTCTATTAGTTTAGAGGTGATATGAAATAGATATTTTATGAACAAATCCATACTTAGGAAGTAATTTTTTCGTATTTTGATTACAAAAATGTAAACCTTGGCCACTAATTATAAATCTTGGGAAACCAAACCAACTGAAAATCTAAGACCTCATAAAATCAACAACCACTTGAGATTCATTAGTCCTGGTATCCTTTACTTCCACCCATTTAGATTTTTAGTCAATAATTTTTAAAATGTACACAAATCTAAATGAATTTAGAAAAGTCCCCAATAAGCCAATGGCCCATGCATCAAAGATTTCACAAAAATAACATGGGTTGTTGGGGCATGTCATTCCTCTTGGAGACATTCTCAGTGAATTGACATCATGGTCATGAATTAAAAAACCGATGGGAATATCTGTACAATGTTGGATAATAAATCTCTGAGTTAAGGACCTTTTGAGGATTAAATTGAGAGCTAAAGTGAACCCTATAAGACAAAGTGTGTAAGAATCTAAAATCAGAGGTAAACTCACGGTTAGGGACACACCGAAGAACAACATCATCACTAAAAATTATTCACAAGTATAGGTAATCCTAAATGTACCATCGTGAATCATTATTAAGTATTTGGGATTGTTAAGTGGTAAAATCCAAGGGGACCCTAGATGCTACAATAAAATTTATAATGTCTACATACCAAGGGGTCAGGTCCACTATATCATAAAGGTTATCACAAGATAAGGGGTGAGTCAACATAATGGTCCAATGGTGGGGACATACTACTAATGTGATAAAAAAACACATTTTCCTCTCATATGTTATCTCAAATCTCATGATCATACTCCTAGAGGAGGAGCATCCACTGAATGAGGCAGTTCTTAGTTTTAGGCTTCTTAAGGAGAAAATAAAGGGCAACATGATCAGAGAACATAATTATTTTTTACCCAATAATATATAAAACGAATTTTTTAAGGAAAACACAACGTAAATATATTATTTTTCAGTGGTCGTGTAGTTTTACTTGGTAGGTTAAAGAACTACTAGAAAACAGGGCATTTGAGCCTTGTTACCTATAGCGACCGCCAATGGCGGTCGCTAAGCCTCCTTAAAAAAATAAGGGGCTTCGGTGCCCCCCCCCTCTCCACTAGATCGTGCCCCCCCGAACCCTTCCCCCCCGTCGCCCGTGCCCCCCCCCCCCCCCCCCCCGCCGCCGCGCGCCCTCCCCGCCGCCCCGCCACCGCGCGCCCTCCCCGCTGCCCCGCCGCCGCGCGCCCTCCCCGACGCCCCGTCCTCCACCGGCCCGCCCTCCGCCGGCCCGCCCTCCGCCGGACCGCCCTCCGCCGGCCCGCCCTCCGCCGTCTCGCCCTCCATAGCCCCACCCTTCTGCCGGCCACCCTCCGGCCACCCTCCGCCCTCTGGACGCTCTCCGGCCGCCCTCCGGCTGCCCTCCAACCGCCCTCCACCGGCCCGACCTCCTCCGGCCGTTCTCCGCCCTCCGGCTCCGGCCGCCCTACGCCCTACGGCTGCCCTGCGACCTCCCTCTGCCCTCGAGCCTCCCGCCACCCACCTCCGGCAGCCCGGCAGCCCTCCGGCAGCCCTCCGGTAGCCCTCTGGCCGCCCTCCAGCGGCCCCGCCCTCCCCGGCCGCCCTCCGCCCTCCGGTTCCGTCCGCCCTCCGCCCTACGGCCGCCCTGCGGCCTCCCGCCACCCGCCTCTGCAAGCCCGGAAGCCCTCGGGAGCCCTCCAGCAGCCCTCCGGCCTTCGGCCTCCAGCCCCTCCGGCCTCCGACCTTCACCCTCGGCCCTCCGCCCCCTCGTACCTCCCCCCAGCACCCCGAACACCCCCCCTGCACCCCGCCAACCCCTGTCCCATTCGTCTTCATCCCCTCCCTCGCCGCACCACCGCCGCCCGTCCCCTCCTTCACCGTCCCCTCCCTCGCCGCACCAGCTCCGGCTCCAGATCCCCACCGCTCCTCTCCCTCAAAGCACCACCGTCGGCTCCCCTCCCTTCCAGGTTTGTAGCGCAATCAGGTATGACATGGGATTTCACTTACATTATTATTTTATAAATGGTTCACAAACAATTAGTTAGTATTTATTTTAAATATATTTGATATCAAAAATGAAAATGTAATAAGTCTTATGTAAATATTTGTTATAAGGATCTTATTATGGATAAGAGTTGGATTGATCTTCCAAATCGAACGTCTAGAGAGTATTTCAATGGCATTATGCAGTTTATGGACTTCACGAGAGGATTTGGAAGTGACTATATTAGTTGTCCATGTAGAAAATGTGCTAACAAATATCAATTCACATGAGATACTGTGAGGGAGAACCTTTTCTTTAATGGATTTATGAAAAATTATAAGTGTTGGACTCGTCATGGAGAAGAATATGTTCGTTGTAAAAATACAGATGCAACTCAGATGGATGTTGATGCAAGGATGACTGATCCAATGCATGAAATGCTTACTGAAATGGTACGTGGGTTTGATCCTGAAGGCATTGACATCCAGAATCTTGAGACCGGTGAGATAAATCTTCGCTTTGGTGTAGATCGTGATTCGAGGAGGTTTTATGAAGAACTTGATGATGCGAAAACAAAATTATATCCTGGATGTACTTCTTACAATAAACTGTCGTTTATCGTGGAGTTGTTGCATTTGAAGACTTTGAATAATTGGTCAGACACATCATTCATCATGCTTTTGGTTTTATTGAAAAAAGTTCTTCCTGTCAACGCTAAGATTCCTAAGTCGTATTACTATGCTCGTAAGTTGACAGAGAACTTAGGTTTTACATATGAGACCATAGATGCATGTGCAAACAACTGTATGTTGTTTAGAAAAGAAACTGCCCATTTGGATATTTGTACGGTTTGTGGTGCTTCTAGGTGGAAAGAGAACAGGGGAAATAATACTCATCAAAGTCAGATTGCGATACAGGGGAAACTGATTGCCGTAAATCAAATGCGTTACTTTCCCCTTAAACCCAGGTTGAAAAGATTTTTTATGTCATCTAAAGTTTCTAATTTAATGAGATGGCATGCAGAAAGAGTTCATGAAAGTGATATGTTAACCCACCCGACAGACTCTCATGCATGGAAGGAATTTGATAAGAGACATCCCGACTTTGCTAAAGATGTTCGTAATGTCCGATTGGGATTGGCAGCAGATGGTTTCAATCCATTCAAGTCTATCGTTGGTGCAACTCATAGCACATGGCCCGTGGTGTTGGTTCCATACAATCTTCCTCCATGGCTTTGTATGAAGCAACAATTTATATTACTTTCCACTCTTATTGATGGACCTAAAAGTCTGGGGGATAAGATTGATGTTTACCTTCAGCCATTTATTGATGAGTTGAATGAATTTTGGGGCGATGGTGTGATGACTTATGACTACGAAATGAATGAAATGTTCAAACTGCATGCTGCTTTATTGTGGACAATCAATGACTTCCCAGCTTATGCAAATTTATCAGGCTGGAGTACGAAAGGGGAATTTTCTTGCCCTTGTTGTAATAAAAGTAAAAAATCTGTATGGATTAAACATTCCAAAAAATGGGCATACATGGGTCACAGGCGTTTTCTCCCTCCTCAGCACAGATTCAGAAAGGACAGAGTGACATTTGATGGTTCCAGAGAGTTCAGCCCAGCACCAAAGATCATGACAGGAGTCGAAATGTTATCGCAGATTGAGGAAGAAAATATCCACATGGTATATGAAATTCAGGATTTGGTGGCTCCTCCAGTATGTAATATTCGTGCTGCGGGTAGGCAGCGCAGTCACAATTGGAAAAAGAAAATTATTTTTTATAGTCTTCTGTATTGGAAAACTAACATGTTGAGGCATAATTTGGATTTCATGCACATTGAAAAAAATGTTTGTGATAACATATTGTGGACCATTTTAGGTGTCAGTGGAAAATCAAAAGACCATGTTAATGCACGCCGTGATTTAAAAGAAATGGGTTTAAGGAAATAGTTGCATTTACAGTTAGCTGAGGGAAACAAGGCATATATGCCTGCTGCACATTATACGATGACTAAAGAGGATAAAGAAACATTTCTTTCCATTTTGAAGATGGTCAAGGTGCCTGATGGTTATTCTTCTAATATTTCAAAGTGTTTGAATCTGACGAGCAAGACATTACAAGGGTTGAAAAGTCATGACAATCACATATTACTTCAGCAGTTGATTCCAATCGCAATTTCTGATTGTTTATCCCCCAATGTTGTTCATCCCTTGATTGAGATGAGTAATTTTTTTAGACAACTTTGTTTAATAAATAAACGAATGAGTGATTTAAAAAGTTTGCAGGACCGAATTGTACTTACGCTTTGTCACTTTGAGAAACTTTTCCCCCCCTCTTTTTTCGATGTTATGGTCCACTTGACAGTGCACCTAACTGATGAAGTAATGGCTGCTGGTCCAGTGCAATTCAGGTGGATGTATCCTATTGAACGGTATTTGAGTACATTGAAAATATTTGTACGCAACAGAGCTCGTCCAGAGGCATCAATAGCCAATGGTTATTTGATGGATGAGTGTACTACCTTTTGTGCAGAATATCTTACGGATGTTGAAACAAAATTAGATAAGCCCTCTCGGATTCATGATGGTCGAGTTGGAGAAGGAACCACATTTGATATGGACAACATAGAGTGGATACAAGCACATCGATATATCTTGTTCAATACTCCATCAGTTGCACCATTAATGCAGTAAGTATCTTATCAATGTGCTTGTATAACTTTTACATGTTTTGTTTGCATAAGATGATCTTTTAAACATCGCGTTATCATTTGAAGGAAACACATTAATGAGATAAAAGAAGCGATGCATCGTGCGACTGAGTTGCAAATTCAACAATCTCATTATGCGTCATTTCATGATTGGTTCAAGGATTATGTATGTATAAATTGATGTTCATTATGAGTGACGTATTATACTAATTCTTTCTGCATATATCAGTATTGATTTTTATAAATTATGTAGGTTCATAAGCTAAGGGAGTTAGGGGACTCCACACTACCTGAAGTATTTATCCAACTGGCTGAGGGTCCATCTATAACGGCTCGTCGTTATAAAGCTATTGATGCTAATGGTTTTCGATTTTGCATTAAAGATGTTGACGACAAACGAGCAACACAAAACAGTGGCATCATTTGTCCCTTTTTCGATTCTGGTTATTACTATGGTCAATTGATAGACATCATTGAAGTTGTATACACACACAGTTTGAAGTACATATTGTTAAAGTGTAATTGGGTTGATCCAGTGCGTGGATGTAAAGTCGATCAATATCAGTTTTCATTGGTGAATTTTAACTATATGTTATACAGAAATAATGAACGAGTTGAGAATGAACCTTTCATTTTGACATCACAAGCGGAACAAGTATTCTTCGTTACTTTTCCTTCGGATCCAAGTTGGCAAGTTGTTGTCAAAATGTCTCGGCGAGGAGTGTTTTTATTTGAAGAAGATGAACCCGAGACTGTTCCGTTTGTTTACCAACAACTTGATCAACATACCGTAGTTCAACGTGAAGAAGATATTTATTGGGTCAGAGCGGCTGTTGAAGGAGAAACGATCGATTTGCATGATTAATGAAAGGTATAATTGTTTTCCCGCTATTCAGTAGAATGTCCTAGGATATCATAAATTATCTAATCATTTTATAAATCTTTATAATTTTTAATCCTCACTTATATAAGTTTTAATTCAATCCTAAATATTTAGGTTGTTTTTACTCTTGATTTATTGATGTTATGGTCGGTGTATCATCCCTTTGAGGTATTCTTCATCTGATTCATGTGCTGCTTGAATTTTTATTAGTTCTATCTGAAATTTGGCTATGCATTGACTGGTTTTGTACATAATTTGTATATCTGTTTTGTTAACTTTCTGATTTTTTAAAATTCATTCACAACTAATTATTCAATCCATTTTCTGTTTGATTAACAGTTGTACAAGTTTGATTTTTTAAGAACAATCCAATTTATCTTTTAAACACTTTGGACTCATTACTGATGTTTTCTATGACTGCAGACATGTCAGGGGAAGAGGCAGAAGATCCACATCATCTATACGAGGCATCTACGTCTCAGGGTCGAGGTATGTTTGAATGTCATTGTCTATATTTTTTATGTAATTTACATACATACATACATATATATATATATAAAACATTTTTCAATTTATATATAAAATTGTTTTCAACAGGATCAGACTCGGCTGCTTCTTCCTCTCACAGGAGAGGCCCTGGTTGTGGCATATTATCATGGAATTCCGACACGACGATAGATGTTTCATTTGATGAGGTTTTTCATCCTGTGGGACTGAATGCCCCGACATTTATTCATCAGTTGGGTTATATCATACGTGACCCACATCGATTTCCATTGACCACGCGTGACTGGGCTTCTATCCCTCAGGACACATTAGATCGTCTATGGAGGGAGGTTCAGGTAAGAAAATCATTTTACTTTATTTTCTATGTATAAATAATACTAATATGTTTGATTATTTTTTTTATAGAAAAATTTGAAAGTATGCCCTGAAGAGTTTCAGCCCGTGTGTATGAGAAAATGCCGTAAGATGTGGAAAGATTATAAAGGCAAAGTGAAGAGGGACCACTGGGTACCAAATGTGGGTGCCCTAGACATTTTGGAAAAAGTCCCGAGAGGTGTCCTCTCGGCTCAGTGGCGTGACTTGGTTGCATATTGGTCTACTGAGGGTGTTTCGGTTTGTATAATAATTATTTTGGTGTATATATATTTTCAAGAATATGTGATTTGTTTGAAATTTGAATGAATTGAATGTAGGAGGTGTCAACACGCCATTCTGAGAATCAAGCGTTGTAGGGACCACCTCACAGGCTCGGGACTCGCCACGTGTCTCAGATCCGACATGAGGTATATATTATTCATTTTTTAATTTATTAATTAATATGGTTTTGTGTTTATATTCTTTTAATATACAGTTGCGAGAGCAAGGTGCGGCAACTGATAAAATGTCGGTGTGGATGAGGACTCGTGATCGCAATGATACAGAGGTTGCAACATTGATAGTAAGTGTCTGTACTTACCAATAATTACATAAATCTATATATTAACATATATATATTTATATATATTTAAATATTTCACAGGCTCAATTTGAAGTTGAGTTAGAACATCTGCCAGAGGACCAGCGACAGCTTCCCATGCGACGGGATGAGATCTTTCATCGCATTGTCGGTCGGGACGGGCCTGGCTATAGTTTGACCTATGGAGCAGGGATTCCTCGTTCTGTAGTGTCACGCGCTGCGGTTGTCGCAACAGATGTCATATTTTGAGGCACGGCTGCGCGCTTCCGAGGAGGCAAATGCGCAATTGACAGCTGAGGTTAGAACACTGCGGGAATATGTGCGTCGAGCTGATGGTGCAGGGGATCATACGACGCAGGTATATACTGTATTTATTTATTTAATTTAAATTATTTTTTTTATTAAAATATTTATAATGTTTATTTGTTGTAGGCCCCTGGCCCACCAGAAGGAGGTAACATTGACGACAACGCGTGACGCATCATATATTCACGAGATATATTTTTTATTTTTACTGGTGGGGTTGACATTGATGTACTGTATGTATTCATTTAATTTAAATTAGAAGGTTGTGTACTTATAATTTCTTTCTTTTCTTGTTTATTATATGATAGCTAATATTATCTAAGGCGTGCATTTAAAAACTCTAACCCCCCGCACCCCCGAACAGCCCACCGCACAACCGTACAGCCCCCCGCACCCCCGTACAGGCCCCCACACCCCCGTACAGCCCCCGCACCCCTGTACAGCCCCCCCTGCACCCCCGTACAGCCCCCCTGCACCCCCGTACAGCCCCCCCCCCCCCGCACCCCCGGACAGCCCCCCGCACCCCCGGACAGCCCCCCCGCACACCCGTACAGCCCCCCGCACCCCCATAAAGCCCCCCCGCACCCCCGGACAGCCCCCCCGCACACCCGTACAGCCCCCCCGCACCCCCGTAGAGCCCCCCCCCGCACCCCCGTACAACCCCCCGCACCCCCGTACAGCCCCCCCGCACCCCCGAAGAGCCCCCCCGCACCCCCGTACATCCCCCCCGCACCCCCGCACAGCCCCCCCGCAACCCCGTACAGCCCCCCCCGCACCCCCGTACAGCCCCCCCCCCCCCCCCCCCGCACCCCCGTACAACCCCCTGCACCCCCGGCGCGCGCTGAAATGGCGCGTTGGTGGGTCAAAACCACCCGAACGACCTCCGAATGCCACGAAACCGCACGACAACATCCGTTGCGTGAATTCTGAAATGGTCGGGCAGACGACACGTCAATCGGAGGTGTCGTTTGTCCGCGGTGGCCGGAAACGCGTTTCCGACGCCATAAAACACCAAAACAGCGTGCGACGGTCGAATTCGGAGCAAACGTGCTCCGAACGACCTGAAACCACACAAGAACGATAGGAATATTATTCCTGAGATGCAGGAGGAGGCGGCACGTCCATCAGACGTGCGGTGCGCGCGGCACGACCGAATGCGTCGTTTTCAGCAGCTCAACGCGCGCTGAAATGGCGCGTTGGGGGGTCAAAACCACATGAACGACCTCAGAATGCCACGAAACCGCACGAAAACATCCGTTGCGTGAATTGTGAAATGGTCGGGCGGACGGCACGTCAATCGGAGGTGCCGTTTGACCGCGGCGGCCAGAAACGTGTTTCCGGAGGCATGAAACACCAAAACGGCGTGCGGCGGTCGAATTCGGAGAAAACGTGCTTCGAACGACCTAAAACCGCACGATAATGATAGGAATATTATTCCTGAGATGCAGAAGGAGGCGAAACATCCATAGGACGTGCGGTGCACGCGGCACGACCAAATACGTCGTTTTCAGCAGCTCGGCGCGCGCTGAAATGGCGCGTTGGGGGGGTCAAAACCACCCGAACGACCTCCGAATTCCACGAAACCGCACGACAACATCCATTGCGTGAATTTTGAAATGGTCGGGTAGACGACATGTCAATCGGAGGTGCCGTTTGACCGCGGCGGCCGGAAACGCGTTTCCGGAGCCACAAAACACCAAAACGGCGTGCAGCGGTCGAATTCGGAGCAAACGTGCTTCGAACGACCTGAAACCGCACGAGAATGATAGGAATATTATTCCTGAGATGCAGGAGGAGGCGGCACGTCCATTGGACGTGCGGTGCGCGCGGCACGACCGAATACGTCGTTTTCAGCAGCGCGGCGCGCGCTGAAATGGCGCGTTGGGGGGTCAAAACCACCCAAACGACCTCCGAATGCCACGAAACCACACGACAACATCCGTTGGGTGAATTTTGAAATGGTCGGGTAGATGGAACGTCAATCGGAGGTTCCGTTTGACCACGGGGGCCAGAAACGCGTTTCCGGAGTCATAAAACACCAAAACGGCGTGCAGCGGTCGAATTCAGAACAAACGTGCTTCGAACGACCTGAAACCGCACGAGAATGACAGGAATATTATTCTTGAGATGCAGGAGGAGGAGGCAAGTCCATCAGACGTGCGGTGCGCGCGGCACGACCGAATACGTCGTTTTCAGCAGCTCGGCGCGAGCTGAAATGACACGTTGGGGGGTCAAAACCACCCGAACGATCTTCGAATGCTACGAAACCATACGACAACATTCATTGCATGAATTGTGAAATGGTCGGGCAGACAACACATCATTCGGAGGTGCCGTTTGACCGCGCCGGCCAGAAACGCGTTTCCGGCGCCATAAAACACCAAAACGGCGTGCGGCGGTCGAATTCGGAGCAAACGTGCTCCGAACGACCTGAAACCGCACGAGAACGATATGAATATTATTTCTGAGATGCAGGAGGAGGCGGCACGTCCATCGGATGTGCGGTGCGCGCGGCACGACCGAATACGTCGTTTTCAGCAGCGCAGCGCGCGCTGAAATGGCGCGTTGTGGGGTCAAAACCACCCGAACGACCTCCGAATGCCACGAAACTGCACGAAAACATCCGTTGCATGAATTTTGAAATGGTTGGGAAGACGACACGTCATTCGGAGGTGCCGTTTGACCACGGCGGCCGGAAACGCGTTTCCGGAGCCATAAAACACCAAAACGGTGTGCGGTGGTCGAATTCAGAGAAAACGTGCTTCGAACGACCTAAAACCACACGAGAATGATAGGAATATTATTCTTGAGATGTAGGAGGAGGCGGCACATCCATCGGACGTGCGGTGCGCGCGGGACGACCGAATATGTCGTTTTCAGCAGCGCGGCGTGCGTTGAAATGGCGCGTTGGGGGGTCAAAACCACCCGAACGACCTCTAAATGCCACGAAACCGCACGACAACATCCGTTGCGTGAATTGTGAAATGGTCGGGCAGACGGCACGTCATTCGGAGGTGCCGTTTGACCGCGGCGGCCAAAAACACGTTTCCGGCGCCATAAAACACCAAAACGGCGTGCGACGGTCGAATTCGGAGCAAACGTGCTCCGAACGACCTGAAACCGCACGAGAACGATAGAAATATTATTCCTGAGATGCAGGAGGAGGCGGCATGTCCATCGGACGTGCGGTGCACACGGCACGACTGAATTCGTCGTTTTCAGCAGCTCGGCGCGCGCTGAAATGGCGCGTTGGGGGGTCAAAACCACCCGAACGACCTCTGAATGCCACGAAACCACACGACAACATCCGTTGCGTGAATTGTGAAATTTTCGGGCAGACGACACGTCAATCAGAGGTTCTATTTGACCGCGGCGGCCGGAAACGCGTTTCCGGAGCCATAAAACACCAAAACGGCGTGCGACGGTCGAATTCGGAGCAAACGTACTTCGAACGACCTGAAACCGCACGAGAACGATAGGAATATGATTCCTGAAATGCAGGAGGAGGCGGCACGTCCATCGGACGTGCGGTGCGCGCCGCACGACCGAATACGTCGTTTTCAGCAACTCGGCGCGCGCTGAAATGGCGCGTTGGGGGGTCAAAACCACCCGAACGACCTCCGAATGCCACGACACCGCACAAAAACATCCGTTGCGTGAATTATGAAATGTTCGGGCAGACGGAACGTCAATCGGAGGTGCCGTTTGACCGCGGCGGCCAGAAACACGTTTCCGGAGCCATAAAACACCAAAACGGCGTGCGGCGGTCGAATTCGGAGCAAACATGCTTCGAACGACCTGAAACCGCACGAGAATGATAGGAATATTATTCCTGAGATGCAGGAGAAGGCGTCACGTCCATCGGACGTGCGGTGCGCGCGGCACGACCGAATACATCGTTTTCAGCAGCGCGGCGCGCACTGAAATTGCGCGTTGGGGGGTCAAAACCACCCGAACGACCTCCGAATGCCACGAAACCGCACGACAACATCCGTTGCGTAAATTTTGAAATGGTCGGGCAGACGGCATGTCAATTGGTGGTGCCGTTTGACCGCGGCGGCCAGAAACGCGTTTCTGGAGCCATAAAACACCAAAACGGCGTGCGGCGGTCGAATTCGGAGAAAACGTGCTTCGAACGACCTGAAACCACATGAGAACGATAGGAATATTATTCCTGAGATGCAGGAGGAGGCGACACGTCCATCAGACGTGCAGTGCGCGCGGCACGACCGAATACGTCATTTTTAGCAGCGCGGCGCGCACTGAAATGGCGCGTTGGGGGGTCAAAACCACCCGAACAACCTCTGAATGCCACGAAACCGCACGACAACAGCCGTTTCATGAATTGTGAAATGGTCGGGCAGACGGCACGTCATTTGGAGGTGTCGTTTGACCGCGGCGGCCGGAAACGCGTTTCCGGCGCCATAAAACACCAAAACGGCGTGCGGCGGTCCAATTCGGAGCAAACGTGCTCCGAAAAACCTGAAACCGCACGATATCGATAGGAATATTATTCCTGAGATTCAGGAGGAGGCGGCACGTCCATCGGACGTACGGTGTGCGCGGCACGACCGAATACGTCGTTTTCAGCAGCTCGGCGCTCGCTGAAATGGCGCGTTGGGGGGTCAAAACCACCTGAACGACCTCCGAATGCCACGAAACCGCACGAAAACATCCGTTGCGTGAATTGTGAAATGGTTGGACAGACGGCACATCAATCGAAGGTTCCGTTTGACCGTGGAGGCCAGAAACGCGTTTCTGGAGTCATAAAACACCAAAACGGAGTGCGACGGTCGAATTCGGAGCAAACGTGATCCAAAAGAGCTGAAACCGCACGATAATGATAGGAATATTATTCCTGAGATGCAGGAGGAGGCGGCACATCTATCGGACGTGCGGTGCTCACGGCACGACCGAATGCGTCGTTTTCAGCAGCTCAGCGCGCGCTGAAATGGCGCGTTGGGGGGTCAAAATGGGCCGAACGAGGTTCGAATGGCCTGAAATTAGACCACATCAAAGGGTGAGTGAATTGTGACGTGTTCGAGAAGACTACACATCATTCGGATATGTTGTTTGACCGTGGTGACCAGAAACGCGTTTCCGGTGTCATAAATGGCCAAAACGGGCGTCTGAGGGTCAAAGTCATAGCGGATGACATCAGATTGATCTGAAATCATAGGGAAACAATCTAATTATTATTAGTGATGTGTACGCGTAGACGGAACGTCAATGAGACGTGCGGTCTGCGCGGTAGGGCTCATTATGCGTTCTTTAAGTGTTGCGCGCGCTTGATAAATGCTCGTGGGGGGGTCCAAACGGGCCGAACGAGGTCCGAATGACCTGAAATCAGACGACATCAAAGGGTGAGTAAATTGTGACATGGTCGAGAAGACGACACGTCAATCGGCCGCACCGTGTGCCCGCGGTGACCGGGAACGCCGTTCCGGTGTCATAAACGGCCAAAATGGGCGTCTCACGCTCAAAATTATAGCGGACCATATCGGATTGACCTGAAATCACAGGGAAACAATCTAATTATTATTCCTGACGTGTACGCGCAGACGTCACGCCAATTGGACGTGCGGTCTGCGCGGTAGGGCTCATTATGCGTTCTTTAAGTGTTGCACACGCTTAATTGTTTTCCATTTTTTATGATTATTACCTTTGTTTTATGTCTGCTTTTCCATCGTGAAGAAAAAAACACAATTTGTACATTTTATTTAAAAAATGAAAAATATTTTATTTAATATTATATATATAAATATTTTCATTAATATATATATATATATTATTTAATAAATAAATATACATACTTTATTTAATATTATATATATCAATATTTTCATTATTTTATATATATATATATTTGATTTAATAAAATATATATATATATATATATTTATTATGGTATGAATTTTTTTAATTTTTTTTTTCAAGTTTAGCGACCGCCTCTGGCGGTCGCTATAGCCTGCCTGGCAGGCAGCATTAGCGACCGCCATTGGCGGTCGCTGTAGCCTGCCGTCGGGGCATTATTAGCGACCGCCAATGGCGGTCGCTAAAGGTGCCCACGAGTCAGCCTACAGCGACCGCCAGGCAGTCGCTTATGGCTGCATTTGGGCCACCTATAGCGACCGCCATTGGCGGTCACTTACGGCGGCATTTGGGCCACCTATAGCGACCGCCATTGGCGGTCCCTAAAGACCTACAGCGACGACGCAGAAGCGACCGCCAATGGCGGTCACTAATGCCCTTTTTTTTAGTAGTGAAGGGTATGTGAGGTATACACAATGACATGGGGAGACTTATCAACCCTTTGTGATAAAACGGCCTCAACTACAAAGTTATAGGCATCACACATAAGTTCAAAGGGGAGATCTAACCCCGGTGGTTGTATGGTGGGAGGTGAAATGAGACTCCTTTTTAGTGAGTGGAATGCATCCTAACAATTTTTATCAAACACAAAATTAGTATCTTTTTGTAATAACCAGGAAAAGGGAAGTACAGTCTTACTAAAGTCCTTAATGGATCAGTGGTCAAAACTAGCATAAACTAAGAAATATTTCACTTCACAAACACATTTTGGATATTTAGGGGATGAAATTAATTCAATTTTTTATCTACCCACTTGAATTATCTCATTTTAAATAACATTCCAAAGAAATATCCCCTGAAAAAACATGAAATGGAATTTATTGTAATCTAATATGAGATATTTTCAATGCAATAGTCGTGGAAAAAAACTAGGTATGCCAAATAGTCATTAAAGGAAGATCTATAAACTACGAAATCATCCATAAAAACTTCCATACAATTATCAATGTACTTAGAAAATATAATCAATATACATCACTGAAAATTCCTTGGAGAATTACACATACCAAAAAGAATCATTTTGTATGAAAATATTCCATACAGATAGGTAAATGTTGTATTTTATTGATCCTAAGGGGATATATGGATATTAAAATAACCCAAATATCCATCAAAGAAACAATAATGGGACATACCATCCAATATTTATAACATTTTTTGAATAAAAAGGTAGAAGAAAGTGTTCCTTTAATTTGGCTTGATTCAGTCGATAGTAGTTAGTATAGACTCACTAACTATTTTTCTCACGTATTGGAACCAATACAATCCTTTCATTTGAAACTACTCTTATTACAGTTTTTAGATATAATTTCCACTATTCTAACCCATTTACTATAAAATATGGTATAGATGATCCCAAAAATAATAATTTTACTAACTTGTAATTTTACAACTTCAAGGTGGGTGGGATTCAATCAGTGTTGAGCTTACCTTATAGGTTTAGCCTTATTATCTAAAAATATATGATGTATACAAATAAATGGGATAATACCAGGAATATCAACCAATATCCATCCTATCACCTTTTTACATTCACTCAAAAGGTCTAGCAGTTCTGATTCCTATTGTGGAGAGGTTGTTGGCAATAATGACGGGAACTTGGTTAACACCCTCAATATAGGCATATTTGAAATTAGATGGAAGTGGTTTTACTTCTAACACCAGGTGTTTTCTGGATTCATAGAGGGGGTTTAGGGGGAGTGAGGTCTATGAAACTATTTATCTACTCATGTTTATTCTCTAAATAAAGAGAGTCAATAGAAATGATATTTTCAGAATCATTTACGGTTATGGGTACCTCAGAATGAAGACACTCATTAATTAAAGTATACAATTTATACATTTTTGAACCCAAAAAACCCTCAAAACATGGATCAAAAATCAAATCATCCTAGAACTAAGAATAGGAAAATGAATCACAGTATTTGTCTAGGAGATAATGTTGTGTGTGTGTCATTAGAGATAACTTCCATCGAATAGACATGAATAGCAGAGTTCTCTTCAAGGGGGTGCTTCATAGCATAAAGGATATTGAAAAATACCTTTTCTCCATTGAACTCCATGGAAAGCATGCCATTTTGAACATTGATGATCATATTTTCTATTTCAATTAATGGACTTCCAATTATAGTAGGAGAATTTCCATGGGTTTAGGTATCTTCCATCTCAATAATGTAGAAGTGCATTGGGAAGATGAGATTATTTGGTCTTTTAAGGACATACTCAATCACTGTTGATGGGTGTGTTGTGTTTCGTTTGGAAAGATTCATGAGAATACACATTGGTTTAAGATTTCCAACCTATAGATAATTCTATATAGAGAGAGGAATTATATTAATTGAAGAACCTAAATGAAGCATTACATAAATAAATAAATTCTCTCCTATGGTGAAAGGTATCATAAAGGTTCTCAAAACATTGAATTTGTTTGGAATCACTAATTGTATCAAAGAAAAATCATTATTTCTAAGGCTGACTCTCTCATTCCCCTTCATCCATTGTATATGGGTGCAATGTTCTTTAAGAAACTTGGCAGAGATATTATTATTTTTTAACTGCATCCAATATAAGAATGTTAACTTATAACTTTTTAAATGTATCCATGATTTATTTATCAATATCGTTATTAAAAAATTTCTTATATTTCAAGATTATTTGGGGGAAAGGAATAAGAATGGGTTATTTAGTAGAATCCTCAATGGTGATTATTTTACCATATTTTATTTTTTTTCTTCACATGAAACTTTTTAGGGAAGGGAAAGAGAGTTTTCAGGAGGGGTACATACCTATTGGGTAGAATCATTGGAAGAAGAAAATTATTTACCACTAAGAAGTGTAATTTCACATACATTACCTTTTTCCTTAGGATTATAAATATATTGGGATTGTAGTTGTATAGAATATTTCATCTCTATATGACCTATGATGTTTTGTAATTGTCTCACTTGAGTTCATAGGTCTTGAATAGCAGATTGTGAAGTCTATTGGAATTGGAGGTTCCGGGATGCCGATTTCTTAACTATTTACTCAAGTATTGGTTTAGATTTGAGAGGAGGACTATTTTGAGATGGATAAGGGTAATAAGTTTTAATACCTTGTCCTTGTTGATACCAATTCTATTTAGGGTAGCTCGATTTACTGACTTATCAGTACTGTGGTTGTGTTTTCCACCCAGTGTAACACCCCGACCCCAGTTACCCAGAGTCGGTGCATTATTACATAACATTGGCATGATCACAAGAAAGATCAAGTCTCAAAAGACCGATTAGTTTAGTAGCCTTGGAATAACTAGATACATCCATAAAGTTTTACATTACATCATAAAAAAAATCTTGTCTTCATATCCCCTCATACTATCCCTGCAGGTCATTCATAAATTACTTCTTCATAATCCTGGGAAAAATAAAACATTGAAAGGGGTGATCTCAAATGCTCAGTAAGGATAACATTATAGCAGAAGCTTTGATAGATAAGCATAAACACTTAAAGCAGTTTATAACTAAAACAAAAGCCTTTTAAACTTGAACTTTAACATAAAATGGCAAAGGTAAAATAAAATAATGCCATTTACTTACTCTCATGGATATTCTACTAGTCGAACAATCCCATGCAATATCAATAACCACTTTCATAATGATGGAATGAATAATGCCAGACTATCATAACCACATAGTCAAGGCCTCATGCCAAGACTACAAATAATATTTTTCCAAGGCCTTGTGCCAAGACACTAGTTTGTCTCATGAGACCTACCGATGCATCGAGGAGCTATAGCGGGCTCCACCCGTCACTTATTAAGTCCAATGCATTCCTCATATGAACAGGTTTAAATATAACATAAACATTCTTATTAAAACTAGCATACGAAATGTCAATACTTTAACCACAAACTATGAATGGTATAAAAATAACATATCCACATTCAAACATAACTCATTCGATACAATATGGAAGATTGTATTGTATCACATTAACCTCAATAAATAATAATGAAGGATGTTGACATAGATGAAAATAATCATCAAAACTTTTTGAGAGAAATATCCCCCTTTTTTTGAAATCATTTAAAAGTCACACTATTTGTCAGGAAGCCATTTAAAATTATATTTTTGAATCAAAGTGTCCCATATCACTTTGAAACTTTTTTAAAAAGAGTTTTAATTTTAAAACTTTAATGTCCATATAAATAAATCCTTAAAACCATTTTTAAAACATGGACATTAATGAGCAAGATTTAGATGAATAAGTCTTTAAAACATTTAAAAATGGTATTTTAGTTAGAGATTCTAACCAAAAGAGAGACACTTGAATACAAATAATTGAGGTAATCAAAACTTTGTAATATCATGAGAATAAAGGGATTCATGATATACTATGTCAAAGTACATTATATACACCACATAAATGTGATTTGGTGTATAACAACAAAGAAGTCTCAATGGAATTTAAATTGAGATGAAATCTCTCATAAAGGCCGTATCCTTAGGTTAAGGATAAATCAACGACATAATTATGTGTGAAAAATATAAATACACTCAATATGATTTGATATTTAGTGTAAATCAATCAGATGACATTCACACATATTCTTGTAAAAACAACACCAATGAATTGGATATTTAAGTCAACAAATGGAGATTGAGTTAAAATTACGCTTATCAAGTTCATACCGATCACTTGAGAATTTATCAATGGAGTGATTATGTGTATCAAAATTATATCCACAGAAAGGGGAGTGGAAAATATGACATAAGAAAATTAATAGTAATTCCACACATAATCTTGGAGTAAAATAATCAATGAAGTATGCGTAAAACCGAATGAGTGGAAATTGAAATATCAAATTCCCTTATCAATTTGGTAACTTACGAAACATACACCCATTAAAGAAGGATCATACAATGATGATGTAAATATCCATAAATTAGAGTATATTACATAATGAATACAATCATGGGCAGTACACACACCACATGCAATAAATAAATGGTGAATAATGGAAATCTCACGAAATTAAAAGTGAGATTAGAAACCCCTTACCACGTTGGAATCAACTGAGTCGTATGACCAAAAGATAATAACCACCAAATTATTTATATAATAACATGAATATAAAGATAATCATGATAATATATATCAAATGTTAGTACACAATACACCACTTTCAATAATTTAGTGGCGAACAATGGAAATCTCACGGAATTGAAAGTGAGATAAAAAAATCCCTTACTTTGTACTTTTTCCTTGGTTGATGGTAGGTTAACCTCCTGTATAATGGTGAAATAATTGTTATTGAATTATAAAAGAATCATTTACTTTAATATGATATCATATATGATCTTTTAACATTGATTTGTTAATAATATCTTAGAATTATCGTCATTTCGGGTGTTAACGGGTTCATTTTACTTTATATTCTTTGTTATGGGAGCCATATTCGTTATTAATGGGATGTATATTATTCATATCCATAATTATATAAATTCCTTAGATACTATTTTTAAATCATCAAATTATAATTATACTTGAATGGATATGATGGAGAATGAATCTCATTGCGTTCGTGGAGACGGTAGTCCGTACGTATGCACGAGCGACAATATCATTCTTTTGATATTAAAATAATATATAATTGGATTGTATATCATATATACAGAATCATTATCATGTTATATTTATTATTTACATGAGTTAAACTTCATTATTATACCCATCCAAATAATAATATATTGAATAACAATTACACCACGACGTGGAGACGGTAAGCCGTACGTACGCACGTATGGTGACATGTTATTCAAAGGATGGATAGAATAATGAATATGGTTGTACCATATTTATAATAAGATCACAGTATATATATGATACTGGAGTTATTATTTTATAATGGTAATAACAAAGAAAGAAGAAGTGGAAGAAGAAAGGATCTTGAGAAGGGGTGGTGAAAACATTACCTTTTCTTCGGGTTCTTCCTTTTGATTTGATCAAAAGGGCTCCTTAGGTTGGCTTTATGATCAAACTAAGGCCTATAGGTTGTAGTTAGGGAAGTTTAGAGAGTATTTGGGCAGGGTTTGGCCGAACCAAAAGGCTTTGAATGTGTGAAGAACTGAGAAGGAGGAGTTCCCTTTTATAAGAGGGGTGAGGGGCACCTTTGGAAAAGCTAGAAATATTAATTTATAATAAATTCATATTCGGTTTCTAATGGCTCCGAAGTTTATTATTCAAATTTTAAGGTGGGGATAGGTCGAAAACCATTCATCCAATATAATTTAGATAGGTTTGGGTCACTATATTAACCTTATCTTTTAGTTTTAACTCTTAGTTAATTAGTTTGACATTTACCATGTCACTTTGTATTTTTATATTATATAGTTAATAAACTTACTATATACATCCAAGAGACCCCCAAGTGGTCCATTAATGATATAACTATCATGATATAAGTCTCTTGGCCGAACCTTAGATTTTTAGGAATTTAATATCAATTAATAATATAATATTTGTTTTAAAAACTCTTTTATATCAATTTTGACACTATTCAATAGTTGATTTTTGTGAAACACATAACAGAATGATTACTTCGAAAAAAGTTAATTAAATCAATACTAATATGTCATGTTATCATATAAAATTATTTTAATTCAATAAAAGTATAAAATTATTTTTATTTGGGAATTTATAATATCAATTATTCTAATTTTTCACTATTATGGTAATTACTGCATCACCATTATGTCATAAATAAATTAACTTATTTAATGTCTAAAAATTATAAATAAAATATCTTTATGTATGAAATCTTTTAATATTTCTAATTAATATTTATAGTCTAAAATCCAACATATATAACCCTATGTAACAATTATTTTTCTAAAAGATATATGCTTGTGTCATTTTTGTATTTATTTTAACTTAATTAAAATAAAGTGTCATTATCACTTACCTGTGGATCCATGGGTTCCCAAAATCAACCCAAAGATGCCCATGGTGGAAACTGTATTAACCAATAGGGTTAATACACGTTTTAGGGTAATTTAGTATTATTATAATATTATTTTTTAACCCTTGTTTGCCGGATTTACCCTTTAACCATGGTAAATAAAATATTTACCGAAGTAATTATCCAAAATGTCTAAAAATAAAAATTACCTATTTACAAAATTTGAACATCCTAATTCCAAATATGGAATCCATTTTTCCAAATTCAAAACACATAAGTGACAGAAATTAATTTAAAATTAATTCCCGTTGTTAAAACAAAAAGCATGTTTTTAAGAGATAATAACTATCAAAAGATTGACACTTGTTTATGTCTGGTTTAAATGTGAAATTATGTTCAATGACCCAAATTGTATTACATGGTAAAAATATATTCTAAATATAATTTAAAACCACTCAAATTCATAATTTATCACTATTAATTATTTTTATTAAAAAAGTTTTTTTTAATTAAAATTTAGTAATTTTCACTATTCATCAAAATATGAAAGTTATCTGAAAAATACCAAAATTTCACCCTAGTCTAATTTCAATATTCATAATCCAAAAATGAAGTCCATTTTGAGAGATAGAATTTATAAAATTTCAAAAATTAGGTATTACTATTCATAACGGCTAGTTTGATTGGTTATGGTGTGTTAAAATCTCGAAGTTGCGTACAATGCACGCCATTGCATTATTCAAAAGGAAAAGTACCGTTGAAGCTTGGGGTGTTACATTCTCCCCTCCTTCAATAAATTTCATCCTCGCAATTTTTAAAATTGTGCTTCTAAATATAATGGAAAGTCCCACATCGGAAAAAGAGTCAATAAAACTTTCACTTTAAAAGAAAGAAAGAGAGGTATAAAGGTCATCCAAGATAACCCATACTCGGATTCCATGTTGGAAAACATGGATATGGATGATAAACTAAGTGTCATGTTCTGATGGAGAGGGATAGAAATCATGATCAGGAGAAAGTTAACAATAAGAAAACCAAAAACTTGTGTTGGGACAAACGGCCATTAGTCTCCTTGTAGGAAAGTAAACAGACAACATTTTTTTTTGTTTTAAGTTACATTACATAAGGACGAGGAATTAATTTATAATATTGACTAAGAACATAAATAAATATACTTAATTTTTAAGTAGAGTTTCATTATTTAATAACTTCTTACCACTAACTTATTTTTTTTGAACAATGAGTATTCAAGAAGAGTTGGTCACAATAAAAGATCTAGAATAAACATCTATAGAAATACATGATCCATGTAGGATAAACTATATATTTAACTTGTATTTAGAGATTAATCAAAACCAAAATGGTTAGTATAAGATCTGATGATCCCCCAAATGTATATTCCATTAGATAAAGAAAACAAATACTAATCTTAATTTCTAAAATTAAACCAACAATACCCCAAAGTTAAATAAATACCATTAAATAATAAATTTTCCTTAAAATCCTTCAATATAATCCAAACTAATATTGAAACCCAAAACTTATAAGAATGTAGTCTTCCACGTTAAATTGTATCTCCAAATGACATCATCTACTCTTAAAGTCACATACTTAAAAGTAATTAACCTAATCACATATTCTTTATTATAGGTTAATCATTTCCATAAATAACCCAAATCACTATAGATCCACAATAAAAACATAGATAAAAATACACCATTACTCCTCTAATGACATCCCATACTATTCTATTTTCCTTGGACATATAGTGTTCCTAACAAAGTGAACATCTTCCAAAACAACATTTATCACTTAATCACCAAATCATTTTCCTATACTAAGGGTATTCATTTGATAAGACATAAGAACCCAAATCAACATATTATTGATCAATAAAATCATTTAACTAAAGCAAATAGTCACACTAACCAGGGACTTCACTTAGTCCAGTGGTAGGTGATAAATCCCAATCGCACTTTGGTTGTGGGTTCGATTCCCACAGCTTTGTTCGACGCGACGGGTTGTCACACGGTCTACGTGTTGTCCTTTTTCAAAAACTATATTTTATAATATTACCAAAATGAGATAAATTCCTCAAAATAACATAATTTAACCACAAATGTTATATCATACCTTGAATTTTCATCCCAAATTATAATAACTTATAATTTTCTCAAACCCCAATGATCATATAAAACCAAATGGTTATTTATACCTATATCCACAAGAGAAGAGACAATTCTTCCTCAAATATCATTCTCACATGGAAAACTGAGGGGTTACAAATAAAAGAGAAAATTATTCCAAAATAAACCCATCAACAAGGAGTGCTAATACTTTTTAAACATTTCTCCAACCATTTATTTCCACATAGCTTCTTCTTTGACCAAGAAAATATCCTATAGAATAGGACATTCAATCAGGTAATGTCCAGGTCCCCTACATTTACGGCAAATGACTATAAATGGACTCTTGGGACCATTTTTATCTTCTTCCATAGTACTCTTCATTTTTCTTCAGCAATTCTTCACTTTATGTCCTTCCTTCCCGCACGTAAAGCATTTCGTTGTCCCGTTGAGAAACTTTCCTGGGTGTCTCCTTCCACATTTCCTGCATGATGAAAATTGAGG
Organism: Viscum album; assembly: GCA_963277665.1. Taxonomy (NCBI): domain Eukaryota; kingdom Viridiplantae; phylum Streptophyta; class Magnoliopsida; order Santalales; family Viscaceae; genus Viscum; species Viscum album. Next base: position 1,488,756,832 of record OY728139.1, on the reverse strand, counting down.
GTTCTTTTTCTCCATGGTCTCCATTGCTGGAGCTCTTATCATTCATCACCTTTCTCTTCCTTGTTGAGTCTGGGAGTTGGTTAATATATATGTTGTTGATCATATTTTTGGAAAACTGATTTGGCATAAAGACGATATCTTTTACGCCTATCAACATTCCATTTTTTTTCTCATTTCCACCACCGTTCCCACCTTGTACGTCATTCTCAAATTCACTATGACTTCCTTGGAATCCAGCCATTGACTAAAACCAGAAAGCATTGTGTGAGTAATAGTAGTCGTAAAATCATTTAGAGATTAAAATGTCACCATATTCTCAATTTGAAACACATTAGGATTAACCAAGGTCATTTAATCTCATCTTATATATATATTACTTAAATCGGTTTGTAAAGAAAATGTAAATTATCCTAAGCATATCCCCCGGGAGTGTCGTAACCAAGAGTGCAGCAAGGCCCGTTGTCGTGCACCAGTTCCCGTTCGAGTCTAGCTCAAAGCGGTGTTTTCGGGTTTTACCACTAGGTACATCTGTGCCAGAGCCGCCTCTACCTGCTCGTATCCAGATAGGGATGTATTTCTCGGAAAACTCACAAAATCACTACAATACCAAAAGTCTAGGAAGTTCTTCTATACTAATCCTCAAAGTTCATCTTAGGTCTACGTGCTCTAATCAGAGTTTATCTAAATCTAGCTTCCAAGGTTTGTACTAAACTTCCTCTGATACCAACTGTAACACCCGGACCCCAGTTACCCAGAGTCGTTGCATTATTACATAAAATTGACATGATCACAAGAAAGATCAAGTCTAGAAATACCGATTAGTTTTGTAGCTTTGGAATAACTAGATACATCAATAAAATTTTACATTACATCATAAAAAAAACATCTTGTCTTCATATCCCCTCATACTATCCCTACAGGTCATTCATAAATTACTTCTTCATAATCCTGGGAAAAATAAAACATTGAAAGGGGTGAGCTCAGATTCTCAGTAAGGATAACATTATAGCAGAAGCTTTCATAGATAAGCATAAACACATAAAGAAGTTTATAACTAAAACAAAAGCCTTTTAAACTTGAACTTTAGCATAAAATGGAAAAGGTAAAATAAAATAATTCCATTTACTTACTCTCATGGATATTCTACTAGTCGAACAATTCCATGCAATATCAATAACCACTTTCATAATGATGGAATGCATAATGCCAGACTATCATAACCACATAGTCAAGGCCTCATGCCAAGACTACAAATAAGATTTTGCCAGGGCCTTGTGCCAAGACACTAGTTTGTCTCATGAGACCTACCGATGCATCGAGGAGCTATAGCGGGCTCCACTCGTCACTTATTTAGTCCAATGCATTCCTCATATGAACATGTTTAAACATAACATAAACATTTGTATTAAAACTAGCATACGAAATGTCAATACTTTAACCACAAACTATGAATGGTATAAAAATAACACATCCACAGTCAAACATAACTCATTCGATACAATATGGAAGATTGTATTGTATCACATTAACCTCAATCAAGAATAATGAAGGATGTTGACATAGATGAAAATAATCATCAAAACTTTTTGAGAGAAATATCCCCCTTTTTCTTGAAATCATTTAAAAGTCACACTATTTGTCAGGAAGCCATTTAAAATTAGATTTTTGAATCAAAGTTTCCCATACCACTTTGAAACTTTTTTAAAAGGAGTTTTAATTTTAAAACATTAATGTCCATATAAATAAATCCTTAAAACCATTTTTAAAACATGGACATTAATGAGCAAGATTTAGATGAATAAGTATTTAAAACTTTTAAAAATGGTATTTTAGTTAGAGATTCTAACCAAAAGAGAGAAACTTGAATACAAATAATTGAGGTAATCAAAACTTTGTAATATCATGAGAATAAAAGGATTCATGATATACTATGTCAAAGTACATTATATACACCACATAAAAGTGATTTGGTGTATAACAACAAAGAAGTCTCAATAGAATTTAAATTGAGATGAAATCTCTCATAAAGTCCGTATCCTTAGGTTAAGGATAAATCAATGACATAATTATGTGTGAAAAATATAAATACACTCAATATGATTGGATATTTAGTGTAAATCAATCAGATTACAATCACACATATTCTTGTAAAAACAACACCAATGAATTGGTTATTTAACTCAACAAATGGAGATTGAGTTAACATTACTCTTATCAAGTTCATACCGATCACTTGAGAATTTATCAATGGAGTGATTATGTGTATAAAAATTATATCCACATAAAGGGGAGTGAAAAATATGACATAAGAAAATGAATAGTAATTCCACACATAATCTTGGAGTAAAATAATCAATGAAGTATGCGTAAAGACGAATGAGTGGAAATTGAAATATCAAATTCCCTTATAAATTTAGTAACTTAAGAAACATACATCCATGAAAGAAGTATCATACAATGATGATGTAAATATCCATAAATTATATTATATTACATAATGAATACAATCATGGGCAGTACAGACACCACATGCATTAAATAAGTGGTGAATAATGGAAATCTCATGAAATTAAAAGTGAGATTAGAAACCCCTTACCACGTTGGAATCAACTGAGTCGTATGACCAAAAGTTAATAACCACCAAATTATTTACATAATAACATGAATATAAAGATAATCATGATAATATATATCAAATGTCAGTACACAATACACCACTTTCAATAATTTAGTGGCGAACAATGGAAATCTCACGGAATTGAAAGTGAGATAAGAAAATCCATTACTTTGTACTTTTTACTTGGTCGATGGTAGGTTAACCTCCTGTATAATGGTGAAATAATTGTTATTGAATTATACAAGAATCATTTACTTTAATATGATATCATATATGATCTTTTAACATTGATTTGTTAATAATATCTTAGAATTAATGCCATTTCGGGTGTTAACGGGTTCATTTTACTTTATATTCTTTGTTATGTGAGCCATATTAGTTATTAATGGGATGTATATTATTCATATCCAGAATGATATCAAGTCCTTAGATACTATTTTTAAATCATCAAATTATAATTATACGTGAATGGATATGATGGAGAATGAATCTCATTGCGTTCGTGGAGATGGTAGTCCGTACATACGTACGAGCGATGATATCATTCTTTTGATATTAAAATAATATATAATTGGATGGTATATCATATATATACAGAATAATTATCATGTTATATTTATTATTTACATGAGTTACACATCATTATTATACCCATCCAAATAATAATATATTGAATAACAATTACACCACGACGTGGAGACGGTAAGCCGTACGTACGCACGTATGGTGACATGTTATTCAAAGGATGGATAGAATAATGAATATGGTTGTACCATATTTATAATAAAATCACAGTATATATATGATGCTGGAGTTATTATTTTATAATGGTAATAACAAAGAAAGAAGAAGTGGAAGAAGAAAGGATCTTGAAAAGGGGTGGTGAAAACATTACCTCTTCTTCGGGTTCTTCCTTTTGATTTGATCAAAAGGGCTCCTTAGGTTGGCTTTATGATCAAACTAAAGCCTCTAGGTTGTAGTGAGGGAAGTTGATAGAGTATTTGGGCAGGGTTTTGCCGAACCAAAAGGATTTTAATGTGCGAAGAAATGAGAAGGAGGAGTTCCCTTTTATAAGAGGGGTGAGGGGCACCTTTGGAAAAGCTAGAAATATTAATTTATAATAAATTCATATTCGGTTTCTAATCGCTAAAAAGTTTATTATTCAACTTTTAAGGTGGGTATAGGTCCAAAACCATTCAGCCAATAGAATTTAGACATGTTTGGGTCACTATATTAACCTTATCTTTTAGTTTTAACTCTTAGTTAATTAGTTTGACATTTACCATGTCACTTTGTATTTTTGTATTATATAGTTAATAAACTTACTATATACATCCAATAGACCCCCATGTGGTCCATTAATGATATACCTATCATGATATAAGTCTCTTGGATGAACCTTAGATTTTTAGGAATTTAATATCAATTAATAATATAATATTTGTTTTAAAAACTCTTTTATGTCAATTTTGACACTATTCAATAGTTGATTTTTACGAAACACATAACAAAATGATTACTTCTAAAAAAGTTAATTAAATAAATCCTAATATGTCATGTTATCCTAGAAAATTAGTTTAATTAAATAAAAGTATCAAATTATATTTATTTGCGTATTTATAATATCAATTATTCTAATTTTTCACTATTATGGTAATTACTACATCACCATTGTGTCATAAATAAATTAACATATTTAATGTCTAAAAATTATAAATAAAATATCATTATGTAGGAAATATTTTTATCTTTCTAATGAATATTTATAGTCTAAAATCCAACATATATAACCCATTTAACAATTGTTTGGATAAAAGATATATGCTTGTGTCATTTTTGTATTTATTTTAACTTAATTAAAATAAAGTGTCATTATCACTTACAAGTGGATCCATGGGGTCTCAAAATCGACCCAAATATGCCCATGGTCGACAATGTATTAACTAATAGGGTTAAGACACGTTTTAGGGTAATTTAGTATTATTATAATATTATTTTTTAACCCTTGTTTACCGGATTTACCCTTTAACCATGGTAAATAAAATATTTACCGAAATAATTATCCAAAATGTCTAAAAATAAAAATTACCTATTTACACAATTTGAACATCCTGATTCCAAATATGGAATCCATTTTTCCAAATTCAAAACACAGAAGTGTCAGAAATTAATTTAAAATTAATTCCCGTTGTTAAAACAAAAAGCGTGTTTTTAAGAGATAATAACTATCAAAAGATTGGCGCTTGTTTATGTCTGGTTTAAATGTGAAATTATGTTCAATGACCCAAATTGTATTACATGGTAAAAATATATTCTAAATATACTTTAAAACCACTCAAATTCATAATTTATCACTACTAATTATTTTTATTAAAAAAGTTATTTTTAATTAAAATTTAGTAATTTTCACTATTCATCAAAATATGAAAGTTATCCGAAAAATACCAAAATTTCACCCTAGGCTAATTTCGATATTCCAAATCCAAAAATGAAGTCCATTTTGAGAGATAGAATTTATAAAATTTCAAAAATTAGGTATTACTATTCATAACGACTAGTTTGATTGGTTATGGTGTGTTAAAATCTCGAAGTTGCGTACAATGCACACCATTGCATTATTCGAAAGGAAACGTATCATGGAAGCTTGGGGTGTTACACCCAGGGTTTGGATTTGGCCTAAAGTTCTCTTTCTTGAAGGGAGGTACTTCCAAAAAAGGACACCCAAGGAATAATACTACACAAGACTCGTATGAATCCTAATGTTGTGGGCACTGATCCAAAAAATAAGGGTTATCAAAACAAATACCACAATTCAACAGAATATTTGGAGAGTGAAAATTACATTGAGCTTGATATAATTGTATTAAAAGGGTAGGCATCTCATCAAGTTTATTATCTACCTTTTTTCTAGGGGTGAATGGCTTACCTCATGAACTCCTCAAACAATTTCAATTGCTTGTGTACCAAATTGTTTTTCATTTTGAGCCATGTTGTCTATTATTTCATGAGTAGTGGTAGGAGTTTTATACACTAGGGAAACACCAGTAGCAACATCTATCATTCGATAACCCATGGAGAAAAGTCCCTCATAAAACTATTGAATTATAATATTTTCACTAATTTTGTGGTGGGAAAAACTTAAACCAAGACTTTTGAATCTTTCCTAATATTCATGAAGGGACTCTCCTAGTGATTGTCTAATTCCACATATTTCTTTTCCAATGGATGATGTTCGGGAGGTGGGGAAGAAATTCTATAGAAAGATTCATTTCAGGTCATTACAAGACCAAATTGTGGTAGGAATATAATATATCTAGTCTTTGGATACAAAATCAGTGGAGAAAGGGAAAACTCAAAACTTAATGAGGTCCTCAGTCATATTTTGGGGTTTCAGGGTCAAACACAATATATGAAACTCCTTAAGATGTTTCTGAGGGACCTCACCATAAAGGTCATGAAATTAAGGAATGTGGTTGATAAATCCTGATGTCATCTCAAATTTGGTTACTTCCTTAGGATATTGGATATACGTGGTTTGGTACTCCACATTTGGGTGGTCAGTTCTTTTAAATTCTATTTATTTTCAGCCATGTTTTTTGGGGTTTGATTTGGTTCACTATTAAATTGGTTTAGGAACAATTGAGGGTCCAAAATGGGTTATTTAGTGTCACTTTATTTTCTAAATTTATATGAACTAATTTGTGAGTGAAGTGTCTTTTTAATTTCTATGTCAAATTCAAGTAATATATCTTTTCCAGTTCTTATCTTGCAATAATAATTTCCATTTTATTTTTTTTGTTTTCTATTTTTTTTATTTTTTTAATGGAATATTAATAAATTAAAAACACTTAATAATAATTAATAGAGAAAATAAAATAGAATTCTATATTACAGAATTAGAGAGATAGAGAGTAAAGAAGAGAGATATAGAGAATAAACACACAAAAACAAACAAAAACAAAAACAAAAACAAAGACAATAAAAAGGACAGGGTTAAATATTTAAATGGGTGGTAAATAAAAATGAAAATAAATAAATAAAAGGAATAAAAATATTATATTGGATCCTTGGAAACAACACCAAAATTTGGTCACGTTGTCAAACACATAAAATTAGATGTTTAATTTTTTTTCTTGAATTTATGAACTTTAGAAAGAACTCTAGGTAATCTCTCGATGGAAACTTAGATCATTAATTTAGAAATAAATTCTAGATTATAAAAAGGGTATTGTGATTTTTGAAAACTTGTGTTTTTTTATTTAAGAAGCCAATAGATATAGGTGAGAAATAAAACAAAATAGAAATTAACAGATTTTATTAAGCGTGATCAACCTGGGGAAATATAAAGATGATCATACTTAATTGATTCAAGATAAAGGGTATAGATATTTTAATCCATGGTTTGTAACACCTAGAACAATAATTTTACTGATTTTAGACTAGTATACCTCCTAGGTTTTAGTTTGAAACCCAAAATTATTCACCAATTACCACTGATGATTTGGTGTTTTTTATTTGACTTCATAACCGAAAGTCACTAAGGAAAAATATGGAGAACATGACATGTAGTATGGGTTCATATGTTATTTCAGTGTAATACCATGAAATAAATGTACATGTTCATTAAATTATTTATTTAAATTCAATTTATGACTATAAACCACACACTGTAATTGAATGGGGGAAGAAGAAGGGGTGAATGGTGTGTGAACCATCACATGAATGGGTTCCCTGAAACATGATCATATGAGTTGAATATTACATAATAGTGTATAAATCAATTAAATAAGAAGATAGTATGAATAAAAAACAAAAAAAAACATATAATTAAAAATATCATTCAAATATTACAAGCATGAAGTTCAAGATTTACATCATGTTCCTCCCCAAGTGATTAGAAGGAGTTTAGGACTCCATGGAAATGGAGGAAGTAATAGATGATGAATAAGAACTTACCAAGCATAAAATATTACCCCATGGTTGATAAAAATTATATAACTAGGTTGAGGAGTTTATTTATGGTCAAATATAAATAAATTTCCAAAAAATAAGTCAAGTTTCTAAGGGACTAGGTGCCTATTCATTGAATACTTTTTCATCCTTTTTATCAAAATTTTTAAATAACCAAACACCAGAAAATGTCATGAAATATAGTGGATATGTTGTCCTTCTAGTTAGATATCCAATATAGTTAGATATATACTAATTTGATGTCTACTGCATGAGTTATATCCTAAATACAGGATGGTGGTCCAATATGCCTCACCCGGAATTTCTTCACATTATGGGTATCTTTTGGGCCTTCAAATGGATGAATTAGGATCCATATCATTCAAGAGAAATGTATCCTGCATATTTTTACATTATTATTCCAATATTTATCCCACTTTTATGAATTTATTATCCATAGTAAATATTTAATTCCACATGTATGCTTAGCCTCTTTCATAGTTTGGGCTAGTTTTTCTTGAATTCCATTGTGATCTCTTGAAATCACTTATAACTATAATAAAACCATCAAAAAATTAAAATTACCCTTTTTAAAAGTGATAAAAATTAAATTATTCAATAAAAATTTAAGTGAAATTTGTTATTATATTTTTAATTTTCAATAAAAAACCAGATTAATATTGTGGTATAAGGGTGGAAATAAATAGTGAATCACTATGTGATGTCACCCCCACACCTAAACATTTACACTCCTAGTCAAATTCATATTTCCAAAAAACTTATGCATGGATTAATTCCAAACTTCATAATATTTAATATTCAATTAAAATTTAATTCATTTTAGCAATGTTATTAAAGAAAAAATCACACCAAGGAGTTATTTCTAGTCATTATTGAAAAGGATGTCTCATAAATTGTCTCATAATGAAATTCAAGGAGATGAATGATACCAATATTAGAAAAAAATTAAAAAGAAAAACACACCACTAACTCTCCACGCACGTGTGTGTGAAAACCATTTCATGTTATTCTTTCCAATTTCTATCCAGTAAATATAGGTTATTTTAAAAAATCTCTATTTACCTAGTTATTTTCACCAAACCTACTCTACGTTCTTTACAATAAAATTTCATGACCCACTCACTTAAGCATTCATAAAATTCAAAACTTAAGGTCCCAACCTAGATATCCCCATATGTTGTGCATTTCATCAATCCCCTCATTATTTAATAATAATAATAATAATTTTTTTATTTTATTTTATTGATATTTTTTTAGGGCGTAAAAGAGTTAGAAAACCAGTAAACACACATAGTTCAATCCAATACAGTAATAAAAAAAACCGGATAAAGAATGAATTTATGGAAAAATCATTTTAGAAAGATAATAAAAATGGACCAAACTTATATTTACCTTCTATTAAGTAATAAATATTCACACTTCATGGTTTGGTGAAAAGATGTGTGGAGATATTAAGTGACAAAATTTCCCATAAACTACTCACATAAAGGGTATCGGTCATATCAAAGGTTTTATAGTGATACAAACATTTATATCATAAAAAAAAACAATTTACTAAAAAACACTCCCCAATGTTAAATTCATACAAAGATTCACATTATATAACTGAGAAATTTGTTCATTAAATGTTAAAACAACATGGAATCAGGAATATCGACATGAATTTTAAATAATTTCCATGATTTTTTGTGAATAAGAGGGGGGGGGGGGTAAAATAATATGCAACAACTGAAAAAGAGAATAAATAATAAAGACAATGAATATCTTAAAAAAATCTATTTGGTGTGGAAAAGTGAAAATACTATGAAATAAGAGAAAATGAGAATAAATAAGAAATATGATGAAAATACTAATGAACCCAAGACTGTACCCATTCCCACACCTAGAGTGTATAGTGTCCTCAATATAATAAAAGGGAATGTGTGAAGGTAGGATAAAACCTGGTGGGTTTCACTGGTATTTTGTTTCATGAAGGTGGATTTCCTCCACCAGATGATTTGTAAAATCCTCAATGATGTTCTTAAGTCTCAACCCATTTATAGTAATACTTAATCCACTCTACTCATGAAAACCCTATATTTCACCCAAAGGGTAAACATTAATAACAATGTAAGGACCAAGACATTAAGAATAAATCTTGCCTGGGTAGAGATTTATCCTAGAATTTCACATTAGGACCTTCTCACCAATATCAAACTTCCACTGATGAATCATACCATCATGAATAACCTTTTTATTCTCTTTATAGATTTAAAAGTTCTTATATGAATCATGCTAAATTTATTCCAACCCTTGAATCTGCAACATCCTATTCTCACCTACATATGAAAGATTCAAATTAAATTATTTAATGGCCCAATATGCATGGTGATCAACCTCTAATAAGAGGTGAAATGACTCTTAGAACATAATACTATATGGTGACATTCTGATTGGGGTTTTCAAATCTGTACACTACATCCAAATTTCACCATTCAAGCATAAATTCCAATCTTTCTTATTGGGTTGTAGTAGTTTTTATAGGATCTTCTTCACCTCCCAATTTTATATTTATACTGGTTCTTTATTTTGGGGGTGATATATAGCGTAGAATTTATGAACAACCCCATAACTATGGAGAAAGTTTCTCATGTTTCAATTTAAGAAATGTAAAACTCAATCACTAAGGATAAATCTTGGAAAACCAAACCTACTAAAAATATGGGACATCACAAAATCAACGACCACTTGAGAGTCATCAGTCCTGGTAGCCTTTTATTCTAACCATTTAGATACATATTCAACAACTAGTAAAATTCATGCAAATTCAAATTAATTTGGAAAATTCCCCATAAAGTCAATTCCCCATGCATTGAATATTTCATAAAATAACTTGGGTTGTTGGTGAATTTAGTTCCACTTTGTGATATTCTTAGTAAATTGAAATCATGTGCATGAATTTAAAAACCAATGGTAATATCTATATAATGTTGTCCAATAAATCCCTAAGTCAAGGAAATTTTGAGCTATATGCTGAGAACCAAAGTGGACCCCAAGATAAAATGCGGAAGAAGCTCAAACCAGAGGTAAAATCATGGCCAGGGACCCACCGAAGAACAACCTGGTCACTACAAATTCTAAAAAAGTATGGTTCATCCCAAATGTACCATCATGAATTGTGCTTATTTATTTGGGATTGTGAAGTGATAAAATTAGTTGGAACCCTGGATTCTACTAGAAAATTCACAATGTCTGTATATCAGGGGTAAGGTCCACAACATTACAAAGGTTCTCATGATGGAATAATTCTATAATGGTGAGGGGTGAGTGAAATTTATGGTCCAATGATGGGGAAATAATACTAATGTGGTGAGATACCAAATTTTCCACTCCTCTCTTATCTCGAATCTCAAGGTCAAACTCATGGAGGAGGAGCATCCATTGAATGAGGTGAGGCTTAGCTTCAACCTTATTAAAGAGAAAACGAATGGCAACATGATTAGAAAACACAATTATTTTTTACCTAAGAAGATATGAATATATTTTTTCCAAGTAAAACACAATATAATGAAGTTATTTCTTAGTGGTTGTGTAGTTTTCCTATGCAGGGTCAAGAATACATGAGACATACACAATGACATGAGGAGAATTCTCAACCCTTTGTGATAAAACTACACCAACTGCAAAGTTAGAGGCATCACACATAAGTTTGAAGCGGATATCCCACATTAGTGGTTAAATGATGGGAGGTTATGCGAGACTTATTTTTAGTTAATTTATTGCATCCTCACAATTTTTATCAAACACAAACTCAAAATATTTTTTTAATAAGTAATAAAAGGGAAGTGCGACCTTACTAAAATCCTTAATAAATTGCATGTAAAAACTAGCATGACCCAATAAAAATATCACCTCACAAACACATTTTGGATATTTGTGGGATGAAATTAATTTAATTTTTGATTTATCCACTTGAATTACCTCATTTGAAATAAAATCCCCAAGATCTAATCCCCTCTCAACCATGAAATGACATTTATCTTAATTTAATATGAGATCTTTTTCAATGAAATAGTGGAAGAAATAACCTATATGTGCCAAAAAAAATCATCAAATGAATATCCAAAAAACTTTAAATCATCCATAAAAACTTCCATAAAATTCTCAAGGTACTAAAAAAATATACCCAACATACACCATTTAATAGTACTAGGAGCATTAAAAAGACCAAACGACACCCTTCTTTATGTAAATATGCTAAATAGATAGGTAAATGCTGTTTTTTCTTGATCCTCAGGGGCTATATGAATTTGAAAATTACTCAGATAGCCATCAAGGGAAAAATAATTGGACTTGGTATCAAATCTTTCTAACATTTGTTCAATGAAAGGTAGAGGAAAGTGGTCCTTTCACATGGCTTGATTTATTCAATGGTAGTAAATACATGCTCATCAGTTGTTTTTCACATGTGTTGGAACCAATTCATTCCCTTTATTTGAAACTATTTTTATTTCATTTTTTAAGAAAAGATTTCACTGGTCTAACCTATTTACTATTTGATAAGGGACATATGATTCTAAAAGTAAGAATTTTACTAAATTCCAATTTTACAACTTTAAGGAGGGTTCAATTCATCTAACATTGAGATTTACTTATGGGTTAAGCCTTACCATCTAAAAGTATATGGTTTATACAAATAGATGGGTTAATCATGGGAATACCATACAATTTCCATCTTATCACCTTTTTATACTCACTAAAAAGGTCTAGAAGCTTTGATTCCTATTGTCAAGAGAGGTTGTTGGAAATAATTATGGGAAATTGGTCAATTACCTCATGATAGACATATTTTAAATAAGATGGAAGTGGTTTTAATTCCAAGAATGGTGGTTTTTGGATTGAGGGAGGGGATTTAGGTAGAGTGAGGTCCATGAAACTGTCTATCTACTCATTTTTATTCTCCAAGGAATGAAAAGCAATGGAAATGATATTTATAGAATTATCTATGGTTATGGGTACCCCAAAATGAACACTCTCATCAATTAAAGCATAAAATTTACACTTTTTCGAACCCAAAAGATGCTCAAAACATGAATCAAAACTCAAATCATCCAAGTGTAAAGAAAAATAAAATGAATATGAGTATGGTTCAATTATAGAATGTTGTGTGTGTTTCATTAGAGATAAATTATATCTAATATATAGGAAGAGTGGAGTGATATTAAACAAGGTATTTCATATAATCAAGGATATTTAAACTTACCTTTTCTCTACTGAACTCCATGTACAACATACCATTGTGAATGTTGATGATCAAATTTTATATTTTAAGGAATGGAATTCCAAGTATGATAGGATAATGTACTTGGGTTCAGGTATCTTCCATATCAAGAATATTTAATTCTGCAGGGAAGATGAGATCCTTCACTCTTACGTGGATGTCCCCAATCGCTCCTACTGGGCATGTTGTGATCTATTTGTAAAGTTTCATGATGATTCCTATTGGTTGAAGTTATAAAACCTATAAATAATTATACATAGAGTGATTTATTATATTAATTTATGAACTTAAATCAACCATTACATTAGAAAATAAAGTATCCCCTATGGTCCATGGTACCATAAAATTTCCTAGATCCTTGAATTTGGTTGTTATTAATCTGTATCAAAGATGAGACATTAATTAAAAGGTTTAATATATAATTCCCATTCATCCATAATCTATGGGTGCAATACTCTTTAAGAAATTAGAAATAGTGATTTTTTAACTGTACCTAATAGAGGAATGCTAAATCATATATTTTTAAATGTATCCATGATTTCTTTATCAATATCGTTATCAAAATTTTTCTTAGATTTATAGAGTATTTGGGGAAAAGGAATATAAATGGATTATTCAGGGGAATCCTCAATGTTAATTTTCTTACCCATTTTATATTTCTTTTCTTCACATGAAACTTTTGAGGGTAGGGAAAGATGGTTTTCAAGAGGGGGACATACCAATTGGGTAGAATCATTGTAATCAGAAAATTATTTACCACTATGAAGTGTGAATTCAGATAAATTATATTTTCCCTTAGGATTATCAATGGGTTGGTATAGTAGTTGTCTAGATCCTTGAATATTTATCTCAGGGATGGTGTTTTCTAATTGTACCACAAGAGTTCATAGGTCTTGAACAGTTGATTGTGTGGTCTCTTGGAACTAGAGGTTCTGGTATTTCATTTTCCTCACTATGTCATGAAGTATTGGTTCATATTTTAGAGGAGGATGGTTGTTTTGAAATGGTGAAGGATAATAAGGTTTCATACCATGGACTTGTTGATACCAGTTTTTTTTAGGGTAGCTCAAGTTTCCTCCTTATCGATACTGTGGTTGTTCTTACCACCCAAGGTTTGGATTTGGCCTAAAGTTCTTTTTCTTTAAGGGTGGCACTTGATAAAAAGGATTATCAGGGAATACTACTTCACAAGACTCAAATGAATCTTGAAGTTGTGGGAACTGGTACCATAATGAAATGGAATAGGTGGAGAGTGTGAATCACCTTGATCTTGAGCTAATTTCCTTATAAGTTTAAGCATATCATTAATCTTATTACCTACCTTTTTTCTATGGATGAATTTATTTCCTTATGAACTCATCTAGTGGGTTTGATTTCTCATATACCAAATTGTTGTGCATTATGAGCCATTTTGGATATTAATTCATGAGTGACGACATGAGTTTTATCAACTAAGGCACCACCAGCTACATCATTTATCATTCCATGATCCATGGGGACAATTCCCTCATATAAGTATTGAATTAGAAATTGTTCTCTAATTTGGTTGTGGGGAAATCTCGAACAAATTATTTTGAATCTTTCCCAATATTCATGAAGGGTATCTCCTTATGACTGTCTAATGCCACATACTTATTTTCTAGTGGATTTTGTTTTGTAGGAAAGGAACAAATTATCTAAAAAGAGTCATTTTAGGTCATTCCAACCCCCAATTGTGATAGGTAGATAGTATAGCCATTCTTTGGCTACAATATCAAGGGATAAAGGGAAGGCCCTAAACTTAATGAGGTCCTCGGTCAAATTTTGAGGTTTCATGGTGGAGAAAACTATATAAAACTCATTAAAATGTTTGAGAGTGTCCTCATTAGGAATAAAATTCAATTTGAGAATGAGGTGGATTAGGCCTGGTCATAGATCAACTTTGTCTACTTCCTATGTATATTGGATGTATGAGGATTTTTGCTCCACATTTTAGGTGGTTGGTTCTTTTAAAGTCATGTTATTTGTAGCCATGTTTTCTGGGGTTTGATTTTGTTTAATCTTTGATTAGTTTAGAACCAATTGAGGTTTCAAAGTGGGTTCCTCATTGCAATTTGTTTTTCAAAATTTTACAAAACTTATTTTTGAGTAAAGTGTATTTTCAAATTTTGTGTCAAATTCAAGTAATATTTATTTTCCAAATCTTGTCATGCAAAAATAATGTATAGTTTGTTTGTTTGTTTTTTAATGGTAGATGTATAAAATAAACACACTTAATAATAATTAATGGAGAAAGAAAATAAAATGATATATTATAGAATTAGAGAGAGTGAAGAAGAAGATAGAGAGAGAGAGAGAGAAGAAACACAAAAAAAACAAACAAAAAAACAATCAAAAGGGAAGGGGTAAAGATTAAAATGGGTAATAAATAAAAAGGAAAATAAATAAATTAAAGGAATAAAAAAATGATCTTGGATCCTCAATAATTATGCCAAAGTTGGATAATGTTTTCGAGTGCATCAAATTAGATGTTTAGTTTTTTTTCTAGAATTTATACAATATAACAGGAAACCTAGGTCATCTCTCTAAAGAGGATTAGATATTTAATTTAAAAATAAGGTCTGAATTATGAAAAATGGGAATGGTATTTTTTTAAATTTGGGGTTTTTTATTTAATAATTCAATAGATAAAGGTAATAAATAAAACAAAATGGAAATTAACAGAATTGATTAAGCGTGATCAACTTGTGGAAATATCATTATGCTCATCCTCCATTGCTCTAAGAGAAAGGGTATAGATATTATAATCTATGGTTTTTTAACACCTATAACCATAATTTTATTGAGTTTATATTAGTATACCTTATAAGTCTCATTCATAAACACAAAACGATTCACGGGTTACCCCTGATGATTGGGTGATCTGTGTTTGACTTCATAACCAAAACTCCCCAAGGAAACACATGATGAACTCAATGTGTCATCCAAGTTTGTATTTTTTTTCAATTTTATACCATTAAATAAATTTATATGGCCATTAAAATGTTTATGTAAATTCAATTAACCAATATTAACCACAAAAACATCACAATTGAAAGGGGGAAGAAGAAGTAGTGAACGATGTGTGAAACATAACATGAATGGGTACCCCCAAACATGATCATATGAGTTTATTAAGACATAAAAATACATAAAAAAAATAAATAATAAGATATGATTAATTAAAACAACATATGAACCTGTAATTAAAAATATCATTCAAATATTACAAACAAGAAGCTCAGGATTTACATCATGTTCCTCCCTGGGTGATCAGTAGGAGTTTAGGACTCCATAGAAAGGTAGGAATACATAGATTCTGAGGAATCACTTCCCAAGACCCCAATATTACCCTATGGTCTTGAAACATAACATAATGAGGGTTAATATTGGTTTTATGGGATAATACATCATAATTTCCAGAAAAGAAGTCAAGTTACTAAGGGACTAGGTAACTATTCATGGAATACCTTTTCATCCTTCTTTATCTGACTGGTTGACTGACCAAAATGTGTGAAAATGTCTTGAAATTCACTGTAGTGGTGGAAAATAAAGGTATATATACAATGGATGTAGAATATTTAAAATTTTAGGTCTTAGGCCTAAGTTATGTACTAAATAAATAAGGGTGGTCCAATATACCTCTCCCAAAATTTCTTCACATTATGGGCCTCTTTTGGGCCACAAAAAAGTTGAATTGGGATACATGATCTTCTAGAGATATGTATATCACATAGTTTTACATTCTTACTCCATGTTTCTTCAAAATTTGATGAAAATATTATCCATAGTAAATATTTAATTCCACATGTATGCTCAGGATCTTGTGTAGTTTGGGCCCATTTTACCTGAATTCTATCGCGAGCTCTCCAAATCACCTCAACCTAAAATGAAACCATCAAAACAAGTGAAATTAACCTTTTTAAAAGTTGTAAAAATTAAATTATTGAATCAAACATGAAGTGAAATTTTTTATTATATTTTTATTATTCAGTAAAAAACCATTTTAAAAGAGTGGTGTGAGGGTTGAAATGAATAATAAATCACTATGCAATCAAAGTTCTTATTCAAGTTCTTATTCTCTTTGATTGTAATTTCTCAATTATTCATTTTAGGAACATTTAAAAGTTTTTATTTACCTAATACTGAATTTTACCTTATTAATCAAGGATAAATAAAAATATATTTATGTTCAAACGTTGAATTCATGTTCCTAACCATATGCTTGTAATGGATCCAGCATATCTACTCCAAAAAGAAAAAAAGACATAATTATACATGAGGTCTTAAAATTATGGTTTAAATTATTTTGAGGCTAATAGTGGATGGATATAAAACAAAAATAAATCTCAAAATGAGGGAAAACTCTAAAATATCATCCATGATAACCAGAAATAGTGTCATGAAGAACCTCTTCTAAAACGTAATGTCTCTGAACTCCCCAAAGATCTAAACAGGTCCACGAGTGTGTCATGAAAGCATAATTATTATGACTTGTTTATTTCTTTTATTTTATTCTTTAGTTTTCATTTTTTTAGAAATCACATTTAAGATAGATCTTGCATCCACCACATAAGACCATATTATCAGTCATGAGAATCACCAGTCTGGAAATGTTGAGTTTTGATTATCCTAATACACAACCCATTTTTTGGAATTCAAAGAAAACAAGGTAATTAAAAAATTATATCAGAATTAATCATGAACTATGTCCCAAAAATCTGGTGAAAATACCACCACACATATCCTAAATAAAATAAATCACATTTCCATAAGAAAGATCCATTCCTCCACACTTATTTAATTGAAAATCATATAATATACCAAAGAATGTGATAAGGAGGGATAAAATGGGCTTGAAATGTGGCTCAATCCTAAAAAGGTCATGCATTACAACTTTGATCTATGAAGGGTTTATACATAGGTAGGTCTTAGGGAAAAGAGGAAAAATAATTGAAATGCCTCAATCATTTTAAAATTTTATTTTTTCAGTCATAGCCTCAGTAAGATACCAATGTAAGTTCCGATATATTTACATGCCCTGTGTGTCTCTTAATAAATATGATCAAAAAATAAATGGAAAAAGTGGGTCCAAAATCCTCTTAGGAATGGGAATAAAAATAAAAAGGGTAATCACTTCAGACATGGTTACTAATTAATAGGTCAATCAATGAGAAATTTCAAGAATACAGAATCAGAATTAAAATTCTCAACTTAATAATCATGCTAAAATTCTAAAAATTAATAAACAATTGATTTTAACATTTTTAATATAAAATAAATATTTTATTAACATGGGTTTAATTATATTTTTAAGTTAAATCATGTTTCCAAAGAAAAATCTCTCCCAGACTAATGAGAACAATAAAAAATTCCAGTGAAAATTCAGTAAATCTCAAGACCACACGCCCCCACACTTAAAATTAAATAGTGCCTTCAATATTTTGAAATCATGGTGCGATAAATGGTATTGATAGTAGAGAAAAAAATTTATGGGAAAAATTAAAAGGGTATAGGGAATTGAGATATCACTTATATGAGTATAATTCCATGGGGAAATTTTATGTAAGATGAGGTGAATGTGAGAATACCTATAAAAAGGTTAGTGAAGAAGATACTTGCATGTGGGAACTGATGAGTCCCCAAAATATATCAAAGATAAAAACCAATAAATGGGTACGAGCACACTAGAGTCATAAAATTCCATCTCATATATATATGAACCAAAATAAGTATATTGAAGTTCCAAAAAATGCCTAGTATAAAATGCCAACATAAAGGAAAGGACTTAAATAGATATGAATAAGACACAAAATATTATACCAACTATGGGTTTCCTCCCATAAAGTGTTAATTGTGGTGTCATCAAATAGATAGATGTAAAAATATCACTCAGTATAGTCTATCACCTTAGTGGTCCTCAGCCTCTTATAGAAACTCAATGAATTATATTCCATATCTAGAGGGAACTTATGAGGGTTTACTACTTCAGATATAACTAAACAAAACCATTCATGAGGTAGGAATATCATCACCACAGCTCTCAGATGGATATACTAAGGGTTTCCTTTAATATAAACACCCCAATTAAAGATCTCATTAGGGAGGCCAAATGATATTCTAGTTAGGGAATCAAAGGTGATAGTGGAAGTGATGGATCAAGATATAGAAACAACTGCACACATGATGAGTAAAAGAGAAATTAGGTATATTAAAAGTGGAAAAATAGTATATTCCTTTTCATTTTTTAGGAAAATCGTACAAAAATTAGGTCTAGGAAAATAGAGGAATAATACATACCTAACTAATATAAAAATAAGTGGTATACTAGGGAGAAAAACTAAGAAAGTATGAAATATACAAAAGATGAGTTTTTGAGGTTAGCTTTCAAGGTTAGGTGGCTACAAATAACTTTTCATATGACAACAATAGTGGTAGGAGTGGGTGAATTATCCCCCTGAGTAGTGTTCAGGTATCTATCAGTATGGTTGGTTGACTCTGGGGGAGTGGATATAGAGGCCAGAAGAGGGGGAGCACAGATTTGAATGGATGATGAACATCTGGTAGCAATACCAACAAAATAAACCTCTAAAGGAGCCTCAAAATTGGGACCCTTTCCCCAATTATCATGCATCAAAATGAAGTCCTGATTGGTAGAAAGGTTATTAATCTCTATAGGAAGCTCGATAGAGGGCTATTCTGGAACAAGGATAAAAGGAATTGGCATGGAACTAGAAGCTAGTATGGTTTCAGAAGGATGAGGGTGGGGAGAAGCACTGGTGGCCATGGGTGCAGTAGCAGGAGGTGGGGAAGTGAAGGGAAGCTTCACGGTCTTGATGAAAGGGATATACATGTGCTAAAAGATGGTGTGATAGTTCTCTAGTAGGAAATGAATATCTCCTAAACAACCACTCCCTAGAGGTAAGGTAAGTTAGTGCCAATGGAAAAATAGGGAAATTGTATACCTGGAAGGGGGTGGTTTGTTATCGAGTCCTCGTCGATAGACTCTACATAGTTTTATATCAACTCATAGAATTCACCACCTTTCAAAGTTTCCCCATATTATCAATAATGACTAGGTCAATAGACTGTAATGGCCCCAAGTAAGAGACTATCTATAAAGAATTAAAAACCCCCAAATAATTTTCCAGATGAGGGAACAAGTTCCTTCCCATGAGTGTATCATGGGTCTTTTGCACCTTTCCCTTATAGTAAAGGGAAAAATGATAGTCAATATTCACCACATGGGATCTTATGGTAGTGGAAAGAATATGTACCTCCAACTGACTAACCACACCATGGGAGTCACCTCATTCCATTCAGGTATGGGCCAAGGCATGATAAATAATCCATAAAGTGACACCCATCAACCTAATGTTATTTTCTAAATGGGGATCATTAAATATAGTCATGTCACAAGAAATATATGCCCAATTATTTAGGGGTATCATTCTTTTTTATTTCTGTCCATAATATTTCATAGGTTGGGGAGGCTGAAAACTCAAAGGATTAAATGCCAATGCCGATGCCAAACTCTCCCAAAGTAAACTCCCACTATTTTCCTCATAACTAGAATGTGACATAGACTACATCAAAATTAATGGTGGCTAGGAACTTGAGAAAGAGTTCCCTAAATCGATCCTCACGTACTTAAATGATATTGATGAGATGTATCCTTTATAGGGATTCCATTACTTTTTCGACCAAAAGGATCTTCTGCATCATTTCTAGATCAAGAGTCTGGTTTCTTTGTATTGAATTTGACTATAAGTGTGTAAGGTGAAGATGATACTTTGAGTCTTAAAATTGAATGAATTTTTGAATCATAAGATGTGGATTATCATATTGGGACATATAGAGAGAATGATAGGTAGATCTGAATGGTGAGGTCCGATAGGAAGGATCGACATGTGGTGATGAGGGTACCTAGGCCTTACACTTTGCAGTGGTGGGTTCCTTTACCTTAGAAATATGCTTGGCCGGGTGCTTGGGAGGAGGATTCTAACCACCCATTGTATGTTCCATAAAGATAAATAAGGATATTTCATAGGATGGAGAGGGGATGTAGAGGATTAGATAAGAATAATGGGGAGAAATAGTGGGAGAAGAAACAATGTGTCAGATGGGAGAAAAAAGCATAGTGGGATGGGGGAATAAGTGACAGAGGAGAAGGAAAAATGACACCATGATTTAAGGGTTCATGGTTCAGGATTAAAGATTTCGTGGGATTCTTTTCATGAGTTGGAAACTCATGAAATGAATAATTGAATTCAATTTTTTTAAAACCCTGTGAAAATTTTTATGTGAATATTAAATTTACATCATAAATATAGTGAAAAAAAATTATATCTTCACATAAATATTAATGAAATTTCCAGAGTAGATCCTCCTAAGTTATATAAACCAAATATAACATAAGATAATAAACTTGGTCTATCCCTTAGTCAGTACTTCATTTAAATTCTATCGCTGGACATTTATTTTATAGGTTTCCAATTGAATTTTAGAGAGTGGATGAACCCCTCCTAAAAATATTAAATGTATAATTTATATCATTTACCATTTACTTTGAATGGTATTTCCATTCCTCTTTATATTCACAACATAATTTAGAGCAATAATTTATTCACTTTAAATGGTCTTGTCCATTGGGGATTCAATTTTCCTAGAAATTATTTTAATCATGAGTTAAATAAGATGATCTTGTTTCTAGGTCTGAATGTACTTCGAGTGATTCTTTGGTCATTCCATTGTTTAATTTTCTCTTTATCAATATTGTAATTTTATAAGAATATCTTCTAATTTCTTCCATATCAACTAATTGTAACAAACTTTTCTTTCCAGTGCTATGAGAATCCATGTTGATCTTTTTAATTTCTCAAAACGAGTGATGTTCCAATTATAATAGAGAGTGACAAAGTTTCCTATAGAAAAACCAAAATGGTTTTGTACCAATGGGTGTTTTATACTTAGTTTGATATTCCCAAATCACATCATCAAGTATCTTTCTCTAGTTCTTCTTACTTTTATTGACTATATTTTTGAGAATTTGTTTAATTCATTAGTTGGAAAGTTTAACTTTCCCTCTAGTTTACAGGTGGTAAGAGGTCTCAATATTGTATAAAACACTATATTTCTCAAGTAATACTTTCATGATATTATTATTGAATCATGTTTCCTGGTCATTAATGTGTAATAAGATAATTATAAACCAAGAAAAAATATTTCTCTTTTGGAATTTCATCATAAGCTTGGTTGTACTAAGAGTTGTATCTTCAGACTCTACCCACTTTGAAACATAATCCATGAAAATAAAAATATATAGGTTTCAAAAATAATTAAGAAAGGGTCCCTTGAAATATATTTACCATACATCAAAGACTTCTAATTCAATAATAGGATTTTATGGAATTTCATTTCATCTTCCCATAGTGCCTTTCCTTTGGAAAAGATCACAATGTTGGATAAATTCCATTGAGTCTTGATTGAGTGTGGGCCAAAATAATACACTTTTAAGTATGTTAGAAATGGTATGATTGGTCCCATAATGTCCTCCAGTTGGTGATTCATTAAAAACATACAAAACAATATGAAATTCATCTTCTGGGATACAACATCACTTCATACCATCACCACATTTCTCTAATAATAGTGGATCTTCCCATAAATAATGTGAAGAATTGGCCAAAAATTTATTCCTTTGATGATATGAGAAGTTTAGATAAAATATACCAGTGGATAAATAGTTCTCTATGTCAGTAAACTATGGTTGATCTTTTAAGTCCCCATAGAAGAGCGTTTCATCAGTGAAGTCACCCAAATGTATAACTCTTCCTCTTTTTCAACATTTGGTTACTAGAGGCTGAAAAAATGATTTGTATTAAAATTTTCCGCCCCCTTGTATCTTTAATTATGATATAAAATTATTATAGTAGTAGGATTCACCATATCAACCTTGGTTTGGAATCTATTTTGGTCATAAGATATTTTATTGTTTCATGATCCGTATACATGAAAACCTTTGGGAGAATAAGATATGAACGAAATTTATCAAATGAAAATACTATTCAAAGTAATTATTTTTATTAAATCATGTAATTGACATGGGATTCATTGAGAGTGTGACCAAATTAGTGGATGTTTCAAAAAGTGTGACTAACCAATGATCCTAATACATCTCCCACAGTGATGTTCCTCACTTCACACATTAGCTTGAATTATTTTCTCCATGTTAGGTGAGAAAATAATAGGTGTTTCCACTAGTAAAAGGTATCAGGGCACACAAAAAAAGAATATGGTCTAGTGAATCAACAAATTTCATCCTTGAAAGATGTAACTACATATTATCTGGTGACGGACAACCTGATAAAATTTCCGAGGATCCAATGTAAAGAATTTTAAGCATGAGAAATAAACCAAAAGTGTACCTCATCTAACTTGAATATGTTTTATACATATATTCATCACTAGTGAAAATTTCTCAAAAGAACAAAATCTAGATCCTTATAGATAATCTAGACATGCTTCAATAATCCATAGGAACATCCTTCATCAAATTTCAAGTGCTAGAATGGAGATTAAATGATCCCTTCAATGTCTTGATGATCACTACATCAATGTCCCTTTTATTCATGAAGAAGAGCTTGTTTTGGTTTCTTAGCTCAATATATTCTCTCTCTAGGAAGTAGGATATTGGATAGAGTCTCTCAAAATCATTTAATGATTAGTCCCTATTATGAGATCCTCCACCTCTCTATATAGAGAGGTGTATAATACCCAAAAATGGATCCCTAGCCCCCAAATATCCATTACCTACTAAATAAAACTAAACTATCTGTTATGACCAACTAACTAGGTCACAAATTTCATTTATGTTTTTATCACTTACATGTTATATAATAAATATATTATATGATAAAAGTGTGCCATTAAATCAACTCATTGTTTCCACAAATATTAAATAATCCCTGAATATTAAAATAATATTCTTTTGTATAATATTTTACATGTATTTATTTTAATACTTGTAAATACATTTAATAAATAAATTTAATAAAAATTATTATAAACTCAAATAATATGAATATTTTATTTATTGGTGATCTTATATTCTCAGATATCCCTAAACCCTATTAGTGAGGCCCATCATGTCTTAAAATCATATTCATGAGAATATGGAAGTCTTTTGAAAACTCTAAGTGTGTGACCCTCTAAGACCTTATCTCAACAGTAGTGAATACTATTCATATACTGGGAATAGAGTATAGAAATCCATAAAAGACCCTAAATATATAAGGAAAAGTCATAGTAATGACAACCTTTCAAACGAACACATGCTATGTAATATAACCCATTTTCTTGTGATATTCCATAAGATAGGATGGACACTTTGTGTCATCATCCTTTCTTAATTTATTTTTCTTTGAACCAACTAGATGAAATTATCTTCTTTTACCATGGCCATGGATTTAGTGAAGGTACTACGATCCCGATCAATTAGGCTTGAGATATCACTTCCTTTCAGAAGCAACAAATTATAACTTGATTATTAAATCAATTTAATACCACTAATGAAAAAACCAAAACAAGATACCATTCTATGAAATCAATGAAATAGATTTTTTATTGCACCAAAGTACAATATAAAATAGTATACATTGATAATAATCTCAATTTAGGAGACCATTACACATGTTCTCAGATAGGAACTACCAATGACACCTGAAACATGTAGTGTTTCTATTGGTGAGTTAGTTTTAATGATTTCATATACTCAAGATAACTAAGTGAGAAAATCATGAGAAGAAGTATCAAAGATTATGTGACCCCAAAACCTTATAGACGAACATCATCCATGTCTAATTTCTTTGATATATCTATACCACATGACATATGTTTAAGATTAATGTCATAGTATCTCAAGGTTCTCATTATGTTCTAAGAACAACCATAACCTTTTAATAATAAAAATAATTCATGGATGTTACCATATAAATTGTAGATTCATAAATATCAACAATATTATGGAAAGTGTATTTCATGCATAACTCATTGTATACATGATATGGTAATTGAAAAAGAATTTTTTATATTGGGTTTAGGTCAACCACAATTACAATACTCCAACTTATACTAGATCCAACTTTCTAACTATCCTCATTAGCATTCACATGATATGATCATGCTTCTACTGAGTTGTGGATTTAGTCATTGGGACTTCCATGACTTCGATGCATGGAAATTATTCTATTTATTGCTTCACCACTGTGAGTAAGACTCCTCTAAAGATTATATCCTTAATTATATTACTTTTATTAAATGTAAAAAACTTAAAGTCTTGGATATTACTAATATTAGAATAATCAAAATTTATATTATGATAAAACTTTACTTACTATGTGAAATTCAAATAAAAAGAACAAATCATTGTGTGTTTTAAACTACTTCTTTAGCTCCATCAAAAGTTACAACACATTTAGTATTTATAGATATGTCTACCATGACAAGAATGCAATTATCTTTACCATTAAATTATACTAACCATGATATTAGATCACATTTATCTAAAGGAAGACTTGTTTGTGTACCATTATAACAAGTTTCCTTTCCTCCCCAAGAACCAGGAACATATCTCTTGTATCCTTTCAAGTATAATTGGAT
The DNA here is from genome assembly GCA_963277665.1 of Viscum album. Classification (NCBI taxonomy): domain Eukaryota; kingdom Viridiplantae; phylum Streptophyta; class Magnoliopsida; order Santalales; family Viscaceae; genus Viscum; species Viscum album. Next base: position 1,488,731,306 of record OY728139.1, on the reverse strand, counting down.
AGTTCTGACCACTTTCCATATAGTTCTACAAGATGATACTTAGATTTTCCTACTATAAGGTATATGTTGTCAATATCATATTCAGTACATAACATGGAATATGTAATTAATCCATCACAGAATAATATGAAATTAAAGTCTCCATATTAATCTTCTTCTATGTATCATACATTCATTCTTGGAGTGATTTATTGCATATGAAATTGATAACAATTGTCCCTTGAATTTTTCCAACATTTATGTTTCAAAAATTTTCCAGTATATATAGATTTGAATTGGTCTAATCAACCCATTAGATCTACTTTAGTAGATCTTATTCCCTAAAATACAGGTTGCTACTCTAAGTTAATCTCTAGAGAGTTTCTTTAATTCATTTCCTAACTAACTGAAAGACCAATATCTATTTTCCATATATTATCAACATATTTTACTTGGAAAATAGTGACACTCCCACTTACCTCTTGTAGACATATAAAAAAAATAATTCCAAACAAATATTATATTATCTTGGTGCTTACTTCAATACTAAACTAGATTTCATTAATTGAAACCACTTATTGGCATTCTATGATGTCGCCAAGTCTTTTTATTTTTATTGTATAGACACTTCTAAGAAAAGGTGGTCTTGAAATCCAATTCCAAATAAAATGACCACAGGAAAAAACTATGATAAGTAAAATTATAATGGATTTAGTCATTATGACTTGATATAACCAATCAAGACTTATTTTTACTAGGATTTTAGCACCCATGTAATGTTTCTCATGAACACTTCCACAGTATCAAGATTTGAAACATTAAAAATACTAAATATATCTAAATTTATACATGAAATCCAATATTTAATTTTAATTGAATTTTTCAATATTAGCTAATTTCCATTTACTTTGTACCAGTAGGATTCATGATTATCAATGAATAATGTATCACTGACCGTAGTGAATGTAAAATAATTACCATGGTTTTAACCTTCCTACATAGTATATGTATTTGGAATATTCCTTTTCCATATTATCTTGTGGAACTCATTCCAATTACAACTATTTGTGTATCTCCAACATTGACTAAACCCAAGTAAATGTTGCTCCCACTGTCTTAAATAGATATGTGTACCCTTTTATAGAAATATAATTTATCACTTAACTATAACTTTTCTATCATAGGGATTTATATAATATCTAATATAAACTTTAGGATAATTACTTTAGATGCACATTATATTTTTTCTAGATGTAAGTTTGTTTATATCCTTAATAAATGCTTTTCATCTAAACACATATTATTATTAGATGTTGGATTTATATCATACTACAACTCATATTAAATCCATTATTCATCATATTTGGAATATGGTTATAGGATAACACCACTATTTGCAAAACATGCTTCAAAAGACAATGGAATATTTTTCAATGTACATGAGTCTTAACATTTATTACCATGTTAAGGAATCAAACTTTTATAAATGAAATTCCCTCCTTTTTAATAAATAAATTATTTATTAAGCAATGAAGTTATAGAAGAAACATGAACTAATTTGGACATTTTGAACAGTTATATGATCTGCTAAATTTAAAATAACTTTTTTTGTATCATAACCATTGATAATATAGCCATTGTATAGTGATAATTAAGATTAGTATATTAAGGGTTATGATGGAGTCCAACTGATATAGATGAAAGAATCAAAGGAATTTTATTTATAAATGATTCAAAGGGAGATATCATCGCTGGAATTTTCCCTTGATCAATCCCAAGATAAGATTCAACAAATAAGGAACAAACAAAACTATTTATGGGAGAATTTTATCCTCATCGAGATCAGAACCTGAACTATATACGCCAAACTACCCTAATAAAATTTCACCATCCTACACCTTACCCTTAGAAATTCATTGGTGTAATAAAAAGATAAATATCTTGATCATAAAAATATGAATTTTTTTATTTTCTTTTAACTAAAAAATTATTATATTTATACCTTTTAGTATTACTATTTAAAATATTAAATAATGAGTTTGATAAAAATTATATTTTGGTATGTTGAAACAAAAAATTTAGTTTTGGAAAATGTATAGTTTCAATCATGGAACACTATTTTAATGAATTCAAGAAGTTTTGAAATAAATGATATTTTAATAAAATATTATTATTAAATAATTTTTATTAAATATAAATGATAATATAATTCAATGAAATAAAAAATAATTTTTATAAGGGTCAAAAAACAGTTATTGTAAAAAAATAGTATTTTTCAATAAATATTGAATTTTGATTTATAAGTTTAAATTGTCATATATATATAATTATTTGGATAAAATAAATATTATTTTTGAAATCAACATATAAAAATTATCTAATAGTGATTTTTTCATAATTTATGGAGATAATCAATTTTTTTGGATCAAAATTAAATACGTTATAAATATACAATGTGTATTATGACATCATAATGATGTAAAAGCGATGTAATATATGCAATAAAAGGTATCCATTACCAAATATAAATTTCCCCATTAATATAATGTTTTTTTGAGGTTATTTAAATAATGTTTTAAAACCTTAATGAATCCTACAAAACATATATTATATTTTAATGTTTTAAAATCAATTCTTTGTAAACATGAATCACTTACACATAACCAAGGGTGTTATTTTAATTTTCTCAAATCTTAAAATTTAAAATAATTAAAACCAACTTAATTTGGTAGAAATAATGGGAAGGTTTTCACTTTTTATTAATTTATCATATAAATTGAAAAACCAAAGTTTGGAAATTAATAAAGAATTATCCTCTTTTTTATATATATAAACCCACCCAAAACACCATTCCAATTTACTCAAAAACATTTTAGAATGACATTAGTCTACAATTACCTCTCTATATTCCTTCCAAGGTGCCTCAATCTCTCAATAATATCCTATCATGATTTTAGAAGTTCCATCTCAAGGCAAGGGATCCTGTCCTTCTCCTCTTTATTGAAGAACCAACTTTATATTATGCCCTTTAATTCTCATTGTTCATTTTGTGATATGATTTCAAAAATCCCTATTACTTACCTTATGATTTCCAAGTTATTATAGAACTCTTTCACTCTCATTAAGCACTCTTATAAACTTTACATACCCCTATTATACCGACAAAATTATCTTGTGATTTTTCCATGGAAAACATTTTTTGTGTGAATACCCATCCTTATTTCCACTCAAGAGTATTCTACTAGATGTATCTATCTTTAATTGATTGATAAATTCAATGTATATATCCCACACTCATTGATCATGAGATTAAAATTGATTAAAGGAATCTTTATGTTGTATGATTTAGGTGGCACACTTATGCGTGTACATGATAAAAAAATGACGGTTGTGTCTAGATATCACCCCAATGAATTGGGTAATGTTTTAGACTTATGTGAAGTCATGTATGGAATTACGTAGTAAGACTAATCCATTATGGGACTTTTTCAACTATGTGATGTTCTCTTGCAAATTATCCTTGACTTATGATTATGTTATGTTTTATGTTATTTCCACATTCCCATGTTGCCTTTATGTTATCATGTTATATCATGCCTCATTGTTCAAGAATACGATTCTCACCCCTCTTATGTTACCTTGATATTCCTATTGGATCACATATACTGCTTTACCTTACATTATTATTTGTTTATTCCCTTATTGGGATTTATAGCTCACCCCTTTCTTATGAACGTCTTTGGGTTATCTTGTTCGATTTTAGACGATCCATGGAATATAAGCACATGCTATGAAGTTTTTTAAATAATGTTCTTGTAATCATTTTGCAATTTATTATGTTATGTACCTAATTTCTCAAATACACTAGGATTTATGATCTTTTAGTATTGTATTATGTACATTTTTATGTAATAAATCATGAATTTTATTAAAATATGGGTTGTCATAGTTGGAATTAGAGTAAAGTCTAGTTATGTTTTGGATTAAGATTAGAAAAATCTATAAAAATCATTAGGGATAAGTCTAAACATAATAAAACCTCCATATTTTTAAAGTATAGAGTAAGTGGTTTTCTAGAATATACACCCCTATCTGAATGCTACAAGTGGATATTTCTTTGATATAAATATACATAGGGGTAATAACCTTGAAAAGGGAACATTGAGCTGGAATCGGTTGTTACCTAGTGAATAAAAAATAATCCTTTCTGCACACCTAGTTTAACACTCTTGGGGGATATTATTTGATAAATTCAAAATTTCCTAATGAACTATTATTAAGATAAAAAATTTCCATAATATTTTATGTTGGGGGATAGATCATGGGTAGCATAGATTGAAAATTATAAATTCAGAGGTTAAAGAATATATTTAATTTATGGTTTATCCCTTTAATTTTTATAGTTTCCCATTTATGTGTTCAATAATTTTAAAATTATCATCCATAATTTTCCCTTTATTCTACTCAATTTCTAGAAATAAGAGGAACCTAGTCAACAACCAATGTGAGGGAAAATGTGATGAAAAGCCAAAATATATTCCCAACTAGATGGAAATATGAATCATGGACATTGTGACTATACTTTCTCAACTAATTTAGGTTTTGAATAGAAACCTAAATCTGGAGGAACACCTAAATCCTACTAAGAAATAGCGAGTTGAAATTGATACCTTTATGTGAAAAAGGCCTAAAAAATTCAATGGATCTTTAGATCCCTTAATCATGGAGAAATGGGTCAAATATATCAAAAAGATCTTATCTATCCTTAAATTCCATGAGTAAGATAAGGTTATAATGGATGGTTAATATAATCAATGGTGGGCATTGGTTAAGAATATGAAGCCCGAGGAGGAGATCAAAGAGATGAAGTAGAAGGAATTCCAAAAAATATTTTCCTCACACTCTCCAACTAAAAATGGAGATGGAATTCCTTAACCTCAAGTAAAAGGATGATGAATACATTGTGGGGTATGAGAAAAAATTCACAAGACTTTCATGATATGACTACAACTTTTTCATTACCCCTGAAATTAATGTTGATAAGTTCTTTTGTGGGATGAAGTTGAGTCTATGGAAATCCTTATCCATGTGGTACATTGATATCTATGATGAAATTTTCCAAATTTACCTCAAAGTAGAAATAGAGAACATTGAATCTCAAGTTTTTTATGGGGATAAGAAGTAGAAAATCGATTTTAATTCTATTGGTGTGATAGGTAAATATAATGGTCGAAAGAAAACCCAATATCCCACTTGTCAGAAGTGTGGGAATAATAATCCCATAAATTTCCTAAGGGGGATGATGAAATTCTTTATGTGAGGGAAGTAAGGTCACCTAGATATAGTGTTCCAATAGGAATAAGCCACCAATGTGATGGAAGAGAGGAATACTATATTCAACCCTCATCCAGTAGTACATTATTTTAATTGCAAAGAACATGAGAATTATACAAGACAATACCCTAATACAAGGTTTTTTTGGAGAAAATAAATTCCAAAAACCTATAAGGAAACATTTATGTGATTATTCCATCCCAACTACTAAGGTGGATCCTAAAAATGAGGTGGTGATAGGGGATCGTACCACAATTCACTGTTTTATTTCACCCTCATACCACTATATTAAACATGTTTTATATTGAAAATTAAAAATATAATAACAAATTACACTTCATGTTTATTTCAATAATTTAATTTTTTCCCTGTTAAAAATTGACATTTCACATTTTTTTTATTTTCATTATAGGTAAAGGTGATTTGGAGGGCCTATATGAAGTTAAAGAGAAATGGGCCAAATTTTATAGGAATCCAAGAGCATCTATAGACTCAACTACATACTCCTATAGATTAATGATTTCAATTGAGATGAAATTTTGTGTATGTATCCAAAATTAAGGTTTCTACAGCTCTTATTGAGAAACACAAGCCCAATTCGACCATTAAGAGGCCTAAACAGATCAATCTTTCCAAGAAAATGAATTTTCACAGAGTCAACAGTCTATGTATTTTGACAATATATCTTATTATAAACAATATATAACAGCCATATTTTATAAGGAGATATAAAATATTTCATCCAAAATTTTTTTAGTGTTTTTTAAAATGAGAGAATATTTTCTAGTGGCCTAAAACCATGGTCCTAGTGGTTTCTAAAAATCAGGGTGCCCGAAACCACCTCCCATTTTGGATATAAAAGAACACCTTGGGAACTAAATTTAGTAGTTAGAACCAGAAGGAAATATTTTCCATTTTTGTATTCCCAAAGTATTACTATCCTTATCCAATAATTTCTGGAGGTACCTATCCTCACAGGGGGATCAATGATGAATGTGATGTTCCACCCAAGCCTTCTCCTCCTCTCAACGGTGAGCTAAATAGTAGAAAATCATTTCGAGGGAGATACACATACTTGGGAGGGAGTTACAGAACTTGATACTCTACTAGTTTTGTTTAATTTTTGTGTGAATTATTTCAATTATGTTTTATCTTAACATACTTCTCCTATAAATGCATTTCTTGGGTTTAATTAAGTGAAACACTTTTCATTTCAACACTAATTGGGTTGAAATTTCAAAGAGGAATATTAGGTTGTTCTGATTAGACAACATAATAATCCTATTTATCTAAAACATTGTTGAGATATTAGTATGATTTTTCATCCATCACTCTATGATTTAGGTCCAAACATTGACAACATTATTGTTGTTTCAAGGGGTGGTTCTTTATGCATCATTTTAATAGGCAAGAGTGGAATCAAGATCTTAAAAAATAGCCACCAAAGAGTTTCATTAAACCATGTAAAAGTTTCATAAAAATGAACTATCCAAGTTGTGTAGTGAAATTAAAATGATATCATCCCCTCATAAATCTTAAAACACCGCCTTTATTTATCAACTATTAAACTCTTTAATTAAGTAATTTTATTTTTAAATATATTTTTATTAATATTTATTAAAAATAGACACTTAAAACATCCAAATATCCTTCATAGGTGACCTAGGGTCTACCATAACAATAAAATAATATTTAAATCATAATCAATTTGATGTGTCATGAAAACACATTCAAATTTTGGCACCATTTCTGGGGATCACTTTGGTTTTTAGTGTGCATTTTTTTCTTTGTGTATTTTATAAGTATTTGGTTATTTATCTCTTTGACTTTTGTATATAAGTGGTGTTATAATGTCTAATTTTTTGTAGGTGTTGTGTATGATGTGTTACAATCCAAATGAACTACCTCCTTTTAAACCCAAACCAGAGAGGATACTATGTCAATATCACCAAGACACACTGATTGATCCTTTAAAGGAGGAAACACCGCACATTGAGATTCTTCTAGACCCCTCTTCTCTGGGAACTAAAATAGAAATATAAATTAACATGTATATCATGGAATAAAATAACTAGAACTTAAAAGAACTAACCACCCCTGATGTGGAATACCAATATCTTTACATCCAATACCCTAAGGAAGAAACCAACTTTGAGTTGAGATCCGGTCTCATCCACCTCCTTCCTAAATTCCATGGTCTTCCTAGTGAGGACCCTCACAAACATATCAATTAATTTCATATACTGTTCCCCCCCATAAAACCCCAAAATGTGAGTTAGGACCTCATTATGTTTTGGGCCTTCTTTTTCTCCCTTGATGGTATATCCAAAGACTAGCTATACTCTCTGCCTACCACAATTAGTAGTTGGAATGACCTTAAATGACTCTTTCTAGAGAATTTTTTTCCAACCTCCCAAACTGCATCAATTAGAAAAGAAATTTTTGGTATAGGAAATCACAGGGAGATAACCTTCATGAATATTGAGAGATTCAAAAGACATTTCTAAAGTTCCCCCACCAAATTAGTAAATAATTTCCAATTTAATACTTATATGAGGGAATTATCCCCATAGATCATGTTATGATAGATGTTGCAGCTGGTGGTTCCCTTATAGATAAAACTCCTCACACTACTCGTGACTTAATAGATAACATGGATCAAAATTCCAAATAACTTAGTACACAAGAAATTTCACCCACTCAAAGAGTTCATGAGGAAATTCATTCATCCCTAGAACAATAGGTATATAATAAACTTGATTATATGTGTACCATTCTAAGTAAATTTTCCCAAGAGCAAGGTAATTCACACTTTTATCTTGTTCCACTACATTTTGGTATTTGTTCTGATAACACTCATTTTTTTGACCAGTGCTTGAAACTTTAAGATTCATATGAGTCTTATGCAGTAGTATTCCTTGGGAATCGATTCTAATAAGCACCTCCTTTCATGAAAGAACCATTCAGGCCAAATCCAAACCTCGAGTGGTAAGCACAACTATAATACTAATAAGGAGGAAACCTGAGCTACCCTAAACATAACTGGTATCAACAAGGCCAAGGTTTTCAAACCTCTTATCCTTTACCATCTAGAAACAATCCTATTCCTCCCATATTTGAACCATGCCTCATGGATATGTCAAAGAAAATGGAAACCTAGAACCTATGGTTCCAACATACCACCCAATCGGTTATTCAAGACCTATGAACTCAAGTGGGACAATTGGAAAACACCATCGGTGCGATAAATATGAAAGGTTTTGGACAACTACTATCCTGACCTATTTATAATTCAAAATAAAAAGGTAATGTTTCAAAAATAACACTTTGTAGTGGTAAATAAGTTTCTTCTTCTACTGATTATATAAAATAGGTAAGTCCCCCACTTGAAAAATATCTTCCTCTACCAAAAAATGATTCTCATGAAGAGAAAAAAATAAAAAAGGGTAAACAACTTATTATTGAGGATTCCCCAAAACAATATATTCATATTCCGTTCCCCCCAAATACTCTACAAAACTAAGAAATTTTTTGATAAACAGATTGATAAATAAATAATGGATACATTTAAAAGGTGTAAGTTAAAATTCCTTTATTTTATGTAGTTAAAAAAATACCTCTCTTTTCTAAATTTCTTAAAGTGATTTGCACCCATATATAGAGACTAAAGGGGAATGAGAGAGTAAACCTTGGAAGAAATGTCTCAGATTTGATCCAACCATTAATACCAACCAAATGCAAGGATCCAAGCACTTTCATGATACCTTGAACAATAGGGGAGTCCTTATTTTCAAATTAAATTATAGATTTGGGTTCTTAAATTAATTTAATTATTTACTAAGTGTATAATTCTTTACAGGTTGGATATATTCAACTGATGGGCATTGTTGTGCAGATTGCCAACCGAAGAACAACACACCCATCATGAGTGATCAGGGATATCCTTGTTAGAGTGAATAATCTCATATTCCCTAAATACTTCAACATTCTTGATATGTAATATACCCATACCCAAGGACATGAACCTCTCATTATTGGAAGGACATTCTTGAAAATAGAAAATATGATCATCAATGTCTACAAAATTACACTGTACATAGAGTTTGGTAGAGAAAAGTTAAGTTTTAACATCCTTGATGCTATGAGAGACCGTATTAAAGAGAAATCTACTCTTACTATCTATTTGATGGAAGTCATCTATAATAAAACACACACACACAAAATTATATCCACGAACGACACTCTGATTCATTTTCTGCTTTTTCAACATTGGATGATTTGAGTTTTGATTTATGTTTTGAGTGTTGTGTGGGTTCAAAAAAGTGTTAATTTTGTGCTTTGATTTATGAGTGTGTTCATTCTGAGGTACCCTTGACCATCAATGATTATGAAAATCTCATTTCTATTTATTATATTTTATTAGAGAATAATCATGAGTAGATAGATAGTTTCATGGACCTCACTCAACCTAAATTCCCTCCCTCAATCCAAAAAGCACAGGTGTTGGAATCAAAACCACTTCTATCTAATTTAAAATATTCTTATCTTGATGGTATTGACTAATTTCCCATCATTATTTCCAATAAACTATCTACAAAGAAGGAATCAAATCTTCTCGAACTTTTTATAGAGTGTAAAAAGGAAATTTTTTGGAAATTTGATGATATTCATAGTATTATCCCATCTATTTTTATGCACCATATAATTTTAGTTGAGGAGGGTAAGACCATAAGGCAATCTCAATTCCAGTTGAATCCCACCATACTTGAATTTGTAAAATTGGAAGTTAGTAAAATGATTATTATTGGGATTATATATCCCATATATGATAGTAAATGGGTTATCCCATTACAAATTGTTCCTAAAAAATAGAATAACATTTATGTCAAATGAATGGGATAAATTGGTTCTAACACATGTGAAAAACAATTGGCGAGTCTATATTGACTACCACCATCTTAACCAAGACACATTAAATGACCACTTTACTCTACCTTTCATTGGACAAATATTATAAATATTTGATATTAAGTCCCATTATTGTTTCCTTGATGGATATTCAGGTTATTTTCAAATACATATAGCTCTTGAGGATCAAGAAAAGACATCATTTATCTATCCATTTAGCATATTTACATATATAAGGATGCCTTTTGGTTTATTTAATGATCCTTATACTTTTCAACGATATATGTTGAGTATTTTTTTCTAAGTAGCTTGAGAATTGTATGGAAGTATTTATGGATGACTTCACAATTTATGTCTCTTACTTTTATTAATTTTTGAAAAACCTAGGTTCTATCCTTCATCGTTGCATTGAAAAATATCTCATATTAAATTACGATAAATGCAATTTCATGGTTGAGTGGGGGATAGTTCTTGGAAATGTTATTTTAAATGAGGGAATTCAAGTGGATAATTTAAAAATTGATTTAATTTCATACCTTCCATATCCAAAGTGTGTTTGTGAGGCGTGATCTTTCTTGGTTCATGCTAGTTTTTTAATCGATTCATTAAAGACTTTAGTAATATTTCAATTCCACCATCCTGGTTATTACAAAAAGTCTCTGACTTTGTGTTTGATAAAAATTGTGAGGATGGATTCTATTTACTAAGAAGGATCCTTATGTCACCTCGCAACATTCAACCACCAAGGTGGGATCTCCCCTTAGAACATATGTGGGACACCTCTAACTTTACTGTTGGAGAAGCTTTATCACAAAGGGTTGAGAAGGCTCCTCATGTCATTTTTTATGCCTCATGTACCCTTGAACTTTACTAGGAAAACTACACAACCACTGAAAAAGAACTTCTTTTCCATTTTGTTTTCCTTGGAAAAATTTCATTCATATCTTATTGGGTCAAAAATCATTGTGTTTTCCGATCATGCTTGCATTCAATTTATCCTAAAGAAACCGAAAGCTAAGCCTCACCTCATTCAATGGATGCTCCTAATTTAGGAATTTGACATTGAAATTCAAGATAATAGAGGTGTGGAAAATGTGGAATTTGACCATATTAGTAGGATTTCTCCACCATTGGGCCACCATGTTGACTCATCCCTCCCCATTGGATAATTCTTTCCTCATGAGAACCTTTGTGAAGTATTCAAACTTAACCATTGGTATGTAGAGATTGTAATTTTTTTATAGAATAGAGGGTTCCCACAAATTTTAGCACTTAAAAATACCAAATTATTAAGCATGAGTCATGATGATACATTTGGGATGATCCATACCAATGAAGAATTTTTAGTGATCAGGTTGTTCGAAGGTGTGCCCCTGACCATGAGTTTCAGTCTGTACTCACTTTTTTCCCCACTTTGGAATGTGGGGGACACTTTGGCTCTCAACATACATATCAAAATATCATTGGCTCTAGAATTTATTGTCCAATATTATTTAGAGATTCTAATCGATTTTGTAAGTCATGAACATGATTTCAATTCAAATGGAATATCTCAAAGAGGAATGAAATGCCCTAACAACTCATGTTGTTTCTTGAGATCATTGATGCATGGGGAATTGACTTCATGGGCCCTTTACCAAAATCATCTGGCATTATTTACATATTATTGGTTGTGTAATATCTTTATAAATGGGTGTAAGAATAATATATAAGGGCCTATGACTCTCAAGTGGTTGTTGATTTTTTGAGGTCTCAGATTTTTAGTAGGTTCAGTTTTCCTTGATTTATCATTAGTGATTAGGGTTCACATTTTTGTATTTGAAACATGAAAAGATTTATTCATATGTACATGGTTGTTCATAAAGTCTACTACTTATCACCCCCAAACTAACAGAAAATTTGGAATCTCAAATTTTGAAGTTAAGAAAATCCTGGAAAAAATAGTACAACCCAATAGAAAAGAGTGGAGTTTACTCTTGGATGATACACTTTTATAATACTATTAAACTTTTAAAATGAAAATCGAAATGTCACTATATCAGATTGTTTTTGTAAAGGCCTTTCACCTACCTATGGAGGTAGAGCATCGTGCATATTGGGCTATCAAAAACTGTAATATGAAACTCTTAGATGCATGTGAGCATAAGAAGGTGCAGATTCTAGAGTTGGAGGAAATTTGAAGAGAATCATATGAGAACTCCCGAATCTATAAGAAGAGAACCAAGGATACAGATGACCACCTAATCCTTCATCATCAATTAAAATTTTGTAAGAAGGTCCTACTTTACAATCCAAGGCTAAAGTTACATCCAAATAAACTTAATTCCCACTAGTTTGGTCCATACACTATTATTAATGTCTATCATTTTGGTGTTTTTTAGGTTCAAAATGAAGAAACACAAAAACCATAACTGTCAATGGACAGTAGCTGAAGAAATTTTATGAGGCCATTCCAGAATCCCCGGTAGAGGAACTCCAAGTTCAAGAAGCAATATACCAATGACACCCAACATGTTTTATCCTTATTTTACACATTATTTTTTATTATATTGAGGATAATGCATACTCTAGGTGTTGGATGTGTATATTACTGGGATAATTATGAATTTTCATTATCTTTATTATTTTTATCTTTACTACTTACTAGATAGAATTTTTACCTTTCCCCCATCCCCCTCAATTTGTTTCCAGCATGTTAGTTTTTTATTCCCACTTTATCATGGAAAATGATTCCCACTTAATCATGAAAGTTATTGAAAATACATGAGGAATATTCTTATTTCATGTGGTTTTAATGTTTAATTTTTTTTAATGATGAAATATGTGTTTTATCATGAAGTTAACATTAAGGTGTGCCTTTTTATAGAAAAATGGTTATTTTTTATGATATAAATGGTTTTATCACTTTGAATCCATTGAGAAGAATGGTACCCTTTGTGTGAGTAATTTATGGGAAATTATGTCACTTAATTTCTCCATACATATATTCACCCAACCATGTAGTGTGAATTTTTATTAATCAATAGAAGGTAAATATAAGTTAGGTTAATATTTATTTTCTTTCTAAAATTATGTTTCCATAAATTCATTTTTTATCCTATTTTTTCATTATTGTACCAGATTGATCTATGCGTGTGTACCTGTTATCCAACTATTGTATGCCCTTAAGAACAAATAATAAAAAAACAAAAAAAAAACAAAAAAACATGGTTTGTGTCATGGGAAGGTAAAAATCCACTATTACTTGACCTTTTACCTTGTTAAAACTGTTAAAATCAATGTCATGAGGAGATTAAACAAGGGTTGAGTGATGAGTGTGAGATCTATCCCAAGTTAAACTTTTGAAACAAAAAAATAAAATAAAAAATAAAAACAATAATAAATGAGGGGAGTGATGAAATGTACAACATATAGAGATATCTAGGTTGGGACATTAATTTTTTACTTTTGAGAATTCTTAAGTGAGTGGGTCTTGGAATTTTATTGCAAAGGATGTGGGGTAGGTTTGGTGGAAAAAATCATTTAAGCATAAATGTTTTAAAGTAAACTATATTTACTAGATAGAAAGTGGATGGAATAGAATGAAATGGTTTTCACACACACACATGTGGAGAGTTAGTGGCATGGTTTAATTTTTAATTCCTTTCTCAAATTTGTATCATGCATCTCTTTGAATTTCATTCTGATACAATTCACGAGACGTCTATTTCCATAATCAATAGGAATAACACCTTGGTGTGGTTTATGATTTGATTACACTGATTTAATGAATTAAATTTTCTTTGAATGTTAAATATTCTTGAAGTTGGGAATATTTACATGAATCAACTTTTGGAAGTGTGAATTTTCCCAAGAGTTCAAATTTCTAGGTGTGGGGGTTTGATCATACCATGATTCACTATTTTATTTCGCCCTCATACCACTATATTAAACTAGTTTTCTATTGAAAATTAAAAATATAATAACAAAATTCACTTCATTTTTTATTAAAATACTTAATTGTTTCACTATTAAAAATTTATATTTCACTTTTTTTGATGTTTTTTTATAAGTGGAGGTGATTTGGAGGGTCCAAATGAATTTGAAGAAAAATGGGCCAAATTGTGCAGGGATCTAAGAACATCTATGGACTCAACCACATAATCCTAAAGATATGTGAGTCTAATTAGGATGATATTTTGAGGGATGATCCAAGATTTATTATTATACAACTTTTCTGAAGAAACATAATCTCAATTAGTCCATTAAGAGGCCCAAATAGATCAATCTGTACAAGAAAATGAATCTGCATAGAGTCAAAAGTTTTCCTATGTATTTTGACAATATCTCTTATTATAAACAATATCTCAAAACCAAATTTTATATAGAGATATAAAGGAGGTATTTAAATATGTTTTTATTTTTTTTTTTAAATTGTAAAAATATTTTATAGTAGCTGAAAACCAAGGGAAAAGTTGTTTCTTGAAATCAAGGTTCCCAAAACCACCTCCCATTTTTTCTATAAAAGAACACCTTGGGAACCTCATATAGTAGATCGAACTAGAAGAAAATATCTTCAATTTTGTATTAAAAAAGGAGTAATATTCTCATAGAATATGTTTTAGAGTCCTCTATCCTCATATGGGGGTCATGGATAAAGGTAAAGTTCTATCCAATCCTTCTCCTCCTCTCAATGGAGAGATAAATGGTTGACAATCATTTCGAGGTAGCTACACATATTTGGGTGGGAGTTTTGGAACTTGATAATCTATTATTTTTGTGTAATTTTTGTGTTAATTGTTTCACTTATGTTTTATATTAACATGATTCTCCTCTTAATTCATTTCTTGTGTTTAATTAAGTGAAATACTTTTCATTTCAACACCGATTAGGTTGAAATTTTAAGTGGGAATATCGGGTTGTTCTGATTGGACAACCTAATGAATCCTATTTATCTAACACATACTTGATATATTAGTATTATTTGGTAGACCTCACTCTATAATAGAGTTACAAACCTTGACAACATGATTTTGATGTAAAGGGGTGGTTCTTTGTGCATCGTTTTAAGAGGCGAGAGGGGAATCAAGATCTTGACAACCCTCAACCAAATACTTTCATTAAACCATGTTAAAATTTTAAAACAATGAAATATCCAAGTTGTGTAGTGAATTTGAAATTATTTCCTACCCTCATAATTCTTAAAATACCACATTTATTTATCAACTATTAAGTTATTTAATTATTTCATTTTATTTTTAAAATCATTTTCAAAACCACCCCCTTTTTAGTAATCTTTATTAAAAATACACACTTAACACATCCAATTCTCCTTGAGATATGACATAGGGTTCACCCTAGACTATAAAATATTCTTTAAATAATAATAAATTTTATGTTTCATGAAAAAACATTCAACAGGTACGCTATTTATTCATTCAATTATAGAGAACAAACTTTTTGATTATAGTTCTACACATTCTTTCATATCTCGCAAGTTCAGTAGAACAATTCAAATGCTACAAAAAATTATAAAAGTAGATCTATAGATGAAAATGGAAATTGGGTAAATTATTGAATACCAAGTATATAAATTCTCCTTTATAAATATTTTTTGTCCAAAATTCCCAATGAATCTTGTGATACTTTCTTTAGTAGAATTTGATGATATTCTGGGAATGGATTGGATTTCATTATATAGAGCCAACATAAATTCCTGAGAGAAATAAATCACCCTCCATATAATTAATCACCCTCTAATTATATACAATTTTAAGGAGGATGAGGAATATTATTTAGTAATAACATCTCAATCATGGTTATTAATGCCATAATAATAAGCGTATCTAGCTCAAACAATTGAGATTAAATAAAAGATCATCCTTTATTACGTGCCCATTGTAAGGAAATTCTATGTTGTGTTTCCAAAATAATTTCTTAGTATTCCCTAGAACATTTATGTTGAGTTCTAAATTGAGATAATACCCATAACTATTACACTATCAAATAATTTATAAACAATGGCCATTGTTGAACTTGAGATGCTAAAGAAATAAATATAGGTGAATCTGTATATTCCCAAGTGCTTCACCATGGGGTGAACTTTTCCTATTTTCTAAGAAAGAAGATGGGTCATCATGCCTATGTATTGATTATCTTGAACTCAATAAGATCAGGATAAAGAACAAGTATCCTATTTTATAGATTTATTACTTGTTCGATTAGCTATAAGGAGCCCAGTATTTCCTAAAGGTGGGTCTTCATTCAGAATATTATCAAGTAAAGATGAAGAAGGAGGATATTACCAAGACTAATTTTCATATAAGGTATTGAAACTATTATTTCATAGTGATTCCATTTAGACTCACTAATGCTCCAAAAATCTTCATGGACTTGATGAATAGAGTATTTTTAGATTACCTTGATAAATTTGTGATAGTATTCATAAATGATATTCTCATTTACTCAAAAATAAATAAGGAATATGAGTAGCATTTGAATACTGTACTGATGAAATTGCAGAAAGAAAAAAATGTATGTGATGTAAAATAAATGAGAATTATAGTTTGATTAAATAATATTATTTGGAAATTTCATCACCAGTAAAGTGATATATGTGGATCCTTTAAAAATCTAGGCAATTGAAGGATGCCCTAGACCAATCTATGCGGCATATATATACTGTTTCCTTGGATTATCTAGGTATTATCATTGATTTTTGATAAACTTATCATGATTTTCAAGACCACTAACCAAGGAAACTTAGAATTCAGTAAGGTTTTTCTACAATGAAGAATGTGAGGAATGTTTTAAAGAGCTGAAGAAGAGGCTAATCACTGTACTATTTCTCACATTACCCACAAATGGGGAAGGATTTGTGATCTATAACGATGTATCCAAAAATGGATTGGGATGCATACTCATAAAAGATGAAAAATTGATATCCTATGCCTCCCAAAAAAAATATCCATGAGAATAACTACCCAAATCATGATCTAGAAATGGATGTGGTGATCTTCTCATTAATGATTTGGTGCCATTATCTATATGGGGAGAAGTGTTACATATATATGGGTTATAAAATAATCAAGTATATATTCAAACAAAAGTATATTAATATGATTAAATGAAGGTGGTTAGAGATGATCAAGTAGTATGATTATTCAATCCATTACCATCACGGTAAATAAAACAAAGTGGTAGATGCTCTGAGTAAAAAGGATGCAATAACTCTATCTATGTTGAGGATTGAAAGGGATCCAATCTTCTTAGACATAAAAAGGATAAACATGGGAATAATAATAGTATATTAATCCAACATTTCTCAAATAAATTCTAAACCATCCATTATTGATAGGATTAAGTAGTTCTAGAAAGATGATGAGTTCCTATAGAAAAATGTATCAAATATTCTAGATTTTAAATTTTATGAAGATGGAGTTATAAGATTTGGAACTTGAATATGTGTCCCATAAAAACTATAACTAAAAAGGGAAATTGTGGATAATTCACATAGATTATCCTTATCTATTCATCCAAAAATTACTAATATGTATAGATATTTGAAGCCAAAATTATGGTGGTATAACATGAACAAGGATATTGCAGAGTTTGTATCTCGATGCTTGGTATGTAAACAAGGTAAGGAAAATGAGAGAAGTATAAGAGTATGATGAATCCATTTCTCATAATAGTATGAAATAGGAAAATATAAACATGTATTTATTTATAGGACTTACCAAGACACCTAAAGTAAATAACAATATTTGGGTAGTTTTCAATCACCTTACAAAATCAACAATTTTCATTACTATCAAGAATAGTTATCTCTTAACAAACTCATTAAGATATAAATAATATAGGTGGTAAGATTTCATGGAGTTTCACTTTCTATTATATCTGATCAAGATCCAAGGTTTACCTATAGGCTGTAGATAATCCTTTAGTAAGTGTTGAATATAGAATTGAGATTTAGCACTGCTTATCACCCTCATAAGGTTAGTCAATCTGAATGGACTATTCAGACTCTGAGGGATATTATTAGATCATTTTAAATTTATTTCTAAGGATGTTGGGATCAACACCTTCCTATAGTGGAGTTATTTTATAACAATACTTTCTATTCTATCATTCAAATGGAAGATTATGAGGCTTTATATGAGAAGAGGTATCAAACTTAGATATGATGTGATGAAGTTGGAAATTAGAAGCTAATATGACCTTATCTCATCAAAGAGATGATAGATAAGGTTTAGACCATTTATCATCTCATGAAATTCACACAAAGCCAACATAAAATTATGTATACAATCATTAGTTATACCTATAGTTTGAATTCATAGATAAATTTTTCCTTCTTATATAACTATGGAATAAATTCATGTTGTTTTAGAATAATGGATTTCTTATCCCTAGATACATTGACCCATTTGAGATCCTTGATAGCATAATATCAGTGGCTTATTGGCTATCACTCCCTCTTAACCTATCAAAAGTACCTGATGTGTTGCACGTATCCCTCTTAAGAATGTACATACTAGACCCCTCACATGTACTTAATTTAGATGTGGAACCATTAGAGAATGATCTTTCATATGAGGAGCTACTGGTGAATATCTTTGATTGTAGAGACAAATTTTTATAAAACAAGACAACTCACTTGGTCAAAGAGTTATGGAAGAACCATAAGTTTGATGAAGCAATATATGAACCAAAAGAGGTGATGAAATAGAAGTAGCCTCATATATTTTAGTTTATAAAATGAAAAGTTTAAGGCTGAAATTTTTTAAGGGGTGAATAAGTAAATGAACTGAACTTTTATGAATTAATTTCCATATTTTTTAATAAATAAATTCTTTATTAAGTATTTAAGTTATAAAAAATACATACACTAATTTAGATATTTTGAATAGTTACATGGTCTTTCAAATTTAAAAGACTTTTATTCATCTTATATGTTGATAATATAACCATTGTACAATGAACATTAATATTAGTAGCTAATTTATCATAGATTATAAGGGAGATAGAATCATTGGGATCTTCCCTTGATTAATACCAAGATGATATTAAAAAACTAAATCATGAATTAAACCATTTATGGTAGAATTTCAATCTCATTAATATCATGACCCAAACCATGTATGTCAAATCACCCCATGAGAATATCATAATTGAACACCTAAACTTTATAGAATTAACTAGTACAATAATGGGATATGTATCTAGAACCTAATAATATTAATTTTTATATTTTATTTTAATTAATAAATGATTATATTTATCCCCTTTAATTTTACTTTTTAAATGATTAAATTATGAGTTTTGTAAAAATTAGATTTTGATATGATGAAACAAAAATTGTATTTTCGGTAAATGTATTGTTTAAATCAAGATATATTATTTTAATGAATTAAATGTTTTTATAAATAAATTATATTTTAATAAAATATTTTTATTAAATAATTTTTATTAAATATAAATGATAATATAATTTTACATAGACAAAAATAATTTTTATAAGGGTTAGAAAATAATTATTGTCAAGAAAAAAGTATTTTTTTAATAAATGTGTATTTTTCATTTAAAAGTGTAAATTATCATATTTATAAAATTATTTGGATAATTAAATAATATTTTTTAAATCATCACATTGAAATTAATAAATGGTGTTTTTTGTCATAATTTATGAAGAAAATCAATTTTTTGGGTCAAAATTAAATACACTATAAATATATGGTGTATATTAGTACATCATAATGAACAAAAAGTGACGTAATATAGGCCATAAAATGTATCCATGAACAAATATATATTTACCCATTAAAATTATTCATTTTTGAGGTTATTTGATTAATTTTATAAACCCTTAATAAATCCTCAAAAGAATATATTATATTTTAATCTTTTAACATAAATTCTTAGTAAACATGACTCACTTCCACATCACTAAGGGAATTATTTATAATTAATTCGGTTCCTAAACTTGTAAAATAATGAAAACCACTTCAATTTGTTAGAAACCATGGAAAAAACCCATGGTATGGTTTGTAGTTTTGATTTATTTATCATGTAGAGTCCAAAACCAATGTTTTGAAATTAATAAAGAATTATCCTCTATTTCACTATATAAATCCACCCAAACTTCCATCCCACTTCACTAAAAACCCTTGGATCATGAAATTACACTTCAATTGCCTCTATGGATCCGTCACAAGGTTCCCATATCTCTCAATAATATCCTCTTAATCTTTTAGAAGAACCCTCTCAAGCTATGTGATCCTCTCCACATCCTCTTTATTTAAGAACCTCCTATATATTATTCTTTTTTTCTCCAAATTTTCATATTTAGATATGATTTAAATCATTCATATTACTTGACTTATGGTTTAAAGGTGATTATAGAACCATTTATATTTCATTAATTACTCCCATTAACCTTTACATACCCTCGTTATGCTGCCTGAATTATCCTATGAGTTTTCCATGCCAAACATTTTTGTTGTGAATACCCATCTTTATTTACAATAAATAGTATTCACATAGATGTGACTACCCTTAATTTATTAAGTAATAACTTTTATATAACCCACACTCATTGATCATGGGATTAAAATTTTAAAAATGAATCTTTATGTTGTATGATTCATTTGGCACACTTATACATCTATATGATATGAAAATGATGGGTGTGGCCAGATAATGCTTTAATGCAGTGGGTAATGTTTTAGTGTCATGAGATATAATGTATAATATTAGGGATTAAACCTAATCCATTGTAATATATTTTTCACCATGTGTTGTTGTATTGGCAGTTATCCTTAACTTATGTTTATGTCATGTTTATGCTGTTTCCACATTCCCATGTTGCCTTTATCTTATCATGTTATATAACACCTCATTGTTCAATATTATGATTCTCACCCCTCTTATATTAATATATATTACTCTTTGAAAACATGTACTTATTTAACTTAGATATTATTTATTTATTGCCTTACTGGGATTTATATCTCACCCATTCTTTATAAATATCCCTAGGTCATCCCATGTAGTTTTAGAAGATCCATGGAATATAACAACATGTTATGATGTTTTTTTAAATTATTTTTTTACTCATTTTTCAATGTTATTATGTTATGTAACTAATTTTAAAAATACACTAGGAAACATGATATTTTATAGTTTTATTACGTGTAATTTTATGTAATAAATCATGAATTATTGTGTATTAAAATATGGTCTTTCATACCCCATTTACTAACATTGTGACTATAATGTGTATAAGGAAATGTACTTTTAGTAATTAATTCTCACTATATTTAATGATCAATGTTTAAATTTAAGACTCATAATCAATCCCCTTAAATAACAACATAACTTTAATGTGTATAAGGAAATGTGATTTTAAGAATAAATCCACTCTACATTTCATAATCAATGAATCCTTGGTCCAGTTATTCTTAGGAAAAAATACTTAAAGAAACTCATATATTTTAACCATGCATATTCTTTACTTCACTTTTAAAATCCTTAAAACTCTTAAAGTAATATTATAAAGTATGCGAATTCAACTCTATATTGACCTTTTAATAGTTTATGCCCTCAAGATGAACTAATTCTAGAAGCTTTGTGGCTTACTTTTATTTATAAAGGTTTCTTTATACAAAACTAAGTAAGTAAATGTGTGGATAATACCTAAGGTATTTAAGTATAAAGAGTCTAAAAACCATACTAGGTATATGCTTGACAACTACTTAGTTTTAATTTACAAAGAACTATATTTACACAAATGGGTATCAATGAGTCTTACATTTTGTATCCATCAATTATTTCCAATGATTCAAGAGTTAATGAACTATTAGTTGAGTATTATACGAAACAAACAACATCCATTCCTCTTATTGAATAATTTTTCCTTGTTTCCAATAGACACATGAGATAAATGTTTTTCTTATACTTAATAAACGTTCAACTACAATCATTAATCTTGATAATTATAAGTTGTGTAATTATCAAATTTTACTTAGGAATCACCCTTTCTCATCCACTTGGAGAAATCACCTTACTTATCATAAAGTTTCATTACATACTTAGTTACTGTATTTAAATACACATATGTAATAGGCATATTGTATTTAATACGCAATAAGTTTGATATAAACATAACATACAGTTGATGAATACACTTGAAGAAGAATCGACAAATTACTTATTCAATTCATTGAATTTAATATTCCATATACTTATCTCCTGATATGTGAAGAAAATAGCCTCTTGTATAATTAATTTTACTATTTTCTTGAAGTAAGTTGCAAAGGTTCCTTTAGAATCACACTTGAAATTGGATTTTTCACCTGATCATTCAACTTGTTCACCATAAAACTAAATATTAATCTTTCATTAAGTTATTATCTATTATAAAACCTTAACTAAAAATCAATGAATTGTTTTTCTCCTTTTCAATTCATTTTTATAATCTTATATGAAACTAGAGTAATTTGGTGAAAATAATAAAGGGATGTATTGAGTGATCATGATCCATCATTCAATTTACATGTATTTAGTGTAATCATCACCTCAATAAAATCTAACTTCTCTTTATCCGCGCAGACTATTCAGAGATGAGACAAAATGATACTAACATCAATGTCCTCATGACGTATCCTCAACTCATTCAATATTTATGATGACATTATGATATAAAAGTAAAATGTGTTATACATGAGTCTCCTATAAGAATCATTCATACCCTCACTTATCAAGGTAGATAAACAAGTATTGGGGACTTGAAAACCTTAAATTTCATATATAATAGTACTTTTTACAAGAACTTGTATTACTATTTGGAAACTATTACTCATAAGGAAATGTTCCCAATACAAAATTAATCATAGTGAACTTATGGTAATGCTTGCCATTTTTCTGCAAAAATAAACACTAGTAGAGTAGTACTTTTATCTTGATTACTAATTAGACATTACAGATTAATTAAATCATTAAATGTCTCACACTATTTTTTCAAACCCTAGTATCCCTCACTACTAGACTTGAAGTACCGCGTTTCTTGAGTATTATAGTGGAAAATATCACTCAAACCTTTCCTCATAGTTTAAACTATGGATAAAACACTACTCATAGAGTTTCAAGGTTTTTGTTTGACTAGACAACCACATTTAATCACGACTCCTTGAAATTTTGAGTGAATCACCAGATTTTATAAATAATAAAAATTATTTACTCAATTATTTTCCTCTAAATATGTAATAATCTAGATATGAGTACTTATTTTATAATATCTTTAGTTAAGTTGACCCATATATTTCATAATATCTCTATAGTAGCAGGAGGTACACTTAACTAGGGCTGACGAGCACCACGTAAAACTGGTTTTATTCAAATTCAAATACAAGAACTCATTTGGATTTAATATTTCATTGAGGGTTTTTATTATTTATCTATGAATGAAATTATTTTTATCTAATATTCACGTACTATGTAATCACACTCACAACCTGACTATTTAGTAAATAGAAAAACATTCATCACGTATTAATTCATTTTAATCTATTGATTTTATTTTAGTATTTTATGTGATCACACTATTTTAAAAATTCAAAAAATAAAATAAAAAAAATACATAGATTAAATAAATAGTTTGACTGATTTTGAGAATTTGATATTGGTTGATCCATTTACACTCAATGTATCAACCGTGATGCTAGGGGTAAAATACTCGATTCTTATCTGACTCATATCAAAACTTATACCACAGTCGAATATACCACC
Source organism: Viscum album (assembly GCA_963277665.1). Taxonomy (NCBI): domain Eukaryota; kingdom Viridiplantae; phylum Streptophyta; class Magnoliopsida; order Santalales; family Viscaceae; genus Viscum; species Viscum album. The sequence goes on along the minus strand of OY728139.1, from coordinate 1,488,707,318 downwards.
ATCTTGTCTAGAATACCACCTTATCTCAGTAAGGGAAATTTCTTACAACAACTTCATCAAAATATATAAACACTCGTACATAGACAAGGGGTTTTAGGAATGTGAAATATATATGCAATATAGATCTTATGGATATGAAATCCCTTATACATATTGTGTGAGGAAAGTTTATATGCAAACCATAAAAATAAATTAAATTATAACATGAATTCTATTAATTTTATTAAATAATTAAATAAATTTAAAACCAGACATACATTGCTTAGTCGATGCTCAATACCAGTCAACACACAAATTAATTTTGAAATAAAATTTAAATCTGTGATGAATTTGATATTGAGGGAAATTAAAACGAGTTAAATAAATTCATTTTAATTTTAATTACATTAATTTTACTCCTTCCCAATTATAAAATTATTTTTTATTCAAAAAAATTAATTTTTTATTTTGATTTCCCTTTCACGGGTCCCCATTAGACGAGAAAATCCATGAAAGGGGTTTCAGGCCTAATTATAACACCTAATACTCAATTATATTAATTGGACATTATATTTTAATAAAACTGAAATAAAATTTACATTTTAATGTTTCATGGAAAAAAATTCTAATTTCATAGGGAGAATATCAATTTTGAACGTACTTGGTCAAAATAAACCTAGAATGTATTTTCCCCTTAGAAATAAGCTTTTATGTATAATTTAAAATGTGGTATTAAACAACTACACATTTTATTTATAATATTTTTTAAAAATATGTATAATTAAAAATTTATTATCTAAAAATTTTATAGAAATAAATATAATATCATTTCGAGGTAAAAATGGGTATCTTTCAAAAAATTGTTTTTATTTAAAAAGAATTAATATCTATCCATTTTAATTAATTAAAATAATATTTAATGATGAATAGTTTAAATAAAATTCATTTATCATATACCTAAATATAATAATTTAAATACATATAATGATTTTTATTATTCATATAGTTAATATATGATCATCTTTTATTTGAAAAATGGATTTCTTGAAAAATCATTTTTCAACCTAATTTTTAGGTTTATTTTTAAAGTAAATTATTCCAATTTGGTAAATTGAATTTAATAAAATTTAATACATAATTTAAATATTATTAATTAATATTAGTTACTAATTTAAACTTAATTTTTGGTTATAATGATGAGTAAAAATAGTAAAAAATAATTAACACGGTTATGGTAAAAATGAGGCTTTGCGCATTACATGCGCTTTTGTTAAAATTAATTTTCACACACATATATTTTTTTTTGAAAAGTTGGATTTCATATTTGAAATAATTAGTTCCAAATTTTATAATATGTATCGTTTTATTTTAGGCTTAAAGTATTAATTTCCTAGGTTAAAAAAACTTGTTACTGCGGTGAAAACTAAAATGATAAAATGTAAGTAATCTTATAGGATAAGAGAATAACATGTTTAAAACATGTTTATTTTTATGTGGTAGTGGTTTTTATCAACCTTAAATTCCATAAAATCCATTATTTATCAATTTTATAGGCATTTGTGTGTGAGTGAGACATCTCATTATCTAATAGTTTTTGTTATTTACAAAAATGACACTGCTCAATTATAAAAGGGAACTCCCTCCCTTCACTTCTTCACACATATACAGACATTTTGATTGATAAAAACATACTTAAATACCTCAAAAAAATAATTATACACATTATATATCTAATGGTATTCCTAAAATACTAACCATAGGGTTCATAAGAATAGATCCAAAGGATGTTCGTCTAAGAGAAAGTAATCATCTTAATATAGCTCTTTCTTTTTTATTTCTTCTTTTGAAAACGTAAATTATATCTTAATAATTAAAATATAATAAACCCATTATTTCCCATATAATAAGTTTTTAGTATTTTTATGTAATAATATTTATCAATATCATTCTATATCAAATGGGAAACAAAGCCATGACTCTTGTGTATAGTGGACTACCGCCTCACGAATTGATGTAATAAATTTTCCATCATTGACTCACATGGATAGTAATAATGATGGAAATAATGAATATATATGATACATATTAAATGATATTATTTATTAATAAATAATATATCTTCTACTTCCTTAACCTTTCACCCATTATGGGAATGATATCACCACTCGTGCGTATGTACGACCTACCATCTCCATGAAGTGATGTGATTAATTTTCCATGTATAAATTACAAGAATGTTTATAAAAATGTATATAATGAAAAACTATTATATATATAACATCAATATAATTATGTATATTATGGATCTATATCCCATACACATGAATCTGAACTTTCACAACAAACATTCATGAACAAGGCAATTAACACCCAAAACAAGAGTAGAAATGAAATATTATTAACGAACGAGTGATAAGATGTTATAAAAGGATCATATATGATATTATAACTATTAATATGGTTCTATTATAAATTAAAAACATTTTTAGAACCATTATATAATATTTAAAAGTATGTTAAACTAAAGGGAAACATGTGGTAAGGGATGTCATCTCAAATTCCATTCCTTTGAGACATATTTTTTAATATGCACCTATTTACTTTTATGTGGTGTATATATTTACCCTTTGATTTATTAAACATGAATGCCTATTTATTAATGATTATTAATGTTTCACTTCAAGTTTATTCTTTAAAGGGGTTATAATTTAAAATTTATCAAGGTGGTAAAAATCTATTTTACAATCTCACTTTTTTAGGATTGATTTTACGTTTGTTAAAAAAATATTATCCTTTATCCTTTATAAGATTAAATAATTTTCATATAAACTATATATTTAATTAGTTTCCATATTTTATCCAAAATTTTACTCAATTTGGTACTTGATTCAAGAAAATAAATGTTTAACAGAAAAGTATATTTTATTTTCCCTTTTAATTAGATAAACTTTTCTTTTATGACCTTGTTTTCCAAAATTGTTTTACAAAAGTAATTTTATTTAATCAAATTATTTAACAATAAAATTTTATATTCTCATTGAATTTTAAAAGGGTTTTAAATGAATCTTTATACTATTTTTTAAAAGGGACATTTTTGATAAAAAAAGTCAAAATAAGTGTTTTTTAACGTATATGATGATAATGGACCTCCCTATCACCATAATCATTTTAGGAAATTTAGCTTCTTCTAAATGTTTTAAATGGGTTTACAAAGAAAAATATTTTATTAAATATTATTTTAAAATTTCACTTCTATTTCCTTTATTCTCTCAATGGACATGATTTTTGTGTAAAAACCTATATTCCTGATGAACCGATGATCACCTCTCATCTCTTGATTAATTTTGTGATTTTTAAATTTATATTGAGACAATAACTTTATTATGATAATTTATAATTAAAAATTACATTTATATAAAATATAAATATTCTTTATATCATGTATATTATTATTTCCTAAATCGTAAGACATTTTTACATATGGTGTTTACTTTGAAATTTAATTTATTAATTGTGGAAATACCAAAAAATTCATATTATTTACTTAATATAGATATTTTTTGATAAGGAATATTGTTCATGAATGAAACCGATCATTTTTTATATGAAGAATTATTTTGAAATGAAGTGATGGGTGTGGTCTAGAATTATATATCCCCTTGATACATCGGTAGGTCTCATAAGAAAAATAGTTGGCCAAATTAAACTATTTTTTACCCATAGTTTTAAAATATCAAATGAAAGGACTTGAAATTATATATATCAGGGTTTCTAAGATCATGAAATCCAATATTAAGAATTCCATTCATTGATAATTTAGTTATATTTATCCATGATATTATTTCATTAATATTATCCATGGATGCAGTTTTTTCCCATGTTATTAATTAAATGGAATATGTTTTCAGTTATTTACCTTTCCATATTTATTATGCCTTATGTAATTTTGTTTTCAGTTATTTAAAATTCAATATTGATTATGAATTATTGATTCATGATATCTTCTAATGTACGCAACCCTTAATAAACATTTGATATCACCCTTATTTTATTTACTTTCCCTAGGATATGAAGAAAAATTCTTTGAATGAGTTCTAGGATACTGAATGTTTTCTATTACTATGTTTTATATGTTATCCAAAATATAAAATAGGTATAATTTATGTATATGGAACTCCAATACTATTAAAATAATCAGTACTATGGGATTTTACCCCTATATCTATTCCAATGTAATAATGTAGACCACCAACTCTAGGATAATGGAGTTGGGGTCATTACTGTTGGTATTAGAGTAAGTTTAGTAGAAAAATTGTGAAGTAGATTAAGGAAAACATATATTATGTAATCTAAACCTATATTATAATTTGAGGATAATTATATAATAATATACAAAAGTTTTTTTTATGGAAGGTATTATATGTTTTTTCCTTACAATACATCCTTATATGGATACTATAAGTGGGTGTGGTTCTAGCACTGTTGTACCTAGGGGTAATAACTCAGAAAAGGGAGCATTAGTATTTGACCTGATCATCACATGGTTCACAAAAATAGTCCTTACTACACACCTAGTTTTACACTCCTGGGGTATGTTCTTATGATAATTCACATTTCCTTTACAAACCATTTTGAAGGATTTGAAAATAAAGATATCCCCAATGAAACTGAGTTTATGATTATGAGTTAAAAAATGCATAAATTTTTAATTTATTTTAGGTGTTATAACAGATTTAGAATTATAAATCATTATTTAAAATTCATAATTTTATGAACTAATTATATATATGATTTATTTATAAATGGTTTCTGAAAGAAATAGTGATATCAACACACATGATCAATATAGAAATTTTACTACTTAGAAAGACGATAAATATGGTATTGGATCTAAGAAGATAGTGGTTATATTAGGGGAAATTAATAAGGTTATAATGAATAAAATTTCCCAAATAGATAAGGTTTTTATTAAATAATATGATTCTCCTATGTTCGATATCTTCATCTGCTAAAATCCATAATCATTTACTGAGACTTTCAATCCAGTGGTATCTAAACAATGTATTAAGTACCTTAAAAATATATTTTTTTCCATGAAATGAAACGAGGAGGAAAAAATTTCACTTTTATTGTATTTTGTAAAAGTAAATACCAATCAATCATGATCATTGATTTATAATATTAGGGAGTAATATGAAATATAACAAATGGAATGAAAATATTTTAAGGAAACATTATCCAACAAATATTTCCATTGTGAAAAAAACTAAAATTAATATAAAGTTCGTTAGATTAAATAAAAAGTAATAATAATGTGATGAAGATTATGAGGCTACCTTTACAAGATTATTCAAGTATTCTATAGATTATATACACAATACAGGATACAAGATTGACCATTTCTTCAAAGGGCTTAATCCAAGTATTTAAAAGGCACTAGTCTCTCAATTTTTTTTCTTCATGTGATGGAATATTTTTATGAACCATAAAAATAGAGAAGTAATTTTATAAATTCGATATATTTAAAGGGAATAAAAAGAATAATATTTCATCTAAACACAAATAAAAATGTAATTATTTGAAGAATAATAAGTAGATGAAACAATTTATATCATTTGAAAATTATAGAAAGAAACATCTTGGAAAATGTTTTAAGGGCATGGGAGTTTGTTAAAAGTGTAGAGACAAAGGTCCTTTGGATCATGAATGTAAGGGAAATAAAAATACCACTGATATAAATTTTTTTAACTATAAATAAATTTTCCATTTATCAAAATAATATCCCAAGTGTTAAGGTAATCTACCACAGAAGTGGCCAAGGGGATAAGAACAAGCTTATGTGATCACTACAACTGAGGTGGAAGTACCCAATGATGTAGTGATAGGTAATTTAATCATATAATCAATATCCAATTATTTTTTTATTATCTTCATACTCTTTTATATCTTACAAGTTTTCCAAGAAAATTAGATACTTCCCTAGAACCTTAATAAGTGAGTTGTCAATAAAAACTCATAGTGGAAGTCTCACTACAAGACAAATGTGTCAAGAAGTACCTATTATGATACATAAATATTCTCTATTTTTTGACTTTATTATCATATATGTGGTTTAATTAGATATAATACTTATTATGGACTGAATTTCAAAATATGATGTAATACTTTATTACAAAGAGAAGGAAATTATCATTTATGATGAAGATGTATAATTTCTTATCTTTAGGGAGAAGACCTCATCATATAAGTAATTATTAGACCCACCCCCAATAGCTCTTGTGAATTAGATTCTTGGGGAAGAATAGAAAAAAAAAATCTATGGACAGAAAAGGTAATCTTCTAAATGATTATGTACCTATTTTATAGAAATACATTGATGTATTTCATGAGGAATTACTTGGATATCCACCAGAGCATGAAGTTGAGTTCTCTATTGATTTTATCCCTCACGAAAGACCAATACCAAAGACTCCCTATAGAGTCCATAGTTTGGAATTAGTGTATTTGAATAAACAAATAGAGGAGTTGTATTATTAAGGATTTATTCTCCCTTTTGTTTTCCCATGGGGAACCCCTGTTCTATTCAATAAGAAGAAAGATAGATCTATAAGTTTGTGCATTGATTATAGGGAAATAAATGCTATTATGATAAAGAACAAGTATTATTTACCTCACATTGATGAATTATTCAATCAAATTCATTGAGCTTAATATTTTTTAAAGATTAACCTTTAATCTACGTATCATCAATTACAATTAAATAAAGAAGACATTCTTAAGACAAAATTCTAAATGAATTATGGATAATATGAGTTTATAATAATGAAATTTGGATAAACTAATTCACAAATAGTTTTTATGGATCCAAGGAATATAGAATTCAAGGAATATCTTGATGATTTTGTTTTGGTATTCATTGATAACATTTTTTGTGTATTCTAAAATCTATAAGGGCCATGAGAATGTCTTTTTATCACTCTTGAGACTCATAGAAGAAAATAGTTATATGGTAAATTTATAATGTGTGATTTATGGATATAGGAAGTTTATCCTTTTTGACATATTGTAACCAATTATGGAATCTCTATTGATCCTATAAATATAAATGAATTTAGAGAATGTCTTGAACCAACAAACATAACTGAGATATATCATTTCATTGGTTTGGCAGATTATGATCAGCGATTCATTCAAAATGTTTTCAAATTGGATAACTGGTTGAACAAGCTAACCTTAAAGGTGTTATGTTATTATTTAGAAAAGGAATGTGAATAATTTATTGAATAATTAAATATAAGAATAAACAATGCTCTTATTTTAACTCTACTACCAGGAAATGATGGTTTTTTGATATATAGTGATGCATCGAAGAAGGGGATTGGCTATGTCATTATGAAGAATGATAAAGTTATTGAATATGAATAAATAATTTTAAAGAATCATGAACAGAACTATCCAATACATGATCTTGAGTTGGAAGATGTAATCATTTCTCTAAATATAAATATAAATTATCTATATGGTGAAATATGTGAGATATACAAAGACCATATGATCCTAAAATACATCATTTCATAGAAATATCTCATCATGATGAAAATATGATGGCTCAAAATACACAAGGATTATGATTTCTCAATACAATACCACACAGGGAAAGAAAATAAGGTATTGGATGCATTGAGAAAGAAATATCATGGAGTTATGACCAAATGAGGATTAAGAGGGAACCTCTGTTCATGGATATAGTAAAGATGGAAATGATAATTATTAGAGAATGGGATACATCACTCATTTTTCAAATGATTATGAAAACATCTTTATTAGAAAAGATAAAAATCTCTCAATCTAAGGATGATAATTTTTATATGAAAAGTAATGTTGTGAATGATGGGATGTTGAAAGACAATTTTTGTGAATATGGAATTATAAAATTTAGAAAGAAATTGTGTGTTCCATCTATAGATCATCTAAAAATAGAATTTTTGGATGATTCTCATAGATTTAATTTCTCTATACACCTAGGTAGCACCATGATGTATAAGGATTTGGGGGGAACATTTTTTATAAGATAACATGAGTGGGAAATTGTTAATTATGTGTCTATAAGTTTGGTTTGTCAACAAGTGAAGGCTGATAGACAACATACTATAGGATTCAGGAAACCTATATATATCCCTATGTGAAAATGGGTTTACATTAGTAGAGACTTTGTTACAAGACTACAAAATACTCCTAGAAATAATGATGCAATATGTGTTATTGTTGATTATCTAACTAAATATGCATATTTACTTTCTATAAGAGAAGATTTACCTCTTGAACACCTCTTGAGGCTCTATATTAATGAATTTTTAAGACTTAAAGGTGAATTTTCTTTCAATTATGTCTGATTGTGATCCCCATTTTACATCAAAAATCCAGAAGAGTCTTCAAAAGACTCTTAATATTGGGCTTCGTTTGAGCACCGCCTACTATCCTCAAACTGATAGAAAATAAAAAATGACTATTAAAACATTCGAATACATGTTGATGTCATGATCACTTGACTTTCAAGATATATGGGATCAATATTTACCTTTGGTCAAGTTTGTCTATAATAATTGCTTCCATTCATGTTCTCAAATGGTGTTGTATGAAGAATTATATGTCAAGAGATGTCGCACTCCAAATTTTTGGGATGAATTTGGTTAAAGGAAAATTATAGGCCCAAAACATATTTAGGATAAAATGATAATGGTAAATAATATTCCTGATCATATTAAATCATCTCAAATTATACAAAAGAGTTATCCAGAAAATTGATCGAAATATTTGAAATCGCAAGTAGGAGATAATGTTTTCTTGAAAGTATCTCCATGGAAGGGTGGCATAAGGTTTGGTAAGAAGATAAAACTAATCCCCAGGTACATTGTAACCTTTGAAATTCTAGAAATAATTAGACCTATGTATTATCATTTTGATATTCCACCAATTCTCTCTAAATTATATGTTGAGTTCCAAATATCATTGTTAAGGAAATACATGTTCAACCCACTACATGTTCTCACCTATGAAGATATAAAATTGTAACATGATCTATCTTACTGCAAAAATCATATCTAGATTATTTATATCAGAGATAAAATATATAGGAATAAAAATAATTTAATGTTAAAGGCACTTTAGAGAAATCATAAAATGGATGAAGAAATGTGGGAATCATAGGATATTATAGATAAGAACCACCCTCATTTGTTGAGATGGTAATATCCATGAAAATTTTGAGCATGAGATTTTTATAGGAGGGAATAATGTATCACCCAAGCATAAATTATAATGATTAGACATTCTATTTTTATAAATCTATAATATAATTCATATTTTAAAATTTCATGGTAAAAAAATTCTAATTTTATAGGATGAATACTGATTTTGAGCTTACTTGGTCAAGATAAGCCTAGAATGAATTTTTTTCCTTATAAATAAGATTTTATGATTAAAAAAGGTAGTATTTAACCAATACAACATTTTTTTATATTAATGTTTAATAATATTTATAATTAATAATTTATTCACTGATAAATATAAGATCATTTGAAGGTAAAAATAAGTATTTTTCTGAAAATGTTGTTTATTTAAGAATGCATAATGCATATAAATTTCAATTAATCAAAATAATATTTAATGATGAATGATTTAAATTAAAATTTTAGATTATATAAATTACTATAATAATTTAAATCTATCTAATGATAATTATTATTCGTATAGTTAATATAATATTATTTATACTTGAAAAATACATTTCTTGAAAAATCGTTTTTCGACACGATTTGCAGGTTTTGAAACTAAATTATACAACTTGTGTGAATTTAATTTAATAAAATGGATTAAATATTTTTAATCCGTATAATTAATATTATTTAATATTTTTATCTTAATATTTTTCCATAATGATCAGAAAAAACAATAAAAATTAATTAATGTGGTTAAGGTTGAAATGAGGTTTTGTGTGTTACATGCCCTCGGGTTAAAATTAATTTTACACACAAATAGAATTTTTATTTGATAAATTGGAATTAATATTTATAATCATTAGTTAAAAATTATATATTTAAGATAATTTTATTTTAGGCTTAAATTATTAATTACATAGTTTAAAAACTAATTAACATAGTGAAAACTAAAATGGTAAAATAAGTAAACTTAGAGAATAAAGGAATAACATGTTTAAAACATATTTATTTTATCTAGTGTGTGTGTGGATAAAACTTAAATTAAATAAAATCCATTTTTTATCAATTTTTGAGGCACTTTTGGTGATAATAATAACTTATTATTGAACAATTTTGGGTATTTTAAAAAACGCCACTCTTCCTCAATTATAAAAGGGTCGTCCCTCCCGTCACTTATTCAAACCAATAAAGAAATTTGGATAATAAAACCTACCAAAATATATCCTTTTAATCCTTATACAAATTATAAATCTACTATTCTTTCTAAAGTACAAATCCTAGGGTCTTTAAGAAGAGATCCAAAGGAGGGTTTTCAAAGAGAAGCTAATCGTCTTAACGAAGCCCTTTCATTTTCTTTCTTCTTTTACAACCATTACTTATTTTTTAAAACTTATGATATAATAACACCATTATATTCTATATAATGTGATATTATTATATTGTTGGAATAATATTTCTCTATATCCTTCTTCATCAAATGGGAAACAAAGTCATTGCTCGTGTGTATGGGGGCTATCGCCTTACGAACAGATTTAATTTTTTTATATCACCGAGTCACATGGAAAGTCATAATGATGGAAGTAATTAATATTTATAATAAATATAAAATGATCATAATTATGTTAAATTAATATATCATCCACTTCCTTACTCTTTCACTCATTAATGGAATTATATTGTCACTCGTGTGTACATACAACCTACCGTCTCCACGAAGTGATGCAATTCATTTTCCATGAACAAACTTCAATAATGGTTATAAAAAGGTATATAATTAAAAAATATGATATATATGAAATTAATAAAATTATATATATGATGGATCTATATACCATACACAAGAACTATAACATTCATGATAAATATGCATGAGAAGACTCGATAATTAACTCCCGAAACAAGGGTAAAAATTAAATATCATTAATGAACATGTGATAACATGTTATAAAAGGATCATATATGATATTATAAATATTAATATGGTTCTATTATAAATTAATAACATTTTTAAAACCATTATACATGTTTTAAATAATGTTCAACTAAAGGGAAGCATGAGGTAAGGGATTTCATCTCAAATTATATTTCTTTGATACATATATATTAATATGAGTCTATTCACTTTTATATGGTGTATATATCACCCATTTGATGTGTTTAACATGAATAAATATTCATTAATGATGATTAATGTTTCAATTCAGGTTTATTATTTTAATTTATTACAATTTAAAATTTACTAAAGAGTTTAATCTATTTTATGATCTCACTTTCTTTTAGGATTTATTTTACATTCATTGAAGGAATATTAACATTTATCCTTTATAAGATCCAATAATTTTTTTATAAATAGTATTATTAATTTATTTCCATATATTCTTCAAAATTTTTCTTTATTTGGTACTTTATTCAAGAAAAGAAATATTAAAAATAAAAAATTATTTTATTTCCCTTTTAATGAGATATATTTTACTTCCATGGCCACATTTTCCAAAATTATTTTACAAAAGTCCTTTTATTTACTCAAATGATTTATTAAGGAAATTTTATGGGATAATTGATAATTAAAAATGGTTTTAAATAAGTATTTTTTATTTTTTCTAAAGGAATGTTTTCAATAAAATGTCAAAAGGAATGCTTTTAAACGTATACGATGATAACAGAATTCCCCGCCACCGTAACCGTTTTATAAAATTTATATTATTCTATAATTTATCAATTATTTTAATAAAAAAACACTTTTATGAAATAATATTTTAATATTTCACTTAAGTTCTAATTATTCTTCCAAAGAATATGATTTTATTTCAAAAACCTATATTCTGGATAAACAGATGGTCACCTCTCATCTCATGATTAATTTTGTGATTGTATAATTTCTCTTGATAAAATCACCTTTTACTGATCATTTTTAATTGGATATTACATTATATTAAATATCCATATTAATTTTTTCATGGATTTTATGGGTTGAAAACCCATTAGGTATAGATACTGGAGCAACACTATAGAAGTACTGTAGCAGAATTATAGTGGCGACGACACTGTAGAAAGTATTATAGCATCCCATGTACAATAATAGAACTAATCATCGATGGGAATTTGGGTAAAATATTTGGTCCTATATGACATGTAATGGGATTTTGGTCCTACCAGGACTATGATCCATGTAATGGGCTTCATGAACACTGGGCCTATGGGCCATGTATTGAATAAATAAGGCTTGATGGATAGACTATCCCCTAGGGGTTATGGCCTACCTTTCCAGCCTCTGTTCGAGGTGTGTATGTGTTTAAATGTAATTGTACCCCCAAACACATAATATATATATAATTGGGGAAATATTAATAAATTTTTACGCTTTACTCAATATGAATATTTTTTGATAAGATATATTGTTCATGTATTAAATAGATTATTTGATATAATAGGGATGATTTGGACATGAAGTGATGGGTGGGGATTGAAATTATATATCCCATCGATGCATCAGTAGGTCTCATGAGACAAATCAGTTGTCCTAATTAATTTTTTTACCCATAATTTTAAAATGTATTGTTAAACGTACTGACAATATATATCATGATTTCTATGATCAAGATATCCAATATTAATAATTTAATTCATTAATAAATTATTTATTATTATACATGTTATTATTGTATTGATATTATCCATGGATGAATTTTGTGCTCAATTTTTTGTTTAAATGTTATGTGTTTTAAGTTATTTACCTTGCCATAATAATTATTCATCATCTAATCATGATAGTCAAGTTATTAATTAAATAGAATGTGTTTTTATTTATTTACATTTCCATATTGATTATGCCTTATTGATTCGTGATAGCTTCCACCGTACAACTCATACTGATCATTTGAGATCACCCTTATTTTTTCCCTTTTACTAGGATATGAATAAGAATTATTTGAATGTGTTTAAATATGATGAATTTTTTCCATTAAATTTTTTTATATCTTATCCCCAATGTAAAATAGGTATTGTGTATGTATATATCACTACAAGGATATTAAACTGAAAACTCATTTGGGATTTTAAACCTTGTTTATACACTAATATATTAGTGTAGAACACCAGTTTTGGGCTACTGTTGTTGGGGTTATTGCACCAATATTGACCTGAAATTGGCTAGACGGGTCGGGTAGGGGCTATCCCATTCCAGCCTAGGTTGGGCCGACCTGACTTCGACATAGGTTGTCCATAAGGGGGTGCTCGAGGGATAAGCATGGAGGGATAGCTAGATATAGGGGTGATGCCTAGTAGAAGTTCAGTAGGGAAAACCCAAATTTGTGGGATCTAGGTTGGCTAATGAAGATCTTGGCTGGTGGGGTTGGGCTGAGCCATGTCGTGGTCAGGGATGACAGGGGGAACAACAACTGTGGTGTGTGAGCTAGCGACCAAGATGACCAAATGCAGAAGGGATCATGGGAAACTGGTGGTGGATTTGGGATAGAATTGGGGAGGCCAACTATGAAAACACAATAAGGTAGATGATCGAGATGGCGCATGTGGGGGATGGGGTGATGCAGTGGTGTCACATGTAGCTAAGGGTGTGGGTATGCGATGGTGTTCCTCCTTTGTCCAAAAGGGGATTTTTAATATTTTATTATTATTATTATTATTATTGTTGTTGTTGTTGTTTTTGTTGTTATTATTTTTAATGACAAACCAGATGAAACCCCAAACCATTTTTTTTGAAGTCTTCCCCAGTTTTCAGCCCCTCCCCCTTTTCCTATTTTATTCTTTTTTTAAATCTAAGCCCAATTAGGCTTTTAGAATTTATTTAATTTTTTAAATTAAAATTTCCCCAATATTGTGGAAAAGTAGTGTAGTTATAAAATATTATTCTATCCATGTGATACCTACCATAGTTCATAGGTCCACTAGAAAACACTACTCGACAACTTTAAAATACACACACACACACATTTTCTTTAAAAATTAATAACACAATTGATGACCATCTGATTTTTGATATTTGAATGGACATATATCAGCCATAAATTATTATATTATATCAATATCTATGAAGTTGAGACCGTTTTGATGTCCTCTACATGAATTTATAACAAATTTAATTTTTTATTTGATTAAATTTCTATACGATCACTATGATACCAATTGAAGGTACCGGGGCATGCAACAAAAGTAGATGGGTAACAGAATTAAAAAAAATTAGTGTCAAATGGCTTAAGTATATTGTCTCCAGTGATGCATAACTATGTACAATTTTACAAGAACCCATGTATTTCAAGCACTAAAATAAACAAAAAGAATACCTCATCTATTTTGAATATGTGTTCAACACATGTTCATCGTATGTAGCCATTAATCAAAGGAAATGAAGTCAGATCTCTATAGACCATCCAGACATACTTCAAAAGTCTATGGGAACATCATTTTCAAATTCTGGGTGCTATCATAGAGATTTGATAATGCCTTTGATGCCCCAATGTTGAATGTATCAACATTAATTCGATGTGTGAAGAATATCTTAGTCCAATTGATTGGATTGAGATTTTATCTCTCAAGGAATTAGGATAGAGGATAAATATACTCTTAAATCATGTGATGAATAGTGACTCTCATGAGATCCTCCTCTTCTTTATATAGTGAGGTGAAAAATACGTAGAAATGGCTCCCCGACCCCCAAATATTCATTACCTACTAAATAAACCATAAATGACATGTTATGAAAAACTAACTAAGTTAAAAAATTCATTTATATTTTTAACACTTACCTATAATATAATAAATATATTAAGTGGTAAAATAGATCCATTAACTTGACTCACCATTCCCGCAAATATTAAACAAACATTGAATATTAAATTAATATTTGTTCACAAAATATTTTCCATGTATTTACCTTAATAGTTGTAAATAATTAAATAGATAAATTCAATACTAATTATTTTTAACTCAAATAATAAGAATTTATTTATTTTATAGAGATTGTATGTTCTCAAAACATCCCCAGACCCCAATGGTGGGGCCCACCATGTCCTGAACTTCTATTCATAAGAATACAAATGACTTATGAATATTCTAAGTGTGTGATCTTCTAGGACTTTATATCGATAAGAGTGAATACTATTCACAAACTAGTAGTGGAGTCCAACAACACATCAAGGGTCCTAAATAGATAAGGAAATGTTATAGAAATGAAAACCTTTCCTACAAACACATTCCATCTAATATAATTTCTTTGTCTCACAATATCTCATAAAGTAGAAAACACACTTTGTGTCATCATACATTCTTGATTTATTTTTCATTAACCTAACGAGATGGACATACCTTCTTCTACCCTGGCCATGGATTTAGTGAAGGTACTACCATCATGATCAACAAGGATTGAGATATCACTTTCTTTCAGAAGTAGAAAATTTTATTTTTTTTATTAAACAAATGTAAAACCAATAAATATGAACCCAATGAAAGCTACCTCGTTATGAAATCAATTCCATAGTTTTCCTTACATCAATGTATGTGATCAAATAGTATAAACAAATAATAATTTCAATCCATGATATCATTACATGTGTTCACATATAAGAATTACCAATGACATCTGAAACATATCATGTTCCTATTGGAATGTTAGTCCTCGTGATCTCATCTACTAAAGATCACTATGTGTGAACATTATGAGAAGAAGTCTCAATGCTTATGATCCCCCATTACATGATAGTCATATATCATTTACGTCTAGTTAGTATGATATATCTAGACCATAGGATATATTTTTAAAATTAATTTTATATTATCTTGATGTTCTCATTATATCCTTAGAACTTATATAACCTTTTAATATGACAAATAATATTTGGACATGAACATGAAAAATAGAGGATTCAAAAATATCATCACTATCATGGTAAGTGTAAATCATACACAATTCATTGTATACATGATATGATAATTGAAAAGTACCATTAAATTTGGGTCTATGTAACCCACTATTACAACACTGAGTTATTCTTTAAGTCCAAAAAATCTCATTGGAAGAATTCATTAAATTTGAATGGGATATATTTAGCTACAGGTGTGTCATTGTTTAAGGTATTTGAGAAAATCCTTTCAAAAATAAATAGTAGACCTTTTGTGGCCAAGGAATTTTTTTATTCCTTTCACAGTAGTTGGTTTTATTAACTCTTTATTGACCTGGATGTTTTCTAAATTAACCTCTATGACTTGTTTTTAAATATTATGATTGACTATTATGCCTCTTTTCACTAAAAAGTGAAATTCCTCTGAATTTAATAAAATACACTTCGCTTCACACCAATGTGGAATGAGGTCTAAGTTATTTAAATAAAAATTGAAATATCATCCATAAACATAGAATTTATCCACGAAAATTTCCAGAAACTCTTCTACTATATCATGAAAAATATGTGTCATGCACCTTTAGGATGTTTCCAAATGAATAACACATTCCAAAATAAATCCTCCAATAGGTTAAGGTTTCATACAGACATGTAAATTTTGTTTTTGATTGATCATTTAGGTTTAAATGGATTTTATTATAACCCAAATATCCATACAAGAAATAGTATAATTCATGCAAAGATAATCTCTCCGACACCTGATCCATAAACAGTAAGAGGAAATGATCTTTTTTGTATGGTTGTATTATGATTTCTGTAATAAAAACAAACTCTATATATAGTAATCATCTGTATTGGTAAAAATTAATCTTCATTGTTCTTTACAACTATTAATCCACCCTTTTTTGTAAATACTTGAATCTATATCACTCTGTCACTACCAGAGATAGAGAAAACAATTCTAGTGTCAAGTAGATTTAAAACCTCTTTCTTGACCACCTCTTTCATGGGTGGGGTGAGTCATTTTTAGGGATGTCTTATTGTCTTTGATACATTTTCCAATAAAATATTATGAGTGAAAATTCTAGGGTTGATTCCCTTGATATTAACTACACTCCAAGCTATCAAGTTCTTCTACCACTTTAGGAATTCCAATAATTGTTCCTATTATTCTATTAATAGTTTAGAGATTATGATGACTATAAGTGTGTCTTTATTTTCTATAAATGAATAATTAATAACATTTGGTAGAGGAATCAACTCCAATGTTGATGGTTTTTTTTTGAGGGTGTGAATTATAGGAAAGAGTCTCTAGTCATAGGTTCGACATATCACAACTCCTCATAATTACTATTATACTCTCATCATGGAACAAGATATACTCTTGGATATTACCTATATCAAACCATACTTTTCATAGATAAATATTACATCTTAATAGATGAATATTCATTATATAACATAATGATCCTTGCCATAATAATATAATACTTGTATATTTGGAAACTTTGATACATAAAAAAATCATTCATAATTGAAATACATCATCTCCCACTAAGTTCATCAAAACTAAAACCCTTCTTAGACATATCATACAAAATACCTTTCTTCATAACCTTAGGAAAGAAAACATAATAAAGGGTGAGATCAGATGTGAAGTAAGGGTACACAAGGGAGATATAAAAATAACATTGGTATAAGGCAATGAGAACATTAGAATAAAATTTTAAAACCATACCATGTATATCAAAGATCATAAACATTATTCATGGCATAAATATTTATAGTTCATATTAAATTAATTACAAATAAATCAAATGACATGATCAATGAGAGCATAACATTGGCATACGAAATAGAATTTTGGCAGACACATAAGCATAGAAAATTATTTCCTTAGTAGTCAAGGATCATTTCCAAGACTATCATAGTAGAATGGGTTAACTCCCCAGACTATCATAGTAGTTAAGGTTTACTCACAAGACTATCATAATGGACAGAGTCCCTTACTAAACTCAGTTCACTCCACATTCCATTCCTATTTATCTCATAAGATATAAATATTTACCCAATGAATTGGAGGGATATATAATTACAGGTTCACCCATCACATAATGAATATCATATATATGTGTTACAAAATATTATAAAACATTTATAATATTAAAAACCATTAAAATGAAATGGGTTTAATAATCATTTCATCATATCATAAACCATGGAAAAGAAATGGGTTTCATAAACATTTAATCTTTTCATCATAGCGTAACCCATGGAAAAAAATGTGTTTCATAAACATATTTTCATCATGATCATAAACCATCCAAAGAAAGAATAAGGATGGTATCATAGAATCATATCCCCAGTAAATATTGGAAAACATAAAATGATGTCATCTTAGATGGAAAATAATTTTGAAAGAACACTTGGAGTATTTCTTAAGGAAGATATCCATTTTCTCTTTAAAATAACTTATTTAAAATTTAAAAGTATAAAAAATATCAAGGAATTTTTTATTTGAAATGAAAATTTAAAAATTTTAAATTGAGATTCAAATCATTGAGTGTTTATGATGGTGGGAAATTTCATTCATGCCGTTTATGTTAAAACAAAGATTTCTTTCACATTTTTTGGTAAAAAGTCAAAAGTAAATTATCAAAAAATTATTAGAATATTTATTTAAACCATTTTTTTTAAATTAAAACATGAATAAAAATTATTTTAAACATTCATATATAAATATTAAAACTTTATTTAAAACATTTTTAGAAAACATGGATATAGAAGAAAAAGGATTTTTGATTGAAGAAAGAATTAATGTCATTTTTACTAAAACATTATTTGAGTTTATTGAGTGATTAAAATGAGGAAAATGAATGAAAAACATTTATTATCTATAAAAAGTAGATTAAAATTAATTTAATGAGTTTCTTGAGAGGTATATAGTAATATTTCATCATCATAAACTTAACTACAAACAATCTCATTAAACAATGAGATTGTAATGTAAATACATACCACTTTGGTAACTTTTGCAACATAAGACCCATCAAATAAATAAATTCATATGAATATGTAATATAATAATCATCAAAAAATACATTCATGGTCTGAATATACACCACATAAAACAAACTAGTGGTGGATAAGGCATGTGTCTCACAGAAAAAAAGTAAGATAAGAATCAATTACCTCAAATCTCGAATTTCTTCATACATGTTAAAACATGATGTATAATAATATATATTTATTATAAATATAGTAAAAACCATAATAATATATATCATACCATAATTTATTTACTTATAACATTTTACCACCCATTTATTAACAATTCTTTATTAAAATCACTGTTTTGGGTGATAACAGATTCATTTTTCATGTATGTTTTGGTTCGGTAGTTTTTGTCCTTATAATTTGATTATGGTTACATAATATAAATAATTTTAATCATGATATAAATATTATATACATTCATTATTTACATATTTATAGTCATCCATAGAAGTTAGATATAGATAAAATAATTACACTATTCATGGAGACAATATGTCGTACATACACATGAATGATGTTTCTATTTTTTCAACGAATAGAATAAAATATAGGTATAAAAAATTCAAATTTAAATAATAATTTTTATATCATATATATCATATGTATTCATTAAATATTTCCCTATTACCTTCCATGTAAATATAAAATGAAAAACGTATCACATCGCTTCATAGAAGTGGTAGTCCGTACGTATGCATGAGCAACATTATCATTTTTCAATAGATTTGAAGATTAGAAGGTAGATGTGATATTATAATTTAATAATTATAATTATGTAATAAATATAAAAAATATAATTTAAATCTATCATTATATCTAGCATCGATAGGTAGTGATGGAAAACAAATTACGTTAGTTCATGAGGTGGTAGTCCACCGTACACATGATCAATGGTTATGTTTCCCATTTTATGGAAGATGAGATGTTTTTAGGTTATGGAATTAATATAATAACATATCAGTATATGGTATATAATTATGTTATTATATAATAATGTTTCAATAAGATTTTAAGGATGTGGAAGAAGAAATAAAAAAAAACATTTAGTTAAGAACGATACCTCTTCTTTAGAAAACCAATTTAGATTAGCATAAAAAAATTTTTAGAAGGATTTTATAATCAAAAAAAGTCATATAGGAAATTTCTTGGGATGTAAGGAATTATTTTTTCATTGATTTTTAGAAAAAGGCCTTTGAAGTTTGAATAAGAGAGGAGATGAGGTTCTCTTTTATAAGTGAGGGGAGGGGCATGTTTGGAATTTCATAAAGTATTAAATTAATGTAAATTAACTATCATATTAAAATGGATAAAACTTGAGGGGATTATAGGAAAAACATATGGTGAGTATAAATCCTCTAATCCAATAAAAATTGGACAATTTCAGGTGATTTTTGACCCATTTCGTTTTTTTGTTTTATCCCATTTTAACCATTTTTAAAAATTACAATGGTAATAAGGTTTATTACTCTTTAGGGGACAATAAAAATAAAATAAAAGGAAAACAACCCATAAATGGAACATTATTAAAATTATAAATCATTTCTAATTCACTTGGCCAAATTTAATATTATTAGGAAATTTAAATCATTTAATAAAAAATTATTTACTATAAAATATCATTAATGTCAATTTTGACACTATTCATTTAATTTGACTTTAAAATTATAAATAAAAATATGGAATTAAATTAAATACCTCAAAAATCCATAAAATGTTATAAGTTTATAAAAAAATTCTATAATGAAATAATTTATTCAATTTTTTACTGTTAATATTTTTAGGATCATTTCTTTTGTTTTCTTTCTTATTAAATAATTATCGTGTCGGCATTGTGTAAGCATTTAAGATAATTAATTAATTATTAAAAATTAAAAATAAATTATCAACCTGAAATTAATGTAATTATTCTAAAAATAAATATTTATATTAATCCAAAACTTGATAGTATTCCTTTATAGACATGTAAGAGATATTTAAAAGGAATAGAGTGATCTTTTGTCATTTTCTTTACTTAAATTATTATATAGGTCGTAATCATGGCCATATAGCTCCAAAATGAAACATTTATCGGAATTATATAATATAGGTTATAAATATGGAAATTATATATAAATCAAACAAGTTTTTAGGTTATTATAACCCTTATCTATTTAGTTTAACCCCTAGTAAACCTACTCTACCATTAACCATGGTAACATATTTTTATTATTTTTACTATTCATTATGAAAAAATAAATTTGAAATATTTATATAATATTAATTATATTTATTCCAAATAATTAAAAAAATTAAATTAAATTCATATATGTGGCAGAAATTAATTTAAAATTAAACCTACAGAGTGACAAAAAAAAGTTTTCCAAAAAATGCATTTTTCAAAGAAAAGATTATTTTACATTAGCTATATGACTAGTAATCTTAATTATATGAATTTAAATTAGTATATATATATATATATATAATATAACTTTTATTTAAACCATTCCTCATTAGGTGTTATTTTAATTAATTAAAATTGATAAACTATATGCAATTAAAAAGAGTTTTTAGAAAACTATGTTTTAAGACTAAAAATAAACTGATACCAAAATCATGAAAATTATTGATTAAAAATAATTTAATTAGTTAAAATGGTTAATATTTATATTTAATACCAAATCCAAAATATAAAGGTAATTTTAAATTATTATTTTTTAATTAAAATAAATGATAATATTTGAAAAATTGGTAATTTTCAATATTCACGGAAAAATCAATCATTTCAAAAAAAATCACAAAATTTACCCCGAAGTTAATTTTGATATGTTGATTTTAAAAATTATTTTCATTTTATAAAATTAAAATTCTATAAGTTCTATAAATTAATTATAATTTGTTTTCATAAACAACAATAAAAATAATTTTTGAAGAAAACAAGTTTTTAAAGAATAAAATGTACTCATAACTGAGTTCTTATTACCTAAGAATTTATCAATAAATTCATATTGAATAAGATATTTATATAAATATTTCATAAATCATTTAATTATATTAATACCCACCAATTTTATAACTAGTTTATAATGATCATATTTAAATGATAATATTTGATGGTTCATTTATGCTCGATGTGGTATGTCATATACACTATAGAACATATTTTTATTTTTAAAAATATATAGGTGTTACTCTAGAGATATCATGTATTCTTATTTTTCTTTTTTGTAACTTTTTTTACATTATATTATTTAGAGTTTCTTACTCACCATATAAAAAAATGGATTGACATTCAAGCAGATTTTTACCTCACTTAGCTGCTTTATCAAATAAAAAACAACTTGCTCATTACTTAATTGGAAGATAGGTCTCCCTTATTTTACATCAATTAAATCTTTACTTATCGTGATAAATGGTCACCCTAATATTATGGGGACATCACATTCTTCATCCATGTCTTGGATGAGAAATTCAACTGGGAAAATAAACTTACCGACCTTAACTAACACATCTTCAAGGTCTCTAAGAGGATACTTAATTTATCTATTAGAAAGTGGAAATGACACTCTTTTCTTATTAATCCCCTCAAGTCCTAATTTTTTAATTATTCTCATAAGCATTAAATTAGTTCTTTCACTAAAATCACATAATTATTTCCTAAAATCGCATGTGCCAATGGTGCATGGGATTGTAAAACTTCAAGTGTCTCTCATATTTGGTGGAAGTTTTCATTGAACAAACACAAAGAATTCTTCATTTAGGGAGATTACAACCAAGTATTCCATTTGTTTTCTTATTGGATAGTAACTACTTTCAAAATTTGACATATATTGATATATAATAAATGACCTCTACAAATGGTATATTAATGTGAATTAGTTTAAACATATCCAAAAATTTATTATATTGGCCCTCCATAATCCCTTGTCACAACCTCTCTAGGAATGAAAGAGGTGGTATGTATGGTGCATTCACTATATAATTTTTTTTCTATTGTTATTTTCTTCTATGGTAATTCACTACTAGAAAGATGATCTTTCCTAACACTTCTATACCAACGGTTTGTAAAAACCGTTGGTATAGCTACCATTTCCCAACGGTTCACCAAAACCGTTGGGAAAGCCTTAGATTTCCCCACCGTTCCCAACGGTTTTGGTGAACCGTTGGGAAAGGGTCACTCTTTCCCAACGGTTAACCAAAACCATTGGGAAGGGTGTGTTTTGAGCCTCTTTCCCAATGGTTCACCAAAACCGTTGGGAAAGAGTGACCTTTCCCAACGGTTTACAAAAACCATTGGGAAAGGGTGTGTTTTGAGCCTCTTTCCCAACGGTTTTGGTGAATCGTTGGGAAAGAGTGACCTTTCCCAACGGTTTTGGTGAACCGTTGGGAAAAAACAGCCAAAAAACCAGCCTTCGGTGTAAATAACTCAACCCACCCCTAACCTATCCCAACGGTTTTGAAAACCATTGGGATAGGGCTATCCCAACGGTTTTAAAAACCGTTGGGATAGGTTATTTAATTTTTTTCCATCCCTACTAACCGAGAAAATTATATAAATCAAAATTTTAAATAATTATGATAATACATATATATATTTATGAAATTATGTTTAAAAAAGTGATGTTAGCTTAGTGGTTAAGTCGTTCGATTATAAACGAGGGGTCCTAGGATCAAATCCCAGTGGATGTTTTATTTTTGGAATTTATATACCAACGGTTCCATTACCGTTGGTATAGATTTCATATTACCTATACCAATAGTTTCCAAAACCGTTGGTATAGGTCTATACCAACGGTTTTTGAAAAACCGTTGGTATAGACCTATCCCAACTGCTTACTTGGCTACGGTTCTCCAAACCGTTGGTATAGGCTATACCAACGGTTTGGAGGCCTATACCAACGGTTCCAAACCGTTGGTAAAGGTTAGTTTTCCAGTAGTGATTGAGTTTTTTATCCTTCAATTACATCTTATTTAAGATTTTTGTTGTTGTTATTTTTCTTGGTGTATTTATTAATTATTATAATTTTCAACTATTGCTTCATTTTTCTTAGGTTCATCTTTTTCTTTTTCACTATATCAATATGGATGTTGCACACTCTACTCTAATTCAATTATTTGGAATAAAACATTATACTCCTCTCATTATTGAGTCCTTGTACTACTAGGTAGCGTAGTTGACATTCGATCTGAAAGAGTTTGAGAAATTTGACAAAATTGATGTTCTTGTTTGAGGAGATATTCTCATTGACTCTCAATTTAAGTTTCTTACATAGTATTATACTGATATTCCTTTTGAACAAATGTAGTGAGAATCAACATTGACTGAATATCTAGCCTCATTCCCAACTCAAACCTTTGATCCTTTAGGTACTCATTAGTGAAAAGATATAGTTCCACATATACCAGCTCAACAAAATGGGTGGAATAGTCCAAAATGGTACACTCTCCCTTGTCCAAGGTAAAAAAATCATAGATCTTAGCCACACATAATGTGTCAAGATAAAAAAAATTAATTGAAGATTTTATTGAAAGAATACTAGGTAAGATCCTCGTGCAACTTAGTTTTTACAATAGACTCCCAACATATCCTTCTCAATCCTTCAAGCATATATGTGGAAAAACCCACCTTATATTCCTCACGAGGATTCAAAAATTTTAAGCTCCTCTCAATCTTCTCAAGACACTCTTCAGATTATTATGTTTTAGAGTTGGTGTCCTAGAACCAACTACTTTTTTACTTTATTCATTAATAAATACCTTATCACATCTTGATTGTTCTTTTTCATGATGATGCATGTGATAATGTCCTAAGGATAGTTGTTTCATTAAGGGGTCACAACGGATCCCTACTATGATGAGAACCCGGAAGTGCCATAACACTGTTCTTGAATATATATTCTATGTTCGGATGATGTTATTTGAGAGACACAAATAATACAGGCCCTTAGGGGTGAGGACTCATAAAACATTGATGCACCTTCTCATGGTGTGCACACTTGGTAATATCCCGGAGGATATTATGAGAATGAGACCCCACAGTAGGAAATCCATATTTCATAGTGTCATTGGATGTTCCTATCTTTAGATGTGTGTATTGGTCCTTAAAATTTAAGATTATTATTAATGGGTATTACAACTCATGCATATAGATGTATTAATGAAAATCGCGACAACACATTGTTCGCAGCGAGGTAGGATAAGTTGGGTGCGTCACGAGTGATACTTCATTAATGAGATAAAGGATTTGTCCCTTCTGGTCCATAACGGAATTAGATATCTCAGTCCCTTTGATGGAATTGATATAGCCTAAATAAATCCATGGCCATTGTAAGGAATGAGCGAGTTCAATTCCGGAAAGTCAGAGAAAGAATAATCGAGCACATGGGTTGATGGCACTAGCATGAAACCCACTTGATTAGAGATGTTAAGAAAAAGGATTATATTACATGGTAAGAATTCGTTGTAGGTGGAACGTCATTTCAGAATTAACTTATTTCTCCACAGGTGCCTTGTAATGTTTCTAGATGCTAACCTTGTTCTTTAGGCAGGCTCCACCTAATGCCACTAAGAAAGAGGCCTAGAGGGTCAAACACTAAGTGTGTCGAAGTATATAAGTAAAATATTAATTTAACAAGTTAAATAAAGGTTATTCTTGATTTTGGTTTAATAATTATTTAAGGATGTATAATCTAATTTATTTCAACACTAGTTATTCGAGAGAATATATTGTGGGAGAAATAATATATTTATTAGCGAGTAATGTAGTGATATTTATTTTAGAAATATATAGCCATTATTCAAGGTCTAATAAATGTGGTGGAGTAAATAAAGAAAAATGGAAAAATAAAAGCACACGCTGTGTATATTAAATATACACACAGGGTATTAATTCTAGGAATTTATGAGAAATAAAATTATTTATTTAATTAAATAATATTAGGTGTAATTCACTAGGTGCATTTAAAGTTATAATAATAGTCAACTGTTATTATTAGACATGGGGTATTACTAAGAATTAAATGAAATGAATAAATGATTTTAAGTAATTAATTCATTTTATTAATCTATGTAATTAAAATCCCAATTATAGCCTAGCTATTTTTTTGGTTGTGCACAATGGATCCAAGAACGCTCTCAAATTTCAAGAGAGAGATCCTCGTCCACTGGATTAAGGAGATCGAAGGCAGACATCGCAAGCGAAAGCTCTTCGGCACGAGCACCCAGAGATCCCTTTGGAGACATCCAGAGATATATGGAGAACGTGTGGATCACTACTAGAAGAATCCTACACTTGGATTCTATGATGCAATGACAAATCACATCAGATCATGACCAAAAACATCAATGAAGAGAGAATTTCATCAAGGTAATTCATTTCAATTAATTAAATTAATTATAACCAACATATGATGATCCTATCTATGGTTCCGGGACTCCCATAATTCTTTTTCTTTCTTCGTTCTATTCCAAAGATCTGGTATTTTATTATCATGACATATCTCAGATTGATCGTTGTTAACGCTAAAATTAATGTTGGGTACACCCACCAACGTGCTTCCGCTATGCCCAGAACCTACACTATGGTCCTTTTTCACTATGTAAGGAAGGTGGATTCAACTTCATAAATTTTGAGATGTGATCCACTTCTCATCCTAGGTTCCCGACACCTTCTTAACCTAGACTGTGAACAATGCATATTACTACTTCTACCAAAAATTGGTCCACTGGAGGGTTTTTCTGTGGAACCTATCTCACAACTTCCTTTATAATATTTGGAAGATATATTCTTGGATGAATTTTCTAACAATTACAAGACAAAAACAAATCATTCACAAGAATATTATAAAATCATAGGACCAACATTAAGTATTGATATCAAATATTTAAAACATTAAAAATTTAAATTAATTAATAGCTCTTTAAACAAGGATGAAACCTTAGCAAAAATAACATGTCTAATTAGATAAATTTACCATATAGTTCATTCAAATGAAATTAAACACCAAGTCTCCAACCTAGTAAAACTTTTCCAACCATCCATTGTAACATGAGTTAAAACATGGAAGTAAGATGGTTAGGAACCCTCCCACACTTACCACCCAAATTAATAAGTTCATAACTCATATATTACCAATTTAAAGAACCAAAAAAAGGCAATTTTAATACGCTTCAAGTTGAGAAACCTCCCTAGGATACTAATCTACAATGAACCAACTCAGGTCAACCAAACCATTCACTAGAATCGACCATCACTTGGTGAGGTATAACAAAGATAATAGAAACCGCTCTTGAATATAACCAAACAATACATACATCTATAGTGTGATGAAAAATAAATAGATATAACAAGATCTATACAATCCAAACCAAATAGGATAGACTAGAAAAGTATTTCAATAAGAAATCAATAAGTCTCCATGTGACCAATCATCACTTCTAAACAATACCTCTAAAAAGGAAACCAATGATAAAAGAACTTGGTATGATACATAATGACCTTCCATTTCCCTAATTCCTTAAAAACAATGTCTCAAATTTCATAATGGAAAAAGTGGGGTGTGAGGAAAAATAAAAGTGTGATACCACAAAATAATCTATACGAGTTCTAATATAAAGAATGTACAATTTATAACTTTGGAAAAATATATTTAATAAATATTTTTCATAAATAAAACCATTTGTAAACATTTCCTTTAGTTTTTATAAATGCATAACATATTAAACAAACATGAATATATCAAGTATAAAATAAAAATATATGAATTAAATATGTGAGAAAATATACATGACGAAAACCATATTGTTATAAAATAGGTATAAAATAAAAAGAACACCATTTGGGATCTAGAATATTAGAATATATACTAGAAAAACTGATATCGAGTCATTTGACAGTCTGTTGATATCACAAAAGTAACACCTAGTAGTTCCGCACACACCAGGGTCACCTACATTTGTTTCCAAATGCACCCAAGGTTCCCAATGTTCCATGTTTGTTAAAAAACCATTTCCAAAACCATTATCACATTTATTAGACCCTTTTTACATCAAAGTAAATAATTTTCAAAAAAACATATAGAAATCAAAGAATTACAAACACTTGAATTGATCTACCTACATCAAGAATGATGGAACCCTATCCAGCTTTGACAAAGAAGATAAAAAAACCATAGGTTAGATTTTTAAAGACAAGGTATGACTAGAAAATGAAAATTATCGACAGAAAAAATCAATAAATCATGAATATGAACCACAAAAACAACTAAAAATGTAGCCGTAACCATTGAAAAAGAGGAAATAGAAGGATTCGTATATTGTGAGACGAACCAAAAACAAAAGGATGATCAATTGATGAATGAATGATATAGAAGGAGTAGAGATCTCTAAAATCACCTAGGAGAGCTTAGGGTTATGAAAGGGTAGGTTACACACCAAATGAAATGATATTCCGAAATTCCATGCATTAAAAACCACCAGACACAAAAATTGTAGGTTTTGAATTCCTTTCATGGCATGTAATTCCATGAATTAAAAAGACTGCATAAAAATCATCACCTCAGATTAAAAAACCTAGACACGACCATTACATGATTTAAAACCAATATAAAGTCTGTAAACCTCTCACTCCCTAAACCATTTCACGACATCTTCCCAATGACCAATACATGATATGAACTTGATTCATGATGTATAAAACTTTCAGGCCTTGAAACAACTTATGATGTCTGCTTGAAAACTAATACATGACATGAAATTGATTTATAGTGTGTAAAACATTCAAATTGTGAATTTATATAGAAAATAGAAAAACAACTCAAATTCTATACAAAATCAAAAAACCACCTCATATGTTCTCCAAAGTCAGGGTGAACCCTATAAGGCCTTTGACACAATTACAGGCAGACTCCATTAAATTCAAACAAACACACATCCATGAACATTAGGTCATTTTTTCAATAGAGTATCTCTATTTCAAAGAATCTCACGATGTTCCCAAACTAAAAGGAAAACCAAAAACAAAAGATAAGGAATACCTGATGGAAGACAATGGGGTGTCACAATATTCACAATATAAATGCCTTTTGTCCCTAGAAAGTACACATATTCTTAGAAAAATAAAGTGAAAGTTACTATTTCCTCATCAACAATTCATGCTCCCACATTTCAAGGATATCACATACAAATTACCATAGTACATAGACCATATGAATGATTTTACTATGCAACACCTTCTCTCGGTGATCCATAATTTGAACCGGTTTCTCAACTAAAGTGATGTTAGGCTCAAGGTCAACATCCTCCCATCCAATAAAATGGGAAGGATTTGGTCTATAACAAACCTATACTTTTAAACATATTATTACATAATTTTAATCATAATTAACCATCAAATTTCAAGTTAAGGATCATAAATTCTATTGCCTTTGGATGATTAAGTACATAAAATTGAAAACTCAAAAATAGATTAAAACATATTTATTTTAATCATACATAAATAGATACTAACTTCCATTGAGATCCTATATCTATTTAGGATAAACTGTGGAATACATAAATAAAATGGATGATCTAGAAATCCCATTAAGTGTATAAACATAAGAATAAAGCAAAGCACAAGGGTTAGAAGGCGTAACATGAAGACATAAAAAGTTATATAACATAAATAAACATAAGGAAGAATAACATGTTGAGAATAGGGACATGAAATCATGGACTCATAGGAATATGGATACAACAAAAAACATGAAATAATCACGAGTTAAGACTAACTACCAAGACCACATCACATGGTGGAAAAAGTCCCATAAAGGAATCAGGTTCACCCCATGTCCCAACATGACCTCTCATGAGACCAAACATTATCTAATGAATTGGAGTGCTGTCTGGGAATAAAAATCATAACATGTTCATGAATATTCATGCCACATAAGTAATTAAACATAAACATAAGGGTTACCCATGGTAATAAATAGTAATTGTAATCATGTTATAAGGCATAAAAAATGGGTGTAACATAATAACGTCTATGAAAGAATGGATTTAAACCATAATTATAAATTAATAAGGTAAAATATGAATATATAATTATTAATTATATCCAATTTAAGTGGAAATATATAAAAATAGTGTTTATGAAACTTTAAGAAATGAAGCATTTTAGTGTGGTTTAAGGAAAATATTAAAGAAAATTTAAAACAAAAAAGGCATATTTTATTTCAAAAAACTATAAATGAAACAAGATACATTTTCATGATAAAATGAGTGATTTTGGAAAAATAATGATGGATAAAATTATATTATGGAGGGAACTTGAAAATGGGTAAGAAATATGGAAGTTCCCTTTAATCAGACTTGCTTATCAGGAAGAATTGAGAAGGGGAGCTTTGTGAAACATTTATTTCCCCTTAAAATAAATATTATATGATCTGGATAAAAGATTTTGAAACATATATATATATATATATAATATAATAATTACATAAAAATAAATAATAATTATATTGGGGTAAAGAGAGAGAAAGAGTAACTCTAAGGAAAAATAAAGGTTCGGGTAGAGTCCATTACATTATGTCTGAAAGTGTTCTGCACTTGATATTAATGTCCTTGATAATAAAATTAAATATATTAATTTATTAATTTAGAATCTTTTATACATGTATTTTATTTTGTATAATTTTATTAGGTTTATTTATGGACCTTTTGATGAGTTATAAGATACAATTTCGTCATTCGAGATTGTTCATTTTCTTTTTATTCATGACCAGTTAACTTTTATAAATGTATGAAAGATCATGTAAAATGGGAATAGATATCTACAATTGAAGTTATATGTTATTAATGAACATCATTAAGATTAAATGGTTATATAAGTTATTTGGTTATTTGGGGTTAGGATGAATCATTAGATAATATGATAGTGATAATCATTTAGATTATTTTGGTGGTTTTTTGATCATCAGAAACTAGTTTTGTTTCATTATTAATTATTGTGTATAAAAGTTAGTTTCAGAACATAAAGGGGTTAAAAAATAAATTTTACAATATGTACCAACCTGTTGATTCAAAATTTTATTTATGACTCTTCTATTCCTTCTATTTTGTAAATCACAAACTCTTTTTTAAATATTATTCTACTAACTCTTTTATGTCCAAAGTGTTTTTTAGAATGTTTTTATAGAAAATAATTTTCTTTTACTGTACTTAGAAAAAGTTATAAAATATTCTTGAATTTTAAGGGTTGGTGTCCTGAGAACCAACTGTTTTATACTTTGATTACATGCATGTACACTCATTATATATTGTTCATTTTTCTACATGACTATAATATAATAATGTCCTAGAATATTTGTTGCATTAATTAGGTCATGGAAGATCCCCACTATGTTGAGAACCTTGAAATTCTATAATAATATTCTTAAATAAAGTTCTACGGTTGGATGACATACTATGATAGGACACATAGTATACATACCGTCATGTGCGAGTACTTGTAAGAAGACAAGAATCTCTCTCATGTAGTTCACACATTGTAATATCCTAGATGGGAGATTATGAGAACAAACCCACCAGTAGTAATTCTGCATGTCTTGGTGTCATCGGATATTGCTATCTGCGAGCGTGTGTAATGGTCCTTAGACTGGAAGATTATCATTAACTCATCTCATGACTCGCACACTTAGATTTGATGATAAAAACCATCACGAAGAGAGTTGGTGGGAAGTAGGGTACGTTGGGTGCGTCACAAATGAAATGTTGTTAATGTATAAGTTGAGGAAGGATTTGTCCCTTCTATGTTTATAGAAGTAAATATCTCAGGCCCTTTTATTGAAATAGAACTGTCGAAAAAATTCCATGGCCATGGTGACATGACGAGTTTATTTCTAGAATTCAAAGAATGAGAGATCAAGAATATAGGTTTATAACACTGCCATAAACCCTGCTTGATGAGATATTTAGAGAAAGGGATTAAATTACACGGTTAGCATTCGTATGAAGTGACATGTCAATTTGGAGTCAACTTCTTTCTCTTGGGTGCCTTGGACTGTTGCTAGATAGTAATCTTAGACTTTAGGAAAGCTCATCTAATGACAACGAGAAATAGGCCTAGAGGGTCACACACTAAGTGTATCCAAGTATATCATATAGAATAAAGATTATTCCCATACGTGGTTTTATAATTATTCAAGGAAACCTAAATTGTTTTAATGATGGAGGAAGAAGGAAATGAAAAACAAGATACACACCGTGTATTAATGATTACAATCTCTGTAGTTTTTCATGGAAAACAAGTACACACCGTGTATTAATGATTACACGCCCTGTAATTTTTATTTTGGACAAGAAATGAAAAACAAGCACACACTGTGTATTAATGATTACACGCCGTGTAGTTTTATGGAAAACAAGTACATGGTGTGTATTAATGATTACACACCATGTTGTTTTCCAGTTGGGATTTTGAGGATATAATATTATTTTATTAAATGGTATTTATTATAATCAGCGTGGGTGCATGTCAAGAAATTAATTATTCAATATGGGGGTTTTTAATAAGATTTAATGAAATAAATAAAATGCGTAATGCATTTATTTATTGTCATAACTCTATAACCTGAAACCCAATTATAAATATCCTCACAACCCAACTCTTTTCCTAAGAGAATCATTGTGCACCACAATTCTAGAGAATTCTCTCAAGACTGAAATAACTCCATCCTCTAAGAACACTCTTAAGATCGAGATAGATCCACCTCCATCAGATCAAGATGATCTAAGGCAGACAATGCAAGAAAAGGTTTCTCCACGCTAGAACCTTGAGAATCCTTTAGCAACATCCAGAGATACATGGTGCATGTGTGGATCACCACTAGAGGAAGTCTACACTTGGCTTCTACGACGCAACGATGAATCACATCGGAACATGATCAAGAATATCAACGAAGAGAGAACACCCAAAAGGTACTTCTTATCAATTAATTAAAGTAATTATAATCAACCTGTGATGATCCACTTTTGTGGTTCCAGGACCTTTCTTCTTCTTTGTCTATTTTTGTGAATCGATCTGCGGAGACTGGCGTTTATCGTCGTATTGATCCTGGATTGATCATTACTAATGACAAAAAGCCAAGTGGGAACATCCACCCACGAGATTCCGCTGCGCCCGGAACCTCCAATTAGTATCAGAGGGATATTACAACATTGATTATAGTTATTTAATATTCGTTGATAATTTACGTATTTATATTTGATTCAATTCATGATAAATTGTTCTATTAAACTGAATGAATGAGATTTGTTCTTCCTACTTCATTTCTCGATTCACATCACAGAAATGACCTTTTAATTTTAATTTTTATTAAAATAAAAATGAGGAACTCATCCGAAGGAACCGATTTTTATATCTGTACAACATGGGAATACATTGCATGTAATGAAAACTACACGCCGTGTACTTAGGTTCAACGAACCAGTACTGGTCCACCAAACCATGCCATGTGAATTGAGTATACCTGAGTTTTATTACACCGTGTTGACCAGAAATGAACGGCGTGTAGAACCAGAATACATGGCATGTATGTTGAATCAACACTACGTGTAGTCCGATCTAGACCAAGTAAAACCGTGTACAAGGAGAAGTCATGTTCTACATACACTGGATTTCCAGGCTGGTAACCGCGTAACAAGGAAGTACACGCCGTGTACTCCAAAATTTCCAAAGTAGAGAAAACACACCAAATCCTTCGGTGTGTACTTTGGATAAATGGTGAAAAGAAATACATGCCGTGTAAATATAAACTACACACCTTGTACTTTCCAGAAATGGAATTTCACCAGGTTTCCTCCAAAAGTACAAAGACCTGTACAAGGAATATATATGAGAATAATCTCAAAGAAATTTAGAAAATAATTCAAGATAAAGAATTGATTAATTATAAGTTCATTATTAATTGAATTCAAGCATGGATTATCTTAAATAATAGAAAGATTAAAAGAATTTGAATTATAAATATGCATAAATGTCATTGCATGCTCTGGGTGATCATGAGCTAGACCAAAGACCCTTTGTATGTGTGTATGGTTTCATTTAAATTTGTTTAATTTAAATTCGTTGGCCTATGAGCCTTCTTCCAATAAAATGTAGGGCATGCGTGCCCATGGTTTCTTTAATGTAAAACCCATGTAATGGAAGATCTCCCAAGCCATAGGATACGGTTCAAAACCCGAAGCTAAGGCGTAACCAACCCAAAAAGATACAAAGGTGGACAAATTGGAGCTGCAAAACACGAACCAGTGGTTCATGGTGTTTTTACCTAGGTCAGAGTTAGCTTATCAAACCGCTAGATAAGATAACCAATAGAAACTCATGATCATGCCATCTTATTTTATTTCTGTCTGATTGAATGGTTTATTTATTATGTATGTGTTGTCACGATAACATAATTAATGAAATAAACAAGCATTCAAAGATGAAATAAAATGAAAACCGGACTATGCGTAAACATTATCATAACATGGTTAATCTCTTAAGAAATCATTACTTAATATTAAAAAGCATGTGATAATGAAAAACTATTAATAAAGAATGAAATCCCTCAAATACTATATTAAGTCATACCATGAGTTCCATTTCTTGATTAAGGGAAAGACTCAATAAAACTATATGTTTGACCAACCCTTGTTGGGACACTTACATTTATAAAGGAAGCTCTTATGAAAGTTTTGGGTTGACATAAACATTTTACATCAAGAGGAGTAGCCCTTGCTAGACTTTTTGTAAAATGGATGCAAGTGTTGAGGAAATCCAAGTCTAGATTTCAGGATTGGGGAGTCCACTCAATAGATCAAGGAACCATAAGATCACAGTTGGCAAAGACATGCCTTCCTAAATACCTTCAAATAGCTTGACCAACCCTTGTTGGGGTTATGTGAAGGGGAATATGGATCCTTGCCACTAGAATGTCAAAGAAACAAGACATTCTGAGTTCAATTGTGAGGTCCATTGGGACTTGATAAAATATTGGGAGAATTAATAAATTCATTTATTATTTTTCATAAAATGTAATAAAAATGTACTGATAAATATACTCTTTTAATTTGTAGAATTAAAATGACAAGCTCGTCAACCACATTTTATCTACGATCAATTCTGGACAAAGACAATATTCTTACCGACGGTAACTTTCAGGAGTGGTTTAGGCACCTTCGGGTTATCCTATTCCATGAAAGAAAGTTTTACTTTCTGGAGTCCTCACTTCCTAATTCGCCTGCCCAAGGGGCGAGTGATGAAGATTTCCCGGTCTATGATCAAAATTTGAGGGATGCACTCGACGTTCAATGTTTGATGCTATCATCAATGTCTAGTGAGCTCATGAAGCCTCATGAAGACATGGATGCCTATAGCATACTCGAGCACCTCCGTGGTCTATACCAGGAGAGAAAAAGATAAGAAAGGTTTGAGATCTCCAAGGCTCTATTTCAGAGATGGCTTGGAGAAGGTACCCCATCATGGCCTCATGTAGTCAAGCTCATTGGCTACATTGAGCGCTTGGATGTTCTAGGGTTTAAACTCCCTGAAGAACTGGGTACCGATCTCATTATTACATCACTCCCCCAGAGCTTCTCTAACTTTTTTTGGAAATTTCAACATGTAGAACATAGAGAAGTATCTATCTGATCTTCTTATCCTTATTCGCCAAGTGGACAATGACATAAATCATAAAAATCCTTCTTTCCTTATGGTGAATAAAAGGAAAGGGAATGCGAAGATATTTAATCCCAAATCTTATTCAAGGCCTTACAATAAAAAGAATATAAAAGGGGAGTCAAGAGAACAAGAGGCTGTTTTTTTCGCATGTGGCAAGAAGGGCCACTAGAAGAAGAACTGCACCCAGCCAAAGAAGCAAGGGGAAGCTTCAGGTGCGTTTTTTATCGAATGAAATCTATCTGTTTCTACTAATTGGGTATTATATAATACATGTGGTTCTCACATATGTATCCAAATACAAGAACCAAGTAGATTCAGAAAGATTGATCGAGGTGTGGTGGATCTACGAGCATCCAACGGAGCCAGACTTGTTGTTGTAGCTATCGAAGACTACCACCTCACATTGCCTACTGGGATGGTCTTGGTTTTTAAAGGATGTTACTATGTACCCTATATAGCCAAAAACATTATTTCAGTATCCAGATTAGATATTTATGGATTCATCTTCAAGTTTGGAAATGAATGTTGCTACTTTTATAAATATAGAATTAGTTTTGGTAGGGAACATTTATATAACGTCTTTTATGTGTTAGACTACACAAACCAAGTAATGGAAATCGATGAAAAAGTTAATTAATATGACTCATACCACACCCAACATTGGCATCACCAGCTAGGTCATGTCAATGAGAAACGTTTGACAAAATTACATCAAGATGGATATTTAGATTCTTTTGAACTAAAACCACTTGGTGTATGTCATGCGTGTCTACAAAGAAAAATGATCAAAGACCCATTCAGTGGTAAAGGTGAAAGGGCTAAAGAGCGTATATAATTAGTTCACACAGATGTGTGTGGACTATTTCCAGCTGAAGAAAGGGGTGGGTTCTCATACTTCATAACTTTTATTGACGATTTTAGTAGATATGGATATATTTACTTAATGAGGTATAAGTCAGATTCTTTTTATCAGTTCAAAGAATACAAGAATGAAGTTGAGAACCAGCTTGGTAAGAAGATTAAGAAACTCTGCTTAGACAGAGGAGGAGAATATCTTAATCAGGACTTCATTGATTTCTTACGGGAGTTTGGGATTATATCTCAACTCACTCCTCCTTACACAACTCAGTGGAATGGTTTAAGTGAAAGGAGGAACCGCACCCTGTTGGACATGGTGAGATCAATGATGAGTCATGTGAGTCTTCCATCATCCTTTTGGGGATATGCATTACAAACTGAAACACACATACTAAACCGAGTACGAACTAAATTGATAAATGGTATTCCATACGAGTTATGGAGTGGATGAAAAGCCATGTTATCGAATTTACATGTGTGGGGTAGAGAAGAATTTGTTAAGGCCTCTTCAGGTAACAAACTTGCACCCTAAGGCACAAAGTGTATCTTTATAGGATATCCCAAGGAAACAAGGGGATATTACCTATACAACCCCTCAGATAAAAAGGTTACAGTGGCAAGACATGCCATATTCCTTGAGGGGGAACACATTTCCAAAAGAGATAGTGGGAGCGAGATAGACTTTGATGAAGCTGAGGCTCAAGATACACAGGAGTTGGTACAAGAACAGATTCCACAAAGCCCCATGGAAGAACAATCTGTTCTAGAGACACAAGAACTGTGTAGGAGCATGATAAAGGTAAGAGAACCATAATGATATGGTTTTCTTGTCACTGAGGATGGTGACTCATTATTGATTGACAATGATGATCCTCTTACCTATAAAGAAGAATTTGAAGGCACAGACATTGCCAAGTGGCAAGAAGCCATGAATTCTGAAATGGATTGCATGTACCAAAACCAAGTCTAGATTTTAGTAGATCTTACAGTTGATGTAAATCCTATTGGTAATAAATGGGTATTCAAGAAGAAACTGGACATGGAGGGACAATTCAGTAAATATAAAGCACGACTAGTTGTAAAAGGTTTTAGACAGCATCAAGGAATTGACTATGATGAAACCTTTTCACCAGTTGCGATGCAGAAATCCATTAGAATCCTATTGGCCATTTCCTCTTACCATGACTATGAAATTTGGAAAATGGATGACAAAACATCATTCCTTAACAAGAACCTCCAGGAAGATGTCTACATGACACAACCTGAAGGGTTTGTGACTCCAAAGTATCCCAACAATTTATGCAAATTGCAAAAATCCATTTATGGATTAAATAAAGAATCAAGTTCATGGAACATTCTTTTTGATGAAGCCGTAACAGAATTTGGATTTGTTAAGAACGAATGGGAGCCTTGTGTCTACAAAAGGTTTAGTGGAAGTGAATTTGTTTTCGTAATAGTATAGGTTGATGACATATTACTAATTGGAAATGAAGTACATGTCTTACAGTCAATTAAGTCATGGTTGGATAAATGATTCTCTATGAAAGACTTGGGCGAGGCGGCATATATTCTTGGGATCAAGATCCATCGTGATAGATCCAAGAGAATGCTGGGCTTGAGTCAAAGTACATACATTGACAAAATACTGAAGAGATTCAGTATGGAATAATCCAAGAGGGGATTGTTTCCAGTGTCACATGACATTCATCTTTCCAAGAAAACATGTCCTCAGACACATGAGGAAATAAAGAAAATGGAAAGGATCCCCTATGCTTCCGCGATTTGGTCTGTCATGTATGCTATGCTATGTACGAGGCTAGATGTGTCTTACACATTAAGTGTGATAGGCATATATCAAGCTGATCTAGGAGACCTTCATTAGATGGAAGTCAAGAATATCCTTAAGTATCTGAGGCATACTAAGGATATATTCCTAGTTTATGGAGGAGATTAGAAACTAGTCATCAGAGGACATGTATATGATAGTTTCCAGACTGATCAAGATGAAATGAAGTCACAGACTGGATACATCTTCAGTTTGAATGGAGGTGCAGTGAGTTGTAAGAGCTCAAAAAAATTGTGGTCGGAGATTCTACAGCAGAGTATGAGTATATCGAAACTTCTGAGGCAGTTAAATAAGCAATTTGGATGCGAAGCTTCATCCAAGAGCTTGATGTAGTACCTAGCGCTAAACACCCTATCACACTCTATTGTGATAATACTGCAGCGGTGGAACTTGGAAAAGAGCCAAGGTCACATCAATAGACAATGCACATACTTCAGAAGTATCATCTCTTGAGAGATTTTTCTTAGAAAGGTGAAGTTTTAGTGAGAAGTATTTCCATACAAGACAACGTGGTGGACCCCTTGACTAAAGCCTTGACTCATAAGAAAAATGATCATCATGTGAGGTCTTGTAGACTAAAAGTCATAGGCTATTGGCTCTAGTCCAAGTGAGAGTTTTTAAGGGTTGGTATCCTGAGAACCAACTGTTTTGTACTTTGATTACATGCATGTACACTTATTATATATTGTTCATTGTTCTACATGACTATAATATAATAATGTCCTGGAATATTTTTTTATTAAGAAGGTCATGGAAGATCCTTGTTATGATGAGAAACTTGAAATTTTATAACAATATTCTTAAATAAAGTTGTATGGTTGGATGACATGCTATGATAGGACACATAGTATACAGACTGTCATGTGAGAGTACTCATAAGAAGACGAGACTCTCTCTCATGGAGTACACCGTTGGTAATCTCCAAGATGGGAGATTATGAGAACAGAACCGCCAGTAGTAATTCTACATGTCTTGGTGTCATCAGATAGTACTATCTGTGAGTGTGTGTAATGGTCCTTACACTGGAATATTATCATTAACTCATTTCATGAATCGCACACTTAGATTTTTTGATGAAAACCATCACGAATAGAGTTGGTGGGAAGTATGGTACATTGGGTGAATCATGAATGACATGTTATTAATGGATAAGTCAAGAATGGATTTGTACCTTCCATGTTTATGGAAGTAAATATCTCAGGCCCTCTGATTGAAATAGAACTATTGATCAAATTCCATGGCCATGGTGACACAATGAGTTTATTTCTGGAAGTTAAAGAATGACAGATCAGGCATATAGGTTTACGAAACTGCCATGAAACCTGCTTGATGAGATATTAAGACAAAGGGATTAAATTACACAGTAAGCGTTCGTATGAGGTGAAACATCAATGTGATGTCAACTTCTTTCTCTTGGTTTCCTTGACTCATTTCTAGACATTAATCTTGGACTTTAGGAAAGCCCGCCTAATGCCAATGAGAAAGAGGCCTAAAGGGTCACACACTAAGTGTATCCAAGTATCTCAAGTATAATAAATATTATTCCTGTACGTGGTTTAAGAATTATTCAAGGAAGCCTAAATCTTATTAATGATAAAGGAATAAGGAAATGAAAAAAAGATATACATGTCGTGTATTAATGATTACACGCCGTGTAGTTTTTCATTTTGGAAAGGAAAATAAAAACAAGTACACACCGTGTATTAATGATTACATTCCATGTAGTTTTATGGAAAACAAGTACACACCGTTTATTAATGATTACATGATATGTAGTTTTCCAGTTTGGATTTTGAGGATATAATATTGTTTTATTAAATGATATTTATTATAATCAACATGGGCGCATGTTAAGGAATTAATTATTCCACGTGGGGGTTTTCAATAAGATTTAATGAAATAAATTAAATGCGTAACACATTTATTTACTTTCATAACTCTAAAACCTCAAAATCGATTATAAATATCCTCAAAACCCAACTCCTTTACTAATAGAATCATTGTGCACAACAATTCTGGAGAATTCTTTCAAGACTAAAAGAACTCCGTCCTCCAAGAACACTCTCAAGGCAGAGAGAGATCCACCTCCATCGGATCAAGACGATCTAAGGCAGACAACGCAAGCAAAGGTTTCTCCATGCTAGCACCTGGAGAATCCTTTGGCAACGTCCAAAGATACATGGTGCATGTGCGGATCACCATTAGAGGAAGTTTACACTTGGCTTCTGTGACGCAACGATGAATCACATAGAAACGTGATCAAGAATATCAAGGAAGTAAAAACACCAAAAAGGAAATTCTTGTAAATTAATTAAATTAATTATAATCAACCTGTGATGATCCACTTTTGTGGTTCTGGTCACTTTCTTCTTCTTTGTCTATTTTTGTGAATTGATCCACGGAGACTGGTGTTTATCATTGTATTGATCCTGGATTTATCATTACTAATGACAAAAATCCAAGTGGGAACATCCACCCATGAATGTTTTCCATTAAATGTTTTTATATCTTATCACCAATGTAAAATGGGTATCATGTATGTATATAGCACTACAAGACTATTAAACTAACAAATCATTTGGGATTTGAACCCTTGTTTCTGCGCTAATATAATAGAGTAGACCACCAATTTTGGGCTACTAGAGTTGGGGTTATTGCACCAATATTGAAATGAAATTGGCTATACGGGTCAGGTAGGGGCCATCCCATTCTAGCCTAGGTTGGGCCGACCTGACTTGGACATAGGTTGGCCATAAGGTGGTACCCGAGGGATAAGTATGGAGGGATAGCAAGATATAAGAGTGATGACTAGTAGACGTTCAGTAGGGAAAACCTAAATGTGTGGGATACGGGCTTGCTAATAAGGATCTTGGCTGGTGGGGTTGGGCTGAGCCATGTCGTGGTCAGGGCTGAAAGGGGGAACAACAGCGGTGGTGTGTGAGCTAGTGACCAAGATGGCCAAATGCAGGAGGGATCATGGGAAACTGGTGGTGGATTTAGGATATAACTGGGGAGGCCAACTATGACAACAGAATAAGGGAGATGATCGAGATGGAGCATGTGGGGGATGGGGCGATGCAGTGGTGTCGCAGGCAGTTGAGGGTGTGGGTATGCGATGGTGTTCCTCCTAGGTCCAAAAGTGGATTTTTAATATTTTATTATTATTATTAATTTTTTTTGTTTTTGTTGTTTTTCTTGTTATTTTTTTAATAAAAAAACCAGAAGACATCCCAAACCATTTTTTGTTTTTTAAATTCTTCCCCAATTTCCAGTACCTCCCCCTTTTCCTATTTTATTATTTTTTTAAAATCTAAGACCAATTAGGCTTTTAGAATTTAGTTAATTTTTAAATTAAAATTTCCCCAATATTGTGGAAAAATAGAGTAGTTATAAAATACTATTCTATCCATGTGATACGTACCATAGTTCATAGGTCCACCAGAAAACACCACTCAACAACTTTAAGACACACACACACACACACACATTTTCTTTAAAAATTAATACCACAATTAATGACCATTTGATTTTTGAAATTTTAAAAGACATATATCAGCCATACATTATTATATTATATCACTTTTTATGATGTTGAGACCGTTTTGATGCCCTCTAGATGAATTTATAACAAATTTAATTTTTTATTTAATTAAATTTCTGTACGATATCTATGATACCAATTGAAGGTTCTAGGGCATGAAACTGAAGTATATGGGTAACAGAATTAAAAAAATATTATTGTCAAATGACTTAAGTATATTGTCTCTAGTGATGCATAACTGAATAAAATTTTCCAAGAACCCATGTGAAGAATTTCAAGCACAAAAATAAACAGAAAGAATACCTCATATATTTTGAATATGTGTTCGACATATGTTCATCGTAGGTAACCATTAAATAACTTAAATGAATCCATATACCTATAGACCATCCACACATACTTTAAAAGTCTATGGGAACATCAATTTAAAATTCTGGGTGTTATCATAGAGATTTGATAATGTCTTTGATGTCCCAATGATCAATGTATCGACATTAATTCGATGTATGAAAAAGAGATTAGTCCAGTTGCTTGGATTGAGAGTTTATCTCTCAAGGAATTAGGATAGAGGATAAAGATACTCTTAAATCATGTGATTAATAGTGCCTCTCATGAGATCATCCTCCACTTTATATAGTGAGGTAGAAAGTACCTAGAAATGGCTCCCCGACCCCCGAATATTCATTACCTACTAAATAAACCATAAATGACATGTTATGAACAACTAACCATGTCAAAAAATTCATTTATATTTTTATCACTTACCTATAATATAATAAATATACTAAGTGATAAAAGAGATCCATTAACTTGACTCACCGTTTCTGCAAATATTAAATAAACATTGAATATTAAATTAATATTTGTTCACATAATATTTTACATGTATTTACCTTAATAGTTGTAAATAATTAAATAGATAAATTCAATACTAATTATTTTAAACTCAAATAATATGAATTTATTAATTTCTTGGAGATCATATGTTCTCAAACATCCCCAGACCCCAATGGTGGGGCCCACCATGTCCTGAACTCCCATTCATCAAAATACGAATGACTTATGAATACACTAAGTGTGTGATCCTCTAGGACCTTATATCGATAGCAGTGAATACTATTCACAGACTAGTAGTGGAGTCCAACAACACATCAAGGACCCTAGATAGATAAGGAAATGTTATAGAAATGAAAAACTTTCCTAAAAACACATTCCATCTAATATAATTTCTTTGTCTCGCAATATCTCATAAAGTAGGAAACACACTTTGTGTCATCATCCTTGATCTATTTTTCGTTAACCTAACTAGATGGACATACCTTCTTCTACACTGACCATGGATTTAGTGAAGGTACTACCATCATGATCAACTAGTATTGAGATATCAATTTCTTTTAGAAGTAGAAAATTATATCTTGTTTATTCAACCAATGTAAAACCAATAAATATGTACCCAATGAAAGCTACCTTATTATGAAAACAATTCCATAGTTTTTCTTACATCAAATTATGTGATCAAATAGTATGAACAAATAATAATTTCAATCCATGATATCATTACATATGTTCACATATAATAACTACCAATGACATCGAAAACATATCATGTTTGTATCGGAAAGTTAGTCCTCATGATATCATCTACTCAAGATCACTATGTGTGAACATTATGAGAAGAAGTCTCAAGGCTTATGACCCCCCATTACTTGATAGTCAGACATCATTTACTTCTAGTTAGTATGATATATCTAGACTATAGGATATATTTTTAAAATTAATTTCATATTATCTTGAGGATCTCATTATATCCTTCGAACTTATATAATATTTTAATATGAAAAATAATATTTGGACATGAACATTTAAATAGAGGATGAAAAATATCAACACTATCATGGTAAGTGTAAATCATACACAAGTCATTGTATACATGATATGATAATTGAAGAGTACCATTCAAGTTTGGTCTATGTAACCCACTATTACAACACTGAGTTATTCTTTAACTCCTCAAAATCTCATTGGAAGTATTAATTAAATTTAAATGGGATATATTAAGCTTACAGGTGTGTCATTGTTCAAGGTATTTGAGAAAATCCTTTCAAAAATAAATGGTAAAACCTTTTGTGGCCAAGGAAATTTTCTATTCCCTTCACAGTAATAGGTTTTATTAACTCTTTATTGACCTGGATCTTTTCCAAATTAACCTCTATGACTTGTTTTTAAATATTATGATTGACTATTATTCCTCTTTCCACTAAAAAGTGTAATTCTTATGAATTTAATACAATACAGTTCGCTTCACACCACTGTAGCATGAGGTCTAAGTTATTTAAATAAACATTGAAATATCATCCATAAACATATAATTTATCCATGAATATTTCTAGAAACTCCTCTACCATATCATTAAAAATATGTGTCATGCACCTTTAGGATGTTTCTAATGAATAAAAAATTACAAAAGAAATCCTCCAATAGGTGAAGGTTCTATACATACATGTAATTTTTTTGA
The DNA here is from genome assembly GCA_963277665.1 of Viscum album. Classification (NCBI taxonomy): domain Eukaryota; kingdom Viridiplantae; phylum Streptophyta; class Magnoliopsida; order Santalales; family Viscaceae; genus Viscum; species Viscum album. The sequence continues at coordinate 1,488,662,769 of OY728139.1, read as the reverse complement.
TTGATCATTTAGGTTTAAATGGATTTTATTATAACCCAAATATTCATATAGGAAATAGTAGAATTCATGCCAAGCTAATCTCTCTGACACCTGATCCATAAATAGTAAGAGGAAATGATCTTTTTTGTATGGTTGTATTATGATTTATTTTATAAAAACAAACTTTCTATCTAATAATAATATGTATTGTTATAAATTAATCTTCATTTTTCTTTAAAACTATTAATCCACCCTTTTTTGTAAATACTTGAATCCATATCACTCTGTCCCTGCCAGAGATGGAGAAAATAATTCTAGTGTCAAGTAGATTTAAAACCTCTTTCTTGACCACCTCTTTCATGGGTGGGGTGAGTCACCTTCAGAGATGGCGTATTGTCTTTGATACATTTTCCAATAAAATATCATGAGTGAAAACTTTAGGGTTGATTCCCTTGATAATAACTACACTCCAAGCGGTCAAGTTCTTCTACCACTTTAGGAATTTCAATAATTGTTCCTATTATTCTATGAGTAGTTTAGAGATTATGATGACTAGAAGTGTGTCTTTAGTTTCTAGAAATTAATACTTAAGAATGTTTGGTAGAGGAATCAACTCCAATGTTGATGGTTTTTTTGTTGAGGGTATGAATTATACGAAAGAGTCTCTAGTCATAGGTTCGACATATCACACCTCCTCATAATTACTATTATCCTCTCATCATGGAACAGTATATACTCTTGGATATTACCTATATCGAACCATAATTTTCATACATAAATATTACATCATAATATATGAATTTTCATTACATAACATAATGATCCTTTCCATAATAATGTAGTACTTTTATCTTTGGAAACTTTGATACATAAAAAACTCATTCATAATTGAAATACATTATCTCCCACTAAGTTCATAAAAACTAGAACCCTTCTTAGAAATATCATACACAATACCTTTCGTCATAACCTGAGGAAAGAAAACATAATAAAGGGTGAGATCAGATGTGCAATAAGGGTTAACAAGGGAGATATAAACATAACATTAGCATAAGGGTATGAGAACATTAGAATAAAAATTTAAAACCATACCATGTATATCATAGATCATAAAATTTAGTCATGGCATAAATAATTATAGTTAATAATATATAAATTATAAATAAATCAAATGACAAGATCAATGAGAGAAAAACACTGGCATAAGAAATAAATTTTTGGCATACACATAAGCATAGAAAACCATTTACTTAGTAGTCACAGGTCATTTACAAGACTATCATAGTATAATGGGTTCACTCCCCAGACTATCATAGTAGTTAAGGTTTACTCCCAAGACTATCATAATGGATAGAGTCCCTTACTGAACTCAATTCACTCCGCATTACATTTCTATTTATCTCATAAGATATAAATAATTACCCAATGCATTGGAGGGATATATAATTACAGGCTCACCCATCACATAATGAATATAATATATATGTGTTACACAAGATTATAAAACATTCATAATATTAAAACCCATGAAAATAAAATTGGTTTCATAATCATTTCATCATTCCATAACCCATGGAAAAGAAATGGGTTTCATAAACATTTAATATTTTCATCATAGCGTAACTCATGGAAAAGAAATGGGTTTCATAAACATATTTTCATCATGATAATAAACCATCCAAAGAAAGAATAAGGATGGTTTCATAGAATCATATCCCTAGTAAATATTAGAAAAAATAAAATAATGTCATCTTAGATGGAAAATACTTTTGAAAGAACACTTGGAGTATTTCTTAAGGAAGATATACCTTTTCTCTTTAAAATAACTTATTTAAAATTTAAAAAAATAAAAAATATCAAGGAATTTTTTTTATTTGAAATGAACATTTAAAAAATTTAAATTAATATTCATATCATTGAGTGTTTATGATGGTGGGAAATTTCATTCATGCCATTTATGTTAAAACAAAGATTCCTTTCACATTTTTTGGTAAAAAGTCAAAAGTAAATCATCAAAAAATGATAAGAATACTAATTTTAACCATTTTTTTAAAAATTAAAACATGGATAAAAATAAATATATAAATATTAAAACTTTATTTAAAACATTTTTAGAAAACATGGATATAGAAGAAAAAGTATTTTCGACCGAAGAAATAATTAATGTCATTTTCACTAAAACATTTTTTTGAGTTTATTGAGTCATTAAAATGAGGAAAATGAATGAAAAAATTTATTATCTGTAAAAATTAGATTATAATAAATTTAATGATTTTTTGAGTGGTATATAGTAATATTTCATCATCATAAACTTAACTACAAACAATCTCGTTAAACAATGATATTATAATGTAAATACATAGAACTTTGGTAACTTTTGAAACATAAGCCCCTTGAAATAAATAAACACATATGAATATTTAATTTAATAATCATTAGAAAAAACATTAATGGTATGAATATACAACACATAAAGAAACAAGTGGTGGATAAGGAATGTTTCTCACAGAAATAAAAGTAAGATAAGAATCAATTACCTCAAGTCTCGAATTTCTTCATACATGTTAAAACATGATGTATAATAAATATAGTTTTATTATAAATATATTAAAAAACCATAATAATATATATCATACCATAATTTATGTAATTATAACATTTTACCACCCATTTATTAAAAATTATTTATTAAAATCACTATTTTGGGTGATAACTGATTCATTTTTCATGTATGTTTTGGTTCAGAAGTTTCTGTCCATCTAATTTGATTATTTTTACATCCTATAAATAATTTTAATCATGATATAATTATTATATAAATTCATTATTTACATATTTATAGTCATCCATAGAAGTTAGATATAGAGAAAAGAATTACACAATTCATGGAGACAGTATGTCGTACATACCCATGAAGGATATTTCTATTTTTTCAACGGATGCAATGAAATAAAGGTATAAAAAAATTCAACTTTAAATAATAAATTTTATATCATATATATCATAGGTATTCATTAAATCTTTCCCTATTATCTTCCATGTAAATATAAAATGAAAAACGTATGACATCGCTTCATGGAGGCGGTAGTCCTTACGTATGCATGGGCAACATTATCATTTTTCAATAGATTTGAAGATTAGAAGGTAGATGCGATATTATAATTTAATAATTATAATTATGTAATAAATATCATAAATATACTTTAAATATATCATTATATCTATCCTTGATAGGTAGTGATGGAAAATGAATTATGTTAGTTCAGGAGGTGGTAGTCCACCGTACACACGATCAATGGTTATATTTCCCATTTTATGGAAGAGGAGATGTTTATAGGTTAATAAATTAACATAATAACATATTAGTATATGGTATATAATGATGTTATTATATAATAATGTTTCAATAATATTTTAAGGATATGGAAGAAGAAATAAATAAAAAAATTCTGTTAAGAACGATACCTCTTCTTCAGAAAACCTATTTAGATTAGCATAAAACCTTTTGTATAAGGAATTTATAATCAAAAAAATGCATCTAGGACATGTTTTGGGATATAAGGAATGATATTTTTTCATGTATTTTTTGAAAAAGGCCTTTTAAGTTTTAATAAGAGAGGAGAGGAGGTTCTCTTTTATAAGTGAGTGGAGGGGCATGTTTGGAATTTCATAAAGTATTAAATTAATGTAAATTAACTATAATATTAAAATGGATAAAAATTGAGAGGATTATTGGAAAAATAACATGGTGAGTCTAAATCCTATAATCCAATAAAAATTGGACAATTCCAGGTGAATTTTGACCCCTTTTTTTGTTTTAACCCCTTTTAACCCTTTTTAAGAATTACATTGGTAATAAGGTTTATTACTCTTTATGGGAGAATAAAATTAAAATAAAAAGAAAAAAAACCAATAAATGGAACATTATTAATATAAAAAATCATTTCTAATTAAATTTTCCAAATTTAATATTATTAGGAAATTTAAAACATTTAATAAAAAATTATTTACTTTAAAATATCATTAATGTCAATTTTGAAACTATTCATTTAATTTGACTTTAAAATTATATATAAAAATAAGGAATTAGATTAAATATCATTAAAACATCCCTAAAATTTTATAATTTTATAAAAAAATTATGTAATGAAATAATTTATTCAATTTTTTTTACTTTTAATATTTTTTGGATCATTTATTTTGTTTTCTTTCTTATTAAATAATTATCGTGTCGGCATTACGTAAGCATTTAAGATAATTATTTCATTATTAAAAATTAAGAATAAATTATCATCCTGAAATTAATGTAATTATTCTAAAAATAAATATTTATATTAATCCAAAACATGATAGTATTCCTTTATGAACATGTAAGAGATATTTAAAAGGAATAGAGTGATATTTTGTCATTTTCTTTACTTAAATTATTATATAGGTCGTAATCATGGCCATATGGCTCCAAAATGAAACATTTTTTGGAATTATATGATATAGGTTATAAATATGGAAATTATATATAAATCAAACAAGTTTTTAGGTTATTATAACCCTTATCAATTTAGTTTAACCCCTAATAAACCTCCTCTACCATTAACCATGGTAACATATTTTTATTATTTTTACTATTAATTCTGAAAAAAATTAATTTGAAATAATTATATAATATTAATTATATTTATTTAAAATAATTAAAAAAATATTAAATTAAATTCATATATGTGGCAGAAATTAATTTAGATTTAAACCTACAGAGTGACAAAAAGAAGTTTTCCAAAAAATGCATTTTTCAAAGAAAAGATTATTTTACATTAGATATATGACTAGTAATCTTAATTATATGAATTTAAATTAGTATATATATATAATATAACTTTTATTTAAAACATTCCTCATTAGGGGTTATTTTAATTAATTAAAATGGATAAACTTTATGCACTTAAAAACAGCTTTAAGAAAACTATGTTTTACGACTAAAAATAAACTGATACCAAAATCATGAAAATTATTGATTAAAAATAATTTAATTAGATAAAATTGTTAATATTTATATTTAATACCAAATCCAAAATATAAAGGTAATTTTAAATTATTATTTTTTAATTAAAATAAATGATAATATTTGAAAAATTGGTAATTTTCACTATTTACGGAAAAATAAATTATTTTAAAAAAAACACAAAATTTACCCCTAATTTAATTTTGATATTTTGATTTTAAAAATTATTTGGATTTTATAAAATTAAAATTCTAGAAGTTCTATAAATTAATTATAATTTTTTTCCATAAACAACAATAAAAATAATTTTTGAAGAAAACAAATTTTTAAAGAATAAAATGTACTCATAACTGAGTTTTTGTTTCCTAAGAATTTATCAATAAATTAATATTGATTAAGATATTTATATAAATATTTCATAAATCATATAATTATATTAATACCCACCAATTTAATAACTAGTTTATAATGATCATATTTAAATGGTAATATTTGATGGTTCATTTATGCTCAATGTGGCATGTCGTATACACTATCGAACATATTTTTCTTTTTAAAAATATCTAGGTGTTACTCTAGAGACATCATGTATTCTTATTCTTCTTTTTTGCAACTTCTGTAACATTATATTATTTAGAGTTTCTTACTAACCATATAGAAAAATGGATTGACATCCAAGCGGATTTTCACCTCACTTAGCTACTTTATCAAATCAAAAAACAACTTGCTCATTGCTTAATTAGAAGATAAGACTCCCTTATTTTACATCAATTAAATATTTACTGATCTTGATAAATGGTCACCCTAAAACTATGGGGACATCACATTCTTCATCCATGTCATGGATAAGAAAGTCAACTAGGAAAATAAACTTACCGACCTTAACTAACACATCTTCAAGGGCTCTAAGAGGATACTTAATTGATCTATTAGAAAGTTTAAATGACACTCTTTTCTTATTAATCCCCTCAAGTCTTAATTTTTTAATTTTTCTCATAAGCGTTAAATTAGTTCTTTCACTAAAATCACATAATTATTTCCTAAAAGCGCATGTTCCAATGGTGCATGGGATTGTAAAAATTAAAGTGTCTCACATATTTGGAGGAGGTTTCCATTGAAAAAACACAAAGAATTCTTCATTTAGGGAGATTAAAACCAAGTATTCCATTTGTTTTCTTATTGTAGAGTAACTACTTTAATATTTTGACATATATTTAAATCTAATAAATGGACTCTACAAATGATATATTAATGGGAATTTGTTTAAACATATTAAAAAATTTATTATATTGGCCCTCCATCATCCCTCATCATAACCTCTCTGGGAATGAAATAGGTGGTATGTATGGTGCATGAACTATATAATTTTTCTCTATTGTTATTTTCTTCTATGGTAATTGAGTTTTTTATCCTTCAATTACTTCTTATTTAAGATTTTTTTATGTTGTTCACTTTCTTGGTGTATTTATTAATTATTATCATTTTCAACTATTGTTTCATTTTTCTTAGGTTCCTCTTTTTCATTTTCACTATATCAATATGGATGTTGCAAACTATGCTCTCATTCACTTATTAGGAATAAAACATTATACTCCTCTCATGATTGAGTCCTTGTACTACTAGGTAGCTTACTTGACATTCTATCTAAAAGAGTTTGAGAAATTTGACAAAATTGATGTTCATGGTTTAGGAGATATTCTCATTTATTCTCTATTTAATTTTCTTACACAGTATTATACTGATATTACTTTTGAACAAATGCAGTTAGAATCAACATTGACCAAATATCTAGCCTCAGTCCCAACTCAAACCTTTGATGCTTTAGGTACTCATTAGTGAAAAGATCTAGTTCCACATATACCAGCTCAACAAAATGGATGGAATAGTCCAAAATGGTACACTCTCCCTTTTCCAAGGTAAAACAATTATGGATATTAGCCACACATAATGTGTCAAGATAAAAAAATTAATTGAATATTTTATTGAAAGAATCCCAGGTAAGATCCTCGTGCAACTTAGTTTTTACAATAGAGTCCCAACATCTCCTTCCCAGTCCTTCAAGAATATATGTGGAAAACCCCACCTTAGATTCCTCAGGAGGATTCAAAAATTTGAATATCCTCTCAATCCGCTCAAGACACTCTTCAGATTCTTATGTGTTGGAGTTGGTGGCCTAGAACCAACTACTTTGTACTCTATTCATTAATAAATACCTTATCACATCTTGATTGCTCTTCTACATGACAATGCATGTGATAATATTCTAAGGATAATTGTTGCATTAAAGGGTCACAGGGGATCCCTGCTATGATGAGAACCCGGAAGTTCCATAACACTGTTCTTGAATATATGTTCTATGGTTGGATGATGTTATTTGGGAGACACAAATAATACATGCCCTTAGGGGTGAGGACTCATACAACTTTGTGGAACCATCTCATGGTGTGAACCCTTGGTAATATACAGGAGGATATTATGAGAATGAGACCCCCCAGTAGGAAATACATATTTCATAGTGTCATTAGATGTTACTATCTGCGGACGTGTGTATTGGTCCTTAGACTTTAAGATTATTATTAATGGGTATTACAACTCACGCACTTAGATGAATTAATGAAAACTGTGATGACACACTGTTCGCAGTGAGGTAGGATAAGTTGGGTGTGTCACGAGTGATACTTTATTAATGAGATAAAGGATTTGTCCCTTCTAGTCCGTAATGGAATTATATATCTGAGGCCCTTTGATGGAATTGATATAGCCAAAATAAATCCATGGCCATGGTAAGGGATGGGCGAGTTTAATTTCGGAAAGTCAAAGAAAGAATAATCGAGCACATGGGTTGATGGCACAAGCATGAAACCCACTTGATTCAAGATATCAAGACAAAAAGATTATATTACATGGTAATCATTCGTTGGAGGTAACACGTCATTGCGACATTAACTTCTTTCTCTATGGGTGCCTGAGCATGTTTCTAGATGCTAACCTTGTACTTTCGGTATGCTCCACTTAATTCCACTTAGAAAGAGGCCTAGAGGGTCACACACTAAGTGCGTTGAAGTATCTCAATTAAATATTAATTTAACATGTTAAATAAAGGTTATTCTCAATTTTAGTTTAATAATTATTTAAGGATGTCTGATCACATTTATTTCGACACTGGTTATTCAAGAGAATATATTGTGGGAAAAAGAATATATTTATTAGTGAGTAATGTAGTGATATTTATTTTAGAAATATGTATCCATTATTCAAGGTCTAATAAATGTGGTGGAGGAAATAAATAAAAATGGAAAAATAAAATTATATGCCATGTATATTAAATATACACACCGTGTATTAATTGTGTGAATTTATAAGAAATAAAATTATTTATTTAATTAAATAATATTAGGTGTAATTCGCTGGGTGCATTTCAAGTTATAATAATATTCAACTATTATTATTAGACATGGGGTATTACTAAGAATTAAATGAAATGAATAAATGATTTCAGGTAAATAATTAATTTTATTATTCTATGTAATTAAAATCCCAATTATATAATTCTCATTAGCCAAGCTATTTTTTTTGGTTGTGAACAATAGATCAAAGAATTCTCTCAAGCTTCAATAGAGAGATACTCCTCCACCGGATCAAGGCGATCAAAGGCAGACATCGCAAGCAAAGGCTATTTGGTGCTATCACCTAGAGATCCCTTTGGAGACATCCAGAGATATGTGGAGCTCGTGTGGATCACTACTAGAAGAATCCTACACTTGGATTCTATGATGCAATGCCAAATCACATCATATCATGACCGAAAAAATCAACGAAGAGAGAATTCCATCAATGTAATTCATGTCAATTAATTAAATTAATTATAACCAACATATGATGATCCTATCTATGGTTCTAGGACTCCCGTCATTGTTTTTCTTTCTTTGTTCTATTCCAAAGATCCAGAGTTTTATTATCATGACGAATCTTAGATTTATCGTTGTTAACACTAAAATTAAAGTTGGCTACACCCACCAACATGCTTCCGCAGCGCCCAGAACCTACACTATGGTTTTTTGTCACTATGGAAGGAAGGTTGATTCAACTTCATAAATTCTGAGATGTGATGCACTACTCATCCTAGGTTCCTGACACCTTCTTAACCTAGAGTGTGAATAATGCATATTACCGCTTTTACCAAAAAAAGGTCCACTGGAGGGTTTTTCTGTGGAACCTATCTCACAAATTCTTTTATAATATTTGGAAGATCTATTCTTGGAGGAATTTTCTAAAAATTACAAGACAAAAACCAATCAGTCACAAGAAGATTCTAAAATCATAGGACTAACTTCAGGTATTGATATCAAATATTTAAAACATTAAAAATTCCAATTAATTAATATCTCTTTAAACAAGGATGAAACCTTAGGAAAACAACATGTCTATTTAGATAAACTTCCCATATAGTTCATTCAAATGAAATTAAACACCAAGTATCCAACCTAGTAAAAATTTTCCAACCATACATTGTAACTCGAGTTAAAACATGGAAGTAAGATGGTTAGGAACCCTCCCACACTTACCACCAAAATTAATAAGTTCCTAACTCATATATTACCAATTGAAAGAACCAAACATTAGCAATTTTTACACGCTTCAAGTTGAGAAACCTCCCTATGATACTAATCTGTAATGAACCAACTCAGGTCAACCAATCCATCCACTAGAGTCTACCATCACTTGGTGAGGTATAACAAAGATAATAGAAAAACTGCTCTTGAATATAACCAAACAATACATAAATCTATAGTATAATGAAAAATAAGTAGATATAACAAGATCTATAAAACCCAAACCAAATAGGATAAACTAGAAAATTATTTCCAGAAGAAATCAATAAGTCTCCATGTGACCAACCATCACTTCTAAACCGCCCCTCTAAAAAAGAAACCAATGATAAGAGAACTTGGCATGCTACATAATGACCTTACATTTCCCTAATTCCTTAAAAACAATGTCTCAAATTTCCTAATGGAAAAAAGTGTGGTGTTAGAAAAAATACAAGTGTGATACCAAAAAATAATCTATACGAGTTGTAATATCAAGAATGTCCAAGTTATAGCTTTGAAAAAATATAGTTAATAAATATTTTTCATAAATAAAACCATTTGTAAATATTTACTTTGGTTTTTATATATGCATAAAATATTCACCAAACATGAATATATCAAGTATAAAATAAAAAGAGGTGAATTAAATATATGAGAAAATATACATGACGTAAACCATATTGTGATAAAATAGGTATAAAATAATAAGAACACCATTTGGGATCCAGAATATTAGAATATATACTAGAAAAACTGATATCGAGTCATTTGACAGTCTGTTGATATCACAAAAGTAACACCTATTAGTTCCACACACACACCAGGGTCACCTATATTGGTTTCCAAATGCACCCAAGGTTTCCAATGTGCCATGTTTTTAAAAAAACCATTTACAAAACCATTATCACATTTAATAAACCCCTTTTACCTCAAAGTAAATACTTTTCAAAAACACATATAGAAATACAAGAATTAGAAACACTTGAATAGATCCACCTACCTCAAGAATGATGGAACCCTATCCACCTTTGACAAAGGAGATGAAAAACCATGTATTAGATTTTTAAAGACAATGTATGACTAGAAAACGAAAAGTATCAATAGAAACAATCAATCAATCATTAATATAAACCACAACAACAACTAAAACTGTTGCTGTAACCATTGAAAAGGAGGAAATAGAAGGATTCATATATTGTGATATGAACCAAAACAAAAAAGATGATCAATTGATGAATGAATGATCTGGAAGGAGTGGAGATCTCTAAAATCACCTAGGAGAGCTTTGGGTCATGAAAGGGTATGCTACACACCAAATGAAATGATATTCTGAAATTCCATGCATTAAAAACCACTGGACACAAAAATTACAGGTTGTGAATCCCTTTCATGGAATGTAATTCCATGAATTAAAAAGACTACATAAAAATCATCACCTCAGATTAAAAAACCTATACTCGACCATTACATGATTTAAAACCAATATAAAGTCTGTAAACCTCTCACTCCATAAACCATTTCACGACATCTTCCCAATGACCAATACATGACATGAACCTAATTCATGATGTATAAAACTTTCACGCCTTGAAAAAACTTATGATGTCTGCTTGAAAACTAATACATGACCTGAAATTGATTTATAGTGTGTAAAAGTTTCAAATTGGGAATTTATATAGAAAATATAAAAACAACCCAAATTCTATAAAAAATCAAAAAACCACCTCATATGTTCTCTGAAGTCAGGGTGAACCCTATAAGGCCTTTGAAACAATTATAGGCAGACTCCATTAAATTCAAACAAAAACACATCCCTGAACATTAGGTCATTTTTTTCAATAGACTATATCTATTTCCAAGAATTATAGGATGTTCCCGAACTAAAAGGAAAACCAAAAACAAAAGATAAGGAATACCTGATGGAAGATAATGGGGTCTTACAATATTCACACTATAAATGCCTTTTGTCCCTAGAAAGTACACACATTCTTAGACAAAAAGAAGTGTAGGTTACTCTTTCATCATCAACAATTCATGCTTTCACATTTCAAGGACATCACATATAAATTACCATACTACATAGACCATAGGAATGATTTTACTATGAAACACCTTCTCTCAGTGATCCATAATTTGAACCGGATGCTCAACTAAAGTGATGTTATGCTCAAGGTCCACATCCTCCCATCCAATAAAATGGGAAGGATCTGGTCTATAAAAAACCTAGCCTTTTAAAAATATTATTACATAATTTTTATCATAATTAACCATCAAATGTTAAGTTAAGGATCATAAATTCTAGTGCCTTTGGATGATTAAGTACATAAAATTGAAAACTCAAAAATAGATTAAAACATATTTATTTTAGTCATAAATAAAGAGATACTAACTTCCATTGAGATCCTACATCTATATAGGATAAACTATGGAATACATGAATAAAATGGATGATCTAGAAATACCATTAGGGGTATAAACATAAGAATAAAGCAAAGCACATGAGTTAGAAGGCGTAACATGAAGACATAAAAAATTATATAACATGAATAAACATAAGGAAGAATAACATATGGAGAATAGGGACATGAAATCATGAACTCATATGAATGTGGCTACAACACAAAACATGACATAATCATGAGTTAAGACTAACTACCAAGACCACTACACATGGTGGACAAAGTCCCATAAAGGAATCATGTTCACCCCATGTCCCAACATGACCTCTCATGAGACCAAACATTATCTAATGAATTGGAGTTCTGTCTGGGAACACACATCATAACATGTTCATGAATATTCATGCCACATGAATATTAAACATAAACATAAGGGTTACCCATGGTAAGAAATAGTTTTCATAATCATGTCATAAGGCATAAAAAATGGGTGTAACATAATAGTGCCTATGAAAGAATGGATTTAAATCATACTTATAAATTAATAAGGTAAAATAGGAATATAAAATTATTAATTATTTATAATTTAAGAGGAAATATGTAAAAATATTGTTTATGAAACTTTAAGAAATGAAGCATTTTAGTTTTGTTTAAGGAAAATATTAAAGAGAATTTAAAGCAGAAAAGGCATATTTTCTTTCAAAAAACCAGAAATGAAACAAGATAAATTTTCATGATAAAATGAGTGATTTAGGAAAAATAATAGTGGCTTAAAATATATTATGGAGGGAACTTGAAAATGGGTAAGAAATATGGAAGTTCCCTTTAATCGGACTTGCTTATCAAGAAGAATTGAGAAGGGGAGCTTTGTAAAACATTTATTTTCCCTTAAAAGAAGGATTATATGATCCGGATACCTGATTTTGAAGCATATATATATAGAATATATAATAAGTACATAAAAATAAATAATAATTATATTGGGGTAAAGAGAGAGAAAGAGTAACTCTAAGGAAAAATAAAGGTTTTGGTAGAATCCACTACCTTATGTCCGAAAGTGTTATGCACTTGATATTAATGTCCTTGATAATAAAATTAAATATATTAATTTATTAATTTAGAAACTTTTATAAATATATTTAATTTAGTATAATTCTATTAGGTTTATTTATGGACCTTTTGATGAGTTATAAGATACAATTTCTTCATTCGAGAGTGTTCATTTTCTTGGTATTCATGATCAGTTCACTTTTATAAATGTATGAAAGATCGTGTAAAATGGGAATAGATATCTACAATTGAAGTTATATGTTATTAATGAACATCATTAAGATTAAATGGTTATATAAGTTATTTGGTTATTTGGGGTTAGGATGAATCATTAGATAATATGTTAGTGATAATCATTTAGATTATTTTGGTGGTTTTTCAATCATCAGAAACTAGTTTTTTTTAATTATTAATTATTGTGTATAAAAGTTTGTTTCAGAACATAAAGGGGTTAAACAATAAATTTTACAATATTTACCAACCTATTGATTCAAAATTTTATTTATGACTTTTCCATTCCTTCTATTTTGGAAATCACAAACTCTTTTTTAAATATTATACTACTAACTCTTTTATGTCCAAACTGTTTTTTAGAATGTTTTTATAGAAAAAAATATTCTTTTACTATACTTAGGAAAAGTTCTAAAATATTCATGAATTTATTCTAACTTTCTCCATTATGATTATCATAATGAATATGAAACTAATAACAATTTTATTCACCTTATCAGATCTGTTATAAGACATTCCGTCTTGTCTTTCATACTGAAAAAAATCTTTATAATCAGACTGATAGTAGAACCTATAAAACTGGAATCCACATTCATACTCATAGATATTATCGTAATGAAATATGTATATAAATCCATCAGATTTTCAAAAAGTCTAAATTATGAATATAGAAAACTATTTTCTAATGTATTATAATTTATTTTATATGGAAATTGAGTAAATCAAAACGATGCCATAATTTCAGTTATGATATAGCCATTGGAGTGACATATGTCCAAGTCATTGTGACAAACTTGTAAACATTTGATCCTTGGGAAGAAAATATGACCATTGGAGATTTTCCTCTAAATACCTGGTAATTTTAAGAGGAGAGAGTAAAGTGATACTGATTCAATTTTGCTCTCAAATTTATAAAGTGTACAAAGTGTGAGCAACTTATTCTTAGTCTCTTGTATTTTTTAGAGAGATCCATTCTTAAGAAAACCTTTTCATGTTGTCTCCATATGAAATTGTTTTGTAATTTCTGTATGATTGTGTGAATAGGATCGAGGGATTCTGAGGATTTGAAGATAGAGATCCAATCTTCTTGATCGAGGGCTTGTAGGGATTGAAAGACAGAATTTGATCCATCGGATTGAGGGGTACTGAGTATAGGTAGATAGAGAAGATGATCATTATATCAAGGGATCATAGGGATAAAAAGAGAGATTGATCATCGTATCAAGGGCTTTCCCAGGTAAGGGAAATACATACTCTTATATTTTAACTACATATAATAGAATGTGATACTTTTCCTATGTTATTGGATACCCTACTCTTTGGGTTAAAATAAGAGTATTCATTTGTATTACTTATTTTATTACAAGTCTTATATTTTCACTGCATATAATAGAACGTGATACTTTTATATTCATCTTTATATTTTTATCTTGTTTATTATAATAACATTGATTATGATACAATTGTTTTACTTTTATTATGATTATATATGATTTAAGATAGAATAACTACTTTTGTATTACCTTGACTGTCATAACCATTGTTATTAACTTTATTCTCATGTTTACACTGATTAATTTATTTTCTACTGTGATTGTGATTAAAGTATGAATAAATTGACACTACTTTCAGATTACAATTCTATATGTTGTTAAGGTAGAATCATTTTCTTGTTATTAACTATGACTTACATATCAAAATATACTTTATTATGATATTTTTATTATCATACCCAAGTTCAAAGTCTGATTACAATTTAAATACTTAAGAGGTATTGCGAATATGATCCGTTTAACCTTGTTAAACTAAGATTTGTTTAAGGTTAAAAACAACAGTTTTTACACTTAAAATTCAAACACCCTATTTTATTTAGACATATTAATTTACATTATGGTCCCAAAAAAATATTATAATGGTTTTATGTTCATCTTTGATGTTGGTAAAGGAAAATGAAAACTTGTCATCCTCGAAGGTGATAAATCGACACCTCATGGATGATATTTTTATTTTTATAATAAAAGGAAGAGGAGAAGATATTTGATGGTGTATTTTACACTAACATAATAATATTCTAGTATATATAATATACTGGATTTATCATGCATGTTTTGACATAGGAGGTGAGGAGTGTATAAAAAAATAAAGTGAATCAAAATAAATAAATTGAAAGTTGATTTTCCCTCTCAAATTGTTCTCCTTGAGAACCTCCTTATGGAAATTGGTTTTGGTATTTTATTCAGAAAATAACCTCCTAGACAAGAGGAATATTCTTAGGAAGTGGCTTGGGAATAAATGAAACAAGAATCAAGGCTTAAGATGTGTGAGGAGAATAGGTAGTGAGGGGTGGTATTTATAGTGGAGGAGATGGGTGTTTTCTCATTATTTTATTCATTAGTGTGTTATTATGACTCAAGAATATGAATAGTTAGAAATTGTCACTAAATATATTTAAATAATTAAGGATACTTTGAGATTATGGTTCTTATGTCATCCATGACTCAATAAATATTTAATTTAAATTATAATGTTATATACCATAAATTACAGTATTTCTCTATTTACAAAAAAATCAACTATTTTACAAAAATTCCAAAAAACCACCCTAACCATTTATTGATGTGTAGAATATAAAACTTGACTCCATTTTATTAAAATAATTTTCTAAATATGAGAAACCTAATTTTTTAATAAAATCATCATTTATTGGAAAATCACAAATTCTAAAATTAAAACCAATTTTATAACACTTTGGAAAATTAATTAATGTCTCATAAAATTATATTATAATCATAATAAAACAAAATATTAATTTATAAATCAATTTTATTAAAATTAATCTTTTAAATCGTTATATTAATAATAAAATTTCAAATAAACATTTATGTTTTAGAAATATACCAATACATAATTTATCATTTTTAAAACATTTATTTCCTAATTCCATGATATAAATATATCATATTTTTATTTATAAGTTGACTAAAATTAATTTTATACTTTCCTAGGTGAGGTTACTATTCTGTTGGCTAGTTTACTATTCATAAGACTCATATTACTATTCCAAATTTTAAGTTACTATTCCATTAGTATAGGTTCCTAAATTTATGAAAAAAGCGTCTTATTTCATTCATTATTCATTTATAAAGTTTGTTTTGTGTTATTTATGTTATTTTATGTGATTTATACTAAATGAAATAATTATAAGAAGAGAAATTTTATTGATATAAACTTGGGTCATTACATTATTCCCCCCTTATGAATTTTTCCCTTGAGATTTCATTTTGCAACTAAGGGTAAAATAGGTGAGCATAATTCTCATGCATTGCTTCCTCTAGTTCCCATTTTTATTCTTTGTACATATGCCTCCAACATAATACTTTTACCATGTGGGTAGTCTTGGTGCGTATAACTTTATCTCTATGGTCCAAGATTTTCACCAGTTCTTCCTCATAAGAGAGATCATTTTCCAACTATACCACCTCTAAATTTAGTACATGTGAGGGATCTGGTATGTAATAACTCAAGAGTGATACATGGAATATATCATGTACTTTGTAAATGGTTGGTGGAAGTTCTAGTTGATAGAACACATCTCCAACATGATCAATAATCTCTAAGGGGATGATGTACCTAGGAATTAGCATTAATTTCTCCCAAATCTCATGATCCTCTTCAATAGGGATATATGGAGGAATACTATGTCTCCAACCTTAAACTCTAGGTCTTGTTGATGATGGTCTATATACCTCTTCGGTCAAATTTGGGATTCCTTGATGTGCTGCTAAATGGTTTTCTCCTTTTCTACCATTTCTTATATAATTTCAGGTCTTAATAGATCATGTTAACAAAATCCATCCCATTATACCAATGTTATGTATATTTTCCTATAAAGGGATTCATATGGAACCATTTGGATGCTTTATTGAAAATTATTATTGGAAGATAACTCACCTAAAAGAAGATATTGGTCCCATATTCCTTTTAATTCCATAGAACACACTAAAAATGTCTTCCATTGTCTGAATAGTATGCTTATATTGTCCATCAGTTTAAGGATTATAGTTCGTACTGAAGTTCAACTCAGTGTTTAGAGCATGTTGGAGACTTTTCTTAAACTTGGAGGTGAATGTTAAATCTCGATTAGATACAATCAATAGTGGTAATACATAAAAACTTAGCACTTTTATGATTTATATTTGTCAAAGTTGATCCAGTGATAATTCATATAGAATTGAGATAATGTGATATTTTTTTGTAAGATGATAAAAAATGACCCATATAGCATTATTTCACCTGGATGTCTTTGGAAGTCTAGTGACAAAGACAATGGTAATGTTCTCCCACTTCCATGTTGGTATGGATAATGTTACATAATCTATTTATACATTTTCCTTTCATACTTCCTTACTTACATACTAGACACTTTGATGTATATTCAATGATCCTTTTCTTCATATTGTCCCACCAATAGTTCTCTCAGAGATCTTGATACGTATTTATGCTCCCTAGGTGAATAGAGAAGGTTGAGCTATGAGTGAAATTTAGAAGCTCTTTATTTATATATAGATTGGATGGTGCACATAGTCGTGACCCAAATATCATGACTCCTTCCTCATCCATTTTTAAGTTGAGGATTTCCCATTCCTGGTAGCTTTTACCTTTTTATGAATTTCCACATCATTTATTTTAGTATCCTTTATTTTCTCCATAAGTGGTGGTTGAGAAATCATTTGAGAATGGATTGATGAAGTTCCTTCCTTAATGACTCCCATGTCCACCCTTTTCAAATCTAAGAAGATTTGATCATTCTCAATTCTCATCATTGATAAAGACATAGGATCCTTTATACTTAAAGAACCTGCCACCTTATTTTCCATACCATTATGGTAGTGGATTGAGAAATTGTAATACTTGATTAGATCTAACCATCTTTGTTGGCACATATTAATATCCTTTATAAAGAATAAATATTTGAGGCTCTTATTATTATTTTATATCTCACACTTCTCCTCATAAATATAATACTGCTATATTTTCAATGCGAAGATCATTGCTGCCAACTCTAGATCATGTGTAGGATAGTTTTCTCGTGAATTTTCAACTACCTTGAGGCGTATGATATCACTTTATCATTTTACATCAATAAACATCCTAATACCTTCTTTAAAGCATCATTTTGTACCACAATGAGTTCCCCACTTATCGGGAGTTTGAGTACTGACATAGTGATAGGCCTCTTTTCAACACTTTAAAACAGTCTTCACATTCCCAGGTCCTGTCAAACTTTACCCCCTTCTAAGTCAGCTTGGTTTGTGTGTTTTAAAATCATGATAATTTCTTCAAAAATTATTATTAATAACTAGTTAGGATAAGGAAACTACGGATCTCCATTACAGATGTTCACCTGGGCCACTCTTCGATTGTTTTTATCATGGAAGGGTCCATCAATATTCCTTTTCTAGTGATAACATGCCCCAAGAAAGATACTTCCTCTATCTAGAAATCTTATTTACTATACGTTTCATAAAGTTTATCCCTTCGTGAATTCTTTAGCACAATATTCAAATACACCTCATGTTCCCCCTTTCTCTTTGATTATATCATAATATCATCAATAAATACTACCATGAAGTTTTAAAGGAATATCTAAAGAATATATTCATTAAATCCTTGAAAATTTATATGAAATTAGTGAGACTTAAGGACATCATTATGAACTCATAAGTTCCATAACCTCATTCAAAAGGAAGTCTTGGAAATATCTTCCATCCTCACCTTTAATTGGTGATATCCTGACTGATGTTCAACCTTAGAGAAACACTTGGCCCCACATAGTTGATCAAACAAGTAATCTATTTGTGGTAGGGGATGAATTTTCTTTATTGTGATCTTTCGAGCTCATGATAATCAATGAAGAGGCACATTGATCCATCCTTCTTCTTGAAAAATAGGATTAGTGAACCCCAAGACGAAGAACTCAGGCATATAAAACCCTTGTCCAGATTCTCTTGTAAATTCTTCTTTAGTTATTCTAACTCAATAGTGTCCATTCTATAAGGTTTCATTGATATAGGCATAGATACAGGAATAATTTCAATTGAAAAATCAACCTCTAAATCAAGAAGAAGACTAAACAATTCTTTATGGAACACATTAATGCATTCCTTCATAATGGGAATATATTTGAGCATGATTTTATCTTTTGTATCAATCATTTAATATACATATTATTTCTTACAGGGTAGTAATATCCACAATAGAGATGATGATTCTAAAGGAAATTCATCCTCCTACTTACACTTGTACAGAAGTGGAGGATGCTTTGGGATGTGAAGAGTGTTCTACCTTTCTCAAAAGTTGATGTTGGAATTGTATAAAGATAGAAAATCTATGACCAATATAACATCAAACTCCAAAAAAGGATGTAAGATGAGATTTTATGGGAGGTTTAGTCCACACACATTAACCAGGGAAGAGTTATATACATTAGATGTAATAATTACCCCATTTTATTTTCTCACAAATAAATCAACCTCTATATGTTGAGGTGGTGTTTGAATAGTTCTACTAAACTTTAAAGATATAAAATAATTTTTAAAACTAGAATAAAATAGTATATTCACTATTATTGAATGAATAACCGGTGTACCTGTCACCACATAATTTTTAGGTTCCACCTCAGTAGTAGTGATATCATATTCCCTTCCTTGTTTCCTTGTAGGATGTTGTTGTTGATTGCCTCAAATAATCATTGGATTAGGGAAATGGATTGCATAATGGCCAAGTTCCTTGTAGTTGAAACACTTCAATACAGACTGAGTGTTGATTTGAACCTTCCTTTCTTCCTCTGAATTAGTGGGATTCTTCATATCCCTTCAGTAATTATTATCCATATTCATATTTCTTCCACATTTTAAGCATCTCTTGGTTCCCTTTAATCAATTTACAGTATGCTTCTTCCCAATATTTTGAAATGTAGGATTTTGGGTCTTCTTTCCATAATGGAATTTATATGTTTATCCACCCATATTAAACTCTATTTTCTATTTTTTTCCTTATTACCATGAGACCACTGAGAGGATCTGATCTCAATTTCAACCTTAAGGGTGAAACAAACAATCTCCTCATAGCAATCAAAGTCTCAAATCACCAAAACATTTCATAGACTCAGATTTAGTATGCTAAAGAATGAATCCACCTTTATTTTAGTGTTCATGAAAAATATATATGCATATCTTGTAAGCCTTGTAAAGTTTTCTTCATACGCCATGATAGGATTATCTTCCCTTTAGTCCATTCTAAGGAACTACCTTTCCTTCTTAAGTTAGAGGGTTCGAGGAAATTATTTATTGAAAAATATTTTCTTGAAATATTACCATTTACATCCTTGTAAATCATTTTCTCGATCAATTTACACCACTGATAAAATTCCCCATTAAAACAATAGACTTCCAGCACAACTTTCTTTTCATCTGAGCATTGGAGGATAGAGAATATCTTTTTAATGGAGTTAATCCACTATTAGGTGAGGATGGGATCAAAAGATCCACTAAAAATGGGAGGGCATTGACACATAAATGATTTGAACACAACTTTGTCTTTCTTAGGAGAAGGTGGAAATTTAATGTGATTCAAGTTATTATTCATAACTTGATCCAATTGATGAAGTACTAACATAAAGTTTAGAGCACCCATTGCGGTCATATTTGAAATATCATTAGGAAAAGCATCCCATTTCTTACCACATTAATTATTATCATGGGTTCTTCTATTTCCATCCATTAAATATGAAAAATAAAGTACAATTAGAGGTCTTGAATACTTTTTGAATAAGCATAATGAATGGGAACTTTTAACATTGAAGGATAAACATGTAAATGGAAAGTATATTCAATCTTGTGACTCCCTAAGTTTCAATCTAGGTTATACATGGTGATAGAATTATCACTAGGGTTCTTTATAAAGTGATATATTACTAATATAAAAAAATAACTTTACCTTTCTCTGTTACCAACAATAATGACCCTATCCTTTTAAACATATTATTACATAAATTTAAGAGTAATTAACTATCAAATTAAAAGACAAGGATCATAAAGTATAATTTATTTGGATGATTAGGTACATAAAACTAAAAACATGGAAATAGAATAAAACATATTTATTTTAATCATCAATAAAGTGATTCTAACTTCTATTGAGATCCTACATTTTCATAAGATAACCTAGGGAATACATAAACAAAATAGATGAGCTAAAAATCCCATTAAGGGTATAAACATAGGAATAAAACAAATCACATGGGTTATAAGGCATAACATGAAGACATAAAAAGGTATGGAACGTGAATATACATAAGTAAGAATAACATGTAGAGAATGTAGATATATAATCATGGCATCATAGGAATGTGGCAACAACACACAACATGACATAATCTTAAGTCAAGGCTAACTACCCAAACTATTGCACATGGCGGACAAAGTCCCATAAGAGAATTAGGTTTAGTTCCTATCCCAACATGAAGTATCATGAGACTAAACACTAAACAAAAATTTGGAGTGATATCTAGGTGCACCCATCATAACATGTTCATTCATATGTGTTCCACATAAAGAATCAAACATAAAAATAAGGGAAACCCATGGAAAGAAATGGGTATCACAATCATGTCATACGGCATAACAAATTGGCGTAACATAATAATTTCCATGAAATAATGGATTTAAATCATACATGGACATTAATAAGGTAAAATAGGCATATATAATGGAGAATGATGTCCAATTTAAGTGGAAATATGTAAAAATAGTGTTTAAGAAATTTTTAAAAATGAAGCATTTTAGTGTGGTTTAAGGAAAATATTAAAAAGCATTTAAAGTGGAAAATGCATATTTTTTTTCATAAAACCAGAAATGAATCAAGATAGTTTTTAATAATAAAATGATTTATTTTATAATAATAATTTTTTATTAAAATATATTATGTATGGCACTTAAAAATGGGTAAGAAATCGAGAATTTCCCTTTAATTGGGCTTGCTTATCGGGAAGAATTGAGGAGGGGACCTTTGTAAAATATGTATTTCACCATAAAAGAAGGATGATATGATTTGGATAAATTAGTATGAAATATATAAATAGAATTTATAATAACTAAATAAAATTAAATAATAATTACATTGGGTTAGAGAGAGAAAAAGAGTAACCTAAAGGAAAAAATGGAGGTTCGGGTAAAATCCGTTACCTTACGTTCAAAAGTGTTATGAAATTGATCTTAATGTTCTGGATAATAAAATTAAATCCATTAATTAATTAATTAAGAACATTTTATACTTTTATTTGATTTTTTATAATTTTATTAATTATATTTTATGGCCTTTTGGATGAGATATAAGATACAATTTCATCAATCTGGAGTGTTTGTTTCCTTGGTTTTCATGGTCGGTTCACTTGTATAAATGTATGAAAGATTGTGTAAAATGGGAATAGATATCCAGAATTGAAGTTATATTTTATTAATGAAAATATAGAATATTAAATTTTTATATAATTAATTTTTTTATTTTGGGTTAGGATTAATCATTAGATAAGATGTTTGGGATAATCTTTTAGATTATTTAGGTAGTTTTTCGATCATCACAAACTAGTTTTATTTCATTATTCATTATTTTGTATAAAAGTCAGTTTCAGAACAAAAAAAGGGTCAAAAAATAGATTTTATAATCTTTACTAACCATTATAATGGTTTTATTTCCATCCTTGAATGCGATAAAGGAAAATGAAAACATTTCATACTCAAAGGTAATAAATCAACACTGCATGAAAGATATTTTAATTTTTAGAATAAAAGGAAGATAAGAAGAGACTTGATGGTGGATTTTACATTAAAAAAATAACACTCCAGTATATATAATATAACTTAGTATCATTCATGTTTGGAAAAAGGAGGTGAAGAAAGTATAAAAAATAAAATAAATTGAAAAGAAAATAAAGAAAGAGAAAGAGGATTTTACCACTTGAATTATTCTCCTTGAGAACCTCCTTTGGGAAATTAGGTTTGGTCTTTTGTTGATACTAGAACCCTCTAGACCCGGGGAAGAGTCTTGGGAAGAGTATTTGGAAGAAATTGAACAAGATTCAAGGCTTAATATGTGTGAGGAGACGTGGTGGTTAGGGGTGGTATTTATAGTGGAGGAGAGGGGTGTTTTCTCATTATTTATTCATTAGTTTATTATTTTGGATCAAGACTATGAATAGTTAGAACCTTACCACTAAATATATTAAAATAATAAATGATATTTCTAAATTATGGTGCTTATATCATCCACGAATCAAGAAATACTAAATTTAAATTATAATGTTATATACTATAAATTATCGCATTTCACTATTCAAAAAAATTAAACTATTTTAGAAAAATACAAAAAATTCGCCCTAACCCTTTTTCAATGTTTAGAATTTAGAAATGGAATCCATTTTATGAAAATAATTTTATAAATATGATAATTTTAATTTTTAAATAAAATCATTATTTATTGGAAAAATACCAATTTTAAAATTATAACTGATTTTATAACACGTTGAAAAATTAATCAAGGTCTCATAGGATTATATTATAATCAAAAGACAAAAAAATATTAATTTAAGAATATATTTTAGGAAAAAAAATCTTTTAAATCATTATATTAATTATAAAATTATAAATAAAAATTTTTGTTTCAAAAAACAACATATTCGTAATTTATCATTTTTAAAATATTTATTTACTTATTCCATGATATAAATATATCATATTTTCCAGTTTAATATGTCTAAATTTTATTTATACTTTTATAGGTGAGGTTACTATTATATTGGACAGTTTACTATTCATAAGGTTTATATTAATATTCTCAAGGTCAAGTTACCATTCTATTGGTATAGGTTCCTTAATTTTTGAAAAAGCTTCTTATTTCATTCATTATTCATTTATAAAGTTTTTTTGTGTTATTTATGTTATTTTATGTGATTTATACCATAAAAAATAATTTTAAGATGGGAAATTTCATTGATAGATATCTAGGTTATTACATGGTCGATACCTCTTTAGTTAGGAAATATGAAATAAGTTATAGATAAAAGTCAAACGAGTGGGTAAGTCCAATAGATAGGACACTATTACCAATCATCCAATAATCTCGAAGGCCACCACAAACCTTAGTGTCAACTTACCCTACCTACCCATCAGATAATATCCCAAGTGAGGTGAAACTCCAAGGAAGAACTGATCACCAACCTCAAACACTAGTAGCTGATGTTGATGGTCTGCATAATATTTTTGATGAATTTTTTACTTTTATAAATCTATTTCATATCAATTTCACCCTCTCAATGATCTCTTGAAAAATTCTCGGCCCAACCATGGAATGCTCTCCCAACTCTTCCTTGCACAAGGGAGATCAACATGGTTTCCCATACAATTCCTTGAAGGGAATCATCTTGACCAAGGACTGATAAATATTGTAATAGGAAAACTAGACTGAATAAAAATTATTTTACCAATAAAAACCAAAATAAATCACACAATCCCATAGCATATCCCCAAGAACTTGAACAACTCTCTTTGTCTTTCCATTCATCCG
This sequence comes from Viscum album, assembly GCA_963277665.1. Taxonomy (NCBI): domain Eukaryota; kingdom Viridiplantae; phylum Streptophyta; class Magnoliopsida; order Santalales; family Viscaceae; genus Viscum; species Viscum album. The sequence goes on along the minus strand of OY728139.1, from coordinate 1,488,637,900 downwards.
CATATGATATGTTGTACTTAATTTTATCTGGGAACCCATAGCCTCTTAAAACGCATTCCAAAACCTAGATTGGAACCTCGGGTACCTTTCAGAAACAACCACACAGGGAACCCCATGAAGTATCACAAAATCACATAAATAAAAGTCCCCAATTTTTTCCATCTTTATCATATCCTTCATAGGTAAGAAATTCACCAATTTCATGATCCAATTAATGATCACCCAAATAGAATCCTTCCCACTAGGAGTCCATGGTAAACCAATGATGAAATTCATGGAAATATCATCCCATTTCCATACTGAAATGAGTAAGTTATGCAAAAAACCAACATGCCTCTGGTGTTCCTCCATAATTCCATAACAAGTAAGACACCGCAATACAAAATCCACAATCGACCATATCATCTCCTACCACCAATACCTATGTATCAAATCATTATACATCATGGTATTACCTTGGTGTAGAGAAAAATAATAATGGTTTCCACTATATATTAAATCCTGAATTAGGGAAATCACAATGACCAAACTACTATAGAAGTAGAAAGGTCTGTTGTGAGTCTGAGACCACTCACTCAGGGTCTCTACACTATAAGGGATTTTACTAAAGCTTTGTCACTTAGGGTCAGACATATACCTGAGATAAAACCACTCATAAAATGGAAAGTTAGCTATCATAGATTCCAAACATGCCTGGGCACCAACTTCTTTCACTCCCAAGATCATATCATCAAACAAACTCATAAAATATCACTCTTCCATTGATTCCTTCACTGCTTGAGTTTGCGATTTCCTTTATAGAACATTATTGGACATATTTCCTTTTCAAGGATTATAAGAAATATCAAAATCAAGTTTGGAGATACTACACCTAGTATCTCTATCGTAAGTTCGTATCCCTCTGACTGAAAATATACCTCAAGGTTTTATGATAAGAATATACAGTAAACTGGTCTACAAAGAGGTAGTGACGCCACATTTTTGGGTGTATGCATAACTGATTCCAACTAAAGATCATGGGTAGGGTAGTTATTCTCATGAGGGAATAACTATTAAGATCCATAGGCCACTACATGTCTCTCATATATCAAGAAACACCCCAAACCCATTCCCGAAGCGTCATAGAAACCATCTTAACCGAAACTTGGTTCTAGAAGAATTAAAGTTGGATTTGAAGTAAATCTTAACTTTATCTCATTAAAATATATCTAAAACTTTTCATTCCACTCAAACTCTACACCCTTATGGGTTAAAAATTACATCATAGATTTAATCTTGGAGAAGTCCCAAACAAACTATCTATAATAATCAGCCAACCCCAAGAAGCTTCAAATCTCAAACACATTTCTGGGACTCTCGTAATGAAAAACCACAGATACCTTTTCTAGATCTGCTAAGACACCTTTTTCATATGTAACATGCCCCCCAAAACTTTACTTCATGAATTCAAAACTCTCACTTGGAGAGATTACAATATAGATGATGTTACTTCAAAGTTGTAAGAATGACATCCAAATGGTACATATATTCCTCCTCTGACTTAGAGTAAAACAGAATATCATCCAAGAACACCCCAACAAAAGAGTCCAAGAACCGATGCAAGATCTTATTCATCAACTCCATAAACACCGCTTGATAATTAGTTAGTCAAAATGGCAAAACCAAAAAATAGAAATTCCTATATTGGATCCAAAACGTTTCCTTAGGTATATCATCTTCTTGGACTCTCAACTGGTGGTATCCTCTTAGTAGGTCAATCATTGAAAACAAATGATCCCCTCTAAGTTGATCAAAGAGATCATCAATCCCGGGCAAGGGATATATATTCTGGATGACCGCATGATTTTACTTCTGATTGTCAATACAAATTCCAAGGCTCCCATCAGCCTTCTTAGTAATGAGGATAGGTGAAGACCATGTTGACATGCTAGAAAAAATAAATCCTTTACCCTGTAGATCTGAAAGCTAGATCTTATGTTCTACCAACTTATCAGGCACCATATGGTAAGATGGCATAGAAATGGGAATCATACTAAGGAGAAATTCAATTGTAAACTTGAACCCTCTCCATGGTGGAGAATATAAAAAACATCCATAAATACCTTGGGGTACACACTCACCACCATAGGAAGTAGACTACCCAAATAAGGGTTAACAACATTAAGAAAAATCTATGACAACTAACATGGGATTGAAGGTATCATGGCACATAGCAAAATCTGGTGGGCCAGGAATTTAAAATTTTTTATTGTTGGGAAAATGGAACTTATTGTATCCAGTGATCCTATCCCCAGTATGGTCCATAGATATCACATGAATTAAACATAACACAAAAAAATAGAATGTTTACCTCATTCCAAATCAGAGAATGCTTGACTGTAGCTCATCGCTGGTGACCGTTGCTTGAAAGATCCAAAGAAAAACCCCTTTAGATCATCGAAACATGCTCTAAGACTATTCTTTAACATATATTATGGAATTATGGGTGCTGGAGTGGAGCTCCTATGATCTATTCAACGTTTTAGCAATCACCATGATCCCCTTCCTTTGATCCAGGAAGGTGATCTTAAATTATACACTTAGTTGGAGCGTTTATATCTCTAATAATCAGGAGGAGAGAGAAGATCCCAATTCCAAATGTAGGAATATTTAATTGAATTAGCATCTCCTCTTATATTTATAATAGATTCTTTAAATAACCAAAAAGTTTTACTCAGTTCCTATATATTTAACATCCACTGTAATAGCAATAAAAATTTACTACTGAAAAACTAAACCATATCATAAATTTTATTTATATTTTATCACATAACTTTAATATACGTTTAATATATTATGTGATAAAACTGGGTCATTTAACTTGACTTGTAGTTCATGTTAATATTAAATGAAAATGGAACATTAAAATAATATTTGTTTGAATAATATTATTCCTTGTATTCTCTTAAACACTTGTAAATACATTTAATAAATAAATTCAGCCCAATTATTCTTCACTTGAATAATAATATTTTTTATTTATCAGTGGTTGATTACTTGGAAAACCCTCGGACCCGATAGTGGGGCCCACCATGTCTAATATACCTATTCACTAGAATATGGAAGATTATTAAATATGCTATTGTGTGAGACCGTCTAGTTCCATATCTCGATAGCAGTTAATAGTATTTACATACCAATAACGGAGTCTAGAAACCCATCAAGGACCCTAAAGAGATATAGAATAGTCATAGAATTGATAAACAGCCTACGAACATGCATTGTGTAATATAATATATTTTTATTAATATATATCATAAATTAAGACACACACATGTGTTATCATCCTTTCTTGATTTATTATTTTTTGATCTAACTATATGGATTTACCCACTATTTCCATGGACATGGTCTTATGAAGGTACTACCCTCCTGATCAAACTTTCACAAGATATTACCTCCTTAACCTAAAAATTAAAAATACTATCTTGATCATTCAACCAATTCCATATCACCAATGACACACCCAACACAATCTACATCACCATGATTTAATTTTCATGGTTTTTTTCTTGCATCAAAGTACTAGATAAAATGGAATGTATTGATAATGATCTCGATTATAGAGACCAATACACAAGTTCATAGATGGGAACAACCAATGACACCAAAAACATGTGGTGTTTCTATTGGAAGGTATGTCCTCATAACCTTAACTATAAGAGATCACCACATGTGAACTTCATGATAAGAAGTCTCAATGCCTATGAGCCTCCAACACCTGATAGTCGGACATAAACTATGTCAAATCGATATGATGTATCTAAACTATAGAGAATTTTTCTAAGGTTAATGTCATGGTATCTCAAGGTTCTCATTATATCCTGGGATCTCCTATAACCTTTTGATATGACAATTAATATATAGACATTACCATTTAAAAAGTTGATGCATAAATACCTGCACTATAATGGTAAGCATACATCATGTATAACTAATTGTATACATGATATGGTAATCTAAAACGATTGTTTAGTTGGGTCTCGGGTACCCACTATTAGAAAACTCCCACTTACACTAGATCCAACTTGATAACCATCCTTGTTAGCTCTAACATGATTAAGATCATGTTTCTGCTAAGTCACGACTTTAGTTGCTGAGTCTTCCATGTTTCCAATATGTGGCTATTCTGCTATATGTGACCTTATCTCCTTGACTAAAACTTCTCAAGAGATGTTATCCTCAAGTATATAACTTTATTCCATCTTAATAACTTTAAATCTTGTCTATTATGAGTAATAGAATTATCATAATGATAAAACTTTGCATACTATGTTTGATTCCAAGAATTGGAACAAATCGTTGCATTTCCCACTACTTATATAGCCGTTTCCAAAGCTGCCTAATACTCAGTATTTGTAAGTGTGGATACCAATGGCTTTAATAAGCTTTTATCCCTCATTTCCTTAATATGACTATGATATTAGATCACATTAATATAAGTAATATTAGTTTGTGGCCCCTCAAAACTATTATCCCTTCTTCTCCACATACAAGATATATATTCTTTATACTTGCTATAATACTATCAGATAGTTCTGATTTCTTCCCTTTCCATTCTTATGGATATAACTAATATTGTCCAACTGTAAAGTATATCTTGGAAATATAAAATATTGTATATATCATGGAATATATGATTGATCCATCATTGAAACATATGGAATTCAACTCACCACTTTTATCTCCTCCTATGATTATACATGTCTTCTTGGAGATATATATGCAATGTGACACTGGTAGAAATTCTTTCTCGAATTTTCCAACTTGTATTTTTCAATACCGTGTTAGTATATATACTATTTAATAGGTATAAGAATGTTTTAGATCTAACTCAGTAGATCTTGTTCCCTAGAATGTAGGTTTATACTTTAATTAAATCTCTAGAGAATTACTTTCATTCTATTCTTAGCTAACTATAAGACTAATAGTTATTTTCCATATGCTACCAAACATATTTAACTTGGAAAACAATGGAACTCCCACTAACCTATAGAATACAGATAGAAAAAATTCACCCAAATGAATACTCTAAGATCTTATTGATTACTTTTTAATCTTGAACTGGATTTTAGTAACTTACAACCTTATTTGAATTCTATTATGTCATCATCCCTTTCTAGTTGCGTCATATAGACACCTTCCATGATTGGTTGTCTTGAAATCTAATACTCAATAAATTGATCTTAGGAATTAGCTATGACAAGTAAAATTATAATGGTTTTGTGCATAACGAAATGGTATAACTAATCAAGCCTTATTGGTACCAAGCTTGTACCATCCTTCTATCGTCTCACTTGAATAACCACTATAGTATTCAGAAAAAATATGCCCCTATACTTTGATACATGGAATACATTATTGAATTTTAATTTATCTTTTAAATCTTATCTTATTACCATATAATACCTATTATAGGAATCATTATTCACAATGAATAATTTATGACTTACCATGGTGAATATAAAACCATTACTATGGTTTTATCCTTCATATGCATTATGTGTCTCTAGAACATTCCTTTTCCATTCCACTTGTGGAACTCATTCCAATGTTGAATATTTATGAATCTCTAGCACTGACTAAGACCAAGTCAATATTTCTCCAAATCTCCCAAGTAGATATGGAAACCCTCTTATATAAATTTAGTTTATCACTTGACTAAAACATTTATTATTAAGGTATTTCTATAATATCCTAAGAAAATTTTCAGATAATTATTTTAGATGAACTTTGTGTTTTGATTGATGCAAACTCTTTTCATCTAAACAAATGTTATATGACATAATGGATTTCATCATACTATGACTCATATGATATCTATTTTTCATTACAATTGGTATATGGGTATGGGATATCGATGCTATTTTTGAATCACATCTTTAAATATAATGGAATTTTCAGCAATGATTATTAGTCTCAACATTGATACTCCTTTTACTATCATCATGTACTTGATGTGCATAAGGAAAGGAGTGTTTAGGAATTTCTCCATGCTACTTTTTGTTAATCAATGTTAACATGTAAGAATCATCTTTAATTATTTTTATTATCATCATAAACCTAATATGGATAAGGTAATGTGTGTTTAGGAATTACTCCATGCTACATTATATTGATTGATGAATGCTTGGTCAAGATATTCTCTGGTAGACCAATCCGAGGAAGCTCATATTTTATGACTACGCATATACCATAATTCACTTTCATATACATTAATTACTTAAAAGAATTAAATGAAGTATATTTACCACTATCATACTCTTGGAATAGTTTACACTATCCTGTTGTCCTAATTCTGAAGCATTGTGGAATACCTTTGTTTATAAAGGTTTCTTTGTCCAAAACTAAATATGTCAATAATACCTATGGTGTTTAACTTTAAAGAGTCTAAATATCATACTGGGTATATCCTTTACACACACTTAGTTTTACTTGACAAATAATTATCTTTCCACAAATTGGTATATAAGTATTATATTTTATATTCATCATGTATTTATAATGATTCAAGTACCACTCGAATATTAGTTGAGTATGAGACACCCCAAAAAACATTCATTCATGAACTTGTAATAATGTATCCTTATGTATAAAGGACATGTGAGATAAATGTTTTGGTTATACACAATATAAGTTCTACTAAAATCATTTACTTGGAAATAAGAAGTTGCGTGCTTCTGAAAATGAGCCTCAGCACAATTAGTGAGGACTTATTAAGTGCATCTAGGAGGCCCGGGATAAAATCCAAGTGGAGGCTATTTTCCATGGGGACTGTAGCAGGTACTGTAGCAGGAACTGTGCAGAACTGTAGCAAGTACTATAGTGCGAACTGTAGCAGGCGTTGTTTGGCATTGTAGCATCCGGGAATATTCCCCTGTTTGGGCCTTCAGGCCACCAATTTGGTCCCCGGGTCTTTTATGTCCTTCAGGACACCTAGGACTTCCAGTCAGTAAGGCCTTTAGGTCACCTCAAGGCCTTCGAGCCACCTTAACTGTAGATGAAAACTAGACAACCTACAAGGAACAAGCTTCAGAAGGAGGATCAAGGAGATTTCACCATATTAGAAGATAAACAGATTGCAAGAATGAGAGGGCATGTCACCTGCCATCAGGACAAGCCTGTGCATGCATAGGAAATCCTAGTCGAACAACCATGCGAAGGTGGAGAGCTGATTTCACGATGAAGATGCGGGGGTGGAGTAGTTCCAAGTATTTAGTCTAGGTTGTATGTAATGTTTGAAGCCTACGGGAAATGAATTCCTCTAAGGCCTACAGGCCATGTAATACTTATGCCTACAGGATTTGTAAGGGTTCCACCTCACCCCTTGAAAGGTGGATTATCAAAAATCAATAAAAAATGAAGGCCTTCGAGCCATTGGAGGGAGAAGAAGTTGCGTGCTTCTCACTGCTGACTTAGGAATCACCCTTTCTCAGCCACTTGAAGAATACACCTTACTTATTGTAATGTTTATATACCTACTTGGTTACTATATTCAAATAAACATATGTGATAGGAATATTGTATTCAATACCCAAAAAGTATAATAGAAACATTACATTTTATATTGATTAATATACCTGAAAAGAATAAAATACTTTCTTCTGCGATTCAACTCATTACATTTAAACTTCTATAGATTTTATTTCACGATATGAAAAGAAAATAAACTCATGTTTAATAGCTCTTTATTTGAAGGATGTTGCGAAGGAACCGTTTTCATCACGATTCCCATTTTTCCTTTTCACATTGTCTTTCAACTTTTTCACCATAATAGTTCAAGATTAATCTGTCTTTAATATTCTTTTTCCTTAGCGAAATTTACCTAAAAGGTAATGAAGAATTTTCTCCAAAATGTTTGTTTTGTATTCTTAAAGAAAATTGGAGTGTTTGGGTAACAATGATATGAGAAAGGGATACATTGAATGAATGTGATCCATATTTCAATTTATACATATCCAGTGTAATCATTACCTTATTCATATCTTGCTTAACTTTCTCTTTATATACTCCTCAGAGATGAGACAACAAGTTAAATCATATCTGTCTCGATGTTTGTATCCACAAATCACATTGAATTTTGATGATAGAATTACGAAAAAAATATCATATTATACTTTCATGAGTCTCTTATTTGCAATTTTACAACATCGCTTTCTGAGGTGGCTTAATAGGTTTCGGGGACATCAATACCTTGAAATTATGATATCAAAGTGCTTTGCACAAGTTTGTGTACTATTATTTGAAATTCTTACTAGTTTCGACATTTACTTTGTCCAAGATTTTCAAAGTGTATCTTGTGGTATTGCTTTCCATTTTCTACAAAATAATTCTAGTAGATTATACTTTTTTCTTGATTACTGGTTTCAACATTATTGATTAATTAATTGGATCATTAAATGTGTCCCACCATTTCATCAAATTCTAGGAACTCTCTGCACTAGAATTTGAATACTCAGTCGCTCAAATATTCTAGTAGCATGGGTCCTTGGACTTCACCTCATAGTATACAAGATTTGGATCATCCACTACTCGGAGAGTTTGAGGTAGGTGTTTGACAGACCAACTACATTAAATCATGGTTCCTTGATCAGTTGAGTGAAGTCCCAAAATCTAAAATCATAAACTTTATTTTCTCAACGCCTGCCTTTAATGATGCAGAAAGCTAATTTTGGATACTTATTTGATGCAATCTTTAGTTAATTCAACCCATAAATCTCATAATAACTCCCTGGTAGTAAGTTTAACCCTCGACTTTGACTGACGAGCAGCACCCCAAATACCCAGTTTTGTTCAAATTTGATTGATGGAAGGCATTTAACAACATAATATTTATTTGAGGAGTTTTTATATGTTTCCCAATGAATTTAATTCATTTATATTAATCTTGTTCATTCTATGTTGTCATGATCAAAACTAAACATTAATAGAAAAACATTCATCGCTTCTTTATGCATTTTACTATTTATTATTTTATATGTCTTCCCACGGTCATAAAATGCATAAAATAATAAATAAATTCATAAAAGAAATAAAATAACTGACTGGTATTGGTCATCTAAAATTGATTGATCCATTTAAACTCAATGGATCGACCATGACCTAGGGGTATCATAACTGAGTCATAGTTTGACTCATGATATAGCTTGTCCTCATCCAGTATATCCACTGCTTGTCTGGATTAATGCCTCATCTTGGCAGAGTCTACGTCTTAGAGCGTCATCGTCCAAAAGTATAAGTGTACTTGTGAGCAGTTGAGGGGGAATAGAGGCACAATATTCAATAGATAAATTTGGACATACCAGCCTTTATACACATTGACCTAAAAATGATGATGCATATACCATTTTAATTATTTACAATCATCAAACACAAATAAAAAAATAATTAAATGAATAAAACATGCATACACATATCTGGTCTGATAGACCAGGAACCGGTCTGATTGACCCGCCCTGGCCTACTTTCAGGGTAAACCGATGCTTTTTGGAGGGTTAATTCTCTGCTAGGGAATCTTGTGAGTGGGTTTCTCATAGGATATGGACTATGCATCGATGTGAAGGCCTGTTGGAGAGTCACAGATAGCCAGCACACAAGCCGCAAGGGGTCCGACCCGCGGTGCTCGGTGCCGGTCGGGGAACTTGATCGAGCGAATTGCCGGCGAGTGGCTATCACGCTGTAGCGACTTGTCTCACGGGATCTAATGGCAAGAATGACCTTTGGCGCGGGTATAGAAATGGTGGTGTTCAGGTGAAACACCATGATGCCCACCAAGACGAGCGATAGGTGAGTGGACATGGAGTTTTTTTTTACATTTAAAAAAAATTCCAGAAAACGGTTAGGTTAAAAATATTTTTAAAAATGCAACTGAAAGGGGGCATCCTGGATGCCGCCTTTGCATTTCGGGTGCAAGGAAAAATCCGTGTTGCTGCCTTTACACTACGGGTGAAAGGCGGCATCCGTGATGCCGCCTTTCCTCTAAAAAATATTTTTTTTTGATTTTGAATTTGATTTGTTTTGTTCAAATATATATATATAAATAATTAAACAAAACAAAAAATTTCAGAAGAATTTCTTTGTTATTAAAGATCCAGTGCTACAACCATTACATCAGTCTAGATTCTGGCAGAAACCCTTACCCAGGTCTCCCTTTTATAAGAGGGCTTGCCCTGAAAATCATTCTGCATTTTCGATATGGGATTCAGGTTCTCCCTTTCCTGCGCAGTACATTCTGCATTTCTGATGTGGGATTCTGTTTCAAGTAGGTGAATTTGAAATACAATAAAATATAAACTATAAGGCCAATATAAATGAAATTTTAAACATTGATTAAACATATAATAAATAGTTTAAAACAAAAATAATTTCTCAAAAATGTTGATGAAAAATAATCTATAACCTTTCAAAACCACCTACTTGAAACTTAAAAATGTTTCAAGTACATGAATTTGAAAGACTATAAAATATAAACTATAAAACGAATATAATTGAAACTTTAAACATTGATTAAAAAAAATAATAAATAGTTGAAAAAAAAATGAATTTCCCAAAAAATGTTGATGAAAAGTAATTTATATGTTTTCAAAACCGCCTACTTGAAACTTAAAAATGTTTCAAGTACGTGAATTTGAAAGTCCATAAAACATTAAATAGAAGACCAATATAATTGAAACCTAAAACATTGATTAAACATATAAGAAACAGTTGAAAACAAAAGTAATTTCCAAAAAATTGTTAATGAAAAATAATTTATAAGCTTTCAAAACCGCCTACTTGAAACTTAAAAATGTTTCAAGTACGTGAATTTGAAAGATTATAATTATATTACTAATTAACTAATTAATTATTATATAATTAATAGTTATATTAATAATTAACTAAATAATTATTATATAAGTAATAATTAATGAGTAATAATTAGTAATTAATAATTAATAATTAATAATTTAATAAATAGTTATAATTAATATTAATATTAATAATTAACTAATTAATAATTACTAATTACTTATTAATAATTATTAATTACTAATTAATAATTATAATGAATAATTATAATTAATATTTATACTACTAATTAACTAATTAATAATTAATAATTACTAATTAATTAGTTATAATTATAAATTATATTTCTAATTAACTAAATAATTATTATATATGTAATAATTATATTAATAATTAATTATTATATAATTAATAATAATATTACTAATTAACTAAATAATTATGACATATTTAATTATTAATAATTACTAATTAAAAATTATAATAATTATATTTAATAATAATATTAATAATTAACTAATTAACTATTATATAATTAATAATTATATTACTAATTAAATAATTAATTATTATATAATTAATAGTTATATTAATAAATACCTAAATAATTACTGTATAAGTAATAATTAATAAGTAATAATAAATAATTAATAAATAATAATTAATAATTATAATTAATATTTATATTACTAATTTATAATTAATAATTACAAATTATTAATTAATAATTAATAATTAATAATATAATGAATAAATGTAATTAAAAATTATATTACTAATTTACTAATTAATTTTTATATAATTAATAATTATTTAACTAATGAACTAACAAACTATTATATAATTAATTAATAATAATTAATAATTAATAATTATAATGAATAATTATAATTAATATTTATATTACTGATTAACTAATTAATAATTAATAATTACTAATTACCAATTACTAATTAATAATTAATAATTATAATGAATAAATGTAATTAAAAATTATATTACTATTTTAGTAATTTATTATTATATAATTAATAATAATATTACAAATTAACTAAATAATTTTTATATAATTAATTATTAATATTTACTAATTAATAATTATAATTAATAATAATAATTAATAATTATATTAATAATTACTAATTAATAATTATAATGAATAATTATAATTAAAAATCATATTAAAATTTTAAAAATTAATTATTATATAATTAATAATAATATTACTAATTAACTAATTAATTTTTACATAATTAATTATTAATAATTACTAATTGATAATTATAATTACTTATTGTAATTAATTATTATATTTATAATGAATTAATTAATTATTATATAATTAATAATGATATTACTAATTAAATAATTATTTATTATATAGTTAATAATTATATAATTAATCATTATATTACTAATTAAGTATTGTATAATTAATAATTATATTACTAATTAACTAATTAATTATTATATAATTAATTATTAATAACTATATTACCAATTAACTAATTAATTATTATATAATTAATACTTATATTACTAATTAAATAATTAAATAATTTATTATATGTTTAATCAATGTTTTATGTTTCAATTATACTGGTCTTCTATTTTATGTTTTATGGTCTCTCAAATTCACGTACTTGAAACATTTTTAAGTTCCAAGTAAGGGGTTTTGAAAGCTTATAAATTAATTTTCATCAACATTTTTTTAGAAATTCTTTTCTTTCAACTATTTATTATATGTTTAATCAATGTTTAAAGTTTCATTTATATTCGTTTTATAGTTTATATTTTATAGTCTTTCAAATTCACGTACTTGAATCATTTTTAAGTTTCAAGTAGGCGGTTTGGAAATGTTATAGATTATTTTTCAGCAACATTTTTGAGGATTTTTTTTTATTTTCAACTATTTATTATATGCTTAATCAATGTTTAAAATTTCATTTATATTTTCCTTATAGTTTATATTTTATTGTATTTCAAAGTCAAGTACTTGAAATAGAATCCTACACCGGAAATGCAGAATGTACTGCGCAGGAAAGGGAGAACCTGAATCCCACATCGAAAATGCAGAATGATTTTCAGGGCAATCCTTCTTATAAAAGGGAGGCCTGGGTAAGGGTTTCTGTCAGAATTCAGACTAATGTAATGGTTGTAGCGCTAGATCTTTAATAGTAGAGAAATTATGCTAATTTTTTTTGTTTTGTTTATATATATATATATATACACACACACAAACAAAACAAAACATAGAAAATAAATTTTTTCAAAAAAATTTTTTTAGGGGAAAGGCAGCATCACGGATGTCGCCTTTCGGGTGATTTTTTATAAATATTTTTAACCTAAATATTTTCTGGAATTTGTTTTTTTAAAAAAAAATGTAAAAACAAACTCGTGGACATGCTCTCTTTCACACGGGTAGTGCCTTAGAGAGGGAAGGCCACGTGGATCGGGTTCGAGGACCAGAGGGCGGTGGCCTCGACATCCCACCGAGCTCAACTGGGGTTGGATCTGGCAGGAATGAGACGCGGCTGGGATGGAGGAGCAGGATCTATGGCGGTCCGACGTTGTCCGACCACAGGCACTGTGGTGCTCCAGCTGCGACACACCGAACAGGCGGAAGAGGAGGGCGGTGAGATCACAGCCAGGCTTGGCGGTGGTCTGTGGAGACCGGTGCAATAGGGGCTGCCTTGGCATCATCTGGCTGGTGTCTTAGACGTGGGGGAGGAAGAAGGCGGGCCATGGCAGAGCGGCTTGACTGGGGAGGTACCTAGGAGAGGGTTCCAACGTGGGAAAGGGACAATGGGGGGTCACCTCTTTTGACCAATTTTTTTAATTTAATATATAAAGTTAACCTCCCATGTTCATTGTCTATATTATTATATAAAATGATTAGTTTTAATTTTTCTCATTCAGAAAACTTTCTTTTTAATAAAAAAACAAATGTTAGGACGTTTCCTCCACTTCTTAGCCCTATTCCAATTTCTTTAGTTATCTTATTATTTTTTGTTTCTAATAATTCTACACCCCTGTGGAATTGTGAATCATCTTGTAAAATATTTTTGTGGGCATCACGGGTTGGAATGTTGGGATTCAACAAGAAACAAAACAAAACAAAAAAATATAATATAACAAAAATCATCTATATTTTTTAAATTTTAATACTCATCAAAACCATTGATTTCAATCTGTAATTTTTTTCCAGATGACCATAACTTGGCCATATGAGATTCGATCAAAGAGTGGTCAGTTTCGTTTTTCTCAAAAAATCGTTGTGCTCTCTCTAATACCGATTGAAGACACCAGAGCATTCATAAAAAGCCAATGGGATGATATTTTAAAAAAATTCATCGCTGGGTCGATGAAAATTATTGTCTCTGGTGATCCGAGCCCTAGTACGGTTCGTGGATCTTGAGTGAATTAGTCAGAGCATGAAAAATAAATAGAATGTGTACCTCATTTCGAATCAAATCGTGCTCAACTGCAGCTCGTCTTCAACAACCGTTGCTTGAAGGATCCAAACCCAAACACCTCTAGGTCATCCACACATGCTCCAAGAATCTGTGCACCCATAAATTATCATATTTCAGGTGGTGGCATGGAGCTCTGACGATCTGTTCAACGTTGCGACCATCACCTCAATCCACTGCATTTGATCCACAAAGACGATCTTGGATTGTACGCTTGGTTGGAGTGTTTCTCTCTCTAGAAACCATGAGGAGAGATAAGCTCTAAATTCCAAATGCATGAATAGTGCATGAAATGAGCCTCTCCTCTTCTGTTTATAGTGGATGCTCTAAATACATGAAAAGGGTTCCCTGATCCCCGTATATTTAACGTTCACTATATTAGCAATAAATAAATAATATTGACGAACTAAAATACATCATAAATATTATTTATATTTTATCTCATGCATGTAATATATATTAAATATATGACATGATAAAACCAAATCACTTAACTCGAATGGTAATTCTCGCTAATGTTAAATGAACTTGGAATATTAAAACAATATTCTTTCAAATAACATTATTCCTTAAATTCACTTAAACACTTGTAAATACTTTTTATAAATAAATTCAAACCAATTATTATTTACTTGAATAATAATGAATTTATTTTTTATCAGTGATCGATTACATAGAAAACCCTCAGACCCCGTCGTGGGACCCACCATTCCAATATACCTATTCACTAGAATATAGAAGATTATTGAATACACCATTATGTATACCCCTTTACGACATTATCTTGATAGTAGTGAATAGTTTTCATAGACCAAGAGTAGAGTCTAGCAACCCATCAAAGCCCCTAAAACGATAAGGAATAGTCATAGTAATGACAACCAACCTATGAATACACACAACAAAATATAATATCGTTTTCTTTAGATATATCATAAAGTAGGACACACTCTTATGTTATCTTCATTTCTTACTTTATTATTTGTTGATATAATAGGAAAAATTTACCTTCGACTGCCATATCCATATTCTTATAAAGGTACTACTATCTTAATCAATCTAGCCTCAGATATTATTTCCTTAACCTAGGAGTGACACTACTGAAAAAATACCCTATACCAAGGGTTTGGAGAACCGTGGCCAAGTAAGCCATGGGGATAGGTCTATACCAATGGTTTTCCCAAAACCGTTGTTATAGACCTATACAAATGGATTTCAAAACGTTGGTATAAGTAATATGAAAAATCTATACCAACGGTTCCATAAAACCGTTGGTATATATATTTAAAAAAAGAAAAATTCGGTGGGTTTTGATCCCAGTACCTGCAGTTTATTATTGAATGACCTAACCACTAACCTAACTTGACTTTTGTGAACATAATTACATAAATATATATATTTATTATCATAATTATTTTAAATTTTGATTTATTTAATGTTCTCGGTAAGAAGATTCCATAAAAAATACATGTACCTATACCAACGGTTCTTAAAACCGTTGGTATAGATGTATACCAATGGTTTTGAGAACCGTTGGTATAAGTTATTTGATTTTGGGACCTATACCAATGGTTTTGGAGAAATAATTGGTATAAGATAATGGATCTATACCAACGGTTTTGGCCAAACCGTTGGTATAGGTCCAAATTAGTGACCTATACCAACAGTTTTCCCAAAACCTTTGGTATAGATCATATTTCCAGTAGTGTGAGAAATCCTAAATTAATTATTCAACCAATGCCATACCACTAATATCTTACCCAACACAAGCTACCTCGCCATGATTTCATTATCATTTTTTTTCTTTCATCAAAGTACATGATGAAATGGAATATGTTGATAATCATATTAAGTCAAGATACCAATACACATGTACGTAAATAGGAACAACCAATGAAACCCAAAACACATGGTGTTACTATTAGAAGGTCAGTCCTCATGACCTTAACAAGTAGAGATCACCATGTATGAACTTCATGAGAAAAAGTCTCAATGGTTATGAGCCCCCAACACATGATATCCAACCATAAAATGTGTCTAATCAGTATGATGTATCTTGACCATATGATTTTTTTATGATTAATGTCATGGTATCTCGAGTTTCTCATTATAGCCAGGGATCTTCTATAACCTTTTGAGACAAAAATTAATTTATTGAAATTACAATTTAAATAGTGGATGTAGAAATATCTACACTATAATGGTAAGAATACATCATAAATAACTAATTGTATAGATAATATGGAAAAATAAAAGTACTATTTACTTGGGTCTAGGGAACCCACTATTACAACAGAGATTACCCCCGTTTAAGGGACTACAAGCCCCGCTCTTCCCGATCTAGAGTCCCACTCACCCTAAAAAACTTGAGTGGCCCCATCAGAAGATAAAAACTAAACTCGATGAAGATAATAGTTTATTTGGGCCTTAACACTGATCATCCAATCCATACTAATAATCAAGTCAAATATGTCAAGATTGTGCACCAAGAAGTCCCAATACACCTCATGGTCCACTATCATCACTTGACATGATAGGCATTTGAACCCTTGTTCGGACCTCTTTCTCAAAGGTATAGAATGACCCAACAAGAATGGAATAAGCTCTGAATGTAATAAAAACATATAAACTATATTTTATGATATAAAATAATGAGGGTCTCCTATATAAAATAAATCTAACACCATAGAATATGAAATAAACATTGTACCTATAACAATAGTTTTCCCTGCTTTAGCTTCCTCTAGCACATACTCCGCCTCATGAATACATCTGGTCACATACCCTCCTTGAATTTATTGTCCACATGAACACCCCTGTTTTCTTGAGGATAAGACCTACCACCCATGGGATAATTAGTACAAACTTGTGATCCCTTGGTGAATATGGATCGAAACTTACTACCTTGGGAAATCATGTCACAAAAATACTTTATATGACCATATTTCCCAAAATGAAGAAAAGTATTTAGAGCCTCCATAAAACTCATATAGGTATGAATAGGCCAAAAAAACTAATATAAAATAATATACTGCTGTACAGAATAATCACCCAAACTAGACCTGAAGAAAACTAACTACCTTTGCACTTCCTTTTCTAGCTAGAAGATACACCAGGGATAAAAACTACACAAACGAAAGCTCCACCCAAACCTGTCTTCCCAGCTATGTATTCCTTAGAAAATGATTTTTTTTCAACCACCTCCATGAAGGTTTTAAGTCAAATGAGAATTAACATTGACCAAATATCCTCAGTCCTAACTCAAACCTTCAACCCTCTAAGTACTCATTAATGACAAGCGGCGATGCCCAATAAACTAGCTCAACAAAATTGGAGGAATAATCTAGAATGGTTAACTCTCCCTGATCCAAGGTAAAAAAATCCAAGGTCTTCAATGAACATAATGTGTTAGGATAAAACAAAATATTGAATATTTTCTTGAAAGAGGACAAGGTATTATCCCCATGCAACTTAGTTTTCACAACAGATTCCCACCATCTCTTTCCCGATCCTTCAAGAATATACTTGGAAATACCACCTCAGTGTCCCAAAGAGGCTTCAAAAAGTTGAATATCCTATCAAACTGTTCAATGCACTCTTCATATTCCTATGTTCCTTTTTTACCATGGAAGGTAGGTGGATGCTACTTCATAAATTCTTAGCCATGATCCACTACTCATTCTGAGTTCCTGACACCTTCTTAAACTAGAGTCCAAATAGTGTGGATTGCTGCTTCTACCAAAGAAGGATCCACCAGAAGGTTTTCTTTTGGAACCTATCTAACAACTTCCTTTCTCATATTTTGATGAGATTGTATATGAGGCATTTTTTAGCACATACAAGACAAAAACCAATCAATCACAAGAATATTCAAAAATCATAGGACCAACTTTAGGTGTTGTTATCAAAGATTTAAAATTTTTAAAACTTAAATCAATTAAGAATTATTCAAACAAGGATGAGAATTAATAAAAGAAAAATTCCATTTAAATAAAATCCCCATATAGTTTATTCAAATGTCGGTAAACACCAATTCTTTGACTTAGTAAAACTTTTTCGACCACCCATGGTAACTCATGTTCAAACATGGAAGTGAGCTAGCTTGGCACCCTACCACAATTACTACCCAAATTACAGTGGTCCAAACTCCTATATACTCAATAAAGAGAACCAAACACATGAATTGTTAACACATTTTTAGCTGAGAAACCTCCTTCTGATACCAATTTTCAATGAACCAACCCGATCCAACCAAACCATCCACCTGAGTCAGCCGTCACTTTGTGAGTTATAACAAAGATAACAAAAGTAAGTCTTGAATATAACCAAAAAGTCATAAAAAGGGTATAATGTAGAATAAAGAGATATAATAATATTTATATAATCCAATCCAAACAGGATAAACCAAAAAAGTATGTCAAGACAAAACCAACAAGTCTCCATGTGACCAACCGTCACCTCCAAACCACCCCACTAAGAAGGAAACTGACAACAAGAGAACTTGACATGATAAATGCTTCCCTTACCTTTAACTGAGTCCTAAAACACAATGTATACAAATACCTAAAGGAAAAAATTAGTGTTTCTACACAAATCCTAATAGGATACCACCAAATAATCTATACATATTCTAATATCAAGAATGAATTAGTACTGGATTAAGAAAAACAGTTAATAAAGATTTTTTTATAAATAAAATCATTTTTAAACATTTCATTTAATTTCCATAAATTCATAAAATAATCAGAAAATATGAATATATTAGTTATAAAATAAAAATAGGTAAATTAAAATTGTGAGAAAATATCCATGAAGTAGTCCATCATGTAATAAAATAGGTATAAAAGAAAAAACATAAAATTTGGGATATAGCCTATGGGAATATGTACTAGACCAACCAATATCAAGTCATTATACAATATGTAGATATCACAAAAGTTACCCCTAGTAGTGCCACACACACTAGGGTTACCTAAGTCAGCTTCCCAACACACATAAGGTTCAAAATGTGCCATGTTTGTTCAAAAACCATTTCTAAACCATGTTCACATTTAATAAATCCCTTTTCCATCAAATTACATCCATTTCAATAATAACACATAAAAATCAAATAATTAGAAACACTTACATAGAACCAACAATGTCAAAAATCATGGAACCCTACCCAAATTCAACAATGAAGATCAACAAACCAAGGATCAACCTTCAAAATACAAACCCTAATAAGAAAATGAAAAGGATCTACAAAAAACAAAAAAATATCATGAATCTAAACCACAACCAAAGACAATACCATAGCCAAAACCAAATCCAAGGAGGAAATAAAAGGATTATTACCCTATGAGATGAACCGTAACCAAAATGATGACCAATCACCAAATAAATGATCTAGAAGGAGATGAAAACTAAAAAATTTCCTAGGAGAGCTCTAGGCCATGAGAGGGGAGGCTTCACACTAAATAAAATGAGATTCAAGCAATTTTTGTGTTACAAACCGTTTGAATTAAAAATTAAACATCATGATTCCCTTTCATGGTGTGTAATTCCATGAATTAAAAATATGACTAAAAACATGTCACCTTAGATTAAAAATTATATCCTCAAACATTACATGATGTGAAACCAATACATGGAATATAAACCTTTCACACCATAAACTAGTTCACGAAATCTTCTTGGTGACCAATGAATCAAATGAACTTGATTCAAGGCTTTTAAAACTTTTATTTCTTGAACCCACTCATGAGATTTTACCAAAAACCGATACACGCCACAAACTTAATTAATGGTGTGTACAATATTTACATGAAGAATTCATCAAGTAGATATAAAAACAACCTAGATTCTGTAAACAATCCCCAAACCACCTCTGGTTCTCTCTAAACATAGGGATAACCCTATAAGGCCTTTGACACAATTATACCTAAACTCTATAAAATTAAAAAAAAATACATCCCAGAACATTAGGACATTTTCCCTAGTATAGGATATCAATTCCTAAGAAGCCCATGATGCACCCAAAAAAAGGGAAACCAAAAAAAATACAAGACATACCTTATGGAAGAAAATGGGGTGTTACATAAGTCCTCCATTAGTGGAAGAATACCCTATGGTTTGAGCAGTGGTTTACAAGCCATGATAAAATGTTTGTAATTAGAGCTAGATGTTGAGACCGTGGTGTGGTAACTTTCATATCAAATATTAAAATCGGCACCATGACTCCTTGGGTGATTCTCCAACAACTTGTGAAAAACTATGGATGTCGTTTCTCAAAATCTAAGTCTGTATGGGTTGAAAGTATTTGTCTAAAAATTTCATAGCAATGTTATCCCAAGTTTTAATGGATTTAAAATCTTGACTTTTTAACTAATCATTGGCTCTTTATCTTAATGATAATGGGAATAATCTAAGTTTGATGGAATATGAAGAAAAACCTTAGTGTTTAATGGTGTCACATACTTTAAGGAAATTTGATAGATACTAATTTGGATCATCACTTTGAATACCAATGATTTTTCCAATGGTTTATTACTTCAATAGTGGTTGCACTACCTACCATTAAAGTGGAAAAATTGATCATTTTATGGATTAGGAGTGACAATGTAATTTTTCGTATTTCTCCATATTTAATTTTAATATTATGTGGGAATTCTTTCTAGACCAGGCGATGTGATGGTGTGTAGTTCCGAGGCTCGGTGAGCCCGATAAAAATATTTGAATTTAATTTAATAATTAAATAACACGCACGTGTTATTTTCCTAAAAAAATGGAATAACTCTTGAACTGGTTCTCGGATCAGAAATTTGAGGGCATCGTTGCGTTCAGAGTAGCGAGTTTACCTTAGGTGAGGCCTAACATCAGATGGCGCAGGTCAGTGGTGAAATCTAGTTTTTGGATGTAACCGTAATAAAATATTTAATAAAAATATTTTATTAAAACTTGTGGTGGAGAATATATTTTATCTTTTTAAATAGATATTTTCACTGGGATCCAGGGTTACAGACCTCATAACCTTGAAACCCTTGGAGGATCTGGAGGCTCTGGAGGGAACCCCAACTAAGAGATGGTGTTCTTGACGAGCTTCACCGATGCCGATGACGCGGGGACCATATCTTCACCAAAAAACGCCACGAATCCAGGTAGGACGTTTTGATTTTTGTTTCCTTTCCCCGTTCTTGATTCCTATAACGAACGCGGACTAATACACAAACAAATTAGCCCACGGATCGATCGTGTTTGTGGGATGGGATTTTGTGGGGATTTTGGGGATTTTATTCTTGAAGGTTGTTTTTGATTTCATTTGGCCTTCTAACGATGACGAACCAAGATCAACATGAACATCGATCGAGGTTCGTCCCTCTCGATTTGTTGTGCCTTTCTTCCCCGATTTCCTCACTTTCTTCGTGTGCGTTCTACGCGTTCATCATGGAGATATGGACGATGGCTCGTTACACATATGTTATGCGACGCAACAACCCCAAATTAAATATTTGGTGTCAGTACAACCCCACGGCGGTGTGACTTTTGTGGAGATGGACGATTCAGAGCAAATCGAGAGATATGAGTTTTTTGGTGTTTTTCCTTCGGATGGATCGTTGGAGGTTTACGACCTGATCGAAGGCCCAAAAACACCCGGTTAGGTGTTCATATAATGGAACGAACCAAGATCTGATGTTTTTGGATCAACGGATGAGAGATCATGAATCCAGAGATTTGGATAAGGCGCGAGGAGGAAGATGATGGTTTTGGATAAATCCAGACTACACAGCGTGTAGTATGGGATACATGGAGTGTGTTCGTCGGTGGACCACCTGGCGTGTACTTCGGGAGTACACGGACATGGGTTGGGTACATGGCCAAGGACACGGCGTTTATACCCTTCCCCAACCAGAACTGGCCAGATACACGGGATACCCCGTGTACTGGTACACGGGAAGGGCGACACGGGTTGAGGTCGTGTATGGGCACGCGGTCAGCGTACATGGAGCGAACCCCGGACACTTGGACATGACGTGTAATTCTTCTACATTTCCTGTAGTTACTTTTTATGATAAGCCTATAGACACGGTCCGTTTACACAGGCAGTACCCAAAGTCAAGGAACACGGCATGTGATCCTTCTACACACCATGTAGTCTTCTTTTACACACCAGAACTGGAGACACGGGCCGTTTACACGAGCAATACCCAGAGTGAAGGAACACGGTGTGTGATCCTACTACATTCCGTGCAACCTGTTTTACATGGCTTGAGCCAGTTGTCTTCTGTGACTTGGACTAGTTTCTTTAGGGTTCTTCCCCTTGGTCTTTCCCCTGATGGTTTCCAGTATCATTTCCTACGTACAGAAGTATGATCCCTTCAGCAGGAATTCCTAAATAGAGTTGTTGGAATCCCCTCTGTGAGACTTAGATTCGGATCCTCTATTCCTTCATGGTACCCTAGGTAGAGTTTCTTAGTATCGACGTAACCTACCTTACCCGGGCACCGATCCTCTACTTAGCAGGTTAGTTCAGACTGTGTTTTTAGAATCACCCCATAACTACTGGTCGTGATCCTCATCTGATGCATCAAGTATCTTTATTCAGACTTAGGAGTATGTTCTCCCGGTTATGTGGTTACTAGAATCTTCGAGTTAGATCTTAGTGGTGGTTTCACGATAGTCGATCGTGTATGAGTATATCTGGATATTCTTGTTATATGTTCTGTAGACATATACTGTGTAGAGCTGACTGTATCATTTCCTTTATGGTATTTCCCTTGTTTTATTCCTCTGTGGTTTCGGGGTGTCCTACTGGGTATTGTTATACTCACCCCAGAACGGGCATTTCCCGCACATGTCGTGTCTTATGCAGATGAGCGAGCCTTTGACAGGACTCTAGGTGGACCATGACCGGACAGTGCTCAGTGAGATCAGGCAGGCTGAGGTGTGTTTCTACAGCTACAGATTACAGTCCCAGTACCTTTCTTTACAGGTTGGACTTTGTTACAGATTTTCTTTTGGTGGGCTTGTACTTTTGGCCCAGGGTTTTACATTACTGAATTTTACTTTCCTGTCGTACTCTGTTGTTTAGAATTTTAGTGTATGCATGCATTTTCATTTTCAGTAGTTTTTAATTTTCTCTTTGTGGGCTTAGAGATGTGTGTGTGTGTGTACCGGTTTAGAGGGAATTCCTCCCATGTTAGTGACATTACTAGTCGGTGCTAGTCACCAGCCCCTGGCCTATTGGAGGCGGGCTTGGGGAATTGCGGCACAGGCCCCACTGGGACGGTTCATGACAGACAAAATTGTAGAACTTAGCCATGGTTGAGCATTATAGTGTGGAAAAGTATATTTCTATTTCAAGTTTTAAATAAATAGATTCTTGATATTCCAATCATTATGAATGATTCATAGGGGTCTGAATCATGAACTAGTAGATCAATAATGATTAAGAA
Source organism: Viscum album (assembly GCA_963277665.1). Lineage (NCBI taxonomy): Eukaryota > Viridiplantae > Streptophyta > Magnoliopsida > Santalales > Viscaceae > Viscum > Viscum album. The sequence continues at coordinate 1,488,614,169 of OY728139.1, read as the reverse complement.
ATGAAGAAACAAATCCATGATTGAAATTACTTAGAATAAATGGGGAGGGGGGAGGAGAGTGATGATATCCTAGGTTCATTCCAAAGGTCACTATTATCCTGAAATTCCCCAAAAACGATGCCAAAATTTGATGTGCCCGCGCATTTCTATTTCTTCCACACGGGGTAGGAAAATTAGAATTTATGATTTTACCAACCATCACTACTATAAGTTTTTGTAGAATAGTACGAGTATGGGACTGAGTCTATAGAGTAATGACTACAATACATGTGACCTAAGGATTGGAACCTAATGGTGGATTCCTCACAAAATTTTTATATAGTTGGATTATTCTATACAACTAGATAAAACTATAATAGAAAGAGAAAGGTTTTGGGATCAATTTTGGGGAGATTATATAGAATATACCCTTAAATATAACATGTGAAGATCAGAAAACATAGGATGAAAAGCTACTCATGGGTCACCAATTGATTTTGGTTGAAATAATTGGGTCAACCTAGATTAACAACTACTATTTGGTCTAGATATATTCCTCATTTTAGGTTCATTTGGCACAAATCTTAGAGTGGAAAAAATGTTAGAATTATTATTCCAAATTAAATTTGTTCCAATTAGATTATAGTCCTCCTTTTCAATTGCTCGGACCTGGATCATTCAAAAAGGATGAGATAAGATTGTTTTTCTTAATCTAATTCCTAGATAATTAGATTACCCAAGTTTGAATTAAGGATTCATTAAAGTTGTTTTATGCCTACACTTGATACCTAACCATAATCAGATTATCTATTCATATCAAGAATATAATTTATCATGTGTAACAATAGTGAAGTTGAAATAAACATCATAGTAAGGAAACATTCAACAAATATAATTAAAATAAAAAAACTTACTTGAAAGGAGAATAAAACAAATCAAAGGAATTAGAATTGAAATAAAAAACTTGTTCATAACTACAACAAAGGGAATAAATCTTCCAAGTTTTAGAGCATAGTAGAAAATGAATAAAATAGGATAAAAATTGAAAGGAAGTGAATAATCCAAAAGTTTGAGTTGTATGGAATTAAATTGGTTAAAGAAATCATGATGTAAAAGGTATTTGAATTTTTAGTAGGCATGTGATTATTTCTTTAGGAGTTTATTTTTGATGGTATACATTGTGAACTAGAATTTTATGTCATGAATGAGATACTAAAAGTCTTATGTGGCTTGAATAAACCATGATTCACAACTATTATTTCATTCACATAATCTTTAGGGCTTCATGGAGGTTGACTGGAGGGTGGAGATCGAACCATTTACGTGGTGAATGATATTCATGTTATTATTTTTCATTATCCTAGAATTTCACAATCTAAATGGGGTTCATGACTCAAGTGAGGTGTGATTACCTTTATGTGATTCCAAATAAATAAGTGTAGTTGAGTACCTTATGTTATACCCAATACATTTACATGAGCTCATGTACCCTTATGTGACCCTTTAGTTACCTTTATGTGAGCTTCCTTTCACCCTTACACAACAACCTTTACCTTTATTTAGAAACCTATACCATTATGTGGCCCCATATTCTTCATCACACCCTTAAAAAAGTAATAAAATTTAACTTTCTAGAGTTTCTATGTCCCATACCTAGAAATACATATTGTGAATTAAGTATTCATGTCTTGAAATTTTTGAAATTTCATCATTACCTATAGCACTTTTTCACACTATGTAGTATCTAATTTTCTATAAAACTCAAACATGAATCCTGAAACCAATGCCTAAAATACGTATAAAATTTGATGAATTTTGATCAACATTAATATAAAATCTCAATTTATTAGAGGGAAAATTTTCATATAGAGTTTTATTCCATGTAACATTAGCAACAATCCTCTCTTGGATTGTTCCATCCTATATCTTTTCAATAATTTTCTGATGTATGTAACTTTACCTAGTTCAACCATCATGTTAGAACTATCATGAAATATCTTGACCCTAAAATGTAGGATTCTTAACCTATTTATTTTATGAAGAACCATTTATTCAACCAATTATTAATTGACTATAAGACTGGTATCTCATTTCTCATGAGCAATATATCATCAACATATATCACTAGGAAAATAAATATACTCCCATTAATAACAAATTATTTTATGGATTCATAAAAATGAATTTTCTATGATCTTGATGCTTTTTAAAACCCATAAATGGATCTATATAACATGTATACCTCACTAGAATCCTTTTGTATCATGAACCTTTATGGTTTCATTATATAGACTTCTTCCACAGGTTTTCTATTAAGCGGTCCTGACATCCATTTTAAAAATATCATAATCATGGTAAGATTCTAGGGAAAATAAAATTATGACGGATTTCAATATAGTGACATGTGAAAATTTTTGATCATAATCTATGCCTTGATGTTTCTTAAACACTTTGGATACTATTCATGCTATATAAGAACCCAGTTTACCATCCATGTATAGTTTCTTCTCAAATATCCATTTTCAACAAATGAGCTATAAATCAATCATAGGATCAACCAAAACCCAAACATGGTTTTGGTACAAGAAATAATTTATAGGATTGATTGATTCTTGAAACTTTGTTACTTCTACTCAGTTATTTATTGTATGATAGAGGTTTATTATTTTTAACTAATAATGTGTTAGCTTCCTCATTAATAAGAAAAACATACTTCTCTAGTTCTGTAACACACCTAGTGATCCTACACTGTACTTGTGTATTTAGAAAAATGTCTTCCACTAAGCCTTGTGGATTTTTTTTCATATCCCAACTATTTTTTTTATGTTTTGATTTCATTGAAGTCTATATTTCTTCTACTATCACCTATGGAGTTGTCCTACCTTTCTATGAATATGGCTCATTTCAACAGGATTACTTTTCTATTTGAGATATCAAATAGGTAATATCTTCTTTATTTCTTTGGGATATACTATAATGATACACTTTGTTCCATGAGATTAATTTTTTTTACTAGTACTATCCTTAAAAAATTCTTGACACCCCCACCCATATATTTGGAATAATAAATTTCTTCCCATACAATAACTTGTATTGGATTCTTCTTTACTCTTTAGTTGACACTCTATTTAGTGTGTATGCTGTAATGTGTAATGTGTATCCACAAAAGGATAATGGAATATCTACATGACTCATTATCAATATCAATAAGTCTAACAAGGTACTCTTCCACATTTTAATAACCCCATTCTTCTATGGTTTATAAGGATAAGTGAGTTGGGATAATATCCCAAGATTTTTATGATAATCTATGAATTCTAAGTTAATATACTCCTCACCTCAGTCTGAGTAGTGTTTATTTATATTCTTATGAAGCTGATTCTATACTTCATTCATATATTTCTTAAATTTCTAAAAAAATCAATCTTATAATTCATTATGAAAATATATCCATATCTATTGAATTTATCTATAAAGGTTAATAAGTATGAGTATCCACCTCTAACCTTTACTGTAAATAGTTCACACACTTCTATATGTCCTAATTCTATAATCTTGGTGGTTTATTCACCCTCTACACTAAAATAATATTTTGAATATTTTCCCATGTAAAAAAAGGACATATATCTAAGGTTTTTAGTTCAAAATACTCTAAGTAACCTTCTTGAAATAATTTTTTAAAAAGATTAATGTTTACATAACCAATTCAATGATGACATAACTCAGTGTGATATGATTCATGTAAACTTGATTCATTTTTTATTTTTATGACTTGATTTTCATATTATAGTATGTAAAAATAATTATTTAAAAGATCCATCCCATAACATATGTTATCTTCATAAAAGTAGAAACTTTTATTTCCAAACATGAAAAAATCCATCCATGTTTAGACTGAAAACATAAATTAAATTTCTGATTACACTGGGAAAATAATAACATTTATTTAAAACAAAAATAAATCTAATTGGAAATGTGAGATGGTAGTCTATTATAGTCAGCACATCTAGTATCACTCCTTAGGAAACATGAATATCTAACTCAAATTTATAAATATTTTGGAATCTACTTGATTCCTATATTTGGATATAAATATGGGTGACAAAATACATATCTAATACCCAATTTTTAGAAATAGATAGATTTAAATTGATAATGAATGTATTTGAAGATTCCCATTGATTCTTTACTATGGTAAAATTCTTCTTTCAATGAAATGTATTTCCACAAAAAAACACACTAAATTATTCTCTTATACTCCCTCTGGATCATTATATTCTTGTATGGGAAATGCATAGGCCATTTAGACATATAAATTACCATTTTATTTTCCTTTACTTTCCTATTTTTCATCAAAAGGACACAAGGTTTTTCACTCTTGATGCCTTTACCAACTTTGAAAATAAAATTCAATAGATCCTAAAGTTCATTTTATATATTTTTTCATATTTAAATTAACAATAAAACATGATAATCATAAAGGAGGGTAGGAGAGAATGATTTATGTGCATAATCCCTTAGACAACTTGAATCCTATAATTTCCAAATGCTCAATATAGAGAATCATCTTAACTACATGAAGTTTAGATAGAACTTATTCTCCTATATTTCATATAAAAAGTGCCTTGAAGATTTTATATATCTATTGTCTTTCTTTCTATTTATAGACATCATTGAGATGAGACAACATGGAGTGTGCATCCATTTCTTTATGGATCTTTTGGAGTTCATTAGCCATTAATGATAACAAAGGTCATTTGACATACAATGTTTCATCCATGCATTTCTAGATGGAATTTTTATCCTCCACACTAGCCTCATAAGAGGATTAAATAGTAATGGGGACTCAAATACTTAAAACTTTTTCTCTTATCATAGTATAATGCGCCATAACCTTTACCATTCCTAGAAGTTAACACCGGTTTAGAGATTACCTTTCTTCTAGATTAATTGCATAAATAATGTCATAGTCGATTGGATTGACATTTTTTAAAACATTAATGTTTTTATGATTATCCCATATTGATCATTAAAAGTTTCGATGCTCTGCTATAATTTTTATAGAGTCAATTAGGTCGAATCCTCAGTGATGATACAAATTTTAGAGTCAATTGTTTCTGATTTTCCTTTTTAATGGGGGGTTTGTTTGTAGAGATTATATGAAATGATTCATTGACTAAGATTGATTTAATAATTAAAAAATTATTGGGGTGATTAAATCATTAGAGGGTCAATATTGTGATATCCTTGACCTTTTCTATATATTACACTAAATTAACATCCACTTCACAAGATGATTTCTGATCAGAATTCCCAATGGTTTTCAATTTAATCCAAGCCTCATCTAGGGTACTGACCTCAGTTAATTATTATTGATGGAAGGTTAAATATTTTACGAAATCATGTGTAAATTTGGTTCCAATAATCCATATAATTCAAATTTCAAACCAAATATGTCATCAAGCCATTCCATTTTATGTTCAATATACACAAATCAATTTAAATAATATTAACTGAGAAAAAGATATTCATTTTACTAACATACCAAAATTATGACTCACACCAATGGATGACTTAATATATAATTGAGATATATATTAATATATATTATGATTTTTAGGGTGTTGAGTTAAAAAGATAAGAAAATGAATAGGTCAAGATAAGAGTAGTGCACTGAGAACACACACGAACGATGAAGAAAATTAAATACAAACTTTTGATTGCATGAGAAAGTGAAATAAGGGATTAGTTTTCAACTTTATTTAAACAATTTTAAGAACATTAATATTAAAATATAGAAGTTGTATGGTGATAAGATATGTTTAAGAGACTATAATTAATATTTAAACAAAATTACAACACAAACAGTTATGCGATTAAAAAGGAAAGCGAATAGAAAATAACATGAAAAAAGATAAGAGAAAACATATATCAAGTAGAAAATTGAGTTTGGAAGGTCCTAATAGACCTTTGGAAAGTATATTTTAGTTTCACTATATCCTCTTATGATCTAAAATTCCAACCCATTTCAAGGAGAAGAGGGGGATGTATTTGTAGACCAAGATGGTGGACTGTTTGCATTCAAAAACTATCCCTCACATTGGATAACCAATTTTACAATTTAGACTGCCAACTAAAGATAAATATTGTTCTTAAAATTTCTATATATGGAGGTTGAAATTACACCCTCCAAATATGGTAGAAATTGGACTTTTGGAGAAAAATTATAGATGTTTCCTAGACCATGTTCTTTTGTCCATTTTTTTAGTCGAGTTTTTCCATGGTCTAAATGTGAATGCATTTATGGATATGAATATACCTCCAAATCTGAACCATTTATACTAAGAAGTTTTTATTAGGTATCTTTTATTTCACACCATAAAATATTAGATAAATTGGATGATTTTATTGGTAGAAAAGTCAAGAAATGCGGGATGTTTTTAATTCCTTTATATAATTGTGGGATGGACTCTGAAACATCAGTTGGGACCCTGTTTGGGTGATTTGGGCCTTAAATTTTTTATCCAATATGTGTTTGGATATTTTTTAGAAAATTATAGAGTTCTGTAAAATTTTGGCTTTTAGATTTTTACCAGATATTATATCATTATTGCCGATTCAATTTTCATCACAGATTCTTTGGGCTTTCTTTTACGGTCTATATGGCCCTTCAAATGGCTGAATCATCCAAATTTATAGTTGAAGGATTTGTAATATTACGAATAAAGAACCCTAAAAATAGGAATAAGAAATTTTAAATCATTAGAGAGAGAGATATTTATGATTAAAATAGTAAATAGACTTGAATTTGGATTATTTTGAACAATGCTTGCAAATTATATTTAATATTAAAATATGTGCACTTCAAACCAATTATGAAACTTTACTTGAAAATAAGAAAGGGGAGTAGATAAAAAATTATGAATAAGTGAATCAAACCAACTCCCACACACTTAGGCTTGTGCATTTCCTCATGTACATAAAATATAAAAAAACAACTAAATAATTTTTACCCACTAACAAGTATTAAAGATTAGTTTTCTACAATCAGGGGGATCTAGACTTGTTCACTCATCCAAAAAATAATTCCACCAATTTTTTTAAAACATCAATGTTCTAAAAATAATTCTTTTTCTTTCTCAAAATTAGAAATGGGAAATTATGGAAATCTGAACTCACTCTTCTTAAGATGATAATAACTTATTTATGGAGGTTCAATCATTCACCAACCAAAAGTGAAAATATTAGAGTGGGAAAAAGATATCTAATTCCATTAACTATTATAAATTTCCAAAGAATAAATATTTATTTTTAAGGGGTTTTCATTCTCTATGGGATGGTAGGAATATAATTTCTAAAAGAGAGGAAAAATGGGTAAAACAACAATATGAAAAAAATGCACAATTTTTGAAATAACACATGGAAGAAAATAGAAACACATATTTAAAAGGGCATGAATGTGTGAAGGAACACACAAAATAGGTAGAAAATTTGAAGAGGATGAAAAAAATTAAGTATGTACAAGACACAAAACCTCTCCCAATGACATAAGAAAATATGATGTAAGTGTTACTTTTTTTTTGTTTTTTTTTGTTTTTTCAAAAGTTGAACTTGGAACAGATCTCACACTCATCTCTCAACCCTTTTTTGATATCCTCATGAAAATAATTAAAAATAGTTATAACAAGATCAATGGTTGAGTAAAAGTGATTTCTGACCCGCCCAAAACACAACCCATTAATTTTTTTAATTTTTTAATTTTTTTTGTTCTTTTCAATTATTATTTTTGAAATATTGTCAATAATATTTGTAAAAATGAAGTAAACATGAATCCATTCCCAAAAATCACTTAATTAAAACCTCTCTCTAACACTTAAATGGATTCCTTCCCTCAAGCATATGATTAAACATTGAGAATAAAAAAAGTGGTACCCAAAATGAAATCCATTCCACCACACTTAAGTTATAATAAAATTTTCAAAGAACATCAATGTATATTTTAGGTGGGTTATGATTTTGATCTTGTAAATGTGGCTACCAAAAAAAAATAATTTTCAAAGATCAAAGGTGATTTATGAAGGAGGATTAATGTAAGGGTAATGAGAGGCTATTTGGATATTTCTATTCTCATGTTGTTCAGAATACGACTCTATCATATTAATGTATTATAAAGTAGGAAATTCAAATCAAAGGTATACAAAGTCAAGACTCACGATTGGGGGTTTAAAACACACAATATCAAAATATTGACATAGGTTAACTTATAATGAAAGCTAATGTTGTTTTTCATGGTTGGAGAAGAATAATTTTCCAAATAAAAAATTTACCATTCAAAATTTTTTGGTCTTGAAAAATATTTTTTTATCAAAATTTTTAATGAAAATACAAAATTCTTGAGATTAAACAAGTCATTGTAATCCCCAAAATTCTATTTTTTTGAACATTTAATATTGAGTAGATGTGACTCTTTTTGTTTTATTTGTTTTTAGTTTTTTGGGGTTTTTTATTTTTACTTTTAAAAATACACGCCCACACAAAAGAGTAAGAAGAAAAATGGGTTAGATGAAGAAAGTTGTAAAAAAGGTGAATGATAGAGGAATAACAATAAAGAGAGAAAGATAAAGAGAGAGGTAGGGAGGAAAAAGAGGGAAAGAGTGAGTTAAATGGAAAGAGGTGCCCTTAGTTTGGAATTGGTGGGTTTCTATATACATCCAATGGAGGGTTGGTGGAAGTAGATGTGGTTCTTAGGGGATGTATCTTCTCTGATGATGTTTTTTAATATTTTAATTACCTAAAAGAGAATTAAAAAGAAAAATAATTATTCATTTAATGAAAAAATAAAAAAAATAAATTAAAATTTCAGAAAAATAAAAGAAAACTTAGGTTGCCTTCTAAGAATCACTGCGTGTGTTTTTTCTACAACTAGACATTGGCAGTGGATTATGCATAATCTGTTGGTGGCCACTAAATTTTCTCAACTCCAGTGTACTTCTTGAAAAACTTCTCCTTTGTGAGGCCCAATGTTAATTGAATAATTTATTCCTATCCTTGTTGTTATAATTAAAATTCAATGGGGGTAGAAAAAATGTGGGTATCCTCCCTTTGGTATTTAACTTGGGGAATCTTGTTGTCATCAAAGTGCTAGTTTTCTATGCTTGAAAATTTAGGACGATGTTTAAATTATGGTGGTTCATTTTTTTTAATATTTAGATAATATGAAATCAAATTATGAGATCCCAATTGTTTTTATCTCATTTATTTCATCACTTTACAATATAGAGCATTGATTATCAAAGTGTACATGATATTGAATAGATTTTTGAATATTATTAATATCAATTTGTTCTGATAAATAATTTTCAATTTCAACCTCAACAATTATAACTTTATCAATTAGGGAACAATTCTCACAAACTCCACTCCCATTGTAACCATAGAAGCACATTTTATTTGGTTTCACCTCACATATATGATAATTTTTATAATCATGGATAGGAAATTACTAATATTGGTTAATATGTTTCGAATCAACAAATGAGCATGATAATTCATTTTCCTCACTACCATCCAAGTTGGACTAGTGGATATTAGAGGTGAGATTGTATTTCACAGAGTTTTCAAGATCATGCAGATTGATGGAGTTCACACATTAAAGGTCAACACCAAATTCCCTATTTATGATTTTGTTAAGGAGGGTGAAAAAAGTACAAACTCCTTTATCATTAGAACATGAATAAAACTATGGATCAGGGTTCAAAACATTCTCATAGTTGCATTCAGAATAATTTATAGAGATATATATTGATTATCTAATTGGTATCACATGGATTTAAAAATATTAAATTTGAACAGTTGGTCACTAAATTATATGGATAAGATACCTGTATAGACATCAAATTTCGTTCTAGATGTCATGAGAAAAGGTCTCCCTAAAATAAGATGATATTGGAAAGAAGTTATCTCAACTTCCATGTCAAGGACATAATAATCAGTAGGGAAAATAAGATCATTAACCTAAATAAGTACATGCTTAATTGTTCCTTCAGGATTTGTAGTGCTTTGATTGGATAACTGGATGACAACAACTATTCAGTGAAAGGACCTAGACCAAGGTTGGAGAAGATGGATTTTGTATGAAATTTATCAAGGATATTTAGTCTAGGAGTTCATTATCAAAGTTATAACTCCTAATTTGGAAATAAATAGTAAAGGACCTTGGATATTTTTACTTCATAGGAATGGAATGTTGGGTTGAAACATTTTCAATGGTCCTAATTTGTCTATTATGGGTGAAAAATTCCTTATTTTTTTTTCATAGATAGGGATTTATTTGATGGCATCTAATAGGGGAATGTTCACTTCAACACATATAAGAATTTCAAGCATTTAATATCTAGGTTCAAAGGGAATCTTATGCTTAGGTATGGCTTGAGGAAATGGAATTGGGTTTTTATAGGGATGGAAGGAGCTGGGGGAGTGTCTTGAGGTTCATTTTCAAGACTTTTGTTTTTTAAATTTTCCAAATTTCCATCTTAATGGGTTTTAGAGGATTAACTATGAGGATTGTCAATTTTCTTTCCATATCTTAGTGAAATTTCCCTTCATAACCCTTAGGGTTGGGAAATGGTTGAGCTGGGAGTTGGGATGAATTGGATTATTGCTACCGGTTGAGGTGGGATGCAAGTTGACTAATTTTATTTTCATTTTTTGAGGATAGAACATGTGAAGGAGGAAATATCTTCCATAACACTTTCCCATGTTTTCTTAGAAGAAGAGGCATGTCCTACATTGGGATTTTATTGATTTTGGTTCTTGTCTAATCGATTGTATTGGTTTGGGAATTGAGAAGGATCAATAGGATAGTGGAAGCTATGATGAGTAGGAGGAGGATTTATCCTTTTATGTTGAGCAACAAAAAGACAAGGTTATTGGAAGTAACCACCACCTTGAAAATATTTTAATTGTTTTAGATTTTGAGGTGGGAAATTAGGGAAATGAGAAATGGGATTACCATACCTCAATCTTGGGTTACAGGTAGAAGAGAAGGGATTAGTGCGGTGATGATTATAGTTTCTAAGAACTAACCTAATAGTTGAGGGTTTGTGTTTTATTAATCATATTATTCATTAAGATCCATTGGTCTAGATAAATTTGATAGAACATCTTGAATATGTGGACTTTTTTTTGTTGGATGAGATTGTGAGCTACAGATTCCACAATTTTTGATTGGTCCAGGGAATAGAGATTGTAGAGAAGATGAGGTTGGAGATTTGCAGCCAAATCTAGTTGACGCAAAGGACCTGTAAGTTCATTCATCTAATCATTCATCCTATTAGTCTTTATGGATTGATTTTATTAGACTTATTTTTACTGAGCATTTTCTTGAGTATGGGATTTTTATGTGTTTGAATCCATATTTATTATGAGATCTCATGTAGCTATAGGAGTTTTTTCAACAAGAGAACCACCACTTGTAGAATCAATGAGAGTTTTCACCATATCTAATAACCCCTCAGATAAGTATTGGATAAATATTTGGTTAGGGATTTAATGGTGTATAAAAGTTACCATAAGATTTATGAACCTTTTTCAACACTCATTGAGTGATTCATTAGGGAATTGACAAATACCACTTATTTCCTTTCAGATAGAAGCAGTTTGAGAGGTAGGGAATAATTTCTCTAAGAAGAGATGCTTCCTGTCATTCCATGTGGTTATGGAACTGGGAAGAGGTAGTAGATCCATGACTTGTAAGATTCATCCATGGAGAAATATAATGCTCATAGTTTGATTTGTTCTTTATAACCCCCATGAGGTTTCATGGAAGAGAACACCTCTTGGAACCCTTTAAGGTGAATATGGGGATCCTCACCAACTAACCCATGGAAATCAGGTAGAATTTGAATCAAATCGATTTGAGTTTGAAATATTCCTCATTTTTTGGATATTGAATACCAATGGGTTAGTAATTCATATCCGGTTAAATGAGTTATTTAAGGGTTTTTCATAGGATTATCCATGTCTAGTTCAATTGGATGGGAAATTAATGGGCCTTGGTTTATTTAAATATCCCTGAATGTTCATCCTAATTCAGAGAAGAGTTCACTTGATTTCTGGATCAAAACAATATGATGGATTGTTTGGGGGCTACAAGGAATTCATAGAAATTTTTAAAGTTAAAGAAGGTGGGTTTTAATTTGTGATTTTTTCCGATTTAATACTTTTTATGGAAAGGAGGGGTTTTAGTTGAGTTTTTTTTCATAATTGTTTTTGTTTATTTATTTTTTGATTTTTTAGTTTATAAAAAAAATCAAAAAATACAGACTACTAGTTAAACCATCCCCAGAAATGGAATAATTTAAAGAATAACTTATTATCTCTTATCAATTGTTCAAAGGTATAGTGATATTCTATAATGTGTATAGTGTCACTCAGGTCAAATCCTCATTGATGGTATAAATTTTAGAGTTGATTGTTTATGATTTATCTTTTTAATGGGTTTTTTTAGTGTGTAGATGAAATGATTTATTGATGAAAGTATATTTAAAAATTTAATAATGACCGAGGTGGGAAAATAATTAGGGATTCAAGCTTGTGACATCCTTGAGGTTTGTTATATTTTACATTAACTTAACATCCACTTCAAAAGATGATTTTTGATTGGAATTCCCAAATGTTTTTCCTTCAATCCAAGCCTCAACTAGGGTATTCATCTTAGTCAATTATTATTAATATAAGGTTTAATATTTCATAAACCCATGTGTACTTGTGGTTACAATAATCCATGGAATCCACATGTCAAACAAAATATGTTATTAATCCATTACATTTTATGTTCAACATACCCAATATCGATTTAAAGAATATTAACTGACCAAAAGGTCACAATCACTTAACACTACCAAATTATGATTCGCCCCTAATGGATAATTTAATCATCCATTGATATGGTTATTAATCCGTATTATTATTTTTAGGGTGTTTACTTAAAAAGATAAGAAAAATAATAGGACAAGATAATATTATTGTGCCAAAAACACACAAGAATGATGAAGAAGCTTAAACACAAACTTTCAATTGAATGAGAAAGAAAAAGAAAGGAAAGGTTTTCAAATTGATTGAAATATTTTTAAGAACATTAATATTACAATTCATAAGGTGTATGAAAATAAGATATGATGAATAGACTATAATTAATATTTAAACAAAATTACAACACAAATAGTTATGTGATTACAAATGAAAGTGAATGGAAAAGAACATGAAATCAAAGAGCATAAGAAAGGTATATCACGTATAAATGTGAGTTTATAAGGTCCTCCCAGGACTTTGGAAATGATATGGTCATTCCAATGTATCCTCTTATGATCTAAAATTCCAACCCCTTTCAAGGAGAAGAGGGGGATATATTTATAGCACAAAGTGGTGGACTATTTGCATTCCAAAACTATACATTTTGTTGGATCACCAATTTGATAATTCAGATAACAAAATATGGATATATCTTATACATAGAAGATTTATATATTTATTTTTAAATTACACCCTATAAATATGACATCTATTGGAATTTTTGATCCAAAGTTAGGACTATTTTCCCAACCCATGTTCTTTTATCAATTTTTGAGTCAAGTTTTTACATAGTCTAAATGTGAATGAATTTATCGATATGAAGATGCCTTCAAATTCAAACTAGTACTTCTAAGAATTTTGGATTATGTCTTGGATTTTACACTACCAAATCTAAGGTTAATTATATGATTTTATTGGAATAAATGTCAATAAATGGGGGATGTTTTTAATTTCCAGACAGAATTTTGGGCCAGACTTCAAAGCATCAGTTGGACCCCTTTTTAGTGGATTTAGGACTTAAATTTTTTATCCAAGATGTTCTTGGATATTGAAGAACATATTATAGAGTTGCATAAAATTTGGGATTCTATATTGAGCCCACATATTATATCTTCATAGATGCTCCAGTTTTCATCACAGATTTGACAATCCTTCTTTTGTGGTATATATAGCCCTTCAAATGGATGAATTAGCCAAATATCTAGTTGAAGTATTTGTATTATTGTAAATAAGGAACCCAAAAAATAGTAATTACACAATTTGAATCATTAGAGAAAGATTTATTATTAAAATAATAAATATACTTGTAATGGATTATTTCGAACAATGCTCACAAATTATATTTAATATTAAAACATGTTCATTTCAAACTAATTATGTAAATTTACATAAAAATAAGTAAGGTAATTAGATATTTTTTTTGAATAAGTGAATAACATCAAACATATAAAATAATATATTTCATAATTTATCTTAATGATGTATTTAATTAATTTTATATGTCTCTTAATATTTTATAAAATCTTAATAAATCTCACCATGGGATTCAAAATATCCATTCCCTTAGATTTCTTAATATCACAGATGCGTATTTATATTTAAATAATCTAGAAATAGGTCTTATAAAATTATTCAAAAATATTTCGGTAGTATTTTCTTTCAATATACATTAACTCACACCTCCTTGAACTGTTGAGTAGACTCTATAATCTTGGAATCCTAACATTATAATTTCTTAACTTTTTTAACAAGTTACCCCAAGTTTTGATAATGAAATAAACCCATGATTATAACTTGGTTATGTTGACCCAAGACATTCATTAGAACTACCCTATAATTAAAATCACCTTGAAGAGGACTAACCTAGTACTTCAAAATATGGTTTCATGGTATGTACCGTGATGAAAGGCATTTTCTAACTCAATATTTTGATTGTGGGATTTATTTAACCCATGAAAAAATAATTTTTATTTTATTCTACACATGATTGTTAAAAATATATGTAATTTACAAAATTAATTAACCATGTATGATAAAATAATTTATGCATTCATATATAATTTATTAGTTTATCCTTTATATACTTATTAATTAATTTTTATGAAAACTTACATAAATAATTAGCTATATCTGATAAAATAAGTATAATAAATTTAATTATTTTTATTCATAATTTAAATATAGTTCTATTTATGATTCTTGTTACTATGTAACCACGTTCAAAACTTAACCATGAATAAATAAAAAACATTCATTGTTTGGTTATTTTTTATCTACGCATGCTTTTTAATTTGATTTATGTGAACATGTATAAGTGTACATAAAAAATTATTAACGATGCAGAAAAAGTAAATACATTTTGACTTGATCTTGAGATATTTCTTAAAATTTTATAAATTGAGTAGATGATGGATCAAATGAGACACTATTTGAATTCCTGGTGTTATGTAATGACTTTAATTGGAGCACCCAATCACTATCCAATGTGTTTATATTATTTGGTTCCACACCATATCCCACTGTGAATAACATCATTTCAATCTCTACAATTATATATGTATACTCACATAGAGGTGAGGGGATCTTATATGTGGTTATTTCATTTAATAACATAAAATGTGGATGAAAAAACCCTTATACATATTTATGAGACAAAAAATATTCCCAAAACACTTATTTAAATAATTAATAAATAATTATATAAAAAATTAAACCATGATAATACTTAAATTAAACAAATAAGCAACCAAACATACATGGTTCAGTCTCAACTCATTATTAATATACATATAATAATATTGCAGAAGAAAAACTAAACAATCTAAAACTCTACTTGAGAGTATTTTAATTAATTAATAATACTTTTAAAAAATTTAATTAATTATTAATATTTCCTATGGGATTTTTAAAAATACTATTAAATTCTACATATGTTTTTATTTTCATTTTTTTTTGACTTTCCTAGCTCTATTTGGGGCCAAAATGGACCCTAGAGGCTATATTGGCCTTTGGAGGTTGGGGTTGGGTTGACCCAACTAGATGTGGGGTCATTAGGGTAGATTCAACCCACACATAGTGTGTGAGGAAGTGTGTTTTCATGGGAAGGGGGAACTTGGGTGCCATAAATCAACCCCCACCCACATCCCAAGGGTGGTGGCTAGCTCTGTGGTGTGCCACAACCATGACAAACACGACTGATGCATCGATGTGCCACATTTTATTAAAACACAGCTTTAACCGTGTCACCACCCCTCATTAATTATAATAATAATAATTATTATTATTCAAATTTTATTATATATATATATTAAAAATTATTAAAACTAATAATAATAATAATAATAATAATAATAACAATTAGCGGACATCAAATCGATCTTTAGATGACCATAACTCAGTTATCTAACCTACAATAAATGCACTATTAGTACTATTGGAACCATATCTCTATCCTCTACTTGAATTCCAGAAAATTTAATTTAAAATTAAACTTGAAAAACTACATGATCACTTTTATACCACTTGAAAGATCCAAGATGGTAGAGAAACATGTATTTTAAAATTTTTACATCGAATCTATCATGAAATGAATTTTTCAATGCTTCACAACTCTGTTCGACCCATGGATCACATGTAATTAATTTAAGTAAAAATAAATAAAACTCAAATCAAACCTTGTTTGATTTAAGAATCCACAAGATGTTTCACTCATTATTGGTGTTGCATATTTAAATTTGACACCTTTAGTGTTGGTATCGTTACTTAGAGAGTCCAAACTAGAACTCCTCTAGAAATATCCCCACATGCACCATGATGCTCATGAAATGTTGATAAAAACCCACTGTGTGCTATCATGGAGAATAAAATTACTTATGGCATTTCTTGATCATATGAATAATTCCTATCTATATCTTGAGTGATGGGGGATGAGAGCTCTCAATTTTTACTCTATTTGTCTTGAGAGAATAACTAACCTTTTTTTTGTTGGAATGTCTCTAAAAATGATAATATTCTCACTCACTTGAAATAAAATAAAATATGTATTTATATCTAAGTTAAATAAAATTATTTGCATAAAAAATTCATTTCATTTTATTTAATCATAATAAATAATTCATGTTTCACACTTTAAAATAATAATAAAACTATTTTTCAAATGTGACATAAGTTAAGTAGAATATAATTAAATAAATAAATATTTATTTATTTAAATTATATTATTTCACTCTCCAAATCATTAAACTCGATTATTATCCTCCTAGAAAATAACAAAACCATGAATAACAAATATTCATTTCATTAAAATAAATATTATATTCATGAAACTTTCAAGTAATAATTATTTATTAATATGATCAATAAATGGTCAAATAAATAATATTTCTATATTTTAAATATATATTCATTTACGATATTCTTTATACACTTACTGTGAGAGCCTCTAGTCCAATTTTCAATGGAAATTGGTAGAACGCACCTAAAGTCCAAGATCAATGTCTAGAAACATATCAAGACACCAATAAATAAATAAGTGAGTTGAAGTGATAATAATGAAAAACTTCCCTATAAATGATACTATGAAATTTAATTCCATTCTATACTAATATATCATAAAACATGATGCATACTGGTGTCATCACCATATATGATTGATTTATCATTCTTTGAATTTAAAAAATGAACTTACCAGTGAACTACCATGACCATGGATTTATTAGAATGTTCTATTTTAATCATAGGTTCAAAGAGATTTTATTTCATTAACTAGAAGGGATAAATCCTTTATTGACTTATTAAATTAATTTATTATCACTTATGATGCACGTAACATATAGTACCTTGCCACAAGCATATGTTGTCCTAGTTTTCATCTATACATTAAAGTATGTGATTCATGATATAAATTAATAAAAATGTCAAGTATAAGGAAAAATAAATGAATTCACAAATAGGAATATACAATGATATATAAAACACATAGAATTATTATTGGTATGTTTGTCATCATTACATCCCTTCTTGAAGACCACCATGTGTAAAATACATTAGAAGAAGTCCCAATGTTAAACGAGACTCCAACACTTTATAACCCGACATCATCTATGTATTATTAAATAGATGTATCTTGACCATAGGACACATTTTTAAGAATACCAACATTACTTTTTTCTTCAACATGGAATATTACATATGGTTAATAAATAAACTCATTAAAATTAAAAGTAGTAAAATGGGACAATAAATACAAAAAATTTACATAACTAGAATTGAAAAACGTAGATCATTTTGGTCTCCAAGATTTACTATTTTTGTGAATAATACTGTAAAATGAAAAAAATGGTTAGAGAAATGATTGAAATATTATAAAATATGGACAAATATTTTAGATAAAACTAAATAAATGATGAATGAATGAATGAAAAATGTGTTATTTATAGTTATTTTAAAACTAATATTCTCATTGTAATAATAACCTGGCCATTATTGATAGTAACTTGATTGTTATTAATAGTAAAAAAATATTTATAAATCTAACTTGACCATTAAAATAGTATAATATGTAATATCCTGTACCTATACGAGTTGAAAATTTTAGAAGGGATTTGGATTTTCAATCACTGGATGGGTTGAATTTTTATTAGAGATTTAGAATATAATTATGAGTGTTGGAAGGCCAAAAAGTGATTTTTATACATGGAATGAGGCTCGAGAGTTGGCTCATATTTTTGGGTGATACTTGGGGACTTTGCGTGAAGTTTTGGAGAATTAAGGCTATGGAGCACGGTTTGGGTGCACTGTTTAGGGGAAATCGGGTAGCACTTTTATAATCGTTGAACTTATAATTCATTTTATATAGATAATTCTTAACTTTAATTGTTGGAGCACTATTGGGAGAAAACCATGTGTAATTATAGAAGAAAACATGTGAGGGTTTTAAATGTTACAAGGTTTCTTGCATGGTTGGTACACATTTTGTAAAACCCTGAATGATTTTACATCTTGGATATTGTGGGTGTGTAGTTGGTTCATGGTTTGGAAAACCATGTGACAAGAATATGAATATCATTAAAGGAGGGAAAATTATTTTTTCCCTCCCGATCTTTTAATAAAGAATCCCCCACTTTATCCCTTTTTCCTCCCTTATGTGATCTGAATCTCCTCCCATATTATTATACTCTCGAAACACCACCAAGGGAATTTCATATTGGGGATTTCTAGGTGTTTTGAGGTATGATATCCCCTCTGGTAGCATCCTTCTATATTCTCTTCTCCTCCTTTTTATTTTTATTTTTATTTTATTTATTTAGGAATTTGGATCTGATTCCACAGAATCATGGTGGAATCAGCTGAGCATAGTGGGTATTTCACTCTTCTTTGGAGGATGACATCATGATATGTCGTGTTCACTACATCACATGCCATTTTGTTAAATCATGTCTCCATGATGATTCTTCAAATCTTTGGAACATATATTTAAAAAATTTGATAATTTTTTTAAGATCAACACTTAGGGATTTTTCCCAGTTTGAGGCCAGGGGAATTCCATGGGTTGTTGGTGAGTGTTTGGTCACAGTTCCATCATGATGAGATCAATGAATGAGAATTTTGGAGTTATGCCTATCTAAACTAAATAAAAATTTAAATTTTAAATTTTTGAGTAATTAATTAATTAAAATGTGGTTATAGTTAATTAATTATAGATATGTGGTTTTGATAAAGGATCTCAGATGGCTTGGATGAGGTTAGATAGACTTGGGAGGGCCTTGACTACTATAGTTGGCCCTTGTAAACAATAGTGGAAAGCTCTTTAAAGGTAGGTGGTCTCACATACTTGACTTATGGAATTGATTCTTTGTTATGGTTTCAAATTAATTCTTGATCTCACCACTAATGGAGACACCATATATTATTTTACTTAAATTAAAGGCTTAAATTAAATTAAATTGGTTAATTAAAATGGGTGGATTATAAGGGTTATGAGAAACCCCTATGTTGTAGTTAGACGTCATGACCATCAATGGATGAGGCCACGACCGTTTTCATTCTGAGTGGCATCCAACCATCATGGGAGATGAGTTTGGACAATATAAAACCCATTGAACTATGTATATGGGCTTGATAGGCCTCCATTATAAAAATAAGGGAAATATATAGACCCTAGGCCATACTGGCATTTGAGGACCCCTTTATACCTCAAGCTGTCTGGGCTTGTCGATATGAGGATGGTATGAGTAATCCACTTTTATCTGATGTGACCTAGCTTACGTGGGTAGAACTTAAGAAGACTAGGATCTGGTTGGGAGATAAATCCACCCCAAAGTGACCCTGAGGGCCATGATTAGTAGTGTTCCATATCTTTACCATTACTAGTGTGGTGAGATCCTGAGTAGGCAGCATGTCTACACCACCCTACCAATGATTCCATGGGATATGATGTCCCTACATGTCAGATTATGACTCGAGACTATGAATGAGGTTGAGGATCCAAGTGTGGGTACCTTAGATATACTAATACCATAGGGAATTAGTGGGTGACCCATTAAAAACATACCCTGAGTGGTTATGTATGACCATGTGTGGTGATGGTTACTGGTGGAACCTTGAACCCAAACTAATGTGTAATCCTGAGGAGTTTTGGGAAGTGATTCCATAGAGAATTCCCCTGAATCATGGATTAACAAAGACGACCACCAAGACCAAAAATATATTTGGATTGGTTCTGGTGGTCACCCAACCCTCCGGCTTTAAGTTAAGTATAAATTATTTTATTAGTTAAATTTTAATTGACTATAATTAGATAATTATAAATGAATATGTAGTTCTTAATGTACATTCCACTATAAATTAATTTCAAGACAGGGGCCATTCTCACTAAAGGTCCAGTTATACATATCCATTACATCATATGTTGGTTTCATCTAAATCATGAATAAGATAAATCAATATTTAGTATATGGTTATAATCACATGTATAATTATACCTGTGTATCTGTTTGTATAACACAAAATATTTATATCAAGTTGTATGCCCAAAAAATAGGGATTCATTCTCTATTTAGAAAATATGTCCCTCTAACGATAATTTGAAGTTTTAATTAAAAGTAATTAACACTTTTAATGCCTTGGATTCATGGTAAGTTTTGGATCCAATTTTGAAAGTTTCCATTAAAGAGATTTATAGTGTTTTCTAGTATTCCTTCATGCACTGGGAAACAAAGAAGTTTTCTAAGTGCATCTTAGAAACCCCCTTATATAGCACATCACCCAGGATGACTAGCATGATATGATCTATAAGATTCTAGAGGTTGTTGGGTGGACACATTACCCCTGAGCACTAGATGTTTGTGACATCCCTCAGGACAATGATGGTCAGCTCAATTGATTCCTAGGATACTTCATAAGACCAGGTGGATGCACCATGATTTCATTAGCAAGAGGTATTTTGGAATAGGCCACATAACTGATTATTTATGGATGTAGAGTTATTATCTTGGATTGAGAGATTATTCCTTACATATATATATTACATAAAAGTCATCCCCTTAGGAATTTATTCTATTTTTTGAAGAATTGATTTCCTACTGACAGGGACCTATGAATATGACATCAGAATGATATCATTTGGGTTCCACTGGTTACATATGTCTTGAGTAGTATGCCTAATATTACAAGGATACTAATCAATGACATACTTAGAATATTTCTAGCTAATACATGAAATCATACCTTATAGTTAGTGTAGGTGAGTATAGGTGATCCTAGGACTAATATTTGTATCCCATGTGGTGATGTATCTTGCTTAGATATATCTCCAATTCTATCCAAAGTAGTAATTTTTGGACCTGAGAAATAATCATGCCCTAGGTATAACTTTAGTTATTTAATTTATCTTCAATAGTGAAATGATTTTATTAATTTTTAGTTGAGTAATTCATATGAACATACAATACTATTGCTGACTATGTACGAGACCATATTGGTGGTACCCTACTGAGTTTAGTATTTACACCCTACTCAAACTACCATTTCATGTAGGTACCCAAGAATACATTCAATTAGTTGAAGACATTGGTTTAGGTCAAAGAATAGGATAAAAAAATCAAGGGGATGGATTAGAAAATCACTTGGAGCTTGTGAATAGTTTGGATCAAGATATCATTGAGCTATAATTTTGTTTTTTTCTTTATTCTGGTATGTTTATGTAATTGGAATAATGGGTGATTAGTTTTATGTATGACCTGGTTATTAGATAATTTATGAAATTTAATTTATTATTCAGTTTTTTTACATTTATTTCTTCCTCATTTCTATTAATTACTACTTTTGTTAGTGTTTGTTTATTTTATGTTAATTACACACTCTGATATAGGGGTATAGTCTACTCACAGTTCCATCTTAGACTAATACTGCCAGTTGGAATCCTTTGGCGTATAGGGAGGGGCACCCAAGGTCATATTGTGAACTTAGTCTGGTTAGTTTTCATAGTAAAATAGTTCACAGAAAATACAACGTTGGATCAAATTAGTTACTTTCTTATTGTCATACTATTTGGGATATGTTAGAAATAGTATTTAGAATGTATCAAAGCCTATGATGGATATCATACTAGTGTATTGAGAAAACTTATTCTCCTAATAAGTCCTGGTTACTAGGGATTTTGTATTAATGTTCTTTATTTGTGATTTTATGGTTGTCTATGATTTTCACTTTGATCATTTCACATGTAGTTTACATTTATTGATTTATTGTGGTTTTTTGGATCTTGGCCCATATGCAAGAGGCTAGTGCATTAATTTTGAATCTTTTCATGCATAGGTGACAGGTGTCTCATGCATCATATTAGTAATGTTGGATTAACATGATGTAGGCCTATTAATATGTGGTTTCACTGATTTTTGAGGACCATTCATTTAATGTGTCAATAAATACTCATACTACATTTTCCTATATATGTACTTACTAGAATTCTACTCAACTGGGCCAAATTGTTGATAAATTTCCTTAAAATGGTAGGTCATGTGGATCTATGGTTAAATGATTAATTATGAGGATGAAAATTATGTCCTCATGCATGGAGGTGTAGTGAATTCGGTTGGTCTGGATAGGCACATGGTGCCTTAGAATTTGGAACCCCCTATAGGTTATTGTTACTTAGGTTATTTTATTTAAATTTATAGTAATGACCTATATGATGTTTTAACACATAAATTTGATTTGAATTACACTTAATTGAACCGTGAAGGTGTGTTTTCAATCGAAATTGATTTTCTAGGGAGATTCCACTAGTTATGGGTGGAGTCGACACATGTGACATGATCCTCCAAGGAGAAGTCTGATGTGAAAATTCTCAGAGAGGTTGGGTTCCCTAGTTGTGTGTGGTTGTTGATGTGTGATGCTATTATATCTGAGCCCCCATGATTGGTTGTATGGGAACACCAATGTCGTGGGTTTTTTAGATGGCTGCATAGATGATGCTCTTTAAACTAAGATCTTCTAAGAGGCTCAACCTTTGGGCTAGGTGGTTGGACCTAGTGACCTTGTTATGAGACCTAACTGGCAGGGCTAGGTGGGAGACCTAGAGTCCCTTCATTTCTACTTTGAACCTAGTTTTTAATCATTTGGTTTGATCAAATAAACTTGTGATTAGGGTTGGACTGGGTTTTGGGGTGCCGTTAGAGGTGGTGGGTGTGGTGGTATGCATATAATGAGATCATTACACATGAGGTGTTAGAGAAGATGTGACCAAAAAAGGTGATTTCTTTAGCTTCTAAGGAAGTAACTAGGATTCTTAGTTATATGAGGATGGTCCTAATGGGTAGGACTATTCTGGTGCATAACCCTATTGACCATTGGTTGGGCTTTTGGTGGCACAGTTAGAGCATAGATTGATGTTCATAACTGGAATAGCTTTGGGTGATAGCCAATCATGTGGATGAGGTTTATGCAACTTATACTGTGGATGATCACCTATTTTTATTTAGTATGTTCCTATCAGTAGTGACCATTTGACCAATCATGGAACAATTGAGGTACCCAATTTTGGAGATTAGTTCCTAGGGAGCTTCTGGTGTGTTGAGAATGACATTCCATAAAGCATGGAAAACTTAGCCTCGGTTCATGACTCACTAGAGTTTGAGTTGGGTATTGGAATCAATTATTACCATGAGTGGGATGAGGATTGATGGAATTGAAAGATATTATTGTGGATATGGTGACTCGTTTCTTCGGATGGAATAAAAGAAGTAACCCTATGATGAGTGATGTTCTGGAAATAGATTGGCTATTTTGGAAAGGTCGACCTGAGGCAGGACCTTGAAACACATTATTAGAGAAATATGGTGTCCAAGGTATATAGTAGGTTAGCATGGATCATGAAGAGTGACATGAATAGTTGGCAGTGAACCTGCTAAGAATTCACCCAAGGGTAAGTATAAGATAAAAAATATGGTCTAAATTACAACATTGGTGGTTATAGTGGGAATCGTTCTTGGGAAGCAGGGATGAGTGAGGAATTGATGTTGCAGTTTGTCACTTAGTGGTGGGAGAGGATGGACATGTCAATGGTTATGTTCAATGATAGACACGGTGTAGGATCTGGTGATCAAGAGTTTGTTTTGGTAGTCTAACAGTAAGGATGCTTATAAGGTGGGGAGTTGGATGTCAGTCAGGGGTGACATTACCCTATTGATAAGGGTTTTGAGAGTTCTAATGGTCCTTATATGTTCCTTTTGTAATTATGATGCTACTATATAAATGTAAATTGGTACTATTGGGTTATTCAGTAAAGGATAGGTATGGTTTCATATATGGTATTGGGTGGAGCTTGGGAGTGGATACTAAGCTGGGGATGGTTTTGGTAGAATTTGAGTGCCTATTAGATTAGAGTTTCATCAGTGATTATGGTATAGAATGATGACTAGATTTAAAACTGGATGGTTCTTATATGGAATATCACTAAAATATGATTACAAACTTTGGTGATCATTCTTACACAATCCTAGGATTACTCTAGGGAAGAAGGAATCATGATATCACTTTGGGCATTGGTTGATGCCTTTTGAGGAAATGTGAACATGATCATGTTGTGAATAGATGATGGAGGCACCTACATTATGACTTGGGATATAAAAATGAGAGTAGGTTTTGGTGTTTAGATATTATTTCTTGTGTTTTCATGGGTGTTGTAGTTGGGATCCATGATGGAGGCATTGTTAGGATGCTAGAGGTGTGTTTCGATAGATAGTTCTGATGGTGGGTGGTGCCATGGAATTGAATTAAACTTCTCATACTAGGTCCTGTGGTAATTATCACCATATAATAGTTAGTTAATGATATTATGATATGGAAATATATCAGGATATATAGGTTTTGGTAAGCACCATATCTGTGTTTTGGATATGGAAATGAGTGATGTCGAGGGAGTTAGTGGTTTTTTCCCTAAAAGATAACAATGGCATATTTGTATCATGTTGGGAATTCATGACCAATGTAGGTTGGTATATTTAGTTGGATGGCCAATGATACTTCTCAAGGAAAATCAGTATTAAGTTGGTGAGGTTGTAATATCCTGGGTTCATATGAGTTGAAAATTTTAGAAGGAATTTGAATTTTTAATTACTAGATGGGTTGAATTTTGATAAAAGATTCAGAATGGAATTCTGAGAGTAGGAATGACTCAAAGTAATATTTTTTGACATAGAATGAGGCTCAAGATGTCCCTTAAGTATTCAGGTGATCCTTCGGGAATTTTGGTAATGTTTTAGGAGTTTTAGAGAATTTTGGAAAGGGAGCATGGTTTGGGCACACGATTTAGGGGAAATCATGTGACACCTTTACCATCAATGAAATTTCAGTTAATTTTGTAAATAGAATTACTAGATTTCATTATTGGTGAATGGTTGATGGAAAATCATGAAACATTTTAGATTAAACCATTCATGGGTTTCAAATGTCATAGAGGTTATAGAATGGTTTGGAAAATCGTACTACCAAACCATGTTAGGTGTGATTTCCCGGATAGTGGGGGCACACGGTTGGCACACAATTTTTCCAACCGTGCAACCAAAACATGTGACTCATTAAAGGTTATAAAATTACCATTTTCAATCCTAAAGTTTTAGGAGGGAAACCTCCAATTTCTCCCTTTTCCCTCTCATGTTATTAGTATCTCCTCTCCACTTCTTCGCCGCTCTAAGCCCCATCACGTGGTTGTCTTCTTGGGTGTTTTTGAGGTGTTTTGAGGTATGATATCCCATCCACTATTATACTTTTATCTTATAATCCTATCCTTATTAATTTTTTTGGCATCCCAGTTTAGAGATTTGTATTTAATTCTACTATAGTATAGTGGAATCATCCATGCATGATGGGGATTTCAATCAGCTTAAGCAGTGGATGTCCGAAGATGCCATTTGTACTTCACCGCATTCAGTTTCATTTCGGTATGTCACCACAGTTAATATTAAATTATTTTGAACCTTAATTTAATAATTTTTTTGATGCTGGTTATTAATTATTTTTCTCAGTTTGAGGATGGAGGTGTTCCACTAGTTGTTGGAAATCATTTGGTCATGATTCTGGAACGATGAGATTACATGGTGAAAATTTAGGCTTTATTCCCATATATATTAAATAGTTTATTTATTTATCAATTTTTTAGATTAATTAGTTAATTATAATGTGTTTATAATTAAGTAATTTTGGTGGTTTTGTTTTGAGATAGAATCTCAGATGCCTTGGATGATGTTGGATAGGCTTGGGCGGGCCTTGGTAGGTTCTACCTACCCTTAGAAATAAATGTAGGAAGATCCTTAAAGGTATGTGGTCTCACGTACCTTCCCTATAGAATTTATTCTTTGTTATTGTTGCATGGGATTTCTCAAGATCAACACTGAGGAAAAAAACCCATCTCATTTTACGTAAATGAAATATTTAAGTTAATTCAAATTTGTTAATTAAAATGGGTGGATTCCAGGGGCCATGAAAAATATTTATGCACAGGATGGATGCCTCATCTTCGAATGGATAAGGTTAGTACCTTTATGATACTGGGTGACTTTTATACCTCTTGGTAGGAATGTTCAGACTGTCTAAAAATCAGTGACCCATGTGTAGGGCTTGATACACCTTCAAGATAAATGGGAGGGTGGGATAGATATCCAAGGTCATGTAGGTTTTTAAGGGCTTCTTTAAGCGTCAAGTTGTTTAGGATTGTGTAGATGAGAAAGGGATGAGTAATCCTCTTCTATTTGATGTGACCTGACCTTGGTGGGAAGACATTAAGTTTATTGAGATAATATTGGGTGAGCGGACTGACCCAAAGCGATCCAATGACTAATATGGTTCATTCACCATATAATTATTATTTCAAGTGTGGATAGACCTTGAGTATCCAATTTGGTCAATCCAACCTACTAATGAGGTTGTGATACATGATGTACTGGAATGTAATAAGTTAAGCCGATATTGTGACTAAGACAGAGAATGTAAGTGAGGGTCCCTTTACTGTATTAAGACTTTAGGGAGCTAGTAGGTTCCCGATTGATAGAAAAACCAAAAGAGGGTACGTATGGCCATGGGTAGTGATGGTTACAGGCGGAACCTATAACTCAATCCAATGTGTAAGCCCAAGGGTCCATAGAGAGTGATGACCCATGATATTCCCCAGAATCATCGATTAACTAGCATGACTACTGAGGTTAGGGATATATCAGGATGGGTTTAGGCATTTGGAAAACCCTCTGGGTTCATGTCAAGTCTCAATTTCTTTTTTAGTTAAATTTTAATTTACTATAATTAGATAATTGTAAATGAACTAGTAGTTCTTGAGGTACGTTTCATCTTCAACTAATTTTATAACTAGGGGCCATGCTTGTCAAGGACTCAGTATAACCTATATGTTACATCAAATGTCAGTTCCACCTGAATTCTAAATGTGATAAGTCAGTATATACTATATGGTTATTATCATATGTATATTTATACTTGTGTGTCTAGTTACATGAAAGAAATTATGTATATCAATTTGGATTCCCAATATATTGGGATCCATCCCATAATTATAAAATATGGTCATTTAAATATAATTTAATGTTTTAATTAAAAGTAATCAATGATTGTAATTCCTTGGATGCCCAGTGATCTCAAGATCCAACATATTATGTTACCATTATTGAAATACTTAGTGTTATATTGGGTTCCTCCTTGCACTAAGAAATATTATAGGTTTCTGAGTGCATATCTAAGACCCTCATACATAACACATTAACTAGGATAACTAGAATTCTAGGATATAGATGATACTAGAGGTTTTAGGGTGGCCACATTTCCCTAAGCACTAGTCATGGCTGCTAATTCTCACCTTGATTGATGCCTAGAATACTCCCTAGGATTAGGTGGATGAACCATGATTTCATTTCCAAAACTTTTCTAGGAATAGTCCATATACCTGATGATTTATGGATAATAAGTTATCATGTTAGACTAGGAGAGTATTCCTTATATATTTTTGAAGGTTCATAACCTTAGGAATTCATTCTTCTTTCCAAAGTCTTGATTTTATACGGATCGAGCCCTAGGAATTTGACATAAAACTAGAATAGGGAACACTGAGATATTGTCTGGGTTCCACTGGTTACACACGGCTTGAGTATAATTCCTAGGATACCTAGGATCCAGATCAATTCCTTACTTATAGGATGTCCAGTTGATACATGAATCCTACATTATTGTTAACTAATATCCCCTTGTGGTGATGCAGCTTGCTTAGATTCTACTTCAACACTGACCTAAGCATGTATGGTTAGACCTAGGTAGCCATTAAGGGCTAGGAATGACTTCAATTATTTAATTTATCTTTAGTAGTCAAATGTTGTTATTATTTTTCAGTTGAGTAATTTACATGCACATACACTAAATTTTCTAGCTATGTATGGGGCCATATTTGTGGTTCCCTATAGAGTTTATTAATCACATCCTGCATAGTCTTCTATTTCACTTGGGTACCGGAGAAAAAGTTCCCTTGGTTACATGCATAGGTTTGGGCTGAGGCTCGGGATAAAATGATTGATAAGGACAGCTTGAACAAGTTCATGGTTCTTGTGATGATCTTATCTTAGGAAGTCATAGAGCCACCATTTTATTTCATTTTATTTATTTTGGAATGTATATCTAACCGAAATAGTTGGTGGTCAGTTGTATGTATGGCATGGCTATTCAGGCCTTTATGGAATTTCATTTACTATTCATTTTTCTTTACACTTACTAATTCTTATTTATAATTATTTAATATTTTGGTTTGTTTTTGTTTATTTTATGTTAATTACACACTCTGATATAGGGGTTATAGTCTCTCTATAGTACCACCTTAGACCCTTGCTACTAGTCAGTAGCCTCTGGCGTGTGGGGAGGAATGCCTAAGGGTACTTGGTGAACCCTTTCTAGTTACTATTATAGGTGAATAGTGGTGGGATAATTACAAAAATAATTATAAATAATATTAAATACTAAAAAAATAAGTAAATCAAAATTTTAAATTCCTATAAAATAAATATTAAAATTATAAAACTCAATATAAAATATAAGTGAATTGTTATTAAATTATATTTTAATGTATTCTTTAAACCTTAATTTTTATATTAGCTATTAAAATTACCTATGTAAAAAATTATTTTGATAAAATTAATTTCGTTTTTTGGAATATTGATATCAAAATTTTATAAGGGTAATTTTTTAATAATTTTATAAAAAATTATAAATTTTAATCGAATCATGAAAATACAGTTTTTGAATAAACCAATGTTTTATGATATAATATTGATGTAATAATGTATTAATTAATCCTAAAATTGTTATCTCAACTCAAAATAGACTTAATAAGATAAATATTTCGTTAAAAAAAATAATAAAATCAATTTTTAAACCTAAAATGTAATTTCTGATGTCTAAAAAGATAAAGTATATCATGAAAAACAAATTTTTTTTTTCTTTTTTCCTTTTATATAAACTAATAATTTTTTTGGAAAGGTTTAAAAGTCATAAAATTATGAAATTTTATTCAATTATGATTCATTATATCGAATATGATCAATATTTCATTTTTTACTTTAGATATAATAATTTATTCAATATTTAATGTAGAAACACCCCTCCTCTAAATTATAAATAGCCTCACTCCCTCCCCATGAAAAATCACTTATTAGTAACCTCTCTAAGACCAAGATTTTTTCAATTACCTTCTCTTAATACTCCTATAATCCGTAGGGATGTTATGTATTTTTCCAGCCCCAATACCTCAAGCATTTAATTCCATAGTAAGGGAGTAAACATCAATGAAGAGGTAATACCACAATCCTCTTATTTTCATTTTTTCCTCTCCACTCTCATAATCTCCTTTATTTATTTTTACCTCACTAAAAAATTAATTCAAAATTATAAAAAATATTTATTTTATTATGATATTGAATTAATATTTGAATTCATTCCTCATATATACACCCCCACTCTTTTCAAATATCCCATTAATGGTTGTTTTTATCCTCATATGAGGGCATTGTGAATTATTTAATTATCACTGCATTCATGGCTAGTTAATGTGTCTAAAATGGAATATATTAAATGTAATTTTTTATCATTTTGGAGTAAATTTTCTTAATTCATAAATAATAAATAATCATAACAAATAAATTGAAACGCAAATAGGAAAATTACAAATAAACATGAAATCAAGCCATTCTCTCTCTTTAATTAAATAGTAATAAATAAATTTCAATGATTATAATTGGTCAATAAAAATAATAATATACTTTTGTATTATTTTTTTAATAATTTTTTTATTATATAGTAGGTGTAAGAATGGAAAAACAAAACACAATCTAAGGTAAAGGGACTCTCAAAACCAACTCTTTCCTTTTTTATTTGTCATATATCACTATATATTTTCAACATGATTGTTTTAAATCATATATAAATGTTTTTTATTTACATTAACCTTTACTGCTTTAGTAGTATAAAAGTTCTTACTTTGTGGGGGTGAATACTATGACACCTTCATGATTTTTGATCAATATTTTCTCTCAAAAACTATCTTCAATTTTTTTATATTTATTCTCATCCTATACATGAAATATAATCTTTTATTTGTTTATTATATCCTTAAAAATACAATATTATACCTTCCCTTATTTTGGGTAACCTCTAGGTTTTATTCACCAATATATTCCTTATAACCCCATTATGAAACCCATTCTTTTTTCATGGGTTTATTTGATTTTATGATTGATAAGTGCTCTCTTTCTATGTGGAATGAATTATTATGGGGATTTTTTTATGTTATTAGTGGGTATGGAAAAATAAAACTGTCTAACTCATTGGGTAAAGGTATATATCTCATGAGATTATGTATGTTATTCATAAATATGATGCATTTTTTATGCTGCATGCTTTGTACACATATTCTATGCATCAACATAATGATAGATTTTTTCAAATTATATGCATAAAATTTAACATAAAGTTATGATAATTCATTATTATGCATGTTTCACATTTATTGCCTCCTTAAAATTATTTTTGTATGCTTATGAATATGATCCTATGCTTATGATATGATGATAATGTTTACTCTCACCCATGTATTCACATTGATTCGTGTATCATGTTCTTTAATATTATACATACCTTTTATATAATTTTAGATCAACCTTTATCTAATGTTTTAACTCATGTGTTTATATGTTCTAATAAGATCATGCAACCATTTAGGAGGACAATGAATAAGGAATTAAATAAATTTTAATGTTTTATATGTATTCAATTTGTATGAACCTAATTTTACCAAGACATTAATACTTTAAATTTTGGAATATATTATTGTTATGTTATTTATATTAAAAACAATGTAATAATCATATATGTAAGAGGAAGGTAAATATAGTTTGTATCAAAGTATGGTTTAATTAATTTGGAAATTTGTTTAGTAAAATATAACGTAGGATAAACATAGGTATCCTATAAGTTAAGACTTTAGAATTTATTTATGCATGTGAATAAGTTACTAGAAATCATTTTTTGACTTATATTTTGTTCTAACATTTTATATTTTATAAAATGGAAGGAACTAGTAGAAACCAGGACAAAATATCATGTGAGGTACAATGTAATGGCTGTATAAATGATACTATGAATGCAATGAGTGGTGGATTTATTAACCACATGGTGAGAATTATCCACTTGTCTCGGGTTATGAATAATAACTAGAATAATGTGGAACATCCTACTTCACCCATGAAAGATAAATTAACCATTGAATCCTTCTTTTTTGACTGAAAAATTAAATTTAGTTGATAACTAAAACCACTTATTATATAACAATGAAGAAAACTCCATAGACATGATATTTTACGTGCTTCATTATTCTAAGTAGGAGAAAGTTACTATGGACGTCTATTGTTTAGAAGGATAATCTAGTTAATGGAAGATATTTATTAATAATAAAAATAAAAACGATGAATCTAAATAAATAGAGTGGAAATAAATTAATAAAATACTTCTTAATAAGTATTTACCTTATACTCTTCACACAAAGATAAAGAGAGTATTTCTGGAGATTATGAAAAAAGGAGAGTCAATCTTTTACAACATATGAGGAAAATTTCAAAAATAATTAAAAATTATATCTATGGTTTTTATCAATAATGATAGAAAAATAGATAGATTCTTTAGTGGTATAAGATAATATCTATGAAAATATATAGAAATATTATACTTTTGGGGTGATTAATAATTAGTCTAGTGTGAAATCAAAGTAGATATGAAGTTTGGAGAATGGCCCTATGGGCATCGACAAAAAAGATAAGGATGGAGTTTTGAGATAGAGGATCAAATGATAAAGGATCCAAGATTATCTAACCACCCACATGTCAAAGATGTGGAAGGGATTTCTATGGAAATTTACTCAAAGAAATTACAAAAATTCTTCAAGTGTGGAAAATGAGGGAATTGAGCTTATGAATGTAAAAGGGAATTAAAGAAGCCAATAAATATTATAGATAAAAAGAAGGAACTACATAATGAAACTATTGATATATAAGACTCCATCATACAAATTTCAAAGTCTTATGATAGTTTGATATGAGTTTTTTTTTATTTTTTGTATTACTTATGATTGCATCATAAGAATTTGGATATATTAAGAATTGATCATAATTATTTGTGCCTGATCATATTAATTCCATTATATTTGAATTTAGTATATTGTATAACTTTGAAAATCTATTTTATAATTTTCTCCAGATCATATGACATCAAAACCACTTGATCATATGAATTTTCATTCCATAAGACATTAAAAGTCATATAAAATGAAAATCATATGTTTTTTTAATTTATGATTTCAAAACATGGTGAAATTTTTAGGAACTAGGTATTTTCATTACTGAGCTTTGACTGATCCACGTGGCTTCATTCTAAGAGGAGATGAAGATCCAAAATCAGTGGGAGGGTTTGAAATAAAATAAATTCATACCATGTTCATGATAATTAATAGTTTATAAAAAAATTATATAAATGAATAAATAATACTACTACCACCTAGAGTTTGATCAAGAAGACATATGGTATAAACATAAAGGTTCTTGAGGAGTGATTAAAGGTTGTATATCTTTTAATATATTTTCACTCTATTTTGTGAATGTATAAAGAGGAAAATTTGAACTAAAAAATAGATAATATGACATGAGGTGATGGATTATGAGAAAATTTTATGTGCTACTAAAGGATTCACATAGATTAGTATAATTTTTGGACAATCTTATGAGAGATAGAGAGAGAGAAGAAGAAGATGATGATGATGAGAGTTAATTTAGTCACACATGGATAAAATCCCCAAATAGCTTTGGTAATGGAAACTCGAGGGTATTTCCCTTATGAGTTTTTGAATTTTCTTTGGAACTTTTTATATTTCTCTAGAAACCATGTTTCTTAATTAAAGGTGTTCATTTAATTACTTGAATATTTTTTTATTTTAATATATTTTTAATGTTTTTTCAATCCATGAAGTAAAATAATTTATTTCACTATTTATAATTATTTTTATAGGTATTTCCTTTGAGAATAGTGGTTTAAATTAGGTTTAAATATCTGGAGGTATTTTGGGGGTTGACACACTTATTTGGGAGAAAAAAACTTATTACAAGGTATTGGTTTAATATTAAATAAGAATTAATTTCTCACTCAGAAGTCATTGGGTGAACATTAAAGAATCCAATTAGAGAATATTTATAGAAAATAAAAAAGAGAATTTTCTAAAGGTCAAAACCTATCCCTAGATTTTGTATTTAAAATCTATTTTCTCACTCTTCTTAAATCTTAATACAAATTTCTTTCAAACAATTCAACCATTCATTTTTTAATTTAACTAGATTGTTCCTATTTTACTGTTCATTAAAAGAAATTAACCCTGATTTGAATTCTCATCTTCTAAAATAGAAATAAAAAGTGATAGTGTTTTAACTTATCCTACAACCCCACCAAAAGAAAACCCTGAGATTGATATATTTCATTCCTTAGGTGGTAATTATTTGAAATTAAACACATGAAAAGTCCATCTCTTTAAACCACCCACGGCTGAATGCTTCAAATATAAGGATCTTGGACACTATACAAGCTAGTGTGCTAAACCAAGGGTATTTAAGGTTCATCAATGTCTATAGCCACCTATTCGAAGGTATAAAGGGAAACTTACACTATCACCATTACTAAAGTGTAATAAAAAATGATTTAGAACAAGGTACAATTACTATTCAATCAATAATTGTGGAGGTTTTAATTTATTTAGGTTTTTCACATTTCTTTATATCATGAATTTTTTCTAGAAGTGTTTAATCGCATCCTCAATAACTTGTAGTGGACATATAATTATAAGAACCATGTAGTGAAATAATTTCAATACTAGTTTTATACTCTTCCCTTATTACTATATGTGGGAATATTCTCCTATTAAATCTCATATTCTTTCCTTTACTAGAATTTAAAACTATACTGATTATAGATTGACTCTAATTATATAGATCTCACATAAACTATTAGGAAAATGAAATATTTTTCCATACCATGAACCATCATTTCCTATTATGTAAATTCAAGGAATATTATTAATATCCTTTAGAAAATATTTCAAATGTATAGGTTTTGATACCAAATGAAGAGTCATATCTTGCTTAAATGGTTGAGAGAAATGAAATAATCCAACTCATAAAAAATCCATTATAAGGGAATATACCGATGTATTACTCAAATAATTTTTTATCCTTACCCAATATTGTGAGGTAAATTTCTCAATATATTTATGTAGACTGAAGCACCAATATCTAAGAGACCTTATTATATGTCACTAATAAAATTGGAGGCTTTAAATAAGTAACTATAATAAAATTTTGTTAAAGGGTTCATACTCCATAGTGCATGATATTAGGGTGAACCAATTCTCTTTTCAAGAATAAGTATGGATTAATATAGATTTAAATCAAATTAAAAGAGCTTAAAAAGATCACCGTAAGGAACAGGTACCCACTACCAAAAATTTATTACTTGTTTGATCAAATTCTAGGAGGGTAATCCTTCTCAAAATTAAAACTTCATTCAGGATATCATTAGATAAAGGTAATGAGAGAAAGTATTAAAAACATAGATTTTAGTACAATATATGAACACTAAGAGTCAATATTTATTCCATTTGGTCTTACAAACACCATAATGATCTTCTTACAATTAATTAATAGACCTTGTAGAGAATACCTTGATAAATTTGCGATGGACTTCATTGAAAATATTATTATATAATCTTAGATTAAGTAAGTAAATTAGAAGAATATAAGGATTTATTTGAAAACTTTAAATAAGTAGAAGTGGTATTATAAGTTTATAAAGTGAAAATTTTGGATACAATACGTCATATACTTAGGGAATGTGATCATGAGTGGAGGAATTTCTTTGGGTTTTTCAATGAAAATCGAATTTGAATAATTGATTAGACCTAAAACTGTTACAAATATCTATAATGTTTTTTATTATTCTAGTATTAAAATTAATTTATGATAAATCTCTCATGACTGTCTATCCTCTAATTAAGCTAATGTAGAAGGGGGTAAAATATATCTGGATGGAAGAACATACAGAGAGCTTTAAGGAGATCAAGAAAAGGCTAGTCACTACACCTTTACTCACACTACCCTTATGTGAATAAGGATTTATGATGTAAAATGATTCTTTAAATAAATTTATTGATTGAATAGTCATGATAAATGATAAAATGATAACCAATGTATCATGATAATTAATTATCCATGAGAAGAACTACCCAATGCATGATTTGGAGTTAGAATTTGTGATCTTTACATTAAATATTTGGAGATAATATATTTTAAAATAGAAGTGTTTCATATATTTTGATAATATGAGTTTAAAGTATATATTCACATACAAGGATTTGAACATGCATCAATGAATATGTTTAGAGCTGATCAAGGATAATGATTGATCAATATACCTCCATCCTGAAAAAAGTAAACAATATAGTTGATTCTCTTAGTAGAGAGGAACCCACTAAACTATCCTCAATGAGGATTGAGAAAGAACCTATATTATGGATATTAATGGATGGATATAGAAATAATAAAGTTAGTAAAGACATATTATCTTTCTCAAATGATTTCTTAACCATATATTAAAGAGAAAATCAAAAAAAATCACAACAGGATGATTTAAAGTTTTACAAGAAGGTTGAAAAAAAATAATGGAATATTCATGAATTAAATATTGATAAAGATAATGTTATTATATTTATAACTATACTTTTCATTCCATTATCACAGAAGATAAATAAAGAGTAATTGGATAATGCATATAACTTATCTTTCTCCATCCACCCAGGAAGTACCAAGATGTAGTGAGATCTTCGATATCATTTCTTATGTCATAAAAATGCTCAATTTTTAAGAATTATTTACTTCATAATTAAATTATTTAATTACCATAATTTTCAAAATTTATGGGAAATTATGAAATATTTAGTTTCTATGTTCAATTTTAGGTTTAATTTGAAAATGGACTAAATTAATGATATTAATATATTTTTTTAATAAATCAATTTTTTATAAGTCAGACAAGATTTAATTCATATGTATTTTTGATGTTTAAATAAGAATTCCTAAAAGTAATAAGTTTTTAAAGAGAGGAAAAATTATATAATATATAATTTTTTTAGTTTTAGAGGAAATATTTTTTAGAAATATTTTAATAATATAGAAAAATCCACATATAAGGGTATACTAAGGAAGCCACTACATGATAATAACAAAGGGGGAGACCCTTGCATATGGAATATCTAGATAACCAAAAAGTAGTTGGATATGCTGTTTGCATGAAAATTATTTGGTACACTGTATATTCACCAAAAGGGGTAGAGGTGTATGACTACACGAACAATGGAGTGTAATAATTGAGTATATAAGAAACTAGAAAAGTGGAAATTGAGGTTTAATTAGGATAATTATCTTAGGAGTATTTCATTTATTACTAACCTAATTATTTTTGAATTATAGTTTATTTTTTTATTTTTTTATTCCATATCTGAAACTACCATTTTTTTCTTTTTCTTTCCAAGTATTTAAAATTCCAAAAATAAAATAAAGTGGAAAGAATAGTGAGTGATCCAAAATAGGCTCCTTGAGGGATTTCTCTGGTTTTCCAATATGTTTCACTAGGAGTAATATAAATGCTATATTATACTACCTCATGATAGGTGTGATAAAATATAGCATCATTTCTAGGGATCCAAGTTAATCACTCACTATTTAATTCATTATTTGTATATAATTTTTCTCTATTTTCATAAAAAAAATGTAAAACAAATTGTTCATGATTAATTTTCAAGGAGAACCATATAATGAAAGGAAAAAATACTCTTAGGTGAAATTATAATGAATTTATGATGAAAGATAATCCTAGTTGTAATAGAATTGGTATTCCATTTGGGAGATAAGGGATCGAATGGAACCACTCACTATCCGCCTCCAAGAATCCAATGAACGTGAATTGGGGAAATAAGAACATGCAAAAGTGTAATAAGAGATTACCCCATTGATTTTTCATGTTAAGGAACTAGAGGAGCTTGAAAAGTAACAACTTTAAGGTATCTTGTCATACCTTTATCTTCCATTGTAACACCTTGACTCTAGTAACCCGAATCTGGTGGTTATTTTACTACATTGGAACAAGATAAATTGGTTCTCATCCTGAAGGATCGAATATTTTTGTAGTCTTGGAAAAATAAATATATGCTTGAATCTCAATTTACCTTTGAAAACATAAAGTAAAACATAGTATTTTTATGAGAACATTATTATTCCCTCTAGAATATTGATAGGACAAGAGGGCATCATTAATTCCCTACAGTTCTATGAAAAATAAATATTTATAGAAACTAATGAGATGCAACTAATTAATTAAAATGATTAAAGTAGAATTTTGAGATAAATCCATAGATTTGGTTAAATTAGTTTTATTATGTTTTCAAAAGATTTTATTTTACTAATTTTAATTAAGAGATGAAAAAATATGGGTTTTGTTTGATTTTAATAAAGTAGAAGATAAAAGAAATGCAATTTGTCTGGTTTGTAGAATTAATTTTAAAAGCATGGTAGGGTTTTGTAATTTTTGGGTTTAGGTGAAATTATAATTTAGAAAATATATTGATTAATTAAATATTGGTTTCAGAGTTGATATGAGGAAGATCCAATGGTAATGGTATCCCCTCCTTGATGCGGAAATTCCCTATTTCCCTTGGTTTGGTAATTTATGGTTTCACCAAATAATGTTTTTCTCGATACAATTTTTAAACCTAATTTCCCCTAAATTCAATAATGGTAATGCCTACTTTAGGGTTTTTAGTTTAATAATTCTAATATTCCTTTTTTATTCAAATATCAATTGTCATGATTAATGAAAAATAAAGGGATTAGGATATGATTGAAGAATTTAAACAAACTAAATACATGAATAAATAGGATTAAATAAATCAAACACACCTTCCCCATTCTTTTACATGACATTAGAAAAATTTGGGTTTCCCCATCATCATAGTAATGATATAATAATAGTAAATGAGAAAAGAAAAATAAGTATAAGGAAAAGTGGAGATAATTCAGGGAGGACCCTACACAACACAACTTCTCGCTCCAAGCTTTGGTATCTAGATATCCCCAAAAGCAATAAACCAAAACTCTTTTTATAGGCTCTATATGGTCACTAGTATTGATGAGGATCATTAATAATTTCACCGAAGGTTGTTTAAGGTGGGTCCCATGTTAAATATTTGGTTAAAAAATGAGATACACTGAAATTTTGGCAGTTTAATTATGTCCCGATAATTTACATGAAGTGTAATGTTTTTACACAACATGTAATATTTTAGTTTCTAGGCATCATGAATTATAGATTACCCCTTCAAAAAACTTATCTAAAAATTTCTCACATCATGCAAATGGAATACACAATGTGTAAATTGGTTTGCTTCATTTTTTAGCTCCATTTCATCCTCAAAAATCTGGTGTCGCACAGTGAGCTTCCCTTTTCACATAAAGTGTTGTTTTGATAACTTTTAAAATATAACATAAATCCTTCCATAAAACACAAAACAAGTCAATCATTCCAAAATTGGAAAGATTAATAATTTAAATATAGAAATTCATACATTAAAATACCATAAAATATATGCATGAAATATAAATACAGCATATAATTACATATCAATCATAATACACTTCCTAGAATCCTAGGGAAAGGGAAAAAATAAAAGGTTGGGCTCATATGGTTAGTTAGGAAATGAAAATAGTGGAAACTATCATAGAATAAATAATAAATAAAAAAATATGGAAGGAAAAAAAAAATAATCAAAAATCCATATAAATAATATCATAAAATGGGAATATATTGATGGATTACTATTTTAGATTAAAATCATTGGCTTCCCAATAATTGACTATTGGTGGGTTGAATTACATGAAATAACTCATGTTGGGTAACTAATTTTCGAATAGTTTCTAATAGGTCTTGTTCGTGGAGTCGGAAACACCCAAAAAATATTATATCTATGATGAATCATGGAATTAATTTCCAAAGGAATTAATTCATTGGGGGAATTTCTCTAATGACACTTAATAACTCACATTGGTTGAGGGGATGGAAAGTCAGGCTCATCCCACCCTTTTGAGGGGAACTATTTCCTATTCTAGGGTTCTATTACAAATTTAATATTTGTTCATGAATCCTTGGTTCATTCCCATGTATGTATAACATAGATCACCCTAAGGTAATGATCAATTATGATCCTTCATAGTTTTAGAATCATCTGTAAGTATGTGAGGTTCTCCATTAATAGAGGTAACTGTATACATTCGAGGTTCTCCATCAATGGTACCCTTTTCATACAGGATTATAGATTCTTTGGTCATTCATTTGGATGATGATGGTTATAATCAATATAGTGGGGCACTATGGAGTTTATTTTCATCTAGGGAGACAAATTTTGCTTTGATGTTAGGATCTAACCCATAATGTAGGATTCGTATGTATCCTCATGTGAGGAATCATAACCCATGTAGTTTGGTGCCACATAACAGGACACATTTCCTTTTAAGGCCATTCTATGAGGACTAAACCATGCTATTTAATGTTCTATGGAAAGTATATCCATGTGGAAGGTTCTTAGTCAATGATAGAGTGTGACTTATGCCGAGGCATCCTAAGGCCCCATAAGAGATGTGGCCTCTTAGGTGGATGTGACCCAACTGGGAATGTGTCCTGGAGAACATCAGGGAGAATTTGGGTGTCAGGTTTTGACCTTAGGGAGGATTTCTATATATCATAGTTAGTTAGGAATCAAAACCCACATAGTTTGGTAATTTGGGGCTTACACTAATGAGGATGCCCATTTGAGGTGACTTTATTGGGGCTTATACTGAGTAGGAGGCCCATGCATTTTCTTCTTCATCAAGAATATGACTCTTTTAAGTTATTGGGTATGGATTAAGGGAATATACCATATAACATGCATGATTAAGTGGATATGGTTGGGGTTCATACTCAGGAGGATGCCCATTTTGTTTTAGGATCATATGGATGTCATGATCGTAGATAACCTCTAAGTCCATGTGAGTCATGATCGATGTGAGAAATAAGAGGAATTAGTGGATATAATGACCACATGATCCACTTCTCCCACTAGTGGATGAGATATGGTCCCAAGGGAGATATAATAGGAATTTAAGTACCCATATCCTTACATTTTTGGTACCCAGGGAGGTGAAGAGGACAAGAGTGCCACTTATCACTAGAAAGACTAGGGTCATACTCTAGGAGGGATTCCCTACTAGTTTATGGGGAGGAGAGGAGTGACCAACACTATCCCTCATTGAAGATAAATGTTATTGGTTTATCTAAATACCTAGAATAGGGAGGTTTATGTGAGCACCTCTGAGGCCATGAGTGAAGGACCCCAGGACACCCTGAGAGGGGAGGGGTGAATCAGGGTGACAACATTTTCTTCTTAAAGTTGTGGATCTTGTTCCCACGTTGGTAGGAACTTTTTGAACTTGTAAGATGAGAAAGATAAAAAAGAAAACATGCACATACCCAGAGAAGACATAGCCCTATTTACTTGGTTAACCACTAAAGGCTACGTCCAAGGAGAATACGCCGACAAGTTGTCGGTCGTACCAAAAACCACTAAGCTTCACTAGATGGAGATTACAATTGTTCGGGCACAGTCACTCTGTCCCAGGCTCACTGCCTTTACAAAGGTTCTGAGATAGCTCACTGCTTCCCTCGGGTCACTCCCGTTGACTCCCCCTAGCTCACTACCTTTGGTGAAGTCACACTCAGTTTATAGACTTGAAGGTCTCTTCAATTGATAGTCATGAAGTTCATTGTCTCCTATTCAGCATGAGACTTTGCTTGCATCAGAGTCCTGATTTTAATGCTCTGTTAAGATCCAAATTTCAACCAATGATGAACACCCCCTTTTCCCTTGTCCACAGGGCAAACAACCTTTGGAAAAGGCCTTCGCAAAGTACCCTACTCCGCGAGGCTCCCAATATTGCAAAGCTCAAATAAGCCTTCACGGAGCCCCTGTCATTTCGTGAAGCGCAATCGCGAAGCTCAATCGTGAAGCTCAATTACGAAGCACTCTTGCAATGCTCTAGCCTTCGAAATTCTTGGCTATCGTGAAGCTCCTACCTCTTCGCGATGTTCACTAAGCCAACGCGGGGTGCTCGTCTTTCGCGGAGCTATAATAGCCGCCGCGAAGCTCCTCTTTCGCGAAGCACGCTGCCTTCGCGAGAGACCTTTGCGAATCGAGAGAAAAGGACTTTATCTAAAAAACTCTCTACTTCCCTTGAGGGGGTCGACCTCTATTTATAGGCGATTCCACCGACCCTCGACCCTTCCGCGTGAAGTCAACGCCACTTCATCTCAAATCGAGAAGCTCCAAATATTCCACCGGAATTCTGTCCAAATCGCGAAGCACCACGGCACTTTGCCGTTCGCGAAGCTTGAAATAGTGGCAAAGAATCACCATCCACATTCCTTCGTGCCTTCTCCGCGAAGCTCCCTCGCAAATCCCTTCTCCGCCGCGATGCGCTTCAGCCTCTGCCATTCGCGAAGCTTGACGTACTCGCGAAGAATCATAGTCATCATTCTTCTGGTCTTCGCGAAATCCAGTCCATGCGTCCCATCTTCGCGAAATTCATGCCTTTGCCATATTAAATAATGATCTTCATGGAAATCCTATTTTCGCGATGCTCACCAATTTCCAAATTTTGGACCCCAAAAATTTGGAAAACACTGCGAAAAGGCACCACCTTCAATACTATTGTGTGCTTGAACGGTATGATCTCTTTTCTTGTACACGATCTGAACTTCCATTGATGATTGAAAACAAACACAAACCACACTCCAAATCATGCATAGAAGACCATGGTTCCAACAATCTCCCCCTTTGGGATTGTTGTCAATCAGAAGAAAAATTCAATAGATCTCCATCTATGTGAAAACCAAACCAAAAAACAGGAATCAACCCATCCAACACTCTAAGTCTACGTGAGCAATTCTCAGTGTAGAAAACAAGAGAGGAGGCTTGAATTGGGTTCCACTGTTTTCCTTCTCATTCTTCTCATCATAGAAGTTGCCTGAATTTATTCCTTCTCCTTTCTCCCCCATTGACAATAAATCCAAAAACTAGTAAAACCTTTCACGTTCAGCTCAAACCATACTCCCCCTGGATAGTATCTCCCCCATAAACATGCATCATATCCATAAACAGATTAAAACATTTAAAACAAATGGGGAGTGGGGTATTCCGTATCCTCCTTATTCACTGGGAGGTGTTCGAACACCGAAGTTCAACCGATGCTTCTGAAACACAGCCACTGACAGTGGCTTTGTCAATATATCAGCCACTTGCTCATCTGTTCCCACATGATCAAATCTAATCACGCTTTTCTCAACTTTCTGTTTGATAAAGTGATACCTGATTTCAATGTGTTTTGTACGAGAATGCTGAACATGATTCTTCGTAATATCAATTGTGCTCTTATTTTCACAGTAAATCACCATTGGTTGCGTCACCTCACCGCCAATGTCAGTTAATTGCTGCTTCATCCATAGCAGTTGAGTGCATGCCTTTGTGGCAGAGATATACTCGGCTTCAACAGTACTCAGAGAAGTAATTTCTTGTTTCTTGATCAACCTGCCAACACATTTCTGCCCAATATAGAAAGCTCCAACACTAGTGGACTTTCTGTCTACTACATCACCAGCCCAGTCAACATCAGAAAATGCTGATAATTCACTGTCCCTTCCTGCAGCAAAAAATAACCCGAAGTTATGTGTACCTTTAATGTACCTCATGATTCTTTTTACTGCTGCCATATGTTCCTCCTTTGGATTACTCTGAAAGCGGGA
Source organism: Viscum album (assembly GCA_963277665.1). Classification (NCBI taxonomy): domain Eukaryota; kingdom Viridiplantae; phylum Streptophyta; class Magnoliopsida; order Santalales; family Viscaceae; genus Viscum; species Viscum album. The sequence continues at coordinate 1,488,570,321 of OY728139.1, read as the reverse complement.
CGCAAGGCATGTTGCAAATACAATATCTGGCCTTGTTGCTGTCAGGTACAATAGGCTTCCAATGATCCTCCTGTACATGGCGGGATCAACAGAGTTCCCATCCTCATGCTTTCCAAGTTTAGTTCCAACTGCAATCGGAGTTGACATTGGTTTGGAGTCTTGCATATTGAACTTCTTCAGCAACTCTTTTGCCTATTTTTCATGAGAAATGAAAGTGTATTCCTTCTTTTGAATCACTTACAGCCCCAAGAAATATGTGAGCTCCCAAATCATAGACATTTCAAATTCTGATTTCATGTGGTTGGAAAATTCATCCACTGATTTCTACCTGCTGCCACCAAATATGATATCATCAACGTAAACAAGAACCATGAATTGATCTTTTGGAGAATTCATCACATAGAGATTGTGATCAACTCCTCCTCTTTTGAATTCCAACTTCTTGAGATATGAGTCCAGCCGTGAGTACCATGCCCGTGGTGCCTGCTTCAAACCATATAGAGCTTTCTTCAGTTTACAGACCTTTGTTTCATCAGTACCCAACACAAAGCCCACTGGTTGTTCAATTTAGACCTCTTCTTCGAGTACACCATTCAAGAATTCTGTCTTGACATCCATTTGATATACTTTATATCCTCTTTGGAGTTCCATGGCAAGGAAAAGCCTGATTGACTCCAGTCTATCCACTGGAGCAAAGGTTTCTTCAACATCAATGCCTTCAATATGGGAGTATCCTTTACATACCAGTCGTGCCTTGTTTCTGATGACACTTCCATGCTCATCAAACTTATTTTTGAAGATCCATTTGGTACCAATAACATTGTGACCTTCGGGTCTCTGGACAAGATCCCATGTCTGATTCTTGTCAATCTGATCTAATTCATCATTCATGGCTTTCACCCAAGATTTATCTTTTGCAGCTTCTTCGAATGAGAATGGCTCTATAATTGATAGAAATGCAGATTGCGTGGTATTCCTCATCCTTCTTGTTTGAGTGGGTGCACTCCTGTCCCCAATTATATTGGATGGATCAATCTCATCTCTTCGATTTCTCCTGCGAGGTTTAGTAGTATTCTCTTCAGCCATAGTTTCTTCTTCAGATTCTTCTTCTGAGTCAACATCTTGATGTGACTGCTGAGTGTTTTGAACAACTTCCTCTATTTCTACATTTGTATTTTCTTCACGTTCACATTCTTCCTGACCTTCTATCATATCAGCATATGACGTCCTTAAAGAATTTGTGATTTTATATTAAATTATCTTAACATCACTGCTTTCCACAATCCTTCCCAAACGATTGTTGAAACATTTTTAGGCTTTTCTATTCATTGAGTAACCGAGGAAAATTCCTTCATCTTCATTGTCTCCATATTTCCCTTGATTTCCTTCTTTGTTCCTGATGAATCATTTACTTCCAAAGACACGAAAGTATTTTATAGAAGGCTTCCGTCTATGCCACAATTCATATGGTGTATTCATCTCACCCATATAAAGTCCTGTTCGATTCTGAATGTACACTGCAGCTTGAACAACCTCTTTCCGGTAATGTCGTGGAATACGACTCTCAATCAGCATTGTTCGTGCCATGTTGTTCACCTGTCGATTCCTACGTTCAACAACTCCATTTTGTTGTGGAGTTCTCACAGCAGCTACCTCATGATGTATCCCATGCTTCTCCAGATAATTCTCAAATTCAATGGACGTGTATTATCCTCCATTGTCAGATCGCAACACTTTGATTGTTCGTCCAGTATCATTCTTGGCGATTCGTCGATATGTTTTCATGCAGTCAAGGACTTGTCATTTCCTGTGAATGACCATCACACATTCCATTCTACTGTAATCATCTATGAAAAGGACAAAGTACCTTTATCCATGAGTTCCGACAACATTTATTGGCCCACAAACATCTGTATGAATCAGATCAAGAAGGTGAGACGCTCTTTTCTTCTTTGGCTGATATGAACTGCAGACCAGCTTCCCACGAATACAAGCATCACAAGATTTTTCACGCTCATGCTTCAGGTTGGGAATGTCCATGACAATTCTCAATTTTGATATTTTCTCCATGTCTTGTTGATTTATGTGTCCCAGTATCTGATGCCACAAATTGTTTTCTCCTTCAATAGTCATGTAACATACATTTTCTTCACTATCAACCTGATACAAGTTGCCTTCTGTTCTGCATCCCTTCATAAGTGAATTGCCAGTCTTTCCCTTGATAGTGCAGCCTTTCTGATTAAACGTGTCTATAAGTCCTGAGTCGCAGAGTTGACTCACGCTGAGGAGATTATGACGTAGGCCATCTACGTAAAGGACTTCAGTCTTCTTTAGCTCTCCATTAGCTAATTCGGTACTTCCACTCCCTTTGATTTTCAGAGACCCATCTTTACCAAATCTTACTGTACCATCGACATTCATTATGATATTCGTTAGTAGGCTGGCATTACCTGTCATATGAGATGAAAAACCGCTATCCAGAATCCAGGTACTGTTGTTCTATGTAGCTTTGAGGGCCACCTCTGCAAGGTTGGATTTCTCAATCTTCTTTCTTTCCTTCCATGAGACATTATATCGAGTATAGAGAACTGATGGTCTTTCAATTATCTCTTCTGCATACCCAGGTTCTTCATAGTCAAAGTCTTCTTTGAGAGGTTAAAACCTCTTTGAAAGAGCAACATTGTCTTGCTGACGAGACTTGACTTGTCTTGAACTTCGGTATGAGGTGTCCATGTCCCTTCTCTGCCTGCAATTAGCGGCCTTATGACCAAAGTTAGAACAACAAAAACAATATCCATAGAAATTATTTCTTCTATAAGAATTAGGATATGAAATTGTTCTCCTTTGTTGAGCTTCTATATCTTCTCCATTCAGATAGCTTCTTGCCTCTTCACAATATGACATGGTATGGCCCAGATAGCCACAGAACTGACACTTCATGAGAGGAAATGTCTTATCACTTGAATTTCTTCTCAAACCTTCTTCCTTGGGAGAATAGTAAGACTGTCTGTCATTTCTGAATGTTTGAGGATAATTTTTAGGTCCCCTTTTAGTTTGGATTGAGGGTTCCTTTTTCGGCACTCTAGGCAACATTTCAACATGTTCAACTTTCATCTTATCTTTCTTTTGGATCTTTTCACTTCCAGCAGTTGATGTCTCAGCCTCACACCCAATTCCACTCTTTCCCATGCAAGCGGGTCTTTGATCACTCAAGATTTTTCCAACCCCATCTGAACCACACTTGGCTCTTGCTAGTAATTCTACATCTGAGAATCTTCCAAACTGTATTTTCTTCCTCGATTATTTTGGAACTCATTCAGTCTCCAGTTTACTCCTTAGAGTAACTACTTCCTCCTCAAGACCATCAGCAGTCTTGGATTTTTCATCCAGTCTGGAGGTGAGGTCATTGATGAACTTTGCCTATTCTTCAATTCTCAACTTCAGATCTACTACATCATCATTACTTTCAATTATTTTAGACTGTACCTTCACAAATTCTTCAGTTCGTTCAATTTCAGCTTCAAGTTGATCAACGTATTCAGTTGATTCTTCCACAATTTATTTCATCTTATTGAAGCTCTTAAATTTAATCTTGAGCTTACTAACCGCATCCTTAAGTTGCATCTCAAGATCTACACAAGTTCTCAGTTTTTTTTCTCCTTCAGTATCTTATGGATTTTCAACAGTGGCCATCATAGAAGCATGGTTCCCAATTTTGAATTCTAGTTCTTCTTAATCACAGAATTCATTATCATCTTCTTCCTCTTCACAGACAAAACTCTTCCTTGGCATTTTCTTACCAGATTTGAAGTCTCCCTTTTTGAAGAACCTTCTCTGAGGCTTCTTGAAATTTTCATCCTCACTATCTTCATCATTGATCATTTTTAAACACTGAGAAGCAATGTGCCCAACTTTTCCACAATGGAAACAAGCGAGAGGTAACTTCCCTTTGAATTTCCCTTTCCCCTTCTAGAACTTCTTTTCAATGAGAGAAATAATTTCTTTTTCTTCGTCATCTTCAATGCTACTATCCTTTGAGATTTTCTGTTTATCGATGGCCTTGAATTCCATTTCCTTGCTCACCCGAGTCGTAGCATCTTCAGGTTTGACTCTCATTTCATATTCTACCAAACTTCTCAGTAGATCATCTAGAGAAAGTTTGGAAAGATCTCTTTCCTCAAGGGATGACACCTTCTCATTATAAAGAGGTGGAAGTCTTCTCAATATTTTCTTTACAATATCAATGTCTTTGATTTCTTTGCCTAGACCCCGAATACCTCCAACCACTTCATTAATTCGATTGAAGAAAGAGTCTTCATTCTCGTCTGGATGCATCTTCAGATCATCAAACCGATTATGCATCACTTGTAGTTTCGCCTCCTTCACTTTGCTATCACCTTCATAAATATTCTCAAGTTTATTCCACATGGATTTTTCTGAGGTGAAATTCATCACCTTTAGGTAGATCTGATCAGAAAGGGCTGCAGTGAGTGCATTCTGTGCTTTAGCATCTGCATCAAGAAGTTTCCTGTCTATTTCAGTCATAGCAAGGCCTGTTGGATCAGTGAATTGTATTCCTTGCACAGTAGAAAAGAGAACTTCCATTCCAAGATATCTTAGATGAGATCTCATTCTGTTCTTCCAGATCTGGAAATTACTTCCATCGAAGGGAGGGACTCCCCTGACATTGACCGCGTTTTCCATGACAAAATAAAGTCAGATTCAACACCAGCAACCTTGCTCTGATACCACTTGAAGGACCCCAGGACACCCTGAGAGGGGAGGGGTGAATCCAGGTGACAACGTTTTCTTCTTAAAGTTGTGGATCTTGTTCCAACGTCGGTAGGAACTTGTTGAAACTGTAAGATGAGAAAGATCAAAAAAGCAAACATGCACATACACAGAGAAGACATAGCCCTTTTTACTTGGTTCACCACTAAGGGCTACGTCCAAGGAGAATACACCGACAAGTTGTCGGTCGTACCAAAAACCACTAAGCTTCACTAGTTGGAGATTACAATTGTTCGGGCACAGTCACTCTGTCCCAGGCTCACTGCCTTTACAAAGGTTCTGAGATAGCTCACTACTTCCCTCGGGTCACTCCTGTTGACTCTCCCTAGCTCACTACCGTTGGTGAAGTCACACTCAGTTTATAGACGTGAAGGTCTCTTCAATTGATAGTCATGAAGTTCATTGTCTCCTATTCATCATGAGACTTTGGTTGCATCAGAGTCCTGATTTTAATGCTCTGTTAAGATCCAAATTCCAACCACTAATGAATACCCCCTTTTCCCTTGTCCACAGGGAAAACAACCTTTGGAAAATTCCTTCGAAAAGTACCCTACTCCGTGAGGCTCCCAATATTGCAAAGCTCAAACAAGCCTTCGCGGAGCCCCTGCCATTTCGCAAAGCTCAATCGCGAAGCTCAATTGTGAAGATCAATCGCGAAGCACTCTCGCGATGCTCCAGCATTCGCAATGATTGGCTATCGCGAAGCTCCTACCTCTTCGCGATGCTCACTGAGCCAACGCGGGGCGCCCGTCTTTCGCGGAGCTAGAATAACCGCCGCGAAGATCCTCTTTCGCGAAGCACGCTGCCTTCACGAGAGACCTTTGCGAATCGAGAGCAAATGACTTTCTCTAAAAAACTCTCAACTTCTCTTAAGGGGGTCGGCCTCTATTTATAGGCGATTCCACCGACCCTAGACCCTTCTGCACGAAGTCAACGCCACGTCATCTCAAATCGCGAAGTTCCAAATATTCCGCCGGAATTCTGTCCAAATCACGAAGCACCACGACACTTTGCCGTTCGCGAAGCTTGACGTAGTCGCGAAGAATCACCGTCAACATTCCTTCGCGCATTCTCCGCAAAGCTCCCTCACGAAGCCCTTCTCCACTGTGATGCGCTTCAGCCTCTTCCATTCGCGAAGCTTGACGTACTCGCGAAGAATCACCGTCATCATTCTTCTGGTCTTCACGAAATCCAGTCCATGCATCCCATCTTTGCGAAATTCATGCTTTTGCCATATTAAATCACGATCTTCATAGAAATCCTATTTTCGCGATGCTCACCAATTTCCAAATTTTGGACCCCAAAAATTTGGCAAACACTGGGAAATGGCGCCACCTTCAATACTATTGTGTGCTTGAACGGTATGATCTCTTTGCTTGTACACGATCTGAACTTCCATTGATGATTGACACCAATTTCCAAATTTTGGACCCCAAAAATTTGGCAAACCCTGGGAAACGACGCCACCTTCAATACTGTTGTGTGCTTGAACGGTATGATCTCTTTGCTTGTACACGATCCGAACTTCCATTGATGATTAACAACAAACAAAAACCACACTCCAAATCATGCATAGAAGACCATGGTTCCAACAATGAGCACTTCCAAGGCTAGGACCCTCATTACCAGGGGAATGTAGACTTGAAGACATTCTGAGGGTCCACATTTTCATGGAGTCTACCAACATGAATTTTCTTACCATGTTTATGTAGAATTGAGAGGACATGTTGATATGCTCGATGACTTGATCATACATTTCAGGTGCATTTGGAAGTCTTGGCCTAATACCATTAGACTGGTTCATGGAGGGGCCAAAGCGGGACTCGATGATGTGATAGAATTGAGTAATAGGAGGTGAAGAGTAGGACACCCTAGTATGCCCCATTTTTTGTATGATGTTCTTAAATGGGATAGGGTTCCCTCCGTATAGCATGTTTCTATATGGGTGATGGTACCATCCACATAGAATTGTGCTATATGGATCTAGGTTCTTCCCAATTACCACATCTCTATGTAGGTCAAGTTCCACCACCCATATCATTTTTCTATGTGGGGTTAGCTTCTTCCCACATTGCATTTTTCTATGTGGGGTGCTGGTATGAGAGAGGCACATCTATTTGTGCCTAGTGGAATGGTGTCCTCTAAGGGATTTTAAGTTTTTGGATGGTTTAATGATTATTATTTTCTTCATAATTCTATGTGATGATTTTAATATCTAGGAATTGATGACTCTCTCCCAATTCATCTCTAAGCCTATGCTTTTTTCATCTTCTTCTCATCACTCATCTCTCATCTATGTTATTTATCTCTCTTTTTTGGTTGCCATTGAGGGTCTTTTATAGGAGAATAGAGGGATTGGATACCAGCATGGATTTTTATCTGTGGTGGGCCGTGAGGCTTCTTTTATGAGATCCCAAGGAAGATTCTCTATCCTATGAAAGAATTTGTTCATGGGGGAAGAAATCAGCACATGGTCCCATAAATGACTTGGTTTCATTTGTGGGTGATGACTATAGAATATCATCCTGCAAGTGATTTTGTTTGTGGGGGATGGTTATTCATAAGGGGAGTAAATCACCATTCATCCTCCTAAAAAACATGGTTTCTTTTTTGGGAACTGATGGTACCACCTCATCCCGTGAATAGTTTCATTAACAGGGTGCTTCGTAAAGAAGTGGAATTCCATGAAGAGTGGTGGTATGTGTAGAAATTTGTACTTTATGGGATGAATCCATCGTTCATATCTTCACCCCCTTTGAACATTTTCTTTATACCATTCTTCAGATATATTATTTTTTTTACAACATCATGGATTATTTTCTCCTTGCATGCAGATTTTTTAGGACCCAACCAATTCCCCCCATCATAATGGGTTCCGATTGGGATGAAGAGGAGGCTATTCCAATATAGAAATTAGTCATATTTTGAATAGGTTTGCAGTATTCAAGTGGGCCTACAAGAGGGGACCATGGCTCTATAGAGGGGTCCTGACTCATTTGTCCTTTACTGATTTCTCTACAAACTTGAGATCTCTGTGAACTTTTCTCCACTTTTGGTTCTTCCCCGAAGCATTATTCCTTTGCTACCAAATTTCCCAAAAATTTAAAATCATCACCCATGTATGGTAATTTTATTTCTTCTTAGCAAGTAGATTTTTTTGAGGATGGATTTGTCCCATGGATAGCTACCTCACGGACCAATGCTCCATCGGATAACACTTCACTAGCCAACACTTCACAAACTGATGGATCATGGTCTAATGCTTAGTAAACTAATAGTTCATTGTACTTTATACTTTTCTATTTTTGAGGATAATTATCTCTTTAAATTCCTAATTCTATTGTAGAAAAATTATGGACTCGTGACATGCTATTTATACTAGTGATGGTTCTCTTTCCTCTACCAAGTAGAGGAGGAAGGGATTGGTTTATTCTATCAAGGAAAATACCAAAATCACTATTGATCCATTCCATCAATCCATGAAGAGAATTATGAGTGTAGTACAGAAGAGATATCTAATTTTTGATAGATTTATTATTTATGGATTTGGGCTGCCATCACACGTTTCAATTCCAGTGCCACACACAACAAATAAACCCACGACCTAGATAATCAAGAATAACAATATTCCCCAAGAAAGCATCTTAGCGAGGGGAATTTCATCTAGGAAAATCATTTTAATAAGTTTATTTTGAACCATATTCCTCTATTGCTGGAGGAAGTTGTGTGGGTTCTATAAAAATACATCCATTTCTATCACATCATCGCATGAAAGGCCACTACAAGAGAGAAACTAGGGTGGTCATCGAAGTGGGAGATCCTCCCTGGAGGCTCATTTATCCCGGATTGAGGGTGGCCTTTTTGGGTCATCCAAACCATTGAGGAATTTAAATTTGAGTATAATGTTGTGGGGTTATACAAATATATCTGTGTGTCATAGACATACTCCAATAAAAATCAAAAGCTTATCCTGCAGCTACTTAGTAGTTGGATTCTGGACACCAATAAATTTCATTTGGTGCATGGAGAGGTTGGAATCAGTCTCTGGGATTTCAAGTTAATTTTGGGGGTACCCATCATGGGTGACATGTATGATTATTTTCTACTATCCCCTTTCGATTAGGATGATGTGAAGAGGACCCACTATTGTTAAGAAGCTTATTGACAAGGCAAAAGATATTTTGAAGAGTGACCTTCACCTTAAGTAGAATGTCCCATTTTATTATTGGATCAATGCCTTTGCTATGGTAAGTGGATAGGATCCCTATGCAATGATGCCAAGGACTTTCTTGGTTTTTGAGGCCTAAATGAATCTTGGTGCCTATTGGACCATGGTTGAGGAGGGTTATTATAATGAGTTCTTCTATAAGATCATCCCTAATGTTGACTAACTATTCTAATTAGAAGCCTTTTTTTCCTTGTTTCTGAGGGGCTGGCTACTACTAGTGCATGACTATGGTATTGGGGTTAGAGTCATGACCTTTATAATGGAGTCTCAATTGTCCATTGGTAGGTGTATTAAACTTGGAGTCGTAGTTCTGTTAAAGATTTACCAATTTTAGGGTGCATCTGTGAGGAGAGTCCACCATACTAGCTAGTGGGTCCCTTCCAAGTTATCTAGGGCAGGATAGCTTCCCATATGGGGGGATACAGGTATATCAACACTCAATAGATCCTAGAATCTATTATCTGACCATATATTCAAAGCATATATGGGGTAATCTCATTTAATTGGAGTGATCAAGAAATGATGGATCAACTCTACTACCATGATCATTTTACCTATACTCCGTATGATCCCCTTCTGGTATATTGGTAAACAATGGATTCAGGGACCCCACCAGGTGATGATATTTATTTTTTTTGAGAGAAGGAATCTTTGTTCTTAGGATTTATAGGGAGATTATATGAAAGGGGTATGCACCCTACATATTTATGTGTCAATTCACCTGTGTTCAGATGAGGTTTCCTCCAATCATTAAAAGTTCACTCTAAGAGAAAAAACTAATGGTAGCTTAGAAGATCTAGTTTATGTTCACTCAAGAGGACACACAATGTTGGATTAGGCTTCCATCATTTTTGGGTTTTAAGAATTTTCTCAAAAAATATTATGACAAGGCCTAGAACTGATCATATCTTAAAGATAAATTGAAAAAATCAATCCCAATTTCCCAAGGAAAAAAAGTGCATGAGGCTAGAGGGAACCAAAATAAAATAGTTGGGAATTCTAGTCCTAAGAAGTATTCAAGAAAATACCTGGTTTCTAACCCCCTAAGGAATATTTTGAAGGCATGGGGTTCAACCTCTCATGTTTTCGGTGTTTCCTCTCAAGGTCAAGTATCCATCCCTCTTGATGTTTCTTTTTAATCAGCCTAGAGATAATGGGATTCTTTGAGGAGTTACAATTTATCTCACACTCTATGGTTATTTATATAGGAGAAGGAGGTTGCATTAACCAGATATGGATATGTTTTGGCACCCTCCACTATCGCTTACGCTGATGACCCTGAGAGGGTGGATGTCTATATTGGAGATCTTGATGACTCATTCTATTCCCTGCAGAACCAACATAGATATTCTTAGTAAGTTCTCTCAATGGTAAGGTTTGAGGTCAATGAGTATGAGTAATATTAGTGTAACACATTTGGGGGAACTTATGAAGTTAACCCACCCACCACAACTAGGGTCAGTAAAATTTCTCCTTCCCATCCAGGGTCTCAGAAGTGCCCATCCCCAAAGGGTTCTAGGGAAGTTGAGGCACCCAGAAATCATGTGTAGTGGTTGGAACCTTACTTAGTTCCCAGGGTAGATATCATAGCATTATCCATTCCAGTCACTATAGCCTTCCCAAATTTTGTAATGCATGGGATACTTGACGAGAAAGAAAATCTGGGAAACACTCCTAGAAGAGACCCTTGATCTTACATTCTTTGGATTTATCACCACCTCAGAATGTCCTGAAAGCCTTCATTTTATTTATTTTTTGATAACCACCATTTCAAGGGATTAGGGGGAACCCTTACAAGGCCCGTATGCTTATAAATTACATGGCTTATAGGCTTAAGAAACATTACATTAGCCAAAGGTCTTAGAGAATTCAACTTGACTATAACTACAAGGAACTACCCCTCCCTCGCATCTGCACCGTGATGGTAGCTCTCCACCTTTGCATGGATATCTGGCTAAGCTTCCCATGAAAGCACAGGCTGGTCCAGATGGCGTAGCCATACCCTATCATTCTTTCAAATCCGTTGGTTCTGCTCTGGTGAGTGATCCTACTCTGAATTTTCCTCTGGGACTGCTCATTTTTTTGTAGAGTCTGTATGGGGAACTGCACTGACCATGTGGCCTGAGGTCCTTGAGGTTACCCGAAGGCCTCGAGGTGGCCTAAAGGTCTTGAGGTGGCTCTAAGGCCTTAAAGGTCTCTTGAAATCCTTTACTGACCTGAAGGCTTGGGTGGACCGAAGGCCTTAAGGACTCTGAGCCCAAACTGGTGGCCTAAGGTGAATAGTTATGGTTGTTACTGTTCTGAACAGTACCTTCTACAAGGCTGCTATAGTGCCTACTACAATACCGCACAATACTACTCCAGTACTGCTATAATGCTGCTACAATATTTGGAATTATGCCTCCTCCTAGTTTTGAACTTGGGTCTCATGGATGCACATAGAGAGACCTCACCAACTGGGTTGAGTCTCATGTACTAGATTGATCACCACTCCTATGTGGATCTTTGATCGATAATATCCTTATGAAGTGGGTATATATCTGAAAGAAATATACATATACATACACTCATAAAAGAAAAAAATTTACTGGTTGAACTGAGTAGAGGATGTGGTGTTAATCATAGTGGGGTGAGATTACACTGATGAAGAGGTAATATTTTTGTTTATAATAAAACTTATTATTTTTACAATCATGACCAAGAACCTCTAAAACTATTACTTTTATGAGTCTAGGGATATTTTGAAACCTATTTCTTCCCTGAAGTACACCCCAAGAGGCACTGAAACTGAGGAGAACATCCCTTTGGATGTGGGAGTCTCTAGAGAATTCTCTCCAAAGGTAACAGAGCATATAAATGACGTTATTATAGATCCTTCTAGAGAATTTCCACCCCTAGACCTTCCTTCTATTCCTTCCAGGGGATCCTTTTTGTGGCATACCATGGATTGTTGATAGGCACAACAAGTAGTGATACATATATAGTTGATGATAATAGGTGACTACTAGATCTCGTTACTCAGATGTCATGTAATGTGATTTCATGTGCTGAATAATCAAATCATACATGAATTGGTGAATATTGGGTGAGTTATCAGGTAATAACCATTCAAGGGCATGTAGCATCTTCTTCTTCATAGATGAACATAATACCACCAATGATTATTCTTTAACCGAATAGGGAAGCTAGGAAAATTTAATCCATTAAGGGAATCCCAAGCCCTAAGTGCAATCACATATGGAGAAACAAACCTCTATCCCATTGGAGGGAAAGATTTCAGAGGTATATTCTTTGGATGAGCATATTGAACCTTTTCCTATGAAGAGTGCCATCGTGGAAGAGGCATAAACTCAAATTCAAGGGGATTCAGACCTGAATATTATTCCTCATTCCATGATTATTATCAATGTGATCTCAATATCGAGGAGAGATCTTCAAGATATCACTGACATGGATGATCATGATCCTGAACCATGGTTATTTCTATAATAAGTTGATGTCAACTTGTAGACGAATGATGCAACATCCATTTCTTCAGGTGTTGGAAATATGGTGGTCATGAATACCGATGTTCTAGATAATGAAAATGAGTTCTCCATTATTTTAGTACTTCCTATAGCCTTTTATATCTAGGTATTAAATATATTATGTGTATGTGTTTAGGATTATTGGAAAAATATTCTCCAACCACAATTGATGCTTTAACATCTCAGCCTGCTACTTTGCAAAGGATCCTAATGTCATAAAATCATGTCAGGATGAGGCTGTTGAGTCAAGATCCTCTATGGTGGAACTTATTCGTGAATATATTCCGCTATGAAAGAGTTATTATAAGGTGGAACAGGAGTAATGGAATGAAATTCACATTTCTCATCATAAAGTATGGAAAGATATCTAGAAGTATGTTTCTCAAACCACCTAGAAAACGTGCTCACGAAACTACCCAAATTACATCACCTGTTTTCATTTCTTGGGTATGGGGGGTTTGATTATCATGCCATAAATACCATAGTAAAACATATGATTTATTCCTGGGAGATAATTTGAATTCTCCATTCTCACCTTTAAAACATAGAGTCCATGGTCTGTCTTACCATAGATAGGAAAATCCTTCTTAATGAAGTTGTTGAGTATGATGGGATATCTGTGAGGTGACAGGGTGAAGTTACAGAGAATAAGATCTTAGTAGATCGATGTCATCAAGAGGTGGAGTGGATTATTTAGGAACTGGAGCATCTTAAGAAATAATTGGCTCATACCAAGTCAACTGTTGAAGAAGGGAAATAGCTCGTATAAAAGGCTGAGAAGGCAGGGTTGGATGCCGCTGAGAAGGTTGAGCCACTATGGGTTGGTGCTAATGATGTGTAAGAACCCATATCTTTATTTGAGGTATGGATCTTGATTTTAGGTTGTTTTTTAGGAAAAAGTAAGGAAATATAATTTTCTAAGTACACGCTGTGTACTTCTCAATACATGCCATGTACCAACATTGTCATGTACCATCGTGTTCTGGCCATGTAATGACGGAATAAATGGTCGTGTGGTGACCTGGAATACCGCTTAAGTTGAGGACCGGTTAAGGTCACTACATGTAGTGTAGTTTTAAAAAACATTCCATGTAATTTTATATTTAAAAACATATCAGAGTGGGGTTGCATCTCTTGTCTGTAGATGACTTCTTCTTGTGTTTCGTACAGGAACGCTCAGGAACGAAAAATGAATATCGAACTCTTGATTCTCCTTCTGAGCTATGATTGAGATTCCTTCAGGTGCGTGGGAATCCCACCAGTGAGTTCTCAAAACTACTAGAGCCTTTATTCATAATTCTACAACTTTTTTTAATTATTCAAGGTTTGGAGTTTTTCACCTTTTTGTAGATCTACGCCAATTTTGGCCAATTCAAGGGACAATATTCAAGTATATCAATCGTACGATATAAAGGTATGTGGTTTGTGCCTTTCATTGTTCGTATTTGGATTATATATGCTAAAATTACCACATATCCATGATTAGAATTTTCTTGATTTTAATTTAACCCTGTTTATTAGTTGTTATGGTTTGATTTATTGATAATGGGTTCTTTCTTATGCGTAAGGTTAGATACCTGATTATGGGAAACCCCATGGGTGCATTTTCACTTGATTGATTGTTTATGCCCAGTTGTCCTAGGATTCCTATTAGTATTTCCATGTTTTCCATGCCTTGGTTGATTAAGATGGAGTTTGTTTGATTATATTGAAATGCATGTGATATTCTTGTGAATTATTATCCATGTAGTAGTTTCAGATTACATGAAATGATTTGATGTTATATGCACAATGTTTTTCCAATAGATGGTGATAGCCTTGGACTAAGAAGAATGTGGGGACTTACACATTATTTATAGAGGACTGTGAGAACCTTGTTGTAGAAGATTGACCTAGGGATATTGACTATGGGAGCTACCCAAGAGGTCGTTTATAATTTATTGATTCCATGTTGTCCAAGGGGTATTGACCATGAGAGCTTCCCAGGTGGTCATTTATAAATTATTGGTGGCAGATTAAACCAAAGGAGTTAGTCTATGAAAGATTTCCAAGAGGGTTGTTTATGAATGATTTAATGATTGCGATGAGTCTTCAAAGACAAAGCACAAGCTGGGACCCAGTCTTACTTGATTGTTTAGGTGGTCTTCTAAGACATCGACTTTGTTACTATTACACAGGGGGATATAGAGCATAGGCTAGATCTTGAAAACACATGATTCAAATGATGAATAATAATATAAATGAATGTGATTGAAAACTATAGGATTGTTTACTTTTGAGTACTTCCTAGTTTATTGCTTCATTTCTGCATATTACATGCTATAAATATTCACTAGTAGTTAGGTACATATCTTTTGGTGGTTTCCTACTAGGATTCATCTCACACCTTGTTTTTGTAATGTTTGTACCCAATAATAGTATATGGTTGCATGTATAGATAATGGATAGCGCCCTTCTTAATCAGGTACTTGATTACTATTGGAGCTAGAGAGTATGAGACCAAGCTGAGGCTTGCGATGCTGTTGGAGTTCAGTTGTTTCTTTTGTACTTTGGTTTCTGTATTACTTTCCATCATTTTTAATTTTTTTGTTATTTTATTAGATACATATTCCATGCATCACATTTCTATGTTGCAGCTTCTGTTGGATTTACTTTCAGTCTTCCGCTATTTATTTATGTTTGGTATTACTATTTCCGCTATTGTTACTATTCATTTTCTGATGTGTATACTCTGTCAATGAGGAAATAGTTTCCTCAATATCACACCTTGGACCTCGCTACAAGTAAGCAACCTTTGGTGTTTGGGAAAATGCACTTGAGGTCGTGTGACCAACTGAGTTTGGGGAACATTTAGGAAACACCTAGATCCGGGACGTTACAATGTGGCATCAAAAGGATTTTTTTTCACTTTTCCTTACTATTTGGAGCCTATAGACTAGGATAGGAAGGAATAGGTAGTTTCTAATAAAATATTCTTGGGAGTAACTACCCTGTGTATAGGGAAAATCCAAGTTACCTAGAATATTACAATTTTTCTGGTTTTGCAATTGTTATAGTTGATTTAATTTCACCGTTGGGCGATTAACTTGTTTTGTGTTATTATGATTGATATAATTGTGATTCTATTTCAATTAAAATTGGATTATATGAGGTAATTCCATCTCATGAATCATATAGGAACTTTCTAGAGATCACATGTCATGCATTATTGTCATTCCATTTAGGGTGCATTACTGATTGCATGCTATTGTGATGGATGTTGTGCTAGATATGCATATTTTTGTGATATATTCCATGATATAAATACCTTCTATTTTGATAGGGTATTGGTAAATGTAAAGTTTCATTTGTATGGATGACAATATTTGGTCCATGAGGTGTTATGGTCCATCTTGGATTAGAATATGGTGGATCATGTTTGAACTTTAATTTAATTTGGTTAAGATATGATATGAATATGGATGCAAAATGTTGATTCACGGGGAGTATGGGATCTCACGGATCAAAACGTGGTATGCATTGGAAAAATTATAAGATTTTGGGGGTTGCAGGGAAGTTTCATAGCCTTACTGTCTAGAAAACCCAGAAAACACGGTGTGTGATGTTATGAACACATGCCATGTGTTCTTCTATTATGGGAGAAAAGATTTTTATTAAGTACACATCATGTACCATATTTACATGAAATAAGTTTTTGACCATGTGACTGACTATGTGAGAAGTGACATGGGGTTTGGTAAACATTTATTAGAACCTGCCATGTATAGTGGGTACAAATTGCATGGGAATTGACCGTGTATCCGACTATGTGACTAACGACATGGGTGGATGAAACTTTTGTTGTACACCCCATGTCTAGGGTGAACACACCGTGTAGTACTACACCAGTAGTACCATGTAGTTTGAGCCATGTAGAAATACTTGGGCAGGAGGGGATATTCAAGTACACATCATGTCTCTTAAGGAACACTTCATGTGTATGGGGTGTTACATGACCAGGTTGGCCGGGGTACACGCCCATGTTAAGGGCTAAAGGGAACACAACATGTAGTGGTTCTACACGCCATGTAACCATATTTTTAAAAACATGAATGTTTTCCTTATCATATTCCATTCTTTCACTTCTAAGCTGATGTCCTTGATAATATTGAGTTGAGGTGTGCGCTTGACCTTAGAGATTCATGCCACCAAGACATCCTTTGGTTGTACACTAGATATAGGGTGGTGAAAAGACACCAGAAATGGTAGATCATGGACTACCAGAAGATCCTCCTATTGTGCCTATTTTGGCACTAGCTATTATAACAAATGTAGGTGTTGATTCACATTTCCATGAAGGCTTTATGAGGATGATGCATACTTTTTAGTAAGTACCTCATCCTACCCTGACTGTAGAAGATTTGCTGATGGTGTTCCTGTAGTAGAATCCTCCCACTTTTTCAGGGGATGGAGGACCTCAGGCTACAGAGTCATGGTTGGAGGAATTATTTCAATATTTGTACATCTATAGACGCCTCCAGAGTGGAGGGTGAAGCCCATGACTTACATTTTACCTGATTCTTCCAAGAGATGGTGGGATGTTATCTCATAGGTGGGACGTCATTAGGATAAGTCTTCAGAAGAGTTTTAGAGGACCTTATACAATTACTTCTACCCTAAGATGTTGAGGGCCGATTGATCATGGGAGTTCATACAGTTGGAGCAGAGTTCTCTTTCAGTGATGGATTATTCTTCTCACTTTACATAGCTTCAGTGCTTCGCACATGTTTTGGGAGGTGAAAAGTTTTCACTAGCTAGGAGATTTGAGGATGGTTTTATGTATGACATCCGATAGCAGGTGAATGTATTCATGCTGACATTGGTGACTGCTATAGTGAACTAGGAACTAATTACGAAGCACAATCTGAGGGACTTAGAAGCAGTGACCTAGGGTAGTTCATCATCCAGGGCTAGTACCCCTTTGACCAATAGTAGGAAGCACCAGAGGGAACCTTTGCGTGGTGATTCTAGTAGCAGGGATGTATCTTCAGGTAGCTAGGTGAGGTGTTACCAATGCCGAAAAACTGGGCGCATGAGACCTCAATGCATGAGGGACCCAGTTGAGTGCTGATCTTGTGGAAAGATAGGTCACATTCAATGTTTTTTTTCCGGGTTTTTCTCACCAGTAGCTTGTAATAGGGGTTCTTTTATGACTCCATGTTCATGAGTAGGACCAATAGTTTCTCATCATCTATGGAACTAGAGTTCATCAGGCCATTAGGACGAGGAGGTAGTTGTGGCCATAGTATCCAAATGATAGGTTTTCAGTGAAAGTAGGGTGGATCAGCTCAGGGTAGCCAGGAAGGGTCGCCATGCTGTGGTACAAGTCAGACTTTTGTGATGGAATAATCCTAGCTTGAGAAGGATCTCAGACCATCTATGGTTAGAGGTATAATTCTAGTTGCCTCAGTTTTAGCTTTTTCTCTTTTTGATACAGGGGCTTCCCATAGTTTTTTATCTGTTGATGTTGTGGAGAGTCTTAGGCTTATTATATTTATTTTTTATGATTCTATGATTCTAGAAACTCTGTTGGGAATTAAGACAGCTAGTGTACGTTAGTGCAAGGAGTACCCTCTTGAGGTTGGTGGGTGTCACTTCTTATGGGAACTCTATGTCTTAGATATGAAAGGATTTGATGTCATTCTTAGAATGGACTCATTGGTCTCCTTTCAGGACTTTATTGACTGCTATCATTGTAGGGTGAGTTTCACATCACCATAGGGTATATCTTTTCTAAATAAGGGTGAATGGGATGTCCAAGTAAGAAGAACTAGACCTGAGTATCATGGGTTGGGAGGAATTAGAGACCATATTGCTTGTTTATATCTGGAATACTAGGGGAATCCACAGATGTACTTTACTTCAGTGGTGGATCATTTTAGATATGCCTTTCTAGAAAACTTTTCAGGTTTACCTCCAGAGAAAGAGGTTTATTTATCTATTGATAGTGTGATAGTAGTGGCACCAATGTCCATTCCTCATTATAGGATGGATACATCATAGTTACATGAGCTCAAAAAGTAGTTAGATGATTTGCAGGAAAAGGGTTTTATCTGACCCAGTACTTATCATTGGGGTTCACCTATCCTGTTTACGAAGAAGGTGAATAGTACCCACATAATTTGTATGGATTATCGGAAGCTGAACCAGTTGACCGTTAAGAATCGATTTCCCTTTATGAGGATTGATGACCTCTTTGATCATCTTCAAGGATCCTGAGTGTTATTGAAGATTTAATTGAGATTCGTTTATCATCAGTTGCATGTTAAACCAATAGATATACCTCTTACATCCTTTCGAAGAAGGTATGGTCTATACGAGTATTTGGTTATGCCCTTCAGTCTCACAAATGCACCAGAATTTGTCATGGCACTGATGAATTGAGTGTTCCATCCTTACTTGGATTCTTTTGTGGTAGTATTCTTGGATGATATCTTAGTGTACTCTCACAATTGAAATGACCATTCCTTCCATCTTGAAATTGTATTGAGTACACTGAGAGATCATCAGTTATATTCTATGCTCTCAAAGTACCACTTTTGGATAGACCAGATTCATTTCTTGGGTCTTGTTATCTCAGAGACAAGAGTATCAATAGGCCTAGTACAAGTGAGAGAAGTAGTTTCCTGGGAGCATATGAAGATGGTCTTTGAGGTACAAATTTTTTTTGGGATGGATGGTTACTACAGATGCTTTATTCAAGAATTTTCTTGCTTAGCAACACCATTGGCGAGCTTGGCTAAGAAGGGTGAAAAGTAAGTATGGAAAGATTCCTATGTTTAATCCTTTTAGGAGCTGAAAGGGATATTGACTTCAACACCAATAATGATTTTTCAAAACTGGACAAGAGTTACACCATTTACTGCAATGCATCAGGTAACAGGCTGGGAGAAGTGCTATGAAGGGGGAAGGAGTCTTGCATATGAGTCTCAAAAGTTGAGGCCACATGAGAAGAAGTACCCTATGCATGATCTCAAGTTGGCTGCAGTTGTGTATGCTTTATGCTATTAGAGACATTATCTTTTTGGAGAGAATTTTGTGGTATACACTAAACACAAAAGCCTCATGTATATCTTCACTCAACAAGATCTTAATTTGAGATAGTGAAGATGGGTTGAGTACCTTCAGTATTTTGACTTTGAGCTTGCCTACACGCCTGGGAAAGGCAACATAGTGGCTAATTCGTTGAGCATGAGGACTCATATACATGTAGTTCAAGAGGCCAGTGGTGAGTGGAAGCTTATGTCTCTATTCTCTGAGATGCATTTGGAGGTGCACAAAAATTAGGGGAAGACATTTCTTTATTCTATATCCATTACCTCTACTCTACTGGATCAATTGTGAATATGATATCTATCAGATTCCAAAGGCCTCGTCCTACAGTTGAGTGTGTCAGGTGAGGACCCCAATCCTGGGTGGACCATAAGAGAGGATGAGGTTTTGAATTTTCATAGGTGCATGTGGGTGTCAGAAGATATACATGAATAGCTATTTTGAGATTTTAATTCCTCCATATGGGAAGTTAATCCTAGTGTCACCAAGATGTATTGAGATCGACATCGTCAGTATTGGTGGCTAGGAATGAAGAGGGATGTAGTTGTTTTTGTTATGATATGTTTTACCTATCAGTAGGTGAAGGAAGAGAATAAATAGCTGGTATGGCTATTACAACAGTTACCCCATTTTTTAGTGGAAGAGGAATGATGTCACAATGGATTTTTTGATAGGTTTACCAAGGTCACCCAGTGGAAATGATGTTGTATGGGTTGTTGTTGACAGAATCATGAAGGTTTCACATTTCCTACTGATCAAGGAAACCTTTGGTGTTGATGATCTTGTAAAGTTGTACATTCGAGATATAATACATTTGAATTGGGTTCTGCACTCTATCATTTTATATTGGGATGCCCAGTTTACTTCTCGTGTCTGGAAGAGACTATATAGGACTTTTGGTATATAGGTAATTCTAAGTACAACTTACCATCCCCATAGAGATGGCCAGTCTGAGCATATGATTTAGGTTTTGGAGGACATGCTTCAAGTATGCGTCCAAGATTTCAGGGTCTCTAGGGAGAGACACATACCCCTAATGTATTTTTCCTAAAAAACAGTTTTTAAGAAACAATTAATATGGAACCTTATAAAGGTTTTTATGGTAGTCCATGCTAATAACCCCTATGTTGGTTTGATGGAGGATATAAAGCTACGCTGGGACTTTGTCTTGTACTAGAGACCACTGAACATGTTGAGTTGATTCAGAAGAGGATGAATACTACACAATATCTATAGAAATATTATGTTGATCGACGGAGATGACCTCTGGAGTTTGAGTTTGTAGATTAGTTTTTTCTGTGTTTCACAATGAGGTTGGTACATAAGTGGATTAGGAGATAGGGGAAGCTTTCACTGAGATAAGTCGGGATGTTTGAGGTTTTGGAGAGAGTTGGTCCGGTTTCCTATCGGTTGCAGTTACCTTAGAGGTAACGAGATATGCATGACATATTTTATGTTTCTCAGCTACAAAGTAACTTTTCATACCTGTCTCACATCTTTCAACCTAAGGAGGTTGAGTTGTAGGGGGATTCATCTTTCGAGGAGCACCTTATTTATATTGTGGATCTTAACACAATAGTTCACTGTGGCCGGTTTATTTCTCTATTATGTGTGTTATGACAGCACGAGCGAGTGAAGGATGAGACTTGGGAGAGGGAGGCCGACGTATGATCCCAGTGGCTGGAGTTGTTCGAAGATTCTTCTTCACCACCCTTGGAAGGGAAATTTGTAGATAAATTACTTGAAGGGGGAAGTTTGTAAGAAATTGGATCTTTATTTTAGGTATGGATCTTGATTTTGGTTTGTTTTTGATGAAAAATGAAGGAAAGAGAATTTTCTAAGTACACGCCATGTACCTCTGAGTACACACCGTGTACTGAGCTTCCTGCATACCATCGTGTTCTAGTCGTTTAATGGATGAATACATGGTCTTGTGGTGACCTGTAAGACCGCTTAAGTTGGGGGCTAGTTAAAGACACAACATGGAGTGTAGTTTTAAAGAACACTCTATGTACTTGAATTTTTAATTAATATATCAAATATGGGTCACATATCATGTCCGTAAAAGACCTCTTCTTCCTGTGTTTTGTACCAGAACACTCGAGAATAATGAACAAAGATCAAACTCCTGATTCTCCTTTTGAGATCCAATTGAGATGTCGTTGGGTGTGTTGGAATCCCACTGGTGATTTCTCAAAACCCCTAGATCCTTTCTTCGTGATTCTTCCTATCTTCTGAATTATTCGAGGTTGGTATTTTTCACCTTTTTTGTAGATATATGCCGATTTGGGCTGATTCAAGGGCCGACATTCAGGTAAATTGATCATACGATATAAAGGTAGGTGTTTTGCTCCTTTTTTTGTTATTATTTGGATTGTATATGATTAAAGTACCACATACCCATGATTGGGGTATTACTTGATTGGAATTTAACCCTGTTTATTACCTGACATGGTTTTATTGATTGATAAAGGGTTGTTTCTTATGCGTATGGTTAGATACCTGGTTACAAGACACCCCATGAGTGTGTTTTCCCTTTATTGGTGGTTCAATGTCATTTGGTCTAGAATGCCTATTAGGTTTTCCTTATTTCCCATGACTTGGTTGATTAGTATGGAGTTTGTTTCATTATATGAAATTCATGTGATATGATTGTGAATGATTAACCATGTAGTAGTTTTAGATTACATGAGGTGCTTTAATATAATATGCACACCATTTTTCCAATGGACCCTGAGACCCTTAGACTAGGAAGACTGTGGGGACTTCCACATTATTTACACAGTACTGTGAGAGCCTTGGTGTAGATGATTGACCCGGTGGTATTGACTATGAGAGCTTCCCAGTAGATCGTTTATAATTATTTGTTACGATTTTGACCTAGGGGTATTGACCATGAGATATGCCCAGGTGCTCGTTTGTAATTTATTGGTGCCATGTTAAAACAAAGGGGTTATACCATGAGATATTTCCTAAAGGATTGTTTATAAATTATTGAATGATTTTGATGAGTCTTCCAAGCCAAAGCACAAGCTTGGACTTGGTCTTACTTGATTTTTTAGGTGGTCTTTTGATACATCTACTTTGTTACTATTACACAGGGGGATACAAATCTTAGGTTAGATCCCAAGATATCATGATTAAAAGGATGAATAATAATATAAATTAATGTAATTAAAAACTATATGATTTTTTACTTTTGAGTACTTCCTAGTTTATTGCTTCATTTCTACATATTACCTACTATATATATTCACTGAAAGTTAGGCACATATGTTTTGGTGGTTGCCTACTGGTATTCATCTCACACCCTGTTTGGGTCATGTTTTGGACCCAAGAAGATTATATGGTTGTAGATATAGATAAGGGCTATCACCCTTCTTCATCAAGTAATTGATTATTGTTGGAGCTGAAGAGTATGGGAGAAAGCTGGGGTTTGTTATGCTGCTAGAATTTACTTTCTTCTTTTCTACTTTAGATTCTATATTTCTTTCCAGAATTGTGACTTATTTGGATATTTTATTAGATACATATTCCATGCATCATATATATACATTTTGGATTCTGTTGGATTTACTTTCAGTCTTCCGCTGTTTATTTTTTTTGGTATTAATTCTTCCACTATTATTACTATTCATTTTCCACTATGTATACTCCTCCAATGAAGGCATAGTTTCCCCAATATCACACCTTGGCTCTTTTTTTTAGTTACCATCCTCTAGTGATTGGGGAAATGTTATTGAGGTCATGTGACCAACCAGGTTCGGAGCACCATTAGGATACACCCGGATCCGGGATGTTACACGACGAGACTGCAACCTTTTCTGAGCTCTACCAATCCATAGAGGATTTAGATCAAGCACTACTCCAACATTGTGAATTCATTGAGTAGGTTATGTAATCACAGTGTTCTTATCACTTAGAGAGGATCCAAACTGTGGATTTTCCTCATTTTTCTCCATTTAAATGAAAACTTGTTCCCACTTTAATTCCAATCCTTTATTCTAGCCTTTTTGGTGTTGATCAATCATAATTTGTAGATTATATTTAATAATAATACTTGAGATTAATTAAATAGTTTTTTCACTATATATAAATTTCTATCACAACTTAGGATAGTCAAGTTAACATGATCATTTAATATTCTAATTTTTTCTTATGATAAGGGACTTAACGAGTGTAGTTTTGAATATTTCAAGGGATACATGGAAAACCCAAAAAATTGTTTCTTTTTTGTTACCACCCAAAACGTTTCCTAAATCCACTACGGTACGGACTTAGTGGGTGTAAATTTAATTTTTATTAAGACTCCCTTTGAAAGTTTTCAACCTTACAAGTTTCATGTCCCTTTTTTTAGATTTCCCTATTTTTTCCTAAGCCACATAGGTCGTAGGTTTAGGGAGTTGGGAATTTACTTTTACCTAGGATTACCTTTGTGGGGTTTCAACTTGGAGAGTACCATATATCTTTTTCTGGGTAGTTTAAATTCTTTCAAGATAAAATTATAGTAATGATATTTTATTTCAAAAATATTTGACCAAGACTCATAGGGTGATGAACCCAATTGGGTTTACTAGATGAAAATGTCCCAATATTCTTCATACATGAATAAAGGTGTTTTGGACCCTGATTTTAATATTTATAAATATGATACATGATATGGGGAAATTACTCAAAGAATATCCATAAAAATGGTTTCTAGCATGATATTGTTGGGGGAGTATGGAGGTGGGAAAGGCCTCTCCTTGGGATAAATTTTCCTTTGGTTGATAGGCCTTTTGGTTGGGAAACTTATGTAGATCTAACTAGGGACTATTATGCATAGTCAAACAAAGGTGTCCTCCAGACAGTAACCCTCCATTTTCAATGGCCATGTACTTCTTGAGAATTCATATTTCTCAAGAACATAATGGGTGGCATTTCAAAGGAGTAATGTATACAAAATGACAGTGGAATCTGTATCAGCACATGCCATGAATAAGGAACCACTCATACAAAAATTTGGCTTGTGTAACAAAGGGATGAAGCATGATGCAGTTTAATTCCATGAAACTAGTACATGGACAATGAATTTTGATATCATACGGTGAGGATGTTTGAGGTCTATGATTTAAGGTCACTTGGCTTTAACCAATGGATAGAATATTTTAACTTTTGATGGAAATTTGTTCAAGAATGCTCTATCATCTTCAAGAGTGAAGGGGAAAGGTTGTAATTTTCAATATATAGGTTTTTGAATCTTAGGGATGATATGGGAAACAATGTCATTAGGGTCATACATAGATAACAAAATCCTCTCCTATGGATGAATTTTGATTCGATTTATAGGCCTTTTTTGTGGAAAACTTATGCAGAGCCAACTAAAGTATATTATGCATAGTAAAAAAAGGTTCCCCTAGGAAAATGACACTTTAATTTTGGTGGACATGGAGGTTTATGGAGATTTGGAATTACCCAAAAATAGAGTTTGGTTTTTGAAAGGAGAGTGCCTGAACATGAAATGATCATCTAATTTCAAAATTTTCAAAGAATGGGTAGTAACACTTCCCATACACAGGTCTGGCCCATATGTAGGAAGGATTTTTTTTTTATGGTTAGGCCTAAGATATGAGGTCCAGAAATCACACTGTATTGCATCAAAACAAGAATCATTCCAAATATAGCTCTTGGAAGGCTTACCCACATATCAATCTAAATCTTGTGTGGGGAAAGGGAATTTCTCTTGGAATACGAGCTCACGAATGGGGTGAGTCATATATTGGACCCTCCTATACATATCTATCTCATGTATTGGAGAGAGGGGGAATTTTTTTATTGTTGTACTATGATATAATATCCTAGTGTCTCTATATATCCCATAAAATTAAGAATCAGGTCATAGGTAGTTCTTATAGGGTTCTCTATGCAGGTTTGACCAATGTACAAGGAATTTTTTTTTAAAATTTTTCTATGGATGGACCTTGGATTAGACATTCAAGTGTCATTAACTATCCTATAATGGAAGGAATCAATCCACACATATTTCTAGACATCATGCAGTTTAGTGTCATGTACATAGGATATCATCCATGCTTATTAATGTTATATGGTGAGGATGTCCTGAGGTCTTGTAGTTTTATGTCATACGACTAGGACAATTTTTCATATAAATGATGTGTAACAAGAGGCTCATAGGGCCATGATGTATTAACATGCCTCAAACATGAGGGGGAAATAAAGTGTAAACCATGATTTTGGAGATTCTTGGATTAGGAGAAAGGATATGGGGAAATAATTCCATTAGGACATACAGATATAGAAAAAATCCTCTAATGGGGATGAATTTTCATTTGGTTAATAGGAATTTTATGTGTGAAAATTATGCAGACCCAACAGGGGAATATTGTGCATAATCAAACAAAGGTGTCCTCATGACACTGACCCCCCTTTTTTGATGGCCATAGGAGGATTATGTAGATCCAAAATTACCTGGGGTACAACGTATGATGGATGGAATTAATGTGTCTAGGTACATAAGAAACATTTAAACTATGATTGTTTATGGATTGTGAAGTTTCCTATATAGATCGAATTCATATGTAGGTGGGGTATTCTTATTCACTTGATAGAACCCTAAACGAGGAACCCAAACATAATATCTCTTGAAAAAATATCTATTTTTATATAGGATATGGGGATATATTTTTTATTTTTTCCCCATGGATGGGAATAAGACATGTGGTTTAGGCATCACTATGTATCTCTTTAAAACAAGAATTAATCCACATGTTGTTCTTGAGGCACCATTCAGTTTAATATCATGTGAAAGGATAGTCTCCATGAATTTTAATGTCATGTGGTTAGGACATAGGTTCCTCGATGTGAAGAGGAAATATTATGGTTGGATTCAAAATTAAATATCTGGGTGCCACTACGTATCTTGTGATGGATGGAATCAAGCCATACATTGTTCTTAAACCAGCTTTGACAATACCCTTTAATGTCATGTGGTAAGTACATATAGTGTGTCGTTATGTTCTTTCAACCTATACCATGTTAACCCTTATGTGAATTGATACACTTTTTCCATGTGGGGAATCCCATAATGAAACTCCTAATCCCATGTGAGCTGTTCTCGGTGTGAGAAACAAGGGATGGAAAACGTTTATACTACCACACAAGGGTGATAAAATGAAGGATATGGACATTTTAAATTTTTGGTGGCTGGACCAAGATTTAAAATCCAATCATAGCTATGTATCTTGTCAAAATGAGAATAAATATATATGTAGTTCTAGAACTGGTTACCTGTGAAGGTGTACATAGGTAGGAGGCATTCTGATTGGCTGTGGCTAGGCCCATGATTAGAGATTCAGGTGTTAATATGTATCTTGTGTGGAAACGAATCAAGTCACACACACGCAAATGGGGAATTTTTCTTATTGATTGTATTATTATTGTTCCTGGACCTAGGATTAGAGATATGGGTGTCACCATGAATCTTTTGTGGGCATGAATCAAGCCACACATAGTTTTTAAGGAAAACCCCCCATGTAGGTCTGACCCATACACAAGGAGGGGGAATTGTTTTACTTTTAGGGTGTTTGGACTAGGGTGTAAAATCTAAGTGTCTCTACATATACCATTTGAAAGATAATGAATCCACACATAGTTCATAAATATGGCATGGTATATGACTGATGCTAGGGGAGATGTCCTCTCAATTGAAAACATTATGGTTTTGTGCAATTTAATACCATACATCGATGATATTGGTGTCATGTAGTTTATTGTATTGTGATATGGACAATATGTCACACTTTTTAAGGTACTGTGACAAAGACCAGCCACATAGTTTATTACCATGAAATAGAGTCAATATACCCTGTATTTTAACGTCATACGATCTGGAAAATCTACCATATAAATTAACATAATGTGATTAGGATGATTGTGTCTTGTAGTTTTAAGAAGGATGATTTTTTAGATCAGTGAGAAATATAATCCTAATGTGAAAAGATTCCTGAAGGCCAATTTTTGGAAGTAAAATCATCTTATAAATGGATGGAAATTTGTGATCGGGCCTCACACAATAGGTCTAAGTGCCACTACATTTCTTATGATGATATGAATAAATCCACTTGTAGATATTCAATATGGCTTGGTAGATTCCTATGCTAGGGAAAATTTCCTTTTTGGTGAGGAAAATATAATTCCAGGGAGTTTGACATCATACAGTAGGGACATTGGTTTCATTCAGTTTATTGTCTTGTGACCTAGAAAAACATGTTGTTCTTTATAAGGTCATGCGATAAAGTCTGACTACATAGTTTAACATCATGTGGTTGGGCCAACATACCTATAATTTTAGCATCATGTGACCATGATGATTTACCATGAAATTTAATCTCATGTGACTAGGATAGTGTACCATGAAGTTTAGCATCATCTGATTAGGATGATTGTTGTGTGATTACACAAAATACTTATTCATGAAACTTGCATTGGTAGGGGTCGTGGTAAGTTTCATATCCATCGAAATAAAATAATAAGATTTATTGGAGTAAAATTTTGTATGGAATAAGGTCCCTCACACTTTGGATCTAACATTAGTGGCTTCATTCAAGGTATCATCAGAGTCCTGAGAACCAACACCATTTCTCCCTCAAGGAAGGATCAAAGGGAAATTTTTTTGTTTAAGGTTTTTGAAATCCAATTTTAGTGGACTTATAATTGATATAGGGTATATAATCTTTTCTCATCCTGTCACTCCAATTCATCCATCCATTTTTGGGATTTCTCATCTATGGATAACTGATTGCAAATAAGAATGAAGAGCGAGGGAAATTGAACTTCGATGGGCAAGACTGCCTCTGTCCTGTGTACTAATGAGTACGAGGTTTCCTGTGTGGCTGTGTAGGTGATGGTATGGTAAGTCCACAAGGCTTTTAGAAGCTTGAATAGATAGGAATTTGTATCATTATCAAGAATTTTCTAATGTATATTCAATATGGTTTTGTTTAAGACCTATACCTATCCATTATCCACTACATATAAGTGGGATGGACATTTGGACTTGATGTCATACTTCTGACATAGCTTCTCAAATTCAGAAAAATAGAAATTGGTATTATTTTCCTTCACTATTATATGAGGGACACAAACTCTAGTGATGATGTTGGCTTTCACACAGTTGAAAAGTTTCCTTTCCCAGACTTCTTTGATGGGTATAACTTCAAGCCACTTGGAGAAGTCAGTTATAGTAAGAATGTACTTGAATTGCTTGGCCATTATAGTAGGATATTGTCCCATGACTTCCATTCCCCATATGGAAAATGGTGAGGATTATTTGACCATGTGAAGAAACTCTAGGGGTTGGTGAATGAAGTTAGAATGAACCTAGTAGGAATTTCACTTTTTGGTGAATTTAGAATAGTCCCATGTTAGAGTGGGCCAATAGTACCCAACCCTTCAAATTTATTAGGAAATATTGAGTCTAGACTAGTGGGAACCACAGGCTCTAGGGTGAACTTCCATCATGAAAATAGTAGTATATTCTCTATCAATTCACCTAATAAGGAACCCATCAAAGCTTCACTTATATAAGACCTTTTGGTGATTTGTTCCATCATATAGAACAAAGTTAATTTCTCATATTCATATTTTCTCATTCCTAGCTCTATTTAGTGGGAGTTATCCATTTTGAAGGTAGTTCACAATGGGTGTCATCCAGGAGGTGGTAGGATTGTATGGTTCAGGGGTGAGGGTAATATCATCAATCTCTTCCACGTTGGCTTGAACGAATGATGAGACCATCTAGTGGTGTGAAATATTGATGAATATTTTATCCTAATTTGGATCATCTAGATCTATGTATATATTCAAAAGTGCATTGTATTGGGAATTTTGCAACCATGGGATGTGAGTCAATGTTGGTTCCAAAGGGAATTCTAACATTAGTACTCATACATGGGTTAACAGGTGGATTATCTCTTCCATTTTGATATAATAATCTCCATTAACCTACTTAATGACCTATTCAAAATCACACTTCAACTTCAAGTGATTTACTTATACATGAAGTACTAGCTCTAGAACTCCAATGAGTGTTTAATATTCTACTTCATTATTTGTGCACCCTTCCAACCATATGAAAGAGTAAGGAATGACTGCCTTTTCTAGAGACATCAGAACGAATATCAGCACCACTTTTTTGAGATTAGTGTATTCCATCCTCTTCATAGTCAGGCTTCTTGATACACTGCCAAAAACAAATTTCCCATATATGGGCACCCTCTTGAATAGTGAAAATATCTTCATTAGGTAGTTCAGTATCCAATACATTCATGTCTGCTGAGGGGTTCTCTACCAAAAAATCTTCTAATTCATGGCCTTTAATTCCTTTATGATATATGAAATGAATGTTTAATTGCTGTAAGATGACTTCCCACCATGAAAAATGCTTGGTCAAATTCATACCGATGAGAATGTATTTGAGTGGGTTACTATGAGATACTGGACAAAACTTATGATGTTGTAGGTAGTGACTTGGGTTTCAGAATGTAAAGATTAGTTCCATACTACTCTTCTCGATATTTGAATAATGAGTCTCAACATCAATCATGGTTCATATGAGGTAATAAAATATGTTTTCACTATTAGTGTTATTATTTTTTCATTAGGAAGGCACCTTGTGATATATATAAGTCCATCACATTAAAAATAAGTGCCCTTCCTTTGATAGGTAGTATCATCACTTGTGGGATCAAGATATATTTGTTCATATTGCCAAATTCTTTCTGAAAATCATTAGTCCACTAATATGAAACCCCCTTTTCCCCAACCTAGTGAAAGGAATAAATTTTCCTATAAGGTTGGCTATAAACACCAAATGTTTCTCAAGTTTCACTAAATTCATCTCAATTATATGAGATTTATAAGAGGTGACATACTAAAGATGGTCTTTGTCTTCTCGGGGTCGACTTTGATGCCATGATGGAATACGAAGAAGATGAGTAATCACCCTTAGGTGATTCTAAAGAACATTTCAAGGGGTTCATTTTCAAGAAGTTGTGTCACAATTTTTTCAAGATGGTCTCAAGATTATCCAGGTGGTCAGAGTGCTATCAATATTTAACCACCAGATCATCAACATAACATTCAATGAACATCCCCAAGAAGGTTTTGAAGGTGAAATAAATTCTATGTTGGTGTGTTGTTCCAACATTCTTCAAACAAAAGGTAATTAACCTATGAAAAAACACTCCTTAGGGGGCCTTGGAGTTAGTGGCTTCTTCATCTTCTTGATCCATTTGGATTTGATTATATCCTAAATAGTCATCTATGAAGTAGAGGGCCTGATATTCATATGTTACATCAATCTATAGTTCTGTGATTAGGATTGGTAAATTTTCCTTCCATAATGCTGATTTATTTATAAAAAATCGATGAAGACCTTGATTTTCCCATTATCCTTCTTGATAGGGAATATATTGGTTATCCATTTTTGGATATCGGACCTCTTGAATGGAGTTGGATCTAATTATTTTGAAAAATTCATCCTTAATTTTTGTATCATGTATTAGGTGCAACCTTCTGGCAGACTGTTTAGAGCCCTAGTGGTCCTATGTTAGGACCAGGTAGTGAGTGGACACCACAACATTGAGGCCCAACATTTATATGTATTTCCAGGTGAATACACTCCAATTATATTTCAGGAAGCAATTATATACATCTTCCTCTTCAGAATAAATGGATTCACTAATCAAGGTGGGTCTTGGGTCTTATTCTATACCTAGATTTATTTCTATGAGCTCATCAAAGGTGGTAAATATGCCCTCCTCAAATGCTGGAGGGGTGTACCTAAGGACCACCTCCTCTTCTTCTTTCTCTTCTTCATCTTCTTTCTCTTGTTCCATAGGGGGAGTAAGTAGTGGGATAAGTTCTCTATAGTTGTGGGAGGAGTCGGTATCTTGGAATTCTAAAGATGAAGTAACTTCCTATGACCCATCTAAAAACACGATATTTAATTGGATCTCTAGAGAAGAAAGAGTGAAAAATAGAGGAGTTTCTTCATCCTCTTTGGGTAATAGGAGAACCTATTATACCTTAGTTGGTGTGGTAGGGATTTCGTGGAACTATAGGGATGGACTAAAAGAATCTTTATCCCAGCTTTCACCATTATCTAGGGAGTTGGAAAACTTTTCCACACCGTTAGACTTGGTGATCAGGACCAAAATCACGAGGATGATCGAATTTGCATATGAATGTGGAATCATATACTCGATCTAATTGATGGGTAACACATATTCACCATTGATATATTTTATGGGGCTAGCTAAGATCATTTATAGACTATTAAGGGTAGTGATCCAAGTAACACCATTAACTAAGGGTTGTTTCCCTTTACTCTAATAGAATCATTCATCGATATAGGGAACCTCATAAGATTTGAATGAGGACTTATCGACATGAAACATTCTGATTTTTTCATTAATGAAGTATTTTAAACATTGATGGTATGATGAGGGGATTGCTTCATGTTGATGAAACTAGGTACTTCCTATAAAGACATTGATGAATGTGTTTTTCCGAACCACCAGAAATTATGAGTCGGCTCTGAGGTATCTAAATTGGTTCTTGATATTGATTTTTTCAAATGGATTCTAATAACTTTTTTCATATCCTTATAGTGTTATAGAATAAGGTTCTAGGTTTTCCTCACTGCAGCCCAACCGTTGAAGTGTTTATAATGGAATGAGGTTAACTCCAAATCCAATGTGAATGAACAATTTTTGAACATCGACACCATTTACCCTACCAAATACATACAAGGTTATGATGTGTCCTTGTATATTGGAATCTTCATCTTGATCTGTGATAGAGATAACCACATTGAATTAAAGAGAATAAATCTCTATCAGATAGACCTCGGCATTGGAATCATCATATCCTAACTCTAGAGGTCTTAGAAAAGCCTTTATGAGTACTTCCCTAAGGTCTTTTGACTAACTTAGGGAATCTAGGATCAGTTTTTTGGCCGATACCAAGGCTATCTATTTCAGGATTTCATAATTATGATCTAAAGGCTTGTGCATCCTTGGGTGGGGATTCTATTTTTCAGGCACTTTAAGAGATTTAGTATTTTACATAGATGTTTTGACCCTCTAAATTGGAGTTAAGGGCACTCCTATTCTTGGTGGGTTAGGTAGTGTAGGTATGCCTACACACCAAGGGTGATTGGACACATGTTACAAAACTGATTTATATTCATGATTGATAGGTTAGGGTGGATTTTGGCCAATACAAAATGGTTTTCCTACTCATTTCAAACATGTAGAAGGGCTCTTCTATGAGTTTATTCTATATTGTTATTTTGAGTTGGGAGGTGTCTAGAATTCTAGTTCCTTTCTCAACTACTCCTTCCCCAATATCCAAGGATCCTATTGCCTATTCCTCCCATTCACAAATTAGATGAGGGGAAATTGAACTCATATACATACTCATCATCAGATAAGGGATCCGTTATGTGAATAAAATTAATGGAACCGAAGATCATCTCCTTATTCGATGGTGATGTTTTATGGAAGACCATTTCAGGAGGTATCATTTGGAAAGGTAGTTACCAGTGTTTCAAATCTAAGGGTATAAAGTCTAAGAGTGTCAAATAAAAATTTGGAATTGATGTATATTTATCCTCCTACACTTCAAACCTACCTTTCTAGCTAATCCTCTTTTTGAAATGATGTCTTCTAGAGGTTTGTGGGGATGATGACATCAACTGTGTTGTAGTGGAAGCAGTAAAGGGAATAGTTGGTTATTTAAAATCCTCTTGGAGAATACCATATGTTAGGTTGATTGTATTTTGAGTCATATGACTGTAAAATTTTTGTTCCCTTTTAATCACAACATCTTTCCACTCATATTATTCCTTAGGGACTGTGGTGGAAACATATCTACTTGTGTCGGTGGACTTTCCAACTTTACTTTCCCTGAATATACCACTTTTATTAGGATATTTTTGAAGATGAATAATTCATGAATGGCATGTCCCATCATATGATTATAGGGGAAATAATTCATTTGGTCTTCAAAACCTACTAGATTGGGCCTCTCAGTATATAGAAGGTAGATTAAATAATTTTCCATAGCGGTTACAAAATATCAATGGACTTAATCATATTTAAATAAGTAAAATTTATTCCCTCACTCCAAGAATTGATTTCTCCTAGTTCCCCTCCAATCTTCCTAGTGAGGTGGGAGTTCTTATTGATGCACAATGGGTGATTCAAGATATGGAATAGGTTTTGGTACTGGGTCTGGTGTGAAGGTTTTCTTAAGTGTGAAAGATACTATCTCAGCTTTTCCTGCTGTTTTCCCCTAGACTAGTGGAGTTATCTGAGACTTGATCTTAGTCCATTGTATGATGTCTTCCATTCATTTGGAAATTGTAGATAAATTCTGAAACCCACTTGTGTATTTCACCAGGATGAACGATGTTCATAGCTCTTCAAAGAGGTTCTAAATACATATATACATAATGTCCTCTTGGGGAAGTGGTAGGTTCTTGGAGTAGGTTAGCCCCTTCCATCTAGTAACGAAATCCAGGACTCTATCATTTTCTCATTGTTTAAAATTTGATAAGTCAATGATTTTTGTCTTTTAAAATGTTAATATGAACTAAAAGAGGAATTTATAATGGATATCCTCTCATTTCATGATTAACTGAGCTAAAAAACTAGTGTACCATAAAAAGGCTGGACCTTGTATGGTTCACATGAATCATCTATGTTTCACTGCTTTTTGTTTCTCGAGAGTTACCGTAATGGGATCACAATGGGATGAAAAGTGCATCAGATGTTTTTCTAGGTCACCTAATACATTTAATATTAGAAAATTAAGACAACTGATGTCTGGAAGGGGAGGGGTGTTGCTCCCCAAATCAGGGCATGGTTTTCGTTCTGGCTGCACTAGGCACATCGCTCCTCCACAACTTCTAGTAGAGCTGCCAATGACACAATGGTGTTAATAATCCCATGATTAATGTTCATTTGAAAAAGTTCTTGGATAGGTGATGTAATATAATGGATCTGACACATCAGTTATACCATTATTTTAGGCTGATATTCGGTTGGAGACATCTTTTTAAGGTTCACTTGATCCTATTCTTGTCATGTACTTAATGGAGGGAAATATTGACATTCATCTATATTCAGGTCAAGGTAAATTGATGGTCTAGGTTCTAAGTTGGGAGGATATTATGTAACTACTTAAACCCCAAGGGAGAACCCTTGTTGTTGAGGTACACCTCAGAGCAACTTAGTGTTGATTCAGTTCAGTTATTTCATTTGTTCCTCCTGATGAGAGAATCTTCCATCGAACATGAGGAGATAATATTATTTGAGAGTATGAGTAAGGTTGTATATGGACATGCATTTATTCTTGTAATATTTTCACTGAAGAGTTAGCAAGGTATTGATTGAGGGAGCACCTAAATTCTGGGCAATTCTCTGGTTACAGGTACATACAACTTTGTTGTTTATCTTAGTGTGGATTGCATTTTAGATGGAACCATATTATATTTTCTCTTCTACATTTGAATATTTTTTTTGTGATTTCAATGGGATTTAATTCCATGAAATTTACTGATTCATAATGAATTTTAGTAATTTTACTAATTATTAAATGATAGGATGGTTTTCCCCCCCATTCTTTCTAGGTTCCTCTTCAAGAATCTTGGAGAAGAGTGACTTGAAAAGAAAATCTATGAATCCTAGTTATATGCATACCTTTTGGGATAAATGGATCATGAGACAGGGTTAAATGGGAGTCCTTAATTATTTTTTGCTTCTATATATGGGAACAACTGATTTCTATCTAAGGGGAGGTTGAGGTACAAATGCCCCCAGCCCTGTGGGATGGGTTTTCTCCTATTATTTTGTTGTTGTACCGCGGGATGATTTTTTCAGCCTTGGGGGGTGCATTTTTTTGTTAAAATACCCCATCCTTGCAGGCTATGGATGATATCATACTGTAGTGTATTATACTATTGTTTCCACTCTCCTTATCTCACTCATCCTTGTTTGAGCATGAACTAAGTGCAATGCCAGAACTATAGGAAATATTATTACTTCCAAAGACATTAACAATGCTTGATGATTGGATCAACTTATGTGAGAATCTTACTGAATGTTCTATATTTCTTGGTTCAAGAATTTGCTAATGTATTTATTTCATTGGGCCTACCTCTTTCAAAACTTATTCAAGGCCAATACATGCCCATCGTTCCATCGTTCTTGGGAAAAGATCTTTCTTGATAGACACCTTGGAATAATTAAATTAAATAATGTAATTTTTGTGGTTCCTAAGAATGGGAAGTGGGGTTAAATGAAATTATCTATATTAAATGCATCCCTATATGTGAACACTAGGTGGGGCATCAATAATTAGATGATGAAACTCATGTAATGCATTGAGGTATGCCGATTGAAGATCTCCTCACTGCTTCTTTGATCAAGGTCACAATGTTGATGGGAGAGATTCTAGTTCAATTTGATGATGAATCTCTCTCATTGTTTTAACATGGTATGAATACCTGTTGTAAAGAAAGATTTTTTATTTTAGGTGGAGGAGAGTCGTCTAGTTATTTAGACAGTTTTGTGTATGCATTATTCTTACAATGCCTTTAGAATATCAAACTAAGAAGTGAAGAGGGACAAAAAATAACGGCTATATCATCCCTATCCAATTGTCTTATCATGATAAACATATCCTTCTGTTCTTATACCGGAGACTCCTCTTTTTGATCATTCCAACATGATAACTTATTGATTGTTTTGTCGTATGTAGCGAAGCTAGTGGAGGTCTCATTGGCATGGGAACGGTCTGGGGTGTCTTGGAGGATGGGTGTTACCCTGATCCATCTTCTGGATGATAAA
The DNA here is from genome assembly GCA_963277665.1 of Viscum album. NCBI lineage: Eukaryota > Viridiplantae > Streptophyta > Magnoliopsida > Santalales > Viscaceae > Viscum > Viscum album. Next base: position 1,488,533,767 of record OY728139.1, on the reverse strand, counting down.
GTATATAAATTATCATTGATAGGGTATGTAGCATGTCTGTTCTATCTCTCCAAGAACCTAAGAATATGAGGGAATTATCATATTTGAATCAGGAAGGGGGGGACCCTCTTACTGAAATGAGATGTCACTATGGGGAGGACCTTCGTAGTGGATGCCATCATAGCTAGGATAACCATTATAGCACGATTTATAACTATAGGGATAATTATTGCAGCACATACTATAGGAAGGAATTTTATGGTAGATTATGGTAAGGGGTCTAACTTATTACTATGAGATATTTAGGCCATAAGGAGGGATATCGTGACACTCATCAGGAGATAAGATCTAATGATCGATTAGCTTGTGCTCATGAAGGAAGCCTTTGGGGTAAATACTCTGGGGAAAACATCCAGAGCTACTAGTAATAATGTTTCAGGGAGGACCTTTGCAACTACTACTTCTACTTCCAAAATTTGGTAATGTATTGGCAGGATCTTGAGCAACCACTGATAGATGTTTGATGCCCTCAAGAACTCTAGCTTCTTGTAGAGTAGGTATATGATTATTCTCTTCATTTTCCAGTCACCTTTGGAATGATTTATTTTTAAGAAATCTCTTGAGGGTGACTGGGGAAGATTTCTGTAAGCGACGATCTTCATATATAGGTGCCTGATCAAGTTAATCTGGTGGTGGTGTCGGGATATTCCAATAAGATTCTGGAATTCTGGAAAGGATATGTTCCTGCCTTGGAGTGGCCACTGAAGTAGACCAGTGTCCCCCAGCTAGAACAAGTATTTGTGCAAGATCTCATTGTCCATTTATCATGAAATATTTCCAATGAACCTAATTAATGGGAGAAATGAGGAATTTATTCTCTTTAGTGACCATTTTATTGTATGGATGAGTCACCCCACTTGAGGAGGTGGGGTCATGGGCCCGACTCCTTACTATCACTACTGATGCAATCACATCTTAGAAGGTTTGCAAGATATGGTCATGAATTGATGTTAAATGCTCCATCATTGCTTGGATGTGATGAGAAACATCCTTAAAGGGAATCAGAATGTATTTCCATTCTACTTTTAGGGAAATAATGCGAGTGTTCCCCTGATTTATAGTTGATATATATCATCTAAATCCTCAAATTAACACCAAATTTTCATGATTGACTTGATGTAATGGAGTACGAATTTGCATCTTCTCGTTGATTGATACCATATTTTCCTAATAGGATTGATGTGAATTAGTAGGGATATGTGTTTTTTCATAGTTGGATACCACCATATTTTTGATAGAGGGATTGATATTTTCATATAAACACTTACATCTTCTAATTTTCTGCCATATTGACATGACAATATTTATATTGGTGAGTAGGGATTTGTATTTACTCATAGGTTTCTGACATATTTACTTGGTGGGAATCTTCTGAAGGAACAAGGAAGATGGCCTATTACATATTATTTGAACATATCCCTATATGAAATTCCCTAAGGACCCGAGTATGCATGACTTTTTTTGGGGACTATAAGGTTGTATCCTGTGCATGGTGAGGATACAGAACTACATAGTATTGACTATGATGATTACCGGTAGGGGCCCTTGAGTGAGACCCCTATGTTACTGGGATTTTTGGAAACAACTTAATTATCCTCCCTAAGGTAAGGGAGGAAATCATTATCATGTTCCAGGTAAAGGACCCCAAAATAGTTTGAGATAGCTACTAGGGCCATCTAGTTCTATACCACCGACTGATTCTAGTTTGATGAATGATGTGGCTTCATGGACTGCAGGGCTTAGAAAACTACCTACCGGGTTGGGAGAGTACCATTTTCGTGGTACTACCAGAGAAATGCATTTTAAACCTATCAATGAAGATGATGGGTGAGTGATGGAATCCCATGTTTGGTTGAGGAACTAACATGTGCAATGCCTATTGAATTTTTTTGCGATAACTGGAGAGATTCCATTGGATTAAAGAGAGTTATGGTGAAACGTTCCTGCTATATTTGTGAAAAACACAATAAAAAAACCTTATAAAAGTACCATATCCTATTCACTTATGTAATTGATGGTCTCATTTGGCCCTCTTCCATTTTGGATGTGAAAGGGGCATAGTGCGAGGTAACACCACCACCTTGGTTAAGGATTCACATTGGGTTCACCATTTTGGTTTTGATGAAAATCATTAGGCTCCAGATGATTGATTACATGGGGTTGAATTATGTGAAATTACTCACATAAAATACATAATTTTCAAATTGTAACTAATGGGGTATGTTCGTGGATCCAGGAACACCCAATTTCTATCATACCCATGAGAACTCATGGACCTACTTTTCAAAGGAATGCGTTCATTGGGGAATTTGGCCAATGAAAATTAAGAACTCACATTGGTCAAGAATATGGGAAGTATGGATCATCACACCCTTTTGTGGGGAATTATTAATTATTATGGGACTCTCTTATAGATTTAAGATATGTTCATGAATCCTTTTTTCCTTCCCATGTATGTATAATGCAGATCACCCTAAGGTAATGATCAATTACAAACATGTATGATTTTGGAATCATCTTTATATATATGAGGTAATACATAAATGGAGGTATCTATATGTATTTGAGGTTCTCCATAAATGGTACCTTTTTCATATATGTATCAAAGATTTTGGGGTCATTCATTAGAATGATGTTTCTTTCAATCCATATGGTGGGTGCTTTGGAGTTTATTTTCATCTAGGTAGATGGAAGTTGTTTTGATGGCTGGATCAAATCCATAAGATGGGCTTCCTATATACCCTCATGATAGAAATCATAACCCACATAATTTGGTGAAAATTAACAAGAAACATTACCTTTTATGTCATGTAATGAGGACTAAACCATACAGTTTGATGTCATGCGACAAGGAAGTCCAGGAAGAATGTTCCTAGTTAAAGATTGTGTGAGACTTATGATGAGGTGGCCTGAGGGACCCAGAATAAATGTGGTCTCTCTGATGGATTTTACCCTATTTGGAAGGTGTTCCATAGAACATTAGGGTGAATTTGGTTGTTGGGTTTATACCTCATGTATGATTCATACATATCCTAGTTAGTTGGGAATCAAATCCCACATATATAGTATAATAAGTTAGGGCTAACACCTGGGAGGATGCCCATTTGAGGTGACGTGATTGTGGATTATAAAAAGTAGGATTCCCATTAATTTGTTTCTTCATTATAAATATGTCCCTTTGAAAGTATTGGGTATGGATTTAGGGGTTATACCATATAAGAGGCCTGATTAAGTGTATATGTTTTGGGATTATACTCAAGAGGATTCCCATTTGGTTTTTAGATTGTGCAGATTTCATAATCACCACTAACCTCTAAGACCACATGATTTGTACTTAGTGAGAAAAAAAGAAGAATAAGTGGATATGTAGATCACATGATACAATTCTCTATCTTATGGATGAGATTTGGGGCTAAAGGGAGAGAGAAAAGGTGTTTAAGTTCCCATATCCTCACTTTTTTGGTACCCCGAGGAGGAGAAGATGACCAAGAGTGCCACCTATCACTTGAAAGACTAGGGTCTTACTCTAGGAGGGATGCCCAAATGGTTCCCAGGGAGGAGCAGAGTGACCATCACAAGCCCTCATCGAAGGGTAATGCCAGTGGTTCCCCTCTATCCATAGAATAAGGAGGTTCACATGAGAACCTTTAAGGCCATGGGAACTTCCAAGTCCAGGACCATCGTTACCCAAGGAATATAGAATTGAAGATATTCTGAGGGTATGTATATAGAAGCTACCAACATGAATCTACTTTTCAAGGGTATGTAGACTCAAGAGGAAACACTGATGTGCTTGATGATCTAATCATACATATAAGTTCTATTTGGAATAGGCCTTGTCTTGATGACATAGACTAGTTCACAGAGGGGCTAAATTAGGGTCGGATGATGTTAAGAAAGGAAGTAATTAGAGGTGGAGAGTAGAATTCCTTAGGATGACCCATTCCACAAAGCATGTTCTTATGTGGGATGGGGTTCTCTCCGCGTAGCATGTTGATACGTGGGTGAGGGTACCATCCATATATCATTGTGGTTCACAGAGTTGGGTTATGAATGCATATGATGTCTCTATGCAGGGTGAATTTCTTCCCACGTAGCATTTTTCTATGTGGGGTTAAGTTACTCCCACATAGAATTTTTCTTATACGGAGTAGTGTTCTGCATGCATAACATTTTTCTATATGGGCTATTGGTCCATAAAGGGTCCATCCGTTTTTGCCTCATGGAATGGTGTTTTCTTAGGGACTTTAATTTTGTGGATGGTTGGATGATTTTTATTTCCTTCTTTATTCTATGCAGTGGGTTTACCAATTTGGAATCAACGTCTCTCCCACAATTTACATTTGAGCCTCCAATTTTGTGTCTTATTCTCTTCGCTCGTCTCTTATCTTTATTCTTTGTCTCTCTTTTTCAGTTCCCCTTGGGTTACTCTTATAGAGTAACAGAGGGACTAGATACTAGAATGGATGGTCACTCTTGATGGTCCACAAAGCTTTTTTTTCAAGAGTCCAAGGAGGATGCCCCATCCCACGAATGATTTCGTTCTCAGGGGAAGTTGTTTACAAGGGAAAAAATCACCGTTTGGCCCTAAAAATGACTTGTTTTTTTTGGACACTGACAGTACCATGTTATCTCAAAAGAGATTTTGTTTATGGGGGATGGTCATTTGCGGGGGAAAAATCACCATCCAGACCTAAAAAAGACTTGGATTCATTCATGAGTGCCGACGATACCGCCTCATCCCATGAATGATTTCATTCAAAAGGTTCTTTGAAAAGAGGTATAAATCCATGTATAGATGTGGTACACATAGCAATTGTTTCTTCATGTGATCAATCCATACTTTGTGGCTTCACCCCCTTTGAAAATTTTCTTCAAACCCTTCTTCAGATATATTCTCTTCCCTTAAAACTTAATGGATTATTTTCTCCTTGCATGTAGAGTTTTTAGGACCCAAAAAAGACATAAAAACATAAATAATCACATGGATAGAAATGTCTAGTTCCCTAATATTAGAATTCATAATATTGGACATCATAATTATACCATCAAAGGATTATCCAAAGACATCATAAATAATTTTCCAAACATACACCAAATACCCAAGATAGTTGAATCATGAGACTTACTGATTCATTAACTTACTATAACAGGCACCTCCCATCAAATATTAATTATAATTCATTCATCGTATTAAATAAATGAATAAAAATTCAATACATAGTCAACATAAAAATACATATTCAAAAATTAGCATTAAAAATATTATTATTTTCCCCAGTTAACAAATAAAATAACATGATCATAATCCATATATAGTAATATGAATGTGGTTATTAATAGACTATATCCCTAGTAAATCATAATATTCATAAAAGGATGTTGACATAGAAGAAAATTATTTAAAATAATCATGAAATGTTTTTTGAGGAAAATACCCTTTTCATTTTGATATTAGTTATGTTAAAATCTAAAATATTTGAGAATATTAAGAAAAAAATTTATGTGAAAAGATCCATGGAAACTTATAAATTAATGTTCAAATAAAACAATAGTCGTGATAGTGGGAATATACTTTTGTGTTGCAAGTATTAAAACAAATATTTCACTCACGCCATTGGTAAGTAACACCTCATTCTAAAAACAATAGGAAGATTCATTTTAATTTTTTTTATAGAAAGTAAAAAATGGGTAAAAATGAATTTATTAAATCATTTTAAAATATTAAAAACATTATCAAATATATTTTAAAGAAAATATGGACATTTAAAAAATATTCTTGACAGAATAGAAAAATAATGTTGTTTTTTATAAAAATATTATTTAGATTTTTTTTGTACTTAGAGAGAGAAAAATGAATGGAAAACACGTAATTTCCATAAATAATCAAAGGATGATGAAATAAATTTGGTTTAAGAAAGTAATATCATATAATTATTCCAACTAAAACTTAATAAAAAAACAATCCTGAAAAAGGATGAGATTGTGAAATAAACCCTTACCATTTTGGTAACTTTTGAATCAAAACCCCTTGAATGAAAAAAATTTGAACTATAACTTCAAATACAACGAATTAAAAAGGTTACATGATATAACATGTAAAATGGGTAGTATATAAACCTCATAAACATAAATAGGGGTTTAAAATAATAAAACGTTTCAGTGAAATAATATCGAGATGAAGAACCATTACAAAGACCCTGACACTAAAGAGAGAATTGGTCAATAAAGTGACTATATATAATAGATGTAAATGCACAAAAAACAATTTAAAATTAAAACATAAATAATTATAGGTAATTAGAATATAATCTTTTAACAACATGGATAATTGATAAATAATACAACCCAATGAAAATAAATTGAGTTAAGAAACCCCTTCCCTCGAGTCCGACTCTTCATATACGTACTTTATCTCCTATATACTAAAATTATTTTAATTTTATACTTAATTAATAAATTTTTTCATTTATATTACCTTTTTATTATCCTTTTTATTTCATTTATTAATATTCCTTATATATTTATTAAATTAGTTAAGTTTATGTCATATGTTTAGAAAACATTCAGTTCATAATCATACAACAACTTTTGTAGGATGGCCATTGTCAAAGGGGTCATTGTTTAATTACCAAAATTATTTTAATAATGATATAATTATTATTTTTAAAAATTAAATATATTTTTATAATCATCCATGAATTTAGTTCAAGGAACATGAATTTCATCGCCTTGTGGAGGTGGTAGTCCACATGTACGCACGAGAAACATTATCATTTTTAATTGGTGGAAATTTAATATGGTAAGAGATATATTATATTACAAAAATAATAGTTATGTCATTAATATCATATATATTCATTAAATCCATTATAATAACCAACCATGAAATATGGTGATGTAAAATGAATCATATTGCTTTGTGGAGGCAGTAGTCTACACGTATACATAAGTGATATTTTCATTCCCCTTTTGATGGAAATGGGGTAAAAAATGGTTGTCACATAATAATAATAACTTATAAGTATATTTATAAAAATAGATCCATTATTTTAGTTTTGATACAAAAAATTTATAGAAAGTTAAAGAAGAAATAAACTTTGAAAGAGCTGGGTAAGACAATTACCTCTTATTTGAGTGACCTCCTCTAGCTTAAATATTAAGACCTATTAGGGTAGTATTAGGAGAAGAAAAGAAGATGTAGGAATTTCATAAATATTATAGGAAGGAACTAGAGTTTTTATATTCTCATATATATTACTTAAACTTTGTGAATAAAGGTTGAGATAAGGAGGCCTTTTATAAGTGAGGAAAAAAACACACTTGGAATTACTCAAAAAATTTAAATATAATATATATAATGATGTTAAGTGATACCAAATAGACATAATTTAAAATTAAAGACATTATAAAGTCTAAAAAACTTCAAATAATTAAATTTATAAATGCATAAGTTATATTTTAAACCTTATATTTGGGTTTATTAATCTATTTAACCCTTTTAAACATTAACCATACTAACACATTTTTTCCTTTAAGGGTCATAAACTTACTTATAAGGTAAAAGTTTTCCAAATATTTATCCTTTAATGACATTTTAAACAAATTTTCATCTAATTTAAATATTTTTTAAAATTTTAAATCACTTTATTAGTTATTTTTTATCATCAAATATTATTAAATTCATTTTTAAGACTATTCATTTAATTTGACTTCACAGACATCAAAATAAGAACTAAAATAGAATATAAACACATTTCAATTTTATTAAAATTTATAATTACCTATTAAATTCATGAAATACCACAATATATCCATAAAAATTTAATTTTAATATTTGTAAAATCATTTACCTTGATTTTCCTATAGCTTGCATAAGCACTATATCGACATTTCATAAGAGTTTAAGGTAGTTATATCATCACTAAAAATTAAAAATAAATTAATATCATAAAAATAATTTATTAATATTAAAAATAACCATTTATAAATAATAATAACTCTTTTTTATCCCAATGAAAATATATTATAGATATTAAAATAATGAAAATAACATTTTGTAATTTTCTTAACTTAAAATAATATAAATGGAATTATCAAAGGAAAATGGCACCAGAATTACATATATTAAAATTTAGGATGGATATGACTGAATTCCACAAATAAATTGAAATAAATGTATGTTTCAGAAAGTTTTTTTAAATCTATATAACATTATTTTAACCTTAATTACATGATTTACCATTTTCCATGGTGAAAATATTTAGCATTGTTAATATTCATAATGAACGAAAATAAAAGGGACATATTTACTGAATTTGAACCTCATAATTTAAAATATTTAATCCATTTTTCAATATTTAATTTATATAAGTTTAAAAAATAAATTTTAATACAAATATGTAAAATGAAACGAAGAACAGTTTTTTGAAAATGTGTTTTTAATCCTAAAAATGAACTTATACCAAAATTAAATATAAGGTTGATTTATATGGTATTATTTAAATTATTCTTAATAAAATGGATCTTATATTACTTTAAAAAAATTAAAAAAATTAATGGGACTTTTTAATTAATTTATTTAAATAAAAGAAATAATTGTTTTACTAAAAATGGTATTTTTCACTTTTCAATGAAAATTAAATCTTTTTAGAAAAATTCATTAAAATATTAACCCAAAGTTAATATGAAATGATTATTTCAAAATTTATATTCATTAACTTAAATAAACTTTCTAAATAATGAATAAATTAATTATAGTTTCTATACACAAAACTGAATAAAACCCATTTTTGAATAAAACAAATTTTTGAATCAAATAATGATTTAACTGAAATTTGAGTACATATTTATTATAAATCAATAAATAAATTTTTATTATATAAAATATTTATACATATTTTTTATAATTTAGAAATTCCTTTTCATAATACCAATTTAATTTCTAGTTATAATTGTCACATTTAAATAATAATGTTTTTATTGTATGTCGCAGTTCAATTAAATCGTGGTGTTGCATTTTAAGAAAGATATTTGGAATAATATTCATCTTAAATAAAGTTTTAGGTTACTTAAACCATTTATAAAAGGTACTATTTAATCATAACTTCCCACTAAAATTCTAATATAATATTAATGAGTTTTTTATAAATTCTAGAATGATTTTGTAAGAAGTGAAATGTCAAGTGACCCTCCCATAATATGAAGAATAAACAACACTATATGTCCCTCAATACTTGGATGAAGAAACCCCTAAGGTGGTGGAATTTGAAGCGATATTGAAGTATACTAACTACCTACCTCTAAATCTTACATCAAAACATCAATAGTCACTTACTATATAATAGGTGATTAAATATGAGCTATTTTAGGGAGATAATCCCTTCCATAACTCATTTTTTATCAAATTTTATTGAAAGTGAATTGAGTATTAAATATCACTACATTGAATTTTAATATTAATCTAGACCATATATTTCCCTAGTGAGTGATGAAAAATAATAATATTCACCTATATAGGAACACATGAATCTACCTAAACATATCAAACATTTTCTTAATGAAGAATAATGGATAATGGCCTTGTATGAGAATACAAAGTACTAAGTTGCATTAATTAAGGGTGAAAATTAGATTTAAATTCATCCTAATTTAAGTTCATTAAATTTGACATGTTTACTGATTTATCCTTAGCTAAACATGTTTAACAAATATCAAATCGGTAGTCTCTAGACTTTGAAGAAGAATCTATAATAGTAGTAACTGAAGTAGTAGAGGACCCTTAATTTTTTATACCCCCACCTTGCATGATTTACCAAATATCTAAAGGGGTGGATCTTTAGATTTCTACTCAAGGGGACCTATATGACCATTTTTAAGTTATATGAACTATAAGGAAGAATATATGGTGGTTAAAATCACAAAAACTACATCATATGTCTGATTTTAAGTGAAAATAATTAATTTTTACCAAAGGAAGTCACAACCCAGTACCCACTTGGGGATTAATCCAATCCTTATAAATTTTATTTATCTATTTCCCATTTTCTATATTTTTTTACTTTGAATATATTTTCTATGAATTACATATTTCTAATTGGTTTATAGTAGGTGAAAACATAGAGGCTAAGTCAAGGCTTCCACTACTTAATAATCAGGGTGTCTTCTTCCTTAGAATTTATTAAATAACTACTAATTTGTTTAGAATTAAGTTGTAATTAACTTGGAAATATTAGATAAGTGTGTGTGTGGGGGGGGGTTAACTTTCTTAGATAAAAAATCTTATATTTGTTTTTATTTTTTATTTTTTATTTTAGAAGTTTTTTTAAGATCTCATGTGTTGAACCGAATACCTTTGAAAATTTAAAATATCTATCAATTTTGAAAAAAACTGATTGATTTAAACATATAATAATTTAATTTATTATTGAAATTAATTTCTTTCTTTTATTTATAATCTAAACATTTAATGAAAATCGATAAAATGTGAAACCCGTGTGCACACATATCTTCCTATTTTTATCCTTCCCAACCTGAGATAGCTTTAAACCATTTTTACATTATCTTACATCTATCATTTTTTAAGCATCTTGAGGCATTATATGTGATTTAAAAATTGATTTTTTCCACTTTTTAAAAACTACTATAGTTCATTAATTATGTGAAAAAGTATTTTGTAACAATTTTATAAATTCATTTTTAAATTGTATCCTCTATTAAGATTGATATTAAATAAAACCATTATATTACCCCGCCAACCATGAGAAACCTTTTCATGTAGCCAAATTACAAGCATGTAATACCTTAATACTCATATATATATGGAAATTCATTCTATTTGTTGAAATTAAGTGTGGGGGATGAATAAGTTTTAAGAAAAGGATTTATATTTTCTAAGACATGGATATGAAGATTATTTAATAATTGGATTATGACAGAGTTGAAAAGTGATAACATTGATATATCAATTTAAGTATATTTGTGAAGGAAAAATATTCAAAATTATCTATATTGTGATAAGTTATGGGGATAAAAATCTAATCTAGAAATATTTAAGGGAAAATATCCAAAAAGTTGGGTAAAAAATATCACAAAATTATTTTAAGTTCAATGAATCCACTCTTTCTTCAAAATTTATACATGGGAAGAATTGGAAAAACTAAAGATTCTAAAGGAATAATAGAGAAGATAAAATTAAAACTAATGGAGTGATATTTGTGTGAACCTTCCATGAGAATATATGAGGTTTAAAAGGTAAATAATTTTAAATGGGAGTGAGTGAGGCTACCATTATTGAGTATAAACTTAACATCACACATTTTACATAATAAAACAGTAAAAACCTCTTTATTTTGTATCTGAAATTTTATATATATGAACCTTACAAACCATACAAAAATAACAACCATTGTAAATTACTCATGATTGATAATTGTTTTTTGTCTTTGTGAAGTGGAAAGACTATGATGATCAAAATAATTTTGAAATGATGCATGATCACAAGAATAATGAAAAATACATATAAATCCCCTCGAGTGAAGAGTGATGTATTTATCAGAAGGTAGGTAGAAAATGAAAGGGATATTAGTAGGATATTGAATAGAATTTTTTGAATAGTTAATAATTAGGGAGTCTAGATACATTTGTGAAGAATTATATTTCTTGAGGTGTAAAAATTGAAAGGTGCTACTATTAATGACTTCAGAAGTTTGATTTGACCTCTATATTAGACGTTTTACTATGGGTAAATTTTTTAAGTGTGGTGGAATTGATAGAGATAAATATTAAAATATTTTTAGTTTTTAATTAAATAATTTAATTTCCACCATTTTTAAATTTTATGGAAAATAATTACATATTTAGTTTATAGGTGTAATTTTAGGTTAAATATGAAAATAACCTAGATTTAGGATTTTAGTTTACTTTTTTAATAATTTGGATCTTGTTACCATGAAGAAAAATTAATATAGGTTTATTTTAATTTTTAATAATTAATTTACCGAATTATTATGTTCCATAAGTAAGAGTAAATTCTAGAAGATAGAAAAATTATTAAATCCAATTTAAGAATTTCAAAATATAATTGAAGAATAAAACAAAGTCAATATGTAATGGTGAAATGAAGAATACAATACCTAAGAATTTCAATAAGGGGAAGACTTTATGTATATACTAACTTGATATGTATGAAGATTTAATTTTCTTGTGGTGAAGTACTAGGAATCTCACTATGACATGTATGATCTTCCAAGAGTCACGTAAGATATTCTGGATCATACATATGGAATTTTCTTTTTTCTATTGGAGGTGAAGAGTCTAAACCCCCTCTAATATATAAGATTATTTTATTAGTACATATGGGTTATTCTGATTTGAGTTAGATAAATAATGGTACCACTATCTAATATGTAACAGTGACCTGGTAAGTGCCTAAAGGTTTATAGGTTGCATTTGTAATATGTATGAAATTTCAAATTTTAATAGAAAAAGGGTCTATAAATAATAATTTATAGGTGATATATAAGATCCACTGCCCAATAAATAATAGTTACTTAATTATATATAAGATAATTATATGGTTAATAGGGATATATAAAGTTATATTCCTTTATCATTAGGGATAATTTTCGAAAAAATGATGATATAAAAGGTTAAATTCCTTTCTCACTAGGGAGGATTTCAGCCATATTGATGATATGTAAGGTAATATTCTATTTCTATTTCTGGTGAATTTATTAGATTCTCTAAAATACATATGGGTGACTTAGAGTGTAAATATTATATGTATATTTTCTACCCTTTTCAAAATTAAAATAATGAAAGGTCACTTGAGGATTAAATATTTTCAAAAGACTCACACCACATGGAAGCTGATCCTAGGGAAGAGTAGAGGATAAGATCAAGGAAATAGAACTCAAGAAAAACATAAGACTTTAATGGATTAAAATATCACTACCAAAATGTATTATTCACTATGAATATCTCACTCTGGAAATCCTATGCTCCTGCTCTTTAAATTAAAATTTCTTCCTTTATAAGGAGTTAAAAAATTCGAAATCATAGCCTCTCAACTAAGATGATGAAGTAGTTTGGTTTTCTCTTCTGAAATTAATTATGAATATATTTAATTTCTGTTTTCTATATATATATATATGTGTGTGTGTGTATTAATCACTATGATCTCAATATTGATGATGGTGAAGAACTAATATGGGTGATCTCTCGGGAGAAGAATCCAGTACTAAATCAATGTCCTTATACAATCATGTTTAATTTATTTTATTTTATTTGGTTTCTTCTATGTATGATCAATCATATAGAATTTTTAAGTGTTTACTCACTGTGGTTTTATTAATATGAACTTCCTATTATGTCATTAGTTTCCCTCCCTTCACTTATTCATCATGGTATACAATAGAGACATGGTGATAATGAATAAAATGGATGTGATTGTAAACTAAGAAGGTGGGATATGTGGTTATCTTGAATCCCTATAGCTTTTTAACTAAGGATTAGGTGGATGTATAATGTTCTTGGAGTTTTTCAGTTATATTATATATTCAGATCAAGGGATAGAGGAGGATGACTACACATATGATTGAGTGTTATCATAAAGTAGGTAAGAAAAAAGAAAAGTATCTATAAAGGATTATTTTTTGTAATTATCCCAGGATTATATATTTTCTTTATAAACATATTATGTTTAAATTATATTTAGTAGTTTTATTTTTTTTCCTTCTAAATCCAAAACCCATATTTTCTCCTTCACTTTTTAAATATCTAAAATAAAAAAAATATAATAGAGGTAGGAATAGAGAGTGATTCAAAATAAGAGTCTTGAGAGATGACCGTAGTTAGAAACTGTTCTATAGTATAATTAATATATATGTTAGTTTTTATGACCCCATGATAGGTGTTTAATGGTACAATTAAATAAGGGGATTATTTAGTACTCCTCAATGTTCTTGTCATATCGACAAGTTAAGGTAGAACATCCAAAATTGAAGTGGAAAATATATCCATTACCCATACCAACATGGAAACAAGATAATATCACCATTGAAATTTTCATGGGTCCTTCAAAGAAATATAAATAAAAAAATACCATATGGTTTGTGGTGGATCAACTCACCAATACCGATCACTTCATCTCTATTTGCGTTTTCTTGAAAAAATTTCCAATATATATGTCAAGTAAGTGGTGAGGCTATATGGGGAAACACTTTGAATCGTATTTGATTGATATATAAGGTTCACTTGTTAAATAAGATTTTTCAATGTTTCTTTCATACTAATTTGAAATTGAATACTATCTATGACCCCCTTATGGATAACCAATCTAAAAATACCATCCAGACTCTAGATGAAATATTGATAGATTTCTCCAAAATGAGACTAGTTTTGACACATTCTATTTGTTGGGTTATCAAAAAATAATAATTTCAAATTAATTAATTAGATGAATAAATAAAAAGAAACATAAGAGAAGATATGTAGAACTCAAAAATTATAGGATAAAGATAGAAAGTGGAAGCTACTTGGACCCAATCTTGTGAGAGAGATAACAAAGAAGGTTCAATCCATTCTACCACTTATTGAAGTTACCAAGAATAAAAAAAGATCCATTATGAAAACCAATGAAGAGACTTGGATTTTAATTTGGAGATAAATTTTCACTTCTCATATCACCTGAAAATGGGTCCATGTGGTTTGGATAGAAGGGAAAGCTCATCCCTAGGCGCATTGCCCCCATTTAAATCCTTGATTGTATAGGATATGTCACCTATTGAATAAATCTTCCACCAATACTGGATCAAGGGAATAATGTAACAACATAGGTAATGATAATAGTAAATTTCATGCATTATTAATATTCACTAATTGGATTTTGTAGAGATATATCACTGTAACAATTTTAAGTAATTTTCCAGTAAAAAATGAAATACTCTTATTCTTACTAATTTTTTTAAAATATATTATATAGTTATATTTAAAGGCTTGATTTAAAAAAAAAATTAAATTTAAAAAATGAACTCAATTTTGTAAATAATCAAACCATAATTATCTTATGGTGATTTTTTTATTTTTCTGAATATTTTGATTTTTTTATGAATAGTGAAAGATACATATTTTTATTAAAAATTGTATTATATTTCTAGTATTTATTAAATAAAATTATATTTTGTTTTTGTTTTAAAATTTAATTAATTTCTTTATATTAAAAATAATATTATAAATTTTATTGTAATCAATGTTATAATTGAATTTTTAAGAAAAACATTTTTATACATAAAAAATGTATTTTTATAGAGAACCGTTTTTATCACATTTTGTGAGTTAATTTTAAATAAATTTACATCACTTATAGAGATTTAATCATGAAAAATTTATTCCATATTTGGAATCAGTAGGTCCAATTTTTTAAATAGGCCCCTTTTATTTTGGTCATTATGAATAGTAACTATTGTAAATATTTGTCACCGTGGTAAGGGTAAATCGAGTAATTGGGGTTAAACTTTTTGTGATAAGTCATAAAACTCTCTTTAACACTTATATTTATTTAATTGGATAATTTTTTTCTACCCTAACCATATATGATTATAAAATCAATCAAATTAGTACCATATTCCTTTTATAATGTCCTTAATATAATTTTAAATAAACAATAAAAACAAATTGCCACATGCTATTTTTTAATATATCGAAAGTTATTTCAGATGTATAAAAAGAAGTCATGTTTGGTCATAAATGGTTAATTTTATTATTAATTGTATTTTTATCATGAAATTTTATTTTTATTACTTAATGGTGAAATAATTATCTTGGATGATTATACAACGCTAACCCAGTGCATGTGCAAGAAGTAGAAAAAGTAGAAAAATTAATTTTAAAATCATATATTATACCAAGTGAATGGAATATGTTTTCAAATATCAACCATGTTCCATTTATGGGTCATTTTTCCTCTTATAGTATCTTTCTTGACTTCTAGAAAGTAAAAAAACATTGATATCACTATAATTGTCAAAAATGATATGGGGGTTAAAACAAAGAGATAAGGGTATAAAAATAATATAGACTTGTAAATTTTTTTTAGATGATAGGATTTCGTCCCATCATCACCCTATGTTATAATTATGTTAATTTAGATCTATTTTTACCTGAAAATTATTCATATTCATTTAATAATTTTTTTAGTTCCAAGAGTTCCCCTCCCCTCACTTATAAATGGGAACTTTCTCTCCTCTATTTCCCATACATTTTTAGCATCTAGTTTAGTTAATCCATACATAAGCCTCTCCCTAACTCCCCTCACCATATCTTAGAGGTCCTGGTCTCACCAAATGACAAAACCCTAGAGGCTAAATGTGTAATTAAAATTGGTTATCTATAAAGAATGAAGATAAGAAACATAAATGATAAGTCATAATCAAGGTAAGGGTCACATTAACTTACAGATTTTCTTTAAAATGTTAGGAAGATTTATTTTATAAATTGTATTTATTCCATTTCCATTTTTTGAAAATTATTTTATGGATGTATTTATATAGAAATAAAATAATTATAAAGGTGATTTTTTATCTATTTTTACTTTCTTTCAAAGGTTTTCAAAATGGATCTTTTTACGAAATGTTTTGACTTTCTTTAAAAAATGAAAAAAAAGAAAAAAAATATTATAGTTAAATTTTTATGGTTTTATCGATTTTCTACAATAATAATTATTTTTTGTTTGTATCCCCTTACAAACTTCCATGTTATCTTCAATAAAACATTGTTTCCCTTTGTTTTGTGTATTTTAAATTTTAAAACGAGGTTTTAAAAGGAAAGAGTATTTTGATATCTAAAAATGTTTTTCATAAAGGTTCAAAAGTGTTTTTCAAGTGTTTTAAGATGAAAAAGTGAAATTGTAATTTTTTTATTCATAATAATTTAATTATAAATTATAAATGAATATGGTTGGGTTTGATACAAATTATATAACAGGTGAACCCTATATAGCTTTTATGATGGGTGAGCATGATAAAACTTGTATCACAAGTGTTCCTGACACATCTTAATAATGGGTTAGTTCTAAATATCTCTCCAATGCATTGAGAAATTTTATTTGTCTTTAAATTTGGGAAGAGGGGAGTTAATAATGTTTTTTTCTCTTATATATTTAACTAGTCTCTAGTTATTTCTGATAAGGGTTATGAATTTATTGCTCTTTGTTACTTAAAATAGTTTATATTTTATTTTTATGGATTTTATGGATTTTATTTAAGGAAAAGTTTGTTTTTATGTGGTTTTGATTTATTTTATACCCTCAAAGAATATTGGGATAAAGGTAAAAATTTTATGGGTTTTGAGGTTTTTCACCAAACTAACAAATTTCCTTCTTTTATTCCCCATACTTATATTTTTCCCTATCTCACATTTCTAATGTTTTTCTCATAGGGTTTAAGTATGAGTAAGAAAAACAAGTCAATTTTAGTTTCATGAATATTTTTCAGGAAAATAAGCCATGTTTCATTTTAAAAGTTTTATTTTTTAGTGAAAATGGATACTGAGTATAAGTGTCCTCTTTGAAATATATTAGTTTTTTAATTAAAATTTATGACACAATTCTCTAAAACTCAAATCCATAAAGGTCCTAAAAATGTATAAAAATGAATTATTTACTAAAAACTCAATATTATGTAATATTTTATGGTTGTTTCCTTATAAATGGTATTATCGGAAAGGTTTAGATAACATTACAGGTTAGGATAATATTGATAAAATATCGGTAAAAATATCTTACTTTATGGATAAGTTTAAATGATATAGTGTTTAATGATAACTATGTTGATTATTCTAATCCATGTCTATTCATAATGGTTTTCCGCAGAGGAAACATGGAAGATGAGGTAGGAAGGTATCAAGGGGAAATTTTCATTCCAGATCACTGTCCTAAAATAGTTGGAATATGAACTAAATATTTTGTTACAGTGATGAATCAATTGAGGTGGGAAATAAATGGAGGTGAAGTTCTTGTTAGAGAGAAAACCTGATTTACCACAGAGAAACATGTCAATAGTTGAGTATTTTATGAAACAACACCATTTTTATTTCATTGGAACCTTAAATTTAGTGGTAGTAGAAATATGTATCAATGATCTAGAAAAGATATTCGATGTCATGGGATGTCCAAAACATCAAAAGTCAACTATTTTGATTTACCAATTTGAAGGTGAAGCATATCGATAGCTGTATTTGGTTAAGAATACTAGATAGATAGTGAGAAGAGATTTATTCCAGGGAATATGATATTTTTAAGAATATTTTTATGAAGAAATATTTTCTAAAGGGTTTTAAAATCATAATAGAGAAAATATTCATGTAATTGATGGAAAAAGATAAATATTATATAGCCCAATATGAAGAAAATTTTACAATATTTTCTTGGTATAGAACAAATTTTATTCAAGAAGATGAGATTAAAATTAATATATTTTACTCAGGATTAAAAACAAGTTTACAAAGAGATTTGATTGAATAATAATTTAAAATTTATGTAAAGTTTTTTGTTGTGCTAAAAAATTTGAGATGGAGTTTGCCGAAAAATTAGGATTCTCGAGATGATAAGAGTAAGAAGTGGTCAATGTGGTAAGAAATTGATAATAAATTAACTATAAAATCTAAAGGTAACCCTCTAATTGTTCTATGTGTTGTAAAAAACATTTTTGGGAGTGTGTGATAGGATTTGGAAAGCATTACTAGTGTGATAAGTTTGGCCATAAAGCTCATAACTATAAATAAAGGAGTAAAAAAATATAAGAATAGTGTAAAAGATATCCATCCAATGGTGAGATTTTTTAATTACATTGAGTAGTGGAATTATGATAACGTGTTTCCAAATTTAGTTACATAATGAGGAAATCATCCAGATCAAAATAAAAAGGTTCATAAAAATCACTTTCTACTATTATGGTTGATGTTGGTCTATCTAATAAAGTGGTAATAAGTACATTACTTTTTAATTCAAATTATACCAATTCTATGTTTGAATCTTGATATTTTCATTCCTTTATTTATGATAAATTTTCAAGTAAAATGTTAAGGAACCCCATGAGAATAAGATATAGATTTTGGTAAAAATTATGAGAGGAAATTTTAAAGAAACTAAGATTTCAAAGAATATTCATATTATTTTTAATGGGATGGTATTTCTTGAAAATATTTTTAAACATCCCCTTATATAGTTTGATATTATTTTGGGTATATATTTAATTTCAGTTTATCACGATAAGATAGATTATAAATCCAAGAAAGTTATATTCAATTATTTCATACCAATGATGACATATCAAGAAGTTATGAAATTGATTAGATATGATAGTGAATGTTAATTAGATGATGTTTTTGAAAGGAAACAAAATTTTCAGATTAGTGATATGATTGTAATAAGTAAATATGTTTATAATTTCCCTAATGGTTTTCACAATGTTATTCCTAATCAGGAGTTTGAATTTACTAATTAATTAGTGCCCAATGGTAATATAATTTTAAAAACCTCTTATCGAATGGATAAATTAAAACTTTTCGAATTAAAAAAAGTTATAGGAATTTCTTGATAAATGTTTCATTTGTATGAGAACTTCCCTATTAGGTACTTCTGTTTTATTTGTTAAAAATAAAGATGGTTTAATGAAATTTTTAATTGATTGTAGATCCTCAAATAACATCACTATTAATAACATGTTTCCTTTTTCTCATATCATTGATTTTTTTGATCATCTTTATAGACAATGATATTTTTTAAAGATTTACTTAAGGCCAGGGTATCATATGTTGAATTTTAAAAAGAAAGATATTTCAAAGACAATGATTCAGGCTTGATATATGTATTTTGAGTTTTTAGTTGTACCCTTTTGATTTTCTATTGTACCAGTTGTATTATTGGATATTATGAATAGATTTTTCCATAAATATTTAGATAATTTTTTTGTTGTGTTTATTAATTGTATGTTGGTATATTCTAAAATTCAGGAGGATTATGAAAGACACCTTAGGAGTTTTTTTCAATACTTAAATGAAAAATAACTATACGTAATGTTTAGTAAGTGTGAATTTTGGTTGCAAAAAAATTCTTTCCTCAGATATATTTTTTATAAAGATGAAATAACTATTGACCCTACTAAAAATAAAGCTTTTAATGAATTTCCAACTCAAAAAAATATTATATAGATTTATAGCCTACTTAGACTACCAGGTTAATACCATCGGTCTATTGAAGACATTTCTTGGTTATATATCCCACTGAAAACGTTTGCTCAAAAAGGAGTTAAATTAAAATAGAAAATTGTGTGTGATGATTATTTCTAGGAACTAAAAATAATATTGATGAATGCTTCAATTTTTTTCCTAAATTCTAGTAATGGTGAATTTTTTATTTATAAAAATTCTTCTTTGAAGGGACTTTGTTGTGTTCTAATGTAGAATGATCATGTAATTTCTTATGATATACACAAATTACAAAATTATAATTTAAATTATCCTACACGTGATATTGAATTATCTACTATGGTTTTTTATTTAAAAATTTGGATTCATTACTTACATCAATTAAAGTGTGAAATATATAATTATCATAAAATTTTAAATTATATAAAGAGTTTTGCATACTGTTTTTTCATGATGGATGATTCTATGGGGGATTTACCTACTTAGGTTTTCACAAAAGTACAACCTAGGTTATATTTTTTTCCAAACTAAGGATTCTAGTATTTTATGAGTGAAGTAATGAAGGGACTCAAAAAGAGTTGAACATGAGGTAAAGAAGATGGATGGAACTGATTAAGGATTATAAATTCATGATTTATTACACTTTTAGAAAATATAACAAAGTAGAAAGCGATTTGACTTGAAAAGGGTAATGAATCATTAACCATGATATATTTAGAAAATTATACTTTGGTAAATGATTTAATGAATGATTTCCTAGAAATTTTGTATTCAAGAACTTCCTCAATTTTGTTTTTGGTGTCATTACAATTGTCTCTATGAGAAATAATTAAACAAGATTAGAAGGAAGATCATGTCTTATAGGAAAAGTTATAATCTGTTAAGAAAGGTAAGTTTATAAAGTGAAGTGTTGTTAAAGAATTCATTATCATATTTAAAAATAGATTATGTATGCCTTGTGATTCACAGTTAAAGAGATAATAATTGAGTGAAGCTTATAGCTCACCATTTTTTTTCACCCTATAAGAACTAAGATTTAAGGAAACCTTCAAGAGTATTACTAGTGAGATTGAATGAAAATAGATATTGTTGGATCTACCATGAAATATTTGACTTTTCAACATGTTAAATCCAACTAAAAATTCTGGAAAGGTATTCTTCAAGCTTTTCAAGTGGAAAATTGGAAATAAAAAAATAAATCCATGTAATTCATGGTGGGATTACTAAAAGATATCATGAGGTAATAATTAATTTTTCCTTAATATTTATTATCTAACTAAATACATTAACTCCATTCCCATTAGAGATATTATGTATTTAGATCAGTTTTCTCAACTATACCTCAAGTATTCAGTAAATATTTTTATCCTAAATGTGATGGATAGTTCGAGTGACTGATTCAGACCATGGAAGACATGATTAATTATTGTTTAATAAATTACAAGGGTATTTTGGATTAATATCTTTTATTATTTAATTTTTCTTGTATCCAAAATTTTAATTCGAGTATATATATGGATCCTTTTGATGAATTATATAGAAAGAGGTATTGAACTCCATATTATTAGTATGAAGTAGGAGAAAGGATGTTTTTGGGAAAATAAGTGGTATAAGAAATGGTTGAGAGTGAAAATATGATTCAAAAACACATAATTATGGATCAAATATGGAAGAAATTTCCTATAGATTACTGGAAGAAAGATTTTTCATTCAACTTAGGTGATCATGTTTTTCTTAAAGTATCTTCATGAAAAAGTGTTAAGTGTGGAAGCTGAGTCCAAGGTTCATTATACCATATGAAATCCTATAGAAAGGCATATTAGTTTCCTACTAAATGGACTTACCACTATGTTTATCTTAGGTATATGAAATATTTTTTTATCCATTTTTAAGAAAATATGTGTTAGATGTATCGCATATTTGGATCCACAAAGTAGTTTAGTTTGAAGAAAATAATTCTAATGAGGAATAATCACAAATTAATTACTAAAGTGAATAAAGTAAATTATAAAGATATGTTTTATAGAAATACCATATAGTTGAAGAATCAACATGGGAATAATAAAATTTTATGATGCAAAAATATCCCCACAAATTTAAGTGTTGAATATAATTATGTGTATGCAATTTAGAAAATAAGGGAAGAATGTAAAAAATATGGTAAATTTAATAATCAATTTCATTATTTGTTAATATTTATTAATTATATTTTATAAAGATATTTTAACTATAAAAATATTAAGTGATTTTGTTGTCAAAGTGGAAATAGTTTTATTCTTACTAAATTTGTTTTCATATATTATATAGTGTTATTTAAAGAATTGATTTGGAATTTTAAAAATTTTAATTTTAAAAAATTACCTTATTTTTTAAAATTACTATATCAAAATTATTTTTGTGTGAAATTTTTTATTTTTTTATGAAATTCATGATTTTTTATTGAATAGTGAAGAATGCAGATTTTTATTAAAAACTGCCTTTTTAAGTATTTACAGTCACGCTATATTTTTGATTTTTTTTTTAAAATTTGCATTATTTTTTTCATTAAACATAATCCAATAAATTTTATTTCAATAAAAATTATACTTTATTTTGGTATAAATATTTCCTTATACTTAAAAAGGAATTATTATAAAAAAAGTTTTCTTTATGTTTTACAAGTTTAATTTTAAATAAATTTATACCACTTATAGAGATTTAATAATGAAAATTTTATTCCATATTTGGAATCATTAGGTGTAAATTTAGTAAATTGGACCCTTTTATTTTGTTCTTTATAAAAAATAACTGTGGTAAATATTTTTCACCTTGGTAAGGGTAAATCAGGTAATTGAGGTTAAAAATAATGTGATAAAGCCTAAAAAATCCTTAAATCATGTCTGTATTTCATTGGATAATTGTTTTTAGACCTTTAAAATCAAATATTCAAAAAAATAATAATTTATTTCAACTTTCCATTATTAATGAACTTAATATAATTTCAAATAAATAAAAAACCAAAATGTCACTCTCTTTGTTTTAATATCTCTAATTTTCGTCATTTGCCTAAAAAGAATTTATGTCTAGTTATAAATATTTATTTTTAAGATAAATGATTTTTTTATAATGGTAGTTTTTTATTTTATATGGGGTAAATAATTTCCTTATATGCTCACACAACCCCTATAGGTTTCTTGTGAAAGGATTAGATAAATCAATAAATAATTTTAAAAACATTAAAAGTGATTTTTTTTTGGGAAATTTACAGTGTCACGTGAATTTTATAGAACAATATAACATATTAGGATTGTGTTATTTATTTACAGTCAAATTATTTTACTGTAATTTTTTTTTTCAAATTCAAATTAAATTAATAGTTTCAAAAATTACATTAATTATAGTTTATAATAAAAAATGTTTTATTAAATGATATAAAATTAATAAAAATCATATATTCTTCACAATAAATAGTATATGGCTTAAAATATCAACCATTTTCCATTTATGGGATGTTGTTTATTTTTATAGTAACATCCCTAAACCCTAAATAGTAAAAAACATTAATATCATCATAATTGTCAAAAGGGGCAGTGAGGGTTAAAATAAAGAGACAAGGGTAAAAACGTTATCCAAACAAGTCCAAATTTTATTGGATGAGAGTATTTCAAAAAATAATAATGCAATATTCAAATTAAGTTAAATTGGAGCCATATTTTTAATAAAATTAATTTATATTAATTTTATACGTTAGAAAATCCCAAAAGTGACCCTCCCCTCACATATAAAATGGAACCTCCTATTTACTATTCCTTACACCTTTTGAGCACTCTAGTTTTGAAAAACCCTAGCTAAGTATCTATAAAACTTCAGTATTTACATAATAGAGGTCATGGTCTCACCAAAATACCAAACCTAAGATTATTAAGGTGAAACCCAAAGAGGTTTTCTGGGGAGAATTAAGACAAGGAGTGTACATGATAAGTCATACTCGAGGTAAAAAAAATTAACATGAAACATATTTTTAGAATGTTTTAAAGATTAATTTTATATTTTTTTTATTATCTTTAGATTTTTTCATATTACTTTATATATGTATTTATATGGACAAAAAATAATTATAAAGCTCATTTTTTGTCTCTTTTTACTGTTATTCAAAGGCTTTCAAAAGGAATCTTTTTATAAAATGTTTTAGATTTTTTTAAAAAGGTAAAAATTATTTTCTATTTTAATGACTATAGTTTAATTTATTTTTCTTCCTTGATAACCATTATTTTTTGTTTTTATCCTTTTAGAATCTCCCATGTTTTTTCTGAAGAAAACACCTATTTCTTGTGGTTCTTAGTATTTTAGTTTTGAAAATGGGGTTTTAAAAGGAAAGAGTATTTTAATTTCTAAAAATATTTTTATGATGGGTTAAAAAGTGTTTAAAGGTTTTAAGATGAAAACGTGAAAGAAAAAAATGTTTTATTAATGATATGGTACTTTAGAATTATATATACTGATGGGTGTGCCTGATATAGCTTATATTATGGGTGATCCTGATACAACTTATATGATATGTGGGCCCGATATAATGTATACGATGGGTGAAGCCAATATAGATTATATGATGGGTGAGATCGATATAGCTTATATGATGGGTGAGCCTGATATATATCTCCAATGCATTGGGTGTTGTTCCTTGTCTAAAATTTCTAGAGGGAGGGAGTTAACCAGGGAGGTTTCTCCAATGTATTTAACTGTGATACAATTATATATGGCATGGATTATGAATATAATTCTCTAATTTTCCTAAAATTGTTTCTATTTTCTTTTTTTGGGTTTAATGGTTTTTATTTGAGAAATATTATGTGTGTTTCAAGTGGATATTATTTATTTCAAAAACTCAATAAATATTGTAATATATTTAAAAAATTTATTGGTTTCTATGTATTTCAATAGAATACTGAATTTTATTGTTTTATGTCCCTTACTGAAATTTTTGTTCTCAATACACATTTTTAAATGTTTTTCATGGGGTTTAAGTATGATTAAGAACAAAGAAGAAGTAAAATTGAGAGTCATGATGACTTTTTATAAAAAGAAAACATGTTTCATTTTCAATGTTTTATATTTTGGGAAAAATGTATGAGTAAAATTTTCCTCTTTGTAATATATGGATTTGTTATATAAGAGTTATAACCAAATTCCCTAAAACTATATAGCATAAATTTCATGAAAATGTAATAAATTGAATTATTGAGAAAAAAATCCAAGATTATATAATGTTTTAAAGTTAGGTACTTATAAAAGATATGTTCTATGTATGTTTCTTGAGGATGTTCATACTTGATTCCTCATATGTACTAAATCACGAGGTGGTAAAAAAGGAGAATGACCTCAATTAATAGGAGAAAATGATGAAGATATTCCTCTATAGAGACAAATTTCTATGTAATAAGACAACTCACCTTATTAAATTACTTTAGAAAAACCATATATACGAAGAGAAACATGGAAACTTATAAAATAAAAGAATTAAAAGTACCCTAATATTTTCTTAATTATGGATATGAGTTAAAATTTCAAGTTTGTTACTTCTAATGGGGGAATAATGTAATGAATAATAATTTTACATATGGATTTTCCTTATGAATATACATATGTGTCATATGTATGAATCTAGTATAGTATAAAATAATTGAACCATGTAATAAAAACTACCAAAACTTTATTTAATCTATATTACATATATTATATAGAGAATAAATATACACCATAAAATTGATAGTAGTATAATGGGGAAATAAACAAAAAAAAATATCATAACTAGAGTATAAAAATATGGATCATTGTGCTCTAATAGGATGACTACCATTGTTGTGAATAATATTTTAAAAAGAAAACATTTTACCAAAATTATTAACATCTTGTAAAATATTGAGTGACATTTGATATAAAACTAATTAAATAATGAATAAATTAAATATTGGGTATTTATTGGAATTATAAAACTAATATGACTGTTGGAATAGTATTATGATGATTAAAAAATTTAAATTATCTATTATAAATAGTAAACTAATCATTAAAATATTAACTTGACAATTAGAATAATATATTGACATAAATATTATTCAATATGAATAAAATAAGTAAATACAAAGTTAATGTGTTATAAATTAATATTCAAATTAGAAAACTCAAAAGAAAGTATAAGTACATTTTTAATGAAGTGTATTTTAACATATTTTTTAAAACCTCAAATTGTATATAAAATATTTAAATTAACTAAGATTAAAAATAATTTTGATAAAATAATATTCATTTTTGTGATCAAAATGGACAAATTTTTCAATGGTAAATATTTATTTCTTTTTGAAAAAACATAATATTTTTTGTGAATAGAAAAAAATACAAATCTTGAAAATCAAATCATTTTAAAATATAATATTGACGTACTGAAGATTTAATTAATATTAAATTTTTTTCCCCAACCCAAAATAGATTTAATATGAAACATAATTCATTTAATAATAACGAAATAAATTTCCAAACTTAAAATGTAATTTTTAAAGTCTAAAAAGATAATGTGTGTCATAAAATCTTTTGTTTTCATTTTATCTTCTTTCCTTTTGAATAAAATAATAATTTCTTTTTTGGAAGGGTTTAAAAGTCATAAAATTATTTAATTATTTTAAAATATTATTCATAATACTAAATATGACGACTATTGGAAGTATTTATTTCGAAATAATAATTTATTCAATCTTTAATAATCACCACATTCATGGATTTTTCATGGACCTATTATATAGTACATAAAATTTAAATTTATCTATTTTTATTCAACAAGAGTTAATTTTAATATTGGATAAAGAGAAAAAAAAATTAAAACTAATAAATAAAATCTTATATGGGAAATATTAAATAAACATTTCATCGATCCCTTTACTCTCTTCAATGAAATAGTAATAAATAAATATCAATGATTATAATTGAATAAAAATGGAAAAAATTAATATATTATACTTATATGCTAATTTTTTTAACAAACACAAGTTTATTATACATTTAGTGTGAACATGACGGGAGAAAACAATACATAAGTTTAGGGATCTCTCAAACCCATATCTCTTATTTTGGGGGTTTCACTACTTTCTCTCTCACTTTTCAACATGATTATTATAAATATATTGTAAATATATTTCAATTTTATTTCCCTTTTCTATTTTGGGAATATGCATGTTTTCAATTTATTGGGATGAATTCTAATACACCTTCATTATTATTTAAGAGGAATTTGTTTTCAAAAAGATATCTTTAATTTTTATTATGTTTATTGCTATCCTCTCTATGAAATATTATTTTTTATTTGTTAATGATACCCTTCAACAGCCAACATTAGTTTTTCACTTATTTCTTTGGGAACCTATATATTTTATTCATTAATATATTCTTTACGACACCATTATCTAACCAATTATTTTATCATGGATTTATTTGATGTGTATGATTGATAAATTTTCATTTTCTATGTGGTATACTTGATTATGATCATTTAATTATTTTATAGGTGGGAATTAAATTTTGTATACCTCCAATGGATTGGGAAAAGTGATATATCTCATGATATTATGTATATTATGCATGAAAATGTTGTTAACTTTTTTAATCTTCTATGAAGTATGATTTATACACATATGTTACATATGAACATGATACTAGATTTGTTAACATTATATTAATGTAAATTTTCTACATTGTTTTGATATTTCATTATTATTTATGTTCCAAATTCTATGTATCCTTTAAATTATTTTATTATACTTATGATGATGATCATATTCCTATGATATGATGCTGAGGATTATGCTCATCCATGTACTCACATTTATTCATGTATCATGTTATTTAATATTATCCCTCCCCTTATTTAGTTTTTAACTCACCCTTTCATTGACGTATGTCCTTAGGTGATTAAAATTTCTAAGGATACCATGAAAGAATTTTTTAGAACCAAAGTGATCCAAGCTGGGGATGTATGTTGTGTTTATTATAAATCTATTTCTAGGTTGATCAAAGAGTGTGAAGATGAAGGAAGGTGTCTAGAGATAATTTTAGAGGTTAATTCTTACATATGGATTTGGTGACAATAAGAATATTTTATGGGAGTCTACTTTCCTATTTTATTTGTATATTTAGAGAAAATAGAGAATTTTAGTATAGGTTTGGAGAATTTGGTGAACTTGCATGAATTAATTGGTAGAAATGAAATATTGTTTCATAGAAATTATGTAATTGTAAAACAAATATGAGGCATATAGTTAACATAGTAACTATACTATAGATAGATCACATAAGCAGTATTTTATAACATATTCACTTAGGATGTATGTGGTATCCAGTATATGTATGGAGTATGCAATGACTAGTTTACATAAGAAGTATGTGATAGATAGTTCTTGAGGTATATTGTTCATGAAGAGATGGACAAAATGGTTTGAGAACCATGAATAAAAATATTTTTCTCAAAGTGGAGTATATGAAGGGTAAAATTGTAATCCCAGATG
Source organism: Viscum album (assembly GCA_963277665.1). Lineage (NCBI taxonomy): Eukaryota > Viridiplantae > Streptophyta > Magnoliopsida > Santalales > Viscaceae > Viscum > Viscum album. The sequence goes on along the minus strand of OY728139.1, from coordinate 1,488,504,992 downwards.
AATTTATTTTCATAAGGTTTTTATTTATAAATACACTACTAATCATTTCATTAAGCATAAAAATAAAAAATAAAGGAAGAACATAGGATTAATATAAATATCTCATATGGGATAATAGTGAACAAAGCATAATATGAAAAAATAGAATAGTTCTTTAAGCATAAAACACATGAAGAATACTGGGTTGTAAAGGAAAATACATGCGAATAAAACTCATCTTCAAAGCTAATATTCACGACGAAGACTCGTTCACAAAGCGCAATATGTACATGGTAGTGTACTATGAAATATTCACATAAAGAGGAGTATGGAAATAAATTGGAGGAAGTAGTTTACAGACCATAGTTTTCCAAGGGAAGTTTATGAAGTATTTTCTTGAAGGGGGTTTCTTGTAGGAGTTGTGTAAAGAAAAGTTTTGATCAAATAATTTTATATAGAGAATAATATATTGCACTGAACTTATGCACATATTTTTAGATAATATTATGCTGATTTTGAAATACATTATAGAATCATATTATATCATTAATGGTTTAAAAAAATCTATATATACTCAATTATATGGAATTGACCTATACATTGATAATCTGAGAGGACATTCATCTGAATTAGCCCATTGAGGAAGAATTGGTAGAATTGTTTTGAGGGGGTAGTGTTTTATTCCCTAAATTCATCAGAAAAGGTAATGATCCTAGAAAACAGTGACCATAACCAAAATATTTTACCCCCAAAATTAGTGAATATTATTGGATTCTGGTACACTATCACAACACTGTGTGAATGATCCTTGGACTATCCCCCAATGGTGACCCAATTTAAAATTGCTATCACTTGTGTTTATTTTATATATTTTCATTCATGGTGGAAGTGCGTATAACTACAATTAGTTTAAATATTTTTTACTAATGTGGGAATAATATCCTTCATTATATGATAAAAAGTTAACACCCTAATTCACCCCACATCTCAAATTATCTCAGGTTACAATAAGTTATATTAGAACCAAAGTTACAATTGTTGAATATGTGAACTTAATCTATTCAAAAAGGAGAAAAAAGTGAATGTTAAATGGGTAATTTTTATATTATAAGAATTATAAAATGTATAAGAATAAAATAAAATTTAACTTACAATCACTTACACTAGATATTTTCTATGATAAAAAACATGGGATATATATTAGTGATACATAAGAACATTCCACAATTGAAGAGTACATGAAGCTACTCGATGCTGATGTCAAAATTCAAAATTATTTATATAGAACTGTAGAAAATCATATTTACATAAATATGATGAGATATAATAATTCCATGGATATGTGGGATAAACTTACCAACATATATAAAATTGATAGAAATTTGAATGAGGATAAACTTGAAGTGTTGCATAATAAGTTTGATGACTTTAAAATGTCCATAGATGAAAATGTTGATGAGTTTTTCAACTTAATCATTTTGGTTTTTCAGGATTTTTAGGGACTTGGAAAAGATATAAAAGATATTAATATTATTCATAAGATGATACAAGTATAACTACTTCTTTAAAATCTGACATTATTAAATCTTGAAGAAATGAAATTTTTATAACTTTCATTGGATGATATATAATGTAGTTTGGATGCATATGAAATTTTAGAAGAAAATCTACCCGTGGAATGTTTCTAGTGTTGTAAATTTGGGAACCTTACCACAAGAAATCAAGGTAAATTTAATTATGATAGAGGTGAAGAAGATATTTTATAAGAGCCACATAGGAGGTTCCCTCCTATAAGAGTATTTAAACCAGAAAATTCATCCAGAAAGAAGTTTTAGAGGAATATACTAGTGAGAAAAGAATAAGAAGATGATATATGTTATATAGAGGATGCATAGACAAAGTTAAAGTTTTATGAAAAGGATACTATGATTTCTATAGTTGAAAATGAATTCTCTTAAAGGAAGGAATAAAATCAACCAAAAGGTATAGTTTATCTCACAGAGTAATTTTATGTGGATCCAAAAGAGCGTGATGTTCAAAGAAAGATAAATTAAATTATTAATGGAATATTAAAAGAATATTCCACATATATGGATTAAATAAAATTGAGATATGTCATCTGGAAACAAATTATAAGAACAATATGTAAGTCTGGTGAAGGTTTAATAAGTTTTTATTCTCAATATGATGATAAAAACAATCATAAAGAGATTGATTACTAAAGAACCCCATGGATTTGTGACATAGTTTTAGAAATATTGAAGATCCTAGGGTTCTTGGTGAATTTGAGTTGTTGTATTTGATGAAAACCATTCTTGAGGTTCTCACTAGTTATGTCGGTGCTTTATTTGGTTTGAAATTATTCATATATCATTGAATAAAGTTTCATGAAACTAGAAATAATTTTTTTTGAGAAGGGATGGAGGTTAGATGAAGCGGTTAATGACTTTGGGTGAATATTGGAATTTTACAGATTCACGTAGAAAATATGAGACATGTTACTTATTCATGTATGTGAATGTAAACATAAAAATTTAAAATAACTGATTCAGTGAAGTTGGTAAATCACATAGCTGATGGAGCTATGTAACCGGATTCATGTTGCTAAATGCTACTACGTAGCTAAATGATTCATGTAGATAAATGATTCTTGTAGCCATAATCAGTGATGTTGATAACTGAGTCATATATCAAAATAATTCATGTTTGTGATTTCTAAAAAAGGAAATGTGATGTTGGTGATTATAAAATGTTTCTAATTGTGTGATATATCCAAATTGATTTGTGTGTATTATTTAATGATATATGAAATTTATAAAATCACATAGGAAATTTTAATTTTTGGATACCTATGGTGTAACACCCCGAGATTTTATGAAAAATATTCTTTTAATTTCATTAATGTCTTGTGTTGTATGCTACAACAGGATTACCTTGCGCTATACGCAACACCGTATTAGCTTGCAGTATACGCAACACTATTCTTGGATCGTGTTACACACAATTTTGATAATAGTTATTCTACGCAACATTGAGTATATATATATATATATATATATATTCAATGTATAAATGAAATATGGTTGGATTATGTTAGACGAAACAACGAAGGATTCTTGCACAGCACGCAACCCTGACCTGGCTTGCATTACACGCAATCGCGACATTCCTTGATAGCGTGTGTTGTACGTAATACCGGGTTTTACTAAAGAATGATATATTATTATAATATTATTATGAACTAGCTGTTATGAATAGTATTAACTAAATTTTGAATCTTATAACATTATTATTCATCTTACACATTTTCTAGAACATGGTATAAGAACAAAATAAAATTTTCAAGTAAAATAAGTATTTTTAAAAAAATGCAGTTTTGCCGCCTTTTGATGGCGCAACCACTTTAAATATTGTTTTTGACATGTTTATAAGTTCAATTTGACAAAATAAAATTCATATTTGGAATCATGAAATAAAAATTTACTTTGGATAAATTTTTCATATTATTCTGGTAACTTTTATATTTTGATGAATAGTAAAAACTCGCTATATTTTAATTAAAAACAACTTTTTTCATCGCAATAATTTATAGGGTTAAATTATAATATTAAATGGTTTTAAAGTATAAATAGAATATATTTTTAACATTTAATATTATTTATGTAATTAACATTGATTCTGCCTTGAATTTGTAGGATAAATCAATTCAATCTTTTGTAATGTTTTAAAGAAAAACCCATTTTCTTTCGACAACGGGATTAATTTTAATTTAATTTCTTCAATTTTTGTTTATTGAATTTAGAAAAATGGATTCCATATTTGGAATAAGTGGATCCATATTATGTTAATAATCTACTTTTTTATTTTTGGGAATTATAAATAGTAACTACGGTAAATTTTATTTACCATAGTTAAAGGTAAATCGGGTAATTAAGGGTAAATATAATATTATAAAATTACCCTAACACATGTAAAAATCCTATTAGATGACTAAAAGTAGACCCATATCACCTAAGGGCCGGATTAAATTCATTTAATGGACTTTTTCACATGAAAATAATTTAATTATTATTAAAACCAAAGAATGTGACAACATGTCACTTTCTTAAATCTTATAAGTATAATAATATTAATTTAGTGATAAACTTCATGAAACTTCGAACATGAATAGTCTCAAGAAATATAATACAATTATCTACATAATAGGAATTTATTTAGAATTTTTAGGGATTAAATAATTATCATTTATTATGACACAAAGATGATGCAGTAATTGTCTTATTAATGAAATATTGACATAATTGATGTTACAAATACCCAAATAAATGTAATTTAAGACTTTTTATGAATTACACTAATTTTATATGATAATATGACATGTTATTATTGATTTAATTAACTTTGTTCTAACTAATAAATCTTTTATGAGTTTCAAAAAAATCAATTACTAAATAGTGTCAAAATTGACATAAAATAGTTTTTAAAAAAATATTATATTATTAATTGTTATTTTATTCCTAAAAATCTAAAGTTCGGAAAAATGACTTATATAAGGTTATATATATTAATAATAAACAACTTGGGGTTCGTTTGACTTCTTATAGTAAGTTTATTAACCTTATAGTGTAAGAAAACAAGAAGACACAGTAAAAGTAAAATTATCTAACTTAAAGTTAAATATAAATGATAAGGTTAAAATTGGAACCTAAACTTGTATAAATTATATTGGATGAGAGTATTTCGACCCATCCCCATCTTATCTTCAAACTAAATCAATTTGGAGCTATTTAAAACCGAATTTGACTTTATAATAAAATAATAGTTTTAGTTATTCCAAAGGTACCCCTCTCCTCCCTTATAAAAGGGCACCTCCTCCTCCCTCTTCCTCACACTAATTTGAGCCTTCAAGATCGGCCAAACCCTTCCAAGTTCTCCTATACACTTCTCTAGAAACATCCTAGAGGTTCTGATATTCTTCAAAGACCTATTTTAGTACCCTAAAAGGAGTTCTCAAAGAAGCACTTCAAAGAAGAGGTAATGTCCGTTACTGATTATTTCATCTTTATTTCTTCTTCCACTTATTCTTATTTAGTTGTTTCATTATGAAGTAATAACATCAGTATCACTCATATACTAATATGTTATTATAAGTATTAAAAAACCTTATTTCACCATCTATCCATCCTACGGAAAAAGAAATCACCGTGCGTGCGTACGTACAGAATACCGTCTCCACGCCGTGGTGCAATCTATTTTCCACCACCACCTTACTTGGATGGGTATAATGGTGTAAATAATGACTATATATGACTATTAAAAAGTTATATTGATTCCTAAATAGTATACATACACTCCAATACAATTCCACGATCATGGGAACGATATCATCGCTCGTGCGTACGTACGGAATACCGTCTCCACGATGTGATGTGATTCATTCTACATGATCTTCATTACATAATGATTATATAAATGAATTGAATGAATTAATATGATATATATTACAATAATAACATTATATAAATGAGGTATCTATAACCTAAGGAGAAGAATAAGAATTTATTCGACAAACACGCATAAGAACAAAAAAGTAATAAACACCCGAATAACAAGTTGTAATGAAATATTAATAATAATAAGCTAAGAATATGACCATATATGATATCATAACAATACGTATGATTCTTTAATAAGACAATAACATTATTTATATCATTATACAGGAGGTTTGGAAACTTATGAAGCAAATCAGACCTAAGGTAAGGGAAAATATCACAATCTCATTTTTATCCGATATTGTTTATACTTTGGTATTTACTGGGGTGTATTTTATCATCCACATCCATGTTTTCTCAATATGTAATTTTATTTACATACACCTAAAATTTTCTAAATACAATTTTACCCTTCGGTGAGTTTTTAGTAAAATATATGAAAGGAATATTTTTTCGTTTTCATACGAGGTACTTTTTGACTTTTCCGACAAAAGTATGAGAAGAATGTTTTTTTAACTTATACGACATGAATGGATTTTTAAAAAATTATTTCCAAGAATATTCCTTTACAAGTTTTCAAGTTTATTTTTAATCAACTTCTTTTAGTTTAGAATTGTATGACATGTTAAGAAAGGAAAAGTGTTTTTGAAGTAGAAAGGATATTTTCCTCAAGAATGGAGTTCAAGTGTTTTATCAAAATTATTTTCCATATAAGATAATATAGGGTTCTGTTTATATCCCTATTCTTACATTGATTTAATTATGTTGTGATGGAATTATTTTTATGAATTCATTTATCTTATATGAATTATTTTATGATGTCATGATGTTTAAGAATCCCATTTTTATTACATGGGTTATGAAATGATGTATGGTTTATGATTTTGTGGCACACATAAGAATGGTATCATTATGAGATTGGTGGGACCTATATCTCCCTCCAATGCATTGGGTAAAGATTTTATATCTCATGAGATAGACATGGCTGGAACGGTAGGTTATACCGGTTCAGTGAAACATGACTGAAACGAGGAGTGAACTCGGTTCAGAAAGGGACTTTGTCCACTAAAATAGTCTTGGAAATGATTCTTGACTAATAATAAATGATTCTATATGATTATGTGTGTATTCCAAAAAGTTTCATGTTGTAAGTTATGATTATTGGGATTTCATTTCACTACTATGATTTATCCCATGTTATGAAATTATGCTCTCTTTTGCAGGTTAATATTTCCAAAATGTTATGTTCTTATGAATATGATGCGATTGATATTTCTTTTGTTTACCCTTACTGAGCATTAGAGCTCACCCTTTTATGTTTTCTTTTCCCCAGGATATAAAGAAAGGTTTTAGGTTTAAAAATAAGAAGATCTTTATGGTAGATGTTGAAGATCTTTCACCACGATTAGAAGATTATATTCCGAGTTTCCAAAGACACTAAACTATTACGATCCTTGTGTGGGTGTTTTTGTTATGTTATAAGTATTCCGCAAAAGTAATGTAATGTCCATGTACGCTAGGCTTAAGGTCTCTATATATGAATTGGAATTCCATAAGTTTATATAATTAATATATTTTGGGGATAAATTAATTATAATGATTCTTGGACAATGTTGAATTATTTTTTAATCATTGTCTAAAAAATAAAATTTTATTTTAAAATAAATTTTCTCGAAAACTTGTAAAGCCTTATAAGTTAAGACATGAAAATACCATATGCTAAAAGAAATTTCAAAATAATATAAGGTGATTTTAAGGTTGTTAGAAAACTTATCCTAATATAATTTCCACTATAGAGAAGTTACCATTGTAATTGGATCATCATTGATTGGGGATTAAAATTGATAATCCATCTTTCCCCATGTATAAGTGTACTCTTCTATGTTTATCTTCCATTTGTTGAATATTATCATTAAAATAACGTGTTTATTATTGATCCATATGCACTACTCTTTACTGATATCCCCAAGAATCATTTTCTGGGCCATCCAATACAAATCCTCTAGAGAAACATTAATTTAGAGAACCTCCTCCAATATTTCTTCCTATGAGTGAATGATAACCTCCATTGATTTTTTATTTTTTTTCAATCATCCTTAACTTCCTCTGACCAAGGTACAACTAGAAAAACATTTGTGGGGTTGGCCAAAATTGTGGCAGAATCATTGATAATATCATCCACAACCACAAAGTCTCCCTCCAACTGAGATTGAGAATCCACCATACCGCCATCCTACTCTTGTTTTTTATAATATATACATTTGACCATATGGTTTTCACTATGAAGGTTAAAACTCTTATTCCATTGCTATACATTATCAATGAGTTAACAATAAATTACATTGGACCTATTCTCTTATATTATTATTGACTATAGTTATGGGTATTGTTGGATAATTAAGATTATCTATTTTCTTCATTGTAATATTTAAGAGAAAGGTGTGGTGTAGTAATGTGTAAAGATTTTTCATGATTGTTTTGTTATTTGATGAAATCAAGAAGAATAGTAGTTTGAAGCTGATGTTGGATATACAATATTCAATATATGTTGAATCTCATGATTTTTGGATTTTTTATTTGAATCTGATATTTTTTTGAAGTGTAATTCAAGTATAAACTATGGGAAATTATTTCTTTAATATCCTAGAGGATTATGGAAGTGGATATTTTTATTTTTTCGAAAGAAACCTATTTTATTTTATATCTTATTCATCTTGTAATAATATTTTATACTATAGTGAAATGTTATGATGGTGTGTGTGGCTCCTAAGATATGTCGTGTGATGACATATGAATGTTTGTAATTGGAACTCACTTGTTCATATAGTGAAGTGAATCCATGGTTAATGTGGATAACTATCCTTGAAAAGGAGTGTGATTCCATAATTGATCTTATCCTTTTCAAAATTATGTTTTTCTTTATATTTCATTTATTTTATGATTATGTGAGGACGATTTTTTTTTGTTTTCATTGGATCATACTCTCATAATTCATAATGATTTATTTCTATTGAAAATAAATTGTAAAAAACTATCCTCTATTGATTCGACTCCCCTTATTAGTGGAGAAAACCAATCCTTACAATCACTTGAATTGGTATTAGAGTGAGTTTACCTCTATAGGATCCAAAAAATTATCTTTTGTACATAGATAATATTAATTTAGTCAATAGAATTATTACACCAAAATTATATGAAAAGATGTATCACAATTATAAGAGTCAAATGTTGATATATCTTTTATCTCTCAAACTAGAAGTTTAGGATATATCTACAAAAAGCTTTCAATGCTTTGTAAAGATGGTTAGATTATGATTTCTAACAAGAGGAATATGGATGTTGATATAAAAGAAAATAAAAATTATCTTATCATGTTGTTATTGTAGAAAGTATTCACTAAATTTATGGGGATACAACCTGTAAAAAAATTGGGATAAATTTAAGAGAAGTTAAAAAGGAAATGTAAAATTAAAAGTAGAAAATCTAAAAAATTTGTGGTTAAAATTTAATGACAAAAAAATGGTAGAGTATGAATGAATTGATGATTTATTTACTCATGTAAACAATTTTTAAAAAAAATTAGGACTTGGTTAGAAACTTTATGAATCCTCAATACTGAAGAAGTTAATAATAAATTTTATAAATATAGTTGATCACAAAATTTTATCCTTTGATGATAGAAAATATCTTACACTTTATGAGTTACATAATATTCTCATTGCTTATAAAATGATAATGCTTATGACATTTGAAATTTAAGTGAAATATGAGATAGATTTTGAATCCATGAGGAATATAAAATTTTATAATGATGAATATGTTGTTGAATGAAGTGATTATGGGATTGAAGAAGGACATAAAAGTATTAGTCTATTCATTTTTAGAATATTCTATTAGGGAAAATCAAGAACAAAGGTACATTTTATGGATCATGTTCAAAAAAACATTGATGCATCTAGTTGTGATAAAGATAATTCATAACCATCCGATCATGAATACCTTCTAAAATGTGAACTTGAGGATTGTATTGAAAAAAATGTAGTTCTCAATAAAAATAAGAATAAGTTAGTAAAATAGAATAAGAAACTAGTTGATAAAATAGTTGATCAAGATAAATTGAAGAAAAATATTAGAGAAGAAAATAAAAATCCATGTTTTAATGTTTTTGAATATGATAATATGAAAAAATATGTTGAAGATAAAATAACTTTTAAGGATGAAGAATTATCATTGATATAATCAAAATGTTTTGAAGATGAGAAATAACTAACAATAATCAAAAGGGACTTAAAAATATTTATTTAAGTTAAAGAATGAATCTTCCAGAGATGCATATATATTTTTTGGAAATGTTCTCAAACAAAAAAAACTATTTTAAAAATTATTGACACTAACATTGCATGTTTAAATATTAAATATATCTAAAAATGGATTAATAAAAATAGAGATGAATTTTATTCAATAGTTATTCATGAAATAAGAATATTACATGAAACTTATATTCAAGATTAGAGATAAAATCAAACCAAAACAGTTCACTAGATGTATCATTCTAGAAAGAATACTTATGGATGAAACTATGATTTTTCCATAAAATTCATATTTTAATGTTATTCCTGATATTTTAGTTTGTTGGGACATAAATATTACACATTTTGGTATAAAATATATTTAACTGGGAGAAGGAAGGAAGCTAGGGGGAGTAGTTCCAATGGGAAGAAATAAAATTCTTAAAGAATCTATATAAAATAGAAATTCTCTACATGATGAAAATAGAAAACATATTTGGCTATCTTGATAATCTTTATGTAAGGTGTAATGAAAAGGGGTGTAGAGAAGAAAAATGCATGATAAGATTACCTAGTTAGTTTCCTCTCAAATAAAAAGGGAAAGCAGTTCAAGTGCATAATAAAGAAAATAAAATCTTGGAAGAAGTATATTTTAAAGCTAGCAAAAATACAAACATATATATACCTGAAAGTTGGTGTCCCTCCCACATGATTTTTGATGTTAAAATTATGATGAACATCGATAAACATTTTAGAGGTACAAAAACAGCTGGTAATAACTCTTCCATGAAAATCAAAGTTATTGAAAGAACACAAATTGAGAATGATAATTTTAAATAAGATAATTATATTTATGTTAAAGGGATAAAACTTAAATTATAGATTGTTAGAAAACATTGTGATGATGGATGTGAAGTATTAATCAAGTGAAAGGTATGCATCCTTAAAAGGACAAGTGATGGACAAATTATCTCTAAATAAAGTAAAAAAATGGAAATTTATACTTTATTGGTCTTCTTTAAACACATGTTACTTGAGAATTAAAGATAAGAACTTGTAATGGTATATAAGACTCATGCATCTTGGCCAAATTAGTTTAAGAAATATTATGAAACATAGAGTAGAAAAATATTTACCAAAGCTGAAAAGTGGTCAAGATGGAATCTATAGGACCCATTGATTTTGTGAATTTTTTTTCAAATAAATTTAATCTCTTTGAAAATTTTTGTTAAAAAAATCACTAATTTTATCTTGTGTTACATGTAACACTGATTTTATCTTGTGTTACACGCAAAACTAAGCCTAAACAAAATGTGAAATACTGTTAATATTTTTTTATTTCATATGATTGTTATCACCTAGCCATTGGATTTATGGGTGTGAATAATATTAACTAAAATATTCCAATGTATTCTTAAATAATGTATATAAAATGATTTTTTGGTGACTAATTTATTATAAATGAAACAAAAAACTATTTTAAAATAAAGGAATAGTTTTTTTTGAAAAACTATTTTATGAAAACAAACATGTTATACCTAAATAAATTATTTCTTTTGGTGAATAATTTTAATGAAATTTATCTATTATATAAGAAATAAAATGTATTAAATTCATCTTATGTGTTTTGTAGACAAGTGATAATAATAAAAAGAATTCATTCTTAAAATTGGTATTTTTCTAAAAGTTATTTTGTCACCTATTATGCACTTAGTTTTAAATATAATTTTTGAAAATTTCAGAAACATTTATTTTTTAAATTAGAAATCAATTTTTTAATCCTCATTAAAATATTATATTAGGGTAATATTTTGGTATTTTTCTGAAAATATTAATTTTTTGGTGAGTTATAAAAAAATACTAGTTTTTATTTGGAATTATCAATTCTTCTTAAGAATTTAAAAGAATAAAAACTAATTTAAGATGATTTTAAAAGAAACAATTACTTAAATTAAATATCCATTAATCTAATTATGGTTATTTGAATCATTTTCACAATGAATTTTGATATAAAAACTTTTTAAACTTTTTTACATTTTCCTCTTTGAAAACCCACTTTTTAATCGTGTCTGTGGGATTAATTTAAAATTTAATTATGAACATTATGTGAATTAAATTTGAAAAAATGGATTAAATATTTATAATCATAATCAGTTATATTATATAATAATTTAAAATTAATTTTTTAACATAATAAATAGTAAAACTAGTAATATTTATTTACCACGGTTAAGGTGAAAATGGGTTCACCGGGGTGGGGGAGGGGGGTAAAACTAAAATAAATGTGGTTAAACATGCAAAAAAACTTGTAAAAACAATTTTTATGGACATATTTCTATATTATAAATTATATTATAGATAATAATCAATTTTAGATCATTTTTTCATGTGAAAAACATGGGTATACCTTTTTCTATTAAAACATTACAAGTGTACCACTCACCACACTTATAAAAGTCTACCCACACTCATCTCTTATTCAAACCTCAAAAATATTTTGGTTCATCCAAGACCTACCAAAATAAATTCCCAACTTTCCTAATATAATCTTATAAGCCTTAGTTTTCCTATAAATCAAACCTAGGAAGGACTTTAGTGCAAACCTAAGGAGGTTACCCGAAGAAGATGTAATGTTATTCAATAAGAATTTTTATTTTGTTTCTTCCTCCACATATATAAATTATAATTAAACCGTGATTATATATTATATTCAGTATATTCCATATAAAGATATGTTTTTATTTTAAGGTAATTACCTACAATCATCTCTGCTTCCATCAAATGGGTTATGAAATCATCATTGATGTGTATGGAAGACTATCGCCTCGCGAACTGATGTCATTCATTTTTCCATCACCACATCTCATAGTTGGGTATGATCTTGTATATAACGTTTATATATTATATTTATAACATAATTATATATATGTATTATTTATATAATATATATACTTTTTAAATATATGTTCCTTATAAGATATGATAAGATCGTTCGTGTTTACTATGGACTACCGCCCCATGAAGCGATGCGACTCATTTTTAATAAATCTTTACATAGAAGACAATAAAGATAAATTTAATGAATATATGTGATATTCATGACATAATTATGATTTTATTGACATATTATCATTCTAAAAATATGATATAACATCTTCTTTCATACCTTTTCACTCACTAAAATATGATAATGTCATTTGTGTACGTGTGGGCTACCGCCTTGATGAAGCGATGTGACTCTCTATTTTTGTTACCAAACCACACATATGATATTTATAATTAAATTTAAATAAATAATATTTTATTTATGATATTATCATAATTATGGAAATATAAATTATTACTTACCTTCTTTCTATAATCATCGTAGAAAAATAGAAACGTTACTCATACATATGTGCAACCTACCGTCTCATTGATCGTAACATATTTAATTTCTAAAAACCATTTCCATGATTATTCATAAAAGTATAATTGATTTATAAATATGATAATTATTTCAGGATTATTATTCTTGATATGTTTTAACCCTGATCAAAGTAAGAAGACCAACAATTATAAATCAAAACATATATGAAAAACAAAGTAGTTTTTACCTGAAATATGATTTTAACTTAGAATTGGTAATTAACGGTTAATAAATGGTCATAAATAAATAATAAATATTATTATATATATAATTACGGTTCTATAATATATTTATAATAAAATTATATTTAATTTAATGGAGTTCCAAAAGTGTAAGGAGGAAGTTGAGACTTAAGGTAAAGAATTTCCATCTCCCTTTTTTACTTTACTGAGACATATGTCATATTCACTACCTATTTTTATATAGTTTATATACTTACCATTAATGTATTTTATGATTATTATCCTTAAAATAATGGGTATTTACATATAAATTTTAGGATTTATATTTCATGGGGTTTATGGTTCAAAATTTACCAAAGCAATAAGTGAGTTTTGTCTCAAATTGCCTTATTTGGGACCTAAGATATGTTATGTACCTATATTCTTCTACACGATGTATATAATTCCAATTTAAAATGATATATCATGAATAAAATTTTTTCATGATATTATCATATTCATTTAATTTTATTCCTTTATGGGATTACAATTAAAAGTTACCAAAATGGAAAAGATTTTATGTTACAATCTCATCATCTATTTAGATTATTTATGATTATGTTTACAGTGATAAAATTATATGATTGATAACACATGAAACTATTTAATTTTCTTCTCCTATGGTTATATCATGAGAATAATTATATTCCCTTTACTTTCCTCTATTTATATACTTAATAGTTCAAAATAATGTTTTTAACAAGAATTGTTTTTATTTCTATCTCCGGTCAAAAAATCAGTCTTCTTCCAAAACCATGTTTTATAAAAGTTTTTAAAAAATGTTTCTAAAATTTTCCAAATGATTTATTAAATAATTTTTTACCCATATTTTACTTTATTAATTTTTTTGAAAGGAATCTTATTTTCATTTTCCAAACAATTCTCATTGGGTTTTTATAGAAAATGTGAAAGGAATATTTGTTTTAATGTGTATGACATGAATATAATTTCTCAATATCCACACAGTTATTTTATTTGAAGATTAATTTATAAATATTTAAGGTAATTTTCAAATAAAATTATTTTCAAAATGTTTTATGTTTAAAAAAAATGAAATTGGAAAAGATATTTTCCTCAATAAATGTTTTAAATTATTTTTAAATCTTCCATTATAAGTTTTCAAGTTTATTGACAAGGAAAAGATTTCAGTTTTTTTATGTTTATAAAATGGTTTTAAAAGTGAAAAAAATCGGTTTTCCTATAGAAATGTTCCAAGTGGTATTTCAAAATAATATTCTATCTAATATGACATCCTTTAATTTTAGTTATTATTTACTAGGAATATGATCCAAGGATACAATTCTTATTTTTTTCTCTGAATGGTGTATGTTTGAGATGATAATATTTTTATGAACCCTATTTCTCATCCACTGGTTATACCATGATAAAATTATTATGAAACCAAATTATTTACCATGGGTTATACCATGATAAAATTCTTATGAATCCTAATTATTTTCAATAGTTTATGCTATGATGAAATGATGAAATGATTATGAACCTATTTATTTTCCACAACTTATACTATTATGAATTGTTTATGAAACCTCTTTAATTTAATGGGTTTTTATATGATGAATGTTTTATGATCTTTCAGAATATGTATGTATTATTTTCATTATGTGATTGGTGGGACCTATATCTCACTCCAATGCATTGGGTAAAGAAGGATATCTCAGGAGTAAATATGTTATGCATGAACGTTATTACATATTCACAATATTATGTGTGAACTTAATTACATTTTCACATTATTATCCACAAACCTAATTATATGTTCACAATGTTATGTGTGGACCTATATTTCATGTCCATAATTTTATTCGTGGGCCTAGCTGCATGTCCATAATTTTTTAGGGCATGATTTCTTGTCCTTCACTTAATGAGTGAAAATATCTCTAGTTGTACTTGATCACATTGTTATTAGATGATTAGTATACCACAAATTTATATCTTATGATATTTTCATTCTCCCAGGGATCATTTTCCTGAATTCACTTATGATTCACATCATATTAACTTCAAATATTTATGTCATAACTCAATATTATGATCTTTGATATCTAGGGTATGGTTTTACAATTTTATGTTCTTGTTTTAATACCCTTATGTTCATTTTATACTGACATTTGTCCCTTTTCTACCTTAGTGAGCATCAAAGATCACCATTTTCTTATGTTTCCTTTCACAAGGTTATGAAGAAATGTTTTAAGTAGGGTATTTTTTTGAAGAGTACTAAAGGGAAAGATATTTATGGGAGATGATGAAGATATTTTACTAAATTAGAATATTGTGTACCTAATATTCAAATAAACTAAACTATTATAGTCCCTTAGAATTTAGTTGGGTAATGTATTTTATATTTATCTAAAAAATATTTAATATATATTAATGAGAATCCTAGGTCTCAATAGTTGGTATTAGAGGAAAGGTTTAGTTAACCTTTCTAAACTACAATGAGAAACATTTAGTGATATTCCTAATCACATTTATAAGGATATGTATAAGGATGTGTCAAATATAAGAAAATTTCCTTGAAATTTTGAAAGTTATAGTCTGTGTATTCTAATAGTAATTAAATCCATGTCTAGATAATACAAGTTAATGTGGCTCTGGTACAAAGGTACCTAGGAGAAATAAATAATTAAATGGCGCATTGATATGGACTCAATCATCACCTGGTGCATGACAATAAGCCTTGTTTCACACCCAATTTGAAACTCTCAGGGGATATGCTTTAGAAAATCACAAACCCTTTATGAACCATTATGAAGGGGTTAAATAAATAATGACCATGAATTAACTGCGTTAATTGTATGGTGTTATAATTTTAAATGAAGTTTTCATGATTTAGACATCCTATGAGTGATTTTTCATGATTATGTGGTTTCCCACATTGAATATTATTACTCACACTATGTTTTTTTGGTTTTAGTAAATAGATGGAACCCAAAGAAATATTGTTAACATTGAGTATGAGTAAATGTGGTGACTATGAGAAGCCAAATTGGATGATGAAATGAGTGAAATATTTCATGATTATTCCAAATCATTTACCCAGAAATAATATTAACAACCCATACCTTAACCAACTCTTAGACTCTCCAAATAAGACTGACCGAAAATTATTTTTTATTAATAGAAACACTTTATGGAAAAAGTGAGAAACCAAAGGGTTCCGCAAACATCCAAACAACCCCAAACAAAATAGGATAGCAAATAGGATACCTCATTCAAGAAGCAGCATCAACCGCCATCCCCATGCAGGACACTCGGCGATCCCATGCAAGCATTGTCCCTCCCGATGTCGCCATCCCTCCAAAATAGCCATGTACCAAATCGCTACAAATAAGATGGCAGAGAAACTGAACCCAACGAAGATATCCTGCGACGAACCAACAAACCACACAAACCGCAAACATAGAAAAAAAACCACCAGACACTTGACAGCAACAGGAGAAACAAACCCAATTTGTCTGGAGGTGACACCTCATAGGAATATGAAAAATTACCAAAGCATAATCTGAGCCTGTTAGTGCTTTCCTCTCTATACAGATTCCACTTCATTAGCCATACCTTGGCATCAGGGTCTTCCCCAATGATGTCTTCATATATATCAACCATTTTGTCCCATGTTCGGATATATTCAACTTTTCTGATTTTCCGGTTGTTGAAGCCCCACATTAGGATCATATCCTGTTTGTCAATCCACTTGGCCTGCTCACTGTTGAACTCCACTTTGATAGGTCTTCCCATCATATCGGCTTCCTCCTGAGGGATGTTGACATAGAGAAATTCCTCTACCATATCCTCTTCGGAGCAGATGATAGGTTCTTTAATTCTCTTTCTCGATTCAGTTTCTTATAAAGAAAGAAAGTGGAATTAATCACTATAGGGAATGCATCAAAGGAATCAAAATATGTTTTATTAATGGAGAATATGGGTATACATTAATCAATTTATGGGGGGAAAAGGAAAAGTTTAGTTAACCTAATGGATGGGAATACTGGTACCCCGAAGGTATTATTAGTGGATGAATGTTTTAATTATAGAAGGTATGGGCCTTATAAAAATCAATTTCCTATGGGGAATATCTTGAATAAAATCATCAAGGTGGTATAAGTAATGGTTATTCTACTGATTATTAAGAGACCACATAGGACATGTGAAAGTTATGGGTGGTTATAACAATGTTATTTACATTAAATTCGAGAAGCATGATTAAATTGGGGTTGGTGAATCTTAAGAAATGATTTGTATTTCATATTTTAGGAACAAGGTATTAAATAATAAGATGATGAATCCTAGTTAATTGTTTAAGAATAAAGTTGAATGATTGAAGTGTAAGTATATTGGAATTCAATAATAATGTTATATTAATCATGAAATATATAATGATTATTCTATAGAATATTTTCATTAATAATTTTCAAGAATATGAGGAATGATATTAATGATATAGAAATATGATTTAATGGTAAGGTGATATTCATGGAGATAACATGATCAAGGGAACGATAACCCTAAATAAGTTTCTGGTGTTGAGATAATGATGTAAGGATAAATAGATGATTGATATGGATAAATTAAATTGGCTACTATTGATTTCCTTGGAACTTATCAATGATTTTTTGATAAATTAGTTTATGCTTTTCTTGGTAGAGTTTATTCTTTTTTTTATTTAAGTAATATGTCTAATAATATATGTTTCAGTTATTGAATAAGGAAGAATGTATGTTTTCAATAAGCTTTTATGTTAATTCAGGTTATTACCATGTTTCTAGATAATACATGATAAAATTATTCACATTTTTGGTATGTGTCATTTAAGAGACACTTCATGTTGTTTGGGGGGGTTTAATGATAAGTTCATTTTGGGAATTTAATGACATTATTTCTAAATAGTTGGATTTTAATCATTTAGAAGGGCCATAAGGATAAACATTTATGAAATGGTTTATGTTGAACTTTGGATGAGGCTTTATAGATTAATGTATTACATCACCATATAAAGATTTATGCATATTGGATAGCCTATGATAACCATTTTTTGTGATGATAACTACATATAGATGTAATGACTTATCATTATACTATGAATCATATGGTCATTTAGTGATTCAATGATAGATAATTCACCTTTATTTCTTGGAGTAATAGATGAAGTGAGTATAAAATAAGTAACATGTAATATACCAACTGACTCATGTAATAATAGTAGATGGGAAAGTGGACACATAGACTCAAGCATGCATCCCTATAAGCCAGAGGCATCTAACTAGTTGTGAGGGTCCAATTTGGAACAATGGGGAGACTATACCCTCATTATTAAAGTATAAAATTGGTATAATAAATGGATAAATAGTATAATCATAATAAATTAAATATAGGGTTGTAGAATTAAAAAATCAAACTGATAACAATAAACATGCCAAAGTGATTCCAAATACAAATGAAGAGTATTTCAGGGAGCTATACAAAAAATAGGAACACATACATCTATATCAAAAATATAAAAAGAAAAAAAAAGGTTTTCTAATAGAATCATGATCCAAGGCTCGATACTATGCTCCCAAGCTCCCAATGTATAATCAATCTAGCATCTAAGACTTGGGTATTCCCCTTTTCTGCACTTATATCCATGAATTTTATCAGGGTACCAAACGATGGATCCAAAAGGGTTTGGGAAATGCTTAGTATTCCGACCTAGATAGTGTGTATAACATTACTAGTTTCAATATATAATAATGGTAACATAGTAATGTAAACTATAAAGGTTCATCTTTGGCTCCTAAAGGGCACTAGGCTAATAATACCTACTTCGACCCATATCGGGAAACCTCTTAATAGATATCAATGAAAACATATACATATAATTGTAAATGTATGTATGTATATATGTGATCTAAATATTTAATTATGTTTATAACCAAATATATACATACTTAGTGTTATCCAAGACTTGAGGAATAACTTAGGCATCCATGTCTAGTCACTAAAGTGTTATAAATTATTAGGGGATGTCATGCTTGAGTACCATGAATCGTAAGGGTATCCATGCCCAATTATCACTTCCATATGGGATTTCATGCTTCGTTCTAATATCAATATGGATTCCATTACCATGTATCATAAGTATACGTGACACCATTCCATAGTATCATAAGTACACGAGACTCAATGATCGAGTATCATATCATTAGGAACATTATTCCCTAGTATCACATGTATAAAAAGTCAGTTAGGATTTATAATTCACTAACATTCACCTTAAACAAGGTAATAACCATTGTTTATATAAAATAATTTTATTTGGTCATACCCCCACCCCCACTTTTAATTTAATTCATTCTAGTTATTACATTTAACAGTCAATCCAAAACCTCATAAAAGATGTTTTGGTCACATAAGCATTTATAATATAAAAGGTAAATTCTATATGCACCCTCAAGGTGTGGATTTAGTCGATGGGGACCTATCCAAATAAAAATAAGGAGGCATGAGGCCATTTATATCAATGATAAAAACTTAAACAAGGTAAAAGTGTATTTTTAGGGAAATGTACATAAAATATGACATTCAATATCACAACACATAATATAAAAAAACAACACTTGAGGGATAATCACTAGACCACCTAACTTATGTCTATAATAGATTACTCATTCAGTATCAGACATTGGTTCATCTTGGAATGATAGAAAATAGAGAAAGACAAAAATTCCTTTAAAATAGGGAATATTAGATCACACTAAAATAGAACTGAAGATTGTGAGATAAACTAAGAAAAGAAGGAAGCAGATAAAATATCTTAATAACACACTTATAACATGATGAATTATGGTATGGTTAGAGTATAAAAGATGGAGTTACTTATAAGATTATTTTAGTCATGGAAGGATATTAAATATGATGTGGGTAGTTTTTTTAAGAATAAGATAAATAAAAGAAGGGTTCTTCTTCCTTATAAAACACAAGATATTCATAATGTGAATATTTTTGACGTACTGTAAATCCCAGGTTTTATCACCCTAGGAAGAAGAAATTCACATCATGAATGGGGTTTGTCCTAACTAATTCAAATCATGAATTGAATTCATGTCATTAATTTAACTCACTTCATGAATTTAATTCACATTGTGATTGGGTTCTGCTACTAGGAACTATCCGCCATGCTACCTTCTTCCCAAAAATAAAAAAACCTGCCTAAAGGTTCGGTGTTTGGGTCTAAGAAAAAAAAAATTCTTGATAATGGATTAACAAAAAAATTAAAGGATCTATACCTCATAAGAAAAAACAGATCTTACATCCCCCCCCCCTTAAAGATACTCTTTAATGAGTTTCCCTTCAATTGGAGTTAAAGTTTCATCTTAGAATAAATGTTTCTACTGAGCATTTACACTAGCCTCTCTCTCCTAGGTCTCATTCTATACATGACTGTGTTGCTATAACACCCAATATAAAGGATATGATCTACCTTAGAGAGGCTTAGTGATTTTTTCGTTTATTCATATATGATGCTCTTCAAGGGATAAATCTACTTCTAACTCAACCTATTTAGGATGGAAGATATGAGATGGGTCAATGTAGTAATGAAATAACTGAGAAACATGAAACACATCATGCATATATTTGTATATCTTATTTAGTTATATCAGATAAGAAATTTGTCTGAACCTCTCTAAAACTTCAAAATGTCCAGTAAAATGAGGAAAAATTTTACCTTGCCGCCTAATCCATCAATGCACCTGTATAGTTGAAACACGTAAGAATACCTGATCCCTGACCTCAAAATATATAGGTCATATAGAGAAGTCGACATATTATTTCTTCCTAGACTGGGCTTTAGCCTCTCAAATTTTGATCAATTGGACCTAATCTTAAGTCTCCTGAATGAGATGAGGTCCACGCTGTGGTTCCTCCCCTGACTCTAACTAGTATAGAGGTGATCGAAATAATCTACTATATATCATCATAATAAGACACATGTATCATCACCTAGAATCTGTTATTATAGGTGAATTTAGTGAGAGGTATATGTTTATCCAAAGAACCTCTGAAATCAAGGATGCATGCTCTAAGCATGTCCTCTAACACTTGTATCATAGGCTTGGATTGGTTGTTGGTCTGAGGATGGTATGTTTTACCCCAAACTACTTGTGTACCTAATTCCCTCTACAACTCTTTCTTGAATAGATAAGTAAAATGAGCATCCTTTTCCAATACAATAGTAGGTGGGACTCTATGAATTTGAATAATCTCTCAAAGATAGAACCTTCCAATCTCATTAACTAAAATGTTATCCTGAATAGGTAAAAAGTGAGATGACTTTATGGTCCTATTTATGATAAACCACAGTGCATAATTTCCTTGAGGGGACCTCGATAATCTAGTCACAAATTCCATGGTGACATCCTCCCATTTCCAATCAAAAAATGGAAAATGGATGTAATAGTCCTTCGTATAACTGGTGTTTTGTCTTCCCCTGCTAAAAGGCATAACACCAAGTAAAAAAACCACCTATCTCATTTTTTATACCCATCCACCAATATTAGTGACATAAATCATAGAACATATTTGTATTCCAATGGTGTACCACTAAATTATATGCATTATATTGTCATAGAACTTCCTCCAAGATGTCCATAGGAACCCAAACACGTCTATGGATGTGCAAGACCTCATCCTTATCAATGATCCCACCAGGCTGTGGGTCCTCACCTGAAACAATCTCCCTTATGACTAAGCCCTTATTATTTGATAACTACCTCATCTTCACTCTCTATAGAATTAAATAATTCACTACTATAGCTATAAAGGTAGGATTCCCAGGATGTTCTTATACCTATAAATTAATATCAGAGAATAGATCTATAATATTACACTCACTACTAGCCTCTTTAACTTCATGTGTCTAAGTCCTTTTGATCAAGGTATCATCTACAAAAATTCCCTTTCAAGGTGTATAAGAAAAATAAAAATCTAAGGACTGCAGGTATTCAACCCACCTTCTTTTTCCATGATTTAAGCCACACTTTATAAAGATATACTTGAGTCTTTTTTGGTCTGTATACACCACAAAGTGATTTCCAACAAAATAGTGTCTCCAACAACGTAATTCATGAACAAATACTACCAGCTTGAGGTAGTGTGTTGGGTAATTAATGACATAAGGCCTAAACTATCGAGACCTATATGTCCTGACTTGATTTTATTGCATCAAAATAGATCCTAGATAGATAAATGATACATAATAAAAAAAGTATAGGCTTTTACTAGATATAGAAGAATAAATATTGGCAGTGAATTTAGTCTTCCATTTAGATATTCAATGGCTATCCTGTTGGCTTCTGACCACAATAATTTCACACCCTTCTTAGTTAAGCCCATAATAAGAGGTTCTAGGCATTAAAAGTCCTAAATAAAATGCATGCAATAGACAGTCATCCTCAATACACTCTATATGTAAAAAAGAATTCTTGGGATGCACCTAGGATACTATAGCACTCACCTTCTCTAGGTCAACAATTAGTCATTCCAAGATGAAGTGTCCTAGGAAGTAAAATCTTTCAATCCAAAAGTTTAATTTAGTGATATTAGCATAAAAAAATGGTTTTATATTAATATATTCATCATGATTTTATGATGTTTTACATGGTCATATCAAGTATGAGAATACATCTAGATGTTATCCACAAAGACTATAAAAACAGAATCTAGATATGGGTAGAAAACTCAATTCATCAAATCCATGAAAACAACTACTCAATTTGTAAGACTAAAAGGTATTAAAAGATACTCATAATGAAAATACATACTATTAAAAACTTTAAGAGACATATTAGAAGTTCTAACTCATACCTGATGATATCCAAACCTCAAATCGATGTTGGAGAAAACCCTTTATCATCATAGATGGTTGAAGTGGTAATCAATATGAGGCTATGGATATTGATTCTTAACTGTAATCTGGTTCAACTGAATACAATCCATGAAAAGTATGAGGTTACCATACACCTTCTTGGAAAAAAGGATAGGTGAACCACATGGTGAAGTATTACATTGTATAATACCCTTAGACTCCAAATCCTCTTGTTACCTCTTGAGCAACTGTAACTTAGTAGTAGCCATCCTATAAGGAGGAGTAGAACTATTGCATCTCCAAGATCTATCTTGATATAAAAATATAAATTTCTCTCAATGGGTAACCCAAAAAAATAATTGGGGAAGAAATCCATGAAATGATCTACAACATGAGGAAAATAGGCATGATATATTCTATGATCATCCATAAAAATTATAGCAATATGGGTTCTCACTCAACCAAGTACGTGATTCTCTATTCTAGATCAGCTCTCCATGAAATTTGATTCACTCTTGTGAAGATAATTATCACCCTTTGGTGATGTAAAATATACCCTATGGTGATAAGAGTCCACATAATAATGATAGGGGACCAATTAGTCTATCTAGAGAATGACATAAAATCCCATCACCTCAAGGATGAAGGGGTACCATAAGAAATAATAACTTCCTACCTCAAAGGGGAACTTCTTAAACTAGTGTACACTCTCTAAACATATACCCAAAAGAACATTAAGGGTCATCACCCCACCAAGGTATTGAATTTAATGTCTTATAATTTCTACAATAGACACTAATATGAATGAATGAAAATCACTAATGTCGAATAACGTACAAAATAAAGTAGTGGATACTAGAATAGAACCTAGAACTATAGATTGAATAGAACTATAGTCCTCAAATAAAGTCTGTACTACATATATATATAAAGATTCGCAAACCTGAGATATATCCTAACTACCCTGAGTAGGTGTACCCTGATGGTACTATACACTTGAAGACTGAATACCTCAACCACAACCACTTTCTCTACATAAATGCTCGGTAGTGCACCAACTTTCTACCAAGAGAGGCACTACCAATCATGATCCTGAAGGTGGAGCTGATATAGATCATCTCCCACTAGGAATAGATGGTAAGGACATTAAAAAATGAATATGCCCAAACCTACCACATTTCAATCACTCAATGGGGTCTCTGAGACACTGGGGATTATTATTCCCTATTTCACACACTTGTGACAAGACACATAACTATAAGTTGCTGTCATCTGGATACCAATTCCCCCACATGTAGTCTCAAAGTGTCATTTTTGGATGCTTGTGGAACCACTTCCCTATATCAGTTCTGATCCACCATGGTGTACAATTATAGATTCTCTCATGTTTTTCTCAGGGATGAGGTCCTTTTTTACTATTTCTAAAATGGTGGTCAAATGAAAGTCATTCACATGAGATCAGATGGTGTATATGAGTCCATCCTCAAAACATATTATTGTTGCTAGTGAGTCACCAGAAAGAGTTGATGTGAAGCACTGGAGATCTACGAATAGAGAAAAATAATCCATCACAAACATAGTACCATTTAATAGATTCATAAAATATATTGCTAAGTCATTTATCAGAATTTGAGGAAAGAAATATTCCTAGAAGTCTTCTAAAAATCAGCCCAGGCCATACCCTGATGAAGATCTTACTAGGTGATAACATCCCACCATCAAATGGAATAATATTTAAGTATATACATAGTGATCATCACTTTCCTCTTAGGAGGTGTATCAAGGTACTCGATGATAGTCAACATGGCCTCCACACATGACTATGTAGCCTGAGGGTCTCCATCCCTTGAAAACATTGGTCTATACTACTGCTGTAATTCATAAGTCAACTCTTCCATAGTAGGGGAAGGTCACAAGGCTTCCAATATAGTCTATTTAAGATGTAGGAATCCCTAAAAAAATTGGGCATCAGTACCCATGTTGGGTATAAAAGGAGGTTCCATAGATGACTCTAATGGAGGTAACATTGGTGGATTATAACCCACCACCTCTAGAACATAATTGTCACTACCCTCATGACACATGAATCAAGGTTTTCATAGTAGCATAGCTCTAAAAACTCTAAGCACATTCCTTAGATAATATTTCATAACAGCTTAAGCCATTGGTAAAAGAAACAAATAGGTACAAAGGATTTCTATATAAAATTCAAACTCTTTTTTATCTCCCAAATATAGGTCTAGGTGACATAAATATCATAATAATCACAAGAGACACTGCCTACTTCCCACTAATATGGCTAGGTTAGGGGCTCTCCCCTATAAGTAATGTTTCCCAGTATACAGAGTACCAAATCCAAGTTATAGAGGAAAATGACCTTTAAATTGTAATTGGAATCCCCATTTAACAATGACCATCTCATTTTATAATTTAAATTCATTTATGTTCATACTTATTTATATAGAAATATTTTAAATTTTAGAATTTCACCAATCACTATTTATAATTTATAAAGGCCCATATATGTTATAAATTGAAATATGATATCTAATTAATCACAACTATAAATATGTTACATCCCATGTGACCAATTTCTCATGAAATAACATGCCTTAATTGGACACTTAAGGTTTCAACATCAAGATATACAGGTAAAAACTATTAGGCTGATGCAGGAACTTCATGTAACCAATTATGTTTCTCATTACCTAGAAAGAAACATTAACAGAATTTCATATGTATATAGAATTCAAGGAATCCATAGTAATTAAAGTCAATAAAAGTAATGAGATTCACCTATATGTCCTTGAATATATACATTCCTACAATGATTCATAAGTCAACACTACTTTTTATACCATTTCATGGATAAAAATGGAATACTTGATCATAATAATAAGAATAACACATATGTGCATCACCCAATGGTAAAACAAAAAATATCTATAATAAGAATAATCCAAAAATAAAAACTCCCATCTATATTAATTTTGAATTTCTCTATACATGGGTTAGATACTCCCAAGAATAGTCTCATCACCAAATTACACCACATCCTAGTAACCTTTCTACCATTCCAAAATTTTTAGAACCTGAAAAAAAATATGATACCAATTGGTAACATCCTGACCTAGATCACTTGATAATAGTATCCATACCAGTGGCCATATGGCCTAAATCACTAATCCCTATATGCCAAAGACTGTCAAATATAAGCGAGGGTACAAGGTAGTATAATGGGGAAAATATACCATCATAATCAGATTAGCATAATTTTGTAATAAATGGATAAATAGTGGAAGCATAATAAATGATAGATAGGGAAGCAGAAGTAAAACAACTAACCGATAATAATAAACAAGCCACAGAGGCACTAAATACAAATTATGAGTATGTCATGGAGGTATAAAAAAGTTGTAAAACATACATGTATAAAAAAAATAAAAAAATGTTATCCAATAGAATCATAGTTCAAGGCTCAGTCTTGTTCTCCCAAGATATAAAGAAATAATCAATCAAGCATCCAAGATTGGGAACTTTCCATTGTCCCTACCTGCATCGATGAAGTCTTTTTGGGTACCAAAAAACAGACTGAATAGGGTGTGTGATATACTCAGTAGGACACCACCAATGATTACTATAACTATCAAGGTATTTCGGATATTATGAGTAGTGTGTAGATATGACAATGGAAAAGATGTAATGTAAATTATAAAGTGTCAGATCTGATTTCTAAAGGACACCTGGTTGACACTATCTGCTTCAGACCATCTCGGGAAACCTATGAAAAAATATCAACATAAACATATACATATAATATTATATGTATATATATAAATATGAAATTACTTTTATATACATATATATATATACATGTGTTGACTCTCCTTTCGTCACAGAATCTAAAGTTCGGAAAAGGGAATATCTGAGCATAAAGTGATTCATCCTTTGAAGAAACATCAAAAATCGACAAAGGGATGAACAAGGAGTACATTTCCCATAGATCGCACAAGTTCCCTCATGGTCGCGCAAGTACACTTGCGCGACGCCTAGTGGACGTGCAAGTACTTGCGCGACGCCTTATGGTCGTGCAAGTGACTTGCACGACCTAAGTGGTAACCGCCCAGTAACCGCCCGGGGTCTTCTCCTGCCTATAAATAGACCCTGTGGGCCCCCCATTCATGTGGATCTTTTTCCAGAAACTCGGATTGAAGCTCCTGACGCCCAAGTCTCTTCTCGAAGCTTCCGGAACACTTCTATGTTAATTTCTTACCTAGAACGGAAGATCTAAAGAGAAGAAGGAAGGCCTAAGTGTTGAAACTTATCAAACACTTGCGCGCCGACTTATTTCCTTCAATATAACTTGCGCGTCCCTTTTCTGGAAGAACCTCAAGAAAATTCTAAAGGGTTTAAAAAAGAGTCGCTCAAGTGTTTCAATGCTGGTTGAAAATCGCGCAAGTACACCATGTGTCGCGCAGGTATACCTGCGCGACCAATACTTGCGCGCCCACGGAAGACTTGCGCACCTTTCAAGACCTGTGTGCCCCTATCTTTTTGGGTGCCCATCTTGCCCATTTTACCCCTATTAAGCCATTTCACCTTTCCTTTTCAAGATTCAGTCTTTAAGACACTCTTCAAAGCCATTTATGGCATGATTTCTTGATTTGACTTCCTTATCTGAAAGGAATTCTGTGGAATATCTCTCCAAACCTAGTTATTTAAATATCCTTATGTCACCAAAGATTGAGAGTTCGTTCATTTAACCTCATCCTTTAAGATGAGAGAATCCTTAACCTGGGTCTCCTTTTTTATGAATAATCCCCAGTTAATAAATCCTTTAACATGGGCATCCTCCTCAGGAGTAAGCCCCAAACCTTAAATTCCTTAACTTGGGCATCCTCCTCAGGAGTAAGCCCCAATCAAGTCCTCTAATTTTGGGCATCCTTATCAGGAGTAATCCCCAAGCCTTAATCACTAACCTGGGTCTCTTTTTCAGGAATAAGACTCAGTCATAATCTTGGGCTTCCTTTTCAGGAGTAAGCCCCAAGTCCCCTAACCTGGGCCTCCTTTTCAGGAATAAGTCCCAGTCATAATCTTGGGTTTCCTTTTCAGGAGTAAAACCCAATCATAAATCCCCTCCTAACTTGGGAATCCTCCTTTGGAATAAGCCCCAAGATTAGAGTATTCAAATCTCCATGAAGCACATATAACTTTATGGACCTTGTTCATGGATTTTCTCCCTAAAAGTAAATCCTAAACCTTCATCTATCTGGGCAGTCATACATACATAAGCCCCAAACAAATTCTTATGATTGCATCTTTCATGGTACAATGGTCTAATTTTTACCAATACCTCTTGTTTCTCACACCGAGCATGACTCACGTGAGCTTAGAGTGTAAAAGTAATTATGAAATTAATCTTTGAGCCATTAATCATAAACATCATACTCCATTACTCGAACTACGTGGGTTCTGATTCCTTTTCCAAAACAAAGGATACATAGGTAGCCCATTTTATGGGTTCGATCCCAACTTTGAAATAATCCTTGTCCTTCTGAATGACGATAAACTTCAAGTGCCCCACTGAGTGGCTTTAAAACCAGCCTGGTCGTCATAATGACCAAGAGACTTTTATATAAATGTTTTGAAGGATACCATTGACCAAGAATCTCTAAACAGATATAGATGATTCTCTATTGATGAAGAACCTCGAATACATATAAAAGATTCTCTAAATTTCTTTCATATATAATCATTGATTGTTAAAACTTAAGGAAAGCTCATTTTATACTTGGTAATATAATAAGGTTTCACGAACATAACTTAAATCTATAAAGAGAGTCCCGGAGTAGACAATAATTCCCCTCAAAAAGGTGTGATGAGTCTGACCTCCCATCCTCTCGACCAATGCAAATTCCTAAGCCTCATTATCCCACAAGCTAATGAGCGCCTACCTTTGGAAAGTAGGTCCAAACGGATGTGGAATCATTGGATGTTTCCGGTTCTACGAACAAACCCGTTAGAAACCGATTGGAACGTTTGAATTGCCCGTCCAGGAGGTCATCCCCGGATTCCGTGAGAAACAAAAATGGTGAACCCGACGTGAATCCTTAACCAAGTTAAAGTGATGATTTTCTTATTTGTTAGGCCCCTTGGGCCAACAAATCAATCCTTGACATGTGCTCATCCAAAAGATGCAGTGGACGGATTCATCTTGATTATATCTGTTATATGGAACAGGCACTCTTTTCTCAAGATCTTCTGCAAAATGGCTTTCCTTAAATTCACCCCTGTGAATACTGCTGCTGTGAACACCTCTACTGTGAGGTCTGCTGCTGTGAAAACCAATGCTGCTACTCCTGCTGGAACGTCGTCTGCTCTGAGGATGACATCACCAACTCAGCGTCTTCAACGCTGGGTTTCTAATGCACTGGTTAAGGAGTACCATCGCAACGGTACTATCCCAACTCTAGAGGCCGCTCGTCAAGCCCTCCAAGTTAACAACTCTACCTGGTCATCCGGACAACGGCGGCCAGCAATCAAGAAGCAGGCGGTGCTGACTACCGTCTCCAACCGTTTCGGGTCATTATCCCCGGAACGCAATTTCCATTCACTCCCTTACTCTGAGGAAGTGAATGAGCAGGTCCCTCAGGGCCTTAGTTCAAAAAGACAGGACTCCTTCCCGAGGGCTCCCATCAACAATTGCCGCCAGACTCGTGCGGTAGTGCACCCTCAACATGATGAGGGTACCGACTCCAGGCATTCAGCTCAGGTTCCTCGAACCCGAGCAGGCAAGATGAACCGCCAGAGACGGAATCCGGTTAACAATAGGCAGGTTTTCATCCCTGCCATCTCCGGAGAAGTCCACCAACCTAACTTGGTGGCAAATAATGATAAGGCACAATCACCTGTCCGTTTTAATTCCGCTGTCCAGCAGACTCGTCTGGCAGCATCAAGACAATCCCGCCAGGCAATTCCGGCAGAGTACTATAGGCAGGAACATGCACCTGCTTATACATCACCAGTTAGTCAGCAGGCTCGTCTGACTACATATGATGGATCTCGTCAACCGCGTTTGGCGAAGTGTAATCAGCAGGCACATACACCTGCTAATACTAATCAATCCTACCAACAGTCTCGCTTGGTAGCGCACGGAGAAGTCAGTCGGAAAGCCCCGACGACAAACTGGTGGCAGACTCAACTCTCTGCCTCCACACTTGAGTACTGTCAGGATTCACTGACAGGAAAAGGAGGACAGGAGCAGGCACATACACCTACTCCAAGCCCGGAATGGATGTATATCCCCGTTCCGGCGGCTGAATTCACCAAACATATTTTGTCAATAGTGAAAGAGCAGAAGCAAATTCCTGCTCATATTCTGATGCTTTCCAGGATATTATAACAGCTTCAGCATCATCTCAGGGAAAGACACATAAATCTATCCCTAGCAGTGGAGTGACACATCAACTATTCACTCCGGAACGGAAACACACATCTGTTCCAGCCCAAGAGGGTTATGGGGCATACTCCCCCATATCAAACGGACAACCAAGTCAGGCACATACACCTGATTTGAGTGGAGATTGTCAGCCTAACCTGACCATATTTCCTGATCAGGCACATACACCTACTCAGAGCAATCACTTTCGTCATCAAGTGGTTTCTAAAGTGAGTAAGAAGGCATCTAAGAAAAAGATCCGCCCAACACAGTCAGGAGATCAAAGGCCAATCTGTAACCAAGCCTTGCTCGATGCTGGAGTTCTTGAAGCCCTCAGACATTTATCTGTCGGAATTCAAGATTCTACTCCCTCAGTTCCTAATAATGGGAAAATTAATTTTGAAGGTCTTCAACAGACACTTCCTCATGAAGACTTGCTTCATGAAAATTTGGTCAATCTTGAAGTTTCTTCTTCATATGAGAGCCAGAGGAACCATCTGTGTGGTCAGAAGACCAAGGAGCAAGAGATTTCATCTTTTGCTGTAACCCATTATGGTGGTCCTCCCCATGATGATGAACTTCGCTGCGAAAGTCCTCTCCGCAGTAGTGATTACTGTTGTCTCAAAAATTCATTAGAAGGCAATGTAGTGCCGAGAAAGCCCTCTTATCTTGAGGCACTTGCAAATGTGAAACCAGTCATGTCTGATGCTTTATCGCTAACAAGTGAAATACTTTCTCAATCAGAAGATAGCCTAGGGTTCAGGTTATTCTCCGAACCATCCCCAGGTCATTCATCTTCCAGCATGAATAGAGGACTCTCTACCAGTCTTTTTGAATCCAATGAAGCAACAAGGAAAGACCAACTCTGGTCAAAACAGGTAGAAGAATCTTCATTTAATGATAAAGAGGAAATGCTGAACATGAGGAAAAAACTGGCAAAAGGTGAAGTACCAGTCATGTTTTGGCCTTTGGCTGACTCCCAGTACGACATTCCAAAGATGTTGATGGATGATGGAATCCATGATATTCGTCTCAACATATGGAAAACTCTTTGTCAATTAAAGAAGAAGGTATTATCTTACGATTAATATGAAAATCATCTTAAGATAATAGAAGGGCTACAACGTCAGATTGATTTGGCATCTCTATCAGTCTCTCGGTATCCGAAGGCTGAAAAGCAACAGAGAACCCTTCAACGTTCATGCCTTGGCGCACTAAGAAAATTGCGTCAGTTAATTGCCAATGCTCCATCTGATGTTCATATCAGAGGATGGGGTGTTCACGGAGCACTATATTTAACAGTGCTTTCCAGTCAGCTAAGCCCGCCGAAAATGGTCTCATGCAATGTTATTGCCCATGGCCGGCCAAAGTCAATGGGATTTGTTCATAATCAAAAACTTTCTCAAGAACATGCTTCAACTAGTTCCTCTCAAAATCAAGTATATAGAGAACAAGTTGTTGAATTGCTCCTACATCAAGCAGGCGAGAATATTGCACAAGCCTCTCGTCTGGATAAAACACGTCATCAAATGACAGAAGTTTCGGAAATCATCCAACGGTCTGTTGAACCAGGTGATAAAAGTGGATACAGGTTAATGCATCCAGCTAATTTCCGAACTAAGATTCACAAGATCAAGAGAGATTTTAAGAAGATCTCAGACATAGAATGTCAAGATACACCCCAGTTTGTCAGACTGGGGACTTCTCTAACCCAACCCTCAGAGTCAACAAATGGGATTCGAGGAGTTGAGCGGAAGCAGCAGGAACATCCCCAGTCCACCGGACTGGGGACTTTTTTCAAATCTTCAATCCCTCCCTCAGAGAAAGTCAGTATTCTCTCAATTAGGGAATAAGCCTCAAGAAGAACGAAGAGCCAAGCTATCAGGAGATTCTCTCCAAGTGACGGTTCTCCAAGAAGTTCCTGAGGGATCAAGTCAACGGAATGCCATGTCTCATCATGGACATGGAAGAAGACAATATCACAGAAATGCTGATAGAAAGGATTCCATGCAATATGCATCCATTAATGTCATTAATGCCGTTGCTGCTGATTCACCAGATGAGGCTCAATCATAGGGATCAGACGAAGAGGTTCCTGTTCAAGAAGTTGCGCACACAGACCTAAATGAAGAAGGTGTGCGCACACGTAATCAAAGGCTTACCCAAAATCTGGGTATTCCTTCAAGTAACCCACTTCCCCCTCTCTGAAAAGGATCCAATAAGGGGAAAGGAAAGAATCAGGTTACTTCTCACCCTTCCTCTGAAGGAGGTCAATCGCTCTCATTAGAGCAAAGGTTTGCACAACAGGAGGAAGAAATGAAAGAATTAAGAAGGTTGAATGTAGAACTACTTCAGAGTAGTCTTCTTCTTAAGAATGCTGAAGTCCAACAACCGAAGGAATTTGTTGTAACTACTGAGATGGATCAGGATTATCCTCCTTTATCAGTACACCCTCAGAGGTCTAATCCTACGGGTCAAACGCAACAACGGTTGGCAGCACTACCATCAGTTGCAGCACCAACCACCACGTCTGTCCAAACTCCATTCATTGCACCTACCCAAAACCAAGTTCAACCTGATGTTTCTCAAAAGTTAATAACTAATATTTATTCATTAACAGCTCGGTTACAAACTATGGAAGGGAAACGGGCACAAGTTCAACCTGAAAAGAAAGTTTACCCTAAATGGGTAGATTCAATTTCTCCTCCATCCAGTTTTGGAAATCCTGTTTTCCCTACTTTCAATGGATCAGGCGACCCTGAACATTATTTGACGCATTACGTGTCTTGTTGTGATCCTATGATGGGAACTCCAGAGCAGCAAGAATCAGTGAAACTCAGATGCTTCGTGCGAACCTTGCAAGGACCAGATTTTGTCTGGTATACAAGCTTGCAATCCCGGCCAGTCATCGGATGGTAGGATCTTCGTCAAAAAATTCCCTCTTCTGTTTAGCTCAACTTTGCCAAAAACAACAGTTTTCGATCTTACAAACTGCAAGCAAAGGGAGAATGAAAGAGTCTCTGATTTCATTGCTCGTTGGAAGGGATTAACATATTCCCTGAGTTTAGCACTCCCTCAGGAGGAATTGTTGCCAATCTGTGTGGAAAATCTATGTGACAAATTACACACGCTATTGATCCCTGTGAAATACACAAGAGGGTTTCGAGACCTTACTTCAATCGCTCAGCAGATTGAAGATTCCCTTATACAGGCTAAGGTTAAATCTCGTGTAATTCCATCAGCTCCAGGAAGAAGAATGGGTAAAGAAGAAACTGCTACAGTTATGCTTAAACAAGCACCTGTACCTATATCTACTTCAAAACCATTATCTTCTCGAAGGACTCCACCTCCTAAACGCCAACAACAAAGGCTGTTTCGTCCAAATGATCAAAGAGATCAACGACGAAAACAATTTGAGGATATGAAGAGTAAAACATACTCTTTCCGAAATGAGCAAGTTCCGGGTTACTTCATTTCAGCTCTGGAAAATAATTTGGTTCAATTACCAGTTCCCAAGAGGCCAAACAAGGAAGGAGATGAAGACCGTCCCAATTATTGTCCCTTTCATCAAATGATGGGGCATCCCATCCAGGAGTGTTTTGTCTTTAAAGACCTCCTGCAAAAGATGGTCGACTTGGGACAAGTCAAATTGAAGGGTTCTTCAGCTCATGTAGTGTGTATTACCGCTACAGATCCAGAGGAAGGAGGCGAGTGGCAGGAATTCAAAAGAAAAACTGCGAAAAAATATGATGATTGGATGGTCAGAAAGACAATCAATCGGACCCATTCCATTTTGTGAACACAATTGAAGAAGCCAATTGTGTCTCCTACAAAAGCTGCAGTAAAGCCTCCATCAAAAGACAAATCCTCAAAAGGGCAGCGCAATTCAAAGAAGAAAGAGGAATCAGGAGAAGATGAGTATGTATCAAAGCCTAAATTGTCTTTGACTCTGGCATATTTCATGCCATCTACTTCAGAGCCACGGGCACCGTCCCACCAAACGGCATAGCCTAAACAGGCTAACCAGGCAGAGTATTTATCAGACGAAGAGTTAATCTTTGGTTCTGTTAATATGATTCAATTAACAGATCCATATTCCAGTCTTGATGAGCCTGAATTCCCTGTATCAAATAAGGGAACCCGAGAAAGTTCTAGAGGTTCAGGATATAGGGGAAGACGTGGATCTTTCCGAAGCCACTACTCTAATTCTACCCCTGCTAGCACTATATATGCAGCAGAAACTCGTGGTAGAGCCCTTCAGCGAGCTCAAAAAGAACAAGCAAGTTCTTCTGCCAATGGCCAACTCAGTTTTGGCACAGTTATTTTGGAAGACCGATTAAAAGTTCCATCTTCTTTATCTCAGCAAGTAAATGGATCTAATCAGTCTAATCTGCCAAAACCAAGGATGTTTCCAGCTTCAATACAAGATGCATCAGCTTCCAAATCATCTGCTTCCAAGGTACCTGCTAAACCGCATATTCCTATTGGGAAACGCAGACCTCTAGATCAAAAGTATGATATATTGAAACACTTTGCCCAAGTACCATCCAAGTTATCAATTTTGGATGATTTGAATCTGTCAAAAGATCTTCGGGAAGCACTCATCGAAGCTTTGTCAAGTCCTCAGGAGTTTGAAGCTGAAATTGCTGCAGCTGAAATCTATCACATAGAGAATAATCCTGCAGAATGCCATGCAGTGATATCTTTTACTGATAAAGATGAAGATGATGTTGTGCATGGGCACATAAAACCTTTGTACTTATCTGGAAAAGTCAATGGTGTAGATGTTCGAAGAGCTTTCATTGACAATGGTTAAAGAGTCAACCTCATGCCCATTCGTACACTTCGTCGATTGGGCCTCACAGAATCTGATTTATCTTCTTCTACCATGATGTTACAAGGATATGATAAAAATTAACAAGAACCACTGGGAGAAGTTACAATCAGAACTCAGTTTGGAGATCTTGTATCCAATTCGGATTTCATGATTGTTGATCAAGACTCAGCTTTCAATATCTTGCTTGGAAGACCCTGGCTACATCAGCATGCAGCTATTCCTTCATCATACCATCAATGTCTCAAATACTGTTTCGATGGTCAAGTTGGAACATTGTATGGTGATAAGTCCCCGTTCAAGACATGTGAGTCACAATACATTGAGGCAGAATTTTATCACATGAATGGAAGAGAAAAATCTACAATGAAGGAAATTACCAAAGTTAATGCTCCATATGGTTTGGAGAAAATTCCAATAAATCCATTTTCACATATGAGTACAGATTATGTGTTACCTATCAGTCAAATTGACAAAATAGGCCCAAATCAAAATACTCTTATGGAAAGATCCATAATGTCAATTACGGCGATCGAGCCAGACAACATGGGAGAAATTTGTAACCTACCAAGCAGTGATGAAAGCATAAGTGGTGATGTTTTCATTTCATCTGCTGAAGTCCAACAAGTCTATACTTCGCTAATCAGGCCAGAAGAAGTTATAGCAACACCAGAGGTGAATGATGATGTCGATTCTCAATCCATCATCTCCTCTTTATTTCCCAAAGAAGAACCTTTATCATCAATAGGGTCAGAAATGGAAGCTTCTTCTTCAAAATGTGAAAATTTTGACATCTCTTATGATCATGAGAATTTCTTTTTCTCATCTACTTTGCAAGTAGAAATGGAAGAAATAACACATGATGAAGAGGAATAGGAAGATCTTAGAGATGCTCCTCCAACATTTGAAGAGGGTATCTCTACCACTGTGGATGAACTCAGAGAAGTAAATCTGGGTACAGAGAAAGATCCACGCCCCACTTTAATTAGTGCGGCCATGACCCTTGAAGAGCAAGAGATGTATATTTCTTTTCTAAAGAAAAATAAAGATATTTTTTCTTGGAATTATACAGAAATGCCTGGGCTTGATCCTGATGTTGCTACTCATCATTTGGATTTACCAAAAGAACATCGAGGTTTTAAGCAAGCCGTGAGAAGAACACATCCAACCTATGCTTCCAAAATTGAAGCTGAAGTGGATAAGCTGATCAAAGCCAACTTTGTCAGAGAAGTTCAATATCCCAAGTGGTTGGCTAATATTGTCCCTGTAAAGAAGAATAACGGACAAATTAGGGTTTGCATCGATTTCAGAGATCTTAATCGGTATTGTCCTAAAGATGATTTCCCAGTTCCGATTACAGAACTCTTAATTGATGCGACGGCTAGCTATGAAGTACTTTCTTTCATGGATGGATATTCCGGATATAAT
This sequence comes from Viscum album, assembly GCA_963277665.1. Lineage (NCBI taxonomy): Eukaryota > Viridiplantae > Streptophyta > Magnoliopsida > Santalales > Viscaceae > Viscum > Viscum album. The sequence continues at coordinate 1,488,468,037 of OY728139.1, read as the reverse complement.
CAGATCCGAATGTCCCCAGAAGATGAGGAATATACAGCCTTCAGAGCTCCTCAAGGTGTGTTTTGTTATCGGGTGATGCCCTTTGGTTTAAAGAATGCAGGTGCAACATATCAACGTGCCATGCATCGTATCTTAAAACCTTTTTTAGGGAAGTTTGTTGAATTCTATGTAGATGATTTGGTGGTTAAATCCAAACAACGTTTTGATCACTTGGCTGATTTGGAAGTCATATTCCATAAGCTTCGACAACATAATTTGAAGATGAACCCCTTAAAATGTGCTTTTGGGGTTACCTCAGGAAAATTCCTCGGCTTTGTTGTACGCCATCGTGGCATTGAAGTCGATCCTAATAAGACCAAATCAATCCTTGGTATGTCACCTCCTCAGAATTTGAAAGTATTAAGAGGAATTTAAGGACACTTAGCCTACATTCGGTGTTTCATCGCTAATTTGGCAGGAAAAAGTTTACCCTTTATCAAATTATTGAAGAAAGGAGTCACTTATCAGTGGACTGAAGAATGTCAAGAAGCATTTGATGTTCTCAAGAAATACCTCTTGAGTCCACCAGTACTCATGCCACCTGTTGAGGGTAGACCGCTTATTCTCTATGTGACAGCTTTAGAGCGATCATTGGGTGCCTTTCTCGCTCAAAAGAATGATGCTGGGAATGAAAATAGTCTCTACTATCTCAGTAGAACTATGCTTGAAGCAGAAACCCGGTATTCAAGTATTGAAAAGTGCTGCCTAGCATTAATCATTGCAGTTCAGAAACTGAGACACTACCTGCAACATCACGAGGTCCAATTGGTATCTCGTAATAATCCGCTCAAATTCATCCTTAGTCGTCCAATGCTTACAGGACGTCTGGCAAGGTGGGCGGTTATTCTACAGCAGTTCAACATTCAGTATGTGTCTCAAAAGGCAATTAAGGGCCAAGCTCTGGCTGATTTCCTGGCTGAACATCCTTCAGTGGAAGACACGTATTCAGATATTGAACTCCCTGATGAGGAAGTTTTCTCTATTCAAGAGAGTCCTCAAACATGGGAAATGTATTTTGATGGTGCTTCTAGAAGTCCAACAGGGAAGAAAATGGAAAATCCTAAATTTAACAAAGTTGGTTTAGGAATTGTGCTCATTTCTCCAGATAAGGTAGTGTTACCTTATTCCTTTTTGTTGTGGGAAGGTGGTACCAATAATGAAGCTGAATACCAAGCTCTCATCACAGGCTTGGAGTTAGCGCTTTAAGAACAAGTGAATCACTTAAAGGTGAAAGGTGATTCAGACCTGGTAATCAAACAAGTCAATGGGGATTATGCCATCAGAAAAGAAGAATTAATCCCTTTGTATGATTACGTCAGAGAGTTAATGTCGGAATTCCCTTCAGAACCGACATTTTCTTATGTCCCAAGATCACAAAATGCTCAAGCTGATGCACTGGCTAATATAGCCACAACTTTAGCAGATCCAAATCGGGACGAGACAACCATCTGTATTGCCCACCATCGTGCAATTTCACCTTATGTTCAAGTCAGAACAGAGGAAATTAATGAAATTAGTCCCATTCCTAAACCATATGGTCATACTACAGGATGGATGTCACCTATCAGGGAATACCTTCAAAATCGAACACTTCCACCTGATAGAGCTGAGAAAGGACAAATCCGGCGACGTGTGGTCAATTTTACTCTTTATGATAGCCCAAACCACCTAGAGAAAATTCTCTACAAACGTGGTTTTGATGGAGTTCTCTTCAGATGTATTGATGGTGAAGAGACAATGGCTGTCATAAAAGAAGTGCATGCAGGAGTCTGTGGTTCCCACCAGTCTGGACATAGACTGTCTGATCAAATTCGAAGGCTTGGATACTTTTGGCCTTCAATGATACAAGACTGTGTTAATTTCACAAAGAAGTGTCATTCATGCCAAGTATATGCCAACTTCATTCATCAACCTCCAGAGTTGCTTCATACAGCTAAATACTCATGGCCATTTTCCAAATGGGGAATGGATGTGGTGGGACCTTACCCTTCAGCTACGGCCAAGTAGTTTAAGTACATTCTTACTGGTACTGATTTCTTTTCCAAATGGTCAGAGGCAGTACCTCTCAAAGAAGTCAGTTCTAAATGCATTGTTAACTTCATCAATTCTAACATCATTACTAGATTTGGTGTCCCTTATACCATATTAACGGAAAACGGCACCAACTTCTGTTCTTATGAGGTAAAGAAATTGTATCAAGAATACAATATTAAGTCCAACCATTCATCTCGATATCATGCAGCGGCTAATGGCCAGATAGAAACCTTCAACAAGACTCTTTAAAATATACTGCAAAAGATGGTGGATAAAGATAAAAGGTCATGGCCTGATAAACTCTTTCATGCTTTATGGGCTTATCGGACGACCACTCGCAATGCAACGCGGTCAACTCCATATTCATTGGTATATGGAACAGAAGTAGTCTTTCCAATTGAAGTTCAATTTCCCTCACTCAGAATAGCCATTTGTGATCAGTTATCTACAGATGAGAAATCCCAAAAGCGGTTGAATGAATTGGAACAGTTAGATGAGAAAAGATTGTGCACTTTGCACCACTTGGAAATCTATCGGAATCGAATAGCACGAGCTTTTAACAAAAAAGATTGTCTTCGTTCATTCATTCAGGGAGAATTGGTATTGGTTCTAAGAGCACCAATGATACCAGGAAAGAAGCCTCCCAAGCTAGAACCAAAATGGGAAGGACCTTATTCAATACATAAGGTCTACTCCAATGGAGCGTATTCTCTAATCTCAATGGATGGAGAACACATCACGACTCCAACTAATGCCAGGTTTCTGAAGAAGTATTTTGTATAAACACAAAATATTGTTCCCAGATCCAAAATAGTCACATTGGTTCATGATACGTCCTACATGACATTAAACTGTATTTTGTCCCTGCTACATGACACTAAACTGTGCAGCACCAATAGTCCTAACTGCAAGACTTTAAACTGCATAGTCCCTTTTTTACGTCCTACATGGCATTAAACTGTATTTTTTCCCTGCTACATGACACTAAACTGTGCAGCACCAATAGTCCTAACTGCAAGACTTTAAACTGCATAGTCCCTTTTTTACGTCCTACATGACATGAAACTGTATTTTGTCCCTGCTACATGACACTAAACTGTGCAGCACCAATAGTCCTAACTGCAATACTTTAAATTTCATAGTCCCTTTTTTACATCCTACATGACATTAAACTGTGCATCGTTAAGTTTGTTATTACCTCTTGTTTCTCACACCGAGTATGAATCACGTGAGCTTAGAGCGAACATCAACCATAACACTCCCTTTGGGCCACTAACCATGTGTAAGTCCCAACAACATTTTTTATTAGATCATTGTCCACAAGAACAACTTGATCATTAATTCATTCTTTAATTGAAGCCCTCCAGGCTGGGTATGTAGGCAACCTCCCAAGGTTCAAGCCCAAAAACAATCTCTTCACATCGGTTCACCACCATCTCATATGATGTTGATTCGTGAAACCGCCCCTGGAATCTATATCTTTACATTGATTCGTTTTCGTCCTTGTTATACGACGTTAAACTATACAACACTTTTGTCCAGTACGACAATAAACTACAATATTCTTTGATTTCCTCATTTGAGAGAGAACTATTATTGACATTGATTTTTCAATCATGGTTTTCATTTTCAAAAGACTACGTGCATACATGGTAATGCCTAAACTTTTTATCTTAGGTTAAACCATCATTGCACTAAAGTCCCCTTTCACCCTTCACATGTACGAATCAAATTTGTACAAAGGGTAGTTCTAGAACTACGTGGACTTGATTCCCATCCTTATGGGATACGTAGGAACATTCGAGTGTCCCTCGAATCCAGTCCCAAGTCTTTTGGGCCTAACCCCAAATTTCACTTTCAGTCCCTTGGATGAAAAGTCCTCATGAAAACACACACTGTGTATTCATTATTATGGTCTGAATTCTATGACCCTAAACTAAGATCACTCATACTTTCGTCTTGCACGACGTTAAACTGCATTTCAAGAACTACGTATGGCTTGATTCTCATTCTTATGAGATACGTAGTGAAGTCCAAAATTTCAATTCAGGACCCAGCCACAACATGATTATGGTTATCATTGACCTATGTATCTCTACATACATTGGACAATACCCATATTTATGTGTTATAATCCTAACCTTAAAATATTTTCAGATCTTCATAACCCTTTTCATGACTTCTAGTCACAAAAATGTCAAACTTCTGAGAATTATTTTTGCCTGACCATGCAGCCTATGCCCATAGGTGGACGGGTTTGTTAAATAATGGTAACTTCATTCTTGGGAAGAATGCATCTTTTGTCCTTATTTGTCTTAAACGACAGTATGTAGGGATCCGCAAAAAAAAATCAATCCTTAACATATTTGTCCCATATCCTTTTTCATGATCTGAAAGTATTCAAGTCTATGGTTTATTCTTCTTCCCTACGTTTGGGTCAGACCTTCGTAGGAGTGATATTCATCCAGTTCTTCGATATTCTTGTTCGGAAATATCTTCTCCATATTCAAGTACCTCTTTCCATACAACAAACTCTATACTTTAGAAAATTTTAATCTCTATAAACTTTCACTGGCTTTTAGCACTAGGAAAGTAAATTTCTAAGAGTTCTTTCACCTGACTATGCAGCACTTGCCCATAGGTGGCCTTGCATAAACAGTCTACATAACAGACTTGTCAGCCGAAAGATACTATTTATTTGACCATGCAGCCAATGCCCATAGGTGGACCTGCATATTTCAACCCCCTAATGGGTTTTTTTAAATAATAGTAACTTCATTCTTGGAAACTACTTCTTATAATGCCTTTTAGCTCTTTTTCATATCATTCCTCAGATTCAAATATTCTTAAGCCATAGTTTACATATTTTCTCTCATACTTGAGTTTGGTAATTTGTTTTCAGATAAATTGTCAAGGAATTGAATCAATTTTAATCCATTCCGGTCAAAGCTATTTTGACCTTAAACATTAGCCCCTTTATGTCCGGCGTGCATGACTTTAAACTGCCCACACAAAAGACAAAGGAACTCTGAATAAAAGTCAAGTTACAGCTCACTAAATATACATTTTTGTATGATTTAGGTAATATTGAGCAATTAAAAGGTTCAAAGTTTGTAGGATTATTTGTAATAATCCTAGTAAAAATCAAACTATACTTACTGGGCCCATTGGCTTAAGTGAATTTGAAGCAGGTAGTGAAAAGAATGCAGGTAAAAATGATTGAAGACAAAAGTGTTTTTCATTGATACACAGGAGATAGAAAGACATCCACAGACTGGAGTCTCTTCTCTTTTTCAAGAATTACAGAAGATTGTCAACATAAGTCTTCATTTGATGTATAGCATCCTGAGCCTTATCAGCAGTTACTTGAAGCTCATGCACTTGACCATCTTCACTCTTTTCAGCTTGCTGAAGTGCCTTCTTAGCATCTGCGATGGATTTCATGCCATTCATATGAGTTTCATCCAATGATTTATTAAGTTGATCAAGTTCCCCAGTAACAGCATCTAACTGTTGCTGGAGTTGCACCTGCTGGACGACCTTTTCTTTGATTTTTTGCTTCAGATCCTTCATCTTGGCAACATAATCAGCTTCATCTTGGGATATCGCAGCCTCAAATTCACCTATGTTGACTGACAATTTCACTCTGGTCAAATCTTCGCGACTTGTCTGCACTTACTCCCTCCGGAAAATGATCTGTTTCACCGAAGCATGGATCTTTTCATACCCAAAACCACCAAGTCCCAGTATAACAAATTGGGATGACAATCGAGAAATTTTTGATGGTAGATCTTCTAAAGGCACCCTAGATATGATGTTCCATATGTTGTTCCATGCCTTACGTCGTGAAAAACTAAATTCTGTAAGCATCTCTGGATCTGATTCAATATCATCGTCAGAAGGGGGTATATAATCTGGAATTAGCGCGCTTAAGGAAGTGCCTTGTCCTGCTCTTTCCCCTCTGACTTGTGATTCTTCACTTTCAATTCCCGTTGGGGCAGAGGCTGAGGCCTCATCTACGGATCTAGTCATTGCAGTTGATGGTCCTGCATGATTAATTGAAAGGTTTAGTCAGCTTAAAAGGATAACAAAAGAATAGATTGTCTTGCACAATCACAAATATTGTTATCCCTTACCCAAGGGTGGTTCAACAACCTGAGAAGACTTCTCCCCATCTTTCCCAGTTTCAACAGGATTTTCAAGATGGGTCTTAGGAGAGTTTATTGGATTTAGCTCTACTTGATCTAATGTTTCTACAATGATAGGGTTGACATCAGTGTCCACACCCTCTTCGGGCATTGGCAGTTCAGCGGCTTCTATGGAAGAAACTGCATATTATTTTCCATCATGGTTAGAAGTATATTTTTTTAAAAAAATTGGGCGAAGGGTAGCACTCACGCCCAAGGTCTTCTAAATCATATGAAAACTTAGCATGATCATAAAATTCTTCAAAATTCATTCCTTGATTCATCATTTCATCCAATGATACTTCAGAATCTTGATTAGTCTCACTAGTGGGAGCATTTGCTACATCTTCTTGAGGACTTATGTCCTGCAACCCCTGACCCTGGACAACATCTTCAGTAGTAGGAGGGATACTGGGAATGGATGGTAGCTCTTCTCCAGGAGCAACCAAGTCAGCCTGGGTCTATGATTGTTCTACAGCACCCTCCATGACCTTTGAAGGAGGGTCAGTCCCTTCCCTCAAGGGGGAAATTGAAGAAGCCCCTGCAATCCTCAGAAATATTAGTAACCATATGATTATGGGTATAAACTCATGATTGTTCGAAGGACTCACCACTGCTAATGAAACGTTTAGCTATGGATTTCCTCCTTCGTTGCCTTGGCTTCTTTTGTTTTTTCGGAGTATCAGTAGTCTCCCTTATTGGCACTTGGATTGGCGAATGGACGGCTATGTCCAGTGCCTCATTCATGGCCTGCTGGCCTGGAGATATCTCGCCTGGTTCGTGAGGAGAATCAGCAGCAGCCCCGATAGTAGTACCACCAGGGCTATATTGTGGCGAAGGAACCCCGGTTCCTTTCTTTTCAAGCTGAAAGATGAAGAAAATAACTTCCTTAAGTAACAAATCTTCAACTTAAATCAAGTTGCAAAGAAAATAAGGAAAGAAAACTTACATCTTCAGGATCCACGTACTCTTGCCATTCCTTATCTCCAGAACCACTAGCCCCCTCAGTGGCGCCACGATCAATCATTTCCTTCACCCGCTTGGTGATAGGAACCGAGTCATCAGTGGCATATATGATCATTTCCAGCTCTCTGATGTAAGCTCACACTTCATTGGGGTTATCTCCATATTGATGATTTTTAGAAGCTACAAGATTTCCTATTCCAGGAAGTTGTAGGCCCTCACACAAATCCAGCCAGGCGGTCTCAGTATCACAGTATAAGCTCTGCCATAGCTGAACAGCCTCTGGTATTAGATATAAAGGCTGTGAGGAAGGTCCTACAATTTTTGATTTTAATCTCTTCCCAGCTCCTGCAACTACAAATATAGAATAAGAATGTAAGACTTATTACTTTATAAATTAGCAGTGATTGAAATTTCTACAATGAAATAACTCACCAGGAGTTGATGGAGTGGGTCTTTTAATTCTGGCCGGAGGATTATATCGGGCACGAAACCGCTTTGCTGCCGGTTGTGCCTCATCATCCCCATCGTGATAATCCGATGAATCAATTCTAGAAGAGGAGTCTGTTGAACCTATTTCAGGTGGAGAAGCGTCACCTTCATGAGGAAGGGTTTCTTTCTCTACAGTCCTCTTCCTCTTTCCCACTTGATATATTGGGTGATTCAATATCCCTTTAGGGTATGATGCTATCCAGTGTTCGGCATAAAATGTAGTCAGATTATGTGCCGCTTTTTCAACTGGTAGATCAAATACTGCCCCAGTCTTCTCTCTTGATGTCAGCAACCATAGTTTTCGAGCAACCATCGGATGTTGCTCTAACCTGACATGTACCGGAGGGGATACATCAATCTGTTGCAAACATTTGAATTGGCGTGCAAATCTATATGGAGCATAGGCCTCACATATGATTTCTCCATCAATCCTGGCTACTAACACGCCATCCCTGCAAGCTAGCATGTATTCCCTCAAGTGACGGTCTGAAAGAGCTTCCAGGAATTTGTAATCCATTCTGTACATTATAAGTCCTGAAGTGAGTGGCGATCCATCCCCAAAAAACTTGGAATGGTCCCACTATTCTTAAAGGAGATTTACCCTGGAAGACGTGAAGTAAACTCCTGTGAATCTTTGCTAAAATGGGGGTAGCTAACCCAACCATTTTTCCCTCAGCCAACTTTTCCGCAATGACGAAGGTCCCTGGCCTAACGCCTCCCTTCGAATCCCTGACCGGCAAGAGATAAACACTAAGCCACATTGCCAAGAAACCCGCCAGATGAGTTTTCTTTGGAATTCTTTGATTCACTTCAAATACCCACTTTTCAAACTCTCCTGCTTCTAGAGTTGGCCAGAATGTCCCAGGAGCTCCTCTCTTCTCAGGTTTTGGACAAGTGGTGGGACGTCTGGGCCTGGTATCCTTGAATTTCTTTTTCTTGGATGCTTTTTCTTTTGGCTCCATCCCTTTCTTCTCAGTAAGAAACACATTCATCCATTCTTCCGGATGAATATCTTTTCTGAAATGAGTTAATGAGGTCTCTGAACTCTTGAGCCTGTGGAAGATTTTAAATAATTCTCAAGCTAAATCAGGAGTCTTCTCTGAATCATTCCAAGTCACTTTGGGAGGAATGAATTCATCATACATATCGCCCAAGATTGGAGCTCCTGAAATCTTGTGGACATCCCACAAACTGATACCAACTTCTCCATGAGTCAAATGGAAAGAATTAGTTGCTGGGCTCCAGTGGCTGAGTATCTCTGGCACAAAGTTATCATGTCTGTAAACATATGTTTTCCCAACCCAAACAACCTCATATATTGCAGCTCTCTTCAGGTCCTCGATAAACTCTGCGCAAGTCTGTCGCACCCAGTATACCCACATCCAAGTTGGCTTCACACCTCCCCCAGGACGGAAATCCCAACTTTTCTTCCAGCCTTTGGATTGATCCATCTGAGCATTTCGGAAGATTGAAGGATGACAATGTGGTTGAAGCTCAGGTGTATGATCTTTCAGATCTGGTGTGCAAGGGCTGTGATGCATCACATAAGCCTTCTCCACTGTTCCAGCAGTTAGAAATGATCCTCCACCTGAGATATTTGTTGAAGCAAAATTGGTATAATTCTGAAACCACGAAAATGGAATATATTTCTTTACTTCTGGAATAATGACTTCTTGTAGATGACCGTAGCCATACAAAGGTAGATAAGTGCAATAAGGAATGTTGCGATGATATTTCTTCAGATACTTATCCAAATATGGAAGAGTACTATCTTTGACAGTATAGTAATCAGGGCCAATGATGTCCATCATATCATCTACCCGCTTGCTAGCTAGTTCATCAATTAATCCAGGTCTAAGAGCCATTGAATCTGCACAGGAGTTGAATAAATTAAACTCTTAAATGGGTTTATTTTTCATAAAATTTGTGAAAGAATTTGGAAACAATGGCTAAATGCATTAAGGCGCGCAAGTATGGAGATGTCGCGCAAGTGATACATGAGTCGCGCAAGTTTCTGTCGCGCAAGTATTACCGCGCAAGTCCTATTACCTTGAGAGTAGCACGGCAGAGAGGAAACAGTGGAAAAAGAGACTTGCACGGCGAGGAAGACTTGCGCGGAGAGAGCTCGAGAACTTCGAGATCAAATGTTATCCATGGCCAAGAGCGGTGTATTTATAGGCCAGGAGACCTATCTGCGCGCCGCACCCAGAGCGCTTAAGGCATGCGCGACGCAAACTTGTGCGCCGCCTTCTATGCACTGAAGACTTGCGCGCCTCCCTTTTCCTTTGGAGGGATTCGATTTCCTCAGAGTCAAATCCTCATTTCTCTCCGGATCCAACTCTGAGGGGGGACTTTTGTTGACGCTCCTTTCGTCACAGAATCTAATGTTCGGGAAAGGGAATATCTAAGCATAAAGTGATTAATCCTTTGAAGAAACATCAAAAATCGACAAAGGGATGAACAAGGAGTACATTGCCCATAGATCTCGCAAGTTCCCTCATGGTCGCGCAAGTACACTTGCGCGACGCCTAGTGGACGGGCATGTACTTGTGCGACGCCTTATGGTCGTGCAAGTGACTTGCACGACCTAAGTGGTAACCGCCCAGTAACCGCCCGGGGTCTTCTCCTGCCTATAAATAGACCCTGTGGGCCCCCCATTCGTGAGGATCTTTTTCTAGAAACTCGGATTGAAGCTCCCGATTCCCAAGTCTCTTCTCAAAGCTTCCGGAACACTTATAAGGTAATTTCTTACCTAGAAAGGAAGATCTAAAGAGAAGAAGGAAGACCTAAGTGTTGAAACTTATCAAAAACTTGCGCGCCGACTTATTTCCTTCAATATAACTTGTGCGTCCCTTTTCTGGAAGAACCTCAAGAAAATTCTAAAGGGTTTAAAAAAGAGTCGCTCAAGTGTTTCAATGCTGGTTGAAAATCGTGCAAGTACACCATGTGTCGCGCAGGTATACCTGCGCGACCAATACTTGCGCGCCCACGGAAGACTTGCGCGCCCCTATCTTTTTGGGTGCCCATCTTTCCCATTTTACCCCTCTTAAGCCATTTCACCTTTCCTTTTCAAGATTCAGTCTTCAAGACACTCTTCAAAGCCATTTATGGCATGATTTCTTGATTTGACTTCCTTATCTGAAAGGAATTCTGTGGAATATCTCTCAAAACCTAGTGATTTAAATATCCTTATGTCACCAAAGATTGAGAGTTCGTTCATTTAACCTCATACTTTAAGATGATAGAATCTTTAACCTGGGTCTCCTTTTTTAGGAATAATCCCCAGTTAATAAATCCTTTAACTTGGGCATCCTCCTCAGGAGTAAGCCCCAAACCTTAAATTCCTTAACTTGGGAATCCTCCTCAGGAGTAAGCCCCAATAAATTCCTCTAATTTTGGGAATCCTTATCAGGAGTAAGCCCCAAACCTTAATCCCTAACCTGGGTCTCTTTTTCAGGAATAAGACTC